>CM070557.1:30201036-31462550 GCA_036346405.1 Phyllostachys edulis
AAGTGTAGTAGTGATAAAACCCTAATGGGGGTTAGCAGTGGCTATGACCTAGCCTTGCGCTAGTGATAGTAATCAAGACAATATGGTCGATCTCTAAGCAAAGGCTAGTAGGCGAGAGCCATAGACCATGTAAGGTAGTGACTTACTAAACTAGAGGTTGACATTAAAACATGCTGTAGCTACAAATCAACCTAGTATGGTGGGTTTGCTTTAGTGCATACCAAGTCGCGCAAGTAATGAAGCTAAGTATAGATCACTGCCAAAATAAAATCCACAACCATAGACACCACTAAGGGTGTTAGGCTGATGTCTAGCTAATACTTGGAAGTTCCAGCTAAGGCTCATGGAACTTCCTTGATAAATATGAATCAATAAGATAAATCATTAAATGAGCTAGGTCCCAGGTGACGGTGAGACTTATGTCGCCTAGAGTGAACCCCGCCCGCCCCTATGCATAGGTCTCACCTAACCGTCATGGAACTTCATCAGTAAATAGGAAGTAATAACTAAAAGAATCATTAAAGTAGCTAGGAGCTGTGTATGGATAGCAGTAATATATCCTTAAATGGATAATAGTAGTTCCACCATCAATCAACATCATGTAAACCCTAGTTATCATCCACCGTTATCCGCTCCCGGTAGAAGTACAGTTCATGATCTGAAGGTGGATCAAAAGATCCTATCTAGCTGGGTGATCTCTCCCATCTAGATAACCATTAAGGAATGTTCCTACAGACACTCTCTCCCTCTCCATTGGATTCATCACTTTCTACACCAGTGGACTTCCCGAGAGCCCGATCCCTCTCGCTCTGACTCCGGATCAAACATGTTACCTAACCATAAGCCTGGCTATCAACCAAAGATCCCACCACTAGACCAAACGAATAGAGTTTAGATTTATCTACTTTGGTCTGAAGTATTTCTTTTAGTCCAACTATCACGGGATGTACTTCATTCCATCTGAAATATTTCCTTCATCCCAAATATCCTTGGATATACTTCATCTGCAGTATTTCCTTCATCAACTCCAGATGAGTATGTTTTGGTCTCATCTGAAGTACTCCCTTCTTTCAAGACGCCGATAAGTATGTTTAGTTTTGTTTGAAGTGTTTTCCTTCTTTAAACACACCTAGGTTTGTTTACTTCCATTTGAAGTGTTTCATTTGGTTTGAATATGTTTTTATTGGATTTCATTTAGTTACTTTCAGATGTTCTTTAGTTCAATCATATTCTGCATAGTTAGACTAAAGCCATGAAGAAGCAGTGTTCCCAACAAGAACGAGGCCAAGACCAAGATTATCAGAACAGTGAGCAGAATGATTATTAGAACATTGAGCAAAATAATTATCAGAACATTGAGCAAGGCGAGTAAACACTTTGACCATTTTGCACCTACTTTTGAAATACAATTATATTGTGTTAAATTATGAAATTGCATTGCTATGATTTATACAAATATGTTGATTTAGCTCATAGTTAATACCTTAATAATAATTGTGTAAACTTTCAATCCTTAAGCTTGAACACTATCCTTTGTCATCCTAGAATTAATGGTTTGCATACTAGTTAATAAGTCTGTATCTAAGTGTCATGCTTAGCCTTGCTTAAATACATTGTCATGTGGGCAATAATTTGCCCCGACATCATTAAAAACAGTTGAAAATGAGATTGGGCAGTCAAGGCTGGAGCCTAGCTGATATGTTGGACTAGAAAAATATTTCTAAACAAAAGTGAAAACCCAAAAACAGATTTAGACTCAGATGATTGGAAAGAGTGGATGGTGCCAGGTACACGACGGTGGGGAAATGGGGAAGTGCTGCTCGAGTCAATAAAGAACCGAATTCTTGTGATGACCTCTCGTGTAAAAACAGTATAACTACAAGTCTATAATGGGTACAATCTGCCTAACTAATTTGTTCGCCTCAATGTGGCTTTGTCACTGGTGGGTGTGTGGCGTGGGTATGGGTAGAAACCACCGAAAAACTGCACGGCGTAAATGAGAGACCTCCCGTGGGTGAGGCCCAAGGAGGTGATACCTAGCGGTGTGGGGTTGCGCAGGGGCGGACCCACCTATGGTCATGGGTGTTCAGCTGAACACCCAAATTTTTTAGACAAAAATTATGTATATTTAAGGTATAATACATATATACACCAAAAATCATGTTGAATCAAGATTCAACAAGTAAGCCAAGACACCACAAAGACCTTCCGAGTCTCGACGCCACGCCTTGCGCCCCAGTTCTCAAAGACACTGCCACCACAAAGACGTCGCCACGAGCCCAATGCTGGAAGCCCAACTGCGAAATCAATCCCAGTAGGCTAGTAGTATCCCACGGAGGCACCCAACTAGCCAACTCCCATTCTCCCAACCCTAAATCTAAATGGCTCCATCTTGTGCAAGTGAGTGCAGTGGCGGCGTCGGCGGGCCGACGGTCGGGCAGGGGACTCCTGGGGCCAGGGAGAACCGGAGAAGGGATCAAGGGGGGAGGACCGAGCAAGAGCAGGCGAAGGCGAGGACTAGAGGGCTGTGGGTGGAGGCGGAGCTGTGGAGTCCGTGGCGGCGGGTCGGTGACGCCTTAGCGAGTGCGGCCGTCGGGCCGTGCGGTGTTCAAGTCAATCGGAGAAGGGGAGGGGAGGCCGAGGACCGCAGGGGCCAGGCGGCGGCGGCGGTTAGGCGCCAGTGCGGAGGGCACCGCGGCTGCATGGTCTGTGTGGCCTTGCCACGGCGGCTTGACTCCGTCGCCCGTCAGTGCGCCTCAACGCTTCTGCATTGGCGGCAACCTGCGCAAGATCGAATTGCAGGTTGGTTGTTGACTTCTTGTAGTTTTAGACTTGTTGTAATGTAGTGCTGTGTTGTGAAATGTGAACTTCATAACTTGTGTTGTGATTTGTGGAATCTAGGAAAGGGGCTGTTCTTGCTTTGGCTTCATCCCGGTGACGAATTTGTAGTGTAACTAGTGTTGTTACTTTGTGAGCCACAGCCCACAGAGCCAATCAGCCAGAGCCAAGCGCCCAAGCAGTCAAGCAGATTAGCAGAGGACATCAGCCTTCAGCCATTAAGGCAGAGGTAGGGCAGACAGGCAGGCAGAGCGAGAGCTAGGTAATTCCTAATTCCCAATTTGGCAGTGAGCCTGTCAATGAATTAAAGTGAATTATGTATTTGTGTTATTGTCATATTGTGGTCATGAATCTTCAACCTTGTATGTATGCGAATTGTAGATATTAGAGTTTTAAAAATGGAGAAGAAGTCTGTCAATTTGAAATCTTTGTGGGAGAGAGCCGGAAAGAGACTTAAGAATGTTCTATATTGATCAATATTTTTGTAACTTCGAACACTCATCCTGGAAATCCTAGGTCCGCCACTGGGGTTGCGTTGAGGTTGGGCATTGTAAAGGCCATATGGCAATCATCTTAGTCGCACACCTATGGAAGTGTATCAAGACGGACATTATAAGCTGATTGTCTCTTGTGGGTAAAGTGTATGGACTCTGCAGAGTAAGAAAACTATCTGGATAGCCGTGTCCACGGTCATAGGCGGTGCCGGGAATTTGCTTGAACTAATTTTTATTTTTATAAAACAATGATTTGTGGGTGGTATGAAAAAGGTGGGTTGAAACCTAGAGAAATGAGATGGTCTGGTTGAGGATCAGTGGTAAGTACAGGATGTAATCCGAGAATGAACATGAGCATTGGGTAGATAAAACCACTCAATGGTATAGGAGGTTGAAGCCTCCACTAGTACTTTACAACAAAATTCTGTTTTATGAAAACTTATGTTAGTTAAAATACTACGTCTCAAGAATTGCTACTACATAATCTAATTCAAACTTAGTTTTGTGCAAATAAAAGAATCATGAACTTCCCTTTGATTAGCCTGGCATATATAATAATTACATTATGTGTATTGGCTCGCGAGTACGGTTGTTTACTAATGCTCGCTCTTTATATTCTTTTAGTCAGTAAGTATAAAAGAATGCTACATAGATAATTATGAGTATTGGTGGACTGAAGATCAAGAAGGCCAAGAACTAGGTCGTTGGCCCCAATTGATTGGCTGTAGGTATATCGTGAGGGTTCCACGTGTTGTATCTCAATTTCGCTTTCGCTGTTGATTCTTTAAAGGTATTTGGCTTGGTCGGTCATTCTGAAAGACAAACACCATAAGATATATTTATGTTTTGTTTATTATTATGTAACAACTTTACATTTTCATAATATGTATTGATGTAACTGTGAGTAAGCTACTAGTCCAAAGAGTAATGTTATATTCGATTCAGGACGGATGCTTTGAAATTCCAAGTTACAAATTTAGAGCCCAAGAGCTATGGTAGCGATACACCGTCACCGGTTTCCACCTTTTTTATCAACAACTTTTCTCGATTCAAGACCGATGCTTTGAAATTCTAAGTTACAAATTTAGAGCCCAAGAGCTATGGTAACAATACACCGTCACCGGTTTCCACCTTTTTTATCAACAACTTTTCTCATGCTTACCATCCCACCCGCGGCCACCACCCACCCGTCTCTCTCTCTCTCTGCGAAGCTTCTCTAATTCCAGACGCAAACAGCGAAGCAAGAGGGAGAGGGGGAGAAAGAGTGGGGAGCGCCCTGCGCGAGAGATCAAAACCCTAGCTAGGGTTTGAGGCGGCGGCGGAGGCGGAGATGTCGACGCCGGCAAGGAAGCGGCTGATGCGGGACTTCAAGCGGCTGCAGCAGGACCCGCCCGCCGGCATCAGCGGCGCGCCGCACGACAACAACATCATGCTCTGGAACGCCGTCATCTTCGGGTGGGTGATCCTGGCCGGAATTTCTCTCTCTCTCTCTCTCTCTCTCGCTCGTGTTTTTCCGCTGCTGCTGTTCTAGGGTTTTGGGGGCCTCTAGATCTTGGGGACCCCAGGTTTTAATTTCAGCTATTTCTCTAGTGTTGTTTGTGGTGCTGATGAGGGATTCTGTTTCGTGTGGTTTGGTTTTTGCAGGCCGGATGATACTCCGTGGGACGGAGGTGAGGCTCGTCGGTTTGATCCCGCTCTGATCTGTAGCTGATTTAGCGCTTCGCTTGTGGGTGCTAGTTCCTAGGGGGTAGTTCGATTTGGAATTGCCCTGGTGGAACTGGACACAGTTTGTAGGCTGTTTAGGAATTTTGTTTGCCCTGGGAGTGAGGTTGAGGGCAATCCTGTTTTTATCTTGCCTCTGTCGATTAGTCTGTCATGTCGGTTTTGTGGGGAAAATTCCGTTCTGTGATTTATTTTGTATTGTTTGTTGGACGTTTTCTCTGGAGTATACAGCATTAGAAAGTTGGTTACAAATGTGTACTTTAGGCTAGAGCTATAAATTCCCTACCGATTTTGGTTTTCGTTAAATCGAAAAAGACAAAATACGCATGGTATACTTAAAGCACCCACTACGTAGGCAGTTCTTTTGTGGTGTACCGAAACTGTCATGTGCAAGCTAGCTTTTTTGTGTGATTTCTACAACAAAATAGCTGTTATGAGTTGTGACCATAATTGCTTTGGAGTTGCACAAAAATGTTCTACCATCAACAAACCTTGCCATAACTGTCACAAATGCAATAACAGAAATTCTCTTTGGACATTTAGAACAAGAGCTGCGCTTATTCCTGCACGGGCGTATAATGAAAATAAGAATTGCCTTGAACTTGCACTGAGAAGCAGGTTGCATGTTTGGTTCAGGAATAGGGATTCTGCTGCATGAAAGATATTATACTTTTGTTTTCTATTAGATATCTAATGTATAAGGAGGAGGATTGTCTCTGATGATTAAATAAGAATTTTGATATCTGTTATGCATAATTTTTAATGCTGCTTATTTTAGAAGAAGACACAATGAACTCATTTATCCAGGCTTTACTTGGAACATAAGAAAGTTGCTATTTTGTGAGTGAATTAACTGAATAATATTGCGAGTGTGACATTTTCAGAAAAATCACATGCTTATGATGGCATTCTTCAATATTCATAGTTTCATATTCATATTTTAGGGGCCAACTTGTACTTGTGGCTGCTTCAATGTTTAGTAATGCATACTTCTGGTGTGTGTAATGTAGGCAGCATGCAAACGGGATAGTCAAAGTTTTTAATAAAGAATTTATTTAAGGCCTCTTAGATAGGTAATCACGAGGCTACAACCCTCCTACAGTGGGTCTTGTTGTTTCTCTCCATAAATTTTGAGTGTCAACAATATTTCTCAAACAAAAGATACATGGCTGGACAAGAATTCATAGAGAATGTAATAAGGTGTTCCATCCCCATACACACATGACAGTGGAACAAATGAAGGAATAAATAACCAAAAACAACCATGCATAGAGTCAACCTTGCTGCCAAGTGGAAGTTTCCGTGCATCATTCATGTCACCTGCTTATTTTTCAGCACGTGATACCCCAATCTATCCATGTGTCAAATGGTCAAGGGTTTTAGATATAAATGTTTGTCGTTTTTTCTCTTCGGTTACCAGCAAACAAAACTAGATGACACTGTCTAATGGTGGCCTACATTTATATAAATTTCTAATTAAGTTTAGTGCCATATATTTAGTGAAACCAAAGTTATATTGTTATATGGAAAGTAAGAATATCATTTTGCTGAGTGTTCAGGCTCACTTCTTTTTCCTTTTTTACCTTCCATCTGAGGTTATGGTCCTATGGAAACCTAACTTATATTTTAGCTCTAGGGCTGTGGTGATAATATGATGTCCACGACATGCATTTGTTAATACCTGTAGTGAATCTGCTGGCATATATAATTCAAATTATAAACTGACATGAATCCTACAAATATAATCCTTGTACTTCATATGCCACTCATTAGTTTAGTTTTCCAACATTAACAGGCAACAATAGTGGCAATATTCACCTACTAAGATTTTTCCGGGTTGGAGGTAGATGGTTAGGCATTGATGGTTTTATAAAGACTAGTGAATAGGTATTTGATGGTCTCTTGAG
This sequence comes from Phyllostachys edulis, assembly GCA_036346405.1. Taxonomy (NCBI): domain Eukaryota; kingdom Viridiplantae; phylum Streptophyta; class Magnoliopsida; order Poales; family Poaceae; genus Phyllostachys; species Phyllostachys edulis. The sequence continues at coordinate 30,207,998 of CM070557.1, forward strand.
AATTAAGTAATTTTGCTGGTTTAATCAGTTATCATCCAATACAGACCAATACCAGATTCACCTTACACAGATCAGGTTTGGTTCTGATCCTTCTAGTTTGAAGATATTTTTTTTTCCAATTTGGATTAACAGGATAAATTTAACAGGGTTACCCAGACAGCGTGAACCTATAATCGGAAGTTTGTGGTTGATATTCACTTTCAATCTTAGTTTTGTTCATGACTGGAAAGATTTGGTGTCTTTTAGTCATGTTTATGGTTGAAAGGCATTATTGTTGTTAAGTCCTTGTCTCGTCTGTACAAGTAGTCTAGCATATTTTGGCTTTCATATCTACATTCTGAGATACTACTGTCTGGTGTGGTTAACATTTAGATAAAGCATGGGTAGTCACAGAATAGTCCATACTTCCGTACTTCCCTCTATTGCAGTGTGTCATATGGTTAATAACTACTGGAAGAGCCATGAGGCATATGTGATTAGTTTGCACTACGATTTTACATAACATCAGAAATTATGGAAGTTGTGCTCATTTGTATCCTGAGATATCCTCTTATCTATCCTTGCTTTGTTGTTTATATGACATTTCTTGAGTTTACATTGGGAGTTTGATGTTTCAGTTATTTTTCATAGCCTTGAATCATCTATGGCAAAAGTTATGAGCGTATGTAGAAATCTTAATGTCTATTTGTTATGATCCTTAGATCATAGGGGTAAATATCACCGGGAGGATAGCCGGGTGGCGTCAGCTGCTAGGGAATAGGGAAGACTAGATTGGGGAGACGAAGGGGACTGAGACTTAGACTATTGTATTCTCATTGCTTAATGCGAACGATTACAATAAACCTCTTTATATAGAGGGTTCTTCTAACAATTATGGATAAAATCAATCTAAATGACGACCTTCCTAACTAATAGATGACATTCCTAACTAATAGATAACCTGTATAATTAACTAATCCCTATACAAGGAAACTAATCAACTATCTAGGGAAATAGATATTCTTATTGGGGAAAGTAGCCACTTTCCTAATCCTAATGCTACAGGACTCGAGTACTGTTCATGCACGACATTGCTACGGTGCCGCGCGCTGTTCACGCACGGTGTTGTTTCAGTCCCGCATCGTGGATTCCACACCATAACACTATTTTTCTTTGTAATGTAAGACCACAATTCTCATGATACAGGACAATAAAAAAGTCTCAAGTAATCATGTTGCATATTTTCATAGCTACAGTTTTAATTAATGCTATTATGGTGGCATTGGAAAGTTCACTGAGAGTTGATTGTCTTGCATCTCTAGGCACGTTCAAGCTTACCTTGCAGTTTACAGAAGATTACCCCAACAAGCCACCAACTGTTCGCTTTGTCTCTAGGATGTTTCACCCAAATAGTAATCTCTCTCTCTCTCTCTCTCTAATTGCATGTGATTCAAATACCTTACATATCTTACCAAATAAAGATCATAATTCTCAAATTGAAGTTGTGGAAAAGTGGCTTAACATCATACTATTCCTGCAGTCTATGCAGATGGAAGCATCTGCTTGGATATACTACAGAACCAATGGAGCCCTATATATGATGTTGCTGCCATATTGACTTCTATTCAGGTACCTTGTTGAGCAGGCTAGCCAAATGCATGTGCAATGCCTATTGAAGAGAACAGTGCTAAACATGTTGAATCACTTGTTTTGATATTTTGGAAAGCATGACATATATGCATATATGTTAAGTAGTGTGACCTAATATGATGTGATGTCTAGTTGCATTATTTTACAACTTCCAGTTCGAGAAATTTATTATTCTTTCGAATTTTGAGCTTGGTTGCATTGATGCATACATTAGAACGTACCCAGTAGAATGCTCCTCCTATATACTGAACTGAACGATGGCAATTTTATTTGTCGACATTTTTAATCACGTAGAAGCAAATCCATATTGCAAAATACTGCAGTAGAAAGGGAAACTTTTCTCCTAGTTACTTCTTGACACAGAGCTAGCTCACCAGATTGAAACTGTAAAGAAAAAAACTTGTTGACCTGCACAAGACAGTGACTAAAATTAGAGTCAGGTTTCATTGGAAATTGCACCACTGTTTACAAACCACAGGTCCACGGCCATATAGCGGTAGTACACTATTTATAAATGGTTGGCAGTGGTGCCATCCATGTTCCAAACTTTGATGGAAGCATGTTAACTAAATCCATTTTATGAAAGATGTGTGGATTGTTTTCCTTTACATGCTTCCATCTCCCAATGGCTTTAGACTTCAAGTCATGTCTGCATCATGCCACTATATCTGAAACTTAAACCATTGATTTATGCTGCACTTGCTATGCAGTCCCTGCTGTGTGATCCAAACCCCAACTCTCCGGCAAACTCGGAAGCGGCCAGACTGTTCAGTGAGAACAAGCGAGAGTACAACCGCAAAATTCGCGAGATTGTGGAGCAGAGCTGGACAGCTGACTAGAGCAGGGCAAGGGGTGGTATACCACCATGCCAGAAAGCTGCAATAAGCAACCACCGCGAAAATCTGTGTTTCTGGCACGCCAAACTTGTTCTCACCAAAAACATTAAAAATCTCCAGTGATTGCTTGTAGTCTGTGGTATTTTTGTGTTCCAGTTACTCGTGGCTGTTTTTTTATGTAGTGCTGTTGACCTATCTCATGCATTAAGGGATCCTGCATATGTAAAAAGTTATAGCCTGGAAATGCTTGCTACTTGCTAGACTGCACAAACTCGTCGCTCTTGTCCTGTAGTTTGGCAGCCTCAAGGGCCAAGGGTTGTCCTGTAGTTTGGCAGCCTCAAGGGCCAAGGGCCAAGGGATTATCGTGAATCAAGGAAGCAAGATGGGTCCAGTATGCGCGTAACCCATTGTCAGATTGGTCTATTTGAGTCCGAGTGCTGTTTGCCGTCAAGGTTAGCTGCACATTTCCGATGGTAGAATTGATGATCCTTGGCCAATTCTCTAGAAACATTGATTCTAAATATAAATATCCATCACAAGTTGTAGTGGTAACTGTCCGGTTTCTGCTCTGGGCTTAGCTAGAGCGCCAGAGCACACGTCCGAGGACACCCAGTCACGGTCGCTTTTTGGCCCTTTTCATCCTCATCCCTTGTTATATGTTTAGGCGACCAGTATCGCTCTTGGCAGCCGTGAGTAGCTGCTGGTGCATCCCAAGTTTTAGTAGAAAAGCAGAGGGATGTATGGATTACAAGCCATGGGAATAAACAGAGGTTAATTTTCTTTTCATCTAACTTACAATTGCAACAAGCCAATTACTGAGGCACCCTTTACCTGCTCTTATATACACATGACATGAACGGAGTGCTCTTCGTATTATTAGATTCATCGTGAGGTGTACTTTCATAATATGTACTTTCTTGTTGTTTCTATCAGGATTTGCATCCAGATTTTCTGTGTATTTTGAGTTAGTCTTATGATCAATAGCTAGCTTACATAATACATTATTGATGAATATCATATTCATACATGCGAATAAAGATAATAATTAAGGTAAATAGACCACAAGTTCAAAGTTTTACATCATGGGCCGGGAAGACCAAATACTGTTGGACCAAAAAGGCGACTAGTTGGGGGGTGAATAGGAGCACGCTCACTTTTTCAATTTGAATGGATTCAACACCAATTTCACTTCAGTAGCTATAGAAGCTATGGAGATCAATCTATAAGTACAGTGGAAGACTTATATTGAATCCAAACCAAAACCACAAAGCAAAAGACCAGCACGGCGCTCAAACCCTAGAGGGGCGGTCAGACCGGCGTTGATTGCGCGGTCAGACCGATGGCGGCAAAAGAACGGTCTGACCGGCGGTCTAAGAGCGGTCTGACCGCGCTTGACACAGAACAGTGAAGAACAGCTCGTGTTCCAAACATAAATCAATCTAACTTTTGATTCACACGGCCAAACTCTACGAAACTTGAACCACACTTTTTAAAAGATATTAGGAACCTATTCCAATCAAGGATCACAGAGATCCATGCCAAAGTTCCTATCTTTTTCAGTTTGAAGGAAGTGTGCTCCAAAACCGTTAAGACCTCCCCCTTGGAGATCTTAACCGTCCAGACCTCCCTCCTTGTAGATCTGGCTGATAAGACCTCCCCTTGGAGATCTTGACCGTCCAGACCTCCCCTTTTTGGCAGATCCAATCGTTAGGACCTCCCCTTGGAGATCCTAACCGTTCAGACCTCTCCTCTGGAGATCTCAACCGTTCAAGACCTCCTCCGATTAAATCCTAACCGTTCAGACCTCCCCCTGGATTTAATCCAACGATCCCAACCTCCCTTGCGGGTGAGGACCTCCTCTTAACCTCTACAGACCTCCCCTTTTGCCCTTGATCTTGGCCGTTGGACCTCCCTTCCGGAGATCCAACCGTTGAGACCTCCCTTGCGGGTGAGGACCTTCCCTTGACCTCTGCAGACCTCCTCATTTGCATTTGATCTTGGTCGTTGGACCTCCTTTTTGCAGATCCAACCGTCAGGACCTCTCCTGTGGGTGAGGACCTCCCCTTGTCCTCCGTAGGACCTCCTCAATATCCTCGCAGGACCTCCTCTGCGGGTCTTGGCTGTCCCCACTTGACAGTCACATCCAGTTTTCTTTACCTTTGACTGTGTCCTTGTGCAAGGAAGTCTCCCCATCATTTAATGCATGTTGTATCGCATTAAATACTTTCACTTTTTGCAGTACTCATGTCATACTGTTGTCACGTCCCTTGCCTACTCCCATTGTCCTCTTTACCAACTCTTGAGCTCCCGTATATTGGGTCATGCCCATTGGCCCCAGCTATATATAGCTTGGGCAGCCTCTCTTTTCTCACTTTCTTCCTCATTTCTCCTCCTTGGCTCAACCGAGCATCCCTAAGACCTCCCTCCAAACTCTTGGACCTCCTCTCTTGAGCAATGGACCTCCTCCAACCAGCTCCCTGGACGTCCTCTTGACCTCCCAACCTCTCTGTTGGTTTTGTATCTGAGTTTAATTGGAGTTTCTTCGGTTCTTGTTTGAGCTTTATTTGAATATTTGGTTTTCACCGTATAGATTATCAAGACCGTGAGGAGCCCGAGCTCTGTGAAGGGGAAGAAGAAGCTCAAGACTTTGAGCAAGGCAAGTTACACTCTTGATCATATTGCACCCAATACTTCAAATTACTTATGTCGGTTTCAAAACTGTATGCATGCTTATTTCACTAAGTTATTTCAATACCTATCTTCAATTCATAGCTATACCTGATCCCTTTGTATGGCCACTGTTTATGTTGATCCAACCCCATTGTCACCCTAGATAAATTCGGGTTCTTGCAATAGTGAGGACCCGAGGCTTTTGAAAAATGAATACTTAGCCTTGCTTAGACCACAATCTTGATTTGGGGAGTTTCGACCAAAAATAGCACTTGTTCAAATGATTTTGGCCATGGCATTGGTGTGTCATAGAGGCTGTTCTGGGCCGTGGCATTGGTGTGCCATGGAGATTTTATAAATGTTTTGATTACACAATGAGCAAGGGAAAATGATTTGGACTTGGGCGAAGCTGGTTGTTTGGTTGGTGCAGGGTTATGCACGGGGGTCGTGTGATCCGATGCCCTAGGGTTGAGGTTTGTCGCCCAAGTCAGTTAAGGACCGGTCTTTGAGACACCTCTTGCTAGGCCTATAATGGGCTATGCCACAACCGTACAACCACATGTCTCCAGTATGGCGCGTGGGATTTGGCCGAATAATTTGCAAAGTTCCATCATGGTTGATCCGGCGGAATAGTGGGTGGTCTTTCATGGCCTGTCTTTTATGACTATGTTGTACCCACCTGGCTCAAGAGGTGGCCTAAACCCTGCGGACAGGAAGTAAAAAGGGAGCGAAACCTTAGAGTGGATGGACTGTGGTGGAATGATGCATTGTAAAGGCCTTGTCACGTGCTCTAGACCTCTTACCATCGGCAGTGAGAGGTGACAACGACGGTTGCCAAACAAACTAGAGAAGTCGTGTCATGTGGGTAAAGTGTACAACCTCTGCAGAGTGTAAATCTATTCGAATAGCCGTGTCCGCGGTCATGGACATGCTGGCAATGTCACTCAAAGTGAGATCTTGATTTTGGGTATTCAAATGGTTTGTGAAAAGTGGTTTTGGATTGCTATCCAATTGGGAAATGGGCGGGAAGCCATGTGACAGGAGGGTATCCTTCACCATCTTGATGATGAATGTTATCCAACTGAAAATGAAACTTGCAAAAATGAATTTTAACTATTGTAACCTGCCTTGAAACTTAATACTTGTATTTGAAATAAAGTTGGATTTATGCAAATCAACCCTAATATGCCTTCCCTTGATATGTCCCTATGCATGTCATACTGTTATTTGACGGGTGTAACTTGCGAGCACGGTTGTTGTGCTCACTCTTGCTTGATTGATGAATTAAGCTGGTGAAGATTTTTTCGATGATGAGGATGACCAAATCAATTAGGCCGCGCCCTCCAGCTACTCACCTGTGGTGTAATGGTTGGAGCCTGTTCATGTTGGTTTTCCGCTGTGTTTTGTGCTCTTGGTTGCTGGAGCTTGTAAGCAACCCCTTGTAATCAAACCTCTTTTGATGTTATAATAGTCCTTGTGGATGTATTTGTTGTCACTTGATTGCTGTGAGAACTGGTCGATGATCCCTGGGGACCAGTTTGGATCGCAGTGGACTTGAGGCTCGTCCCCAAGCCCCACGACCTCCTCGGGTTGGTTCCTCACGGACCTCCCTGAGGTCAGTGTGTGGAGCTTGGGGAGGTCTGAGGTCCAACGACCTCCTCGGGTCAGGACCCCAGACCTCCGAGTGGTCCTCCCGAACCTCTCGGGAGGTCTGTGCGGTCCTACCGGGATGTCCCCTGGGACGTCCTGGGAGTCCTTTTACGGACCTCCCAGGAGGTCCTAAAGGGCCTCTCGGGACATCCTGGGAGTCCTTTACGGACCTTCCAGGAGGTCTTGAGGGACCTCCCAGGTGTGCCCTGGGTCAGGTCGTCACAAGTGGTATGAGAGCATCTTGACTGTAGGTCGCAGCCTAGTAAAATGGTCGTTAGAGGAAAGTTCAAAATGTGTTTTACTAAACAAGAGAAATAAATGGTTCTCTTCTTACCCGAGTCCTCTATCTATTCTTATCACCTTCTCTGTATCTTTTCTTACCTTATCTCCCCCTTATCTTTTTGCTTGTCTCAACGTTTTATAAAGTTCAATGGAACTCCTTTCCTAGAAATATCAATAGGGCCGATTTAGATATTTATAGAAGCACTAAGGACCTCCCTATCTATGGCATTGAGTGGCAATCCCTTGCAAAGACTACCCCTGGGGTTTCTTTGCAAGAGACCACCCCTCATGATCATGATCTCATTGCTCACAGCCTTAAGGGCAGCAAGCCCCGAGTATAAAGTATCCGTGCTATTGGTTGTTGAAATTTTTGGTTCTCGGTTAACACTGGCTTGGTTGATTTAAACCTTATCCCTCCCCCCCTTAGCTATCTCATTTCTCTCCTACCTCTTGGACCACTGGCAGATGGTGACAACTAGGGGCAGTGGCAGCACTAGTGGTCAAGGCCGAGCCTCTGGGGATGATCCGGAGACCCTAGTGCCGCAACCACCTCCTCCTCCAGCTCAAGGTCTAGACTGGGGACAAATGATGGCAAATCAAGCACAATTGATCAACTTGTTAGCTCAATCCATCACCAACACCTAGAACCTTCAAACAGCAGCAGTAGCCCAACCTTCTGTGTATGTCCCACCTCCTCCTAGAGCCAACATTTCTGAGTTTATGAGGATGAGGCCACCCACATTCTCCAGCACCACTGAACCTCTAGAAGCTGACGACTGGCTCCGAGTTGTGAGCAGAAAACTTGACATGATCCAATGCACAGACAGAGAGAGAGAGAGAGAGTCTTATTTGCCTCTCATCAACTTCATGGACCAGCCTCGGAGTGGTGGGATAACTTTACCCAATCCCACACCGATGCTCAAGCTATCACATGGGATGAATTTACTCAAGCTTTTAGGAGTGCACATATTCCTCATGGAATGATGTTGCTAAAGAAGAAGGAGTTTAGATCCTTGCGCTAAGGGAACTGCACGGTCAGCGAATACCTTCATAAATTCAACCAACTGGCAAGGTATGCACCTGAAGACGTAGCCACCGATGAGTCCAAGCAAGAACGCTTCTTGGAAGGACTTAACGATGATCTCTCAGTCCAGCTCCTTGCTCATAACTACCCAGATTTTCAGCAACTCGTGAGCAAGACAATTCGATAAGAGGGCAAGCATGTTGAGATGAAAAACCGTAAGAAGAGGAAGGCAGCTCAGCAGTTTAGGTCAGAGGGTTTCTCCAAACCAAAGACCTCTCAATTTCAGCCTAAGAGGCCTGTGACCTCCTCTCCCTCCAGGACTCTAGTGCAAGCCAAGCGCCTATGTACCTCCAGCCCCTATAGGACTTCTCCAGGAGGTCAATTTCAGACTAAGCCACCCACAATTGCTGCAGCAGGGGTGACTTGCTTTTATTGCCATGAAGTTGGGCACTATGCTAGCAAATGCCCGAAGAAGCTTGAAGCTGCAACTCCAACTCCCAACCGATCTGGTCAAGGGTCCTCAACTCCTGGCAGCCACACCAATTCGAAGCCTCCAGTACAATATATTAATGGGCGAGTGAACCGCGCCACAACTGAGGAAGCTCAACAAGCTTCGAATATAGTCCTTGATACGTTTCTTGTTAATACCGTACCAGCCTCAATTCTTTTTGATTCCGGAGCTTCTCATTCATTTGTCTCTTCACAGTTTGTGGGTAATAATGGGTTAGCTATAACTCCTCTAATACCCCCTATGCTAATCCACTCTCCGGGCTCTCAAATGAGGACTAACTCCTTGTGCCCAAATCTTTCTTTGGAAATCTTGGGAGTACCTTTCTATGCAGATTTGATAGTCCTGCACTCCCAAGGGCTAGATGTGATTCTTGAAATGGACTGGTTATCTAAGAACCAAGGCCGAATTGACTGTGCTAACAAGTCAATTGTGCTCACCAATGAGCAAGGGGTACAAGTTGAATTTAGCCTTGAGACCTCTCCTAAGGTAGGTCCTAGCTTGGCCTGTTTGAGAGAAGCGAAATTGGAAGACCTCCCTGTGGTAAGGGAGTATCCTGATGTGTTTCCAAATGAGCTACCTGGAATGCTTCCAGATAGAGACTTAGAATTTGTCATCAACCTAGTCCCAGGGACAGCACCTATTTCCAAGAGACCATATAGGTTGCCTGTTAATGATCTGGTTGAGCTAAAGCAACAAAGTGAAGAAATGCAAAGTAAAGATTTTGTGAGGCCGAGTTCCTCTCCTTGGGGAGCTCCTGTGATCTTTGTAGCAAAGAAGGATGGTACACAACGTATTTGTGTGGATTATAGAGCTCTTAATGATGTTACCATCAAGAATAAGTATCCTTTGCCCAGGATCGATGACTTATTTGATCAACTAAAAGGAGTAGCAGTTTTCTCCAAGATTGACCTACGGTCAGGTTATTACCAATTGAAGATTCGGCAAGAGGACATCCCAAAAACAACATTCTCAACTCGGTATGGGCTTTATGAATTCACAGTTATGTCCTTTGGATTGACCAATGCTCCTGCATACTTTATGAACTTGATGAACAAAGTATTTATGGAGTACTTAGATAAGTTTGTCATTGTCTTCATAGATGATATTCTTGTGTACTCTAAAACCGAGGAAGAGCATGAAAGCCACCTTCGGTTGGTCCTAGACAAGCTCAGGGACCACCAGCTTTATGCAAAATTTGAGAAGTGTGACTTTTGGTTGAAAGAGGTCACCTTTTTAGGCCATGTTATGTCGGCAGCTGGTGTGGCAGTTAACCCCAGTAAAGTCCAAGATGTGTTAGATTGGAAGCCACCCAAATCAGTGTCTCAAATAAGAAGCTTTCTTGGCATGGCAGGATATTATCGTAGGTTTATTGAAGGCTTTTCAAAGATAGCAAGACCTCTCACCCAATTGCTCAAGAAGGAAGCCAAATATATGTGGACTTCAGCTTGTGAGCATAGCTTTCAAGAGTTGAAGAAGAGGTTGACCTCTGCTCCGGTGTTGATTTTGCCCGACATGCAGAAGGATTTTGAGGTCTTTTGTGATACATCTAGGCAGGGCCTAGGCTGTGTTTTAATGCAAGAGGGTCGGGTGGTAGCCTATGCCTCTTGTCAGTTAAAGCCTCATGAAGCCAACTACCCCACTCATGATTTGGAATTAGCTGCAGTGGTGCATGCTCTAAAAATCTGGCGCCATTACCTTATTGGTAATCGCTGCGAGGTCTTTACAGACCACAAGAGCTTAAAATACATCTTTACCCAAGCCGACCTCAACCTTAGGCAAATAAGATGGTTGGAGTTCATCAAAGATTATGATCTTGGAATACACTACCACCCTGGTAAGGCAAACGTGGTAGCCGATGCTCTAAGCCGAAAGAGCTACTGCAATACTCTATTGGTCCAAGAGAGCCAACCCAAATTGTATGAAGAAATGAGGCGCATCAATCTGGAAATCGTGGAGCAAGGCTCTATGCATGCGCTAGAAGTGGAGCCTGTAATTCAGAAGCAAATCAAAGAGAACTAAGCTAAGGATAAAGACCTCCAAGAGATTAGAGACAACCTAGAAAGAGGAAAAGCTCCTGGATTTTCAATAGATGAGAAAGACATCCTTTGGTTCGGCAAACGGCTCTGTGTGCCGAACTGTCAAGACATAAAGCAACTCCTACTTAAAGAAGCTCATGAGTCACCTTACTCCATTCATCTAGGGAGTACCAAGATGCACCAGGACCTCAAAGAAAGATATTGGTGGGTCGGCATGAAGAGAGAAATAGCTGAGTTTATGGCACGATGTGATGTATGCTAAAGGGTTAAGGCTGAGCACCAAAGGTCTGCTGGTTTACTTCAACCCTTGCCCATTCCCGAGTGGAAATGGGAGCAAATCGGCATGGACTTCATCACTGGTTTGCCAAGGACCCAATCGGGCTATGACTTCGTTTGGGTTACTGTGGACCGTTTGACCAAGGTAGCACATTTTATTCCTATCAAGACCACCTACTCAAGTAGCAAGTTGGCTGAATTGTATCTAGCCTGAATTGTCTGCCTACATAGTGTACCCAAGAGTATAGTGTCTGATAGGGGTTCCCAATTCACCTCCAGATTTTGGGAAGGTCTCCATGAAGCCTTGGGGACAAGACTTAATTTCAAAGATGACTTATCACCCTCGACCGACGGTCAAACAGAGAGAGTGAATCAAATTCTTGAAGACATGCTTCGAGCTTGTGCTTTGGACTATGGGAAAAGTTGGGACAAAAACCTCCCCTATGCTGAGTTCTCCTATAATAATAGCTACCAAGCTAGTTTGGGGATGTCTCCATTCGAAGCTCTGTATGGGAGGCAGTGTAGAACCCCAATCCTTTGGGATCAAGTGGGTGAGCGCCAATTTTATGGGCCTGACATCATCAAAGAAGCTGAAGAAAAGGTGAAGCTCATAAGAGAGCGCCTAAGAGTAGCTCAGTCCCGGCAAAAGAGCTATGTCGATACTCGTCGATGGGACTTATCTTTTGAAGCTGGAGATTTTGTGTATCTTAGGGTAACTCCACTCAAAGGAGTTAGGAGATTCCGAACTAGAGGAAAGTTAGCACCAAGGTTTGTTGGACCATACAAGATATTGGCAAGACAAGGTGAAGTGGCTTATGAGATTGAGCTGCCAACTTCTCTGTCGGTAGTGCACAATACATTTCATGTGTCACAATTGAGGAAGTGCCTTCGAGTACCAGAAGACCACACCTTGTTGGAAAGTATTGATCTCCAAGAGGACTTCACTTATGTGGAGAGACCAATCAAAATTTTGGATGTTATGGAGCGTGTCACCAGAAGCAAGATCCTTCGAACCTACAAAGTGCAATGGAGTCACCACCCTGAGAGTGAAGCCACGTGGGAGAAGGAAGAAGACCTTAAGACAAACTATCCATACCTCTTTGCTGGCCAAGCTTGAATCTCGGGGTCGAGATTCCCTTAAGGGGGGTAGGTTTGTGACACTCTGATTTTCAGAACCTTTTTGAAGATTTCAAAATAAAAAGAACCATTTTGTTTTGATGAGAATTCAAAGCTTAATTTGAAATTTCAGAATGGATTTAAGATGACTAACTCAAACTTTAACTAAATTTTTTTTGGATGGTTTGTCGAGTTGTTGGAGTTTTGGTGATTCTTCTTCTCTGTCCAGGTTTTGTCCATCCTTGGACCGGACCTCTGTAGGTCCGAATCTCCCCATGTCCTCTAGGACCTCCCCTTACCTTTATTGGACCTCACCGTGTCCTACAGGACCTCCCCTTACCTTTATTGGACCTCACCGTGTCCTACAGGACCTCCACATGTCCTCTAGGACCTCTCCTTACCTTTGTTGGACCTCCCCGTGCCCTTCAGGACCTCCCCAAGTCCTCCAGGACCTCCTCCTTGTCTATTTTGCACCTCTATCGATTGTGAGTCGTCCGATTTGCATTGGACGGTTTGATCTTGGTGAGACGTTCGGATGGTCCGAACGTCCCACCCTCTCTGAGCCCTTAGATCTTTGCTGGACAGTCCGATTTGTTGTGGCGTTCAGACGGTCCAAACGTCCCAACTATTTTGGACCGCTCGATTCAGTTCTAGGGCTGAGATCCAACGATAGCTCTGATGGTCCGAACGACCTAATCATTTTGGGCGGTTCGATTGAAATCCAGCGGCTCAGACCTCCCTCCTTGTAAATCTGGACCGTTAAGACCTCCCCCTTGGAGATCTTGACCGTCCAGACCTCCCTCCTTGTAGATCTGGACCGTTAAGACCTCCCCCTTGGAGATCTTGACCGTCCAGACCTCCCTCCTTGTAGATCTGGACCGTTAAGACCTCCCCCTTGGAGATCTTGACCGTCCAAACCTCCCTCCTTGTAGATCTGGCCGATAAGACCTCCCCTTGGAGATCTTGACCGTCCAGACCTCCCCCTTTTAGTAGATTCGATCGTTAGGACCTCCCCTTGGAGATCCTAACCGTTCGACCTCTCCTCTGGAGATCTCAACCATTCAAGACCTCCTCCTCCGATTAAATCCTAATCGTTCAGACCTCCCCCTGGATTTAATCCAACGATCCCGACCTCCCTTGCAGGTGAGGACCTCCTCTTAACCTCTACAGACCTCCCCTTTTGCCCTTGATCTTGGCCGTTGGACCTCCCTTCCGGAGATCCAACCATTGAGACCTCCCTTGCGGGTGAGGACCTTCCCTTGACCTCTGCAGACCTCCTCATTTGCATTTGATCTTGGTCGTTGGACCTCCTTTTTGGAGATCAAACCGCCAGGACCTCTCCTGTGGGTGAGAACCTCCCCTTGTCCTCCGTAGGACCTCCTCAATATCCTCGCAGGACCTCCTCTGCGGGTCTTGGCTGTCCCCACTTGACAGTCACATCCAGTTTTCTTTACCTTTGACTGTGTCCTTGTGCAAGGAAGTCTCCCCCTCATTTAATGCATGTTGTATCGCATTAAATGCTTCCACTTTTTGCAGTACTCATGTCATACTGTTGTCACGTCCCTTGCCTACTCCCATTGTCATCTTTACCAACTCTTGAGCTCCCGTATATTGGGTCATGCCCATTAGCCCCAGCTATATATAGCTTGGGCAGCCCCTCTTTTCTCACTTTCTTCCTCATTTCTCCTCCTTGGCTCAACCGAGCATCCCTAAGACCTCCCTCCAAACTCTTGGACCTCCTCTCTTAAGCAGTGGACCTCCTCCAACCAGCTCCCTGGACCTCCTCTTGACCTCCCAACCTCTCTGTTGGTTTTGTATCTGAGTTTAATTGGAGTTTCTTCGGTTCTTGTTTGAGGTTTATTTGAATATTTGGTATTCACCGTGTAGATTATCAAGACCGTGAGGAGCCCGAGTTCTGTGAAGGGGAAGAAGAAGCTCAAAACTTTGAGCAAGGCAAGTTACACTCTTGATCATATTGCACCCAATACTTCAAATTACTTATGTCGGTTTCAAAACTGTATGCATGCTTATTTCACTAAGTTATTTCAATACCTATCTTCAATTCATAGCTATACCTGATCCCTTTGTATGGCCACTGTTTATGTTGATCCAACCCTATTGTCACCCTAGATAAATTCGGGTTCTTGCAATAGTGAGGACCCGAGGCTTTTGAAAAATGAATGCTTAGTCTTGCTTAGACCACAATCTTGATTTGGGGAGTTTCGACCAAAAATAGCACTTGTTCAAATGATTTTGGTCATGGCATTAGTGTGTCATGGAGGCTATTCTGGGCCGTGGCATTGGTGTGCCATGGAGATTTTATAAATGTTTTGATTACACAATGAGCAAGGGAAAATGATTTGGACTTGGGCGAAGCTGGTTGTTTGGTTGGTGCAGGTTATGCACGGGGTCGTGGTGATCCGATGCCCTGTGGTTGAGGTTTGTCGCCAAGTCGCTTAAGGACCGGTCTTTGAGACACCTCTTGCTAGGCCTATAATGGGCTATGCCACAACCGTACAACCACATGTCTCCAGTATGGGGCGTGGGATCTGGCCGAATAATTTGCAAAGTTCCATCATGATTGATTCGGCGGAATAGTGTGTGGTCTTTCATGGCCTGTCTTTTATGACTATGTTGTACCCACCTGGCTCAAGAGGGGGCCTAAACCCTACGGACAGGAAGTCCAAAGGGAGCGAAACCTTAGAGTGGATGGACTGTGGTGGAATGATGCATTGTAAAGGCCTTGTCACGTGCTCTAGACCTCTTATCATCGGCAGTGAGACGTGGCAACGACGGTTGCCAAACAAACTAGAGAAGTCGTGTCATGTGGGTAAAGTGTACAACATCTGCAGAGTGTAAATCTATTCGAATAGCCGTGTCCGCGGTCATGGACATGCTGGCAATATCACTCAAAGTTAGATCTTGGTTTTGGGTATTCAAAAGGTTTGTGAAAAGTGGTTTTGGATTGCTATCCAATTGGGAAATGGGCGGGAAGCCATGTGACAGGAGGGTATCCTTCACCATCTTGATGATGAATGTTATCCAACTGAAAATGGAACTTGCAAAAATGAATTTTAACTATTGTAACCTGCCTTGAAACTTAAAACTTTTATTTGAAATAAAGTTAGCTTTATGCAAATCAACCCTAATATGCCTTCCCTTGATATGTCCCTATGCATGTCATACTGTTATTTGACGGGTGTAACTTGCGAGCACGGTTGTTGTGCTCACTCTTGCTTGATTGATGAATTGAGCAGGTGAAGATTTCTTCGATGATGAGGATGACCAAATCAATTAGGCCGCGCCCTCCAACCAATCACCTGTGGTGTAATGGTTGGAGCCTGTTTATGTTGGTTTTCTGCTGTGTTTTGTGCTCTTGGTTGCTGGAGCTTGTAAGCAACCCCTTGTAATCAAACCTCTTTGATGTTAATAAAGTCCTTGTGGATGTATTTGTTGTCACTTGATTGCTGTGAGAACTGGTCAATGATCCCTAGGGACCAGTTTGGATTGCAGTGGACTTGAGGCTCATCCCCAAGTCCCACGACCTCCTCGGGTTGGTTCCTCACGGACCTCCCTGAGGTTAGTGTGTGGAGCTTGGGGAGGTCTGAGGTCCAACGACCTCCTCAGGTCAGGACCCCAGACTTCCGAGTGGTCCTCCCGGACCTCTCGGGAGGTCTGTGCGGTCCTACCGGGATGTCCCCTGGGATGTCCTGGGAGTCCTTTTACGGACCTCCCAAGAGGTCCTAACTTCTGAGGGACCTCTCGGGACATCCTGGGAGTCCTTTACGGACCTCCTAGGAGGTCCTGAGGGACCTCCCGGGTGTGTCCTGGGTCAGGTTGTCACACTAATGAAGTGGGTCCTAGATGTAATTGGATTTTTAGCAAAACAGTTACATCTAAATTAATTACAAATATAGTATTTAACTGAATATTATTACCAATTAATGTGTAGGCCCTACGTGTCAATGACACATCACAATTCCTAGTTAATCTTCAACTAAAATTCAGAGAAAACCCCCAAATTAAACAAAGGAGGGAGGGTGTCCCTCACTACCAACTGGGACCCATTGATTTTTATTTTATTTTTGATTTATTTTTCAAATAGAAATTTTTACTATGACTGATAGGTAGGGATGGCAACGGGGCCATTCCCCGTCGGGGAGTGGTGGACCATCCCCATCCCCGTGACAAGAAAAAATCCCCATCCCCGTCCCCATCCCCGTCGTCGGGTACTATTCTTCCCCCATCCCCGTCCCCGTCGGGTTAGCGGGGCCCCATCCCCGTCCCCATCCCCGTCGTTTGATCTCGCTATTTGAATTTCACCGCAAAGAAAGAGAAATTTCAAGCTATGGATGTGGGGCAATGCAACAAGGGAGTGAATGGGAAATGGGGTTAGGGACTTAGGGTTATGACTTATGCTATGCGGCGTGCAAAGACAGAATGATTCACTCGGTTGGTGGGTGGGCTATGCTATGCAATCGTGTTATCACCTTATCGGGCCCCATCGGATAATCTGGATGGGGAGCAGGGACCACCCCGCCCCGCCAAACTCGATGGGGAATGTTTTTTTTCATATTAGTATCCCCGTGGGGAATGAAGTAGTCACAAACCCGCCCCCTAATAGGTGAATTCCCCATCGGGGAATGGGGAATGGGGCCCCATTGCCATCCCTACTGATAGGTGGGGCCCAGGGTATTTTGATTTATTTTCTAATTGAAAATATCAATAGTCACTGACAGGTAGGGCGAGGCCACTAGGGTTTTTTATTTTTCCATTTTAATTATTTTCTTAAAGAAAATTAATGAGTCACTGACAGGTGGGGCCACAGTCTACGTGGACTTAGTCCATGGGTACAGTACCTGGGCCGTGGGCCCACAGATCAGTGACACAGGTCTACGGACCGAGTCTAAATAGAGTGTTTTAAAGGGTGGGGCCGCATGTCATAGGCTCAAAACTTAAATTAGTTTCTAATTTGATTTTCTAATCACCTCGGGCCCACATGTCATACTAATCTTATCTAGCAATTAATCAATTTAATAATTACACCATTAATCCTTAATGTTGTTGCTATAATGCTTTCTCCCCCAATTCCCACCGAAACAGGGGAGACACCATGGGTGTGCTCGGGCCGAGCTTGATGCTGATGAGCGGGACCTCGAGGACGACCTGGGAGCCCCAAAATTGGTTTCGGCGACCCTCCTGCGACGGAGGCACGGCTTGCAGTGGTCTACAGCAGCGGCACGACTACACGTGGTGGCTGTGGCGATTTGGCCTAAGGCGACAGCAATGCTAGAGGGGGAGAGGGGAGAAATGAAGGCACACATGAGCAAGACACGAGCAAGGGGAGCTCACTGGTGTGGATCATGGGGGTGGGGAAGGTCCAAGGCGGGCCAACGACAACGATTCGGGGCGGCACAACGAGGTTGTCGTGGCGGCCGCAACCTAAAAGGAAGGGTCCCAAATCAGAGATGGGGAGGAGTTGGGCGGGGGGGGGGGAGGGGGGCTCACTAGAGGAAGAATGGCGTCAGCGGCAGATGGTTCGGTTGGATTTGGGGAAGAAAACGGCGACGTAGTGATCCTATAGATGATACCCCAAATTGGGTGAGGAGAATTAATGAGGAGGTCCTGGAACACGTTTTGACGCGAGCCAAAGGTGGAGGAGCTCACCGGGTCGACGGGGACAGTGACAAACGGGGAGGAGGAAGGAGATGGTCGTGTTCTCCGTGGTCCTCTACACGAGAGGGGAAATGAAGGTGAGTAATGGATAGGGATGGCAACGGGGCCATTCCCCGTCGGGGAGTGGTGGACCATCCCCATCCCCGTGACAAGAAAAAATCCCTATCCCCGTCGTCGGGTACTATTCTTCCCCCATCCCCGTCCCCGTCGGGTTAGCGGGGCCCCATCCCCGTCCCCATCCCCGCCGCTTGCATCGCTATTTCGATTTCACCGCAAAGAAAGAGAATTTCTCAAGTCGTGTGGATGTGGGGCGTATTTGGGTGGGAGTGAATGGAAATGGGGTTAGGGACTTAGGGTTATGACTTATGCTATGCAAAGATGCAAAGACAGAATGATTCACTCGGTTGGTGGGTGGGCTATGCTATGCAATCGTGTTATCACCTTATCGGGCCCCATCTGATAACAGGGGATGGGGAGCAGGGATCACTCGTCCCCACCAAACTTCGATGGGGAATATTTTTTCATATTAGTATCCCCGTGGGGAATGAAGTAGTCACAAACCCGCCCCCTAATAGGTGAATTCCCCATCGGGGAATGGGGAATGGGGCCCCATTGCCATCCCTAGTAATGGATGGAGGGGACCGAGGCGGGCTTCAAGGACATGGTGGCGGCGGACGATGCTCACTCGAGCGGCTTTTAGCAGCCGAAAATAGAGAGCTCGAGCTCTCTTTAGCTCGGTTCTCCTTTGGTGTGTGAGAGGGATGGGGAAGTGAAGGAGAAGGGAGGAGGCGAAGAGGCGAGGCTTAAGAAAGGTGAAGCAAGGTGCAAGAAGTTGGCTCATTCTCGGCGAGACGGGCAAGCGGCGCTCAAGCGGCTATTGTGTGGGGCGATGAGACTGCAATGTGAGGTGTGGGAGACGGAGCGGCGACGCAACGCGGAGGAGAGCGGGTTGGGCATGCGCATTGTCGGGGTGAGGACGACAACATCAACACCAGCAGCGACATGGCTATAGCGGCAAAGATGTGGGAGCATGGTGACACGGGGCACAACGTGGCTTGGTGCGATGGCGCATGGGGGAGGATGGCGTGGGCTGCGGCATGAGGAGGAGAGCTACTGGTGCAATCAGTGGAGTCAGGGTGGGGAAAGGAGAAGTGGGTCAGCCTGGGAGAGAAAGAAAAGGAAAAGGACAAACGTGGTCTGGCTTGATTTTGGCCCAAACCAGAGTTTTGAGGTTTTTAATTCCTTTCTATTTTCTTTTACTTTTAAATTCAAATTTTAATTCAAAAATTTTATTTGGTGACTTCAATTCACATTTCATTTAAATTCGCCTTTATAATTTTTTGATTTAAATTAGGTTTGTATTTCGTAAATTGTTTCTCGAAATTCAAAACTTGATAAAGATTCAAATAAAATCCAAGAAATTCAAATAACACCCAAAATGTAACGAAAAGTTTTTAAAATTCACCAATTTTTCACTCTTTGAATTTGTTTTATAAAATTTGGGACGTCACAGATGAGAACCTAATTCGATTCTCAATGATTATATGATACTAGTGGGCCCTGCGTGTCCTTGGACACGCACCCTTGGACGCCGAATCGGAAGGCCGGTGGGGCCCGCGGCAGGGGATGGAGGGAGAAAGCAAATCGGTTTGGATGCAGCGCCCTGAGGACTCACGTACGTGGGTGGGCCCGCGTGGAGCGATCGGATGAGAAACGAAGGAAAGAAGATCCGACGGTAAAAAAAAAGAGATGATGTGGCGTGTCTAACTGAGCCTCAAAAGATGATGTGGCGTGTCTAGCTGAGACTCAAAACTCCCTAGATTTATACGGAAGGATGATATGAAATGGCTGCCACGCGTTGGACCACCCCAATCCAGCATGTTCATCAGAACGCAGTGGCTGTCTGCCACTGCATGCAGTCATAAACAACAGCAGATATTGTTGGAAGAACAGTACAATCATTAATACACAATACTTTTCCCTGTTTTGTCCTCATAATGCAAAGATACTATTACATGATGTTACATTTAGTCCCAAGATTCGAAGAGAGAAACAAATACAGTGGTGATTACGTAGTCAAAAGATTCATGTAGAGAAAGCAGTAAAGAAAGAAGAACAAAAAAAATGAAGTAAAAACGCACAGTACAATTATTAATACACAATACTTTTCCCTGTTTTGTCTTTCAACTAATAATGCAAAGATACTATTACATGATGTTACATTTAGTCCCAAGATTCGAAGAGAGAAACAAATACAGTGGTGATTACGTAGTCAAAAGATTCATGTAGAGAAAGCAGTAAATAAAGAAGAACAAAAAAAAAAAAAGTAAAAAAGCACACTGATAGAACATTACTGGTAGTCTGCAACTCTGCATCAAGAGTGCCCTGTACACATCTTGGGGTAGTAATAATATGTATCACGAGTTCCAGCCTCAGCTGCAGCAGCTATACACGTGCCTGAAATTATTGATCTGTCCAGTTCTTCCATGCAGCCGTACTGAACTACTATCAACGTAAGATCGCAACGGAAATTGTTGCTCCATGTTTTGTTGCCCGCTTGCCGATGTTTTTCTTCAACCTGCTAGATGTCCAAGGACATGGAACGGCATGTCATTTCTTTCGAAACCTAATTGCATAGTATGAACTTAATTCCGTATGCAAGAAATCAGTTCCGTAGCATGATCATCAATAAGATTTCAGATGTGCAAGTGGCTGATTGGTTGGAAGATGTACCTAGTTATCACTACTGGACTGATTCTCTGGGAATCTGCGAAGGCGAAAGCGGGGACTCCTCGCTGCTCCGGGAGTCCCCTCTCCAGTCATCCTGCACCTGAGCAGCAAACTGCAGGTTCCAGAGCACGTCCTCGACCGAGGGCCTCTGCGTCGCCTCCTTGGCCAGGCACCTCAGGCAGATCTCCATGACTGTCCTCAGCGACTCGTCGGAGCATCCCTTGCTCACTGCTTGGTCAACAAAGCTCCTCCTCTTGCTCGGTCCTTCCGCTGTTAACGCCGATTGCAACTGCGGCACGGCGAGGATTAGGTGATTATTGCGTGCAATACTACTGCAAGTTGAGTTCAGAAGTAGGCATTGTGCAGTGTAAAGGTCAGAGAGACTTGAGAGGCAACCATACCTGTTCTTTCATTATTTCTACCTCATATATGGATGTGATGGGCCTGCCTGAGACAACCTCAAGTAGTATCACTCCGAAATCGTAGATGTCAATCTTATCACCATTGGGTACCCTGCAAAATGTAATTTACCATTAGTTTTTACGAAGACCAATTACATTGAGTATACCATGGGATAGGTAACTAGGTGTACCTGTCGGAAGGATACTTGCTTCCAGCTCCTCCCTGCATTCATCCACAAAAGATGGTATAAACAACATTGTTAGTTCAAACCGTACTAATTCGTAATTCAGAGACAAGATTACAGCATTAGAATTGCCTGAATTATACCTCAGATTTCATAGTCTCAGCTAGGATGGGGATATTGTAGCTGCCGATTTTGGCAACAAGATTCTGATCCATAAGAATGTTGGTGATCTTCAAGTTATTTGCAAATAGGCCAGGCATGATCCCTCCATGCAAGAACTGAATGCCCTTCGCGACACTAATGGCAGTCGATATTCTCTGCACCCAGGAGAGCTTTCGCCCTTCCGTTCCTTCTGAAGATCAATGTATCAACAAGTGAGATGACCGTCAGATAATCAGTGATAGGATTGTCAGAGATAAATACAGAAGATGGAAACTTACGTGAAATTCTGCTCCTTATGCTCCCATTTTGCACGTATTCGAACACGAGATACAATTGAGTCACAGTGGAATCGTCGAGGTTATATTCAAAGCAGTGTCCAAGTGCGCTGACCAAGTGTCGATGCCTGAGCTTTGATATCATTTCAATGTGACGATTGAAGCTTTGGGAGGTCTGGCTCTTTTTTACTTTCAGGGTCCTTATTGTCACTGGGGCCCCATTACTTAGCCTTCCACGGTACATCTGACAGTGACAGAGCAAACAACCTTTTGAATATTTTGCTCACGATTATGCTATTCACAATATTATACTTGAAAGAAATGACGTCATTCTATATATCGGAAAGGTCACTGTTCTTAGTTTGACATTTGACAAGCACAACAAACGGGCTTAGCACTTTCAAAAGCTGTTTTCTTTATAGTTTTTCAATTGTAGTCCATCCATTATAGTTCATTCCGGAGAATTATAATAAGAGAAAAATGAAGCATGCAGATCTTTTCTAATGAACAATACTCATGTAAAAAGAGTCAAGTGAGTACAAATAGCAAACACTACCATAACTACCCAAAGAAGACATTTTTTTAGACTACTACCTAAAGATGGACATGAAGCAGCTAGAGTGTTTGCTATTTGAATTGGAGCTCTGAAATTGAACAAAACGTGAATGGATTGACAGAGAACAGGCAAAGGTGTACCTGGCCATGAGAATCTTGCCCCATCAGCCTAGAAACTTCAAAGTTATTTGTTGCCGCTTCGAGCTCAACCAAAGAAAATGATCTGTATGCTGGAATTCCTAGAGCTCCCAATTTCACTGTCTGAGATATGTAACCTATTTGTTACAAGTAACGGAAAACAAGTTAGTAACTCTAATAAGTTCAAACTTTCAGAGAAATTAGTAAACACTATGCACCGAGAGCGAGATCATACGCGCATCGGCGAACAACTTGGAAGGATAGGCACTTGATGCATGTTCCACCAGTCTTCTAGGAGGCCTCGCCTTCGCTCTTCTCATGCTCACCTTTCTTACCGCAAAGAAGATTGCAACACTGACAACCACTGTGCCGACAAGAACAGCTGCCACAATGCCGGCCACGAGCCAGGTCTTTGCGCCGAACTTCTTGCGCACCTTATCGGGCACAATCCCTACAGCCAAAGCCTGGTTCTGACAGAATGGGGATGGATGCTGGGAATCATCATTGGTGGACAGGCAATTCGCCGAGAAGAGCACCATCTTGGAGTGTTTGTTTGAGCTCAGACAAGTAGGAAGGCTTCCCGTCAGAAGATTCGACGACAAATCGACGAACTGAAGATTTTCCCCGCATGACATGTTGTTGGTCAGCAGCCCGGTGAACCTATTCCCGGCGATGCTCAGGTACTCGATCGACGGCAGGGAGAACAATGCCGGCATGAAGGGCCCAACAAACCTGTTCCTTGACACGTCCAGGTGCTCAAGAAGGTAAAATGAGCTCAGTTCAGAAGGAAGGCCATCACTGAACCTGTTGCCACTCAGCACAACACTGGCCACCTTCCTACCGAGCCTCGGAAAGTCCGGTCCGAGTGAGTTGTTTGCCAGATCAATCACCTGAAGGTTCTTCAAGCTGCTCAAATCCGGCAAATTCCCCGACAAATTGTTCGACGCGAGCACGAGTGACCTCAATGACCCCATGTCTCTGACAGACTCCGGCACGGTTCCCTCCAGTGTGTTGTTCTTCAGGCTCAGGACAGCCAGCAGTGGCAAGCTCCCAAACCAGTCAGGCATTTCACCACTCAACATATTGTCGTCAATGATCAGTGTCTGAAGATTACTGAGCCGTGACAACCCCTTGGGAAGCTCACCATAAAAGTAGTTGCTGCTCATGTTGACGATCTCCAGCGACGCGAGCCGCGATATCTTGCCAGGCAATGCCCCCCAGAGGCCAAGGTTGGTCAGGGTGAGCACCTTCAGATCAGTCAGCCTGGACAGAGTTGTGAAGAAGGAATCAATGGAGAACGTCTTGGGGAGAGGAGAGGAGCTGTCCGGGCCGATGATGTGCAGCTGCGTCACGCTGTCCTCGTAGCACTCGACGAAGGCCGAGGTGGTCTTGTAGTCCCCTCCATAGCAGAAGTCAGTGTAGTTGTGCCAGTTGCTGAGCACTGCAGGGTAGTTCATTAGCTGCTGGATCTTGAGGAGAGACCAGGTTTGGGAGGACTGCAGCTGTGTGGTTTCTGGGACCAATGCTAGTGCCACCGACAGGAAGATGACCAGAAAATGGCTAGGATTTCTAGCCATTTTTGGTTAACAGAAAGATTTCTTCAGCTTTTGATTTCTTGATGGATACTAATCTAGAACAGAAGAGCTTGATGTAGATGATGAGCAAAGAAGCAGAAATTGCCAACCTTTTTCTCAACTTGAGCAGAAAAGATGAGCAGGGAAACAAAAGCGGCCAATCTTTCTACTTTCTTGATCAAGAACACTAACAGAAGTGCTAGAATCTGGGGTTCTGGCGTGGAAGCAAAAACAACAAAACTAAAGCTTGGATGCTAGGAGCAGAAATACCAGCAAGAGAGCATGAAGGTAGCAACTGAACTCAGAAAAAGCTAAGCAGCGAGGAACTATAGTTATTGGAGATAGCTACTGGTCACCAGAAAAATAATGTGCCACAATGTCCAATCCTCCACAGGGATCTGACTAGTAGACCACTAGTTCTTTTCATCCCAAAGCAAGAAAGCACTGGATACCGACGCATGTTCCTCTCCTCTCCCTGCAGAAACCTCACCAGATTTGCTTCCTTCCTTCAAGAACTGGCAAGAGAACCACAGAACAAATATATCAAGTTTCCAAAGCATCACTTCAGTACCAAGATTGCTAGCACTGTAACTTACTATTCCAAGAAACCAAAGAACATAAATGCAGGAACCTCACCATTGAGCCACTGAAACAGCACAGCTGAATAGTAGTGCAGGGGCCAAGAAAGCATATGCGGATGAATGCAAGTGAGTGAAATAGGATAAAAAAATTAAGTATAGGGTTTTTGTGAGGGAATCATATGCTTAGTGTCGTCTACTACTCTACTGTCGCTGAGCATCACGGGGTGGCAGAAACATGAGGCAAAGGGGTAAGGGTCTCCAAAAGATTGAGCTGGAAAATGGAGGTTGGCAAAAGGACAATGAGGTGTGAGCCCAGTGCTCTCTTTTCTTCTTCTTCCCTTTAAAATTGATCACAAGAATAAGAATTCAGCAGGCAAATGGTTCCTTTCTTTTCCACTTATGCCTTTCCTGGGATAACATTTTTTGCCTGTGCTTTTCTCTTTTTCATTCTGAAGATTTGTTAAAGCAAAGAGTGTAACTATTCTGTTGTTTTCTGGTAGGTTAATGTTTTAAGTGCGATCAATAGGCATATAATATTTGAGCTGGTGGTAGAGCAACACCGTATCAAAGTGCGATCTACAGTCGGTTCGTTCATTATATTAATTTTCTTTACTGTTTGGAACATGTGTTGCTTCTTAGTTTGCTTGATTCCCAGCTTATTAATTTGAGCGACAGGGAGAATATTAAGTATGAACACTGTTTAGTTGTGAACTTTTAAAAGTTAATTGTAAATCATCTCAAGCTGTCGGCATCAGTGAAAAACTTATCGGCCGATTTTCGCCGGTTACCGCCGGTAACCGGTGTTACCGGCGGGGGACGGTAAGATTCAAATGAGCCCCGAAATTTTCGGTTTGAATGAATTTTGTCCAAAATTTTTTGAATTTGCTTGAATTTTGTTCAAATTTGATTTTTTTTGTCCGAAATTGGCCGAAATTTTTTCCGAAAAAACCGGTTACCGCCGGTAACCGGCCCTATCGCTGCCCTCCGAAATTTTTTTTCAACCAGTAGCGAAAACACTGGTCGGCATAAATAGATGGTTAAATAGTAAAATGAGTGTATGTGTTATTACTCTTCTAATAACTTGATGTCTAATCAAGCATTGATCAAGGTTAGTATGGCTCCTTGTATATATATATTATTTCGTTGTACCTTTTATTCCTTGGATTTTACCTTTTTTTTTCTCTACTTTGTTTCTTGTTCCTTCGCTTTACTTAAAGCAGGCAAGCTGGACAGAAGCATCGCTTTCTCCTGAGTGGCAAACATGCACCGAACCCTCATTTCATGGACAAAGGACTTTCCTAGAAATACAAATAAAAAAATAAAGTGTAAATTAATTTAAAATTTTTTGAAACCAAAACTAATTTACATAAGACACACAGAGATTGGCATTGCAAATGTACTGTGCCCTGTGAAAAAAATTGGAATCTGAGGTGCTTGTCAGATTTGGTGCCCACCCTGTGCCTGTAGTCGTCTAAAATAAATTAATGCTATATTTCCAACCACCTTAATGGGTCCCTCGGAGTAGACTATTAAAATGGTACTGAATGAAATGTCCTATTAGACCACACAGAATTACATGTGAGACAAAATGAAGGTAGCACATAGCTGTAGATGCTTTTGATGCTGATTAGTTAACCTGATTGTTTGGCCTGCCTTCCTAGAAGTGTGGTCCACTAATAGAATACTAACACTCATGCGCACGTTACATAGTATGCAGATTCGTGTGGACTTGTAAGACACAGCGCAAAAAGTAACTTTAGAACGTAATACGGGGACAAAAGATTTGGATGAGGTTTTCATTTTCACAGTATCAGTTCTTACATCTTGAGGTGCATCAGTAAAACGCGCATTGGACATTGCTGTAAAAATGCACTCCTACAATTAATATTGCATTAGCTGAGAATGCTTAGTTTCTTCCTAAAGATGGCTTCTCAGAAGTAGAGAAACAGGGGTTCCAATTTCTTAATAGGAAGAAGTTCATTCTACCCTCCTCAATTATCGACATGAGGACAAGTAACCCCTTGTATTAAAAAAATCGGACTTTTGACACCTCGAAGTTGCAAAACCGGACAATTTACCCCCTGAGGCTGTTTTGTGTGGTGGTATTGCACACGTGGCGCACGCTTATCTTGGTTTTGCTGTGTCATTTGTGTTGGTGGGCGAAATGGCAGGATTTTTATGAGTTCTTTGGCGCAAGATCCCCTTTACCCCCTTCGCGTTTCATCCACCCGACAAGTTCCCCTCTTTGGCGGCTCCGTCCTCGCATGCTCCGCTCCGAGAGGATGGCGTCGTTGTGATTATCGGTGGCAATTGAAGCTCACCCTCTTCCGAACAAACGTCGAGGTGAGTTCAACACCCCTATTTGTTTTCCGCGGCAAGAATGTACAATTTTCGTGGTTCTAGGGTTCTTTTGGGGCTGGAGAAGTGGTTCTGGGGTTCTTTTAGCTGATGGATTTCACTCTTTCGCAAGAGATGAATGTTTCATGCTCAGGTGTTGTGCGGGTAGTTATTTGACATCTCAGTCTCTTCCAACAGGATTGTGGTCTGAGAATGGATAATCTTCACCTTCTTAGGGTGAGGTTCCATTTTAATGGGGAATTCCTGAATTTTGGGATAGTTTTCGAGTACGTGGGTGGAGATGTGGGGATGTCTTTCGTAGAGCGCAACAAGGTTTCATTGCTAGAGATCAAAGGTCATCTCAGAGACCATGTTACAGTCACTGATGATATAGTTTTGCATTGATTGTTCCCTAGTTTAGGATTGTGTAATGGCCTTAGACTTTTGGTAGATGACAATTCTTGCACAACCATGTCTGATTACATCACTGAAGGTCGGGTAGTGGACATATATGTTGAAGTTACCCAGGTTGATGGATATGATAAGAGCAATGACGAAAGTATCTGGGAGATGAAAATCTGGTTGAGATTGAAGAACAGAATGATACAAAGGAGGTAGATGCGGTGGTGCCTAATGTGGAGCCCCAACCTGGTGTTACACCAATCAAAGGAAGCAATGACAGAGACTTACAGAGGTTTAGGGAATTTTATAGATCTCCTGCGAAGGAATCTCAGGCTGTTAGTAGTAAGGGAAAGGAAGCTGCTACAATAATGGGTGATGAAAGTGACAGCTCTGACACTAATTACCAACACAAGAGTGATAATAGCTCTACAAAAGAATCAGAAGCAAAGGAAATGAAGAAGCTTGCCAAGGCATTCAAGAGGGAAGTTATGGCTAAGAAATTGGATACAACCGAATTAAGCCAACCTAAAGATGAAAACTTGGATACAAGCTATGAGACACCTTACTGCAATTCAAGTGATGAGTACTCATATGAGGAAGTTAGTGATGGCCAAAGTGGTGAGCATGTGCATAGGAAGAAGAGCAGCTGGCCAAGGTTGGACAGCAAGGCTGATGTTCCAATATTATCACTTGTGATGGTATTCAGAAGCAGAGAGCAATTCAAGAAAGCTTTGATCAAGGATGAGAAGAACAAGATCAGAGCCAAGTGTTCATGGCCTGGATGTAGGTGGCTGATTTATGGCTCAAAGGACTCAAAGTGCAATTAGTTCCAAGTTTGCACATTTGCAGATGAGCACCACTGCCCTCCAAGAAGGGACAATAAGCTAGTGACAGCTCAGGTGATTGTAGACAAATATAGTAATTTCATCAAGGTCAGAATATCCCAGTTTTCAAGGCTTTTTGAAAATTTCCAAATTAAAATTAATCATTTGATCTTATTGAATTACTAAAGCTTAAACTTGAAATTTTAGAAAATAAAAACGATTTAATATGAATGAATCAAACTTTAATTAATTCAAAATGTGGTTTATTTGAATTTTCTTGGGTTTTATTGGATTTAAAGTTAAAAATAGTATCTTAAGTATTTTCTTCATTTTTCCGGATTGTATAAAGGCTTTTTCTATTTTCTTGAAGTTTAAAAATAATTTATGTGCAAAATCAAAAGATAAATCTAAGTTATAAATAATTTCTGTTAAATTCCAAATGAGTCAAGGGATTTCTGTGTATTTTTCTTGAATTTTTGGATTTTATTTACTATTTTCTAAAAGCCTTTTTGGATTGTTGTATTTTCTGTAATTCGAAAAAGCATCAAAATCCGGAAAATGCTTTGGGCCGAATCTTCTCCCAAGCCCGATTCCCTTCCTCTCCCTCGGCCCAGCTCCTCGACCCATTTGTGTGCTTGCCCAGCCCGCTTCGCGCCTCTCCGCTCGCCCTCGCCGATAGGCAGGCCCCACCTGTCAGCGTCGCCTACCATTGTCTTCCTCCCGTTGGGAGCCCATGCTGAGCCGCGTACGCGCCTATGTCAGCGCGCCTCTCCCATCCCGTCGCCTCGCCGATCGCCAAGTGCCCTCATCAATGTGCATTGAATGCGCCCGTCCCGTCGCTGTCAATCCCACACCTGCCCTCCTCTCTTGTCAGGAATCCCGCCGGCCCGCGCCATGCCCTGCGCCTAGAGCTTCGCCGCATGCCCATGCTATCAAACCCCTCCCCTTGTCATATAAAAGGAAGCACCTGGAGCCCCTCGCCTTCTCTCTCTCTCTCTCTCTCTCTCTCTCTCACCTTCGTTCGCCTGGATTTCGAGCTCTAAGTACTCTTGCCGAAGCTCACGCCACTGGTGATTGTGCCGTCGTTGAAGGTCTTCCGCCGCTTCCGTCCCCACCGACGGCTTCGCACGGTCGGGCTCTACCCTGTGCTTGCACCAACTCCCTTCGAGAGGCACCGGAGCCCTAGCGTCGCCGCAAGCCACATCTCACCGCCGCCATTCTTCCTCGCCGTCGGCCATTCCTCCCCGCTCTCTCGCCGCGAAGGGGAGCATCAGGTTCAGCACGTCGCCCTTGTTCTTTGGGCACCACTCGCTTGGCTCGCCGTGGCGCATAGCGCCGATGAGCCTACGCACCCCAGCTGCCGTCGTCCATCGCGCCGACGTGGTCGCCACGTCATGGCCACCTGGCGCCACCTGAGCCCCTTGTGCTTGCGAAGTCGTGCCCATGTGGCAAGCCCTCGCTCTGGCGCTACCGTCCATCGTGGACGGTGCACACTTAGGACCCACCCACCGACACTGAGCCCACATTGCCGAGACACACCCCATTTCCTGTTGAAAAATAAATCTGTAAAATCCATTTTTCATCATTTCATGTATTTTCAAACTTCCGAGAGCCCGTTCTCCTCCGTTCGGACTCCGATTTTGATGATTCAAATTTATGAATTCATCTAAAATCAAGATCTAGCTTTCTACAGTGAAATTATTTAATTTGGAGTTCATTTGAATTTATTTTTAATATTATTTGAATTCAGCTCGTTTTCGCGTGTAGATTTCGACAACTCCGGGGAACTCGAATATTTCGAAGAAGTAGATCCTCAAGCATTTGAGCAAGGCAAGTTACATATTTGAATCCCTGTATTTCAAATTATTTAAATTCTATTTTAAATTATTATTGCATGCGTATTTAAATTCAAGTAATTTAAATCCCTGTTTTAACTTCATAGTTATTCCTAATTCCTTTGTACATCTAAATTTGTTATTGAATTAACCACGCCTTGATACCATAGTTAAGAACTAGTTGGTACATTAGTATGAACTAGAGCATGTCGTAAAACTTTATGCTTAGTTAGAGCTTAGCCCAAAAATATTTAATTGAGGGGATTTAGCCAAAAGTTCAACGATGATTTAAAATGATACTATGGTATTGTCTTTACCATAGAAATTTATAAAATGATTCTATGTGGTAAATAAAATAAAAATTGGTTTGGACTTGGATGAAATGGATGTTTGGATGGTGTATGTTGATGCACGGAATCGAGCCATTTCTATGATCGAGGCCCAGAGATTATTTTGGAAAGTCGCCCAAGTCAATTAAGGACCGATCTTTGAACCGCATCTTGCTAAGCCCTATCGTACTACCACATGTCCCATGTGGGCGGGACCTGCCTAAATAATTTGTATCATTTCACCGTAGTTATGCCATTCGGTTGCGTGGGTGTCTTTATGACCTACTCTTATGTATTCCCACCTAGCGCAAGAGAGGGCTTAAATCCAGCGGGTTTCTATCCAAAGGAAGCGAAACCTTAGCGAGGCGGGACTACGGTGAGATGATGCATTGTAAAGGCTTTGTAATAATCTCTTAGTCGCACACCTTCAGAAGTGTGTGAGTGGACAATATAAGATGATTATCTTTTGTGGGTAAAGTTGTATAACCTCTACAAAGTGTTAAGAACTATTCGAATAGTCGTGTCCATGGTCAAGGACATGCTAAGTAAAGCCACTCAAAGTTAGAATTTTGTTTTGATTTCGAAAGGCTTTATCAATTATTTTTGGATAATCTATCCAAATTGGGAAATTGGGCAGTTTTCCATGTGATAGGAAGGTATGCTTCACCACTCGTGGATGAAAGTTATCTCACTATAAAACTTGAGATTTAGAAAATGAATTTTAGTTATAGAATAAACTGCTTTAGAACTTAGTATGAATATTTAAATGAAAAATATCGCTATATGCAAATTGAGCCATGTAAGCCTCCCTTTGTTAAATCCTTGCATGCATTATATTCTGGTATTGGATGTAACTTGCGAAGCACAGTTGTTGGTGCTCACTCTTTCTTAATACAATTGTTGAGCAGGAGGAGAGTATTACGAGGAGAATGAGAACTTGGACGACTAGGCTACGCCCCCAGACGATTGCATGTGGCGAATCGTGTGATCTACCTTTCTATTTTGCTTCCGCTGTATTTTTCTTATTGGTGTTATGCCCTGTTTGTAACGAACTTAAATTATTATGAATGAGTCGCATGTTATGGTTGTGTTATCATATTTTGTTTGACTGTGTACACTAGCTGTTCCTAGACTAGTGTAAGAGGCACAGAGAATCTAGGATCCTTCGCTCCCGGGTTTGACAGAAGTGGTATCAGAGTCATATTGATTGTAGGTCGTAACCTAGTTGGAATGGCCGATAGTTAGAACACTTCAAAACTTATTTTATATAATAAGAAAAATAAATTGTTTTCTCCTCATCTTGGTCATCTATCTATCCTTAGCTTCTTCATAGCAATTCTTTCTTAGTTGATTCTCTCTTTACCATTTTACAACGTTAAATGGATCATCTTTCCCTTGAAAATTTCTATAGATGGTCTCATGATTATTAACCATGGGGTTCAAGACCTCAAGACATGAAGTTGTCAAAGGAGCATCGCCATACAAGAATCATCAAGGACCGCGAGCATCGAGTAGAACGTTATATAAAACTATTTGTTATTTGAAAAAGCTTTTGAGTTTGTTGTTTTGTTTGGGTTGGTTGTTTCGCTCTATCTCCCTTAGTCTCTCTTCTCTTTCCTAAGTCCTTGGAGATCTAGCAGATGGTGACTACTCGCAACGACAGTGGTAGCACCAGCAGTCAGGACAAGGAGAATGCTGGTGAGCAAGAGATCCCAATTCCACCGCCACCACCCCCTCCAGCTGAAGAACCCGATTGACACCAAATGATGGCCAACCAAGCCCAACTGATCAATCTGCTCATGCAATCGATCAACAACACCCAGAACTTGTAAACAGTAGCAGCAGCTCAACCTCAAGCTCATGCTCCACCTCCTCGAAGGGCCAACATATCAAATTTCATGAGGATGCATCCTCCAAGTTTCTCCAGCAGCACCGAGCCATTGGAGGTTGATGATTGGCTTAGGGTAATTGGCAAAAAACTGGATATGGTCCAGCGCACTGATCATGAGAGGGTTTTGTTCACCTCTCACCAGCTGAATAGACCAGCATTAGAGTGGTGGGACAATTTCACTCAGTCTCACATTGATGCTCAGGCTATTACTTGGGACGAATTCGTGTAGGATTTCCGCTGTGCACACATCTCATCAGGCATGGTGACCCTGAAGAAGAAAGAGTTCCGCACCTTGCGCTAAGGCAACCGCTCCGTTAATGAGTATTTGCACAAGCTCAACCAGTTAGCTCGCTATGCACTTGAAGATGTTGCAACTGATAAAGCTAAGCAAGAACATTTCTTGGAAGGACTCAATGATGATCTCTCAGTCCGCCTCGTTTCTTAAGGCTACACCGACTTTTAGCAGTTGGTGAACAAGGCTATCCGCTAGGAGGGTAAGCACCTAGAAATGAAGAATCGTAAGAGAATGATGGCATCCTAGAAGTTCAACTCTGGGGGTTTTCCCAAGTCCCGCACCACTCAGCCTCAGCCCCCTCAACACAGAAAATTCCAGTCTCCTTCATCCAAAGCACCTATGCCAGCTCAACGCCCAATCAACTCCAGTTTCTGCAACACTTCTCCCGGAGACCAGTTTCAGAAGAAAGCACCTACCTCAGTTGTAGGAGTTACTTGCTTTCATTGCAATGAGTTGGAGCACTATACCAATAAGTGCCCGAAGAAGTAGCAACTAGCAACCCCAACCCGACCAAATCAGGGAGTTCCAGCACCTGGCAGCACTCCAGTTGTAAAGCCATCAGTTCAGTTCATGAAAGGACGTGTGAATCACATCACAGCAGAAGAAGCTTAGACTGCACCAGATATGGTCCTTGGTACGTTCCTTGTCAATTCAGTACCAGCATCATTTTTATTTAATTTAGGAGCTTCACATTCTTTTGTTTCAAATAAGTTCGTGGGAAAATATGGGTTATCTATATCTCCCTTAGTTAACCCTATGTTAATCCATTCCCCGAGCTCGGAAATGAGGACTAGTTCTATATGCCCAAACCTTACCTTGAAAATACCAGGAGTATCCTTTGTGGCAGACTTAATAGTCTTGCACTCCCGAGGATTGGATGTGATTCTCCAAATGGATTGGCTAGCCAGGAATCAAAGCCAGATAGACTGTGCCAATAGGTCTATCACCCTCACTAATGAACAAGGAATTAAAGTAGAATTCCGACCTGAGACCTCTGTTAGAGAAAGTTCTATCCTTACCAGTTTGCAAGAAGTAAAGTTAGACAACATTCCAGTGGTAAAAGAATACCCAGATGTATTTCCTGAAGAATTACCCGGCATGCCACCAAATAGGAACATTATGTTCCTAATTGACCTAGTCCTAAGGATAGCTCCAATTTCAAAGAGACCCTACAGAATGCCCACAAATGAGTTAGCTAAATTGAAGAAGCAAATCGAAGAATTACAAGACATGGGTTATATACAACCAAGTTCATCACTTTGGGGAGCACCGATACCGTTTGTCAAAAAGAAAGATAACAGTATGAGGATGTGTGTGGATTACAGATCACTCAATGAGGTCACAATCAAGAACAAGTATCTGTTGCATAGGATCGATGATCTTTTTGATCGTTGAAAGGAGCAAGTATTTTCTCCAAGATTGATTTAAGATTTGGCTATCATCAGTTGAAGATCAGACCAGAAGACATACCAAAGACTACTTTCACCACAAGATATGGACTGTACGAGTTCACAGTGATGTCATTCGGTTTGACGAATGCACCAGCTTATTTTATGAATATGATGAATAAAGTATTCATGGAATTCTTGGATAAGTTTGTGGTCGTATTTATTGACGACATTTTCATCTACTCAAAGGATGAATAAGAACATGAGAAGCATCTTAGCGCAGTTTTGGAAAGACTCAGGGAGTAGCAGCTCTACGCCAAAGTTAGTAAAATTGAATTTTGACTAAGCCAAGTAGCTTTTCTCGGACATATCGTGTCAGTAGGAGGAGTTGTAGTAGATCCAACCAAAGTTAAAACCGTAATGGATTGGAGGCAACCCTAGTCCATCACTGAAGTAAGAAGTTTCCTTGGTTTAGCTAGTTATTATCGAAGATTCATCGAATGTTTCTCTAAAACCGCTAGACCCATGACTCAGCTTTTGAAGAAAGAGAAGAAGTTTGAATGGACAGAAGCTTGTGAGCAAAGATTAAAGAAAAGGCTAGTATCTACACCTGTATTGGTTTTGCTTGACATCCATAAGGACTTTGAGATCTTTTATGATGCCTCTCGCCAGGGCCTTGGATGTGTGCTGATGCAGGAAGGTAAGGTCGTGGCTTATGCATCTCGCCAATTGAAGCCTCATGAAGGGAATTACCTGACGCATGATTTGGAGTTAGCCGCAATTGTGCATGCCTTAAAATTTTAGCGGCATTATCTCATTGGTAATCGCTATGATATTTTCACGGATCACAAAAGTTTGAAGTACATCTTTACTCAGTTAGAACTCAATCTCAGGCAAAGGAGATGGTTATAACTGATAAAGGATTATGACCTTGGAATCCATTATCATCTGGGCAAAGCAAACATAGTGGCAGATACCCTGAGTCGAAAAGGGTATTGTAACTCTATGTTGGTTCAAGAGAATTAGCCAAGTTTGTATGATGAATTGAGGTATCTGAACTTAGAGATGGTCAATCAGGGCTGTGTAAGCACTTTAGAAGTTCAACCAACCATTCAAAGTCAAATCAGAAAGAAGATGAAGATATCAAAGAAATCAAGAAGAACATGAGAAGAGGCAAAGCCCCAAGATTTTCTGAGGATGAGTAAGGTATAGTTTGGTTCAGTAACCGCATCTGTGTACCTGATCACCAGGAAACAAAACAGTTGATTATGAAGGAATCCCATGAATCACCTTACTCCATTCATCTGGGAAGTACCAAGATGTACCAGGATCTGAAGGAAAAGTATTGGAGGGCCAGTATGAATCGAGAGATTGCTGAATTTGTTACATAATATGATGTATGCCAAAGAGTCAAAGCAGAACATCAAAGGCCAACTGGATTATTGCAGCATTTACCTATTCCCGAGTGGAAGTGGGAACAAATCGGCATGGAGTTTATCACCAGATTGCCTAGGACTCAATCGGGATATGATTCTATCTGGGTTGTGATTGACCATTTGACTAAAGTGGCCTTTATACCAGTCAAGACCACTTACAGAAGCAGTAAATTAGTAGAGTTGTACATGGCCAGGATCGTTTGTCTACATGGAGCACCCAAAAAGATAGTGTCCAACAGAGGATCGCAGTTCACATCTAGATTTTGGAAGAGGCTGCATGAAGCCTTGGGGACCAGACTCAACTTCAGTACAGCATATCATCCCCAAACAGATGGACAGACGGAACATGTAAACCAGATTTTGGAAGACATACTTCGAGCCTGTGCTATAAACTATGGGAAGAGTTAGGATCAGAATCTTCCTTATGCAGAATTCTCGTACAACAACAGCTACCAAGCCAGCTTGCAAATGTCTCCATGTGAAGCGTTGTACGGTAGATAGTGTAGAACCCCTGTCCTTTGGGATCAAGTAGGAGAACATCAGTTCTTTGGACCTGAATTGATTAAGGATGCTGAGAGTAAAGTAAGAACAATAAGAGAACGATTGAGAGTGGCTCAATCCCGACAGAAAA
The DNA here is from genome assembly GCA_036346405.1 of Phyllostachys edulis. NCBI lineage: Eukaryota > Viridiplantae > Streptophyta > Magnoliopsida > Poales > Poaceae > Phyllostachys > Phyllostachys edulis. The sequence continues at coordinate 30,243,673 of CM070557.1, forward strand.
GTTATGCTGACAATCATCGCAGAGAATTGTCCTTTGAAATAGGAGATTTTGTCTATCTCAGAGTAACTCCACTTAGGGGAGTACGGAGATTCCAGATCAAAGGAAAACTCGCACCAAAACTCGTTGGACCATACAAGATTTTGGAAAGGAAAGGCGAAGTTACGTATCAGTTAGAGCTACCGGCATCCTTGTCTGCAGTTTATGATGTTTTCCACGTGTCACAACTGAAGAAGTGTCTTCGAGTTCCAACAGAGCAAACACCACTTGAGAGCATTGATCTTCAAGAGGACCTCACCTATGTGGAGCAGTCAACCAAGATTCTTGATGTCGCAGAGCGCATTACTAGGAGCAAGATAATCTATTTGTGCAAAGTCCAATGGAGTAATCACTCAGAGAAAGAAACCACCTAGGAGCGAGAAGAAGACCTTAAAGCCGAGTATCCCCACCTTTTGGCTAACCAAGTCTGAATCTCGGGGACGAAATCCCCTTAAGGGGGTAGGTTTGTAACATCCCAGTTTTTAGGGCTTTTTGAAAATTTCCAAATTAAAATTAATCATTTGATCTTATTGAATTACTAAAGCTTAAACTTGAAATTTTAGAAAATAAAACGATTTAATATGAATGAATCAAACTTTAATTAATTCAAAATTTGGTTTATTTGAATTTTCTTGGGTTTTATTGGAATTAAAGTAAAAAAGAGTATTTTAAGTATTTTCTTGATTTTTCTGGATTGTATAAAGGCTTTTTCTATTTTTCTAAAGTTTAAAAATAATTTATGTGCAAAATGAAAAGCTAAATTTAAGTTGTAAATAATTTTATTATGTTCCAAATGATTCAAGGGATTTTTGTGTATTTTTCTTGAATTTTTGGACTTTATTTACTATTTTCTAAAAGCCTTTTTGGATTATTGTATTTTCTATAATTCGGAAAAGCATCAAAATCCAGAAAATGCTCTGGGCTAAATCTTCTCCCTAGCCCGATTCCTTTCCTCTCCCTCGGCCCAGCTCCTCGACCCATTCATGCTACTGCCCAACCTGCTCTGCGCTCCGTCCGCTTGCTGACAAGTGCCCCTTTGCTTGTCGCCTACCTTCGTCTTCCTCCCGTTGGGAGCCCATGCCGAGCCGCGTACGTGCCCTTGTCAGTATGCCTGTCTCGTCTCGTTGCCTCGCCACTCGCCAAGCGCCCTTGTCAACGCGCATTAAATGCACCCGTCCCGCTGCTGTCAATCCCTGCACCTGTCTTCCTCTCTCTCGCCGCGAATCCCACCGGCCCGCGCCATGCCTTGGGCCTAGAGTTTCGCTGTGCGCCCATGCCATCGATCCCCTCCCCTACTCCACCCCTTGCCCTATAAAGGGAAGCACCCGGAGCCCCTTGCCTTCCTCTCCCTTTCCCCCATTTCTCCCTCCCTCTCTCGCCTTCGTTCGATGGGATTTCGAGCTCCAAGCACTCCGGCCGAAGCTCAAGCCACCGGTGATTGCGCCGCCATTGAAGGTCCTCCGCCGCCTCCATACCTACCAACGGCTTCGCATAGTCGAGCTCTACCCCATGCTTTCACCAACTCCCTCTAAGAGCCACCGGAGCCCTAGCGCCGCCGCAAGCCGGCCGCATCTCACCGCCGCCATTCTTCCTTGCCACCAGCCATTCCTCCCTGCTCTCTTGCGGCGAAGGGGAGCATCAGGTTCAGTGCGTCGCCCTCATTCTTTTGGCACCACCCACTTGGCTCGCCGTGGCGCGTAGCACCAGTGAGCCTACGCAGCCGAGCCGCCACCATCCCCCGCGCCAATGTGGCTGCCACATCATGGACATCTAGCGCTACCTCAGCCCCTTGTGCTTGCGTGTCATGCCCGTGTGGCAAGCCCCTATGCTGCACACCCGGTCCATTGTGGACCGACGCACACTCGTGGACCCGGTTCACCGACCTAGAGCCCACTTGTCAAAGACACCCCATTTCCTGTTGAAAAATAAATTTGTACAACCTTTGTAGAGTGTTAAGAACTATTCGAATAGCCGTGTTCATGGGAAAGGATATGCTAATCAAAGCTACTCAAAGTTAGAATTTTGTTTTGATTTTAAAAGACTTTATCAATTGTTTGTGGATAATCTATCCGAATTGGGAAATTGATGCAATGCCAAACTTCTCAATGTCAGTGTCAATGTTGTTTACTTTCTCATATCTATCAATGTTGTACATGTTCTCAATTTCAGTGTCAATGTTGTTTACATTCACATCTCTTCAGTGCCAAACTTCTCAGAGACAGATATTCCAGAATTACTGCATTCCGTATAGTTCAACATTCAAGCATTACAACTGCATATCACGATTACAAAAGAGTCACAGTTGTTGATTGCCACTTGCCCACATAGAAAACACAACTATACTTACAACTACTGCATGAAACAAGAACTTCAACATGTTCTGTTTCCGAACTCTAACAGCTAATTCTGCCACCTCCATTTTCTTCTCCTCTAGCTTGTTCTTCAGGACAGCAACCTCTACGGCGTGCCTTCCTTTGACCTCTGCCACATTTCTTCGGGCATCAACAATGTCGTTCTCCATCTGCATCTTCTCCCTCTTCAGCTTTGTATTCTCCTTCTTTAATCCCCACACATTATCATGGTGATCCAACAGCAAAGGATTCAAAAAAGGAGGGGTTTCCGGATCATGCCACAGCCAAAAACCGCAACCACCAGCCTACTCCAACAAAAAAAAGGGAACCCAAATAAAAGTCAACTCCAACAAAATCAAGTTCAATACACAAAAATAGATCTAAACTACTTGCTTACCCTTGCTCCCTTGCATGTGTAGTACCTCCTCCCGAGATTCTCATTGCTCCATGAAATCCATCTCGGCGTTCTCTCCTTGAAATAGCACAACCGCGCAGGGAGGTAGTCCAGCGGCTTCTCACGGTACACCACCGGCGACTGCGACCCTTCCACCCTACACCCTTTGCTTCCCGACGGCGTCGCGTGGGGAGACCATGAGGTCCTAGAGCTTCCTTCCTCCTCCATGCCCGAACCCTATCCTCACTAGCATCGCTAGAGAGGGGAACTACTCGGGTGGAAGAAACGTGAAGGGGGTAAAGGAGATCTTGCACCAAAGAACTCATGAAAACCCCTACTAGCTCACCTCGACATAGCGGTCGGCCTGGGGAAACCAGGCTAAACAGACGCCACGTGCACAATACCACCACACGAAATAGCCTCAGAGGGTAAGTTGTCTAGTTTTGCAACTTTGGGGTGTCAAAGGTCTGACTTTTTTAATACTAGGGGTTACTTGTTTGCATATCAATACTTGAGGGGCTAGAATTGACTTCTTCCTTCTTAATAATATACCCAGCTCTCTCACGTGTTCTCGAAAATTTTCTCGGTAAGAAACTTCCGCTTATCCAACAAGCTTCTTGAACAACACTACATGCATGAGGTGTAAACTCAAATCCTCTTTAAATAAGTCTTATCCCTTCACACCACTATTTTTTATCCGCTTTAAATTGCGGCTAGATTTTTCAAGAAAGAATCTTACCTAGCTAGGTAACATCACCTAATTATTCTTCTTAATAAAACACTTATCACATAATTTGCAGTAGGGGCGGGTCAGCTAAGTCAAGCCAGGTGCACGGGACATCAGGTTCAATTTTTTTCACTTGGTATAGCATGTGATGCATAGTGTGTGACACCCCCAGCCCAACCCGAGTGACACCCTAAGACACCCAAGACTTGTGCCTAGCAAGGCAGCTAGCCAAGTCGACCAGGCTCACACAGCGCGCAGCCTAGGCCAACGAAACGCATGCATGCAACCCACTACCTAGGCTAACAATTGGGAGGTCACAATCCAAGACCCAAAGTGGCCTAGTATGGAGCGAATCAGCGAAGCTGTCGCCCACTCGCCCCTGGCCTTTAATGCTTGGATGCGTTACGTGAGGAGAGGAGAGACGACACTATGGCCTAAGTTGCCACTACGCGTGCCGCCTGGGAGTTGCCTCACTGCTCGCCGGCTCGCCCTTGTGCCCTCGTCGGCAATAGCACAGCAGTAGACATCTGCACAAAGCGGCCCGAGAGAACAATGCAAGGGACAAGTCGCGAATCGACATTGGGTATTTTTCTCCATTAAGTTTTTTGTAGTTCTTCGGATTTCAATCAATCATATGGATTAAATTTGTGGAGCTGGGTTTCAATTTGATTATTATTGGTTGATTTTTGTCATATTGTTAGGTTAGAGTTCTAATTTTGGTCGGTATTTGCCAATTAAATCGGAGGCAAAAATATTTGGCTAAAAATTTACGGACGTTGGTATCTAATATAATGTTACCAGATTTATACATGTGGGCAAAAATATATGATGATACCCATCAATTTCGTTTTGGCTCCACTGATTTGCAGCAAAAAAAAGTTACTCTTGGGAGAAGAAACCCTTTTGGCCTGACACGGGATTTGTGAAGAAAGTAGCACTAGTTAGAAGCGAACAAAGAATATCAAATTTGTGCTGGCGATCGAGTGAGCCGAGCGTATGGGCTCTCTCACGAGTGTCGCCACGATCACGTTGCAGCGTCTCTGTTAGGGCAGGTGGGCAGTTCCTTCGCGCATCACTCATTTGACTCCTCTGTTCCTTCGCGCCATCACTCATTTGACTCCTCTCTCTCTCTCTCTCTTCTTCCCCTTCTATCCCCGATTTGTGTTGCCACACATACTGAACCTACCGACTTGTTTAGTTTTGCGAGTTGTATCCGAGGTGGAAAAAAAACCTAAGGTTTATACAGTGCAAATGTCATAGTCATTCGCAAATTTTGATTAATTTTTGGAAGACTTGTGGGGAAAATCTGTTGCATTTTCAGTTAGAGTTCACCGTTTTCTGGGAGAAATTACTTCCTCTCAGAAGCAAGCGGAAACATATATTATTTTTACAATCAGTTCATGCTCCATTAACCATATTGAACATGCTAATTTTCATCTGCAGAGACTAGATGACTGATAAGAATCATAAGCTATGGCGTATGAGAGCAATTAAAAGGTTTAAACTAGACCATAAAACCATGTAGTTGACCACCTAATGTATGATGTTCTCAATTATCCCTTTTCATATATGTAATTCATAAGCAAAGAAATTTGAAGGAAGAGTAAGTTACACAATAAAACTGTAGCTTGATTTTTTTCACAAATAGATGCCTATAGTTTCAAAATTGATTTAGAGTATATTTGGCCTATAGTTGCAGCGCCCTTTGTAGAGGACAAAAACCATAACAAAATCTCTTTCTCAAAAAGAAAAAAAAACATAACAAAATCTCATCCAAACAGGACACAAATCAAATAAAAAATCACCTAATTACTGCATACTCATGGCGTAACTGCAAGGAATGGAAAGCACGCAGTAAGACTGTTTGGTTCATTGCCTCAACTTGCCACCACTCATTTATGCAAATTTGACTAGTTTAGACCAATGTTTGGTTTGTTACCATATTTATGACGTGCCACACTTTCTTAGCATCATGCCTCAACTGTCATAGACATACACCGCAGAAAATGAAATCGATCATCACCTACTTGCAAAAAAAAAAAAAAAAAAAAAATCTCAAGAACAAGTACGAGGTGATTACCCTTGTATTAATGTGCCTACAGACTTGTGAGTTACTAAATGATACTCCTACGACAGAGTTGCTAGTACCACAAAAATTCAGGAGCATGCTTCGCTAATGGTGAAGGGCTAGCTACCGTTGCTGATGGAGACCGGGGAGCTGCACCGTGCAAGCATCGAATTTTTAGTCTAAATGATACTATTTAGAGCGGTATTAGTAAAAATAACGTCCTCGCAACCACAATTACAAAAATAGCGTTCTCCACCGCTCCTGAGTGGCACGAACGAGACTCGTGCTGCCACGTGGCGCCTTGTCTGTCCCATGGTGGTGCGGGCGAGGGGCCACGTGGCGTCCTGCGCCTTATCCGTGTTATGGTGGTGCGGACGAGGGGATTCTGTTCCATATTGGTGCGGATAAGGGTGATGTAGCAGCACGGAAACTGTCGATGTCATTTAGGAACGGTGGAGAGCGTTATTTTTATAATTGTAACTACGACAGCCCTATTTTTGCCAATAACACTCTAACTTGTGCTATTTAGAAAAAAAAACTCTGCAAGCATCAGCTACAGTAGTTCAGCAATTCAGCGCTCATAATTCCACACCAATTAAAGAAAAGATGGATAGTGATGGGCAAAAAATTGACGCAGAAAAGCTTGTGTTACTGCTGCTGGCTTACCAAGACGTGTGTACCTCTGTGTACTGCTTCCTTTGGTTGGCAGCAATAAATCGCTGTCACAAATGGCAAACTATGCAGCAACTTGCCTTTTCTTTGTTGCAAACTATGCAGCAACTCTGCCTTTTCTTTGTTCTAGCGGTTGGAGAGGACTCCGACAGCTCTAGCATGTACTAGGGGCGCTGTGAGCTAACAGTGGCCTCAAGAAGTTAATAGTGCGTGCAATGTTGTGTTTTTCTTGGCCTTTAGGTACCTCTTGACTTGTAATAAAAGTGCTATTTCACATGGAAAATAAGGTGGTTATGACTTGTAATAAAGGTACTATTTCACATGGAAAATAAGGTGGTTATGGAGTGTCCTTTATATAAAAGTACCATTTCACATGGAAAATAAGGTGGTTATGGAGTGTCCTTTATATGTTGGTGTGATGACTTTTTGTTGCAGAAGTTTCTTGCAGCTTTAATTAGGGTTTGGAACGATAAGTACCTTAAATTGTGGTTTAGAAACGCCGTGACAATAGAGTATTGTGTTGTACTGTTAAGGTTGTGACTGTATTATTGATCTCAGAACTTCTAATCGACCTTGAATAAGAGGAGGCCATAGCTCTGGATCATATCCCGCGTGCTTGCAGAAATGAATGGCTTGCAGAAATGAATGGATCGGAAGAGGGGTTTGGTTCTATTTTCGGAGCGAGCAAGTGACGGAGGTGAGAGGAGAAGAAGATAAAGCGTAGGCACTGAACTTGTGATTATCAATGCCAAGATGAAATATGCGTGCACGTTCAGTGTGAAAGCGTGTGTCCGTGCTCCGTGAGATCTTAGATGTCTACGGTAAATTCTCAACGCATGTAAGGGATATGTACCTGTGAGCGCGCAGCCAGTGGTGTGAGTACGATGTGTGCTAAGTGTGTGTCCCCCTTATACTTGATATGTACTTGGAACTGTCTATTCATAAGGTGACTGTAATTTTCTTAAGTATAAATCACGTTTTTTATCCATTAGATCAATACCTAATTATATGACACATCAATCTCTATACAAATCCAATGATCACAATAATTAATTTAAACATAAAAAAATTTCAGATGACTTAAAAATAGCAAATCTACTTAAACATGATGGGTTGATCCAATGTAGCGAACTCAAGGGCAATGCAAAGTTGTTCGATTTCACCCCAGTAGCACGATCCACAAAATTAAATAGAGAGAACGTTAATTACATGCTCACCCAGCAAGACGTGCTACGGTGGTACTAGTCACTTGAGTATTTACGAAGAGTAGTTAGCGATCAATAGTTCAGGCACGCAAAGACACTTTTTTTTGGGGTGTGTGCGCGTGTTACCATCAGTACGTGTTGGCTCATCTGGGACATGTGCCGGTGACTTCCACGCATATATAGCGGAAATTAAGTGTGACGATGGCACAAGCATGTATGGTATGTAACCTACTGATGATCAGTAGTAACCAACTCGTCAATCATGATGATGAGTACGTGACCTCAGCCATACATACATATATATGTGACCTAGCTATGTTCTAGAAGCTAGACTAGGGCTACACCTCGAACGTGGCGTGCTCCCGTCTACACACGAATTTTTGGCCCCTGATTTCCCGTATTTTCAAAACTAGCACTCTTCCGTCGTAATTCGCACATTTAACTATTATATGATTGCACGCATCATTGCTTCCGGCGCTGTAGGGCACCTACCCCTTGGTGGCACGGCAGTATCTCGCCTCGCAAAATTATGATTTTTTTAAAAAAGGGCAAGTTTTAAAGAAAATTACATAAAAATCCAATAAGCTTATTGAATTTAATAAAATATTATTGAATTTTATTTTATTTATTTAAAATATTTTTATTTTCCGAATTTTGCAATTGCTTTAATTAATCTAATAAAATAGAAATTGTTTATTTTATTTGTACTTTATGGACCTGTTAGACCACCGAAATTCCTATGGTGGAGTTAAAGCAGAGTACTTTATGGAGCTTCTACAAAATGCAATAGAAGGGGCTGAGAACGCTCGTTGTGATATTGAAGATGCCCTAAAACAGTAGATAGAAATGTTGTGGTTGGTTTCATACTCTTCATGCACTGCACAGTACAATTAGACATATATATTTGGTTCTTTATGTTCTTATAGTTTGCAATTTTAATTTAGTTTTTTTTATTCACGTGCTTGTGTTTGATCCACCTCTCTTTTTCATGTAGTCATTATAGTTGCATTTAGCTATGCTGACATGGAGGATTTGATATCGGTGCGAATGGTTCTTTCTGGGATTCCACTAGAAGATGCATACTTGCAATATAGGCTTGCTTTGATGGCTCAGCGGAGGCATGGAACCAGAACTACATTAGAGTTCTCAGACAGAAGCACATTACACGTGGTCATATGGCATGATGGTTTGGCTATTTGCTTTAGTCATCCTCGCTACTACTACAGTACACTGCGACATAAGCATCTGAACTATGTAAGTATACATGCCTTTAGGGGATAGTAAAAAACATGGCGGGTCGGCATGAGGACTACTACGGAATGGCCCGACCTACTATGTGGACCAGGGCCATTTGCCCTTCCTTCCGAGCTCGGCGTTGTACTCCTCGCCAGCTGCCTTAGCCTCGGCCGCCATTTCCCTCTTTTTCTCACGCTCCCTCTCACGAGCCTCGCGCTTCCTACGCCTGCACGCCTCGAGACAAGCTTTTTTCCTCCCGACAGATGCGTTCGTTGTGCTCGTCGTTGCGGCGCTCCTCTTCCCGGATCTCGCGGGCCCTTTTGACAACCCACTCCTCGTAGTCGAGGGTCCACTAGTCATGTGGGTGGATCTCCTGGTCGATCCACTTGCGGTAGCCACATAGCAGATCCGGGGACTACGGTAGACGGGAGAGGTTGTTAGTGCGTACTTTGAAAGAGAAATAGTAGGGGAATACACTATAACTGGTCCTTACCAGTTGTCGATAGTTGCTCATGTCCCAACGGCGGTCGGGATAGTCACAGTAGTAGTTCGCACAACCCCAGTAACGCATGCCCAGGTTGAACCGTTGCTTAGATTTGAAGAACTTATATGTGTCCCTGCACCAACAGAGGAGCGACGCCCCCCCCCCTCTAGCGGGTGTTGCGGCGAACGCTCGGTTGGAACGTTCTGGTAGGGGTTGCTACTACGGGGGACGTCATTGCGGATAGCTACCATCCTAGCACGCTCCTCTTGTTCGACCCGAGCCACAGCAGCCCTTGCTTGTTCATCCCGAGCCCTAGCAGCCCTTGCTAGTTCGCGGATCTTGTCCCATTGCTTCTTCCGCATGTTGTCCATCCTGACGTGGTGAAGCAAGCTCTGGTGTAGTGTTGGGTTTGGTTGTGTAGTGTTCTCTCCCAGATATCTTCCACCTCCTTTTCATGTGAGTAGCCTATGAGGCAGAGTGTTGTCTTGTCTTTCTGAAAAGTTGCTGGCGAGGCAGAGTGTTGTCATGTCCTACTTTGTAGGGAGCTGTCACGTTCTGCTTTGCAAAGTCTTGTCTTTTCGGTCTAAAAAGCTGAGGAGGTAGAGTGTTGTCACGCCATACTGTGCAGAGTTTGAAAACCTGAGGAGGCCAGGGTTGTCAAGTCGATCTAAAAATCCTAAACCCTAAACCTAAACTGTAGGGACTTGCCCCCCTGTGCTAGGCGTGGTAGGTGACCTGCACCTGTGTGGCGGGGGCGCCACACGCCGTCATCACGTTGCGTCCTATCGAGTCACTCGCTGCTCGTGAGGGACTAATCTTGGAGCCACGAGTGCGTTTGCGGCAACCGCTTGCTCACCACGCCGCCGCAGAGCTTCCTCGATGTGAGGCGAGTAGGACCTACCCTTGTGCTAGGCGCGTAGGGACTCGCCCCTCCGTCAAAGCGCGACGTGACTCGCACCGTGGGGGCGCCACACGCTCATTGTCACGCTATGCCTCGCCGAGTCACTGCATTTGTCTGCGTGAGGGACGAATCTTGGAGCCGCGTAGCGTCGTTTTTGCCCAAAGTTGCTTCGTTGGGTCACGTCGCACGTAGAGCTTCCCTTGGTGTGGGGCGCGGTAGGGACCTGCCCCCTATGCTAGGCGCGATAGGGATCTGCCCCCTATGCTAGGCGCGGTAGGTGACCTGCACCCTATGGGGGGCACCGTCATGTCGTCGTCACGTTGCATCTCCCATGCTCAGCTATTTAAACGCGTAGCCGCACACTCATTCTTCACAAGCCTGAAGTATCACTCGGGAAATTTTCCCACTTGCTCGGTTGTTCCTCTCAAGCATCTCTCCCTCTTTGTGAGGTGCCTCTCTCTGTCGGAGCAGGAGAATTAGTACTTAACCGTTTTGTTAGTCCTTTGTTGGCACGATTTGCCGAAGTCGTTACTAATGCGATGCATATTTGAATTTGCAGTCTTCCGTGTCTGAGGTTAAGAGACGATAACGTCGTAACGGTAAGTTCATTTTAGCAACGTATGTGTGATTTTTGTGCTGTGTTTTGGTTGAAATATTGTGTTATTTTCGTCAGAAATGGAGACACTATACGTGTTCCACGGTAACGTGCGTGGCGGTCTAGACGAAGTTGATATGTCGAGCTGCCAACGTGCCTTGCTAAACGTTCCCAACCTGGCACACGTGGATTTGCTCAAGCTACGACAGTGCATTCGGTAGTTGTTCGATATGCACGTCGCTATGAATAAGATAGTAATAGAGGCGGTCACCGCCACCACGGTTCCACCACACAGGTAGATGTTGTGGGGCCTGGCGAAGGTGACTAGAAGTGCCATGTGGGCACAGTACATGGAGATCGTTAGCAATCCTCACGCTCCGATCTATCGACGACCCATGGTGTATGTCCATTTTGTTTATCCCTCTCAGTCCTCTGGGGGACCGCCGTTGAAGGGGGCAGTGACGCTCTTGTCCCCCTCTTGGGTTTGTTGACGATGGGAGAGGTCTCGGGAGTACTAAACGTCGCTAGGCAGGATGCTCCAGTTGATGGAGATTTTGGTAGTTTCCAACAGAATGAAGGTGTGGATAAATGGCGAGGTGCTCGTGTTGACTGCCACGAGATTATCGATGGCATTCCTGAGGGCACTGCCATCGAAGATGAGGACGACTTTGATTCGCAATCTAGCGAGGACAAAGCCGGCGATGAGGGTGGGATTGTCGGTGGCATTATTTCGACCGCCACGGACTATGTTCCAAGTCAGTTGGATTGGCAAGCGACCTCTTCCCTTGTTCTGCCACAGGAGCACGAGTATTCGTGGGCCTTCGATGCGGACACCCTGTTTGTGGGGCAACATGTCCCACACAAGACTGCCGCGAAGCAAGCTATCACTAGTTTCACGGTGAAGACCAGTTGGACTTACCGAGTTCATAGGTGAGTTTCGACGTTGTTTACTGTATCTTCAACTATCTACAATAAGTCGTACTAACCATTATCTGTCTTCCATTATCTACAGGTCTAACCCTGACACGTCAGAGTACTACGACATACGTCACCTGTATGATACTTGGAACGGGGAGTTCAACTCCTACGACGTGGAAGGCCACTACAGGGACCTATGGCTGGGAGCAGTGAAGTGATTACTGAATGAAGCACTGCGGCATCCAGGCCGTGGGAGGCGTCAGTCAAGGTGTATCCGCAACGACATAGATGCGAGCCAACGTGGAGACCGACCAAGACCAATGAGGTGTAGATATGCAAGACTCATGGGCACTCGTTCAGAGACTACCCGAACATACCTTCTTCCTCCGGCACCACTTAGTATCTGTAAGCTATCCGGTGTCTTGAGTCATGTTGGTCATAGTGATATGAGTGTTGTAACCTGCACTGCTTTGTACGATGTTACAAGTTGTTATTACCTCTTTAAGTTGTCATTACCGATTTATAAGTACAGATATCTGCCTCGTTTGGGTCATGTCCTGCATTCTAGAAAGTAGTCATGTCCTACTTTGTAGAGAGTTGTCACGTCCTGCTTTGTAGAGAGTGGTCATGTCCTGCTTTGCAAAAAGTGGTTACGTCCTGCTATCCATACAGTGGTCACGTTCTGCTTTGCAGACTGTGGTCACGTCCTCCTTTCTACACAGTGGTCCCTTTATGGTCCCAACGCTATATATGGATGCTTTGGCTGCCATTGACCTCACTCTTCTCTTCCTCTTCTCCTTTCTTCCAGTGTAAAACGTGATGTCTTCGGCCTCATCCAACTTTTGAGTGAGCAGACAATTAGAATCACTATGGCAACACCTAGTTTGCCCTCGTTGTAGGGATCCGGCGAATGTGTTCACCTCGCATACGCCAATGAATCCATCCCGAGTGTTCATGAAGTATTCAAATCTTACGGTAACTTGTGCAAAATCACCCCGAATGAATTCCATTGCAAATACCATGTTTTCTTACTTTCATTTGAAGCTGCAATTCTTTTGTAGAACACAATATGTCGGTTTTGGCAGTGGGCTAATGAAGCTGTCCCAGTGGTTCGAGATATTGCAATGCAAATTGTTACCTTGCAAGAAGACTCCTGTGGTGTTGCTGCAATTTGTCTAGTGACTAGAGCGTTCGATCAACCAATGCAAAATGAAGAGAACAGATTTAAAAGACTGGATGAAAGGATGGAAAGAGTTGAGAAGATGCTTCAAAAATTAGTTAAGATAGTTAGTTTTGTGGTCTTTCTTCTATTATATGTTGTTCTTGCCAAGTAGAACGTCAGTTGTAATGAGATTGTACTGTCCACTCTTTATCTATGCATCGCAGTTCTTTATGAATGAGAATAAAATTGTTCTACTGAGATAGGCAACGAAGTAGAAGTGTCCAATTACGATACCATTACCACACTCTATTCGGATTACAAATTACTAACTGAAGTACAAGTTACAACATGCAAGCATTTCTAATCTTACTACTGCTCACGTTGCTATTCACTGCTCCCAGCCATAGGACCCTGTAGTGGCCTTCCACGTCGTGGTCCTACCATAGGTCTCTGACGAATCTATTCCTGCGGGAACATCAGCTTCTCGGGTGACCGTGGGTTCTGCCGTAGGTCATAGCGGGGCTTCTCACCTGCCGTGTCGTCATACTGGGGGGATCACCTGGGGGAGTGGCAGTGAGAACATCTCGATGATCCAAGCAGTAGGATCCGCGGAGGGGCACAAACTTGACTGAGCTTGTAGGGTGAACTGCTCGGGGGTACGGCGTGTAGCCAGACTGATACCATGGAGCTGTATTGCCTATTTGAAATTGTCCGAGAGTGTGGTGTTTGGCGAGAGAATCTGGGATAACCACAGCGGGTCTGGGTTGCATGTCCGTGCTCTCTGGTACGACCTCTTCCTACCTCCGTGACGACGACAACATTAGCGTAGAGTCCCTGCGTCGCAAGGGCGAATTCACCGTGGGTGCTAGTGGGGGCTCGAGCACCCCCTCCCCCCATCATCGGACCCCTAGTAGTACCCATGAGGGGACCGAGCCGGAGGTGGCGCAGGTGGCGGCGGAGGCGGAGCCATGGGGGCAGACCAAGCGCTGGCGGCGGCCGTAGGAGGCGCTGGGAGCCGAGGCTTGTGAGAGCAAGGGAGAACCAGGGGCACGCGAGGTGGGTCGAACCGAGCAAGACAAATGGCTTGCAGCCAAGAGGAGAGGAGGGCAAAGGCACCGAAGCCGGGCAGAGGCAAGACGGGCGGGCCGCACTGAGGCCGGGTGGCGGCAGGCAGGAGGCACAGTGAGCCGAGAGGAGGAGCAGACCAGAGGCATGAGCATAGGCAGTCGGGCATGGGCTGGGTCGGAAGTGGCGTAGGTGGCGCCGTGCGCAAGAACTCTCGGTTGGAGCAAGAACTAGAGAAGAAATTAGGGATAGAAGCAATGTGGGAGCAAGAGAGCAAGAAGAAATGAAGCTGGAGTTTTGGCGTGGGAACTGGGAAGAGAAAGGAAGGAGAGAGAAACAGAAATGAGTAAAGAAGGAAAGAAATGTGTGGCCAGGGTCTCCCAGCCAATTGGATGGGTAGGTAAGATAAGGATTAGGTGAGAGGGGATTAGGATTAGGGGCTAAGTAAAGTAGGATTAGGAATTATGGGATGGGTAGAAATTAGTACTTAGGGATAGATAAATAAAGTCTGATGAGAATTAGTAGCAATAAAATTTGCAGTAAAAATGACCACTATTAATTCGGGTCAACGCTGTGTAAGAAATTGAACCAATGTAAATAGCCGGTAGACTGTAGAACGACCACAGTTTGGAAGTGCTTAGAATAGCTATGGGTAAAGTGGTACAAGCATGCGAAGTGCTATATCAAATCATGAATCCATGTCAGTCTCCTGGATTGGAGTCTACGGGAACTGCTAGGGGTTTATCTTCTCTCCGAGTGACAAGTAGTCTTTTCTGAATTAAAACTTGCCTGAGGGGAGGTCGGCGGCCGGCGACTCGGTGGTCGGCCACCCAAGCTCTAGTGGGGTCGGTCTGTCACTGCCAGAGGTAGGGCGCACTGCAGGCAGTGAAGCCGCAGCGTGAGCCCGGAGCCTTGGCGGGAGGCCGGAGGAGGGACACAGGAGGCCAGTCGAGCGTGGGCAGGGGTGGGGGTGCGGCGCTGCGGACCACGGTGGCTGACGCCTGGCGGCGTCACGGATACTTGTTCATTTTAGAATTGTGGTCTTGCGGATACTTATCTATCGAATAATATCGATTCATGTTTATGTTGTGCTATAACCTCAACAGTAGAGCTTCCCCTCTATTTTCATCCTGGATTCGCCACTGCTGCGTCGCAACTACGCGGATGATTGGCCGCAGACGCTACGCCGCTGGGTCAACTCGCTTGGACGGGAAGATGGAGGATTTACACATCAGTCCAAGCAAGTCAGCCATTAATTAGGCATTAGAAGTGTTGTTTTGGGTTTTAAACTTTCTGAACTTTAGCTATCGGTATCTTTTCAATGTTTAAATTGAACACATAAAAATGTTATGTATAGATTTATCTCGAAAAGAACTTCGTAAAAGTATAATTTTACTAGGTTTTATAAATCTATTACAATATAAGTAAGTGGTCAAATATGCATTTTTGGAATCGTGTCAATGTCTAAAATAATTTTCAGATTTGCTATTTTTAAGTCGTCTGAAATTTTCTTAAGTTTAAGTCAATTGTTGTGACTATTGTATTTGTGTAGAGATTGATGTGTCATATGATTAAATATCGATCCAATGGATAAAAATGTGACTTATATTTAAGAAAATTTCAATCATCTTATGAATACAAATATAATGTTTTTTTTTGTAACAAGAGGGATATATATATATATATATATATATATATATATATATATATATATATATATATATATATATATATATATATATATATATATCATCAGCTCATCCTACAGCACAGAGAATCTCTCGACCTTGGATGATGCTGTTTGCTGATAGTACTACTACTAATATTAGCAGTAGTTATTCCAACTCCCTATCAATCGTTTGGTTACGATTCCAATCAACGAATTAATCACCAGAAATTACAGAGTAGTCATTAATCCGTGAGCACTTGCCCTGCTCAATGTAGGGTCGGTAGATCACCAGTGCGTTGGCTGGAGAGTGCCAAAGATTAGGGTACACGTGGTAGTCATGTCATCTGAGCCATGCAGGCATCAGAGATGGACACGTGGCCAGGCCTTAAGAAATTAAACCTGCGACATCACAGATTTATTAGGGACAATACCTTCACCCATCGTACAGAATGGCGTTATCTTTCTCAAGAATCGAAATGGCGCAATGTACATGGGCGGAGCCGGCTATGGTTTAAGCCAGACGTTCTTAGGCCAAATTCCTACTTTTTATGATTTTTTAAAAGACTTTATATGGATCTTTAATTCTAAGTCTTCGATTATTGCTCTAACTGTTCGAGACCTAGCTCTACCCGTAGTAATGTATGCATGTTTTGTTCATTTGTTGCTAGGTTTTGAGCAGCTGTCATGTGAAAAAGAGCTCTGGCTAGTGTCATGTGAGATGTTCGTCCTGCGAGAAGAGAAGACGGGTTGCTACCTGGATTAATGATTTTTTTTCTAGGGGATCTGAATAAATGGTTGATGAGGATACCATACCTACGATGGAATACTAATGAACGAAAATGTCGCCGACGACGAGTCCCCTCCTTCTATTTTCATCTTTTTATTTTAGGCTACAAAGTCTAGAAAATCATGCTATATATCATCATTTTGGCTTTTTTAGCGCCTTGCACGTATCTTTTCGTAGTTCTCTATCCACAGTAGGGCAATCATATGCGTAGAAAAAAAATAGAAGCTTCAGAAACAACAAAACCTTATGTCGGCAACAGAGTTTTTATAAATAAAAGAAAAAGAGAAAATTGCATTGTACGTCCCTGATCTTACGAGATTATGCCACTTAACTCTTTGAATTTGCATTTTACTTTCTCAGCCTCCTGAACTTGCGAGGTTGTGCCACTTAGCTCTCTAAACTTGCATTAAAGCGAAGTTCGTCGGATGCGATACTAACGACTTTATCTCCTCCGAGTCCGATGGACTTGTCGCCACCCCATTCTGGTTGTGTTCAACGTCTCCGTCACCTCACGCCGACAAAAATGGATTCTTCGGGTCCGGGAACGCAAGCTGCGATAGTGGAGCTTCAACGTCCCCATCACCTCACGCCGATAAAAACGGATTCTTCGGGCCTAAGAACGCACCGTGCTCGCGTCTTCGTCGGAGCTCCACTGTCGCAACTTGCCACCGCCCTCGTCCTGCCTCTTCTGAGTCAGCCGTAAGAGAGAGAAGTATATTTTCAGTGTCAGTACAGAAGCTACTCACCCTACACGAAGTCCATTCGGCTGTTTGCTAATAGAAAAATGCTCTTTTCCATTACATTATTTCGGAAACATAAGGAGAGTTGGCGAATCACCGTAAAAGAGAGAAGTATTGTGCCCCTGCTATTGGGAATGTACCTCTCTCTCTCTCTCAGCTGACATAGAGGAGGCAAGGACGAGGGTCAAAATGAGTTGGCGACGAGTCCATTGGACTCGGAAGGGATGAAGTCGCCGGCATTGCATTCGACGAACTTCGCTTCAACGCAATTTTAAGGAGCTAAGTGACATAACCTCGCAGTTCAGAGGGCTAAGAAAGTAAAATGCAAGCTTAGAAAACTAAGAGACATAACCTCACAAATTCAAAGAGCTAAGAAAGTAAAATACAAGTTCAAAAAATTAAATGACATAACCTCGCAAGTTCTTCAAAGAATGACAATGCAATTTTCTCAAAGAAAAACGAGTGCAACCTACTACTCCATCCATTCTTTTCTACTTACGTCCCAAAATATGTGCCGTCAAACTTTCTAGATCGCCAATAGATTTAAAAATAACTAGAATGACTATGAAAACTATATCATTATATTTATTGTTAAGAATATTTTTATAATATCATAACTTTATTAGGTCAAAAATAAAAAACGTAACCAAAAGGAAGTCGCATAAGGCAAGGGCTTTCTGTCCAACCAAATATTGGGACAGGCTCATTTAGCACTTAGAGGGTCACCTCAGCCTCTCCCATGCACCGAATTGATCTGCACCGCCAGATCGCGACCCAAAAACCTGGCCCTACACAACTTTACAAGAAGTACCTAGCACCACACTTCAAAGCTTCTGAATAAATTCCAGGAGTAAACGGCAGATTCTAAGTAAAAGGTTGAACAAGTGAAACGGATACACAAGCAAAGCAATTGACGAGCTCAAGTTAATTACTGCTAGATAAGACCTCCAGAAAACACAATACGAGTGCAAGCACATCCGGTAACAAAATAGCTATCCATGTCCCTAACTTAAACAACTAAGAGTTAAACAAGCTCCGGCCTCTTTACGTACATTGCATCGAAATACAGTTTCCTCCCATCAAAGCAAGAGTGCTACACTAGCAAGGCTTTTTCTCTTCTCCAGACGAACCGCAATGAAACTACTAGTACCCCAATATGAGACAGAATGGTGAAGCAAAGGTGGGATCCATGAATCTTCCATAGGTGGGATAGCAAGAACCTTAACCTGGGCAGGAGATTGAAACGTTAAGAGAGGAGAAAATATAGTAGAGCATGCGCGGAAATTAAATTAAGTGCAATGAAAAGCTACAAAGTAAACTTATATTTCCTATCAAATGATGATGATGCAAAATAAATAAACGTTGTGCATTAATCATAATAAGGATTCAAGCTCAATATCTCAGATAGATCTGTGGTAGCATTGCTGTTTAGTTCCCAGTATCAGGCAAACATGAATGCAACTTGACACTGTTTAGCTACAAGGACACAAATACTAATTGCATCCAATTGCCAGCAACTAGGCTGTAAACTACGTTCTTGAAGGGTTAAAAGCATTCCTATAAGGTGTATGATCATGCGATTCAAAATTGTCCTGTGACCCATTCCTCTAGATTCTTGAATAAACTGAGGTTTATGCATAATGAACTGTTTCCTTGACAAAAGATACACCAGCATCCACACGTAGGGTAATTAATCATACAAAGACAGGCAAAACAAGGAAGTTGGTTTGGTGCTACCACACGCAGTCATTCGGGAAACATCAGTAGGGGAAAGCTTAATACCAATAATGCTTTGCGTGCATTTACCATGGCATTTACATGAAACAGGGTATCAAAATACAAAGTTTACTGAGAGAAGTTTATATATAAATTATGAGAAACTCAATCATTTGAATACAATGACACAGTACACCAATCAAGTGAATCAACTATCAAAATTCAAAAACAAGGCAAGTAATAAATGTTTACGCCTACAACACTTCCTCGAATCAAAATCACAGTAATTTTGTGATCCCAACATCAGATTTGCTCCTAACAAAGACTGCAAGTAAGAGTTCTCTGGCATCAGTTTTGCTCGTAACATTCTAAATTTTAATCAGAGTAGAGATAAATACTATATCAAAATGCTGACTTTGCCCCTAACATACTAACAACAACAACAAAGCCTAAGCCGTACAATTTGCCGTCTGAGCCAAGAGTCTAAAACACTGCCCCTAAACCTTCTTATGGTTCCGGTACGTAGATCGCTACCTTCCATACGCTCCTATCCTAAGCTAATTCTTTAGCTACATTCCAATCCCTCAAATCTCTTTTAACGCTCCTAACATACTAAATTGAAACTAATTTTAGTGCTCAATAGTATTGCTGAAAACCTGGAATAAAAGATGTAAAAAATGGGATGAGGGATTTCCATGCCACCATGAAGAATTTTTCATTGATCAGCTGCTTCATTCAAAATGTATCCGATAAATTTTCCTCAAAAACAAAGTACATGGTCATCCTGCACAAGACCATTCACCAGATTTTCTGGCAAAGATTATTAAGGATAGGACAATTACTTGAATTATAATGCATTTTTTAACAAGTAATATTTCTAGAGAACTAATTAAAATAGTGATCCATTCATAATTCATGTTCTACCATACTTATCATGCCAGCAGCTAACTGGTCAAGATATTTCAGGACAGACCTAATACTTTTGTTATCTCACACTTCTCTAACAACTCGAAAAGCACTCACAGGCCCAGAAACAAATATACTGCAAGAGAGCACCAAAATGAAAACAAAATATCAGCTAAGTTCAGGCCTAGACTTATTTATTTATATTTTGTTTCTTCAGAGAAGGTCTATATATACATATAACAACTCAAAGATGTGATCTAGTAGTAATCACCATCAGCCAGTAATCTACGCGAATGTTACCAACTATTCCAATAGTAGCACTTGCCAAGTCTACATATGGTGCTTATATCGCACTTCAAGCCAGAAGGTATAAATTATAAAACAAAGGGGGTTGAAGTACAATGATATGAACACACCCAGCAACTGACAGATTCTGTAGGGCAAAGGAAAATCACCACAGGGAGCCTAACGGAATTGCACACTGTAGCTTGAGAGAAACTTCAATGACCACTGACCAGGCAACAGGGATGGTACTTGGGTACAAGGCTTACAGATTTATTACATTTGGCAGCGGCGCAGCGCAAGAGCACCTGATGAATGATAACCACTACTGTTATGGATTTTTGAATGGGGTACTAAATTGCTAATTGATTCATAGTTAGTTTCTGCAGTAGCCATGTTTAACATTAACAAAATAACAATGTCTCACTGGTAAAAGTATTTGAACACATAAACCTTATGGCTGCTAGGTATCAGGCACTGCAAGCTATGGCAGGTCGTACTATTCATCTAACAAAAAACAGACAGTACAAACATATAAACTATAAAGTCAGAAGCAAGCCAAACAGATCTCATCAGCTAAGCATTGCACAAAACACTAGAATCTGCCATGTAAGCACGACAAACATAGAAGACAATCAACCTGTAAACATCATTGCAAACTATAAAGTTACAAACTGAACAAGCCAAACAGATTTCATCAGCTATGCATTGTGCGAAATACTAGAATCTGCTAAACATGTAAACACAACACTAGCAACATTGTGCAAATTCAGAAGACAATCGACCTCTGAACATCATTGCAAGCTACAACGCATATTCAGTTCATCCATCGCAAATGCATAGATAACATACCAGTACATTAGCAAAAGTAACAAAACAAATTAACAACTATAGATGCAAGAACACAGCACTGAACCTTACCAGTACGAAGCTACTGCGGGGGGTTCTGTCCAGGCTGCTGTGGACCAGGAGGCGGTGGCGGCATCCCAGGCCTGGATTGTCCAAACGGCGGTGGCATCCCGGGCCTCATCCCTGGAGGCGGTGGCCCCGGCATCCCAGGCCTCAATGGTGGCGGCCCCATCGGCGGTCCCCTCATGAACTGCTGTGGCGGACCGCCAGGGAAAGGTGCAGGAGGCATCCCTGGCGGGCGCTGGAACTGCATCGGCATCGGCGGCGGCCCCCCAGGGCGCATGTTCGGCATGGACATCGGCCCCGGCGGCGGGCGCACGACCTGCGGATACGCCACCGGCGGCGCCGAGAGGTTCGGCACCGGCGGCCGCGAGATCTGCGGCTGCATCATGCCGGGGGCTGGCCCACCCACGCCCCGGACAGGGCCAGAGAGGCCAGGCTGGGCCTGGAGCAGCGGGCCCGTGGGGACCCCTCGTCCGGCGGCGCGGCCGACGCCCGGGCCCGCGAGCGGTCCACCGGCGGCGGCGGCCTTGGCGCGGGACTCATCGGGCGGGGGCGGGCCCTCGACAGTCATGGAGACAACCTCCTCGCCGCGGAGCAGGAGGAGGCCAAGCGTCCTCCGCTCCTCGCGCTCGCCGGTGGTCTTGGAGGACTTGGAGGGCGGGAGCTTGCGGAACTCCTCGCAGTCGCCGAGGACGAGGTTCATGTGGCGGTCGAAGGCCATGAACTTGCCCACGAGCTGGCGGCCGTCCTGGATCGTCACGCGCATGCGGTAGTTGATGAACTGGAGCATCTTGGAGCCCTTCGGGTTCGACATGGCGGCGCGTGGCCGGGGAGGGCGGCGGCAGCGGCGGCTAGGGTTAGGGTTTCGGCGGCCAGGAGGAGGAGGAGGAGGAGAGGAGAGGGTTTTCGAGGGGGTTTGAGTTGGTATGGGTCGGGTGTTGCGGGGAAAGGGCAAGATGTCGTGGGCTCATGGGCTTTATGTATAGTCGGTTAGTTATAAGCTCGATGCCTCGATGGAAGCAGAATAGAAATATATGGGCTTCGGCCTTCTAGATGGGCTGGTGGGCTTCCTCTACAGCGATTTACAGTAAAAAATATATTTATACTTTCAGTGAACATGTTTTGTCACCGTGATTTGTGAGCAGCGATTGGCTATACCCCGGCCGGTCAATCATTGAAACTAGGTACCTGGGCGCATTTGCGCGCTCGCAATGTTTAGGAGTAAAAGAAGCAACATCGAAGAATGGATTCATAAAACTACCAACAGAGGAGTATTTTTGTAGGCAAGTTTTGTGCGAGAATAGGATGTGGCAGGTGCGCGTTTGATTAGCTGGTTAATAGGAAAATTGTCCGACATTAGTTAAAGACCTTAGTTAAAGGGGAGTACGTACAAATGGGGTGGTAAGTATAGCGTACTGTTAAGTTGGTTTTAGGTAGCAGCATGTGTATATATATATATGTATATATATATATATATATATATATATATATATATATATAGAGTACATAGTTCGACTGCGCTAAGACATGAAACAACAAACATTGATGTTAGCAATAAATCATTGATGTTACCAATAGGCGGGTTACGATAGAGGCAGGTGCAACAGGACAAAGCTAAAAATGCTTCACAACCGGAGGTTACAAGATGTTGCCAGAAGAATCATGAATGGCTTCACAAGAAAGGTTGAGTATCGATGAAAATTATTGCAGGCATAATTTAAAGGCGATTCTACCTCCTTAACCTCATATTTGGATGAAAATAAATTACTTCTAACGGGAATGCTCGTCATATTATCGAACACAAACTACAAGACCTGAAGATACTGTAAACAAGCATCCATTTGCATGGTTGAATAAGTTGCCTAGTTTAATAGAAGCCAAAAAAAACTGAGCGAAGCTGTAGTTTTTAGCAGTCACAGGTTCCAAAGGTTCCAAAGTAACAATGTGGCCCTTCGTAATCATACCACATGTATTCGCAAGACTTGCAAATGCACGGGCCTTTTCGGCTGCCTTAGAATCCTCAAATCGAATATACTCTGAATCACCCCCTTTGCTAAAGCCAACATACTTCAAGAATAGGAAAAAATAGTTTGGTATCAACAAATCTTATGTGATAAAGAAATTATGTTTAAAGACCTTGTAGAAACTACAAAACAAAGAAACAGAATTGCATAATGCATTCTGCATGCACAATGCCGTTAGTAGATGCAGCATTTTGGCAAGATAAAATATGTGCTTACACAAGCCAATAAGAGAAAGAACTGGAAAGATCAAAAGAATCAATATATTTCTCCAGCTGCAATATATACAAGGTGACGAACACAAATAGCTAACATGTATCCTGTAGACAAGGCCTGAGAGGGAGCATAAGGATTGCAAGACATGTAAGGATTCATGTTCGATGGCATCTGTATGGCCCTAGGAAGATTTTCATCGTTGTCTCCTTATCATTGTGTCACCATGGGCATGAGAAAATTATGGTCCAAGTTCATCCGAGTTGTTGGTAATCCATATAGGCTAACTACAAATGTTAAAAAATGGGTGCAAGAAAAATAACTTATCACTGTGAAAGCATTTTCTCGCAGGATGTGTGTCACAACAATAGCATCGAGACAACAACAAATGAGTTGGGTTCAAAAGAAAGTTTGTAGAAGGACCATGCCGCAAAGATATCGCCATACATTAGTCTTTGCAGGTTGACCTCTTAGTTACCCGACTATGAACATAATGGTAAGGTAGTTAATCTGTGTTGATTCAAATGGAAATAAGCCGCTTTACAAAGAACAAATATTTAACAAGAAAAACACGTGAACCGCTAGCATCTGTTCTTGTTATAAGATGCTTTTTTTTTAATCTTTGGTCATCTACCTCATAGAGGTAATTAATTTCACATTTATACACAAGCACTACATTTCTAATGGGGGAGAGGCCTCATGTTCATGACATGTATGGTGGACAAACGCACAATCGCACATAGATGCTAAAGCAAAGGAGGTAATCGATGTGTTTAGCTCGCTATTTTATGTGTGTAATGTGCATCCGAAGTTGCACATATTGAGAGTTGAAACAAGATTGAAGACATATTCCAAAACCATGGGATTTGAATATGGAGTTCAAAAGCGTATTCAGATCAACACATTCAGGTGATTATCAAGTCAACACTATAACACTAAGCTGGTAATCAAGTAAAAATAACTCAATTGATACCCTCTTCCGTTTGGAGATGAAATAACGGAAAGTCTGCTTTTATAGAAATGTCCAGTTGATCTTCGAAAAATGCAATCAATATATTTATACCTTAAGTGGAACAAAGCAGTACATCGCTAGAAATGCATTGGTAAATGCACGAGACAGAGAGGGGTAAGCACATGTTTCTTTTTTTTATCTTTGGTTATCTACCTTACAAAGGCTTAATTAATTTAACTTTTATACACAAGTAGCACATTTCTAATGAGGGAGAAGCCTCATGTTGATGTGATATCCTCTTCAGTACCCAAAAGATGATATAGTGGTATTTCAATATTTAAGGATAAAGAATAAAAATTTTAGAGATACCTGAAAATGTGCATATGTGATAAGCTTACTTGCTCTGCAAATTTGCATGATCTACACTCGGTCAAGACCTGAATTCTCTTCAACATGATATGTTTTCACCTATGAATTCACAATGAAAAAATTTAGATTGGCCCATTCGCTCGCGTTGGATAAAAGTTTTAAAAAGGGGGTCTAGAAAGCATAAACCAGAAGTCATATCAGCCTCATCTTTAGCTTTAAAACATGAATAGATGCACAGGACAATCATAAATCAAGTTTCCTACTGTACCTCAACATTTTCATATAGTCCTTTAATGCTTTTTTTCATCTTCCTATGGCCTTTGAAGAATACAGTCTGACATCATAGGCTTTCAGGACGAAGGTTTCACATCTGGAGTATTCGAGGTGTGAATGTTATATACGCATTGACAGGACAATGCAGGGTACTAAAATCATAATTTTTCTGCATTTACATTTCTTCTTTTTACTATATGGAGAAAGTCCTTTTGATATATTCCAATATAAACTACTGTGAGACGTTGGAATCAACAAAGTAGGAGTTTAAATACGAATTGTGCTATCCTTACCCATTACCACTTTTTATTTGTTCTACAGGTTGAACGCCATCCACCGCATGTGCTCTCCTCGATGTCTTTAGTGTGTCAGGATTGTCCAAGATGGCACAAACAGAGGTTATAATGATTCCATGTTGTTTGGCGATGTTAGTGTCCCCAAGTTTGTTGCTTACACAAGCGCTTGGGCATGGAAGGTACGCTCCTATTGTAATTAGCTTTTATTCCCAACCTCAATATGCAATCTTTGGTGAGTGCACATATAGATGCAAAAGCAACTTTAATCTGGTCATATGTAAATCGAAGATTGTAGCTAGAACGCAAAATTAATAGTGATCACCAAGATATCCATTAATAAAGTTTTCCAAGTGGTGGAAATGAAACTAACAACGCTTCTAATAAAATATGTGGAGTTGGTAATCCCTACCGATATTTTCGGTTAACATAGAGTCACCAAGATAGGCATCGAATGTGTAGTTTCTTGTTGAAAGTTTGATGTATCATTACCATCGCTTTCATGAAGCTCTAGAGGCAAGACAAAGATCACCATACTTTTTCGATGTACATCATAACCCACGTGAGTGGTCTCGTGCTTCAGAGTCACTATTGTGAACATTTTGTTCAACCACATCATTTTGCATATCATATTCTAAATGCACGTGATGTTCTTCAGCTTGCTTCAGGGGAGATGTCGGATTAGTCGATGCTGATTTCATTGCATTGAATGGGATTTGATTATTCATGAAGGGTAGAGAATCAGATCCAAATATGAGTTTTGATCTACGGGTCAACTAAAAGTCCTTCATTCAATGGTGGAGATTCATGTTGTGGAACTCCTTCCCCATGATAATCCATGTGCTCCAACAAGCTATCATCTCGATCTATAAATAAAGGACCAGATCTCCACAAGTCCCTCCGTGCTTCTCTCGGGGATATGTAATCCATCGAACGTTGAGTAAAGAGCAAAAGTGGAATAGCATAAGAGTGCATCATAAGGCAAAGAGTTAATAACAAATAGATCAAATACGAATAGTATATAATTGGCCCGATTATACGCTTGGGCTATTAATCAAAACCCAATATTAGCAAGATAAGATAATAATAGATGAGAAAAAAGATAAGTGGAAGCAACAAAATTATCAATTTCCTTGACGGGTTACGTGCGTGATAGCCTCATATCCACTAAGCTAAACCAACTATGGACTTCTTTGAGTTGCAATGTTTACAAAGTAACAACTATAACAATCAAGATTAATAAAGAATAATAAATGAGAGTATTCAGATTCTTTGAACCATTAGAATGCACTACTTAAGGGACATCAACAGAATGCTAGTTTGTTGTTGTTGTCAATTTATGCAGATATCCCCAAGCACTTATCGCCACCGGAGGAAGCATCTTTTTCTAGTTCGAGAGATACAAAGTGCATTGAATTCTAGCAAAAGAGCGTGCCTTAAATGAAATCCCAAATAAGGTAGTAGTAAGACCATAAGGGTGCATCATGAAGCATAAAAGGAAACATCTACAGTGAAGGAAAAAATATGGGGAAGGCAACCAAAATATGCTCCTAACAAAATCCAAAGGAGTAAACTATATTTTTAATGTGTCCGCAAACTCAATGATACAAAGAACAACAATGACTCATTCTTAGCGGTGTTTCTTAAAGGATAAGATGGTAATATTTTTTAATTAAAGCGGCTTCAATTTATCTATGCTATGATCGTAACCAAACAAGCCCAACCATGAGCCATGGCATTCAAACCGCTCTTGAGCAATCCCAATATGTTTTCTACATGTCAAGGGTCCAACAAGACATTGAAAAAACATTTCTAGACAATGCAAAGATATAGGAAACTCCTTTTCAGAGAATTTGGGGTGTCAACAAGAGATGAGGAGAGCGCAAAGAATGGTCATGGTGAGTTTTATATCCTATATATGTCCTAGTTCATTTAAATGTCTGCCAATATTGGTATTCCATCAATTTAGTTCAATCATGCAACTTAAGATAGCCCTACAATTAAGAGAACTTCCTTACTAACTCAACAGACAACAACGTCTCCTGACGTACCTGTGATTATATTCCGGAGAGTATCTGATTTGGCCGGAGGGGAACCAACATGGTCACCAACAAGTCTGATGACGTTGGCATCTATTAATGCACTTGAAGTGGCAGTGGAGTTCAGCGCACACAATCGGCAGCGTAAGGTCAGCACAAGACAAAGTGCTAATAACTGAAGAGAAGATGGCTGCCATGCTCACCCATCAACGCTCTGAAATAGTTTTACAATAATAATTGGAAACTACATTTAGAATGAGATGCGATTATGATCTTCAAGCTATATGTGACATGTCCTCTCCAATAAAAGGATACAAGGTAAAAAGAACTAAGAGAAGCGCAAATCACGCGAAACCTGTGCCTCATGGCCGCTGTACCCCGCAAGAAACGCTGCAGGAAATGAAGAAATCAAAACACAGAAACAAAATTGGGATTTGGGTGAGAAAAGAAACAGGGAAGCACTTCGTCGGAACTTGTGCGTCGTGGGTCACAGACCCGCAAGAAACGACACAGAAAATAAGGAAATCAAAGCGTAGAGAGGGGGAAAAAGTTCAGAAAGGGAAATCATAGCGAGCGAGGACGAGGCCGAGAGCGTCGGCACAACACGGCCATGCAAGAGAAGGCTGGCATGGCGCTGGTCGCCACATCAAAGACTGCTGGCGCCTCCTCCACCGACTCAGCGGCGAGGACGGTGTGGGCGAGGAGAGGAAGGGGAACAGGAGGAGGAGACGACGTGGGGCGCGAGGCAAGGGAAAGAGGCATCGAAGGAAGGACGACACGTAGGTGGCGGCGGACCAGGCGAGCAGCGGTGGCGGCACCAGGAGAAGAAGAAGGAATGGGAAGCGCAAGGCCGACCAGCGCAGGCCAGGGAAGGCACAAAGGGAGCCGGAGGCGCACGAGACTTAGGGGAGGAGCCGCGCGGGAGGACCGGCGACATCGGCAATGTGAGGCGTGAGGAGCAGGAGCCGGCCGAAGAGGGATTGGTGGTGGCGGATCAAAGAAAGATGGTGGGCTGCGCCAGAGCCGGAGGCGACACCCAGAAGTGAGGAGCGTGAGGAGCAGGAGCCAGCCAAGAGGGGCGGTGGTGGCGGTGAGCAAAGGAAGCGTGGTGGCGACCCAGTGAGCCGGGAGGAGCCATGGGGGAGGGAGAGAGAGATGAGGTGAAGCAAGAAATAGAATGGGGAAGAAAGAAAGCAGGGAGCACCGCTGGAGGAAAAACGTGCGCAAAGAACGAGGGGGACGAGAAGGATCCACGGGCACACAAAACCAAAAAAAAAATTCAACGACCGGCAGTCACAGCGGCGCCAAATCGAACGGAAAAAACCAAAACCGAGGACGTGGCCGCCTGTGCTCGCGAGAAAAACTCGCCCCTTTACCCTTTAGGATAACCCAAAATTTTGGGAATAAAAAAAGAATTTTTTTAGTTGAATTTCGAATTCTTTCCCAATTTGGACTTTCCTCCCCATTTTCCGCTTTCCCCTTTGGGAAACCCACCTTGATGACTCAAGGCGCCTCCCTCCTCACATATACGCCTTTGTCCTCCCCGGTCGCCACCGCCCATGCGCTATCGCCTCACTGCAGAACATCCCAAAGTTTTGTTACCAAAATAAAAATTAATAAAGTTATTATTTTATTGGATTTCTTGAATTTGAATGAGTTTTATTGCTTTATTTGAATTTCCTAAGTTTTAAAAGTCAAAAATTAAATTTATTGAAGTTTTTGAAGTTTTCTTAGATTTAAAGTGAAAAATAAAATTTTAATTAATTTCTAGAATTTTCGAATTTTAAAAGCTTTTCCATAATTATTTTAAAGTAAAAATAATTTATTTACAAAAATAAAAGCCAACTTTAAATTGGAAATATTTTATTTAAGTCCAAAATGACTTTGAGAATTTCTGTGAATTTTCTCATAATTTTTGGATTTTATTTGCTATTTTCTAAAGCCTCTTTTAATTATCAGGATTAAATCAATTGTTAAAACCATTTAAAATCCTCAAACAATCTTTGGGCCTAATCTTCGTCGGCCCACATCTATTCTCCATGCGCGCGCGGCCCAGTCTGCCCGCTTCTCACACGCGTTACTCCTCGATTCATCGCAGCCGTCCGATTTGAATTCAACGGACCAATGGAGTTCAAACGTTCGGACGTCCGACCATCTCGATCATCAAAGACCGTCAGATCTGGATCAAACGGCCTTAGCAACACCTGTTAGTTTCCTATTCCTCTCCATCACCGACAGGTGGGGCCATCGCTACATTGTCGTTTCCTTCCTCTTTCCTTCTTCCCCGCGCCGCCTTCCTTTCTCACTCGCACAGTTCGCCATGGACGCGATTCAAAAACCTTCCATATGTGCTCGAATCCGGCCGCATCTCCTGTGAATCCACGCGCATTAAAACCACCACGTCAATTCGCCCTCGACGCGGCCATCTCCGGCCCCAAATCCCCGATTCGCCGCCGCCGTGTCGCACGACCTTCGTGCACTACACGTTGAACCGGCCACGCCCGAGCCCTATAAAAGGGAGCACCAGGTGTGCCTTCCTCTCCTCATCTCAGCGCCACCACCCATTGCTCTCTTCCTCTCCCCTAGTGCCCAGATTTTGAAGTTCTTCATTGGCGATCAAGCTTTGGTTCTTCTTTGATTCCGGCGCCACCAGTGACGCTCCGGCTGCGTCGTCCACACCTACGGCACCGCCGCATCATCGCAAAGCCCGTGCACACCTTCATTCACCCCAAGGATCACCGGAACCCCTACTTCACCGACGACCTAGCGCCGCCGCCGCTAAACCTCGTCGTCGACACCTTTTCCGCCGCACCCTCGCGCATCTCTGGTGAGCACCCAGTTCAGCATCAACCCCTCTTCCTTTTGCGCGTGTCTGTGAGGCTCGTCGTGGCATAAAACGTCGGTGAGGCCCTCACCGGAGCTCCCCCTCCGTCGGCATACGTGGCTCGGCCACGTCGTTGCCATGTAGGCGCCACATCAGCGTAGGTGTGAGGGCCCCAGGTATTGAATATATTCAAAGTTAAAGAATTACACCCGAAAGCATAATTTTTGACAAGGAATAAACTCAATGCCAGGTTTCCGGATGTATGTCTTACAATAGTTCCCAAGATCAAAGACTATTGTACATATATCCTAAACAACATTTGTACACAGTCATACAAGGCATACATCATACATATAACGTGGCAAAACTTTACAACATTGGTTCGGTTCAACAGAAGTAACCGACCAGTAGCATTTAACAGAAGTTTGCAGCAGAATCAAAAATATAAACAGCAAAAGACCACCAAGTGTGTCCAATGCCCTAAAGGCAATTGAGTGGAGGATAGAAATAGTGTCACTCGTTAGCGTCGCCATGATCGGTGCTAACAGGTAGTTCATACATGTAACCATCCTCACCTGCAACAAGTGGTTAAAGCACCTGAGTACAAAAGGTACTCACAAAACTTACACAAAACTATTAAAAGAAAGTGTTTAACAGAACCTAATCAAAGGATTAGAATCTATACATGCATAAGGCTGACAACAGGAAGGTTGTAATGGCATTAGTTTTGCATAAAGCAATCAGTTTTACTCTATACTTACCAAATTTTGCTAAGGTAGTTTTATAAACAAGTTTGGACTTAAAATAGTAAGTAAAAGAGAAATTGAATAAAAAACAATAACAAAATCAAAGTAGCTATCCACTTTGACCAATTAACATGCATGAATACCCTTCATGCTGAACCAGTAAACCCATGATACAAAATATTTCAAAGTCTATACTGAGTTGTCCATCAAAACGAGTGTTGTCCATAACCGTGGACACGGCTATTCGAATAGTTTTAACCCTGTAGGGGTGTACATCTTTACCCACAAGACTTAGTCAGCCCGTAAGCCTTCGGATGCCTCCGAACGATGACACACTTCCTTTGGTATGCCGGTCGGGTAAACTAAGATTCGGTATTTTTCAGCAAGTTGACATTATTAAGTTCAATCACAAATGTGCGACTAATCCCACTTAGTACAAACGACAGATAGCGCCTGCTAACCGAGGCACACATGTTGTGTCGGGAAAGCCGATTCAATGAACATAAATTAAAATTATGCTCCCCTGCACATATAGAATTGAAATCAGAGCCCTACGAACACGCAAACTTTGCAAATGTCCTCACTCCACCAGTTCCTCAACTCAATAACATCAGCCCCTTACTTAACCAAGCAGCGCCCATACACCGCGTGTGAAAGTACGCAAGGTACTCAAATTGACAGGTCAAAGTTCGGCCTTTAACGATCCGGACAAGACTACCATATTTCCCAAATCTCGTGCACGAAGGCACCATCACTAGCATCCACTTGTCCAGATCTAAATCAAATTGTTATCAAACAAAAATTAACTTAACTTTCAGTTTAAACCAAACTGATAAATAAATCAAAGATAGAAATAAAAAAGTATCTCCTAGGTCTGACAAGATAAGCTTGTTAAACATCTAACATTCTACAGACTTGCAAGGCTAAGTAAAAATCTACAGAACACTCTACTAACACCAGATTTCTATCTTAAGCATAAGTGTATGAGTTTGATTAAGGATAAGCCACAAAGATTGGGTATAACTAACTAGTTCACAAAGTACTGGTACTTCAAAAATAGCATGCAACAGTTATCACTGCATTTCAAAACACTTAATTATCAAAACTGGGATCAACATAGTGCAAGAGGATGCTTGCCTTGGTAACAAACCACTTGTTCACTTTCTGGCTGCTCAGCAAGATTTTCACTCACGTCGGTTAAGTCAGAACATAAAAGATGAAAGCAAATGAACATCCAGAAAAATACCAGAGAACAAAATGCTGAAAAGATGCATGATCAAAGTATTGATGTACAAACTAACAAAATGCTTAGCTTACAAACTATTTTAGCAAAGATAATAACCCAGATTAACACCTACTACCAATAACCGACAAGGATTAGCGACTAATGCCTCACACAATGTTTGTCTGCTATCCGACAACAATGTAATGTACCAGATTGCGATCTTTGTAGATTTGAACGCACATTAAGCAAAAAGACTTTTGCTTGAGCTACTAGGGTGACTAGGGAAACTACCTGAGCTTAGATGATGGTCGGAGTAGCTCTAGAGCTCGCTGGTGATATGAAAGACCGAAAACGACAATATAGAGAACCACGGCGACAAGATGATCTGAGTAAGGAATCAACAAGTGAGAGATTGAGATAGGTTAAATAGGTCCATAAGAAGCTCATAATGGACGGAATTGAGAAATGGCTCACCTACCGGAGTTGGAGACGAAAGGGCAAAAATTTGGCCGAAATAGGAGATTCTCAAAATTCCACCAACCTATTTGACCAAGTATGAAATTAATTGAGGGGTTTTGCTCCTTAGATCATAAGACACGATATGACGTGAAGGGAACTACCAAAATCTTACCAAATGCAAGATTTAACCAACGCTGGCATTCAGTGCGCGCTCCAGTTGCTCAAAAGACAACTCTGAGGTTCCTGATCTACAAGAAATGCCAAAAGCTTCTATTAACAGGATGAACTAGGCATTAAGAGATGAACAAAGGTGTGAGAAAGAGAGGATACGCCAGAGGTGAGGAAGGAACTCAGTGCGGCATCAAAATTGGCCAGGAGTGATAACTAGGGTTTAAGTAGCCATCTCACCGGAGAAGAAAGAGGAAAGCTGCGTGGCAACACTGACAACAAAATGGTGACATGTGGCGATTGCATGCTGCGAAAAACACGACGCAATGCCACCTCGCCTGCGATGAGCTCAGCGCTGGCGCCATGGCGCAGAGAAGACGAAGGCGAGCCACTGACATGTGGGCCATAGCTGTCAGTTCCAGCGAGAAACAACACAGCGAATTCAAACGATTGTGGATCGTCCGATTGCCAACTAATGGCTCAGATTGAGTGGGGCGTTCGAGCGGTCCAAACGGCCCAACTCATAATGACCATGCGATCGAAAATGAACGGCTTAGATGGAGTGGGACATTCGGATGGTCCGAATGGCCTAACTCATCTTGACTGTACATTCAAAATCCAATGGTCAAGAAAGAGATGCGTGCCTTAGAGTTTCAACAAAAACAGCGGCACCGTTGGATTGAGATTCAAAGGTTGAGATTGAAGTGGGGTTCGGACGGTCCGAACGGCCCACTTAACGAGGATGGTACGATCAAGATCCAACGGCTCAAAATCAAGGCGCGTTCGGACGGTTCGAATGGCTCAATTGATCCTGGCTGTTGATTTTGAATCCAATGGTGCACGTGCTTTGGTTTAAACCAAATTAAGATGGTGCGGTTGGATTGAACATGGACGGTGAGGATCACATGGCGCATTCGGGTGGTCCGAATGGCCCAATGCATCAGGACGGTCCATTAGGAAATCTACGGTGGAGATTGCGTGGATGGTTCAGAAGGTCCGAATGTCCCAACGCATCTGGTTCGTTCGCTTAGAAATCGGACGGTTGGCTGAGTCCTTTGAACGTGACTGGGTTGTTCCGATTGGCACAAGGTTGGGTTTAATGTTGACTAGACCCAAGAATTAAACTTCAAGTGTTTGACTAGAGGTTTAAAAATACCAAATAAATTTATAAAAAATATGAAATTTTTCAGAGAAGCTACTGGGATGATATATGTCCCAGATAAAATTTTAAAACTACTGTTCTCGTTTTATAATACTTAATTAAATACTTTGACCGAAGAGGTTTTACTAGAGTACAAAGATTTTTCAAAAGGTCAAAATAATCTCTAAAAATTTGATAAAAACTATTTTTATTCAAGATAATTTATCTAGTGTTTGATAAAAATACTTTCCCAGTCTCAATACAAGCATTGACTTGCATTTTCTTTTGAAGCTTCAAAACAAGACTCAAGTTTGGGTTGAAATGGAAGTTTTTAAATTGTAACAAGATGCTCATGTTCTAAAGATGACCAGAAATGCTATGAAAAGCATTTTATTACTATTCATTAAAACTGAGGTTGTTACAGTAGGATCCTACGTGGCGCCACGCCACCTTGTGCACAACGTCTCCCACACCTTTGCGTGTACTGTAGCTTACACCGGGTCCATCATGGACCTTTGAGCAACCGTGGGCATGGTCCATTGACCACGGGCCCACATGTCAACGACTCATTGATTTTCAGTTTAAAACTAATTCGGCCGAAAAATTGATATTCTGGGCGCTGACGTCATAAATCGGATTTTTCTTTAGGAAAATAATTCGGTAAAATCGGTAAATTCAAATTTTAGGGTTTTAAGTATATTTAAACTTTCAGGAGCTCGTATTTCTTCATACAAACTCCGATGTCATCAATTCAAATTTCTAAATTCATCTAAATTCAAGATCTGGCTAACTAAACTAAAATTATTTAATTTGGAGTTCATTTGATTTGATTTGAATTTTGTTTGAATTTGGTTTATTTTCGCATATTGATTTCGACACCGTTTGAGAACAATTGATTGAGCAAGACAAGTTACATCTTTGATCATATTTGAACCCATTATTTTAAATTATTTAAGTTCTATTTTAAATTATTACTGCATGCTTATTTATATTCAGTAATTTAAATTCCTGTTTTAAATTTATAGATATGCATAAATCCTTTGTATGGCCAATGTTGATATTTGAATCGAATATATTGTCACCCTAGATAAAACCTAGTTGATACGATAGTATGAACTAGGACCACTTGAAAATATTATGCAAAGACATGCTTAGATAAAAAATGTTTGATTTAGGGAATTTCAGCCAAAAATCAAATATTGTTTAAACTGTATCCATTGCATTGGTGTGTTATGGAAGTTTATAAATGGCTTTGAAAAATAAAATAAAAATGATGGTTTGTACTTGGGTGAAATGGTTGTTTTTGGATGGTGCATGTTGATGCACGGGCTTAATCTGGTCAAGGTTGAGGCCTAGGGGTTGTTTTGAAAGTCGCCCAAGTCAATTAAGGACCGGTCTTTGAGTCGCATCTTACTAAGCCACATCGTACTACCACATGTCCTGTGTGGGTAGGACCTGGCTAACTAATTTGTAACGTTTCACCGTGGTCGTGCCATCCGGTTGCGTGGGTGTCTCTTATGAGCGACTTTTACGTGTTCCCACCTGGCGCAAGAGGGGGCCAGAACCCAGCGGGTTTATATCCAAAGGGGGTGAATCCTTAGCGAGGCGGGACTACGGTGGGATGAAGCATTGTAAAGTCCTTGACACATGCTCTAGACTACTTACCTAAGGTAGTGAGTGGCGGTATCGACGGATGCCAAGCAAACTAGAGAATTCATGTCTTGTGGGTAAAGTTGTACCACTTCTGCAGAGTGTTAAAAACTATTCGAATAGCTATGTCCACGGTCATGGACATGCTTGGTAAAACCACTCAAAGTTAGACTTTGATTTTGTTTTCAAAAGACTTTATCAAATGGCTTATTCAAATGGGAAGTTGGGTAGGAAGCCATGTGATAGGAGGGTATCCTTCACCATTTATGTGTGAATGTTATCTGACTATAAAACTTGAGAATTTATAAAATGAATTTTAGTTATAGAATAACTGCTTTGGAACTTAGTACAAATATTTAAAAAAAATATTGCTTTGTGCAGATTCAACCAATAAGCTTTCCTTTGATATATCCTTGCGTACATTAAAATCTGTTATTGGGTGTAACTTGCGAGCACGAAAGTTGTGCTCATCCTTACTTGATGCAAATAATTTCAGAGGAGAAGGACTTTGCTACTGGTGTGGATCTCGACGACTAGGTCTACTCGATCGATTATTGTGGCGATCGCTTGACTCCACTACTTCTTCGTCTTCTATTGTGTTTCTTTATTGTTGGCTTGTAAGCCTTTCTTGTAATAAACTCTGTTGATTATTAATAAAATTATACGATTTATGGATGTTACCATATCTGTTTATTGTGTGAACTAGCTACTGATCATGGGACTAGTTTAGAAATACACAAAGAATTTGGGGGGTATCAGAGCCATATCGACCGTAGGTAGTGACCTAGTTAGAATGGCTGTTAGTTGAAAAACTTCAAAAATTATTTTATATAACAAGAAAAATAATTTGTTCTCTTCTCATTTTGGTCATCTGTCTATCCTTAGCTTCTTTTAGCAATTCTTTCTTACCTAACTCTCTTCACCCTTTTATAATGTTAAATGGATCCTCTTTCCCTTGAAAAATTTCTATAGATGGTTAACACGTTTCTTACCAATACGTTCAAGATCACAAGGCATGAAGCTGTCAAGAGAGCATCGTCATCGAAGACCATGAATCGAAGATCGCGATGTTAGCCCAACCATATAGCTTAAGTTTGCCAAGACTCATTCTATTTATTGAGTCATTTCACTAAATACGATTATCAATCGAGTATAACGTTGTATTCTTTCTTAACTTGTATGGTATATTTTCTTTTGGTACGTTGTACGTAGATCTTTTGATCTTGTGTACAACGTTTTCTTTAAATGGGTAGACATCTCTTCTCATCCTTTGCTTTTTTGCTTCTTCTCTAATAATCCATTGGACAACCTAACCTGTCGATGCACAATGGACTTGAAGGATAAATCAATACTTCAAAACTTTGAACAACCCAACAGCCTTGGACATGAAGCCAGCTTGAAGATAGACTCTCTCTATCTCTCAATTCATTTATCCTATGTGCGTATTCTTTCTTTCTAGCTTCTCTGAATCTCGGGGACGAGATTCATTTTAAGAGGGGTAGTTTGTAACATCCCAAAGTTCTGTTACCAAAATAAAAATTAATAAAGTTATTATTTTATTGGATTTCTTGAATTTGAAAGAGTTTTATTGCTTTATTTGAATTTCCTAAGTTTTAAAAGTCAAAAATAAAATTTATTGAAGTTTTCTTGGATTTAAAGTGAAAAATAAAAATTTAATTAATCCCTAGAATTTTAAAAGCTTTTTTCTAATTATTTTAAAGTCAAAATAATTTATTGTCAAAAATAAAATCCAACTTTAAGTTGGAAATATTTTATCTAAGTCCAAAATGCCTTTGAGAATTTCTGTGAATTTTCTCATAATTTTTGGATTTTATTTGCTATTTTCTAAAGCCTCTTTTAATTACTAGGATTAAATCAATTGTTAAAACCATTTAAAATCATCAAACAGTCTTTCGGCCTAATCTTCGCTAGCCCACATCTATTCTCCACGTGCGCGCGGCCCAGTCGGCCCGCTCCTCACGCGCGTTACTCCCCGATTCACCGCAGCCGTCCGATTTGAATTGAATGGACTGATGGAATTCAAACGTTCAGATGTCCGAACATCTCGATCATCAAGGACTGTCAGATCTGGATCAAATGGCCTTAGCAACACCTGTTAGTTTCCTATTCCTCTCCATCACCGACAGGTGGGGCCATCGCAACAGTGTTGTTTCCTTCGTCTTTCCTTCTTCCCCACATCGCCTTCCTTTCTCACCCGCACAGTCCGCCATGGACGCGATTCAAAAACCTTCCATATGCGCTCGAATCCGGCCGCATCTCCTGTGAATCCGCGCGCATTAAAAATGCCGCTTCAATCCACCCTCGACATGGCCATCTCCTTTCCATCTCCGGCCCCAAATCCCTAATTCGCCACCGCCGTGTCGCACGGCCTTCGTGCACTACATGTTGAACCGGCCACGCCCGAGCCCTATAAAAGGGAGCACCGGGTGCGCCTTCCTCTCCTCACCTTAGCACCACCACCCATTGCTCTCCTCCTCTCCCCTAGCGCCCAGATTTTGAAGTTCTTCGTCGGCGGTCAAGCTTCAGTTCTTCTTCGATTCGAGCGCCACCAGTGATGCTCCGGCCCCATCGTCCACACCTACGGCATCGTCGCATCACCGCGAAGCACGTGCGCACCTTTGTTCACCCCGAGGATCACCGGAACCCCTACTTCACCGACGACCTAGCACCGCCGCCGCTAAACCTCGTCACCGACACCTTTTCCACCGCACCTCGCGCATCTCTGGTGAGCACCCAGTTCAGCATGACCCCCTCTTCCTTTTGCGCGTGTCCGTGAGGCTCGCCGTGGCGTATAACGCCGGCGAGGCCCTCACCGGAGCTCCTCCTCCGTCGGCATACATGGCTTGGCCACGTCATTGCCATGTAGGCGCCACATCAGCGTAGGATCCTACGTGGTGCCACGTCACCTTGTGCACAGCGTCCCCCCCCCACACCTTCGCGTGTACTGTAGCTTACACCGGGTCCATCATGGACCTTTGACCAACCGTGGGCATGGTCCATTGACCACGGGCCCGCTTGTCAACGACTCAGCGATTTTTGGTTTAAAAATAATTCGGCTGAAAAATCGATACTTCAAGCACTGATGTCATAAACCGGATTTTCCTTTAGGAAAATAATTCGGTAAAATCGATAAATTCTGCTTTTAGGGTTTTAACTAGATTTAAACTTCCAGGAGCTCGTATTTCTTCATACAAACTCCGATTTCATTGATTCAAATTTCTAAATTCATCTAAATTCAAGATCTAGCTAACTAAACTAAAATTATTTAATTTAGAGTTCATTTGATTTGATTTGAATTTTGTTTGAATTTGGCTTATTTTCGCGTATAGATTTCGACGACTTCAAATTAAATGCATGAACCCAAATTTTACTGAGTTCAAATTCCCACAGATTAAAGCACACCCATGGCACAAGGTGCAAATCTATCTATTATCTTGTTATTACTTATTATCTTCGTCAGAGTTGGTTGCTATCATATCGTGACTAACCATACATGTAACATTTAGGTATTCCATAAAAGGATGCCACCGTAATCTGTTGATCTTGTCTCTAGGCTCCTCCAAGACTCACCCAACCCGAGATGCATCTTTGTAAGTACATTATCGTGCCCATTCCATGGTTGAAATACATAAAATACTAGATCAATGCACTAGATCTTGCAATATTCTTGTCAACTTTAAATTTTACTAAGATCTCTATGAACTTTTTGTCGGTGGAGGCACTTATTCACCCCTTCTTTGATGAGCTTGAGATCCAAATACCCGCCTTCAAATGGCCGCTTTACGCACCCTCTTTTTAACTTCAAGCCTCACGGTAAGTTTAGGAAACAAGAGCTTATTTGCGCTTTGCACTTACCAAGTCATCCTATATTTACCTAAGGTCCAAGGAGAGGCCTTTGTTAAGTTCACCAGTTATTAGTTAGTTTGGTTACTAATTTGTCAAGTAGGCACCTTGTAATTGTTAAGATCTCTGTAAGTAGCTAATTTGTTGTTTTTTGCGGTGAAGATCAAGACCTTATTTCGTTTCCCATTTTGTTTCTCCACAGATGAAAGGAGTCCCAGCAGACATCTTGTGGCGAAATTGATCTTAGAACATCTTGAAAAAGCAATACGCCTATGCAAGATTGTGAGACGATCGCCTCGTCACTTTTGGAAATTTCCATGACAAGTGTGCATTTCCACAGGATATTGGATCGGCGACATCGCGTGCGGGATGGTTGTATTGAAGATGTGAAGTTACTTTCTTGTATGACCACTTGTGTTGACTGTAATCGAGTAGATGTTGTGATGCAAACTTGACATGTAACCGGTGCACCCCCCTCCTACTAACCCTCACTTGAGAATTGAAATTTGCCATAGTGATCCGTAATATGTTCTAGAGCAAGATGAATGTTTTATGGTAGTTGATCCATGCATGGATCCTCGTTGATTTTCTTAGTTTCTTTGTCGTCTGACCGCTACGGTGTTAGATGTTCGAAATGCTACCGTCGCTATTATGTACTTGTTTGCCCCTATCGAGTTGAGTGTAACAACTTCGAGAATGTTACTCGCATGTGTTTGTATGCGTAAATTTTGTCGGTGAGGTGATCTCGACGTCGATGTTGCAGTTGAACTCGAATCGCTTAGTTTATCTCGCCGTCAGGTGAGGATTAATGTTTGTGTTGAAGTTTTGCAATTAAGTTTGTTCATGTTTATACCATAGGGATTAGGGAAGAAAAGCTACTGGAATACTGGGGTGGTCGCCGCATTGGAAAGTGCATTGCTCATCCAAGCTGATCTTATGCGATTTTTTGTTAGGGGGAAAGAGGTGCTCAGTCCTTGTTGATCCGTAACTTGTTGACTACCGATTTCTACACTCGAAAATGTAGATATCACCCAAATTGTCCCGCCACAATTCTCAATTTAGTTGAGTCGACGATATATGTATTCGAATTTTGTGCCAATGCGTATGACGGAAAACATGTTAGATATTTTATCCCTACAGCTTGAACTTAGTGTGATTCAATGTCATGCAAAGCATGTAAACTCTATATTACAAGTTCTCGTATTTTTTTGCTCATAATCTTATCTTTAACTTTCAAAGGTAAACAACCCATGAGGTCAAAATTTTAATTTTACGGTAGTAGTAGTAGTAGGTGATGCAATAGCGGAGTTAATGTTTCTATTTATATGTGTGTGGAAGAAACTTGATATTTATTATGCACTTTAGGATTTCGCTCACGATATGTATCACTCTCTTTTGAGGTTCCAGACGTTGAGAGGTTCCGTTAACGCACGGGCACTCTACTAGTCGATTGAAAAGATATGTTGATGGTTTGACCTGTAGGCAAACTTGTGTGTAGAATGGAGAATGCTGGGGAATGAAGAATTTTTTTTATAGAACTACAGGGGCATAGAGAACGAATATTTTCCACTAAAAGTATAGACATATACTTACATTTATGTTTTAGGGCGTATTATGTTATTAGATTATGATATTACCAACTGTGCATGCCTCGAGTCTAGACTTGTAAATTCTTTGTAATGAAACAATTTTCTATTGATGGCAATGAAATTTTTTTGTTATACACTTTGATATGTGTGTTTTATTTAACCCCGTAGGCCCTAATTGATAAGTCTAGCTTAGACATGAAAAGGACACCTTTTGCAATGATTAGATACGTTGTAAACAATCCTGGAAGCGATTTGCTAGTGTTCAATGCCAACGCATATATATTGCCACTATATCAAAATATGCGTTGCAATCTTACAATGCTTTTATTTATATATTACCAACGCTTGTATATGTGTTGTCATAGACTTTGGCAATGACCTCAATGGCAACGCATACTAAATGCGTTGGTATAGACCCTAACAACATTTATTTGGACTTCTACCAACGCATATATGCGTTGCTAAAGGGGGTGTTCATGTTGTAGTGCTTGGACACAGTGTAGCAAGCTGGAGGAAGGTACATTCGTCCTTTATCGGTCTCTTTCGGTTCTAACTCGGTCCTTATGTTCATATCAACCAAGTCACGCCGTGCGTTAACACCATACTTTGTTTTACCACTAATGTTCAATAAGAGACCAATCAAGCTATCACATACATTCTTCTCCATGTGTATGACGTCGATGCAGTGGCAAACTTTTAAGTGCTCCCAATAAGGTAAGTCCCAAAAAATTGACCGCTTTTTCCAGATGTTCTTCTGACAGGTCCTTAATTTACGTCCCTTCCCAAGCACAACATAGATATCCTTAACCATATCATAGACCTCTTTCCCTCTAAAAGCCCTTAGAGCTGAACCATCTTTCTTATTTTCGTCGAATTGTTTCTTCATCTTGCGGTATGAGTGAATCCTGGGAAAGAATCTACGGTGACGCATATAAACAGTTTTGCGCGAGTTGTTCAGCCATACACTCTCTGTACCATCTAAGCAGTGCGAACAGGCTTTGGCTCCTTTTATACTGAACCCTGACAGGTTACCAAGGGCAAGAAAATCATTAATGGTGTGGAACAATATGGCGCGTAAAATGAAGTTCTCTCGTTTGTACGCATCCCATACTTGTACCCCTTCGTTCCACATTGTCACAAGATCTTCCAGCAATGGTGCTAGGTACACATCAATATCGTTCCAAGGTTGCTTCGGCCCTTTGATAAGTAGTGTTATCAAAATGTACTTCCGCTTCATACACAACCAAGGAGAAATGTTATACATACATAGATTGATGGGCCAGGTGCTATGTCGGCTGCTCATGTTACCGAAAGGATTCATTCCATCTATACTCAACCCTAACCTTATGTTCCTCAGTTCTGCACCAAACTCTATGAAGGTCTGATCGAAGTTTCTCCACTGGGCAGAATTAGTAGGGTGTCTTAGCTTTCCATCTTTCTTACGCTTCTCCGAGTGTCAACGCAGCAATCTGGCCTCCTTTGGGTTCGCAAATAAATGCTTCAAACGTGGGATCACAGGCAAATACCACAACATCTTAGCAAGAGGTCCTTGCTTCATCTTAGCAGTATTCTTACGCTTGTAACGGGATGCTTTGCACACGGGACATACATGCATATCTGCATAGTCTTTACAGTCGAGGATACAATCATTCGGGCATGCATGTATTCTTTCTACTTCCATTCCCAATGGACAAAGAACCTTCTTGGCTTGGTAGGTGGTGCTGGGCAACACATTTTCCTTCGGAAGGATGTCCGCTAGGAGGCCTAACAACGCCGTGAAACTTTTGTCGGATCAACCATTGCCTGCCTTCAATTTCAGCAGTTCAAGCACAGTTGACAACCTTGTGTATTCTGGCTTGCAGCCAGGGAACAAAGGTTTCCGCGAGTCCTCCATTAAGCCTTCGAATTTACAAAACTCTCTCTCACTATAGTTCTCTTCTGCATTGCGTAACATCTGATCTAGATTGTCATCGTGCGACCTATCCTCATCAAAAGCACAGTCCACATCCGGCATATTGTTGACTTTCTCGACGATGTCGTCATTATTTACTTCCTGGATAATCTGCTCTTCACCGTGACTGGTCCAACATGTATACCCTTTTTTGAAACCCCTTCGAATCAAGTGCGCTTCGATCTGCACCGGGTTGTCAAACATCTTCAGATTACCGCAATCAATGCATGGACAGTACATAAATTTAATCCCCTTCTTCAACATATCCTACTCGGCAGCTCTTCTAAAAGCAAACACGCCATTAATGTACTGTTCACTAACACGGTTCGCACTGTACATTCAGTTTCGGTCCATCTACGCTACACATGTAACAAATTAGTGTTAAATTAAATTAATAAACCGCAAGTACACTTCCTATTGACCAAACATACTAAAATTAATTAGTGATTAACCTAGAACAAATATAAATGGTTACAGATCGTTACCCTTGGAGCTCACACCGAAAATCCCAAATATGCTATGAAATCCTCCTCCCTTTATTCCTGATCTCCTTCTCCTCCCTTCCTCCTCCTCTCTAAGGTGGCGTAATGAGGGAGGAGGTAGTAGGGTGGCGGTTCAAATGGGATTGGGCATGAGGGTCTTTCCTTCTTCTCCCTGCTTCCTTCCTTCCCTTCCTTCTCCTCTAGTGGCGCAATGGGGGAGGAGGCAGCAGGGTGGCGGCTCAAATGGGAATGGGAATGGGCATGGGGGTGTGTCGGGGCCAGGTATTTATATTGCTTACATATCACAGACAGTTCTTATTATGAACCGTCTGTGATATGGAACTATCACAAACAGTTCTTTTTAGGAACCGTCTGTGATACTTCATAGACGGTTCACAGACGGTTCCTAAAAAGAACCGTCTTAGTAGTGGGAGCTAGTTGGCTGATCATGGCGTTATTGATCGATGGGTTAATCGCCTGCGTATGGTGCCAAATGGAGCATTTTGTTAAATAGCGTTTGAGCTGAGTAGCAACAAAGATGGAACTATCT
This sequence comes from Phyllostachys edulis, assembly GCA_036346405.1. Lineage (NCBI taxonomy): Eukaryota > Viridiplantae > Streptophyta > Magnoliopsida > Poales > Poaceae > Phyllostachys > Phyllostachys edulis. The sequence continues at coordinate 30,287,308 of CM070557.1, forward strand.
TGCTTTGTTATAATCAACGAGGGAAGAACCGATCCAACAGCTTCGCACCAGCTCAATCTCAACCGCGAGATGGCGATCCGATGGCTGAGGAACGCCGAAACGGGACCTGCGACCTGCACGCAATTTCGAATGTTTCAGGGTGTTTTTCACAAAGAAAGCGACGTGGATGGCCTCCAGGGGACGGTATTCTCTCACGTATAGAGATAAGAAAGATTCCTGGAGAGGAATGCATGGCACAAGCTAGCAGTGAACTGAACTAGGCAATGTACATTAACCTCAGTTGTATCTTCGACCTCATCAGTTTATCTTCGACCATGTCTATATATTGACATAATTTTTTTTCCATTTTCGAGGATTGTCCTGACACAGTGGATCTAGTCGTCAGGAAACTTCGATGTACATTACTTGCTTTAGGTCCAAATAACAGGAAATTTCCTTAGGCCCGTTTAGAACACGAGAATTTTTAACTCCTATGAAAAATGAACGGTTTCATGTGATATTCCTATGTTCTAAACAACACCTTAAAATTCTTCATTTTGTCTCTTGGAAGCTGAAACGCTCCTGTAAATTAAGCTCGGTAACACTGTCTCCTTTTGTGTGACCGGGTGATGAGTGACAATATAGGGTCCATCAAATATACCTTTATTCTATATTTTTAATTTTTCCCCATGATATGTGGTGTGTCCAATTGTGATAGTAATGCTGGTGTGGATGCGTGCATGATCTAATGCCACGTGGCAAGCCACCTCGATCATCCCGTGATGATATAAAATCATAGTTGCTAGAATTGGGTCATAAGTGTAAAGGTCCATTCATTCCTGAAATTCCAAAGCATATATGGTTTAGTCCCATATTGTCTAGCTAAGTAGTAGGAAAACAATTTATAAGGTGAAGCTCTTGCCACCCCTTGCAACATGTGACACATGACATGGGGTGACATAAGGACTATTGTTAATGTCACACACACACACGCACGCACACGTGCATGTATTCGCGTGGCAATCACGTGACATGTGAACGTCTCGTGAACCTAGTCCACCTTTCTTTTGCTAACCATGCATTTCTCTCTCCCTTTTTAGATTGGTTAGACCAGTGTGGTCGAAGTACAGTGGTCGAAAAACACTGGTTAGATCCATAGATCAGTGTGGTCGAATTAAAGTGGTCGAAAAATGTTGGTCAGGTCCATAGACCAATGTAGTCGAAATAATACGGTCGAAATACATTTGTCGAAACTGTAGATCAGTGTATAATCAGGAACTGATAAACACTACTTAATTACCATTAATTGGTTTTGAATTAGTAGTTACCAGTGATTTAATATGGTCTTTATTATGCAGTTACTAGAGAGTGATTGTCTTGACCTTTAAAAGATCTAGAGACGTCCATACCTGAGATCGATTGATTCACTTTCATTTTCTTCTTCTTCCTCTCTGTTCTACTGCGCTGGAGAGTTGTGCTGTCGAACCAAGCCATCCCTTCTCCTTGATGTGCACCGGGAAGGAGGGTGAGCGGGTATTTTCGAACCATTGTGGCAGAGTTCTCTTGCACGGGGCGGCAATAAGATTTCTGGGCAGCACATCTGCACGACCGCTCACTTCACTACTTCATCTACATTCTGCACTACTTCGAGTCAGCACTGCTTCCTGTTGTTCATCAAGTCTTAGTGTAAGTTGGTTGTGTGACCAAAATATTATTTTATATTCCTATTATTGTGTATATTTAGAAGTATGATGAGTTGCCTACTGTTAATATCGCTTTATGCATCTCTAGTTTTATGTGATCTTTGCCTCATAATAAAATCTAGAATTAATATATTGTCCATATTTACAACAATAGTTTTGGGGAACCAAAGTTCCAAGTGGAAACACAATGATGTGACCTGTCGTGACTCGGTATGTACAATGTTCGCGATGTATTTGTCACATCCTCTGTCCTGGTGAGTAAGTCTTGCATGGCACTTATATAAATTTTTACGGTACACTCAATTTAATATAATCGTCCATTCTTTTTGATCAAATGTTTCAGATTAGTTAGGTTTTAATTATACTAAACATGTTAGTATGAGTAATAGAATCTAGAGGGGATAGAATTGTAATTGGCCATATGGGATCCCATGGCACAAGATTAATATTTTACCATAGTTGGAAAAGTACATGATATCCTCACAAAAAAATATAAATACAAAGAAAAATTTATTATACTCTTAACAAATCAATGATCAGATTTGATTTATACTACCACCATATACTACTAGTAGAATATACCATAAATTTGTCTAGATTATAAGGAGAGTGACGAGTGACAAGAAGTTTTGTTAGGTTCTAAGAGTATTTGGGCCTCGCCATATATTTTAAACTTCTCTGTAAAGTTGGGCTACAGTTTCTGAGCTTGAGCGGGTTGTGTGGAATTTTTTTTAATAATTAACCCTTTTTTAATTTTTATTTTAAAGTTAACCCCGCGAACTTTATTTTTAATTCTGACTTCTTTGGTCATGCCACCACTCGTGGCGTGACAAAACAACACCGCCACGCTTAGCCTCAGATTCCGGCAAGATCTTGGCACACTACCACCCGTGGCGTGATAGTGTTGTTTGGTCATGCTACGACCAATGGTGTGAAAAAAATACTATTTTAGCGGACTTATCCTATGATATGACAATGTTGTTTTGTCACGCCATGGGTGGTGACGTGACCAAAGGGATCAGAATTGGAAATAAAGTCTGCCGAGGGTTAACTTTAAAATAAAATTTAAAAATGGGTTAATTAATAAAAAAAAGTTCGGTTGTGTGTGGGTTGCGCGAGAACATTTCCATTGCTCCCAGTGTAATTGGTGCCACCGGTGCTTCCATCGTTTAAAGGAAAAAAATTGGTTTTTAAATGTTATGATTTTTTTTTGAAAATATTTACATAGATAGTTTATGATAAGTATAACATCCCACAAAATTTTAAATCCAAACTCGATCTACACATTGAGAACCAAAAAAAGACAAAATCTATTGAAAAGAAAATCCGAAATAAAAAAGATAAAGATAAAGCTACCATTCACTGAAATTTGTCTTTTTTGTTTCTCAATGTGTAGCTTGAATTTGGATTTGAAATTTTGTGGGATACTAGTCTATATCATACCCTATATACGTACATTGTTTCGGAATATTTCATAACTATTTGAATTTGCTTTTTAATAACGGGTCACCTGTAGCACCAATTATAACGGGAGCAGTGGAAATGCTCTCTCGGTTGCATGCGTGAGTACAAACTACAAACGGTGGAGTTGTATTCCTGTGAAGGCATTATTGATGATATGAAATCCCCAACTCCTACCTACTACGGAGCACCTTGTGGATCTTCTCCCAAATCCCAAATTCCTCTCCCGATTCTGCAATCTAGTTCGCAATTCGCTGGTGTGCCGCCAAGCAAGTCGCAGGGTCGTAACTGTATTCTATGACACTATGAGTTTACAAATAAAAACTAAAGCCATAGAGAGGTCACCTTAACAAAGTCTTGTCATCCCAAACGATCCATGGTGCGTGACAAGTTTTGGATTTTTATGGTACAATCGCAGCACAATTTTATGGTAAATGTATTGAAAGTAGTGATGAATATTTTGGCTACGGTGAACAGACAAGAAACTAGGGACCGATGTTACATGCATTGAAAGTAGTGATGAATATTTTGTGCATTGATCCATGGCATAGCTCATTGTCACAAGTGAAGCAGATGACAGAACGGAATTATATCAATGAACCAAATGTACAATTATTATGAAAACACACAATAATCGTACACTCAAATTATAATAAACTGTTGTTCATCGTATTAATAAGCTAGACTTATATATAGCTAGCTCCGTACTCACATACTCTTGCATAAGTAGCTCAAACACGAGTCTCAGCGCACCACACAATCCAACAACGCCGGCCATCAGAACGCGTACGTGTCCATGGCCATGATCACAGGGTCGACGGCAACCAAGAACTACATGAACACGGCGGCGACCACCGCGCCTGCAACGACCATCGCCTGCGCAACCGCTCCGCCAATCTTGTAGCTCAAAGCGGCAGATGACGTTGGAGGGGACGCCGGAGGGGACGCGGGAGGGGACTCCGGAGGGGACGCGGGGGGATTGGCGCCGTCGTCGTCCACTTCGACGACGAGCTTCATGCCCTTCTCGCAGTGGTCGTCGACGCTGCAAAAGAACCACCTCTTCATCACTGCCTTGTCGATCTTGACGGTGTCGTTGCCGGAGACCCAGGTTCCGAGCGTGTTGCCCTGCCTGTCGCAATCGATGAAGGCCTGGCTTTCCACTTCGACCACCGTGTGTTCTCCCTTGGGGTACGTGAACACTGCGAAGGAAACGGTGGAAATTGCATGAATCCTAATTAAATCTGCAGTTCAGTGTTGTTCTTCAGAAAAGGGGAGAGACCAGTTCAGTGTTGTGTGTACGGTGTACCTAGGTTGTCGCCAACTTTGAACGTTTTGTTGTGGGGCCAGTCGTTAGGGTACTTGAGAGTCCAGCCAGCGTCGCCACCAACTATGTAGTCCGCGGCGGAGGTCAGCGCCGGGAGGAAGGCGACGGCGATGGCCGCGGCAGCCAAGAGCAGCACTTGCCGGGAAGCCATTAGCTATGAATTGGGGCCCTGGTTATTTTCTGCTGCTCTTGGTTCTAGCTAGCTGCTAGTGTGGCTACACTGCTTGGCAAAGCAGGAGTGCCAACCGCACGCATGTATATATCGAGTGTAATTAAGCTCATGACGGTTGATACGAAGTTGCTGGCTCATGGCGGCATTAGAGCATATATAATGGTACGATGTCAGCTGTTTGTAAGTTTTGCCACATAGGATACAAGATAATGTGAAGGAGAGAGATAGTGCATAGAGAATTGGGCCATCTCTCATATAGTAGTCGACTGTAACACGAGAAACAAGACATATTGTACATAGAGGAGCTGTCTATAGATGATATGAAGTGATACTATAGACAGCAGTTGCCTATACTATTATACATGCCCTTAACAAAATGTGTGTTGGAAAAGACGAAACGAGGTGATGTTTTGCTTGGGAATCATCAGTGCATATATAGCAAAAGGCAACGTCAGCTAGCACGTACTTTGTTGTTTACATCCCCTAGTAACATGTATCTAGGCTCTGGTTTGACGTTTTCTGGATGATTTGGTAATTAATTGATCATGAGTAGTAAATTACACACTACATAACCTATTTTGACTTGAGTTGTACAAACAAAAGATCTCAACAATCTTTCGCATAGCACCGCTACTGAGGTGCAAATCCTACACACCTATAGAGATTCTTGACAATCTATTCCTGTTACAATGATTGTCACAATCATGTCTTCGTGGCAAGATTTGGAGTCTCCGGCGAGAGAAGATAAAAAAAAAAAGTCATACACGTTCATCAACTTAATGATTTGATGGTAAGTAACATATAAATCAGAATACCCTTTTAAAGAAGTGACGAATTGCTCTGTACTATCACAAAGATCATCCGAGATAAAAAATACCATCGATATATCACTAAAATATGATTCCAAGGTGCACTTATCAGCCACACATGCGATAGTATTTTCTAATTTATATATGCTTGCGTTGGTAGCGAGCTAATTTATCCTTTAAAGAAAGAGGTGGGACTTGTTCCGACTTGCGAGGCTTCCAGCAACGAGATAGTACCAGTGCCACACCAATTGGAATTAGCTGCGACGAACAGAGAAGTTTGTTACGAATCAAATGGATTGGAGAAATTTGAAGCGGCACCCGCTAGCCAGACGGAGGGCACGTGTTTTACGTACCTTTACTACCTGTACCGTCGGCGCGTGCCAACGACATATATATATATATATATATATATATATATATGCATCTCCCGTATCCCAGCCTCCAACAGTTATATACATAAAAAATGAGTTATGATATTTATCGGTATTACGTTAATATATAACTTGATTGTACATATTTACAATGTCTAGCATTATAGAACGAGGCGTTGAGAGTATTGAGGTTGAATAGGTCAAATAAGTCGTCGAAACCCACAACAAAGTGGCCCGGCTCGTGGAAGAAATGCTCATTCGTGTATCTGACGGTGATTCCAGTATCGCAACCCTTCTCTTTGGTCTTTCGTATGTACTAGACATGCAAAGACTAACAACCTATTCCAGCGCGGGTTAATATTGTGTCAGGGGCCAACGAACTTCCGAGTGAGTATTTCCCAGGCTTGGGAGGCCCATTAATGTTCTTCAATTTCGATTTGGCCTTAACGACTTGCCCGCTACACGTCTTCCTGTGAGACGATTCGGGAACAAATACGGCGGCACACTTTTCTTGTTCCTTTGGTGTTTTCTCCACGGAAACCGATGAGGTGGCCTTCTAAAGCAAAGGTTGAGGTGGAATCATCGAGGGTCCCGTTAGAGACGAATGGTCGTGTCGAGATCGTGGCACTGTAGGGTCCAGGGCGATGTCCTTCTTTGGCCACTGGATAAAAGTGTGTATGGCATCCCCTAGTGTTCTGATGTCTTCGTTTGGGTGAATCTCCAATGGGACGGCTATGGATTTATCATGTACCATGTCCACCTGGACCTTGGCGTAACCCTGTGCCAGCAAGGCGCCGTACTCTACTATCCCTTTCCGGCATGGATACGCCATCCCCCGCTCAACCTCAATAGAAATAGACCCACCCATCCTCACTTGGAACTTGCAAGGCGTCGGCTACTACAAAACGATACACAATTAGCTAAGGCGTCCTATAAGTCTATCTTTGGAGCCTTTCAGAGATGTACATTATCTTGATGTCGTCGATAGTTAATTGGATGTCATCATGTTCAGAATTATACGTGGACGCGACGCTACTCCGATGTTGAGGAGGACTGGCTCCCAAAATAATGGGGGCGGCTTGTGACTGGTTGAAGAGTTGATTCATTTGATCCTGCAATCTTTTTATCTGTCCTTGAAATTTTGCAGTAAGCATCTGTACCAACCGGTCCTCGTGCTCGGCTTTAGATCTCTTCCTACTCCTATACGTGTCGGAGTCATCTCGGAATCCATCCCTCTAAGGTACATAAACCCCAAGGTCTCGCGTGCGACCCGGGTGCTCTTTGTTTCCTAGGGCCGTAGATAGTATATCCTTCTCACTGTCTGCTTGGAAGGAGCCTTGTAGTCAATGCATGTTACAAGAGGTCATCATGTTATTATAGACATTATAAAGTTATGGACTTATTAACAACTAGGTAGTTCAACATATCTATCAAACGTTGGGACACTGCCTCGTCTGCCGGGTTTGTGAAAGATATGGCTGATGCCCTCGCTCTTAACCAGCTTCGAGCGTGCTCATCTGTGATCTCAGCAAATGGCCGGGTTGCGTTCTCATCCTCCACCGTCCATTCCGTGGTTTTACCTACATACCTAGCGGTGCCAAGTTTGTGGTGGTGAGTGTTTTGTGCCTGGAGAGCTTTGTGGGCCGCACTTTGCTCTTGAAATTTGGTCGTCGTCTTCATCCGCACAAAGGCGTCCCATATATCCCGCGACAAGAATTGATACTTCGTGAAGAGCGTCCGACCCGTGTTCACATATTTCGTGACAAGCGTGCTCTTGAAGGTCCTCCACGCGTGTCCCATCGCGAGCAATGCCTGCCGTTCCACGCGTGTCTAGTCTGCTTCTGGGATAGTGAACGAGCCTGAAATTTCACTCCATAGTTGGCATCTCTCTACGTCCGTCAGAGACTTCCAGCTTGGTGTGGTGATGGAGACCCATTCCCTTCCAAGTATCCCATAGATGGTCCAGAATCTCGCCGCTGCTTTCTTGGGACTCAGAGGGACCCCAACGGTACTGACATCTGTGATGGTCATTCGGCCTGCATGCAATTTCGATATTTCTCTGCCATCTCGCTTACGTACCACTTTAGTCGGAGATCCAGACACATTCGGCGACGTCGATGCCGGTGGCGAAGATGGTGCAGACGCCATCGCGCTTGTTTGCTATCTATACAAGTTACATACGCAATAATCTAAAATTTCAGAATTCAAAACGCTAAGAGTTTAAATAAAATGGATTGCAAGTTGATATCCAATAGGTATTTTTGAAGGTAATTTCCCTTAGAAACATATTTTATACAGAAAAATAGAAGTCTTGTTGTGAATAACAAATGCCCAGTCAATCTTAAGGAAATTTAAATCCTAACTCGACAAATACATAATTGCACATGTGAAGAGTTCTAGACAGATACATAATTGCACATGTCAAGGCATAAGCATCGTTAAAACATACTGGGCACACAATCAAGAGAATAGATAAAAACACTAATTGTACACTTTCCCAAAAGAAATATTTTTGTAGGCATAGATCAATCATACTACGTGCATTGAACTTCAAGAACAAAATACAATAACCATCATAATCATCAAGGGCAAGCTTCCCAAGGTGGATGGCAGTATTCTACCCTGTACAGAGGCACTAATATGGCAGTATATTATAGACAAATATAACACAACTACAACAAACAACACAACTTAACAGGAGGTATCAGAAAACTTATAACTCAAGTATCAACATGTAATAAGTCATAAGCATCTTTTACAGTAGGTGCTCAATTGCAAGACCATACAATGACTATAGTACTAGAAACAACTTGTTAGTCGCTAGCTGCTCAATTGTGAGGACAAAGAAGCCGATAGCTGCAGCTATCAGAATTATCGGTGTTGCATCAAACCAAGGGACAACATGATCTAACTAGCCTGGCTCCCAATCACCACAGCGTAATGAGCCGTTACCCCGACTTCACACCTCGCATCCCACGTTACACTATGGATCCAAGCCACTTGAGGGGGAGGAGAAGGCCAAGCAACGTGGAGGAGGAGGCATCGGGGAGGGGGATTCGAGCGGTGCCAGCGCGAGTTGGGGGCAACCGTCGGGGACGAGGCTTCGGGCGGCGGCAGTGTCGTCGATGTCGGAGGCGACGGCATCATCGATGTCGGCGGCGGCGGCGTCGTCGATGTCAGCGGCGGCAGCGTCGAGGTCAGGGGGCGCTCGGGTGGAGAGGCGAACGAGCGAGAGCAAGGGGCTAAGGGCGTTGGGGAGGTGAACGGGCGAGTGTCGAGTAAGGGCGCAAACCCTAGCGGTACCCTACTAATAAAGGGATATCACAGACGGTTCTATTATGGAACCGTCACAATCATAGACGGTTCCATAATAGAACCGTCTGTGATATGCTACTTTGTGATAGAGCACATGAACCTAGTTCCATAATTCATTTGACTTCAAATATGCTACTATGTGATAGAGCACATGAACCTGGTTCCATAATTCATTTGACTTCAAATATTTTACTATGTGATAGAGCACATGAACCTGGTTCCATAATTCATTTGACTTCAAAAATTCATATCTAATTCAACTCAACTCCAAACAAGTGAAACCAATTTTGATATTCCACATTACATCAAAATAAGAGATTACAAGTCCATAACACATGATAATTCCACATTGACATCAAAATAAGTAATTACAAGTCCATAACACATGGCAAGTCCACATTGACATGTCTCATGTTCTGGAATAAATTACAATGGAATAAATTCTTAATTAAAATATAGCCCTTCATGATGATCGACGTGCATATAGCTAGCTTCCTCACTGGGTTCTTCCTCGAACCTAATGCCATCTCTGAAAGGAGGCAACTCGTCAAATTGATTGTACTCTTCCTCATCCATGACATTCTCAACTCCAACAATCCTTCTTTTTTCCATGAAGAACTACGTAGAGGTTCTTATTTGCCGGGTCCGTTACATAAAAAAACTTGAACAACTTGCTTAGCGAGTACATATGGTTCATCCTTGTATCCGACACGTTTGAGGTCCACAGTAGTAACACCGTACTTGTCGACCTTCACACCTTGCGGAAGTTTAACCCAATGGAATCGAAACAGGGGGATCTTGAAAAGTACGTAGTCGAGCTCCCAAATCACCTCTACGAACCCATAGTAGGAGTTCAACCTACGTGGCCCGACGGTATTGAACCACTCATGAAATGCATCTATGCGGACACTACTGTTCTAGACTATGCTCTTCCTATCTTGAGCTGTCGTCTAAAATGTGTACCTATTTATGTCGTTTCCTTGACATGTCACAATTGTAAATTTTGGCCCTTTTGCCAACCATAGCAGCGTATCATCACTTGATGACCTCCTGGTGAACCGTACCTTTAACACTGACGGTTGTGCTCTCTCGTGATCCAAACCTCCGATCGGTCTGGATTCTGTTGGCGTACCATGTCTTTGTGCTTGTCGATGTACGGGGACACTTGGGTCATATGTTGTAAAACTATGAAATGGGTTTGAGCATACGTATCCAGATCGAGAGTGATTGATTTCCTTTTGATGGTCCTAATACCCTCCAGTCTCCCCTCATGACGAGATAGAGGCACACCTATCGGTTCCACCTGAGCCATGTAGTCGATGTATAACTTAATGACCTCTTTGGTTGCATAACCTTCGATGATGCTGTCCTCCGGTCGAGATCGATTCCGTACACAGGACTTGAAAATTCCCATGTACCTCTCGAATGGGTACATATGACGTAGGAACACGAGGCCGCATATCTTTATCTCTTTCACAAGGTGAACAATGAGATGGACCATAATATCAAAAATAACGGACGAAAATACATCTCAAGATGACATAGAGTCATCACCACCTCAGTCCATAGAAACAAGTTTCTTAATGTTAGCAGAGTAACTGGACGGAACTTTCACACCATGCAAGCTCTGGCACAGTTCATTTCTCTCGGCCTTGGACATAGTGTAGCAAGCTAGGGGAAGGTACGTTCGTCCTTTATCGGTCTCTTTCGGTGCTAACTTGGTCCTTATGTTCATATCAACCAAGTCACGCCGTGCGTTAACACCATCCTTTGTTTTGCCACTAATGTTCAGTAAGAGACCAATCAAGCTATCACATAGATTCTTCTCCACGTGCATGACGTCGATGCAGTGGCAAACTTCTAAGTGCTCCTAATAAGACAAGTCCCAAAAAATTGACTGCTTTCTTTTGACGGGTTATTAATTTACGTCCCTTTCCAAGCACAACATCGATAGCCTTAACCATATCATAGACCTCTTTCTCTCTAAAAGCCTTTGGAGCTGAACTGTCCTCCTTATTTTCGTCGAATTGTTTCTTCATCTTGCAGTATGGGTGAATCCTGAGAAGGGAACCTACGGTGATGTATATACATAGTTTTGTGCAAGTTGTTCAGCCATACACTCTCCGTACCATCTAAGTAGTGCAGACAAGCTTTGGCTCCTTTTATACTGAACCCCAACAGTTACCTGGCGACGTAAAAATCATTGATGGTGCGTAATAAAGATGGTCCGTAAAGTGAAGTTCTCTCGCTTGTACGATCCCACACTTGTACCCCTTCGCTCCACAAAGGTCACAAGATCTTCCAAAGAATGGTGCTAGGTACACATCAATATCATTACCAAAGTTGCTTCGCCCTTGGATAAATAGTGACATCAAAATGTACTTCCGCTTCATACACGTACCAAGGAGGAAGGTTGTACATATATAGATTCATGGGCCGGTGCTATGTCGGCGCTCATGTTACCGAAAGGATTCATTCCATCTCAGATTCAACCCTAACCTTATGTTTCTGCTCGCATCGAACTCTTCAAGTCTCGATCGAAGTTTCTCCACTAGGCAGAATCAGCAGGGTGTCTTAGCTTTCCATCTTTGTTACGTTCCTCCGAGTGCCAACGCAGCAATCTTGCCTCCTTTCGGTTTGCAAATAAACGTTTCAAATGTGAGATCATAGGCAGATACCATAATATCTTAGCAGGAGGTCCTTGCTTCACCTTAGCAGTATTCTTACGCTTGTATCGGGATGCTTTGCATACATGACATACATGCATGTCTGCATACTCTTTACGGTAGAGGATACAATCGTTCGGACATGCATGTATTCTTTCTACTTCCATTCCCAATGGACAAAGAAAATTCTTTGCTTGGTAGGTGGTGCTGGCCAACACGTTTCCCTCCGGAATGATGTCCGCTAGGAGACCTAACAACGCTGTGAAACTCTTGTCGGACCAACCATTACTTGCCTTCAATTTCAGTAGTTCAAGCACGGTTGACAACCTTGTGTATTCCAGCTTACAGCTAGAGAAGAAAGGTTTCCTTGAGTCCTCCATTAAGCCCTCGAATTTACAAAACTCTCTCTCACTGTAGTTCCCTTCTGCATCACTTAGCATCTGATCCAGATTGTCATCGTGCGATCTATCCTCATCAAAAGCACAGTCCACATCCGACATATCTGTCGGGGCCCAAAAATGCAATTATGGACCCTCTGTGTATAACGTACTTGTCCAGGATGACGCTAGTGCACACAGTATCAACATAGATGAATATCGATCCACACAAGACGATTAATAGCACAAACGAGAAATTTGATAAACAAATATCCATTTTGACCTTATGGTCGAGTTTACATTTATTAAGCTGTGTAGGACTAGCAATAAAGAAATAAGCAGCGGAATGAATAACTTCAGCGAAATCCCATCAATTCGCCACAGGCAACCGACTGAGATCAAGACCCTAACTATCAGGCACTTTCGTAGAACTCCTCCTCGAAAGCAGGCGAATACTTCTCCACTTCTGTTGATTGATTATAGCAAGCACGAGTACACAACCGGACTCGCAAGTCATATCACAGAATGCAATTTATAAATGATGGCTTCTTCCAAAGGAATGGCTTCTATGATTCTTTTGCAGAAATGCAACATTGCAATTTGAATATGAATAATAGATTGAAACACAAGGTAAAACAAATAAATAATATTAATTTTAATAGTTTGATTTCACAAAGACACATAGCCTAATAAAGTTATTCACACAACTATACGACTTAGATCACACAGCTCCCTTCCCAAGAGTTTTATGAAAACTACCCCTTGTGTGAAATCCCCGAGCATATCCATGACCACGGACGCGACTATTCGAATATATTAATTAACACTCTGCAGAGTTTGTACACTTTACCCACATGATACAACTAGTGTAGCTAGCACTAATCATAACAAAATATTTCAGAAACTTCATCTCAAGCATTGACACTCCCAGTGTGCTTTACCGCTATACCAATCCAAACACAGTGCCTTGGCAAAACACACACAGTTGGATAGAGAAACAGCGAACCGTCCCACGATGTGACTACTTGGTAGAACACACCTCCACCCATGCAACACAGCCTAACCTACTACCTGAGTAATCAACGTCAAGAATCCATAACTTACTAAGTTAGGCCCATCCCATACTAGGCATGTGGTCGTACAGTAAGGCTCAGTTCAATGGCGCATAAAGTTAAGTCCTTAATTGACCAAGGCAAGACTTCCAATCCCTAGCTATTATTCCCTATGTACACAGAGTATTATTTCCATGCACACAGCTTTACCATAGCACACAGTACTACTTGCCTCCGTCTAAATCCTTTCCCACCCTGTTGGTTAAGTGCAACACATGCCATCAACGAGTAATAGCACACAGTACACATAGTTTTATCAAATAGTTTCATAATCACTTAGTCAAGTTTATAATTGCAACTTATAAGAAATGATGACTTGTGGCATGGCTAAGCAGTCTAATCATATTTAACCAACCCACGTTGGTACTACGATAAAACCAACTAATTAAGGAACCAATCTAGAGTGACAAAAGATTATGACATAACAATAGACAAGTGTGGATATAACAAATTGGATTAATAACTAAACCCAAAAGCATTTAAATAAACACTTAAAGAAAATGCAGTAATTTGAATCAAAGTATTTTGAAAACTGGATTCAATATGATCAAAGGTATAACTTGCCTTGAAATAGGTTTAGGTACTGATCTTACTCTTGAGGCACTCCTTCTTCAAAGTTCCCCAAAGTATCGACGTCTACTTACAAACGAAGCAAATAAACAAAACAAATAAATAACAAGGGCAAAACAAACTCCAAAAATTAAATAAAAATCTCAGATAAATAGATCTTGAATTTAGAAATTTGAATGGGCTCAATCAGAGTTCGGATGCAAAAGATATGGACTTTGGAAGTTTGAATCTAAAGAAAAACCCTAATTTAGGTTTATTCCAAATTTTTGAATTAGTTCTTAATAGAAAAATCGGATTAATGCGCAACGATGATGTCAGCGAAGGAATTTCCAAAATAAAAGAAATAAAAAGAATAACCGACATGTGGGACCCACAAGTCAGTCACACGGTGCACGTGAACTGAGTCCACGCCCGATTTGATCTGGAGTTTGGTGGATTGGGTTGTGACTCGCCACATCAGATCCGATCTGGACCAATCGCAACACAACACGTCAGCAGAGATACTGATCTGGTTGGTTGACTCGGACGGATACGTGTGTGTTGACGAGGCCGCCACATCGGACGACATGTAGGCATGGATGCTGATGTGGATGCACACGTGGGTGTCCATGTCGACATGACGGCGGTGCTCTCCGGTTCACCTGACAGCGGTGAACGATAGCGTGTTCCCGGTGGTGGATGGTACCAGAGGACAGAGGGGGTTATTGTGAACACAACGGTGTACTCACGGTCAAATAGGGATGACCGGACTGATCGGCGGTGAGCTTTTGGTGGCGGAGTCCTTCGGGTATTGTCGGAAGAGGGCTCCGGTGGGGTATTGGCGTCGGGGAAGGGCGCTGAAGGTGGCTCCAGTGACGATGGACCTAGCGGCGTACTCCACAGGGGCAGGGCGTCACCATTGGTGAAGAATTTCAAAGAAAACGACGGCGGCGACCAAAACCTAAAAGCTTCAATTGCGGCGGCTCCCGAGTTCTTGGAGGGCGACAGCTTAGGTCTTTGGGTTCAGGGGACAAGGACGAACCTCGGGACGGCTTTTATAGGGGTCAGGTGAGCCGGATTAGGAAACGACCAAAATCGAGTTTGTTTTAGTCACGAATGATTTCAGAGTTTAGATACAATACGGGATCTGATTTTGTGGGGTTTGGATGCGGAAGGATAGGAGATAGAGTTTTACGTGTTTTCTAGAAGGAGTTTAGCTGGAGAAATCACGTTATCAACAGAGCTTTGAGCTTTAGTCATGGCGGACTCGGCGTCGGACTCGCGAAGATGAAAGCGACAAGGAGACGACGACGCTCACGGGCCCACTTGGCCACGAGACCGAGCAAAAACGCGCGCGCAGGCTTGTTGGGCTGAGCGAACGCGTGGAACTGGGCTGGGAAAATGGAAGAAAGGGGATGGGCTTCAAGGAATTCGGCCCGAGACTATTTTTGGGATTTTAATAGGTTTTCTATTTTAGAAAATAGCAGAAATTCCAAATAGCAATAGAAAATAGCAAATGAACTTGGAAAAATTCTAGAAAAATATAGAAAATATATCCAAGCACATAGAATCCAAATAAAATAGTTTTGTCGATTGTTGATGTTGACTTTGATCATATTAAATTATTTTGATACTAAAAGTCCATGTTTAAGCTTTTGAATTAAAATCAAATAAATCCAAATGGTGAATTTTCTCCCTACTAACTATAAAAAAGATTTTTAAAGCTCAGAAAATTGGGATGTTACAAACCTCCCCCTTTAAAGGAATCTCGACCCCGAGATTCAAGCTAGCTAGAGAAAAGGCTAGGGAACTCAGGTTTCAGCTCCTCTTCATGCTCCCACGTTGCCTCTCCTTCTGAGTGGTTGCTCCACTGATGTCACATCCCCAAATTTATTAATGATAATTAGTATGCATCATGATTTGCAAACTTTTGCATAATTTATTGCATTAGGAAAATCTCAAACAAGTGTTAAACCTACACTTCAAAATCGAACTCCAAACAAGAACAGGAACAAAAACTTATGTTAATCCTCTGGAAATAATTTATTCAAATACTATAATAATTATCAAGAATTAATATAATTTTCCCAAATTTGTGGGATTAGTTTTAACCCTCTGAAAATTCAAACAAAATTCAATGACCTAATTTAAGTTTGAATTTAAACTGAACAAAAATATATCATTAACAGTGATCTTTGATAATTTTTATGGACACTAGGTTATCCCAAGAAACCCTCTGAATTATTTTAGATTTTATAGGATTTTATTTATAGTTCTTAAGCCTCAGTCAAACCTATGGTTGTTTGGTCAAACCAATTTTAAACTTCGGGCTTTGCACTGTTGCACCGACCTGAGTCCTCGCACTATCCCAACCTGAGCCAACTGACTTAACCAGACCACCTAGCTGCACTGCGCCAGCCCCAACACTTTTGAATCGTCCGATTGAAATTCAACGGGCTAGATCTCGCACCCTTTCGGACAGTCCGAACCTCCCTTTTAATCTAAGCCGTTCATTCGTGATCGAACGGTTCCGATCGAATCCAGTTAACACACCGCCCGACTCGACCGAGCCGCCGCCAGCCTCGCAACGCTGGGCCCACGCACTGGGTTGTCTTCCTCCTCGTGCTGGCGTTTGTGCAGAAGCGCCATGCCACGTTGTAGCCAAGCTCTGCATCGCGCCCGCAACATCGAGATGCACCGCCCTCCCCAGCCTACCACATTTCTTCGCCAGTTGATGCTGTGACCATTCCTGTCCTCGCATGAGGATAAGACTCCCCCTTCGCCCCCAATCCTCCTCATCTTTCCTCTCGGGGCTGAGGAAAGAGGAGCTCACTTGTGCTCGTTTCTTCGGTAAGGTCCAAGGCATCAAGTCTCCGAGATCCTAATTTCCATGCCTTTTTCATCTAAGCTCAATTGAGCCCTTTTCATTGCTTGTAGATCACAAACGACGTTCGTGCCCTCACTGTCTCCAGAGCACGCCCCGAAGACCGTCTTTGTGCAAACTTCGTCTCTAGTGAGTTTTGTCCTAACCCTTGCTTGTCACATTGCGCCTTTAGGTAATAGAATCGTTTCCCCTCAACCCTTTGCTCGGATTGTTCACAGGAGCTTGGGAATTTGGACTTTACCCCTCTTGTCGGCCAACGCTACTGTTCATCGTCCAATTGCCGTCTTGGTGAGCTATTCCTCGATTGCCTTCATTCACACCATCTACACCACCCACTGAAGTTTTCACTACCCCCATTTCTCAGTTTTGTTGCCCAGGGAGCTCTCTCCTCATGGAGCTTGCCGCTGCCATCACCATTGCCGTGGCCAACTCACCACCATGCTCTTCTAGCCTCCCAACAGCACTGGTAAGGTTCAGTGAACCTCTAGATAGCTCATGCGTACATTGTCTCAGCCAATGCATCATCGGGATGGCACATGCATTAGAACTGTAGGGTAGCTGTGCTCGTCGCCGGCTAGCCGTCGACCTAGGCCATCCCAGGCACCGCCACCGCCACCATGGGGTGCGCGAAGCTCTGAGGAATTCATTCATGCCCTCAGCCGATGATGCCGTGGCCAGGAACTCCGGCGAGGCTCGGAGCAAACCCGAGCTCAGCTGAGCTCTATTGTCGGGAGCTCCAACTGCCATTGTAGCGGTGTCATTAGGGATTAAATACAATGATTAACAATTAATGACGTAATCTGTGTCAGAAATCATTGTTTAGCCACCTAAATGGTTGTCCTTGAGTCAATGATAGGTGGACCTGGGGACTTTAAGTGCTTTAGCTCATGGGCTGTGCACCAGTGGACTAGTACACGTGGCCAGTCCATGCGTTGTGCATATGCACCGTGTCTATGACGGATAGGGCCCGCATGTCAGTTCAGGTTAAATCGAAAATTCAAATAGAAAATGATACTATTCATTGGGCCTGCCAGTCAGCGTCTACGGCTAGGTTAGCGCTTGGTAGAAAAAGTATTAAACATTAATAGAAATCCCGAATTGGTTTATTTACACACTAAAAAATAGGAATAACTTCAAAAATACATAACTAATTCATCTCCACTCCAAAAATGGATGAAACCAGTGTTGATAATTTTCATTTTTTATGAACTTTATTATAAAATTAGTTTCAAACATTTCTCTATAATAGAGAGTATACTTTTGGAAAGTGATCAATAAACCTATTATTTTTCAATAGAAAAAGGCTGATAACTTTGAAAATGCATAACTAATTCATAAAAACTCCAAATGAGATGAACCCAGATATTTTGAACTTGTAATAATATTATCTATTTATCTATATAATCTTTGTATCCCCCACTGCTCTACATATTTTGGTCAAATCATTAAATTGCATTAACTTTGACATATTGAAACCTAAATTTTGAATCACTATAACTTTCACATAATAACTCCAAATGAAATAATTCTTTCACCCAAGTTCATCTAAAATCTTATACTAGCCACTGTAGAAAAATCATGCATTTTTTAGCAATTTGATTTTTGAGGTATTTCTCGGTGTTTATCGGTATCTTTAATTCTTTAGATCCCGAAGCTTGTTTATTGACTCGTACGCCACCGAGAGTGAACATTTGAACTTCCAGCAAGGCAAGCATCATTTTAACTTTCTTTTGCATCATATTCAATCCCAATTTTGTTAAGTTAGTGCAATGATAATTGCTTGTATACTATTTTGATTATGTCGCTATTTTTGTGATGTGTAGATTAGTTGTATCCTATTAATTGAGGCTAATCTTGAATTATTCCAGCAACTCATGCTTAAGTTAGGATTGTGTGAAATATGTTATTTGAGTTTGCTTAGCCATGCAAGCCTAGATACGGTAGATTGATTGTTGGGAATAACCTGACAATTATGGGGAAACACATAATGTTTTATCTTCTTTTATTCCAGATCTTTGTATATGTTTTATGAGTAAAATTTTATCATTTTAAATAAGTTTTGGGGTCTGGACAAGTGGTGGCTAGTGAGGGTGCCTTCGTGCACGAGATCGGGTCTATGGTTGTCTTGTCCGGACCATTAAGGACCGAACTTTGGTACCAACGATTCAAGCAAAATTTGTGCTATCACACGTGGTATATGGGTGTCGTTTGGTCAAGTAAGGGGAAGGTTTTATTGCTTTAGACCGCAGGTGGTGTGAGGACATAGAGACCGTGAAATCCTATGTTCCTTAGGAACCCAGTGTGATATATACTGTGCCAGGGAGCACGATTACTTATGTTGAGGAAAACCAACATACTAACTACCTCACACTGGCCCCTCCGGCACAATGTGCATGCCCGCTTAGCATTTGCTATATGCATGTGTACTAAGTTGGGGATCATCTTGCATGGGTGGTGTAACTCAATGGGATTTTCTTGTTGAAAAATACCGAATCTCGATTTCCCCGGCCGACATAGCTAAGGAAGTGTGTCATTATCCGGAGGCTTACGGGCTAGTCGAGTCGTGTGGGTAAAGTAGTACACCTCTGTAGAGATAAATCTATTTGAATAGCCGTGTCCGCGGTTATGGACGATCGCTTGAGTATGTGACTGCTATCATTAGACTTTGAATTAAAAATTTGTGGGTACAACTCGGTATTCGGTATGAATGGGTGTTCATGCATTTTAATGTAGCAAAGTGGGCTGCCACTGTGGTGATTGTTTGATTCATTTGTTGATATTTGTATGACTTATCCACATGATTTACTTCTACTTCGATTTTGTTTTTAAAATGGCAATTGATAAACTAGTATGTGTAGGTTTGAAAATTGTTGCATTTTTCGCAAAACTAAAGCAACTAATGCTATCCTTTGAATGTACTCTATGCATAACTAATTTTATCTTTGTGTAAGACTTGCGAGTACAACTTTGTACTCAACCAGTTTGTCTACTGGTTCCAGGTAAGGAAGATTGTGAGCCCGACGAGCTTGTGAATGTCATTTTAGGCGACACTGACGAGTGGTGCTATCATTTAGCTCCCAGTCGGTTGCCGATGGGTTATGGGGCATACCATGCTAGACTTTTGGTTTATTTACTTGTTTCTGTGCTACTTTATGATCTCATTTGAATTTGGCCGGTCGGCCACTTGCTAATCTTGGGAGCCATCATGATCTCGTGCTCATTGTTTATAGATTCCATTTTAACTCACTAAGTATGGTCTTTCATTGTTTAGAGAATCAATAATCATGTAGTACTTGTAGAGGAGTGGTACACATGATCACCGGGACTCTAATTTCAGTAAAGATCTCTCACTTAGATGGAGTTAACTTAGAATACATTTACCTGGAAGCCTAGAGTTATCTCCTTAAGGCCGAGCGGGTTTTGGCCTTATGGGAATAACCCGGGGGCTCCCACAGCATTGGTATCAGAGCCATACTGACTGTAGGTTAGAGATAGCGCAGGTGTTAATTTTAGCAAGTCCCTTGGTGTAAAATTATTTTTCGAGTATCAAACTAATTTGAGAAAGCTAAGTTAGGAATCTCTTTTATTCCTCGTCCATCTTAGTAGCATTTCTCACCTTATTCTTGTTTTGATTTGCAAAACTAACTTACCATATTCTCTTGATCCTTAGTTGAATCCTCCATACCTTGTCAAGGAGACCCGCGCGGAAGATGTGGACAAATACCCAGCGCTACTTAGAGACATGATGTGAAGAGCAAACTTCACTTACCAGCCAACTTACTCCATCTACCGTCGAGACAAAGGGCTGGGAATGGAAGACTATCAGGCCGTGATCCACATCATTGCTAGACGAGTTACAGAGAGCATTCCGTACCGTTTTTAGGCTCGTGGCACTTCCGAGGCTATGGCATTGCAGGAAGTGGCTCGTATGGCTATGAGCCATCTTCGTTATGATTTAACGAAGCTGTCTCAGCCACCATATGACCATTTTCCTATGCAAGCGCATGGTGCAGATGTAGACACTTTTGCCAGAATTCAGTATGGGGAAGATCCCCAAGTGAGGCAACTGGCGAGGTTGGTTCATATCATGAACCAAGTTCACCATTGCACCATACGTGAGCTATGGGAGAAACGATTTCATCTCATAGTAGCTCAAGGGGGCCTACTGCACCGGTATAACATGGGGCTCGTGGACCGTCGTGTTGTATACGACGCAAACGAGGTTTCCCCGTATGCATCTGCACCATAGGAGCATCGACTTTCAGAAGTGGGAAATCATGTTATTGATGAATGGTCACCCTTGCGCCTCACCAACCCAGAGGACCCTAATGATATGGGATCCCCTGGATATCATCTTCTGGATGAGTTCCCGGTGAACTTCGATCGGGAAGATAGATAGATGTTAGTGTAGTGAGCTCGCTGTCTGGACATATGTCCAACGAGCATGTATCTTTAGATTTATGTAATAGGCTAGTAGTTACTGAACTCTTGATGTTCCCTTGCAAGAATGTTTGTTTCGGGCAGTTACCATTCGCCTACGGGCTTATATGAATGTAATTGTATCGAAAAACTATGATTTGCTTTATTGGATTCTATGATGGCCTCTGTGCCCTTGTGTCTTTGTTTGGTGTTAATTTTTGCGCATTTCATTGCCTTATTGCATGATGGGTTGGGATATTCTCCTTGCTGTCCAGATTTTCTTTCCACGCTCATTCGAGCATATCTCTCATCTATTCTCTGACCCTCCGTGTGACAACAGGATGGTAGGACCTAGTACTCCCTTGAGCACTCAACCAGGGGATAAGTCACCATTCCCTGGGGTTCAAAACACTGTCACATGTCTTGGGTGCAGCAAGGAGAACCATTCTGAATCCCGCTGCCCCGAGAAGCAGCAAACCCAATGTGTTTGTTTTAGCTGTGGTAAGGTGGGGCACTTCGCCCACCAGTATGAAATAAGGAAGTTGAAAAGGGCCATGACGGAGGTCACGGTTTGTCGACGCTATGGTGAAGAAGGACACTATATCAATCAGTGCACTACAAGTTGTCCCAACTGTGATGAAAACCACACACCACGAAGCTGTCCGACTACCAGGGTCACTTGCTTTCTCTACAAGGGACACGATCACTGTCCCAAGGAGTGTCGCCTACACTAGATGATTACCAAGTCAGTCGAAATACAACGAAGGATTTTCCACGCAGTCGTCATCAAAACGACCTCTGGCCAAGAAGTTACGCAAGGGCTACCCAAAAAGAAGTATCGAAACCGACCCCATAAAGACAAGAAAATTACTTGTTTCGTTTGCAGCACTCTGGGGCATTTTGTGATGTCTTGCCTGGAGAAACGTCAAGCTTTTACCATCCATGATCAAGATCTTCAAGGATTCATCGATCAGGGACCCGATGTCCCTTCTCAGCATACCAGTTCACCCCAACTGCCCTGTTCTCAACAGATGATTTGAGGATAGTTAATCCTTGTGGTAAAATTGGGCGGTTAGCCATGTGATAGGAGGGTATCCTTCACCATTCATTCATGGAGGTTGTCCACTATAAAACTATCAATTTAAAATCTGATTTTAGTTATAGATTAAAAATGACCTTGGAAATTAATATGAGTATTTAAACTGAAAATGGTGCTTTATGCAAAATAGACCCTATTAGTCTCAATTGTTTACTTATGCATGCATCATACTCTTTTATTGGGTGTAATTTGCGAGCACGAAAGTTGTGCTCACTTTTGCTGTATAATCTTTATTCACGAGAAGACTTCTATCAGGACGGTGAGGACCCAGACGTTTAGGCCTACGCCCCCAGACGATTGCCTGTGGTGCATCGTGTGGCCTACTACTATTTTGCTTCCGCTGTGATATTTATTTATTTGGCCTCATGCCCATTTTGTATTAAACTCTGATTAATAATAAATAAATACGTGATATGATTGTGATGTCACTTTTGTATGACTGTGTACACTAGCTATCCTAGACTAGTGTATGAACACAGAGAATTCAGGATCTTTCGTTCCCGGGTTCGACACCGGTAGCTTGAGAAACTCCTTGATTATTCTGTGCTGGTGTCTTGGCAGGTGTAGCTCCAAGGTTGAAGTGTACAAGAGTGATTGTCCCCTTCTGTGGACATTGGTTGGCGAAATGCCTTGGCTGACGACAAGAATAATAAACTCTTTGTGCAGTCTGCTAGTTGTTCACTGGATTGGAGTTGGTTGGTGCTGGGTTGCGGAAGTTCTGAACAACTGGACGAGGTGCTAAAGTTGGTGCAAGCGTCCTGAAAGAATTCTGCAGCGAGAAATGATTATTAAACCGCCATGCACCACTCTTGCTCTCATCGTGATTGGTGACTTCGCCGAGCCATCTCAAGGCTTATGTATTGTCTTCCAATTCTTTGCATTTGTCTTCAAGAACCAACGCCTTGTTAACCAATTCTTGGAAATCTGGAAAAGTGTGGGCATGCAGACTTGTAGGATCAAGGATAACCGACTAGAGCGGGGTGAATAGGAGGTTTTTAAACTTTTTGATAATTTAATAATTTTAGCCAATTAAGAACTATGTCTAAACTAGATACAATTCTAGCTAAGCAATTCAACACAAGATAAAGCTAGAAATGTAAATGCGGAATAAGTATAGACAAGAAATAACCACAATGACAAAGGACTTTTTCCCGTGGTATCGAAGACTTGCCGATCTTCACTAGTCCACATTGAGGAAGCTTGAATGAATCAAGCCCGCTCCATGAATTAAGCCTCCCTCAATCACTATGGTAGTTCTTCCTCCGCTCCGGAGATAGCAAACTCCAAGCCACTCACAAATTTGCACCGGGCCTCTTCACAATCTTCTTGAAGAGATCACCGTGCTCCACTGCCAATGGTTGTCTGGGAGTTCGGTAAAACTCCAAGAGTAACAAATCTATGACCTTCGCTTGACGGTGCTCAAGTGCAATATGATCAACTAGGATGAAAAGATGCACTTGAATGAACTCAACCACCTCACAATAAATGCACAAGAGAATTTTAGTGTTGCGTGAATGCTCAAGGCTCTCAAGGCTCTAAGGATGATAAATGAATACTAGCACACTGTCCTTGAGTAGGTGGAGGGCTATTTATAACCCCCCCAACAAATATGACCGTTGGGGAGGAAATCCCCAACTTTCAACGAAATGCGGTATGACCGCCAACTAGGGAGTAGTACGATCGCACCCATGTCAGAGCATAGTAACGGCTAGAACAGTGGCATTAATTACCCTGACATAGCCGTTGAAAATTTCATGCAGCACGACCGCCAACCAAGTTACTAGATTACCGGTTGATCCGTCGATCGCATTTAAGGAGCGGTACTATCGATGGTAGGGTTTCAAATTTCACGAAAGGAGGTGCTCGAAAAATCGCATTCACCACATAGAAATCGGTACAACCGCCGAAAGCAAGATTACTATTTCTTGAACGCTGTATTACCGATTGTCAAGGAGAGCTCCGAACCAAAAAACACCTCTCCTATTTTTATTGAACCGCCAACTAGAAATCGGAACGACCGTAATGAGGTAGTACCGCTGGATGAGCCGGTCGTACTGCATTAGCGCTCAGTTGGCTGAAACATTCATAACACGGTAATACCTCCAAGTAGTGCGCGGTCATACCGCTTTAAGTGGTACTACCGCTAGTTAGCCTGCGGTACTACCGTTTGCTGACAAAAGCACTTAGAGCTTTCAAATTCAAATACAAATGCACAGAGAGCTAGTAAATTCAAATTCAAATGCATGCATGATCCTAAATTGATCCAAATTGCACAAGACCATGCTATCAAGCTACTAGTCACGATCCCTCTTAATAGTACGATATTTAACCTATAATCCGGTCTTCTAACTATTTCTCCTAAGACCGGTCAAATATAAAAAGGATCCTAGACTACTTGTACCTTGTCTTTGAGCCATCTAGATCTTCATTGAATCCTTTAGCATGCATCTTTACGTTATCAAACTCATCAATGGGACTTAACCTTGTACATACTCAATAAACACGTTAATCCCATATTCACATATTATCATTAATTACCAAAACAATTTTTAGGGGCCTAGATGCTTTCAAGACTGACTTGCAGCCTAGTGTTCAATCCGTTTAAGAATCGACTCTGGCGAGCTTTGTCGGTGGCGATATCCTCTGTAGCATAGCGAGCTAGCTGGGAAAACTTATTAAGATATTCCATCACTAACATAGATCCTTGCTTGAGAGCGCGGAACTCATCCTTCTTCAAATCAATTATCCCTTCTGGTACATGGTACTGACAGAAGGCTGTGGAAAACTCTTCCCAAGTAATATTTTGTGGCGTCTCATACGCTGAATCGAAGTTCTCCTACCATTCGACAGCTATGCCTTCCATCTGGTGAGTGGCGTACAGAACCTTCTCATGGTCGCTGCATTGGGTGATCAGCAGCTTCCTCTCAACAACTCGAAGCTAATCATCGGCCTCCGCTGGTGAGACATGCCCAGAAAAGGTTGGTGGGCGAGTCCTCATGAATTCAGCAAGCTTGGATGGTCCATAGTGACCATGAGAGACTGGGGCTCCATTGTGGTGATTGTTGTTATTGTTCTGATTGTTCATACTCTGAATTTGATTCATCATGGTGTCTGAATTTGATTCATCATGGTGTACATCATCTGTGTCTAGGCTGCCATGAACGCTCCAAAAATTCTGTAGATCGATTGGGGGTGCTTGTGGTGGTACTGCTCCTGCGGGAGTCTATTCATTTTCTTCTGATCACCGAGTTCCAGATCCACTTCCAGATCCACTTGCAGCAGCATGACACGTCTAAACCATCTGGTGAAGCTCTATGGGTTAGATAAGGTAGCAAGCACAAGATGAGTTAAGAACTAATAGAGGGGCAGGTTAAACCCAACAAACACAACTCAAGAAACTCAATTGAAATACTTTTATTAATAGGGTCTTAGCATGGCTACAACAAATGCCTAAGGGCCTTTGCAGCTCATACTTGCACACAAGAAAATAAGACGAACCTAAGCACACAATCTATCGCCTAAAGGGCGACTCTCCAAATCTAAAACTAGCTAAGCCTGACTAAACTTAAACTTTAGCGAACTCAGTCGCTAAGGTAGCCTCCACAACCACGGCGACACTCCCACCTGCTGTAGACCTAGAAGTGAGCTGGCATCCTCGCAAACTGGTCCTGATACCTCGGGACTAGTGTAGCAGGAACAGGCGACCCTGGTGCAGGCACAGCTGGCTCCTCTAGCTCTACGGGCTCTACTGGCTCTTCTGGGCCTTCTTCTGGGTCTTTTTTGGGATCTTCTTCGGGATCCTCTTCTGGTTCTTCTGGCTCTACAGGATCTTCCTCTTCTTGTTCCTCCTTCGGCTCGTGCTGGCCGTAGAGAGCTTCTTCTAGCACGGCGATCCTTTCTTCTGCTCTCTCCAAGGTCTCGTAGATGCACTCCAGCTCTATGGCAACTATCTCCAGCGACTCCTCCTGAGCAGCTGCGAACTGGGCAAGGTGCACCACTGTACGTTGCCTTCTCCATCCGTAGACAGGTAACGTGCTGGTAGATCCACGACTGTAGATCTGGGATGGTAGCGATAGATGTTATCCTGTAGCTCACGTGCGTAGATGTTGCAGATCCTGAGGATGCCAGGCGTGATGACTCTTGGACTCCTTCCGCGAAGTTGATCCTTCTGACGGAGATGTTCAAAGGTTGGCTTGCTTTGGTGTCCCTCCTGGTGTAGATAGTCAAACGGCGGATCACTCCATGATCTCAGCCGTTTACCACCCAATGGTTGCCACGGTACATTGGACAATCGAAGTCTCCAAGCACTTGCAACATCTTCCAAAGCTCAGCGGCAAGTCCTCCCTTGTGCTCTCCATAGTTCTGAAGATGAGGCATCTGTCAAGATAGACAAGAGGGTAAGAACCAAATTAAATCAGCAGGGAGAGGAAAAATTCCAGCAATAGTTGAGTCAAGAAAGACATGAGAGGAGTTAAGCAGTTCAATTAATCTTGCAAGTTAGTTTTTGCTTTAGAAAATAATTTGGACACTCTAAGACGGCCGATCTAACTAAGGTCAGGACCTACAGTCAGTATGGCTCTAATACCACCTTTGTCGGGACCCAAAAATGCAATTATGGACCCACTGTGTATAACGCACTAGCTAGTGTAGAATCACGCTAGTGCATACAGTATCAACATAGATGAATATCGATCCACACAAGACGATTAATAGAATAAACGAGTAATTTGATAAACAAATAACTATTTTGACCTTATGGTCGAGTTTACATTTATTAAGCCATGCATGGCTAGCAATAAAGAAATAAGTAGCGGAACGAATAACTTCAGCGGAATCCCATCAATTCGCCACAGGCAACTGACTGGGATCAAGACCCTAATGATTAGGCACCTTAGTAGAACTCCTCGAAAGCATGCGAAGACTCATCCACTTCTGTTGATTGATTATAGCAAGCATGAGTACACAACCGTCAGTAGGCGAAAACTCCTCCACACCACTTTCTGAACCTGGTGTGGACACGCAGATACTCCGACTGGGAAGTGGCTTCATGTATCAGCAACCAACCATTCCTTGATGTCAAGTCCAATTACCTATCGACGGCATCCAGGTAATTGGATGTCCATGCGCTCTCCTGGCAACCATGTTTCTTGAACTTGTAGGCTTGATGAGGTTGCCCGTGGTCGTTGTCTCATCCTCCTCATGCCCCCTCCCTCCTAAAGTGGCTAGGACTATGAACATATATATATATATATATATATATATATATATATATATATATATATATATATATATATATATATATATATATATATGAAGCCGCTTTTAAAGGCATAAGCAGGCACTGCTTGGAGACTTTATAGAGAAGAGATCATGAATGAAATGGTAGGACGTACCTAGGAAGCAAGGGAGGAGAACTTGATCAGCATGAATACGATTACACAGATAAAGGTGAAATGAACGGCAAGAGATAGGTGAAGGGGTGTTGTAGTAGTTTTTGACCCATTTGGTCTTGTTTTGGAATAGAATACACACCAATAAATAAATAATTGATGATCAGAGGCACAAGCTTGGTAAAAATTCCATAAATTTGTATGTTAAATGCAACATTACAAATTAGCCTAACCTTTACAAATCTGAAAAGTTAATTGCAGCTTTCAAAAGCAGAATACCATATAGGAACATACCATAAGATTATTTACAAATTAGCATATTGTTTGAGATACAATGTAGCAAAAGGCTAGGGCTGTGATTTGTCCCGGTAGTTGGGGGCAAAAGACCCCGAAACCGCAGCACTTAGAGGCCCCACATCACTTGTTTTTATTGTGGTCACCTTGGCCACTATGCACACCGATGCCTTGCGAGGCAACGAGGGATGCCCCAAATTTATCAAGCTCCTACATGTGGCCGAGTGAACCACGTGACTACCGAAGAGGCGAACGACGCACCCGACGCCGTTTTAGGTACTCTCTTTGCCAATTTTTTTCCAGCTACTGTCTTATTTGATTCGGGAGCATCTCATTCATTCATCAAAAAGTCTTTTGCTGCACACCATCAATTTGAAATAGATATACTTCAACCACCTTATCAGATTCAGACCCTAGGGATTGGTTTTCCAAACCGATCAAGTCTGCCGGGACGATAAAGTAGAAATTCAGGGGATTAACTTTTTGGCAAATCTAATAGTAATAACTTTAGTAGGCATTGATATGATTTTTGGAATGGATTGGTTGTCCAAAAACCAGGGGCAAATTAATTGTGCTCAACGGTCTATTTCTGTCACACGCGAAAATGGCAATCAAGTCGTTTTTGCACCTTTAGTGGGCAAATCTCATCTCTATGCCTTAGAAGCTAGTACTTCCCTTGACTTGAAGAAAGTACCAGTGGTATGTGAGTATCCAAATGTATTCCCCCAAAGAACTTCTAGGCATGCCCCCTGATCAAGAAGTTGAGTTCGTCATCGAGATTGCACCCAGTACTGTGCCTATTTCAAAACGGTCGTACTGTATGCCTCCCAATGAGTTGGAAGAACTGAAGAACCAACTCAAGGAACTCCTAGATAAAGGCTTTATTCGGTCGAGCTCCTCACCCTGGGGATTCCCAGCTATATTCGCCAAGAAGAAAGACAAGAGTTTGTGGATGTGTGTTGACTACCATCCATTGAACGAAGTCACCATCAAGAATAAGTATCCACTCCCGCGGATTGATGATTTGTTCGATCAATTGAATGGAGCCCTAGTGTTCTCCAAGATTGACTTATGATTGGGCTATCATCAAATCAAGGTCAGAGCTGAAGACATCCCGAAGACGGCATTCTCTACTCGTTATGGTCTGTACGAGTATACTGTGATGTCCTTTGGCTTAACCAATGCTCCGGCTTACTTCATGAACCTTATGAATTCGGTTTTCATGGAGTACTTGGATCAGTTCGTCGTTGTATTCATCAATGACATCCTCATATACTCCAACTCTGATGAAGAACATGAGCGGCACTTGCGACTTGTGTTAGAGAAGCTTCGTCAATATCAACTCTATGCCAAATTCAGTAAATGCGAGTTTTGGCTTCATGAAGTTAGTTTCTTGGGTCATGTTCTATCTGAAGGTGGTATCGCTGTTGATCCAAGCAAGGTGCAAGATGTCCTTGACTGGAAACAATCCAAGAGCGTCACCGACATTCGCAATTTTCTCGAACTTGCGGGTTATTACCGCAGATTCATCCTGAATTTCTCAAAAAATTACAAGGCCGATGACCTAGCTTCTGAAGAAAGAAAAGAAGTTCGAATGGTCAGCGGAATGTGAGCAAAGCTTTCATATCTTAAAAGAATGTCTGACCAAAGCTCCAGTGCTCATCCTGCCTGATATTCACAAAAGCTTCGATATATACTGCGATGCATCTCGCCATGGGCTCGGTTGTGTGCTCATGCAGGAGGGCCAAGTTGCGGCATATGCATCGAGGCAATTGAGACCTCATGAAGTAAATTATCCTACACATGACTTGGAGCTAGCAGCTATAGTTCATGCTCTGAAGATTTTGCGATATTACCTCATCGGTAATCGTTGCGAAATCTACACTGACCACAAGAGTCTTAAATATATTTTCACCCAAGCTAATCTGAACTAGGATTTGGGACTCCATTATCATCCAGGGAAAACCAATGTGGTAGCTGATGCATTGAGAAGAAAATCACGATGCAACTGTTTATTGGTAACTCCTATTTCGGCAAGCTTGTGTGTTGCACCGCAACATCTGCACCTAGAGATAATTGAAGAAGGGTCTCTTGCTGCCCTTAGTTTGAATTTTACACTTAACGACCAGGTCAAAGAAGCCCAGAAGACTAACATGGAAGTAGCTCAAATTCGGGAGAAACTAAAACAAGGCGAGGCCAAATGTTTCACCGAAGATGCACAAGGCACCCTATGGTTCGGAAACCGTTTGGTGGTGCCGTTTGATCGTCAATTGAGAGAGTAGATCCTCAAGGATGCTCCCAACTCTCAATTCTCCATTCACTCCGGAAGTACCAAGATGTATCAAGACCTTAAAAAGAGGTTATGGTGGAGTCAAATTAAGCGACAGATCGCACAAAATGTTGCCGAATGCGATGCATGTCAAAGAGTCAAGGCTGAACATTTGAGACCAGCGGGTACTCTCCAACCCTTGCCTATTTCAAAATAGAAGTGGGAGGAAATCAGTATGGATCAATCTGGATCGGATTCTATATGGGTGATTGTCGATCGTTTGACCAAAGTCGCCCATTTCATTCCTGTCAAGACCACCTACACCGGGGACAAGCTAGCAGAGCTTTATATCTCAAGGATCGTCTGTCTCCATGGTGTACCAAAGGAAATAGTTTCAGATAGAGGTCCGCGGTTCACATCCCATTTCTAGAAATGCTTGCATAAAGCAATGGGGACCAATCTATCATTCAGCTCCGCTTATCACCTACAAACGGATGGACAAACCAAGAGGGTGAAGAAAATTTTAGAAGACCTTCTCTGATCTTGTGTGTTGTCCTATAGCAAGAACTAGGAAAAATGCTTGCCGTTTGCAGAGTTCTCCTACAACAATAGTTTCCAATCAAGCATACAGATATCACCCTTCGAGACATTGTATGGGAGAGCTTATAGGACAACCTTGAACTGGTCTAAAGCTGGAGAGAGACCATTCTATGGTCCAACCTTGGTAGAGGATGCTGAAGAGCAAGTTCGTGCCATCCGTGAGTGACTTCGGACGACTCAATCTCGTCGGAAGTCATATGCCGACCGTCGTCGTCGTGAATTGAGTTTTGAGGTGGACGATCATGTTTACCTTAAAGTCTCTCCGATGAAAGGAATGTATCGTTTCCATGTTAAAGGCAAGTTGGCGCCTCGCTACATCGGACCATTCCAAATTGTAGCAAAACTGGGACCGATGGCCTATCAATTGGAGTTGCCACTATCACTTTCAGATGTGCATGATGTGTTCCATGTTTCCCAACTAAAGAAGTGCCTTCGCGTTCCAACTGAAGCAACTAAGTTGGAAGAACTCGACTTGCAACTCGATTTTTCTTATCAGGAGCACCCAATTCGCATTCTTGAAGAAACAGAGCGCAAGACGAGAAATCGCAACATCAAGTTCCTCAAAGTTTGGTGGAGTAATCATACTGAAGATGAGACAACTTGGGAACATGTAGATGTTATGCGAAGTGAATATCCAGAGCTTTTTCCTTCAGCTTAGAGTGCCTTCGAATCAAGAAAGGAAAGGTTAAACAAAGCAATGGTAAGGAAAACGGAGTAATCACTCCTTGTAACCTTATAAGATATCTTAGCACTATCTTTAAAGGAAATCAAAACAACATATGTTGTATTCCTTTAGAACCTTCCTATCCAATCTCCGGCCTACCCAGATCTCAGGGATGAGATCTTTTGTAAGGGGGGAGGTTTGTCACATCCCCAAATTTATTAATGATAATTAGTATGCATATTTGCAGCATGCATCGTGATTTACAAACTTTTCCATATTGTATTGCACTTGCAAAATCTCAAACAAGAGTTAAACCTACACTTCAAAACTTAACTCCAAACAAGATCAGGAATAAAACCTAATGTTAATCATCTAGAAATAAAAATACTATAATAATTATCATGAATTATTATAATTTTTCCCAAATTTTTTGGGATTAGTTTTAACCCTCAAAAAATTCTAACACCATCCAACAACCTAATTTAAGTTTGAATTTAAACTGCACAAATTATAACATGAATAGAGGGGTTTCAAATTTTATTTGGATATTAGGTCATCCCAGGAACACCTCTGATTTATTTTAGAATTTTAGGATTTTATTTGCTATTTTTAGGGGCTCAGTCAAAGTAGAATCAAAAGAATTCAAATCAGCCAAACCCTAAACTCAAACATTTGACTGTTCATTAGACTAACCCTAATTCGAGCCAACCGATCGACCTAACCCACTAAAGCGATCAGGCCGAATCAAACCACGATCGACCGTCCGATTGAGATTCAACGGGCCAGATCTCACCATCATTCGGATAGTCTGAACCTTCCAATTGATCTAAGCCGTCCATTCGAGATCGTGCGGTCTAGAAACAACCCGCTCGAGCTAATCCAATTGAACCAGCTAAACACCTGACGCACCAGACTCTGGCCCGCATCACTTTGTCCCACTGACGCCTTGGGCCCGCGTGTCAGGGCTTTCTCCTACCTCCCGCTGCAGCGCATAGGCCGCTCTCGCCACGCGCCCGCCATGCTTTGAGCGCCTCCGTCCACGGCGTTTCCCCACTGCCTTCCTTGGCTAATCCTCGAGCATCTCTGTTTCACGCTGTAGCTCCCTCCGTCCTTTGTCCCGTACAAAACCCCCTCCTTCTTCCTTTAGCCCTCACTTTCCCTTTCGAAGACCGAGGGAAACGAAGCGAGCATTTTGATTTTTCTTCGGTGATCTCCATGCCTCTGAGCCCCTTACCCTTCCCTTTTGCATGCCTTTCCCATTTTTGTTAATGCCGACCCTGGCCTTGGTGTGTAGATCTCGGGACCAGTTCGTGCCATTGGAGCTCTAGAGCGCGCCCACGACCAACCTCTTTTTGCCATCTCCGTCTCTGGTGAGACCGCCTCCATTTCTTGTGCATCATTTTGTGTCCATTAACACGACATTATTTTCCTCTCAACTCAATTATCGGATTATTCATAGGAGCTCGAGAATTTGGACCTTGCCCCTTTTGTCGGCCGGAGACGCTATTCACGGTCGTTTGTCGAAACCGGTAAGCCGTTCTCTAAGTGTTTGAGATGACACCATCTTTGTGACATTTGTTAACTATCCCAACCACCCTTTGTCTTCCATTTTGCCCAGGGTGCTCTCTCCGCGTGGAGCCCTAGCGCCGCCGTCACCATTGCCGTGGACATCTCATCCTCAAGCTTTCCCTGGCCACTCCATCTCTCTGGTGAGCTTCAGTAACCACCCTTATAGCTTAAGCATGCGTTGGTTAGCTCAAAATCGCACTGTATCGTCACATGCATGTTAGCCGTGGGGGCACCGCCGCCTATCTCCGACTCGCCGCCGTTCTGGTCCACCTCAGCCGCCGCCGCCACCGCTACCAGGAGGTGCACCGGGCTATTGTGGACCCATCCATGTCATTGGCCGGCGCTGTCGTGGCCAGGAACGCCGGCGAGACTCCAGTGAAGCTAGAGCTCTCGTTGTCGGATGCTCCGACCAGCCCTGTATCGAGGTCATTAGGACTTAAGCTCCATGATTAGTAATTAATGTAGGATTTGTGTTGGAAAGCATGATTAAAACATTATTTGTTAACATGCAGAGTATGACGTGTGGGCCTCATGGCTGGTTTAGTGAATGGGTAAAACCTTGAGGAACGTTTTTGGTTAAGGAAAACGTATTTCATTTACGTTATTGACAAAAGTACGCTATTAGTAGTAGAAGACGTACTACTAAAATGCGTCTTTGTCGGGACCCGAAATTACATTCAGACCTTCAGGTTCAACGACTAGCCCAGATCACGCTTAGTGCACACAAAGGGTAACAAAGGTGGAAATCGATCCATACAAGCTTAATAATAACATAAACGAATAACTTTGATTAATAAATATGGGTTTTGACTTTAAGGTCGAAGTTTACAATTATTCAAGCCACGCAGGCTAATGAGATAAATAAACGGCAATGAAACAGAAGCGGAAGTGGCGCCCCATCGATTCACCACAGTAACCGATCGATCGAGACCTCACGATCAGCACCTTCAAGATACTCGCCTCGAATGTGGCGAAGACTCCTCCTCTGCTTGATTCGTCAAAACAAGCGTGAGTACACACCGCACTCAAGCCACACCACGAGATGCAAAATATACATCTTTGGCTTTTTACAAGGGAAAGGCATTCTGTGGCTCTTTTGCATAAATGTGACTTTTGCAATTGAATACAATTAATAGATTGAAAACAGTAAAACAAATAGACAATAATAATTTGACAATTTATTTCACAAAGACGCACTGACCTAGACAATTTTAGCACATAGTCGATGATTTAAACCACATGCTCCCTTCCCACACGCTTTTATGAAGATCTACCCCTAGTGTGAAATCCCGAGCATTGTCCATGACCATGACGTGGCTATTCAATAGTTTTACACTCTGCAGAGGTTGTACACTTTACCCACAAGATATAATTAGTGTAGCTAGCACTAATCATAACAAAGCATTTAGGACATTCATCTTACTATGCTAGGCCCGGCCCCATAACAGAGCATGTGGTCGCAGTGGGGCTCGGTTCAATGGCGCACATGGTGAGGTCCTTAATTGACCAAGGCAAGACTACCACAATCCCTATGCACACTGACTTATCAAACCCATGCACACAGCTCCACCAAAATAGCACACACCCACCATATCACACAAGATTCACCACTTGCCTCGCCTAAATCATTTCCCACCCAGCTTGGTTTTAAGTGCAACACATGCTTCACAATACATAGTGCCCACAGACTTTTATCACATAGTTGCATATTCACTTAATCAAATTATAATAGCAATCTGCATGACAAGTGATTCGTGGCATGGCTAAGCAATCTAATCAAGACTAACCAACCCACGTTGGTGCTACAATATACCAACTAAATATCACTAGGGTGACAAAGAATTTAGACATAGCAATTTACAAGGAAGGCATAACAATTAGGATTTACATCTACACCCAAAAGCTTTTAAATAAATACTTGAATTAAGATGCAGAATTTGAATTAAAATACTTTAATAAAACTGGGAAGCAAAATGGTCAAGGGCATAGCTTGCCTTGAAAAAGGTCTAGGAATTGATCTTGATCTTGAAAGGTCCTTCTTCTTCAACTCTTCCAAAGAAATAAGTCAAGTCTACTCGCAAACGAGACAACAAACAAACTAAATAAATAACAGAAGCAAATAACTCCAATAAAATAATTAAAAATCTCCAATAGATAGATCTGGATTTTAGACGAATTTAGAAATTTGAATGGATGAATTTGGAGTTAGGATGCAAAAGATATGGGGTTTCAAAGTTTAAATCTAAAGAAAACCCTAAAATTGATTTTCCGAATTCCGAATTATTTCTTAATGTAAAAATCAGAATATTGCGTCAAGATGACATCAGCATGACGTCAGCCCAGGAATTTCGGAAAAGGAATAATAAAAAGAAAATCGACATGTGGGGCCCACATGTTAGTGGCACGGCCACGGTGGACCAAGTCCACCGAGCCTCTGATCGGGCTGGTGGCCGGGCGCACGTGCGTGCGATGCGCCGACGCGGCTACCACGTGGTGCACACGCGTGTGCCGGAGGCGATGGCGACGAGGTGGAGGGTGACGGACGGCGGCGAGGGCGACGACGATCGACCCAATGGTCCCATGAACAGCGGCGATCTGGTGGTGGGGTGGTACCAAAGGGTAGAGGCGTTATTGCGAACCTCATCGTGCGGCTCGGGTGGTGGGTGACTGTGGTGGCCGTGGCGAGGTTCAAGCGGCGAAGAGCCGGGTTTTGTTCAAGGCGCCCGGTGTGGCTCCGTGACGGCGAGGGGTTCTCGGGGTAGCTCAAGGCGAGGAAGGCAGCGGTGCACTCCCGAGGCAATGCGCCACCGACGGCGAGAGGATCGGAGTTTTAGGTTCCGGTGACATGCACCAAAACTCCGATTCATGCGGCGCAAGGGCTCGAGAGGGCAATTGGTTTGGGGTTTTGGAAAAGGTCTGGCGATCCTCGAGGTGCTACTTATAGGGTCTAGGCGGCCTTGAGCGACGCGTTTGCCAAGCGGAGGTTGAAACCACCCGAGAAGGGCTCATGAGATAAAGGAGATAGAGACGAATTTGAATTTGAATTTTGTTTGAACGAGTCCGGGAGGATAGGGCTTTAGAAGCGATCATCCGCAAGACAAAATCGGGGCGGTTATGATATTGTCTGACGGAGCTTCATATGCGGTAATGGCGACGCGGCAGCGACGCGGAGATGAAGACCAAGTCGGGACGACGACGCAGCGTGGCCCACGCCAGCGAGAGAGAGAGAGAGAAGAGTGCACATGCAAGCGGAGATTTGAGCGTCCAGTCCTGATCCAACGGCGAGGAATGAGTGGGCCGAGTGGGCTGGTGCGCGGGAAAGGAGTTGGGCCAGAGAGATTCGGCCCAGCCACTATTCGGAGATTTAAATACCTTTTTCTTTTTAAGAAAATAGCAGAAATCCAAATAAGCAATGGAAATTAGCAAATGAACTTGGAAAAATTCTAGAAAATTCCAGAAAATATATCCAAGCTCATAGGATCCAAATAAAATAGTTTTGACTATTGTTCATGTTGACTTTAATCATATTAAATTGTTTTGTTACTCAAAGTCCAATATTAAGCTTTTGAATAAAAAAAACAAATAAATCCAAATGGTGAATTTTCTCACTACCACTATTCAAAAGACTTTTAAAGCTCTGAAAAATTGGGATGTTACATACCTCCCCCCCTTAAAGAAATCTCGTCCCCGAGATTCAGGCTAGCTGGAGAAAAGGCTAGGGAATTCAAATTTTCGGCTCTTCTTCACGCTCCCACGTTGTTTCACCTTCTCGAGTGGTGGTTCCATCCGCACCTTGCAAAAATGAACCGCCTTGCTTCGTCCGACGCTCGCGACATCCAGAATCTTGATCGGCTGCTCTTTGTAGGTGAGGTCTTCTTTCAATTCGATTGACTCCAACGGGGCTTGTTCTTCTCGCACACGAAGACATTTCTTCAACTGAGAAACATGGAAGACGTTATGTACCCCTGCTAACGACTGTGGCAGCTCCAACTGATAAGCTACTTCTCCACGGCGTTCCAAAATCTTAAACGGACCAACATACCGAGGGGCGAGCTTCCCTTTGGCATGGAACCTTTTCACACCTCTGAGGGGCGTAACTCGGAGATACACAAAATCTTCTGGCTCGAAACTGAGATCACGACGACGATTATCGGCATAGCTCTTCCGCCGATCGAGCTATCTTTAGCCTCTCCTCGATCATGGACACTTGCTCTTCGCTTCTTGAATAATATCTGGACCAAAGACCGAACGTTCAGCTGTTTCTGACCAATTCAACGGGGTTCTACAGGCACGACCATACAAAGCTTCAAACGGTGACATTTGCAGACTAGCTTGATAACTGTTGTTATACGAGAATTTCGTGATATGGTAAACTCTTATCCCAACGGTAGCATTTGCTAGAGCACGTGCTCTCAACATATCTTCCAATATCGATTAACCCTTTCACCGCCCATCCGTCTGGGGTGATACGCAGATCGAATTCGTGAGTCCCTAAGGCCTCATGTAAACTCGCCAAAATCGGAGGTGAACCGAGATCCTCGATCCGACACTATCTTCTTAGGTACCCCATGCAAACCGACAATCTTTGACATATATAGCTCGCTAGACGATCTCCGAGTACGTGGTCTTGACCGGCAAGAAATGGGCAACTTTAGTTAGACGATCCACTATTACCCAAATCGAATCGTAACCCGATTGAGTCTTGGGTAAACCGTAATGAAATCCATTCGATTTCTTCCCACTTCCATTCTCGAATCTTCAAGGGTTGCAGCAGACCTGCTGGCCTCGATGTTCTCGCTTTGACTTTCGACACACGCCGCACAAGGCAACGAACTCGCGACGTCCGCTTCAAATTCGCCACCAAAACTTATTCTTAACATCCCGATACATCTTAGTACTACCAGGTGAATCGAATACTTTGAGTCATGGGCCTCCTTCGAATTAGCCGCCTCAATCCATCAATATCCGAACACGATACGCCCATTGATCCACAAGATGTCTCGATCATCCACCGTGAAGTCCTTGAACTTCCCTTCATCATCTTCTTCTTGATGTCGAGAATTTCAATCTTTAGGCCGAGCCTTGCGATAACTGCTTTCTCCAAAGTAGACCGCACTTCAGATCGCTACAAATCCTCAGATACTACTTCTAGCTTCACTTCGAATTCCTCTTGAAGTTCGAACAAGGCTCTTCCACTTCCAAAGCATTGCGGTGGCTCTTACTACCAAAGCATCAAGCGACATTGGCTTTACCAGATGGTAATGGATTCCGAGATTATAATCCTTTATCAATTCTAGCCATCTTCTTTGTCTCATATTCAGATCCGATCGAGTAAAAATGTATTTCAAGCTCTTATGATCCGTGTATATCTCGCGAT
The DNA here is from genome assembly GCA_036346405.1 of Phyllostachys edulis. Taxonomy (NCBI): domain Eukaryota; kingdom Viridiplantae; phylum Streptophyta; class Magnoliopsida; order Poales; family Poaceae; genus Phyllostachys; species Phyllostachys edulis. The sequence goes on from CM070557.1 coordinate 30,325,711, forward strand.
GACATCGATGAGGTAATGACGCCAAATCTTCAAAGCATGCACTATCGCGGCTAATTCCGATCATGGGTAGGATAATTCTCTTCATGAGGCCTTAATCGCCTTGACGATAAGTTTACGGCTCTTCCTCTTGCATCAGACACATCCTAATCCTTGACGCGATGCATCACAATAGATATCAAAATCCTTGCGAATATCTCGCAAAATCAAGATTGGGTCAAGTCAAACGCTTCTTCAATTCTGAAAACTTTCTTCACAAGTCAGTCCAAGTAAACTTTTTTCTTTCTTCAACAATTGCGTAAGAGGTTTAGCAATCGATGAGAATCCTTCGATGAAACGACGGTAGTATCCCGCTAATCCCAAGAAACTGCGAATTTGAGTGACAGTCTTGGGCTGTTCCCAATGTAATACTGCTTTAACCTTACTGGGGTCAACTGCTACTCCTGCAGCTATCATAACATGACCAAGGAAATCCACTTCTTTTTTCCAGAAATCACACTTGCTAAACTTAGCATACAACTGATGCTCTCTGAGCTTTTCTAGGATTAATCTCAAATGTTCAGCATGTTCTTCTTCTGACTTGGAGTAAACCAAAATATCGTCGATGAATACAACTACAAACTTGTCCAAATATTCCATGAATACCTTATTCATCATGTTCATGAAATAAGCAGGGGCATTAGTCAGACCAAAGGACATGACTAGGAACTCATAATGTCCGTACCGTGTTGAGAAAGCGGTCTTAGGTACATCCTTGGGACAAATCTTCAACTGATGGTAACCTGATCGCAGATCGATCTTCGAGAATACTCCGGCTCCTTTCATTCGGGTCAAACAGATCATCTATCCGGCAATGGGTACTTATTCTTGATAGTGACTTCATTAAGAGCTCGGTAGTCGATGCACATTCTCATGCTTCCATCCTTCTTTTGACGAACAAAACTGGTGCTCCCCATGGCGCATTTAACTAGGCCTCACAAAACCTTTCTCCAAAAGTTCTTCTATCTGTTTCTTCATCTCTACCAACTCATCTACGGGCATCCGATAAGGTCTCTTCGAGATGGGTGCTGTTCTCGGTACTAGATTGATGACAAACTCGATGTCACGATCCGTGGCATTCCCGTAATTCTTCCGGGAACACATCCGATACTCTTTGACGACCGCACATCTTCCAACTCAACGGTCTTGGTGCCGTTGACTATCAAATGCCCATTACGACCGAGGTAGTTAGAAACCCCACTTTGTTTCCTTTGGTATCCTCGATTGTCACGCTCTTCGCCACAATCTAGCACGGCTTTGTGCTTGGTTAACCAATCCATGCCAAGGATGACATCTATGGTTTGGGTGTCTAGAATAACTAGGTTAGCTAGAAACTCAACTCCAACTATGAGTAACTTAGCCCCTAAACAACCCATATTAGAACTTAGCTCGCTCCGGTGACCGGACTAACAGAGTACGCTTAAGAGGCATAACTTCCATCTTATTCTTAGTTGCAAAATTTTAAACAAACGAATGCGAAGCTCCGTAATCAAAAGTAATCTGATGCAGTATCGAATTTACTAGGAACTTACCCAAGACGACGTCCGGTGCTTCTGGCTCCTTCCAGAGTGACGTGATTAACACGACCTCGACAACGGATCGAGGCGCCCCTCGGCCGATCGTTCCCCGAGAAACTCCTTGATTGTTCTCGACCGGGTCTTGGGTGTGTTGCTCCTAGGTTGAAGCGATCGAGTGATAGTCCCTTTGAGGACACCGACATGAATGCCCTCGTTGACAAGAATCAAACACACTCTTGTTCCGCCTGCCGTTTGTTGTTTCTCGGGTGGGGTTGATCGTGGGGTTGCGAATTTCAACAAAAGGACGAGGTGTCAAGGCGGTGCAGTGTCTGAACGAATTTCGCGGCCGAAACGAGTAATGCCGCCGTGGCACTATCCTTGCCCTTCGCTTTGTTGTGCCGGTGGCTTCCTGTTGAGCCATCCGACGCTGTGGTGATCCTCCGATTCTTTGCGCTTGTCCTCCATAACCAACGCCTTGTTAATCAACTCGAAACCGGAAGGTGTGGGCAAGCAGATTGACTTGTAGTCCCGAGTTCAAACCCTTCAAGAAGCGGTTCGGCGAGAGACTGTCAAGAGCGACATCCTCCTGAGCATAGCGAGCTAGTTGAGAAAACTTATTTAGGTAGTCAACATCGACATTCCCCTGCTTGAGAGCGGAACTATCCTTCTTCAGATCCATAATGCCTTCAGTACATGATATTGGCGAAGGTCATGAGAATTCCTCCCATGTGATATTCTGCGGTGCCTCATGCGCAAGCAGAAGTTCTCCCACCATTCGCGGCTATGCCCTCCATCCGATGAGTGGCATATAACACCTTCTCGTGATCGCCGCATTGGGTGATCAGCAGCTTCCTCTCAATCACTTGAAGCCAATCATCGCCTTCTCTTGGCGAGACATGTCCAGAGAAAGTTGGCGACGAGTCCTCATGAATTCAGCCAACTTGATGGTCCTCGATAACCCCGAGCGCATGGGGCTCCTCCCGACGATTGTTGTTGTTGTTGTTGTTCATGGCTTGCATCTCGTTCATCATTGTATACATCATCTGAGTTTGTGCTGCCATAAAGGCTCCAAAGTTCTGCAAGTCAAGGGGTGGTGCTTGGGGTGGCACTGTCCCTTCGGGGATTTGATTATCATCGGGTCTTTGGGGTGCGGATCCACTTGCAATGAGATGACGAGTCTGAACCATCTCGTGAAGCTCCATGGGTTAGATAGGGTAGAGAGCACAAGGTGAGTTAAGAACTAGATAGGGGATAGATTAAACCCAACAAACACAGCTCAAGAAACTTCGAATGAAATAATCTTTATTAATATTTTAATAGTATGGCTGCAACAAATGCCTAAGGGCCTTTGCAGCTCATACTTGCACACAGGAAAATAAAGCGAACCTAAGCACACAAGCTACCGCCTAAAGGGCGACTCTGAAAAGGGAAACTGGCTAAGCCTGACTAAACTGGAACTTAAACGAACTACTACTCGAGAAAGCCTCCAAAGCCACGGCGACGCTCCTGCCTGGTGTAGACTCTGAAGTGAGCGGGCATCCTCGCGAACTGGTTCTGATGTCCCGGATCGGTGCGGTTGGAGCAGTATCTTTGGGTGCAGTCAGTGGCTCCTCCGGCTGTGCAGGCTCTGCTGGTCCCCCAAGCTGTGCAACCTCTGCTGGATTCTCCGGAATCTCCTCGGGATCCTCTTCTGGTTCTTCCGGATCTTCCTCTTGATCATCCTCGATCTCATGTTGACCGTAGAGTGCTTGTTCTAAGACGGCGATCCTCTCCTCGGCTTCTTCCCAGGCCTGATAGGCGCACCTCAGCTCGGTGGCGGCCATCTCCAGTGACTCCTCGAAAGCAATTGCGAATCGGCAAGATGCACTATCGTGGCATTGCCTTCCCGTCAGAGACGGAAAGCGCAGATAGCTCCCTGAAGCGGCTTTGGGATGGTAGCGAAGACAAGTGTTTTGCGCTTCTCCTGCGTAGATGTGGCAGACTTCGAGTATGGCCAGCGTGATGACTCTGGATTCCTGCACAAGGTGATCCTCCGGACTAAGATGTCCAAGGGTTGGCGCCTCGTGTTCCTCCGAGCGAGACCGTTAGGCGGCAGACCAAACCACGATCTCGCCCATTGACTATGTACTCGCCGCCACGGTACATCGGGCATCAAAGCCTCCGGCGTCTGCAGCAGGCTTCCATAGCTCTGCGGCAAGTCCTCCGCTATGATCTCCAAGGTCTCAAGGTACGGCATCCGTCCAGCGGATAAAAGGTAAAACCAAGTTTTAAATAGTGAAAAGAGGAGAGATTATAGCAATAGATGAGTCGAGAGAGATATGAGAGGAGTTAAGCGATTCATTTAGTCTTGCAGATAAATTTTCTTTTAGAAAATAATTTGGACATTTAAACGGCCGATCTAACTAAGGTCTAGACCTACGGTCAATATAGCTCGATACCACTTTTGTCGGGACCGAAATTACATTCAGACCTTCAGGTTCAACGACTAGCCCAGGATCACGCTTAGTGCACACAAAGGGTAACAAAGGTGGAAATCGATCCATACAAGCTTAATAATAACATAAACGAATAACTTTGATTAATAAATATGGGTTTTGACTTTAAGGTCGAAGTTTACAATTATTCAAGCCACGCAGGCTAACAGATAAATAAACGGCAATGAAACAGAACGGTAAAGTGGCGCCCCATCGATTCACCACAGTAACCGATCGATCCAGACCTCACGATCGAGCACCTTCAAGATACTCGCCTCGAATGTTGGCGAAGACTCCTCCTCTGCTTGATTCGTCAAAACAAGCGTGAGTACACACCGTACTATAAGCCACACCACGAGATGCAAAATATACATGTTGGCTTTTTACAAGGGAAAGGCATTCGTGGCTCTTTTGCATAAATGTGACTTTTGCAATTGAATACAATTAATAGATTGAAAACAGTAAAACAAATAGACAATAATAATTTGACAATTTATTTCACAAAGACGCACAGCCTAGACAATTTTAGCACATAGTGGATGATTTAAACCACACAGCTCCCTTCCCACAGCTTTATGAAGATCTACCCCTAGTGTGAAATCCCGAGCATTGTCCATGACCATGACGTGGCTATTCAATAGTTTTACACTCGCAGAGGTTGTACACTTTACCCACAAGATATAATTAGTGTAGCTAGCACTAATCATAACAAAGCATTTGGACATTCATCTTACTATGCTAGGCCCGGCCCCATAACAGCATGTGGTCGCATGTGGGGCTCAGTTCAATGGCGCACATGGTGAGGTCCTTAATTGACCAAGGCAAGACTACCACAATCCCTATGCACACAAACTTATCAAACCCATGCACACAGCTCCACCAAAATAGCACACTGACCCACCATATCACACAAGATCCACCACTTGCCTCGCCTAAATCATTTCCCACCCGCTTGGTTTTAAGTGCAACACATGCTTCACAATACATAGTGCCCATGACTTTTATCACATAGTTGCATATTCACTTAATCAAATTATAATAGCAATCTGCATGACAAGTGATTCGTGGCATGGCTAAGCAATCTAATCAAGACTAACCAACCCACGTTGGTGCTACAATATACCAACTAAATATCACTAGGGTGACAAAGAATTTAGACATAGCAATTTACAAGGAAGGCATAACAATTAGGATTTACATCTACACCCAAAAGCTTTTAAATAAATACTTGAATTAAGATGCAGAATTTGAATTAAAATACTTTAATAAAACTGGGAAGCAAAATGGTCAAGGGCATAGCTTGCCTTGAAAAAGGTCTAGGAATTGATCTTGATCTTGAAAGGTCCTTCTTCTTCAACTCTTCCAAAGAAATAAGTCAAGTCTACTCGCAAACGAGACAACAAACAAACTAAATAAATAACAGAAGCAAATAACTCCAATAAAATAATTAAAATCTCCAATAGATAGATCTGGATTTTAGACGAATTTAGAAATTTGAATGGATGAATTTGGAGTTAGGATGCAAAAGATATGGGGTTTCAAAGTTTAAATCTAAAGAAAACCCTAAAATTGATTTTTCGAATTCGAATTATTTCTTAACAGAAAAATCAGAATATTGCGTCAGCATGACATCAGCATGACGTCAGCCCTGGGAATTTCGGAAAAGGAATAATAAAAAGAAAATCTGACATGTGGGGCCCACATGTTAGTGGCACGGCTCACGGTGGACCAAGTCCACCGAGCCTCTGGATCGGTCATTTGGGTGGTGGCCTTGCACCGTGCTGCGGCGCTGCGACGCGCCCACGTGGCTGCCACGCGTGTGCCACGGAGGCGATGGCGACGAGGTGGAGGGTGACGTGGACGGCGGCGAGGGCGGCACAAGATCGACCCAATGGTCGGCGAACAGCGGCGATCCGGTGGCGGGGTGGTACCAAAGGGTAGAGGCGTTATTGCGAACTCTTGGTGCGGCTCGGGTGGTCGGGGTGATCTGTGGTGGCGTGGCGAGGTTCAAGCGAAGAGCCGGGTTTTGTCGGCAAGGCGCTCGGTGTAGCTCGTGACGGCGAGGGTTCTCGGGGTAGCTCAAGGCGAGGAAGGCGGTGCACTCCCGGAGGCAATGCGCCACCGACGGCGAGAGGATCGGAGTTTTAGGGTTCGGTGACCGTGACCAAAACTCCGATTCTTGGGCGCAAGGGCTCGAGAGGGCAATTGGTTTGGGGTTTTGGAAGGGTGCGGCGATCCTCGAGGTGCTACTTATAGGGTCTAGGCGGCCTCGAGCTACGTCTTGCCAAGTGAGGTTGAAACCACCCGAGAAGGGCTCGCGGAGATAAAGGAGATAGAGACGGAATTTGAATTTGAATTTTGTTTGAACGAGTCCGGGGAGGATAGGGCTTCTAGAAGCGATCATCCGCGCACAAAATCGGGGCCGGTTGCGATATTGTCGGACGGAGCTTCATAGGCGGCAATGGCGGACGCGGCAGCGACGCGGAGACGAAGACCAAGTCGGGGACGACGACGTTGCAGCGGGCCCACGCGTCAGAGAGAGAGAGAGAGCGAGGTGCTCGCGCGCGCGGGCGGAGATCTGAGCGTCCAGTCCTGATCCAACGGCGAGGAATGAGTGGGCCGAGTGGGCTGGCGCGCGGGAAAGGAGTTGGGCCAGAGAGATTCGGCCCAGTCACTATTCGGAGATTTAAATACCTTTTTCTTTTTAAGAAAATACCAGAAATCCAAATAAGCAATGGAAATTAGCAAATGAACTTGGAAAAATTCTAGAAAATTCCAGAAAATATATCCAAGCTCATAGGATCCAAATAAAATAGTTTTGACTATTGTTCATGTTGACTTTAATCATATTAAATTGTTTTGTTACTCAAAGTCCAATATTAAGCTTTTGAATAAAAAAAACAAATAAATCCAAATGGTGAATTTTCTCACTACCACTATTCAAAAGACTTTTAAAGCTCTGAAAAATTGGGATGTTACAGTCTTCGGCGTCTTTCGCAGCAAGGGTTGGGTCAATGTTGACTAAGTCAACCTTTGACCTAGATCCTGCCTGTAAGAGACTGCGGCTAGGATAGACCTCAGTGACAGAAGTACCTAATGAGTATAGAAATTCTGAAATGATTTATTTGTACATTGAAAATGAAAATAACTTCAAAAATACATAACTAATTCATTTTAACTTCAAACACAGCGAAACCAATTCTGATTATTTTTATTTTAAGTGAACCTTATATTAAAATTAGTTTCAAACTTGTCTCTGTAGTAGAGAATATAGTTTTGGGAAAATGATCCATAACATTATTATTTTTACAATAGGAAAAGGCTGATAACTTTGAAAATGCATAACTAATTCATAAAAGCTCTAAAGGAGATGAACCCAAATGTTTTGGACTTGTAATAATATTCCCTATTTATCTGTATAATCCTTGTATCCCCTACTGCTCTACAAATTTTGACCAAATAATTAAATTACATGAACTAGGGCTTAATAGAACCTGAAATTTGAAATGCTATAACTTTCACATAATAACTCCAAATGGAATAATTATTTCACCTATTTTCATCTAAAATAATACACTAGCCACTGTAGAAAAATCATGCATTTTTGAGCAATTTGATTTTTGAGGTGTTTCTCGGTGTTTATCAATATCGTTAATTCTATAGATTCCGAGGCTATTGTATTGACTCGTACGCCATCGAGAGTGAACAACTGAACTACCAGCAAGACAAGCATCATTTGAACTTTCTTTTGCATTATATTTGATCCCAATTTTGAATAAGTTAGTGCAATGATAATTGCTTGTTTGCTATTTTAATAATGTCGCTATTTTTGTGATGTGTAGATTAGTTATATCATATTCATTGAGGTTAATATTGAATTATTCCAGCACCACATGCTTAAGTTAGGATTGTGTGAATTATATTGTTCGGGTTTGCTTAGCTATGCAAGTCTAGAAACGATAGTTTGATTGTCGGGAATAACCCGACAATTATGGGAAACACTCACTTTCTTATATTCATTTTATTTCAGATCTTCGTATCTGTTTTATGAGATAAATTTTGTCATTTTAAATGAGTTTTGGGTCTGGAGAAGTGGATGCTAGTGAGGGTGCCTTTGTGCACGAGATTAGGTATGTGGTTGTCTTGTCCGGACCATTAAGGACCGAACTTTGGTAACGTCGTTGATTCAAGTAAACTCGTGCTACCACATGCGAGATATGGGTACTGTATGGTCAAGTAGGGGGAAGGTTTTATTGGGTGAAGTCTCATGATGGTGTAAGGGCACTTGTGTTGATCATTTGTCCGTAGGAGCTGAGGTAATTTTCTATAGTGTGCAAAAGAGCACCAATTTTCAATATTTACATTACCTCGGTATTTCCAGTACAACTTGTGAGCCCCCTAGCAAGTGCTATCAATCGCTTGTACTAGGTACGGAAACATCTCACATGGGGGACCTAACTCAATAGGATTTTCTTGCCAAAAACGACCGTACCTCGATTCTCCCCAACCGGCATACCTAAGGAAGTGTGCTATTTTCGAAGGCATCTGGAGACTTACGTGCTAATCGAGTCGTGTGGGTAAAGTAGTACACCTCTGTAGAGTTAAAACTATTCAAATAGCCGTGTCCATGATTATGGACAACCGCTTGAGTTTGGGAGTTACTATCGTTAGACTTTGAATTTAAATTGTGGGTACAATCGGTATTCGGCATGAATGGGATGTTCATGCATTTTGTTGTATCAAAGTGGGCTGCCACTTTGGTGATTGTTTGATTCATTTTATTACTTTATCACATGATTTACTTCTACTTCAAATCTGTTTTTAAAATGGCAATTGATAAACTAGTATGTGTAGGTTGGAAAAATGTTGCGTTTTTCACAAAACTAAGCCAATATGAGCCATCCTTTGGAACAACCTCTAGCATAACTAATTTTTATTTGTGTAAGACTTGCGAGTACATTTGTACTCAATCCGGATGCGGTAATCTCAGGTGAGGAAGACATGAGCCCAATGAGCTCGTTGGTGTCGATTTAGGCGACACTGACGAGTAGTGCTATTATTTAACTCCCAGTCGGTTGCCGATGAGTTATGGGGCATACCATACTAGACTTTTGGTTTATTTACTTACTTCCGCTATTACCTTATGATCTTATATGAATTTGGCTGGTTGGCCACTTGTAATAGTTGTAGACTTGAACTATTATGATGTATGCCTTTTGAACTATGAATATATGAATGTTGTATTGATGTGATCAATACTATATGTGAGTTTGGGGCATGTTAGTCGCTGATCTTGGGAGCCAACATGATCTCATACTCGCTGTTTATGAATTTTGATTTAACTCACTAAGTGTAGTGCTTAGACCGTTGGAGAACCGATCATCATGTAGTGCTCGTAGAGGTGCAGTGCTCATGATCGTCGGGGCTCTAGTTTTCGGTCAAGCATCTTGCTTAGCTGGAATTAGTTGGAATCCATTTACATAGGAGACCCAGAGTTATCTTCTTAAGGCCGAGCGGGTTTCGGTCTTACGAAAATAACCCGGGGTCCCCACAAAAGAGGCACATATCTTACTTGAGTCCAGCTGACATTATTGGGCATATGGTAGATGTGCAGAACTCCATCAAAGTACCATATAAGATGTTTACCTGGTTGAAGAAATCTATAGGTATGAACAAGCAAAAAATAAGGCATTAGTACATGAAATACTTACATGGTGTTATTTATCCTAAGAATAGATGGTGATTATAGACTTACTATTAACAGACAGCCATTTGTTAAGATCCTCTCCAGGAGGCAACCAAATTGCCTCCCTCAGATTGCCACTTCTTAAGGTTGCATCAATGTGTTTTCTCAAGAAAGATACCCTCCATCATAACGTGTCGAAAACAAAAATGTCTTTAGGAACATACCAGTAGTCACACCCGAACACAACCCCATTCCCCACCTCCAGATCCATCCATCCATCCAGCCAGCCAGCAGTCACAGAGGGCAAGACAGCAAGGCCAAGGGTGTCCAAACCGACCATCAACCAACAAGGTAACCCACATTACAACTCGGTTCACATGAATACCAACAACACCAACCAATAGATCCGTCTTACCTCAATCGACATCACCGGTGTCAGTGGTGGGGTACCCAAGGCCAGGGTCAGTGGATCTAGATGTAGTCGGGGGAGGTCAGTGAGGTAGCCAGGGTCGCGCACGCCGGGGGGAGGAGGAAGAGGGGAAGGTAGCGTCACTGTAGTTGTGGTGTCGGCGACGGGGTCACTCAGGTGGGGAGGGGAACGGACGAGAGTAAGGGCGCTGGGGAGTGACGAGTTAGGGTGCAAACCCTAGCGGGCTCTTACTAATAAAGAGACTTATCACAGACGGTTCCATTATGGAACTGTCAGTGATACTTATCATAGACGGTTTCGTGATGGAACAGTCCGTGATATGGTCTCATATCACAGATGATTCTATCGTGGAACCGTCTGTGATATGAGATCATATCACTGACGGTACCACGATAGTACCGTCTGTGATATGGTTGTTCTCAAGTTCTATGTTTTGAGCATATTAATTATCATGTATACATTTACATGACATGAAGAAATTACATGTTTATATGTCAATTTTGCCATTTAAATACTGTTGAAAATTTGCAGATGGATATTTGTTCCACTAAATCGTCTGTGATATATAGTTCAACTATAATATAGTAACTTCACCTCGAAACTAGTTTTTTTTTTCATTTTGGAATTTACATATGGTCAAACAGCATGGCCAGTCGCTTCTTACAAAGATTCAAAAAAAAAAGTAGAAACCTAAATAAACAAAGTTTTTTAGAAACCTTAATAAACAAGGTTTTTCTAGTGGTAGAGGTAGGTTGCTATCTCCATCTTCAAAACTTCGTAGGCGGCTGTGTCGGCATCGGACGGTTTGTGATTATCAGCGAACGAAGCCCGAAATGCCTCAGCCCGCTGACGCGCTCGTTCGAGTATCTCCCGAAGACCCTCGGACTGTTGAATCAAGAAGAATTGAGCCCATAGGCTCTCTTCCCTTGCTTGAGGGCTCTCAGTATGGTCGATTCAGTCGCCCACCGCCTCGATTAAGCAGTCCAAGTGACAGCAAGCCTCCTGGAGACGTGCAATGTCGTTGTGGAGGACCACGTCGATGATGCGGTACACTTGTCGGAAGTGGGAGATCACCCGAAAGACGTGGCGGAGGAGGATGTCAAGACGGCGGAAGGTGGCCGTCACCTACTCCAGCAAATCCTCAAGCAGAGGAGTGAGGACATTGTTGAAACAATGTCTTTTAGCAGCATCCGCCAACGTACGGCCGGAGAGGTGCTTGTACAGGATGGTCAGGAAGGCCATCAATGTCAGCGACAAGGAAATAGAAGAGGGAGCCATTTCTGCTTTAGAAGTATATATATTGTAGAGTTATATGTGGGGATGATCTTCGATGGCGCGTGGATGATCCTTTTTATAAAACAAGGAATAAATTCGGCGTGTGAGATGAAGAGATGCATCGGGGAGCTGAAGCGTCATTGAAACGGCATTGATGTGACGAAGAGACGCATTGGCGACGAAGAAACTCAACAGGCGACGACAAAACTCACTGGGAACTGTAGCGATATTATGACAGACGGTTCGTGTTAAGAACTGTCTGTGAAGTATCACAGATGGTTGTTTGTTGAAAACCGTCTGTAATTTTAGAAATATCATAGACGGTTATTGTTAAGAACCGTCTATGATACTTCACAGATGATTGTTATCATGAACAGTCTGTGATATTACCTCTTCAAAGACGGTTTTTAGCGCAGCTAGTAACACAAACGGTCTCTAAACCAAAACCGTCTATCATTGCATGTAATATAGATGGTTTTGGTCAACCGTCTGTGATGAGGCGTCCAGTATTAGCCTTTTTGTAGTAGTATGTCATGTGTCACATCTTTTAAGAGGTGGCAAGGACTCCACCTTATAAATTGCTCTCCCACCACTTAGCTAGGCAATATGGGACTAAATCATGCATGCTTTGGAATTTCATATCGCGAAGTCCTTGCAGGCTCAATTGAAGACCTGCAGATTCCGCTCAGGGTGTTGCAACATCGACTTCACAACAAGGGATCAACATCGACTACTCAAGTACAGGTGCAATGGTCAGTTTGCCCGTCGATTTGTGGATGATATGTAGAACTCATCCGCAGCTGGGTCTGAGCCGCCTGAAACAATTCCTTTCACAGCAAACTTGTGGACACCCGATCTCGATCAGAAATGATGGATTGTGGTAATCCATGGAGTCTGAACACATGTTGCATAAATACTTGCACTACTTGGAACGCTGTAAAGGGGTATGCCATAGCTATGAAATGAGCGTATTTGGAAAATTTGTCCACCACTACCATAATGCAATTAAAGCCCAATGATCGAGGTAGTCCTTTGATGAAATCCATTGATATGATTTGCCAAGCGTGATCTGGTACTAGCAATAGCTGTAACAACCCCGAGTAACGCACATGCTCTGCCTTCGCTTGTTTGCAAATTGAGTATTGATCCAGAAATTTCCGCACATCTCGTTTGAGTCCTGTCCATGCAAATAATCTTCGAATCCGATGATAAGTCACTTGAAATCCCGAATGCCCTTCAATTGTACTGGAATGCAACAACTTCAAGATGTTTTGCTGCACGGTTGCATTGTCTCTGATCCACACTCGGCCTCCCAATTTGAGGATTCCATTGCTTAACTAAAATTTGGATGCGCCATTACCTAAGACCATAAGATCCTTCAACAATTTACTAGACTGTGGATCATGTTGATAACCCCCTGTGATTTCCTCCATCCAATCTGGTATGATTGTGGAGATTGCCGTAATCTCCCCGTTGTCTCCCTTTTTTCTTCGTGAAAAAGCGTATGTTGCCCTGTTAGTTGCACCGGTTTTGTATATGATGCGGTATCGCAACCCCAGTAGCTTAGTTATTACTTTTTGCTACCACATGGTCATCAGTCGTTGGTCGCCATGGTGCACCAGGCTTCGTTGATCTATTCGAATGATGAACTCCTCAGATTGCAGATAGGCTTGCCAGTGCTCTACTGCCAACAAGATTGCCAATCCCTCTTTTTTGTATGTGGAAAGTCCTTGTGCCCATGGTCCTAAGGCCTTGCTGAGGTAGGCCATAGGGTGTTTGTTCTGCATGAGCACAACACCTATTCCTTTCTCGATGCATCAGTTTCGACTTTAAATTGTTGCATGAAATCTGGTAAGGCTAGAACTGGTGTTGAAATCAGAGTGTCCTATAAAGACCATGCAGCCTCCTTGTCCTTGGTCCAAGAAAACACCACATTCTTTTTCAGCAATTCAGTGAGTGGGCGACTAAGCATTTTGAAATTTCAAACAAACTTGCGGCAATAGCCCACTAAGCCCAGGAATCCTCGCACCTGCTTGACATTCACTGGTACTAGTCAACTTTGGACTGTAGAAATATTCCTTGGGTTAGTGGCCACTCCCATTTGGATGATAATATGTCCTAAGTATGTCAACTGGTTTTGAGCAAACACACATTTTGATTGCTTGATCTTCAGCTTGTGGTGTGTAAGAATCTCCCACACCTGCCACAGCATTGTCACATGATTCTCCAAAGTCTGACTGTAAACGAGTATGTCGTCAATAAACACCAAAACTCCCCGCCACAACAAAGGTCCCAGAATAGTGTTCATCAAACCTTGGAAGGTAGCTGACGCACTGGTTAAGCCCTATGGCATCACCTTGAACTCATAATGCCTGTGATGTGTTTTGAATGCAGTCTTATGTTCATCTTCTTGTTTCATTTGAATCTGGTAGTAACCCACCCGCAAATCCAAACTAGTGAACCACTGAGAGCTTGCCAATTCGTTTAACAGCTCCTCGATGATCGGCAGTGGGTAACGATTCTTTACGGTAATAGCGTTCAAATGGCGATAGTCCACACAGAAGCGCCACATTCCATCTTTCTTTGGCACCAACAGCATTGACGACACAAATGGACTGGCACTAGGTTGAATGATTCCCTGCCTAAGCATCTTAGTTACTTGTGTCTCCATTTTGTCCTTCGGCGCTGGGTGGTAATGGTAAGGTCGCAGGTTGATAGGCTGAGCTCCTGGAAGTAATGGGATCGTGTGATCGAATTCGTGCGGCGACGGCAGACCTTGCAGCACCTCAAAGACTTCTACAAATTCTGACAAAAGACGGTGAACAGTGTTCAGCATCCGGGTTTGTTCAGTCACTACTAAACATAGCTAAACTCTATCTTCCTTATATGGTTGTTCTGTTTGGGTCGTCACCAACAAACAACGAGGAGTATCCGCCCTCATTCCTTGTAACAAGACCCTTTTCCCTTGATATAGAAATGACAAAGTTTTCTTGCACTAGTGTATGGTCATCGGACTATGCTACTCCAGCCAGTCCATTCCCACAATAATGTCATGCAATCGAGTACCAGTACCTTTAGTGTTGTTAAGAACTCCACCCCTTGCACCTGCCAGCGACAATATAGGAACTCCCTTCTACACGCCAAGTACCTTCGTCTGTCATCCAGACTTTCAGCATTTGATGTGGCTTCTGTGCTCCTCTTAACATGTCTGCCAAAGCTTCTCTTACGAAGCTATGAGTGCTTCCAGAGTCGATCAAGATGGTGACATCAAGCCCTTGAATACTGCCCTTGAGCCTTACTGTCTTCGGTGTTTTTGAGCCATTCGTTGCTGCTAGTGAGATTGCCTGAACTTTTTCCCCGTGCGAACTCCCATTTTCTGAAGGTGCTACCTCTGATCTTGGACTTTGGACCAATTCCCACAACTGAATGATGTGAAGTTGAACAATGGGTTTGCATCGATGCCCCCGACTCTATTTTTCTCCACAGGTATGGCACAAGCCTTTGGCTCATCGGTATGCCCTGAGGGCCGCTACCTTGTCTTCAAGTCCGCTTGCTCGAGCGCCATCCACTCCTCTTTTGTCATCTACTCGATTTCCGGTGAAACCCGATGACCTTCCTAGTGGTACAGGTAACAGCAACGCCATCCGTGCTTGTGATCATCCCACCATCGAAAACTCCAGCCGGCGCGTCTCTCGGTTACCTTGTCCTCTTGCGTACCATCAGTCGAGGGCATGACAGGCCAAACAATTAATAAGCACTGATCAATCGAGACAATGACAACAACCACATCGCATTGCGCGTTCATAGTGGCTAGAAGTATAGAACACGAGCGTAGCCGCGACAACCGCGCCGCTTCCCACGTAGCCACGTTGCTCGAATGGCGCGGCGGCGCTGATGAGGAGGAGGCGGACAACTTGACGTTGGAAGGACAGCGATGTTGAGCTTCATGCCCTGCATGTAGTGCATGTTCACCCCGCAGAAGAACCACCGCTACCCCGTCTTATAGAGGGTGACCTGGTCCTCGTCGGAGCTCCACGATGCAAGGCTATTTGTAACATCCCAATTTTTAGGACTTTTTGAAATTTTTAAAATAAAAATAACCATTTGAATTTTCCTAAGTAGTTAAAGCTTAATAAAAACAATTTAATGTGAGTAAATCAAACTCCAAGTAATTAAGAAAATTGTTGTAGGACCGGAAAGGCGACTAGAGGGGGGATGAATAGGAGCACGAACAGTTTTTCGCCTTAATTGAATTCAATACTAACTTCACTCCAATAGCTATAAAAGCTATGAAGATCAATATTCAAGCACAGTGGAAGACTTGCATTGAATCCAATCAAAACCCCGACGCAAAACACCCAAAATTACCAAAAACCCAAATCTCAAAGTGTTGGGCGGTCTGACCTCTCAAATTGGTGGTCTGACTCTTTTGCCTAGCGGTCAGACCGCTGATTTTGGCGGTCAGACCGCCCCTGACAATGAACAGGAAAATCAGCACAATCAACCTAAAAAACCGAAACGAAAATCGGTCTAACTTTTGATCCGTAAGGCCAAACTTCACGAAATTTAGAACACACCTTCCTAAGGATATTAGGAACCTATTTCAAGTGGAGATTGAGTAGATCCACGTCAAAGTTTTTACCTTTTTCAATTTTACTGAAGGAGGGTTCAAAACCGGGCAAAAACCAAAAACTTGATCCAAATCTTGCTCGTGGGAGATTGATGATCTAGATGATCCTAGATGTATTCCCACACATCATAGTAAGGTAAAAGAGGGCACGAAACAAACCAAAAACCACAGGATCAAGGAAGCACCCAAAATCATCAAAAGAGAAGGGAAAGCACATGAAGACTCATCTTTGAACAAACACCCATAGATTGATTCACGATTTGATGTTTGGTTCAACAACTCCATCCATGGAGGACAAAGCTCAATCCATGAGCACACAACTCAACACATCTCCCTAGAACCCTAAGCCTCTTCTCTTTCTCCTAAGCCCTAAGACAAACTAGGGTTTACCATGAAGTGCTTCAAGTGGCTGCATAACAACCCCTTCTCTATTTATATGAGGCCTAGAGCTTCTAGAAGACTTAACCCTAATGGGCTCCCGTTAAGGCCCAATACAAGCAGGTCACACACATACGCATCTCAAAGCGCCGTCTTCACTTTTCTTGACCTAATCCACTTCTTGGCCGCACCGTCTTGCACCGCTGGTTGGCATTAGGTCACCAAGGCGATTTGGTGAAATTACCAAAATACCCTTCTCGATCTTTTCCAAGACCGAGTCCAAGCTACTGTGAAACACATCTATGCTTCGCCACGTGTAGGTTGATCCGGCGGCTCTCATCGTGTCGGCAAGTCTCTCCCATCCGGTTCCCACGGACCACCTTGGCACTTGCCGACCCCGCACCGCTTGATCCAACGATCGCCAGCCGCCTGCTCGGTCACCTTCATCCATTCTGCGCTATGCTTGAGTCACTTGACCTCACCGGCATCCATGATCGTTTCGGACCTCGGCTCTCCAAGCTTAGTCGATCCTCCTCGCCATTGGCCGTCGTTGACCTTCAAGCCACCGCGACAATAGACAAGCAACACGAATCCGGGAACAAGTTCTTCACAACTTGACCCACGTTAGCCAAAACATGCAATATGCAACACATATGCAATATCAAATAAGGATATGACCTATACCAAAATCAATCCATAACTAATATCATCATTCTGCACAAAAACCGGTCAGACCGTCATTCTGGCCGGTCTGACCGCCCCTGGGACTGAACCAGAAAATCAATTGAAGACAAGGCCGGTCTGACCGCCGGATTGGCCGGTCTGACCGCCACAAGAACGGTTTGACCGCCACACAGAAACCGGTCGACCGCTGAGACTCGACAGATTCAAGAACTTTGATTTAAAACGATTGAAACTTCAAACCAAAAGCAACATTGCCAATTGTTTCATCATCCTAAGATCATGGGCATATCCCCATGATATCCACAATCTCTCCCTTGATGAACACATTGGCAATCTCTCAGAAAATGTGGTTTTGGGTTTTGAAAGGTAAAGTACCTGACGTTTTCGCACAAAGGCACAACTTGGTCCATTAGCAAGAGAAAGCAATGGAAATGACCAAGCTGGCTTCAGAATAGCGTAAGCAAGTGAGATAAGGCAAAAGAAAGCACAAAAGCTTCAATTTCCAAAGAATAGCCAAAAATCTCACTTAGGTCCATATGAAAGAACAATTGTTCTATTTGACCTTTGATCATTGTGAGTCTTGAAGAATTGCAATTCAAATTCAGAAAAGAGCAATAAGACCAAAAGAATGCAATTGAGATGCTCCCACTCACTATGATCACCAAAGTTTTCAGAAAGTCCAATTTCCTCCTTATGACTCCAAAAAGCTCTAAAACAACATTTTCACCAATCTTTCTCCCCCTTTGACAATGAATTCATCAAGGTGCATGGAAGAAGATAGAGCATGAATGTAATGGAATGGCTGCAATTTTGTAATTTTTTATTTTTCAGTTTTGTTTTTGTTTTTGTTTTGTTTTTAACTTGAGAAAAGGAGCCATGAAGATTATCCATGAAGACTGTACAAGTATTACACCAAGCCATATTATGTGAAGAGGCTAGGTTCAATCATGGCAAAATATGTACAGCAAAGCTAAGGCCAAAATAGCAATAATCTGAGATTAAATGAATTGAAGGCATGACAAGGTGCTCAAGATCATAGTTTAACTATAGGTATCCAAAAATGAGTCAGGCCATATCTATAAGCTAAATGGAGACCAGAAACAAAAAATTGAGTCAATTTTGAGCATTTTGAGTTCAGTTTTGAATCAAATGGTTCAAGCATTTAGAATTTAGCACTTTGAGCACTTTGCTGAAAATGATTGGTTTTATCTTAGTAAAGCAAGTCCTGGACTAGGAGCCATCCACAACTGCCTCCTAAGCTTCAACCAATTGCCAATTTATTTTCTTAGCATTGTGCTAGATCTCAAGCCTCACTACGACCATCCCAAGCAACAAAAGCTTAAGAGAGTGGTCTGGGTCATCCAAAACTCCCCCTGAGTTCATGCCTAGTGCAATGGCAAGCCGTCTCATGAGAAAGAATTGGTGAGATCATTTTTTTCGCACAGAAAAAAGCTCATCATTTTTTTATTTGCTTGACTTAAGAATTATCATAGCTCGATTTGAAACTCAGAATAAGTTCAAGACTCAATTAAGCCTATATGACATGGCATGAATCATGAAAGGATCACTAAAGCAAAACTAGTCACAAGATCCAACAAGTCATGTTTTGATTCAATTTTCTCACAGATAATAAAGCTAGCATGGCAAAAGCTAAGCTATACATAAAAAGCCATAAAAGAATTCTAGCAGACTAGCACAAGACATGGCAGGGTATAAAGTATGAATTCAAGTCATACAAGGATAATAATCAAAGCTCCACAAGATTATATTACAATGCAAGTTGTTGAATTGTAAAATGCATTATGATACAAATGAATGCAAAAGAGCAAACTCCCCTCAAAGCAGGCCAAGAGAACTAATAACCCCAACTCTCCCATAAAGAAGCAAAAGCGAGAAGAATCAAGAGCTTTAGTGAAAATGTCGACAACTTCTTTGCTCGGACTCGATAAAATGAAGCACAACATCACCCTTCTCAACATGGTCTCTAAGGAAGTGATATCTAATATCAATGTGCTTAGTCCTGGAATGTTGCACTGGGTTTTTAGCAATATTAATGGCGCTAGTGTTATCACGAAAAGAGGAACACTACCCAAAGACAACCCATAGTCCTTGAGTAGACAAGATCCAGAGAACACGAGAGCAACTCTTCGGCTGTGACTACATACTCGGCCTTGGCAGTGGACTGTGCAACAGAGGACTGTTTCCTAGATGACCAAGAGATAAGAGATGTGCCTAAGAAATGACAAGTCCCAGAAGTACTCTTCCTATCCACTCTACACCCAGCAAAATCAGCATCAGAAAAGGCGCGAATGGAGAGAGCAGAAGAAGAAGAATACCAAAGTCCAAAGTCAAGAGTGTCTTGAAGGTACCTGAATATGCGACGCACTGCTTGACGATGAGAAGCTCGAGGGGAAGCCTGAAATCGAGCGCACAGACACACAACAAACTGTATGTCCGGCCTCGACGCTGTGAGATAGAGGAGGGAGCCAATCATCTTCGCGGTACTCATACGGTTCTTGGCTCTCCATCCTCATCGAGGTCCGGCCACGGTGGTCGTGGCAATGGGAGTAGACATTGGCCTACTGCTTCCCATATCGAAGCGTCGAAGAAGGTCCTTTGTATACTTACTTTGATGAATGAAGGTGCCTTCTTTCAGTTGCTTCACTTGAAGACCAAGGAAGAAGGTCAATTCGCCCATCATGCTCATCTCGAACTCCCTGCTCATAGAATCTGAAAATCTCGACACCAAGGCATGAGAAGAACCATCGAATATAATGTCATCCACATAAATCTGAACCATCAAAAAGTCATTGCCATGCCTGAGAATGAACAAAGTTTTATCAACCAATCCCATTTTGAAATCATTTTTAAGCAAAAAACTCTTAAGCCTATCATACCAAGCTCTAGGGACTTGTTTCAATCCATACAAGGCTTTGGAGAGTTTAAAAACATGGTTTGGGAACTTGGGATTTTCAAAATCAGGTGGTTGCTTGACAAAGACCTTTTCTTCTATGAACCATTCAAGAAAGCACTTTTAACATCCATTTGAAATAGCTTGAACCCCTTGGATGCCGCAAATGCTAGCAAAATACGAATGACTTCTAATCTAGCTACAGGAGCAAAGGTCTCCTCAAAGTCTAAGCCCTCTACCTGGGAATACCCTTGAGCTACAAGTCTAGCCTTATTGCGAACTACCAACCCATCTTCACTTTGCTTATTTTTGAAAACCCATTTTGTTCCAATTACATTATGATTAGGTGGAGGTTCAACTAAGGTCCAGACTTTGTTTCTTTCAAAATTTTCAAGTTCTTCATGCATGGCATTGACCCAAAAGGCATCAGAAAGAGCATGGGTGACATCTCGGGGTTCAAAAGAAGCAACAAAAGCAGAATGTGCATGAGAATCAGGAGAAATGAACCTGGGCGAGTGACTCGCTCATGTAGATCCCCAATAATCTGCTTTCGGTGGATCTTTGTTCTTTGAATCGAAGAGGAGCACCTGGTGCAGAAGTGGCCTCTACCTCACTGGCTGTGGAGGTAGGATCAGAGCCACTCTGATCGTCGGTGAAGGTAGGAAGAGGCTGCTCATCTGAAGCTGGTGTAGTAGAAGCAGGCTCTCCAACCATGTCAGAAGGGACTTGAGGATGGATTGGGTCCTCATCCTCAGAGTCATCATCGACGAAGATGCTCTCAGAAACCTGTGTACCTGCATCATCGGGTCTAGTACCAGGACTAGCCTCATCAAAAGTGACTTCGCAAGTCTCAACAACTTTGTTAGTGTCAAAATTAAATACACGATAGCCACGAGAATGAGCAGGATATCCAAGAAATATGCCATCAGAAC
Source organism: Phyllostachys edulis (assembly GCA_036346405.1). NCBI lineage: Eukaryota > Viridiplantae > Streptophyta > Magnoliopsida > Poales > Poaceae > Phyllostachys > Phyllostachys edulis. The sequence continues at coordinate 30,346,664 of CM070557.1, forward strand.
ATCTAGATTCAAATTTATCAAGGTTGCCATGTTTAAGAATGAAGCACTTGCAACCAAAAATCTTGAAATGAGAAACTTTGGGCTTATGACCAAATCTGAGCTCATAAGAAGTCTTACCAATTACAGATCTCAAGAAAACCCTATTAGAGATATAGCAAGCAGTAGAGATCGCCTCAGCCCAAAACCTCCTAGGTGTGGAATGCTCATCTAGCATGGTCCTGGCCATCTCTACAAGGGTCCTATTCTTCCTCTCTACAACACCATTCTGCTGGGGAACTCTAGGTGAAGAAAACTGGTGCTCAATTCCCCTATCAGTGCAGAAAGTGGCAAAGGAAGAATTCTTGAATTCTGTCCCATTGTCACTCCTAATGGCTCTCAAAGCTCTAGGAAGCTCAACAGCAAGTCTAAGGACCAACTCTCTAAAGAAGCCAAATGCCTCGTCCTTAGAAACCAGAAAATAAACAAAAGAATACCTGGAGAAATCATCCACAATCACAAGCACATACCATTTCCCACCGGCTGACTGAACTCTAGAAGGACCAACAGTGTCTAAGTGCAAGAGCTGTCTAGGTCCATCTGTCATCACTAAGGTAAGAGGTGGATGAGAAGCAGAAACCATCTTACCATATCTACAGGGTGTGCACACAAGGTCTCTAACAGCCTTCAGCCTAGGCAGACCTCTAATCAAATCCTTGCTACTGACTCTAGTCAAGTGGTCGAAGCCTATGTGACCAAGCCTACGATGCCACAATACTAAATCATGGGAATCATAAGCTACAAGACACCTAGGGCTAGAAGTAGAAGAGACACGGAAATCAGCACAAAAGATCCTCTCAAACCTAGAGATCTCAAAGACAAACTCACCAGAGAAATCTATAACCCTGCACTCACCACTCTTAAATCTCACCTCTAGACCCTCATCAAGCGGTGAGAAAGCAGAAGCAGATTATACCTCGGCTTACTTACCAAAGCGGCGTCCTTGAGCATGAACTTGTTGTTGACGCCTTTGTGCCCTTAGGTCATCACGGTCCCAAGAGAAGCATCCCCAAATGTGATCAATTCATTCCGGATGCACGTGTGAGGGAAGAGAACCATTTAGAATCTCTAGTCATGTGTCGAGAACAGCCGGAGTCAACAAGCCATATGTCCTCCTTCCTCGCATGACGGACCTACAAAGGCACGAGCAGAAACATCGTGCCTCGATCTTTGGGGTTAGTGATAAAAGACTTGGGAATACAGTACTGAGTCACACGACGCTTAGGCAAAACAGAAGAAGCAGCAGTAAAATGGTTAGGAGCAAAACCATAAGAATGCACACGAGAACCACCTAGACCTCTCCGAATCGACCTACCAAAAGGTCGGTACTCCCCCTGTCTAGATGCTACCCGTGGTCTCTCCTCACGATGTCCTAAACCAGAACACTGCCTAGAGCCACCAAAGGAGTCAAAGAAGTCATCTACGAACTCAGGCCTATGTCTAGCAGGAAAAACAGGCTGTCTGGCTCTAGAGACTATAGCAGGTGAAGAAACTCCTCTAATGGTCCTCAAGGCATTCATCCTCTCCTTCCTCTCAATCTTGGCTCTACGGAAGCAGAACTCAACAATATGGCCATTCTTCTTGCGAGAAGGTGCAATGGTACTTGACCTTTTGAAGTGCGACACGATGAAGTAGAAGCACCTATCTTGCTAGAAGTGGTTTGGGCAAAACCGTGATTTGAATACTATCTTGGATGGCTTAGAGGGTTCTACCTCAAACAGACCACTCTCAACAGCTCTAACAATCTTAGGTGGATGATTCTTGGAATGCTCTAGGGAATCAAAACCTAGGCCACTATTATTCACACTCACCTTAGATTTGTCTAGAATCATGTTGAGTTTCTTCCTCCCACCAACAAATCTCTCAAGAGTCCCTTTGAGGTAGTCATTTTGTATGGCTAGTTCATAACAAGAAGCACACTTATTTGACTTGCTAGCCCTATCAGATTTTTCCTTATAGTAAGCTACCTCGACTTTCAAAGCCTCACAAGACACACAATAGTTATCCCTAATCTTATCCAACTGCTCTTTGAACTTAACTCTAAAAGCTTCTTGTATCTTATCTACATTATGCCCAAGTTCAATACAAAGAGTACAAGAATCAGAATCAACAACTCTCTTGGAAGCAGTCATGGACATGGTTGTTCAATTTTAGCCTTTTCTTCTAGTGTCTTGTTTAAAGCATCATTCTCAATTGTGAGTTTAACACGTTTTCACATGAAGCAGTTTTAGAGTAAAGAACCATTTCAGGTCATCTCCTTCATTTTAATCCTACTATCCTCACAATGAGAACACATGTGACTAGCATCAAATTTCGCAATTCTTTCATAGCGCTATCAATTTTAATTCAAGCAAAGCACAGTTTGAGCAAGATAATGGAATAGAATCAACTTGATAGTCACATCTAAAGCAATGGCATTCATGCAAGCGAGGACTAGACTTGAGAGTTTCTAGTTCATCAAAAGCATCTTTCAGTTGACTAGCAATAGAGGAATGGGCGATTTCAGATTTGCTAGTTCATTAAGCAAGCTAGAGCAAGAATCACAATCATCGGCAAGATTAATGGATTTGAGCCTATCAACCTTTAAGTTCAAATCATCAATCATGGCATCCTGTTCCTAATCATTTTTCTTGCTTATACATTTTCTTTTTCAAAGCATAGGCTAAAAGCACGTTTCATACTAGTAAGTGAAGGGCGTACCTCATCGGGATCGCTGAAAAGGTCGTCGTCGTTGGAGGAGATGAGTCATGGTTGTCGCTAGCCATGAAGCACATGCCGGTGAAGTCCTGGGCCTTCTTCTTGCCATGAGAGTCATCGTCGTCGTCCTCCGTCTCCGAGTCCACATCGCTCATGTTCACACTCTCAAGAGCGGCAAGGACTTGGCTGACGAACTTGTGATAGTTTGGCTTCTTGCCTTTCTTGTCTTTGGCTTGATGACGCCTCCAAGAGTCCTTCTCCTCCTTGCCCTTCAGCTTGGGGCACTTAGAGCGAATGTGGTTAGGCTCACCACACTCGAAACAAGTGACAGGGCCACCTCTCCTCCTGTTCCTCACTTTGTTGTAAACTCTCGAGAATTTGGTGGATAGAAGGGCTAAATCGACTTCAGTAGCTTCTCTAGGCTGCTCATCGCTCAAAGAATGTAAAGTCGACAAAGAAAAGCCGGATGAGCCAAAATCAAAGGAATCGGTCGAGCTACCCTTAGATGGGTCGACCACCAAAGCCATCGACTCTGTCTTGGGGAGGCGAGATAAAGTCAATCTCATGCGTCTTCAACCTCGAGTAGAGCTTATCCATGGTAAGCTCACTCATGTGATGTTGTCATTGATGGATGTGATCTTCATCCCCAGACCTTCACATCAAGAGCACCCAAAAAGTGGCGTGCGTTCTCGGACTTCGGTGAAAACAAGATCAGCAAAGGCGAAGGTCATGAAAAATCTTGGAGAACCTCCCCACGGCTCATCTAAAGACTCACGGTCTTTGCTCGATCTTTGAGTATTCTTTCTTGGTGGTTACTGTCTCACTTCCTTGATCACAGTCGAACCCTCGTGGTAGTCACAAAGGGTCCTCCGGATCTCATGAAGCAGACCTCAAATGAGCCCACGCTCAAACTCGGATCGACTAAGACCTTGGATCGAGAAAGTTAGAGCCTTGCTATTAGCCTCAACATCTGGACTGATCACATCGTCATTGGCTGGCACAACATATGGATTTTTGACCTTAAGCCAAATAGCGTGCCCTTGAGCCTCGATGTAGGCATGCATGTGTGCCTTCTAGTAAGCAAAATCAACTCCATTGAACACAGGTGGTTTGGTCGAATACTTGTTAGTCGCCATGGCTCCAAAGACCGGTTAAGATCTATGTGAAGAGCTAACCGGGCTCTGATACCAATTGTAGGACCGGAAAGGCGACTAGAGGGGGGGGTGAATAGGAGCACGAACAGTTTTTCGCCTTAATTGAATTCAATACTAACTTCACTCCAATAGCTATAAAAGCTATGAAGATCAATATTCAAGTACAGTGGAAGACTTGCATTGAATCCAATCAAAACCCCGACGCGAAACACCCAAAATTACCAAAAACCCAAATCTCAAAGTGTTGGGCGGTCTGACCTCTCAAATTGGTGGTCTGACACTTTTGCCTAGCGGTCAGACCGCTGATTTTGGCGGTCAGACCGCCCCTGACGATGAACAGGAAAATCAGCACAATCAGCCTGAAAAACCGAAACGAAAAATCGGTCTAACTTTTGATCCGTAAGGCCAAACTTCACGAAATTTGGAACACACCTTCCTAAGGATATTAGGAACCTATTCCAAGTGGAGATTGAGTAGATCCACGTCAAAGTTTTGAACTTTTTCTGTTTTACCGAAGGAGGGTTCAAAACCGGGCAAAAACCAAAAACTTGATCCAAATCTTGCTCGTGGGAGATTGATGATCTAGATGATCCTAGATGTATTCCCACACATCACAGTAAGGTAAAAGAGGGCATGAAACAAACCAAAAACCACAGGATCAAGGAAGCACCCAAAATCATCAAAAGAGAAGGGAAAGCACATGAAGACTCATCTTTGAACAAACACCCATAGAGTGATTCACGATTTGATGCTGGTTACAGCCACTCCATCCATGGAGGACAAAGCTCAATCCATGAGCACACAACTCAACACATCTCCATAGAACCCTAAGCCTCTTCTCTTTCTCCTAAGCCCTAAGACAAACTAGGGTTTACCATGAAGTGCTTCAAGTGGTTGCATAACAGCCCCCTCTCTATTTATATGAGGTCTAGAGCTTCTAGAAGACTTAACCTAATGGGCTCCGTTAAGGCCCAATACAAGCGGGTCACACTGCACGCATCTCAAAGCGTTGTCTTCACTTTTCTTGACCTAATCCACTTCTTGGCCGCACCGTCTTGCTTGCGTGGGTTGGCATTAGGTCACCAAAGGCGGTATTTGGTGAAATTACCAAAATACCCTTCTCGATCTTTTCAGAAGACCGAGTCCAAACTGTCTGAAACACATCCATGCTTTGCCACGTGTAGGTTGATCCGGCAGCTCTCATCGTGTTGGCAAGTCTCTCCCATCCGGTTCCCCGGACCACCTTAACACTTGCAGAACCCCGCAGCTTGATCCAACGATCGCGCCGAAGCGCCTGATTCGGTCACCTTCATCCATTCTGCGTCATGCTTGAGTCACTTGACCTCACGGCATCCATGATCGTTACGGACCTCGGCTCTCCAAGCTTAGTCGATCCTCCTCGCCGTTGACCGTCGTTGACCTCCAAGCCACCTACGACAATAGACAAGCAAACACGAATCCGGGAACAAGTTCTTCACAACTTGACCCACGTTAGACAAAACATGCAATATGCAACACATATGCAATATCAAACAAGGATATGACCTATCCCAAAATCAATCCATAACTAATATCATCATTCTGCACAAAAACCGGCGATTGGAATAGCCATTACGGCGGTCGACCGCCAGGGGTGAACGAAAATCAATTGAAGACAAGGCCGGTCTGACCGCCGGATTGGCTGGTCTGACCGCCACAAGACCGGTTTGACCGCCACACAGAAACCGGTCTGACCGCCTGAGACCTGACAGATTCAGTAACTTTGACGAAAATGATTGAAACTTCAAATCAAAAGCAACATTGCCAATTGTTTCATCATCCTAAGATCATGGGCATATCCCCATGATATCCACAATTGTTTTATTTTATTTTCTGGTTTTATCTTGGGATTCCTTTTTCCAAGACTCAGTTCTTTTTCTGTGGAGTTGTTTTTATTTCTTTTTAGCTTGCCCGTATTTCAAAGTCTTTTTAAAGCTTTAGAAATAAAACAAACCATTTGCATTTCATTGAATAAATGTAAAGCTTAAATTGAAATTCCAAAGTGAAAAACATTTAAATGATTAAATCAAACTTTAATTAAATTCTAAAATTAGTTTAGTGGATTTTCTGGGTTTCTTGGATTTTATTCAAGTCGGTGCTATTTCTTGCAACCCAGTCTGTTTTATTTCTTTTCTGCCTTCCCAAAAATTATTTTATTTTTTGTAAAATTTAATTTAAATTGGTGGTCTATTTTGAAGCTTTAAAAATAAAAATAATCATTTGGATTTTATCGGTTTAATTTAAAGCTCAAAATTGAATTTCTGAAGTAAAAATATTTTAATTGGTTAAAATAAACTTCAAAAAATCCAAAACTAATTTATTTGATCTATTCAAGTTCCAAAGTATTTTATAAAATTTTCTTGAAATTTTTAGATTTATTTATTTTGTGAATTTTCTTTATTCCCTTTCCCTTTTCTCTCCCTCCCTTTTTTTCCTTTTCCCTGGCGCTGGTCATCTTCTTCCCGTGGACTAGCTCACCTCTCTCTCTTTCATCCCATTTCCTTCCCGTTGGTAGCCCATCCCTTCCTCCTGCCACCCCCATGCCACCTCCATTCCTCCCCCATGCCGTCGCCCACACCCTGCCGCCTCCCATGCCCCGGCTTTCTCCCTCCCCCACGCCACCTCCCCATGCAGCTACTGCTGCTGCCAGGCCGTGCGCCACCTCCCAATGCTCCTCCTCTCTCCCTCCCCCCTTGCCTCCTCTATAAAATGAGCAGCAAGCTCCTTCCTCTTACTCCCCTCACCTTTCTTCTCCCCTTCCTTCCCTTTCTTTCTTCTTCCTATAGCCCGGCCATGCAAACCCCCCCCCCACCCCAAGCCGAACTCCTCCTCTCCCCAGCAGCTTCTTCTCCAGTCGACCTCCATCCCGTGCTACTCCCTTCTTCCTCCCTCCTCCCTTTTCTTCCTCCCTAGCCGAGCAGCAAGAAGCTCCCCATGTTGTCGCCCAGCTCCCTGCTGCAGCTCCTCCTGAGCTCCTCACACTGCCAGCCATGGCAGCCCATGCGTTGCCATTGCTGCTGCAGCAACACCTCCCCCTTGCTGCTCTCTCCCTTTCTCCCCTCTAAAACTAGTAGCAAGCTCTTCCTCTCCCCCTTGCTTCTCCAACCGGCCAGCCAGCATCTCCTTCCTCCCTTCCCCTCCTCCCTTTTTCTTTCTCCAACCGAAGCAACACAACCGAGAGCTCCACTCCATTTTTATTTTCCAACCGTGAGCTCCCTCTCTTCTTTCTCCCCTCCTCCAGTGCAAACCACCAGGAAGCTCTAGCTTACCTCTCCCCTCTCCCTCCCGTGTTGCTCCCTTTCCCCTTCCTCCTCCCTTCCTCTTCCCCTCCACCCTTTCTTCTTTTCCCATGCCGAGCAGCCAGCAGCTCCCCCCACGACGCATGCTCATGCTTCCACTGCCGCTCCATCCTCCCCCTTGTGCTGCTCCCTTTCTCCCCTTGTTTCCTCTATGCAAAGGCTGCATGCTCTGTAACGTCCCGTTTTCTTTTAAGTCCTTGCCAAGTTTTCAAAATAAAAGTAACCATTTGGCTTTATTGAGAATCCAAAGCTTAACCTGAGATTTTTTTGAATCTGGAGAGTTCAATTGGAATTAATCAAACCTTCACTAAGCTCTTAGTTGGTGTTCCTTGCGGTTGTAGCTCTCTGTTGTGTCTTTGTTGCTCTTGGGTTCTTTGTGTCCCAGAGCCTCCTGTGTGCCACTGGGTTTTGTCTTCTCTTTTAACTTCCTTTGTTGGCTTGAATCTCTTTGAGACTCAGACCTCCCCTCTCTCTCTCTCATCTTTCCCTCTGTTGGGACCCCTCCAGTGTTTGGGTTTTCTTGTTAAGAACGGCTCGGGTTGGTGTTTCTAACCTCTTTGGTCTCTTCAAGCCACGCTTGGCTTTTCTTCTTTTGGACCTCCTGTGGACCTCTCCACGCCCTCTCGGAACCTCTGAGTTCTCTTGGGCGCTCGAGTTCCTCTGGACCTCCAGGTGCCCTTTTGGGACCTTTCTAGACCTCCTTGTGGCTATTTGGACCTCCTTGTGTTCAAATAGACCTCCCTTTGTCCTACTGAGACCTTTACATGTCCTCACGGACCTCCTCCGTGTCCTTTAAGACCTCCCCTTGTTGAGATCTAGCCGCTCAGACCTCCCCTTGTTGAGATCTAGCCGCTCAGACCTCCCCTTGATGAGATCTAGCCGCTCAGACCTCCCCTTGTCGAGATCTAGCCGCTCAGACCTCCCCTTGTTGAGATCTAGCCGCTCAGACCTCCCCTTGTTGAGATCTAGCCGCTCAGACCTCCCCTTGTCGAGATCTAGCCGCTCAGACCTCCCCTTGATGAGATCTAGCCGCTCAGACCTCCCCTTGTCGAGATCTAGCCGCTCGAGACCTCCCTTGATGAGATCTAGCCGCTCAGACCTCCCCTTGTCGAGATCTAGCCGCTCAGACCTCCCATTGTCGAGATCTAGCCGCTCAGACCTCCCCTTGTCGAGATCTAGCCGCTCAGACCTCCCCTTGTCGAGATCTAGCCGCTCAGACCTCTCCTTGTCGAGATCTAGCCGCTCAGACCTCCCCTTGTTGAGATCTAGCCGCTCAGACCTCCCTTGTTGAGATCTAGCCGCTCAGACCTCCCTTGTTGAGATCTAGCCGCTCAGACCTCCCTTGTTAGGATCGGCCTTTAGGACCTCCTCTCTGGAGATCTTAGCCGTCCGGGTTCTCCATTAGTGGGATCCAAAGGTTCAGACCTCCTTAGTTCAAGACCTCCTCCTCGGCCCTTCTTTGGTCTTTTGTAAAGACCACCCTCCTAACCTTGAATATTCTGTTGGTCGGGACCTCCTGCGCCCTTTGATCTGGACCGTTGAGGTCCTCCCTTGAGATCTTGACCGTTAGATCTCCTTTTGGAGATCTACTCGTCGGGACCTCCTGCGCCCTTTGATCTGGACCGTTGAGGTCCTCCTTGAAATCTTGAGCCTTAGACCTCCCTTGTGCGGTCCGAGTGCGTGGCCTCCTCGTTGTGAGCTTTGAGGACCTCTTGACTGGGACCTCTTCTTGAGTCCTTGGACCTCCTATCCGAGACCTCCCCTTTGAGTGTCTTGGACCTCTTGCCCGAGGACCTCGCGGTGGTCTTTGGCGGGAATGACCCTTTTCGGTGAGGCCACCTCTTTGACCGATGGTGCACCCTTTTGGTGGCCCCACTTGCGGCCCTCTTCACCTTGTAATTATTGCTCTTGCCTCGAGAACTCATGCGCATTTAATAGGTGTCGGGTCACATTAAATGCAGTCCCATCCGAGGTACTTTATTTCAATTCTTTTGGGCAAGCCCCGCCCAAGTAGTCCCGATTGCCAACCGTCTCTAGGTTTCCTTGTGGTGCACACCACCAACTCTGACTATATTTAGCTTTGGAAGGCGAGCCTTTGTAATCTTTTTGCTCATTTCTTCCTTTCCTGCCTCCTCTGCTCGGTTCTTCCTTGCATAAGACCCTCCCGGGGAGCTCTTTGGCGGTGTTAAGCCTCTTGGTTTCCTTTTGGCTGAGTTGGTTTGAGTTCCTTTTTGGTTCTTTTGTTGTTCTCTGGCTTAGTGTGGTTTTGCTTATTTGGTTCTCTTGCGACGTGTAGATCACGAGTTCGAGGAGATCTTGGACCCGACTCTTCTTTGCAGAAGGCTCTCCTTTGCTTGACCAAGGCAAGCCACAGACCTCCTTTTGATCATCTTGAACCAAGCTTTGCAAATGTATTTGGTTTAAATTATCATGCATGGCTATGTTTATAAGAAAATGGTTTGGGCTATAGTTACTTGCCTACTTTCATTATGCCTCCTTTATACCTTGTCTCCATCATGTTGTCATGTTCACCTTGTGAGCCTTAGGGTGGATAATTTTGTTGGTGTTCTTTGTTATTTGCCAACATGGGGGCCGTGAGGTCTTATATAGCCTCGCTTAGAAAATGTGGTTTGAGCGTATCATGCTTCATCTCCTATAATCTTGACTAATAAGTTATGAAATGTGTGGTTGGTGCCATTGTTGAGCAGCTATGGTAGGATGCCTAAGTTGTGTCGATCGTGGTGTGAGACCACTTAGTTAAAATTGTGTGCCAGGTGGGTGGTCTTTTGGCATGGGCTAATACAATTGTTTTGCTAAGGCAAGAAGGCGAGGAGTGAGTAGTGGGTCTTGTGCACCTTGGTTTGTGGAAGTCTTGCCTTAGCACAATTAAGGACTTCACTTTGTATCTGTCGAATGGGCCAATTAGTGCAACCACAAGATCATTTTATGGGAATAGTGCAGGCTGAATAATTAGCAATGAGATGGCTTGGGGCTGTTTTGGTTGGCGTGTGATTAGTTGGCGCAAGAGGGCACCCCATAACCCTGTGGATTTCTAGACCCTTTGGAGGGATTGCGAAACCTTAGCGGGCAGCCCTAGTCGGTTCAAAGCTTTGTAAAGGCCTTGCAGCGCTCTAGGCTGCTCACCTTAGGAAGTGAGCAAGGGTGGCCGGAACCCATCCGCTAGAGAGATCGTGGATTGTGGGTAAAGTTGTACACCTCTGCAGAGTAAAAGATCTATTGAATAGCCAAGTCCTTGGTCATGGACATGCTTTCGATGAAATGGTGCAAGGGGTAGATGTTTCAAAAACTTGTGCCATTGGACACTTCATGAGATGCTTTGGCTTTGCCTCGAAGAGACCTTGGCGGCTCGGAGGGGTCAAGGTTGGCTCGGGTAGTGGTCGGGGGTTGGTTCGGACCTCTGGAATGGGTGTTCAGGTGGGTTTTGGGTGAGGACACAGCCCTTTGGTGTGATCAGACCTCCCCAATTTTTGGTTGTGGCCGTGAGTTGGTGCTCACACCACCTTTTATTAAAACATCAAAAGTATTATGTATTATGGTTTTACCTTCTTGCCTTTCAATCTATTATTGCTATTATTGTCAAATTTGGCTTTGCATAAACTAACCATCTGACTCTCCATTGGTAAGTCCTTGCATGAATATTATTGCATCTTTGCTCTCTGTGACTTCTTGAGTACATTCCAAGTACTCATGGCTTAAGCCAATGTCCATGCAGATTATGAGGATGACCAAGTGCGAGGCGGTCTGAGACCTCTTGAGGAGGAATTCTTGACGACTAAGATGCCTAGGGCGTCCTCCACCCGGCTGACTGTGGTGCTTGTTGGATGGCTTCTGCGTGTTTTGGTGTTTGAGCCCTAGAGCTCCTTGTGCTTGATTGTAAGTCCTCGTTGGTTTTGTAAGCCCTCGATGGCGAGACCTCTTGTTAACAAGCTTGACCATAAGGTCCTAGTATATAAAGTTTAATTTATGCGCTTCATCTTTGTTTGACCTCGTGGTTGTGGTATTGGCTTGTGTTCTTGTGCGAGCTAGCTCGATTGTCTGGGACTAGCTCGGATGCAGGCGGGACCACCGGGAGGTCCCACGGGACTAGCTTTGGGAGGTCTGCGGACCTCTCTTGGTGATGTGCTGGAGGTGCTCTGCGGCGGTGGCGGCCACGACCTCGGGAGGTCCTCAAGACCTCTGGGAGGTCGATGGCGAGACCAAGACCTCCGGGAGGTCCGCAAGACCTCTGGGAGGTCTGGCACCTCCTCGGTAAAGCTCCATGCGGTGCTACCACATCCTTCCGTGGTGACTTGGCGCAAAAAAAAGGTCCTCCGGACCTCTTGCGGTACATCACGGGTTGGGTCGTCACGGTTGGTATCGAGCCTAGGTGGTTTGTGGGGCGTGGCCATAAGCGAAAAAAGTCGATTTAGTTTTTATCCAAAAGTTATTTTCTAAAGCAAGTCAACTTAAAATTTGTTTAGTAGTTCTTTCCTTGTCTTTGGTTCTATGTTGCCCTTATCACCTTAAAATCTTTTCTTGTCTGTTCTACTCTCATCTTAACTCCTCCTTAGTTCCTTATCTTATCTCTCTTTGGAACCTTGATTTTGAATCTAACTTGACTTCCTTGCCTTTATAACTTCAATAGGGCCATTGGAGAAAGGTTAGGATTAGTGGTCCTATTACGAGTCTCGCTTAGCTTGGGTCTTGAAGACCTCTGTTTTGAAGCTTCATTGCCTCTTTTGGCCTCCTGGCCTTTTGGTTCTCTCTTGGGTTAACCAAGTCACCCCTAATAGTTGCCCTATCTTTATTTCTCTGTATCCTCTTACCCTTTATGCTTTCCTTCTTACCTATTAAACCTTTAGAGTTTTGTCCAGATAGTGCAGAACTCGGCGATCCACAAGTCGAGGTGAGCCCCAGGCGCTTGCCTCCACCCCCACCTCCTCCGATGGCGACAGCAGACCGGGTTTTAGGCGGTTTATGGCGGCCAAGCTCGGATGATGAGCTCTATGATGCGAATATGAACAGATCATGGCTCAACAAAGCGGACCACCAATGCTTTACTTGCCATGATGAGTCGAATAGTCGAGTGCAGCGGCCACCACCTCCACCCCGGCTCACCCTCAATCAAATTTGTCGAGTTCATGAAGACACGCCCGGCTACATTCGAGCTCTCCAGAGCCTTTAGATGAGATGATTGGCTGAGATCAACAGAGAAGAAGTTGGATATTGCTCATTTGTGAAGGCAGGGAGAAGGTTTTGTTGCCTCACATCAAGCTGGAAGGACTGCGGTGAGTGGTGGGACACATTTTGTGCCTCACATCTTGACCCCGGAGGATCTCTTGGGCGAGTTCTCTGCGACTTTTCGCCACTCCCATGTCCACGATGGGAAGGTAGAGATGAAAAAGGAAGAGTTTAGAGAGCTCAAGCAAGGCGGTATGTCGATGAAGTGAGTATCTCACTAAGTTCACTCAATTGTCGCGTTATGCTCGCGAAGATGTGGCTACGGATGATCTTGTGGCGAAGCGTTTTAGCGAGGCCTCCATCCCGGCTTAAAAGTTCAAGTTGTGAGCAGCGATTATCACGATTTCCAGCATATGGTGAACAAGGCAATGCTCATTGAGGAATCGAAGAGAACTCTCTGAGTCCTACAAGAGAAAGGTGCCACCCTCGGTGCTCGGCAAAGACCTCCCAGCGCCACAAAGCTTTTGTGCAAGTACCAACAAGCGCCAAGGACCTCTGGACCTTCGGGACCTCTGCCAAGACCTCCCTTGGTGTCTCCTTTCGGTGCCGCATCACTAGCAAAGACACCAAGACAACTAGCGACCTCCACAAAGGTGGGATCACACGCTTCAAGTGTCACCAAGTGGGGCATTTTGCTAATCAATGCCCACTAAAGCAGAGCCAACCACCAAGACCTCTACTTCAGGACCTCCCTCGGCCAAGACCCTCAGTCGCAGGACCTCCTCAAGCAGAACCTCCCAAACTTTTGGAAGGGCCGTGTGAACCATGTGGCGATGGAAGAAGCTGAGACCTCCTCGGGCGTGGTACTAGGTATGTTCCTAGTAAATTGATGCAGTGCAGTTTTATTTGACTCTGGAGCTTCCCATTCGTTTATTTCTCGGAGTTTTCTTTGCAAAGCACCAGTTTGAGTTGTTGCTCTTAAGTCTACCTTGTTGGTTCAATCCCGGCTCGAACTAAGCACGAACCGGGGTTGTCCACAAGTGAAAATGGTCATAGAAGGAGTAGAATTTCTAGCCAACCTTATCCTTTTGGACACGGGTCCCTAGATGTGATTTTGGGCATGGGTGGCTAGCTAACCACCATGCCATGTTGGATTGTAGTGGCAAAAGTATCTCTTTGACCAGCCCTAGTGGTGCCCTTTGTGAAGTTTTGGCCACCTCGGAGAAACTCCAAGGAGCCCTATCTTGTAGTGCTCAAGTTCAAGTTTTGGAGGATGTCCTGTTGTTAAAGAATTTGTGGATGTGTTCCTGATGAGCTCCTGGGAATGCCCCAGACAGAGACCTTGAGTTTGTCATAAACCTTGTCCGAGGACCTCCCCATCTCCAAAAGGCCCTCTGATTGCATGTTGATGATCATGTGGAGTTGAAAAAGGTTGGAAGACTTGCGAGCAAGGGTTTTATTAGACCTAGCTCCTCACCTTGGGGAGCCCAGTGATTTTGTGCCTAAAAGGATGGCACTCAAAGGATGTGTGTGGACTCTGAGCTCTCAATGATGTCACCATCAAGAACAAGTATCCTTTGCCAAGAATTGATGATTTATTTGATCAATTGAAGGGGTCATTGTGTTTTCCAAGATAGATTTGAGAACGAGGATATCACCAACTTAAGATTCGCAAGGAAGACATCCTAAGACAGCTTTTTCAACTAGGTATGGGTTATTTGAATTCCTTTGTTATGTCTTTTGGGCTGACCAATGCCCTGCCTATTTCATGAATTTGATGAGCTGAGTGTTCATGGAGTACCTAGACAAGTTTGTCATTGTCTTTATTGACGACATTCTAGTGTACTCCAAGAGTGAAGAGGAGCATATAAGCCATCTCTTTTTGGTTTTGGAAAAGTTGAGAGCTCATCGACTTTTTGCCAAATTTAGTAAGTGTGAGTTTTGGCTAAAAGAAGTGGTCTTTTTGGGGCATGTTTTGTCAAAAGAAGGAGTCTGTCAACCCTAGTAAGGTTCAAGATGTGCTCAATTGGGAACCCCTAGGACCATGCCTCAAGTTGAAGTTTTCTTGGCATGGCGGTTATTCTGAAGGTTTATTGAAGGCTTCTCCCGGATTGCAAAACCTCTCACTCAGCTATTAAAGAAAGAAAAGAAGTTCCTTTGGACCTCAGTTGTGAGCAGAGCTTCCAAGAGCTCAAGAGAAAGTTGACCTCTGCCCCAGTTTTGGTTCTTCCAGATGTCAGGAAAGATTTCGAAGTTTATTGTGATGCGTCAAAGCAAGGACTTGGCTGTGTTCTAATGCAGGACAGAAAAGTGGTAGCTTACGCTTCAAGACAGTTGAAGCCTCATGAAGCAAACTACCCTACTCATGACCTAGAGTTGGCTGCTGTGGTTCATGCCTTAAAAATTTGGCGCCATTACCTCATTGGTAATAGGTGTGAAATTTACACTGACCACAAAAGCCTAAAGTACATCTTTACACAAGCGGATTTGAATTTGAGGCAGAGAAGGTGGCTTGAGCTTATTAGGACTACAATGTGGAATTCACTACCACCCGAGCAAGGCCAATGTGGTGGCGAGATGCTTTGAGCGAGAAAAGTTTATGTCAATACTTTGATGGTTAAGGAGAGCCAACTTTGCCTTGTATGAAGAATTCTTGAAGCTTAGACTTGAGTTAGTGGAAGAAGGGTTTTTGGCAACTCTTGAAGTGCAACCTACCTTACAAAAGCAGATCAAGGCAGCCCAAGATGGAGATGCTAGCATCCAAGAGATTAAGACCAACATAAGAGAAGGGAAGGGCGCAAGGTTTTCTATGGATGACCTAGGTGCGGTTTGGTTTGATAAGAGGCTCTGTGTGCCCAATAACACGGAGCTCAAGGGTATAATACTTAAAAAGCCCATGAAGCTTTGTATTCTATACATCCAGAGTTACAAAAATGTACCAAGATGTCAAGGAATTGTCTTGGTGGCGAAAATGAAGAAGGAGATAGCAGATTTTGTGACCAAATGTGACACTTGCCAAAAGGTTAAAGCGATGCACCAAAGACCTGGAGGACTTTTAGTGCCCTTACCCATACCCGAGTGGAAGTGGGAAGAGATCGGCATGGATTTTATTCTTGGTTTACCTCGTACCCAAGCTGGTTTTAATTCTATTTGGGTCATAGTGGATAGATTAACAAAAATGGCTCACTTTATTCCTATGAAGACTACTTATCTCGGAGACAAGCTAGCGAAATCTACATGGCAAAAGTGGTGTGCCTTCATGGTGTTCCAAAGAAGATAGTCTCGACAGAGGATCTCAATTCACCTCCACGTTTTGGCAAAAGCTACATGATGCCTTGAGCACAGAGCCTCAACTTTAGTCAAACATACCACCCTCAAGCAGATGGCCAACCGAGAGAGTTAACCAAGTCCTTGAGGACATGTTGAGAGCTTGCGCTCTAGAAAGACAATCTAGTTGGGACAAGATGTTACCATATCTGAATTTTCCTATAATATGACTACCAGCGAGTCTCCAAATGTCCCTTTTGAAGCTATTTATGGGAGAAAGTGTAGGACTCCTTGTCTTTGACAGAATCGGGTGAAGGCCAAGTTCTTGGCAGGACCTGAAAGAAGCCGAGGATCAAGTGAGATCAATTAGGGAGAAGTTAAAGACGGCCCAAACTAGGCAAAAGAGCTACTGAGATGTTAGGCGTCGAGACCTAACTTTTGTCCCAGGAGACCGTGTCTACCTCAAAGTTTCACCTCTCAAAGGTATCAATGTTCAGAGTTAGTGGGAAGCTTGCTCCAAGATTTATTGGACCCTTTCCATCCTTGCAGAAGGGGTGAAGTAACCTACCAGTTGGACCTCCTCCTCGACTTGTTGGAGTTCACAATGTGTTCCACGTGTCACAGCTTGAAGAAATGCTTGCGAATGCTAGAGGACCAAATGCCTTTAGAAGTCTGTGGACCTCCAAGAAAACCTCACTTACAGAGAGCACCCCATCAAGATTTTGGGCGTGTCGAGAGAGTTACCAGAGCAAGACCACCAAGGCGTGCAAGGTGCAATGGAGCAACCACTCGGCCGAGGCAACATGGGAGCGAGAAGAGGACCTCGGGAAGGAGTTCCCCACCTATTCCCTAGCTCGGCTGAATCTAGGGGTCGAGATTCCCTTAAGGGTGAAGGTTTGTAACGTCCGTTTTCTTTTAAGTCCTTGCCAAGTTTTCAAAATAAAAGTAACCATTTGGCTTTATTGAGAATCCAAAGCTTAACTTTGAGATTTTTTGAATCTGGAGAGTTCAATTGGAATTAATCAAACCTTCACTAAGCTCTTAGTTGGTGTTCCTTGCGGTTGTAGCTCTCTGTTGTGTCTTTGTTGCTCTTGGGTTCTTTGTGTCCCCGAGCCTCCTGTGTGCCACAGGTTTTGTCTTCTCTTTTAACTTCCTTTGTTGGCTTGAATCTCTTTGAGACTCGAGACCTCCCTTCTCTCTCTCTCATCTTTCCCCTCTGTTGGGACCCCTCCGTGTTTGGGTTTTCTTGTTAAGAACCGGCTCGGGTTGGTGCTTCTAACCTCTTTGGTCTCTTCAAGCCACGCTTGGCTTTGCTTCTTTGGACCTCCTGTGGACCTCTCCCGCCCTCTCGGAACCTCTGAGTTCTCTTGGGCGCTCGAGTTCCTCTGGACCTCCAGTGCCCCTTTGGGACCTTTCTAGACCTCCTTGTGGCTATTTGGACCTCCCTTGTGTTCAAATAGACCTCCCTTTGTCCCTGAGACCTTTACTGTCCCACGGACCTCCTCCGTGTCCTTTAAGACCTCCCTTGTTGAGATCTAGCCATTGAGACCTCCCCTTGTTGAGATCTAGCCGCTCAGACCTCCCTTGTTGAGATCTAGCCGCTCAGACCTCCCCTTGATGAGATCTAGCCGCTCAGACCTCCCTTGTCGAGATCTAGCCGCTCAGACCTCCCCTTGTTGAGATCTAGCTCAGACCTCCCTTGTTGAGATCTAGCCGCTCAGACCTCCCCTTGACGAGATCTAGCCGCTCAGACCTCCCCTTGTTGAGATCTAGCCGCTCAGACCTCCCCTTGTCGAGATCTAGCCGCTCAGACCTCCCTTGATGAGATCTAGCCGCTCGAGACCTCCCTTGTCGAGATCTAGCCGCTCAGACCTCCCTTGATGAGATCTAGCCGCTCAGACCTCCCTTGTTGAGATCTAGCCGCTCAGACCTCCCTTGTTGAGATCTAGCCGCTCATACCTCCCTTGTCGAGATCTAGCGCTCGAGACCTCCCTTGTCGAGATCTAGCCGCTTAGACCTCGCCTTGTCGAGATCTAGCCGCTCAGACCTCCCTTGTTGAGATCTAGCCGCTCAGACCTCCCTTGTTGAGATCTAGCCGCTCAGACCTCCCTTGTTGAGATCTAGCCGCTCAGACCTCCCTTGTTAGGATCGGCCTTTAGGACCTCCTCTCTGGAGATCTTAGCCGTCTGTGTTCTCCTTTAGTGGGATCCAAAGGTTCCGACCTCCTTAGGTCCAAGACCTCCTCCTCGGCCCTTGCTGGTCTTTTGTAAAGACCACCCTCCTAACCTTGAATATTCCTGTTGGTCAGGACCTCCCTGCGCCCTTTGATCTGGACCGTTGAGGTCCTCCCCTTTGAGATCTTGACCGTTGAGGTCCTCCCCTTTGAGATCTTGACCGTTAGATCTCCCTTTTGGAGATCTACTCGTCAGGACCTCCCTGCGCCCTTTGATCTGGACCGTTGAGGTCCTCCCCTTGAAATCTTGACCCTTAGACCTCCCTTGTGCAGGTCCGAGTGTCAGGGCCTCCTCGTTGTGAGCTTTGAGGACCTCTTGACCAGGGCCTCTTCTTGAGTCCTTGGACCTCCTATCCAGGACCTCCCCCTTTGAGTGTCTTGGACCTCTTGCCCAGGACCTCGCGGTGGACTTTGGCGGGAATGACCTTTTTGGTGAGGCCACCTCTTTGACGATGGTGCACCCTTTTGGTGGCCCCACTTGCGGCCCCTCTTCACCTTGTAATTATTGCTCTTGCCTCGAACTCATGCGCATTTAATAGGTGTCGGGTCACATTAAATGCATCCCATCCGAGGTACTTTATTTCAATTCTTTTGGGCAAGCCACCCCAAGTAGTCCCGTTGCCAACCGTCTCTAGGTTTCCTTGTGGTGCACACCACCAACTCGGCTATATTTAGCTTTGGGAAAGCGAGCCTTTGTAATCTTTGCTCATTTCTTCCTTTCCTGCCTCCTCTGCTCGGTTCTTCCTTGCAAGACCCTCCCGGGGAGCTCTTTGAGGCGGTGTTAAGCCTCTTGGTTTCCTTTTGGTGAGTTGGTTTGAGTTCTTTTTGGTTCTTTTGTTGTTCTCTGGCTTAGTGTGGTTTTGCTTATTTGGTTCTCTTGCGACGTGTAGATCACGAGTTCGAGGAGATCTTGGACCCGACTCTTCTGCAGAAGGCTCTCCTTTGCTTGACCAAGGCAAGCCACAGACCTCCTTTTGATCATCTTGAACCAAGCTTTGCAAATGTATTTGGTTTAAATTATCATGCATGGCTATGTTTATAAGAAAATGGTTTGGGCTAGTAGTTACTTGCCTACTTCTTTGTTATGCCTCCTTTATACCTTGTCTCCATCATGTTGTCATGTTCACCTTGTGAGCCTTAGGGTGGATAATTTAGTTGGTGTTCTTTGTTATTTGCCAACATGGGGCCGTGGGTCTTATATAGCCTCGCTTAGAAAATGTGGTTTGAGCGTATCATGCTTCATCTCCTATAATCTTGACTAATAAGTTATGAAATGTGTGGTTGGTGCCATTGTTGAGCGCTATGGCGGGATGCCTAAAATTTGTGTCGATTGTGGTGTGAGACCACTTGGTTAAAATTTGTGTGCCAGGTGGGTGGTCTTTTGGCATGGGCTAATACAATTGTTTTGCCAAGGCAAGAAGGCAGGAGTGAGTAGTGGGTCTTTGTGCACCTTTGGTTTGTGGAAGTCTTGCCTTAGCACAATTAAGGACTTCACTTTGTATCTGTCGGCTGGGCCAATTAGTGCAACCACAAGATCATTTTATGGGAATGGTGCAGGCTGAATAATTAGCAATGAGATGGCTTGGGGCTGTTTTGGTTGGCGTGTGATTAGATTGGCGCAAGAGGGGCACCCCATAACCCCGTGGATTTCTAGACCCTTTGGAGGGATTGCGAAACCTTAGCGGGCAGCCCTAGTCGGTTCAAAGCTTTGTAAAGGCCTTGCAGCGCTCTCTAGGCGCTCACCTTAGGAAGTGAGCAAGGGTGACCGGAACCCATCCGCTAGAGATCGTGGATTGTGGGTAAGTTGTACACCTCTGCGAGTAAAAGATCTATTGAATAGCCAAGTCCTTGGTCATGGACATGCTTCGTGAAATGGTGCAAGGGTAGATGTTTCAAAAACTTGTGCCATGGACACTTCCGCGAGATGCTTTGGCTTTGCCTCGAAGAGACCTTGGCGGCTCGGAGGGGTCAAGGTTGGCTCGGGTAGTGGTCGAGGTTGGTTCGGACCTCTGGAATGGGTGTTCAGGTGGGTTTTGGGTGAGGACACAGCCCTTTGGTGTGATCAGACCTCCCCAATTTTTGGTTGTGGCCGTGAGTTGGTGCTCACACCACCTTTTATTAAAACATCAAAAGTATTATGTATTATGGTTTTACCTTCTTGCCTTTCAATCTATTATTGCTATTATTGTCAAATTTGGCTTTATAAACTAACCATCTGACTCTCCATTGGTAAGTCCTTGCATGAATGTTATTGCATTTTTGCTCTCTGTGACTTCTTTGAGTACATTCCAAGTACTCATGGCTTAAGCCACATGTCAAAGCAGATTATGAGGATGACCAAGTGCGAGGCGGTCTGAGACCTCTTGAGGAGGAATTCTTGACGACTAAGATGCCTAGGGCGTCCTCCACCCGACGCACTGTGGTGCTTGTTGGATGGCCTGCGTGTTTTGGTGTTTGAGCCCTAGAGCTCCTTATGCATGATTGTAAGTCCTCGTTGGTTTTGTAAGCCCTCGGTGGCGAGACCTCTTGTTAACAAGCTTGACCATAAGGTCCTAGTATATAAAGTTTAATTTATGCGCTTCATCTTTGTTTGACCTCGTGGTTGTGGTATTGGCTTGTGTTCTTGTGCGAGCTAGCTCGATTGTCTGGGACTAGCTCGGATGCACAGGCGGGACCACCAGGGAGGTCCCTGGGGTTTAGCTTTGGGAGGTCTGCGGACCTCTCTTGGTGATGTGCTGGAGGTGCTACTGAGCAGGTGGCGGCCACGACCTCCGGGAGGTCCTCAAGACCTCTGGGAGGTCGATGGCGGACCAAGACCTCCGGGAGGTCCCATAAGACCTCTGGGAGGTCTGTGAGACCTCCTCGGTAAAGCTCCATGCGGTGCTACCACATCCTTCCGTGGTGACTTCGCAGCGCAAAAAAAAAATGATCCTCCCGGACCTCTTGCGGTACATCACGGGTTGGGTCGTCACATGCTCCCACACCAGCAGCTCCCCTCCCCCTTTCTTCTACTCTACAAAACCAAGCTAGCCGAGCTCATGTGCAAAATAGCTGTGAGCCATCCTCCTTCAAGCTCCCTCTCTGATGATTCATTTGTTGCACCGACCACGTAATGGCGAGCCCCTCGGCTTCCTCTTCCACCTCCCAGAATTCGCCCCTCTCTCTCTCTCTCTCTCTCTCTCTCTCTCTCTCTCTGTCTCTCTCTCGTTTCTCCGCAATTGAGATTTTTTGGCCGCGTGCCGAAACTCTTTCTTCCTCGTGCTCCGCCGCTATCGTTGATCCCCCAGCAACATCGTCATTGCCGTTAGCTTCACCACATGACGTTCTACGTCGTGCTCCCTTCCTTTTTCTCTAAAGCATCGCTGGTTCACCGACGCTACTATTCCCCTGTGCGCCTTTTTGCGCGCCGCCACCGTGCCGGACCTCCACCAACGACGCGACCACCACCATTGGGCCCGTCTCACTTCCGAGATTCCATTTTGCTAGTTTGCTGGCCGCCCTTCCCTTTTCTCTCGCCAGCGCCATCATTTTTGCCTGAGCTTGCACTATTCATATGTGCATTTTCGCTCTCCACAATTTCTTTATTTCATGTGAAGACAAACTTCCAGATATTTATTCTCCTTCATACAAAATCTGATTCCATCGATTCTTGCTTCTAAATTCATCTAAATTCGATATCTTTCTATCACTACTAATTTCGTAATTTTTTGATTTTATTTGGATTTGTTGTATTTATTTGGCTCTTTTCTCACGTATAGATTTCGGCATTTCGGAAGAATTTGTGGACCTAACGACTGAAGCATCTCAACTCTTCAACAAAGGTAAGTTGTAGATCTTTGATCATATTGAACCTATTTTATAAAATTAAATTGTTTTATATCAACATGCATTGCTAAGTTTATAATAAATGCTTTCGGGAATAGTTAAGTGCCTAATTGTCATTATGCCTCCTTGTATAATTGCTATTGACATGTACCCTTGGATGACATAAATCCTTGGACACCATAGGATGGTAATTATTAGTTGGACTTGTTGTACTACCAACATGGGTCGTATTATGCTTAGCCATGCTTAGTCGCGATGGGATTCATGATCACATATTCCTAATGATTAATTTTGACTAAAGGATATATGGAATTGTGGCGGAGCCACTGTTATTAAAAGATGTTGTGCCATGGCAAGGGCTACCATTTGGTCAGAATGAACCAAAATGATTTATACTCGGGCGAGTGTTCGTGCACTAAAGGGGATGAATTTGGGATATGGTTGCCTCGCCTGAATAGTCTCTAAGGACTTAACTTTGTGCCATTGATCTGGGCCATACCGTACAACCACAAGTCTATTTATGAGGTGGACAGGGCCAACTAATTAGCAATGCTTTGGGTCGGTTCTGTTTGGGTTGATAAGTGACGCAAGAGGGGGTCGGGACGACGAATCCTTAGCGAGCAGAACCGAGTCAAAACGGAGCTTTGTAAAAGTCTTGTGATAATCACTTAGTGGCACACCTCGAAAGTGTGTTAAATGGACAGTATAAGATGATTATCTCTTGTGGGTCAAGTTGTACAACCTCTACATAGTGTTAAAACTATTCGAATAGCCGTGTCCTCGGTTGTGGACAATGCCTGGTGATTTCACATGAGTGGTAGATTTTCATAAAATATTAGAACGGTTTGGTTGGGAAGCAATCTGGAGGTTGGTTGATGGCTGGGAAGTGAACAGGGTATTCACTAGTTGTTTTAAAGAAACTTAGTTACTTATGTATTAGTATTTTAAATTATGCTTTTCAATCTAATTACTGTATTTACTGTAAATACTGCTTTCTACGAAATAACCATAAAGCGATCCTTGTCAAGCCTTGTATGAATACTATTTACATATATTTCCCTATGACTTGCTGAGTACTTTAAAGTATTCACGGCTTCGCGCCATTGTTGAATAGTCACAGAGGAAGAACCAGGGAATACAGAGATTTATGATGAGGAATACTTTGAAGACTATGCGAACTAGGATGCGTTCTACACTCGATTGCCTATGGGCATGTTGGATGGCTACTATGTATTTATTTTATTCCGCTGTAAGTTTACTCTGTTGTCGTTAAGCCCTGTGTGGCAAGCTCTGTAAAACTTGACCATAAGATCCTTTTGCTACTACGTAATATTAATTTATCTGCTTCATTAGCTATCTTATTGCATGAATATGATTTCATCGATGTTGCAAATGTATGAGCTAGCTACTGATCATAGGACTAGTTCAAAATATACTGAGGGTCCTGGAGTTGCATATCCGGGGTCCCGACACTCTTGCGCTGGTCGCACGGGTAGAAGTCCGCCGCGCTGGCCACCTCCACCACCGTGTGGATGCCCTTGGTGTAATTGAACACTGCAAGAAAGAGATAATTAATCAAAATTTTGTTCATTATGTCAACATCCAATAGCTAAAACACATGTCTCTAGGTAGAGGTGCAATCGGAGCGGATACGGTTGGATATCGCTCATCTTATATCATATTCCATATTTTTTTTCTCGGAGTCGGAGTTAGACACGGATAGTATCGGACACCCATCTCCCCATCCTGTATTCACTCCGCGAGCCTTCGGTCGGTCGGTCGGTCAGACGTATATTACCCATTTCTTTTGCACCCCTACACAGGACATTAGAAAGTAGGGGTCAAGGATCAAAATCCTGGTACCATAGACAATACCACCCGGTGGCCATTTTCTATTACCGGCCGGTAACCGGAAAATCCGGGAAAAACCGGCTGAATTTTGGAAAATGGAATTTGAATTCGGGATGAAACCACCGGGATTTTGAATTTGAAGGATTCCGGTCCGTTTTTAGGATCCCGGTCCCCACCAGTAAAATTGGTAATCTGCGGTTACCGGCCGGTAACTGCTGGGATTTTGATCCTTGGTAAGGGTACAATCAGAGCGAATACAGTGAGACTAATCATTAAGATGTCGAAGGAAAAACCCTCAATATCCTCTGCTAGCTCAGATGCAGCAACCCACTTATCTGTTATCCTGTTCCTAAGTGAAGTCACAACAGAATTTTTTCATACCAGCTGATATACAGACGGATATCGCTCATCCCGTATCATATTCCCTATTTTTTCCTCGGAGTCAAACACGGATAGTGCCAAATAACCATTTATCTCTTCCGTATTCGCTTCGTAAGCTTTTGGTCGGTCAAAAATTATCTGTTCTGTTTGCACCCCTATCTCTAGGTACATTTTAAATGCTAAAAATTCGACTTGCTTTTAACAACGGGAGGTGCTTAAAAAAATATCAAGATCGTGCATGACGATTAGCAAAACCATAAATTAAACAAAAGTTTTTTTTACTGTAAATTAACCAAAGTTAGTTACCTACTATGGGAAATAAATCATATGAGAACTCATCACATTTAGACCTTACTTGGACCTATTTTAAATCATGACACATGGGCATGAAAAGATGTAGTTGATTTATTCTGCCACATGTCACGAGATTGATGAGATCTAATAAGAGTTTAAAGGTGATAATGTCTTATAGGATTTTCTTCGCCTAGTGTGTCGTCGACGATGAACTCATTGTCATCCCGTGGCGAAGCCAGGATGCAAATAGAGGTGGTGCCTGGTGGGCGAGGATCCAATTGTCATTGAGGATGGTGAGCACCACGGTGGGCGTCGATATGGGGTTGCGCGCCTCGAGCCACGTGATTATCTCCACAACCTCTACACGCGTCTCGCTGGATACTCGCCTAGTGGTTGTTGGCTATCACTGTCGCCACGCACCCTCCACGGCTCCACCCTCGCCCGTCAGCCTAAGGTGGTAAGGGGGTTTGAGGATTCCAGCGGAGGAACCCATGCTTGAGCACATACAAGCACAGATGGTGGCGCCGCTGCTACTGCCGTCGGCCCACTTATTATAGTCGACGTCGATGTTCCAACCTTGTCGCCCCCACCAAGTGGTCAGCGACGAAGGTGACCACTGGCAGCAATAAGGCGGCAGCCGCGACAACCACGAGGAGCATGATCGGTTGCTTTGAAGCCATTTGAATGATCGAAATGATGAGCTCCTGTCATTATTTTCTCCTAACCATCATATACAATATCTTACTGTTGAGTTGCATGCACCAACCAGTTCACTTAAAAGATTAAGCTGATGAGGAAAAACGAACAATTTACTTATACTTAAACATTCCCCCTCACGTGTAGGCTTTCTCGGACCTAAGACGTGGAATAAAAGGGTGCTGCAATTACTTTTCTTTAATTACGCTAACCGGGTCTTGAACTCAAGACCTCAAAAGACGAACAATTCATTTATACTTCAACACTTACTGCATATATATAGAGAGATGCATATTATAATTGAACTAGGGGAGGAGCTAGCTGGCTGATCATCGCGTTATTGATCAATGGGTTAATCGCCTGCGCATGGTGCCAAATGGAGCGAACACGAGATTTTTTTCCTAACTCCTATGGAAAATGAACGGTTTCATGTGATATTCCTGTGTTCCAAACAAAACCTTAAAATTCTTCATTTTGTCTCTTGGAAGCTGAAACGCTCCTGTAAATTAAGCACGGTAACGCTGTCTCTTTTGTGTGACCGGGTGATGAGTGACAATATAGGGTCCATCAAATAAACCTTTATTCAATATTTTTTATTTCCCCCCAAGATATGTGGTGTGTCCAATTGTGACAGTAATGCTGGTGTGGATTCGTGCATGATCTAATGCCACGTGGCAAGCCACCTCGATCATCCCGGGATGATATAAAATCATAGTTGTTAGAACTGGGTCATTAGTGTAAATGTACATTCATTCCTGAAATTCCAAAGTATATATGGTTTAGTCCCATATTACTTAGCCAAATGGTAGGAAAATAATTTACAAGGTAGAGTTCTTGCCACCCCTTGCAACATGTAACACATGACATGGGGTGACATGAGGAGGACTATAGCTAAAGTTACAAACACACATACGCACGCGCGCGCGTATATTCGCGTGGCAATCACGTGACTTGTGAACGTCCCATAAACCTAGTCCACCTTTCTTTTGGTAACTGTGCATTTCTCTCTCCCCTTTTAGATTGGTTAGACCAGTGTGGTCGAAATGCAGTGGTTGAAAAACACTGGTCAGATCCATAGACTAGTGTGGTTGAAAAACAGTGGTCAGGTCCATAGACCAGTGTGGTCGAAATAATGCGGTCGAAATACATTGGTCGAAGCTGTAGACCAGTGTGTAATCAGGAACTGATAAACACTGCTTAATTACCAATAATTGGTTTTGAATTAGCAGTTACCAGTGGTTTAATATGTGCTTTATTATGCAGTTAATAGAGAGTAATTGTCTCGACCTTTAAAAGATCTAGAGACGTCCATACCTGAGATCGATTGATTCACTTCCATTTTCTTCTTCTTCCTCTCTATTCTACTGTGTTAGAGAGTTGTGCTGTCGAATCAAACCATCCCTTCTCCTCGGCGTGCACCAGGAAGGAAGGTGAGCGGGTATCTCTAAACTATTATCGCAGAGTTCACCTGCACAGGGCAGCAATAAGTGTAACATTCCGTTTTCAGATGATGAATAGTAAAGTCGATTTGTCAGTTTGAGTTCAAAACCTTATTTCAAATATTTGGGTATTTGCAAAATTCTCTCTTCCGCCTCAGTTCAATTTTTGGAATTCAAATTTCAATTTGAATTCTCTTTTCAATTTCCCTTCCTCCCCTTAGGCTTGGCCCAATTCCCTCCTTGGGCCGCCTAGCCCATCTTCTCCCCCTTTCGGCCCAGCTGGCCCAGCTCCTCCCCTCCTACCCCTTTTCTCTACTTGTGATAGCCTGAGCTACTAGAGCGCGCCCTGACCGTGTCCTCCCCGCTCTTTGCCCTGCCCGGTTCGTGCGCCTGCGCCACCCCTGGCTCTCTGCCATCCTTGTGCACCCTCCTGTTCCCCCTGCCACCATTGACTCCCGTGCGTGCCCCCGCTCCCGCTCTGTCGTGCCCTAATCACCACACTTGCAGCGCCACACCCCGGCTCACCTGCCTCCGCTCCGTCGCATCGCTAGCCTGTACCCGCGTCAGCGCCCGTGCGCTGTGTTGCGCTCGCGCGCCCGCGTCACCACGCCTAGGCTGACCAGCCTCAGCCCCGTCACCGTGTGCGTCGCCAGTGATGCCCATGCCGCCCTCGGGACCATGCACCACCCCGAGCTCCTCAACGGCTCTTCCCTCCTCCTCTTCGGCTATAAGAGCCCTAAGTCCTCCCCTGACCTCCCCACTTCACCTCCTTCCTCCTCGATAAGGTCTCCCCAAAAAAAACGCCTATGCTCCTGTTTCGGCCGAGCCGCCCTCACCGTTGTTTCGCCACTCCGGCGAAGTCCCCACCGCGCCGACCAGTCACCCCGTGCCTCAGACACCAAGGAAGCCATCGCTCCAAGCCGTTCCACCTTTGGTCCACTGTCGCGCTCGGATTTTGAGTTCTTCTCCGCCTCCGGCCACTTCCTTCTCTGCCACCGTTCTCAGGCCACCGTCCCTCCCCGGCCCTCATTCTTGTTCAAATGAGTTCCCCTCCCCATGCTTCGCCTCATGCTCACCGTCCCCGGCTCGATGCGTTGTTGGAGCCCCTAGTCCGCCACAACCGTGGCGCCGCCGCTGCCGCCCTGGTACGTCGCCAGCCTCACCGCTGGTGCCTTGATGACCGCCGTCCTAGGGGCATCCCATTCTCCCCCGGCGCTGCCCTCCCTCCCTCAGTCAGCAGCAAGCCAGAGCCGCGAGCACCCGAGAGCCCCCTCCCTGTGCTGTCGGTTTTTGGACCGGCACGGTTCCTCTGTCATTTAATTAAGTAAATCCATGTCTTAAGGGTTGAATGATGATTAGCTTTAATTAAGCCCCAGTTTAATGCTTCTCTGATTCATTGCCACGTAGGCCCCATTGATTAATTAATGAGGTCCATTAAGAGCTAATTCTCTGCAACCCTATGACAGGTGGGCCTGTATGCACAGTGTATACCCATGAGCCGTGGACCACATGCACAGTGCATGTTGACCTCTGGTCCATGTACTGTACACGTGAGCCAAGTACTGTTCAGTGGGTCCCGGTTTTCAGTGAGACAATTTCTCTCTCTCCTTTTTATTCTCTCGATTTAATTCAAAACCAAACTTCGAAAGCTCCGTTCTCCTTCGTTGTAACTCCAAAAATTATGAAATTTATTTCTAAATTTGCCTAAATTCAAGATCTTGCTAATGGAAGTGGTATTATTTAATTTGGAGCTTATTTATTATTTCTTGTGTATTTATTTGTTCTCTTTTGCTTGTTTGTTCTTTTCCAGCGCTTTCGTCCGCGCAGAGTTCGAAGAAGTGGGAGATCTCCGGTTTGATCAATCACAAGACTATCAAGACTTTCTTGCCTTTAACCCAGGTGAGTCAACACTTTGATCATTTTGAGCCTACATTTTATGCAAACAACTTGGCTTAGTACATTTGTTGAACCTTGAAAGTCATCTCGTTGGAGGGGTAATGAGGTAGTGCAAGTATGGGATGCATTCCAGCTTGAATGGGACACCGATGTAAGGTAAAGTTCCCAGCTGTGCTAGTCGTTGTGGTGTAGACCAGCTACGCTAGTCATTGTGGTGAACATCCCGCACAACTTATGGGGGCCTACCGCGGCGTGGGAGTAGCCTATATGGGTAAGATGATGGAAGGGGCAAGATATTTTGAAAGGTTATTGTGATGATCTCTCAATTACATGACTAAGGAATCATGTGGGGCAATGAGTTGATTATCTCTTGTGGGTACAGTGTACACCCTCTATAGAGTATAAATTGTTTAAACAGCCGTGCCTACGGTCAAAGACGGATATGGGAACTTACTAGAGTTAGTTATATTTCAAAAACCTTTGTGGATGGGATAAAAACTTTTTGAGCTGATGTAACCCTAATTTTGGATTTTTCCTAGGTCGTCGTGCTCAGTGATGTTAAATGGTGGATATAACCACAATCAAAATAAGCATAGGTGGAGGTAACCTTCGCTGTATTTAATATTGCACAATTATTCTCTTTAATAAAATACAATTAGGTTTAAACACTAAATGTTAGGATTTACTAATAATGATAATTGAAAACATTGCTTTAGCAAATAAAAGAACCCGAGTCACCCTTGTTAAGTCTTGCATGTATATTATTGCATCTTGTGTGTTGGCTCGCGAGCACAGAAGTTATGCTTATTCTCGCTCTTTCCCCCAAACCCTCAGAACCCATGGAACATGGAGATTACGCATACTACAAGGATCCCAAAGTTGATGGACAAGGAAATGATGAAGAGTAGTTAGTTCTTTTAGTCTAGGTCTCGCCTCAGTCTAGCTAGCTCAGTTAGTGCTTGCGTACAACCTATATTCTCCAAGTCTTTGGTTAATATTAGTCATACACGGGCTACCCCAGTCGCTTGCCTATGGAGAGATGTGCTCTACCTCTTTTGCTTCTGCTATAGTTTCCACTGCTTTTGTGTTGTAATCAATTTGGCATGTTCGGCCCTTAGTATAAAACTTGACCCGACGTGGTCTATGTCACTTTAATGTTTGTAATATAATGGATGTTTTAGTTTACATCGTGTATGAAATGATTCAATAATGTATTTGTGAGTGCTATCTACTGATCCAAGGAATAGCACAGTGTTTATCACAGGGGATTCTGGATTTCAAAATCTAGGTCCGACAATAAGGTTTCTGGGCAGCACATTTGCGCGACTGCTTGCTTCACTGCTTCATCTACATTATGCACTACTTCTAGTCTGCACTGCTTCCTGTTGTTCATCAAGTCTTACTGTAAGTTGGTTGTGTGACAAAAATATTCTTTTTATATTCCTATTATTGTGTATATTTAGAAGTGCAATGAGTTGCCTACTATTAATATCGCTTTATGCATCTCTAGTTTTATGCGATCTTTGCCTCATAATAAAATATGGAATTAATATATTGTCCATATTTACAACAACAGTTTTGAGGAACCAGAGTTCCAAGAGAAAACACGATGATGTGACCCGTTGTGACTCGGTATGTACAATGTTCGCGATGTATTTGTCACATAAATCATCGAGTGAGTAAGTCTTGTGTGACGCTTATAGAAATATTACGTACACTCAATTTAATACAGTCATCCATTCTTTTTGATCAAATGGTTCAAATTAGCTATGATTTAATTATACTACACCTGTTAGTATGAGTAGTAGAATCTAGAGGTGATAGAATTGTAATTGCCCATATGGGATCTCATGGCACAAGATTAATATTTTACCCTAGTTGGAAAAGTACACATGATATCCTCACGAAAAAATATAAATACAAATAAAAGTTTATTATACCCTTAACAAATCAATGATCAGATTTGATTTATACTACCACCATATACTACTAATAGAATGTACCATAAATTTGTCTGGATTATAAGGAGAGCGACGAGTGACAAGAAGAAGTTTTGTTGAGTTGTATTCCTGTGAAGGCATTATTGATGATATGAAATCCCCAACTCCTACCTACTACCTTGTTCTCCCAAATCCCTAATTCCTCTCTCGATTCTGCAATCTAGTTCGCAATTCGCTGGTGTGCCGCCAAGCAAGTTTGAGAATTAAATATGAGAGTATTCTTATAACGCCCCAAAATTTGGGATCGTTAAACTCTTCTGGCCGCCAGATGTGCGATTTGCAAAATGTGATGTCTCAAACAAGCTTTCGATTACAACAAAATCTAATACTTTATTACACAAGGATAAGGCTTAACAGCTGGTTTTAACACTAACATGGGCATCCAAGCCCAAATTTAATATAATACAAAACAAAAGATCTTCAAACCACAGCCACGCTTGAGCGCGGTTGAGACCTAATAACAGTAGTCGCTGTCATCCGTGGCTCCACCAAAATCCTATTCATCATGCACCTCTGCATTTTCTCAGGCTTCCTCTATAGATGATTTGTATATTATGCAAGAATGACTACAACTTCCGTACTCAACAAGCCACATGGAAAAGCTAAATAATTACATGCAAGGAGATCAATGGATGGTGTAGGGTTTACCTTAACAAGCATATGTAGATGTATTTTTCATTTTAAGCAGTTTATATTTAAAACAGTAAAACAATAATAAATAATAACATCAGGGGTTTCTCAACAAACTCAATTACCAACTTAACATCTCAAACACTCTACTTATGCATTTGTATTAGAATCACCCATTAACACAGCTTCATTAAGCAAAAGCACGGCGTATTCAAATACCTTTAATTATACACTCTGCAGAGCTGCCCAACTTTACCCACAAGATATCTCAAACTCATACTGTCATGCAATATACACGCAACATGATAGCGTGCGACTGAGTTGAGATAACAAAGCCTTTTCACTGCTCAACCTTTCTAATCTCTACCCGGTAGGTTCAAACCCATACAACCCTCGGGAGACTCCACCGGTCGCCGTGGATCTTGGCCCCGATGCTGACAGGACCATACTGTTGTGTAGACCAGCGAGTGTCCCTCCAGACCCACCCCTGTCCCATTCTTGATACTGTAGATATCAATCGGAAAAGTAGTGTACTAAACCAGGGAGTAATGACTACGCATGTGGTTAAGCGATTTTCTGTGTCTGTTACTATGGCACAAGGTTCTTATCCTTACTTGTCCCTAGTGGGGAAGTGGACTGACAACCAACTCGTGGCCTTCCACCCTCTTGGCCCCACCTTTGACTCACTTTTACCACAAGTCTATTGGGTTGTCCAACTTCCTGGACCCAACCCTCAACTCTCCTCCAAAACCATTGGCGAACTGCCAATACTGCTTTTCAAGATTTATAAACACATTTGTGTGACAAAGCTACTTGTATAGATAATATTTTATGTGAACTTGTCAAGGTGAATATGGCCTACAAGTGTTCAGTATTTGTCAAGATGAAGATGGCCTACAAGTGTTAGGTGGGTTTGTATGTGGGGTAATAGGATTTATCTAATTATCATGGCATTCAAAAGTCTTATTTCAATAATTAAAGTAATTGGCACAAATACAATAATGAAAGTAATAATAAATATATGAATTTATAGGCTCAAAATGATCAAGGAATGCAACTTGCCTTCTTGCACAAAGTCCTGTTGATACCGATCTTGTTCGGTGTCTTCTAGAGTCTGGTCGTCAAAATCGTGACCTAACGAGAAGCAATACAATAAAATAAACCAAATAAAATTCAGCTCGACAAGGAATGAGCTGGGAACAACATGCAAGTAAATAAAACCGAAAAGGAAACATAAAGGAAGGTGGTGTGGAGGGTAGGTATTTATTTGGTGTTTAATTGGACTGAACAGAGTTGAGATTTGGATCCAAGTACAACAAAAATATAAAAAGAGATAAAGAAACAACTAAAGAGGTAAAAAGATTTATCGGGAGTTTGATATGGCTGAACGGAGCTAAGAATGGGCTTTATGGGTTCGAAACGGTCAGAATGGATATAAAATGTCAATTTAGGGTTTCAATGAATAGAGACATTTTTTACTGTTCATACCTAAAAATAGATTATGAACTGTAATTAAACACTAATCTTGATTAAGAAACAGTAATCTGGTTTACTGTTTTTAGGTTATGAACAGTAAACTGGATGAACAGTGTATGGGCTGAATTAAGAATGAACAGTGTTTTGCTATGAACAGTGATGGCCCGAAACTGGAATGAACAATACTGGGCTGTGAACAGTAATGGCTTTGGAATTGGGCCAAGCCCATTCAGCAAAACGGCTCGAAGGCCCATTTCGCTCGCGGCCTTAAAGGCCTTTGGGGGCGCCACCGAAGGCCGAGCGCCCATTGATTGGGTCATGGCGGGTGGAGGAGCGAGGCGCTGGGTCAAGGGTGCTTCATGAAGCAGAGGAAGGAAAGGCAGAGGGCTAGCGGCCCAAACAAGTGGTGGCAAGGATGTGAAGGGGAGGACGTGGGAGCTTGAGGTAAGTGCATCCCCCCGTTGGATTTTTGTGCGGGTTGGGGCTTTTGGGTGACGGGTGGTGGGGGTAGTGGCGCACGGCAGTGAAGGGGAAAGGCAGTGGTGGTGGCGTGGTGTTCCGGTGGAGTGGAGACCGGAGGTGGTGGGGGGAAAGAAGCGAAGCGGTGGCTCACCTTCGGCTCACCGTGGAAGGCGCGGCGGCGATTCCCAAATCGGGCCAGCGCTGGGAGGGAAGGGGAAGGGGGGTTTAGGGGAGGTGCGGAGGTGAGGGATGGAAAGGAAGGTGTGCCGGGGTGGCTTTTATAGCCAGGGCAAGGGCGGTGGGAGCAGGGCGCGACATGGCAATGGTGGCGACGTGGTTGGGTGGGCGGGGTTGGGCGGTGCCAGGTGGGGAGGTGGCGGCATGGGCGTGCACGTAGGTGGCGTCGCGGTGGCGGTGCCCCCTTACTAGAGCGGGGCGGGAGGTGGCGCGATGGGCGATAGGACAGGAGCGACGCGGCGCTGGCAGGATGGGACGCATCATGCATTGAAGGCGGAGGGGAAAGGTGGCGCGGGAGGTGGCGGGTGACAAAGGGGCTAGATCTTTAGGGGCTTCTCCGTTCAGCCAGGCCGAGTATCAAAAATTTGCCGTCTGTCCATCTCCGAGGGAAATTCTAGTTGCTGCCGAAAAAAGGTTTCGGTCCATTTTGTCGCAAGGGATTTCCATGCCAACCCACGGTTTGGAATGGATCTTTTCAGTTTTGCCACATCCAACGCAGTCTAAGTGCCGAAGAGAATTGCGGGAGGCTAAGAATGCCAAGGCCCCCAGCTGGGTCGGCCGACAAACTTTGGCCCAATTAATGTTACTCTTTCCGTTTGTGCCGTGCTTAGGTAGCTCAAACACGAGTAATTAGCCAAAAAGATTCCAAACTATATCAAACAAAAACACACTCAAGTCTCAGCGCACCACAAAATCCAACAACGCCAGCCATCAGAACGCGTCCGTGTCCATGGCCATGCTCACAGGGTCGACGGCAACCTAGAACTACATGAACACGGCGGCGACCACCGCGCCTGCAACGACCATCGCCTGCGCAACCGCTCCGCCAACCTTGTAGCTCAAAGCGGCAGATGACGTTGGAGGGGACGCCGGAGGGGACGCGGGGGCCTTGGTGCCGTCGTCGACCATCGCCTGCACAACCGCTCCGCCAACCTTGTAGCTCAAAGCGGCAGATGACGTTGGAGGGGACGCCGGAGGGGACGCGGGGGCCTTGGCGCCGTCGTCGACCACTTCGACGACGAGCTTCAGGCCCTTCTCGCAGTGGTCGGCGACGCTGCAAAAGAACCACCTCTTCTGCTCTTCACTGCCTTGTCGAGCTTGACGGTGTCGTTGCCGGAGACCCAGGTTCCGAGCCAGTTGCCCTGCCTGTCACAATCCTTTTAGGTCTGGCCGTCCACTTCGACCACCGTGTGTTCTCCCTTGGGGTACGTAAACACTGCGAAGGAAACGGTGAAAATTGCATGAATCCTAATTGAATCTGGAGTTCAGTGTTGTTCTTCAGAAAAGGGGAGAGACCAGTTCAGTGTTGTGTGTACGGTGTACCTAGGTTGTCGCCAACTTTGAACGTTTTGCCGTCGGGCCAGCCGTTAGGGTACTTGAGAGTCCAGCCAGCGTCGCCACCAACTATGTAGTCCGCGGCGGAGGTCAGCACCGGGAGGAAGGCGACGGCGGTGGCCGCGGCAGCCAAGAGCAGCACTTGCCGGGAAGCCATTAGCTATGAGTTCGGGCTCTGGTTATTTTCTGCTGCTCTTGATTCTAGCTAGCTGCTAGTGTGGCAGCGCTGCTTGGCAAAGCAGGAGTGCCAACCGCGCGCATGTATATATCGAGTGTAATTAAGCTCATGACGGTTGATACGAAGTTGCTGGCTCATGGCGGCATTAGCAAAATGTGTGTTGGAAAAGACGAAACGAGGTGATGTTTTGCTTGGGAATCATCAGTGCATATATAGCAAAAGGCAACGTCAGCTAGCACGTACTTTGTTGTTAACTTCCCCTAGTAACATGCATCTAGGCTCTGGTTTGACGTTTTCTGGATGATTTGGTAATTAATTGATCATGAGTAGTAAATTACACACTACATAACCTATTTGTGACTAGAGTTGCACAAACAAAAGATCTCAACAATCTTTCACATAGCACCTATAGAGATTCTTGACAATCTACTCATGTTACAATGATTGTCACAATCATGTCTTCGTCGCAAGATTTGGAGTCTCCGGCGAGAGAAGATAAAAAAAAAGTCATGCACGTTCATCAACTTAATGATTTGATGGTAAGTAACATATAAATCAGAAGACCCTTTTAAAGAAGTGGTGAATTGCTCCGTACTATCACAAAGATCATCCGAGTTAGAAAATACTATCGATATATCACAGACATATGGTCCTAGAGTCCACTTGTCAGCCTCACATGCAATAGTATTTTCTAATTTATATATCTTTGCGTTGGTGCCGAGCTAATTTATTCTTTAAAGAAAGAGGTGGGACTTGTTCCGACTTCCGAGGCTTCTAGCAACAAGACAGTAACAGTGCCACACCAATTGGAATTAGCTGCGACGAACAGAGAAGTTTGTTACGAATCAAATGGATTGGAGAAACTTGAAGCGGCACCCGCTAGCCAGACGGAGGGCACGTGTTTTACGTACCTTTACAACCTGTACCGTCGGCGCGTGCCAACGACCATATATATGTGCATCTCCCGTGTTATATAGTAGCACATGGGCGTCGTGCATGGCGTGCGTTCTGCACGTACCACATATAGGCCGCTGCTTAACTCGTCAAGACATCGAGATCAGTAACCACGCTTGCCGCGAGGTTAAGCACAATTCAATTAGGCCTTGTTTGGGAGATTCCCGGTGGCCCGTTTGCCCATTTGGATGAGGCCAGGGTGGGGAAATCCTAGCCCAATCAAACCCGTTTTCCGGGAGAGAAACTCCCCGCGGAGACGAGTTTTTTTCTGAGTCACGTCATGTCGCGCCTCTTCCTCCTCACGAGCGAGCGATGGCACCACCTCCCTTTCTCTCACCCTACTCCGGCGATGCCTTCTCCTCCTACTCTGGTGGCACTCAACTAGTCCTCTCTCCCTTTCCCTCTCCTCTCTTTCCTCTTCCTCTGAGACTTCTAGAGTTTTGCAACCTAAACTTTTCCTTGCAGATCCTCGCCGGCCAAGGAGAGAGAACGGGAGCAGAGAAGAAATCCATCCAGGAGATCACATCAAAAGTGACCCATCGCCGTCTCAGGTCATTTGTGCCGCCACGTGTTGAGGTGAGCAGTTTGATCTCCTACTTTAGGATTCGTTTGGTTGGTGAGAGTGCCGATGTGTGATAGTCTTGGCTAGTTGCCTTGCTCTCCACTATGTTGGGTGTTTGTTAATTGGTTTCTTGCTGATGATTGTGTGATGGTTGCTTTGCTGATGGGTGTTAGAGACTATACTAGTTTTACCATCTGGGGCAGGCTAGTATTGTGGTATTGGGGTACTGTGGTTAGGATTTGATTCCTTGTATTGAATAATGAACATGTATACATGTAGCAATATATATATATATATATATATATATATATATATATATATATATATATATTATATTGTTATGTGTATATACTTCTTTTACAAGAACGGCGCCCTATATAGGAAAATTTAGATTTTCTCTAATTAATTTGAAGCCAAAATAATTTAATTGCAAAATTAAATACCAACTTTAAGTCGAAATATTTTATTTAAGTCCAAGATAACTCTGGGAATTTCTATGAATTGTTCCATAGTTTTTAGAATTTATTTGCTATTTTCTAAAAGCTAATTTGATTTAACCCAATTTGTGAAATTAACAAATCAAAAGAAATTCGAAAATCTCTTTGGGCCCAAACCACCCTCGGCCCATTCCTTTCCCACGTGCGCACGGTCCATCCCACGCTCACTCTCTCATCCTCTCTCTTACACACAGGCCCCACCCGTTAGTCTCTCACCCTCCTCTCTCTCTCGCGCTCTCTCTCTAGCACTGGGCCTGCCTTGTTAGGCCTTTCTCCCTCCTCGCTTTCTTCTCCAACACGCGCTTGAGCCAGTGGCCGCCATTGCTAGGGTTCGGAACTTCGTCCGACAACGGGCGTAACAGCCTGATTTTCTTGTGCAATCACCGCCATTCTTATCCTCTTATCTCCCCACATCCGAAACAAACTCAACTTTATCTGGTAGCGTCGCCGGACACCGTTTTTGTCACGTGACCTAAACAGACTCTCAATGGCTCGTCGCCGATTTGGCCACCCCCGTGCACTATAAAAGGGTACCCCGGGTGCGCCTCTACCCCCTCATCTTATCCCCTCTACTCTCGTAGCCTCCCACCGCTTCTAGCCGCCGGAATTCAAGGTTTAGTTCGCCGGCCACCAAAGCTCTCGCCGCCGATTGCCTCGCTGTCAGCGACGACCGTCGACCACACCATCATCATCTTCTCATCCACATCACCAAAAGGCCACCGGAACCCCGTCGCCGTCGAGACCCGAGCGCCTCCGCCACCTTCGTCCTCGTCGCCAGCGATTTTCGCACGCTCTCTCGCCGCAAAGGTGCGCAATAGAACCACCATAGCACCCTCTCTTTTGGTACCATCCATGAGCCTCGCTGTGGTGCAAAGCGCTAGCGAGCCCATCGGCCGAGCGACACCGCACGCCGAAGTGACGTGGCTCGTGCATGTCAGCGCCATGTCAGCGCATGCGTCGAGTCAGCGCCACGTGTCCGCCCACATGGCTGCCTGCGTGAGCACACGCGCACATGTGCACTGTCCCATAAACCAAGCTCATGGTAGGCCAAAACATAGTTCGGCCGGTAAAAGAAATTCCAATGCTGACGTCAGGCCTGCGTCATAAATAGATTTTCCTTTAGAAAATTAATTCAGAATTCCAGAAAATTAGATTTAATTATTTTCTTTAGGGTTTAAACTTCTGAGGACTCGTTCTTCTTCATACGAGCTCCGATTTTGATGATTTAAATTTCTAAATTCATATAAAATCAAGATCTATCCAACTAAACCAAAATTATTTAATTTAGAGTTAATTTGAATTTTATCTGAAT
Source organism: Phyllostachys edulis (assembly GCA_036346405.1). Taxonomy (NCBI): domain Eukaryota; kingdom Viridiplantae; phylum Streptophyta; class Magnoliopsida; order Poales; family Poaceae; genus Phyllostachys; species Phyllostachys edulis. The sequence continues at coordinate 30,384,595 of CM070557.1, forward strand.
TTATTTGAGTTTTGTTTGAATTTGGCTTGTTTTTATGTATAGATTTTGACGACTCCAGAGAGCTTGACCCTTCTAAAGATTTAGATTACCAGGACCTTGGGCAAGACAAGTTACACTCTTTGATCATATTTTGAGTCCATTATTTAAAGTTATTTAAATTCTGTTTTAAATTATTGTATGCTTATTTATAATTCAGTATTTTAAACTCCTGTTTTAAATTCCTAGTTAATCTATCTCCTTTGTATGGCCAATATTAATGTTTGGATTGTCATTCCCTTGTCACCTTAGTAAAATAAATTAGAAAAATTCTTAGACCATGGTTAGACCAAAATCTTGAATTTGGGGGGATTTAGCCAAATATTCCAAACTTGATTTAAATTTGAGACTATGGTATTGTCTTTACCATAGACTGTTTAGAAGATATTTTGACATGGAAAATAAGTAAAACTGGTTTAGACTTGGATGAATTGGACTGTTGGCGGGTGCAAGTTTACGCATGAGCTCACACTACTACAGAAAAGGTCTTCACAGACGGTTCAAAAATGTCATCACAGACGGTTTCATAAGCCGTCTGAGTTTATCGGTCAGTGATGATATGGATCATCACAGACGGTTTTTGAACCATCTGTGAAAAAGCTATCATAGACGGTTCTGAACAAGGACCGTCTATTATAAGTAATTATCACAGACGGTTCTTATTCAGAACCGTCTGTGATAGTTTATTCTATTGCAAAAAAAAAAAATCAGATTTGACCCAAACCAATCAATTGTTAGACAGTAGTTTCCATATGCAACCTCTAGCAAGACAACTAAAATCCAATTAAAATTCTGATGGCAAACACATTATAGGAAAGGGAAACCAAAAGGTTTCACAACGTCCCCTCCGAATGGGAAAAAAAGAATAAAGTTACAAAGTTAAACTAGCTAGAAACTATCTATGTCTCCAAGCTCTCAAGAACTCATCGGCTTCTTGGATTGGTCTTGTGAGCTCCTCTCATGACCTCACCAAAGATATCACAAGATGTTCTTGTATGTCGCCGAGTTCGACTCAAGCTCATCGGTAAGGAGAGACGATGAAAACCTCAAACGGCGCTCCGACCTTAGGTAACACAAAATTAAGATAATTTTCTTTACAACAAACACCAACAAATTGTGTATGTTATGGGGATGTACACGCACCTTCCGCGATCTACCTCTTGTGGCGCATAAGGAGCTCCTCAAGATCCTCCTCCTCCTCCTCGTCGGCCGTGTCTCCTCGCTGAACCACGATGGGGAATCGAGGGTGGTCGTCGGAGCTCAGTGTGGGGAGGAGAGAGGGAGAGACTGATGGAAACAAGGCTGGGGTGGCTATAATATATAAGGACAGCGCCAAAACATTTTTCCTCTCGCGCGCGTGTTCAAAATTTTTTGAACTCCCGCGCTGCTAATCACAGACGGTTTCATACAAAAACCGTCTGTGACGACATATCACAGACGGTTCTTAATATGAAATGTCTGTGATAAGTATCTTATCACAGACGGTTCGTATTAAAAATTGTTTGTGATATATATCTTATCACAGACAGTTTGTATTAAAAACCGTCTATGACTTGGAATTTTTCTTACTCTCTGATTTTACTATGGCTTGGAATCACTAATACTCTGATTTTACCATGGCTTGGAATCACTAACACTCCGATTTTACCATGGCTCAGAGTGTTAGGCATTTCAATCCATGGTAAAATCAGAGAGTTAGTGATTTGAAGCCATGGTAAAATCGGAGTGTTAGTGATTCTAAGCCATGGTAAAATCCGAGTGTTAGTGATTCAAGGCATGGTAAAATCAGAAAGTAAGAAAAATTCCAAGTTACAGACGGTTTTTAATACAAACCGTCTGTGATAAGATATATATCACAAACGGTTTTTAATACGAACCGTCTGTGATACTTCACAGACGGTTTTCAACACGAATCATCTGTGATGAGAACGGGAATTCACAGACGGTTCGTGTTGAAAACCGTCTATGAAGTATCACAGACGGTTCTGAACAAGAATCGTCTGTGGTATTACTTCTTCACGCATTTATTTTAGCGTTAGTTTAATAACATGAGCGGTCTCTAAACCAAAACCGCTCAGGATTAGATTAATACGAGCGGTTTTGGTCAACCGTCTGTGATGAGGTGTCCAGTATTAGCCTTTTTGTAGTAGTGTCAATTTAGTTAATATTTGAGGCACAGGGGTTGTTTTGGAAGTCGCCCAGTCATGTAAGGACCGGTCTGTGAGCTGCGGATTGTTAATCCAATCTCGTACCACCATAAGTCTGGGGTGGGATAGACTTGACCAATTAAACTATATTATTTCACCAAAATTATGTCATGAAAAAGTGTGGGTGTCGTGAAGACTTATTGTTAATACTCACATGGCGCAAGAGGGGGGTTATCGTTTGGTGCAAAGCCTACGATAATGAAACCTTAGTGGGCATAATTATGTTGAAATAATGTAGGACAAAGGCCTCGTGATAGTTGCTTAGTCGCACGCCTTCGAAAGCATGTTTTGGCCAACATATTAAGCAACTATCTCTTGTGGGTAAAGCATTACCAACTTTGTAGAGTAATAATCTATTCGAATAGTCACGTCTGCGGTCATGGACATGCTGAGCAAAACCTTTCGTCGATTAAACTTGGTTTTGATTTCAAAATAATTTCAAACTCAGGTGTTTTTGGATATTCTATCCAATTGGGAAATTGGACAGGAAGCCTGGTGTAAGGGGGTTAGTCCTTCACCATTTGTATATGGAGATTTAACCTACACTTGAGATTGATGAATCAAAATAAAAGTTTGACTTTTAAATATAGATTAAAAATTGCCTTGATCTTAGTGATGGTATTTAAAACTTGAAAAGATCGCTTTACGCAAAAACAGCCATACAAACCTTCCTTTGACATTATCCTGCTTGCATCATATCTGTTATTGGGTGTAACTTGCGGAGCACGGTTGTTTGTACTCACCCTTGCTTAATAACTCTTCTTCAAGAGAAGACTTCTATCTATCTAGGAGATAATCTATCCGAGAAATTGAATTTCTGAAAAGATGCATTGATAATTATTTTGGCCATGGCAATATGACCTAACAGTTTCCATGTCATGCTATTGTTTACTTTGTAGGAAAGTGAAGACAACAGCCTAGAAATGCAAGTCAAAGCGTTGCGAAACTAAGGGCGTGAAATGCTTCTCTTTTTCTTCTTGGAAGAACCACTTTATTTAGAAGTGTTTACCACAATCTAGTTGTTGGTTGTTCAAAACTTTTGGATGTTACGAATATGGAGATGTAAACTCATGTAACACTAAGGATATTTAGCTTAATTTGTGGCCATTTTCTGGTTTTTAGTTTTTTTCTTAATTATCTGATTTTTACTTTTATGTATTTTTAGCTGGTTTATCACATATTGCGTTGTTCTTGTTGTTTGCGGAACTTCCAGCTTCAAAAAACTAAGCAATTTTTCCTCTTTTTTATGATGATTTTCTGATTTTTTTTTTTAAAAATAGATCCCCCCCTAGAATTTTCTATAAAAAAAATCGAATTCCTATACTATTTTCAGAATGTTTGGATATTTTCCCACATTTTTTGATTTATTTTTTGAATTTTCTAGCCTATTTCTAAATTCAAATTTTGAATAGGAGAAAATCCAACCAGATTATCCAAGCAAACAAGTGGTGGGAGAGGACTAGGTGAGGGGGAGGGCATTAGGTGAGCGGGAAGGGATCAACCCAATCCCCCCTTGGTTTGTTTTCCCTCGGGATAGTTTCCCCCACTAGCCAAACAAGGCCTTAATGGAATCTAGGAGGGTGGCCCGCGTATTGGCGTGGCTAGATTTATTTCAAAGTTTGTAGTATCAAATGATATAACTTAGATACTTGAAAATATATTTACACATCTTGTCAACCATTAACATTTTTTAGACATCATAAAATATTGGAAATGCCAATAGAAATTTGAAGGAAAATACAACATAAGGAACGTAATTGAAGCATGAGTAGTTTGATGGAAGAAAATCATTAAGCATAATAAGTTGTTGGGGTTCTTAGAAATATAATCACTCTCCATCATATATAGATCGTGTAGTTGCACGACCCTATTTTTTCCCCCATTAGTTATTATTTTCCAAAAAAATGTATGCACCTCTATTTAAACTAAGCAATTCGTTAATTATATGTGCGGCAAATTATCTTATTAGTTTCATATATTAGAGTACCTTGCTCACGCATACACCAGCCTACGTTGAGTTTATCTTCTCTCGCACGCTGGCTGCCCTACCGAGCTGTGTGTCTTCTAACTATTCTCGCTGCCATAGCTTTTCTGCTTCAACCTCCAACAGCAAGCCCAATTCTTGATCGATCTCTCTCAGTTGTTATCCCTTCCAATGCAATACTCTACCACATAGTTATCTTCTACTTCTCTCCAATTATTGCTTAATGTCGATTGCTGCGATACTAAACATGATACACGCGCACATCACACCGATCCGTCGGGACACCCGCCTGCCTCGTGGCCCTGAGTCTATTCCCTACAACGCATTATGTCATCTCTACTCCGATCTCTTTGCTCTTCTGCGTCTGTAAGTCCATCCTTTTATTTGTACAGATGCATGCATGTATATAGACATACATGATGTTATACGTGCTTGATGCCCTCTTCTCCCATGTCGATTGCTCATCTTCTTTGATATTGGCCAACTCAATGTTGCGGTTTCCTCACTAACTGCGATGACCTCCCATCCTCACTGATGTTGACATGTCTACTTTAGTCGCTATCTAATGATAAGGAGAATCTTCTCGCCATCGTCGGTGATGTCGTGCCCCTCGCTAGCGATGACACGCTCCTAGCTACCCGATGACCTCATATCGTACATAGCTCGTCTTCAATGCAAAGCTTCATCTCCTCACTGCCATCGTCGGTGACATCGTGCCCCTCACCAGCGATGGCATGCTCCTAGCCACCATTCGCATTATCATCATGATATATTTTCGTTTTAATCATTATTTTAGTTATTTTTCATTGGAGTTTGCATACAAATCAAATTGCTAATTTCATTTAATTTATTCTGAATTTTAGTTATTTAGGGATTTTACTTTGTAATTCGTACGGGAAATCAAATGATAATTTTTATTCCAAATTTCAATTATTTTGTTTGCTAGAATTGTATATAAATTCAATTTCTATTTTTTTTCTTTAATTTTTATTCCTAATAATAGTTATTTAGGTATTTTACTTTTGATTTTGTATCAAAATCAAATTGCTGATTTTATTTTATTTTTTATTGCGAATTTTTGTTATGTTTTATTGGAATTCATGTACAAATCAAATTGCTAATTTTTGTTTAATTTTTATTCCGAATTAAATTTATTTAGAATTGTGATTTAAATCAAATTGCAAATTTTATTTATTTTTATTCCAAATTTCAGTGCTTTGTTGGAGTTTCTATACAATTCCAATTGCTAATTTCATTTAATTTATTTTGAATTTTAGTTATTTGGAGATTTTACTTGAATTGTATGGAAAACAAATTACAAATTTTCTTTTGTATTTTATACCGAGTTTTAGTTATTCTTATACAAATCAAATTTCTAATTTTTTAAATTTTATTCCAAATTATGTTTATTTAGGTTTGTTACTTAGGAATTTGTATGGAAATCAAATGCTAATTTTTTTATTTTTTTATTTCAGATTTTAATTATTTAACAATTGTACTTGATATTGACTCTTTCTTTTAATCTAGACCGTTATAATTTAAACCCATCACAATTAAGGATGTAGATATTTTTTTCTCTCTTTCCGCTGATTACTGTACGAATTTATGGCCTTGTTTGGATCATGCGTTTTATGAAAACCGCTTTTTCCAAAACCGCTTTTTATCATTGTTTTAGAAAAACTCGCTTGGATTAGGTAACTAACTCTTAAGATAAGTAAAACCGGTTTCCTATAAATCCAATATATTGTGTTTTCCCAAAACGAAAAGTGCGGGCTTTTTCACAAAACCAATTTTACTCAGAACCGATCTCGGCGCCATCGGTGAGATTCGTTGTTATCCACACTCACCTCATGGGAGGTGCTCCTTGAGGTCGGCGCCGTCTGCGGGCCGGGATCCTCCAGCCTCAAGATCCTCCTCCTCGTCCGCCCACACCTCCGACAGCACGGTCTCCTAGGCGCAGAGGCCAAGGCGGCCGCCAGCTGTCGCCACGAATTCCTCCTCACGGACGCAGCCCGCCATAACTTTCTTGGCCTCCTCCTCCGACCAAGCCGGAGTCCCCTGGTCGGAGAAGGTGAAGCCGAGGTCTCGCAGCCCTTCACCTCTTGAACTCCAGCTCCGACATGCTCCGCACATGGCTGCCTCCCCCCTGGCCCAGACCTCCGCCTCCTCCGCCTCGGAAGCGGGCTGGCCTGGCCACCCGTCCTTCCCGGAGAGGATGATCTCGAGCTCGGCGCGGTGGTGTTGGGGATCTTGAGTGGCTCCAGGCCCTCGAATGTGGCCGCCGACTGCCGCCTCCATTTAACATGCAGAAACAAGACTCCGACCTCCTCCGCTTCCTAAGCTGCGGCTCCTTATTCAGTTATTCTCCAGTTGCTGAACTCAATACAACACAGATAAGTGACCATATGCAGTGATTGTACGTTTCTAACAAGAAATATATTACACACCGTGATAGTAAAAATCCATTACTGTACAGTAAATTCATTTTGAATTTTATTTTTAGCCATACACTACATTGAAGAAAGCTTGTTTTAATTTTTCTGATCCAAACAAAGTATTCCTTAAATTCATCCTAACAGAATAACAACTTAAAACCAGTTTTGCTAAAAATTCTCCTAAAACTAGTTTTCTTAAAACCTATTTCTTATTCCTGAGATCCAAACAACCACTATAGGCCTTAAGAGCAAACATGGTGGGTTTTTTTTATAACATTTAATAATAGCATATACAATAGATATGCTGGTAAATAGACTAATTCTTGGCGTGCGCGCGCCACGGCGGCCCGGCCGTGCAACGAACCGATCGAGGATATGATTGTATTATCGTGCACCGCCACGCTCTCGTGCCTTGGCCATCCAGTTAGTTAGCCAGCTGGCCCCGTACGTGACAAGCGCAGTGATGGCATGCACGTAGGCACCATGCCGCGCACGTACGGCCCGCGCGCGTGCACTCCTAGCCTCGGCCGGGCGGCACACGGTTAATTTTGCGGCAGTCGGCGCTCGGCGTACGTGCTTGGGCCTCGATCGTACGTAGTGTATATGACATGGCCCAGTGGCAAATTGCAAACAACGCTGATCTATCTGCTTCAAGCTCTCTAATTTAATTGGCATTCTCAACTCTTGAACTAGTGTAGTGCAACCTCATCACTTGCACTCTTGCAGTTTGTTATTATTCATCAAATTATTAATTGGCTAGAATCTAGCTCAAACTCATATGTATTGACCTGCAACAATATTTAACTAGCTAGAATTGTAGCTCCATACCCCGATATACTCTTGCTAGCTAGCTCTAGCTCAAACACGAGTAATGTTGTATAATCCAAGCCATATCAAACGATCGAAAAAGGGGAAAAATACGCTCAACACACCACAACATAAGTCAAGTAACATCTCACACTTCCAACAAAACCGGCCATGATCACCGGCCGACGACGACCTAGGACATGAGCACGGCCGCGATCACAGCGCCGGCCGCCACCATCGCCTGCGCGACCGCCCCACCGACCTTGTAGTTCAAAGCGGCAGACGACGACGCCGGGGCGTTGCCGTCGGTGGCGTTGATGACGAGCTTCATGCCCTTGCTGCAGTGGTCATCCACGGTGCAGAAGAACCACCTTTTCCCCGCCTTGTCGAGCGTGACGGTGTCGTTGCCGGAGGTCCAGGAATTGAGCGGGTTGCTCGTCGTGTTGCAGTTCTTGAAGGCCTCGCCGCCCACCTCGGTCACCGTGTGGTTGCCCTTGGTGTACGCGAACACTGAGAGAGAGATCAAGTAATTGCAAAAGATACGTGACGCGAATATATATTTTGATATATCTGTGTAAGTGTGATCATGCATGCAGCAGCCACAATTCAAGAGTTGCAGTAGCTTCGTGTACCTAGGGTGTCGCCAACTCTGAACGTTTTGCCGTCGGTCCAATCTGCAGGGTACTTGAGGGTCCAGCCAGCGTCGTCCCCAACCCGGTACTCTACGGCGGAGGTCAGCGCCGGGAGAAATGCGACGGCGATGGCCGCGGCAGCCAAGAGCAGCACTTGCCGGGAAGCCATTGAGTATGTGATGATGGAGCTCGCTCTTAACTTGTGCTTCTCTTGGTTCTAGCTTTAGATGGCTAGCTAGGTTAATTGCAACGTATGGCTTGGCAAGCAGGAGTGCCAATCGCATGTATTTATAGAGAGACAGATGCAGATACCAGATAACTAGTGATCCTATCAGATTAATTACTAGAAGTTGCTGAGTAAATCTGTCTGAGTTGGTAGCGTCAGATGGAGTATTATGCCTGTTCCTTCAAAATAAAAATGAAAAAGAAGAAGAAAGGTGATATTTTTGCTTTGGTGTTATCGGTGGACAAGGATGCATATATGCATGTGGCAGAAGACAACGCTTGGCACATTGTTGTTTCCCTCGGCTGCCGGCTTGCTTCGCTAAATCAGGTTCAGGGTTGAAGTTTTCCTGATCAGATTTGGTTGTATGACATCTTCGAGGCGATTTGCGCGTTCAATTTCCCGGCATATATCGATCGACGATCCATCCATCCATGGAGCTGAACTGAGTCAAACTGATTTGTTTGTTGATCTCGATCGATTCTCGAATCCAATCTTCAAACATACTTTTTTTTTTGGTTGTGTACGTACATACGATTGTGAGATCATTACTGCAGAGAGGGTTATCACGACGGCTCCAAACCGTCATCACGCATTTATTTTTGAACTGTCTAAATTTATGTGTCTGTGATAACAGGCGGTTATCATAGACGGTTTGTGAGCCGTCTGTGAAAAGTCACAACACAGACGGTTTTTCGTATAAACCGTCTGTGAATGTCTACTATTAGAGACGGTTTTCACCAACAACCGTGTGATATGTCGGATATCAAAATGGGTTAGTAAAATAAACGTCTGTGATATCCTACATATCACAGGCGGTTGTTGGTGGAAACCGTCTGTGATAGTAGGTCTTTACAAACGGTTTATACAACAAAACCATCTATGATAGTTCATTATAACCAACTAAATTTTTCTGATTTTCGGCTAGACCCAGGAATTGCTAGCCATGCCCTCTGAAAACAAACAGGCAAAAAATAGATAACTCGCCCTCTGAAAACAAGCAAGCAAAAAATAGATAAATCACAGATGAATCAATTGTTGACAACTCAAAGTAATCATTTACAACTCAAAATCAATTACAAAAGAATATGTTCAAATATTGTCGCTAGAGTTACAATTGAATTACAACTACTCAAAGTGAATTACAATTGAATCAATTATTTGAGGATCGTTCAGTGGTATCGACGGTGTGAAACTCTCTATTTGCATTAATGATCTCCGTCTTGATGAAGCCGCAGAGCAGTCCTCGAACCTCCGAGGTCTCGCTCATAACGAATGCATCTAAATCGAGTATCATATCATGTCGCTAGCAGGAGTAAAGTAGTAAGTATATATATTTAAACTTATAATTAAAAAATAATTATTGTGATATTGATAAACCTTTGGATCATTCGTCTGAGTAAGTAGCGCCAGATGGAGTATTATGCCTGTTCCTTCAAAAAAAAGAAGAGAAAGGTGATATTTTTGCTTAGGTGTTATCGGTGGACAAGGATGCATATGGCAGAAGACAACGCTTGGCACATTGCTGTTTCCCTTGGCTGCCGGCTTGCTTCGCTAGCTCAGGTTCAGGGTTGACGTTTTCATGATGAGATTTGGTTGTACGACATCTTCGTTGCGATTTGCGCGTTCTATTTCCCGGCATATATCGATCGACGATCCATCCGGCCATGGGAGCTGAACTGGGTCAAACTGACTTGTTTGTTGATCTCGATCGATTCTCGAATCCAATCTTCGAACAGACTTTTTTTTGTTGTGTACGTACGTACTGTAAGATATATGCGTACTATTATGATTATTTTAATTTCTAAAACAATTATTTGTATAAAAACAAATACTAGGCATATTTGCAACTACAAACAGTAGCATGATTGTAATCTCAAATACACATATCTCATATATATATATACGCTAATAAAGCAAAATCTATCGTACGAATTCTCCTAATAACAGTAGAAAGCATCATCATCACATGACTAAATTCTAGTAAGTAAGATTTAGTCATGATAAGGCGGATCACCGCGACTTACAGATGATCACTCCGGCGATGATCACAGTAGAGTCGGATGCGAAGACGACACGAAAAAGGGAATGGTCGTGTGGCTCAGCACCACATTGTCACATGTGATGCTGCACGCCCACGCGGCGGACGTGTGTGCACCCCGCAGACAAAGATCGCGGCGGTTATCACAGACGGTTCAAAACCGCTCGTGATACTGCACTATCACAAAGCGGTTTTTGATTAAAACCATTTGTGAGCAGCATAGTATCACGACGGTTCTATCTAGAAACCGCTCAGGATATACGAATATCATGCATTTATTCTATCCACGAACCGCTCAGGATACTATATATCACGCACGGTTCGCTGATAGAACCGTCAGGATATTTGCGTATCACGCACGGTTTCTAGATAGAACCGCCTATGATATTATGCCTTCACGCACGGTTTTAACTAAAAACCGCTCGTGATAATTCTTTATCCTAACTACATTTTTGCTGATTTTTGGCTAGCCTCAGGAATTGCTAGCCATGCCCTCTGAAAACAAGCATGCAGAAAAACAGATACATCTCAGATAATCAATTGTTGACAAACTCAAACTGATCATTACTCAAAATAAATTACAAAAGATCACATTTGTTCAAGTATTGTCGCTATAGTTACAATTGGATTACAATTGAGTCAATTGTTTGCAGGTGGTTGAGAGGTGTCAGCGGGGTGATGCTCTGGGTCGGCAACGGAGTGAAATTCTCCGGTGTCCTTAATGATATCTGATAGGATAAAGGTGCAGAGCTTCCCTCAAATGTCCTTGATTTCTTCTGCAACGAGTCCATCTAATTGTATATCCAAGGCCTGTCGCTAGCAAGAGTAAAGTGGTAAGCTATATATATTTAAATTTATAATTAGGAAATAATTATTTCGAGATTGACAAACCTCGGGATCCTTCTTCCTAGCTCTAAGGATTAGCTGCACATGATAGCAAATGTAGATTGCACATAACTCATCATCTTTTTGCTCGCGGCACTGCAAAAATAGAATTACATATATAGGTATAGTCAATTCGAGACGCGTTATTATGAAGTATGATATAGGATTATCTTGTTGTAGCGCGTACCAGAAAATTCATCCTGTGTGTTAGTTCGGCACTCTTTCCATCGTATGTTCCTTTGTTGGCAACATAATCGATGAACGACTTACATGATTCCAAAAAGTTATCCTCGGCCATTTCAAACGAATGAAGACTACAATAGAGTTATGTATGGAGGAAATGGGCATACCTCTCGAGTACTCCTCTCAGAATGCTGAAATTGTGCTTGTTGTGGAGTAGGGAATCAAGGTACATCACATGGTTCCTCTTTGGTATAATGACTAAGAGGATCCAGTGGTACCTACTCATGTATGTCGCTATAGTCATTAAACCTAAGTTCGTGCTACGTATAAAGTACAAATGAAACTTGTAGAGCAAATAGTGACAGTTACCCCTCGTTGTAGGGCACCACTATGTACTTCATGTTCTTCTGACGAAGCAATGAGTTCGTTATGTATTTCTCGATGAAGGACGAGTCTGTTTGGATGGTTTGCAACGATACCACATGTGGGTCGAGGAAACCCACCGGTTCTTTCTATTCCCAGACATTTTTCATCATGTATCTATACATAAGCAATGAGTTGTGATATTTATCGGTATTACGTGAATGTAGAACTTGATTGTATGCACTTACAGTGTCCAACATTGTAGAAGCGAGGCGTCGAGGCCAACGAGCTTGAATAGGTCATCTAAGTCGTTGAAGCCCACGACGAAATTGCCGGCCCGTTGAAGAAATGTTTATGCTCGTATCTGACGGTGATTCCAAGATCGCACTCTTCTTTGGGTCTTTCCAAGTACCAGCATGCAAAGCCTAACAAGCATATCCAAAGACGATTACACTCAGGTCGAGTACAATAGTTTTCCGATGATGTAGTTCCCGGATATCCTGGACTTCTCAGACTTCCCGAACTTGGGAGGCGCCTTAACGTTCGTCGATTTCGATTTGGCCTTATGGATTGGCAGCATCTTCCTACGAGACGACTCGGGACCCGATACAGCGGCACACTATTGTTGTTCCTTCAACGTCTTCTCCACGGGAATCGATAAGGTGGCCTTCTGAGGCGAAATATGAGGTGGAGTTATCAAGGGTTCCGTTGGAGAGGAATGGTCGTGTTGAGATCGCGGCACTGCTGGGTCCAGGACGATGTTCTTCTTGGGCCACTGGATAAAAGTGTGCACGGCATCCCCTAGTGTTGTGATCTCTTCGTTCGGGCAAATCTCCAGCGGGACGGCCATGAAATGTTCATGTACCATATCCACCTCCACCCTGGCGTAACCCTACGCCACCTGGACACCGTGTCAGACCGCCCTTCCTACTTTGATGCACCATTCCCGCCCAAATTTCAATAGAAATAGACCCAACTATCCTCACTTGGAGCTTGTGGTGTCGGCCTACAAAACGACACGCAATTAGCTAAGACGCCCTATAGGTCTATCTTTGGTGCATTTCATAGATATACATTACCTTGATGTCGCCTATAGGTAATTGGACGTCGCCATGTTCGAATTATGCGTGGATGCGCTGCCACTCGATGTCGAAAGCAGATCGCTCCCAAATTAATAGGGCGGCTTATGCATCGCTTAGAGTTGATTCATTTGATCCTCGCAATGCTGCTAGCTTTCCTTCAAATTTTTCAAGAATCATCTGTACTAACCGGTCCTCGCTCGGCGCTGGATCTCTTCCTACTCCTATATGTGCAGAGTCATCTGCGAATCCATGACTCCAAGGCACGTTAACCCCAAGGCTCGCATGCACCAGTGTGCTCCTTGTTTCCCGTGTCCGTAGATAGTATATCCTTCTCCCGCCTCGCTTGGAAGGAGCCTTGGGAAGTTTGGGCGCATAATTCACGCCGCAAGAGGTCATCATGTTATTATAGACACTATAAGTTATGGACTTATTAACAACTAGGTAGTTCGACATATTTACCACACGTTCGGACACTTCCTAGTCTACTGGGTTTGTGAAAGAGATGCTGCCCGAAGACGAGACTTTTGCCCTTGCTTTAACCAGGCTAGGGAACGCGGGTCTGTGACATCAGGAAACGCGTTCTCCTCCTCCGCCGCCCATTCTCAGATTTACCGCGCATCAGCCGGTGCCGAGTCTCCGGCGGGTGAGTGTTTCGTGTCTCGAGAGCTTTGTGCGCCGCACTTTCCTCCTTAAATTCGGTCGTCGTCTTCATAGCCACAAAGGCGTCCCATGTTTCCCACCTCAAGAATCCATACTTCGCGAAGGGCGTCTGATCCGTGTTCACGTACTTCGTGACAAGAATGCTCTTGAAGGTCCTCCACGATTATCGATCGTGAGCATCGCTGTCCATTCCACGCGTGCCATGTCTGCTTTTGGGATAGTGAACTTGCTTGAAAGTTCTGTCCACAGCGCGCCTCTCACTTCTTTCGTCAGATCCTTCCAACTTGGTGTGGTGATGGGGACCCGTTTCCTTGCAAGTATCCCGCAGATGGTCCGAAATCTCGCCGCTGATGTCTTGGGACTCTGGGGACCCCAAAGTCATCGACCAGAATGACCACCGCCCATCGGTATTTTTGATTCTCCTCTGCCATCTCGCTTCCGTATCATTATCGTCGACGGATTAGGCGGCGAAGACGGCACCTCTGTCATCTGCGGCGTCGGTGACGGCGGCGAAGACGATGCCTCTGCCATCTGCGGCGTCGGTAACGGTGGCGAAGACGGTGCCTCTGCCATCTCGCTGACTTGATTGAACTGCTAAACATATTAGCAAAATTGCATAATTATTTCCAGCATAGATAATTATGAATAGAGCATAGTTCCCTAACCAATTAAATGACACAATAGTAATAAGACTAAGAAAATCAATCAAGTCATTTAAAAGGAACAATATGGTCATCAAACACAATAAGTGTACACCTAAAATCAACATAAAGCTAAGATTTGATTGTATGATTATTGCTCTCAGAAAGCTAGTTGCACAAGGTTTAACCTTGGCCATCACAGCACTTATGTCCAATGTAATTATCAATTGAATATGACAATTTATAGATTAGGCCTTGAGTTCAATTTACAACTTGTATTCAAATCAACCAGATTCAAGCAAATTTACTCAACTTAACCTATGTTGGACCACAGGAGTAGAGATCAACTAAATACACGGATAACAAAAAGAAGGCACTGAAAAGATACAGTAATAAAGAAGAAGAACTGAATGATAGAGCTACAAGAACAAAGCAGTATAACAAAGTTGAAATAAATTGCTCAAAGTTATAGGAATCACTAGACAATCCATGACTCAAGGCTTAATCTATATACCAATTCACATTCAATTTCATTTTCTATGACAATTCATCAATGAAAGCAGATCAAAGAACCCACCAATCACAGATCACATATTTCAATATATATATGTATATGTATGTATAATATATATATATATATATATATATATATATATATATATATATATATATATATATATATATATATATATATGTGTGTGTGTGTGTGTGTGTGTGTGTATGTATATATATATATATGTATGTATGTATGTATGTATGTATGTATGTATGTATGTATGTATGTATGTATGTATGTATGTATGTATGTATGTATGTATGTATGTATGTATAAAGAAACAAAGGCACTATATGTTGAAATACTCATAACGGCGATGGTACTCAAAACCACCGAGGAGATCAACAGACAAGGCACGAGGGAGGACCAAATTAATATAATCAAATGTAAATCATTCAGATTTTGAGCTCTATCCAAAGCTTAACTAGACTGACATAACAATCACATGTATAACAATCTCTTGTGATCTTTGTATAAATAGAAACTAGTGATACGAATCTTTTGCATAGATAGAACCCGAGCCCATCTTTGCCCGAGCCTACTTCATCGAGCCCGACATCGAGTGTACCATTTGCTTCGCGTCCGTGGAGGATTGGCATGAAGCAAAGGTACACTCAAGTGTGTCAGGATTGACGAAAAAATGCTAAGCAAAGGTTTAATGCTCAACATATTCATTATGAGAACAACTAAAAACAGCATAAAGCTAAGCAAATAAGATTGCTCAATTGCTCTCAGTTGACTAATTGCATAAGATATAGTCTTTGCAATCTCAGTCCTCTATCAAAATCTCTTCACCAATCAATTTTGATAATTACAAAACAGATCTTGAGCTCAAACTACAACTTTCTCATATGTCAAGTTATCTAAGAGTAGCAGTTAAACTTTCCGTCAACATATTACAATTTAACTATCTTAGTGAAATTAAATCACAAAACAACACATAAAGCATTCTCAGAACAGTAACATCTCGATCATATGCCTTCAAGATAATTCACAAATTTATATCAACAATAAGCCTAATTGACATATTGAGAATAGAAATGCAAATATCTCACAGAAGATCAATCAGATCACAGAACATACAAGTGTAATCTTAATTCAGCTATAACTGACAACAGAAAGTATAAAGGCTACTAATTATAACTAACCATACAAAGCAATATGATTAAGCTCAAGTCTGTTTCAGATTTTGACTATCATCACAGAGCATCAACAGAACCCATCACAAAGCAAGGGAGGGAGCAGGATAGAGCGAGTAAAGTGGTATACCAGAGGAGGTGCAAGGGAGTACCGGAGAAGGCGCTGGAGCCGGCACAAGGAGGGAGCCGGTGACAGGCCGGAGAGGAGGATGGCGATGTGTAGTGGAAGAGGAGGCGATGGGCTACACCGGAGGAGGGAGGCGGCCGCTCGTCGGGCTAGAGTCGGAGCAGGGAGGCGGCCGCTCGTCAGGCTGGAGTCGGAGGAGGCCGCGCGTCGAGGACGGCGGCGTCGAACGAGCGTGCGAGACCCTAAGGGGCGCGGGAGTAGTGAGGCCGCTGGAGGGGGCGACGGCGCCGAGGTCGTAGGTAAGTGGTGTCAGCCGGGGATTAAGGGGAGTGAACGGGCGAGCCCTAGAGGAGGCGAACGAGCACGCGAGAGCCTAAGGGGCACGGGAGAGGAAGTGATGAGTAAGAGCAAAACCCTAGCGGTTCCCTCCATATAAAAAGGCTATCACAGACGGCTACAAGCGTGAATCAAGCGTGCAAGGTCGCAGGTGGAGGCATTTGATCGACAATCACGATCCCGCCACCACCGGTCGACGAGAAGGCTTATGAATATTTGAAGGCTAAGATAGATCGCTAATCCTTTTTTATCATCCGTGATGTAAAAAGGATATGGTCTTTTATCGCCCTGCTTATTAACAAGTGCATAATATTATCATTCCACATTACAATGAAGTCCACATTGACATCAAAATCAGATATGACAATTCCATGTTGACATCAGAATATATAAGAGATTACAAGTCCATAACATATGGCAAGTCCACATTAACATGTCTCATGTTATGGAATAAATTAATTACAATGGAGTAAATTCTTAATTAAAATATAGCCCTTCATGATGATCGACGCGCATATAGCTAGCTTCCTCACTGGGTTCTTCCTCGAGCCTGACACCGTCTCCGAAAGGAGGCAACTTGTCAAATTGATTGTATTCTTCCTCGTCCACTACATTATCAACTCTGACAATCCTCCTTTTTCCCTGAAGAACTACGTGGCGCTTCTTATTTGTCGGGTCGGTTACATAGAAGACTTGAACAACTTGGTTAGCCAGTACGAATGGTTCGTCTTTGTATCCGACACGTTCGAGGTTCACGGTAGTGACGCTGTACTTGTCAACCTTCACCTGTGGGAGATGCACCCAACGGCACCGAAATAGGAGGATCTTGAAAAGCACGTAGTCGAGCTCCCATATCTCCTCTATTTGCCCACAGTATGAGCTCCTCAAACCTATCGGCATCGAATGCATCTATGCGACACCGCTGTTCGGATCAGGCTCTTCCTATCCCGAAATGTCAGATAAAATGTGTACCCATTTATGTTGTATCCTTGCCAAGTGACAATTGTAAAGTGTGGCCCTTGTGGAAACCATAGCAGCGTATCATCACTTGATGACCTCCCAGTGATTCGCACCTTTAACCATTTGTTGAACCGACAGTTATGCTCTCTCGTGATCCAAACCTCTCGATCGGTCCGATTTCACATGCATACTATGTCTTTGTGCTCGTCGATGTACGGGGACACTTGGGTCATGTGTTGCAAGATTGTGAAATAGGCTTGAGCGTACGTATCCAGATCGGGAGTGATTGATTCCATACGTAGGACTTGAGAATTCCCATGTACCTCTCGAACGGGTATATATGACGTAGGAACACAGGGCTACGTATATTTATCACTTTCACAAGGCGAACAATGAGATGGACCATGATATCGAAAAATGACGAAGGTAAATACATCTCAAGATGACATAGAGTCATCACCACCCCAGCCTGCAGAGCATCTAGTCCTTAGGGATCGATGACCTTCTAAGCAATTGAGTTGAAGAAATAACACAGCCTCTAGATTGCCACTCAGACCTTGTTCGGCAAGATACTCCTAATTGCAACAGGAATCATTTGTGTTATCGACACATGACAATCATGAGACTTCATACCAATTAATTTCAAATCTTGCATAGAAATAAGGTTCTTAATGTTAGCGGAGTAACCAGACGGGACTTTCACACCATGCAAGCTCTAGCACAGTTCATTTCTCTCGGCCTTGGACAGAGTATAGCAAGCTGGGGGAAGGTATGTTCATTCTGTATCGGTCTCTTTCGGTGCTAACTCGGTCCTTATGTTCATATCGACCAAGTCACGCCGTGTGTTAACACCATCCTTTGTTTTGCCACTAATGTTCAGTAAGAGACCAATCAAGCTATCACATACATTCTTCTCCACGTGCATGACGTCGATGCAGTGGTGAACTTCTAAGTGCTCTCAATAAGGCAAGTCCCAAAAAATTGACCGCTTCTTCCAGATGTTCTTCTCATGGGTTCTTAATTTGCGTCCCTTCCCAAGCACAACATCGATATCCTTAACCATATCATAGACCTCTTTCCCTCTAAAAGCCCTTTGAGCTGAACCGCCCTCCTTATTTCCGCCGAATTGTTTCTTCATCTTGCGGTATGGGTGACTCTGAGGAAGGAACCTACGGTGACACACATACACGCTTATGCTGAGTTGTTCAACCATACACTCTCCGTGAGCATCTAAGCAAGGCGGACGACCTTTGGCTCCTTTTGTACCGAAGTTCGACAGTTACCAAGGGCAGGAAAATCATTGATGGTGCGTAACAACATGGCGATAAAGTGAAGTTCTCTCGCTTGTACGCATCCCATACCTGTACCTCTTCGCTCCACCTGTTACAAGATCTTCCAAAGAATGGTGCTAGGTACACATCAATATCATTTCCAGGTTGCTTCGGCCCTTGGATAAGTAGTGACATCAAAATATACTTCCGCTTCATACACAGCCAAGGAGGAAGGTTGTACATGCATAGATTCACGGGCCAGATGCTATGTCGGCAGCTCATGTTACCGAAAGGATTCATTCCATCTGTACTCAACTCTAACCTTATGTTCCTTGGTTCTACACCGAACTCTTTGAAGCTCTGATCGAAGTTTCTCCACTAGGCAGAATCAACAGGATGTCTTAGCTTTCCATCTTTTTTACGCTCCTCCGAGTGCCAACGCACCAATCTTGCCTCCTTTGGGTTCGCAAATAAATGCTTCAAACGTGGGATCACAGGAAGATACCACAACATCTTAGCAGGAGGCCCTTGCTTCACCTTATTAGTATTCTGACGCTTGTATCGGGATGCTTTGCACACGGGACATACATGCATGTCTGCATACTCTTTACGGTAGAGGATACAATCGTTCGGACATGCATGTATTCTTTCTAATTCCATTCCCAATGGACAAAGAACCTTCTTTGCTTGGTAGGGGGTGTGGGCAACACGCTTTCTCCGGAAGGATGTCCGTAGGAGACCTAATAACGCCGTGGAAACTCTTATCGGACCAACAATTGCTTGCCTTTAATTTAAGCAGTTCAATCACAGCTTGACAACCTTGTGTATTCGGCTTGCGCCTAGGAACAAAGGTCTCACCGAGTCCTCCTTAAGCCCTCGAATTTACAAAACTCTTTCTCATCAGTAGTTCTCTTCGATCGCAGAAAGCATCCGATCCAGATTGTCATCGTATGCGACCTATCCTCATCAAAAGCACAGTCCACATCCGGCATATCGTTGACTTCCTCGGCGATGTCGTCGTTATTAACTTCCGGTATAATCTGCTCTTTACCGTGACTAGTCCAACATATATACCCTTTTTTGAAACCCCTTCGAATCAAGTGCGCTTTGATCTGCGTCGAGTTGTTAAACACCTTCAGATTACCACAATCAATGTATGGATAGTACATAAAATTTATCCCCTTCTTCAACATATCCTGCTCGGCGGCTCTTCTAAAAGCAACCACGCCATTAATGTACTCTTGACTCACATGGTTCACACCGTACATCCAGTTTCGGTCCATCTACGCTACGCATGTAACAAATTAGTGTCAAATTAGATTAATAAACCGCAAGCACGCATTTTCCTATTTACCAAACATACTTAAATTGATTAGTGATTAATTTATAGCAAACATAAAGGGTTATAGATCGTTACCCTCGGAGCTCACAAAGAAAATACTATTCTCTCCTTTCCTTCTCCTCTCTAAGGTGGCGAATGGGGGTGGAGGCCTGACAAGAAGGTGTGTGGCGAATGGGGAGGAGGCGGTGGGGTGGAGGAGGTGCTAGGGGGGGTCCAACCTTCTCCTCTCTAAGTCGGGCGAACGGGGAGGAGCCGCAGGTTGGAGGAGCTAGTGCAGGGAAGTGGCGCATGGGGGAGTGGAGCCAGCGGTAGGGTTGCGACAGAGGCAGCGGCAGGGTTGCGGCAGAGGCAGGGTTGCTCCAAAGCGGTAGAGGCAGCGACAATGCGGCAGTGCGGCAGAGGATGTGTCGAGCGCAATTTATATAATACCAGGATATCACAGACGGTTTCTAATTAGAACCATCTGTGATAACCGATTGTCACTGACGGTTCTAATTAAGAACCATCTGTGCAATTATCACAGATGGTTCCTAATAAGAACCGTCTGTGATAATCTAGCTAATCACAGACGGTTCTAATTACAAACCGTCTGTGATAATTAATAGACGGTTTCTAATGAGAACCGTCTGTGATAATTCAGCTAATCACAGACGGTTTGTGAATAAAACCGTCTGTGATATATCACAGACGGTTCTATTCATAAATCGTCTGTGATAGATGCCTATCATAGATGGTTCTTAACAAAACCGTCTGTGATAAACCGGCAGAGCCGATGCCTCATCCCGACAGGCCCAACACAGACGATTCCATAAAAACCGTCTGTGATGGGCCATCTACTATAGCCTGTTTTGTAGTAGTGAAAGCATCATCAGCACATGACTTAATTCCAGTAAGTAAGATTTAGCCATGACAAAGTGGATTACCGCAACTTATAGAGGATCGCTCTGGCGATGATCGCAGTAGAATTAGATGCGAAGACGACACGAAAAAGGAAATGGTTGTGTGGCTCAGCACCACACTGTCACATGTGCGCGGCACGACCCACGCATGTTTCCATGTCATGCCATTGTTTACCTTGTAGGAAAGTGAGGACAACAGCCTAGAAATGCAAGTCAAAGCGCTGCGAAACTAAGGGCGTGAAAAGCTTCTCTTTTTCTTCTTGGAAGAACCACTTTATTTAGAAGTGTTTACCACAATCTAGTTGTTAGTTGTTCAAAACTTTTGGATGTTACGAATATGGAGATGTAACCTCATGTAACGCTAAGGATATTTACCTTAATTTGTGGCCATTTTCTGGTTTTTAGTTTTTTCTTAATTATCTGATTTTGATTTTTATTGTTGTTGTTGGAATACTAGTTTCAAAAAAAAACTATGCAATTTTTCCTTGTTTTTTATGATGATTTTCTGATTTTTTTAAATAGATCCCCCCTAATTTTCTTTAAAAAAATTGAATTTCTATACTATTTTCAGAATGTTTGGATATTTTCCCACATTTCTGATTTTTTTTTTCGAATTTTCTAGCCTATTTCTAAATTCAGAATTTTGAATAGGAGAAAATCCAACCAAATTATCCAAGCAAACAAGTGGTGGGAGCTAGAGGACTAGGGGAGGGGGAGGGGATTGAGTGAGCGGGAAGGGATCAACCCAATCCCCCCTTGGTTTGTTTTCCCTCAGGATAGTTTCCTCCACTAGGCAAACAAGGCCTTAATGGAACCTAGGAGGGTGGCCCGCGTATTGGCATGGCTAGATTTATTTCAAAGTTTGTAGTATCAAATTATATAACTTAGATGCTTGAAAATATATTTACGTATCTTGTCGGCCATTAACATTTTTTAGACATCATAAAATATTGGAAATGACAATAGAAATTTGAAGGAAAATACAACATGTCTTCAATGCAAAGATTCATCTCCTCACTACCATCGTCGGTGATGTCGTGCCCCTCACTAGCGATGGCACGCTCCTAGCTAGCTACCATTCATGCTATCATCATTATAGATTTTAGTTTTATTCAAAATTTTAGTTATTTTTCATTGAGTTCGCATATAAATCAAATTGCCAATTTTATTTTATTTATTCTCAATTTTAGTTATTTAGGATTTTACTTTGTAATTCATACGAATTCAAATGACAATTTTATTCCAAATTTTTATTATTTTGTTTGTTGTAATTCGTATATAAATTCAATTTCTATTTTTTCTTTAATTTTTATTCAATAATAGTTATTTAGGTATTTTACTTTGAATTTGTATCAAAATCAAATTGCTAATTTTATTTTATTTTTATTGCGAATTTTTGTTATGTTTTATTGGAATTAGTGTACAAATCAAATTGCTAATTTTTATTCAATTAAATTTATTTATTTAATTCAGATCGAAATCAAATTACAAATTTTATTTATTTTTTATTCGAATTTGAGTGCTTTATTGGACTTTTTATACAATTCCAATTGCTAATTTCATTTAATTTATTTTGAATTTTAGTTATTTACATATTTTACTTGAATTGTATGGAAATCAAATTGCAAGTTTTCTTTTGCATTTTATACCGAAGTTTTAGTTATTCGTATCAAATCAAATTTCTAATTTTTATTTTATTTTATTCCAAATTATGTTTATTTGGGTTTGTTACTTACTTAATTTATATGGAAATCAAATGCTAATTTTATTTTATTTTTAATTTTGAATTTCAATTATTTAACAATTGTACTTGATATTGACTCTTTTAATTAATCTAGGCCATTATAATATGGACCCATCACAATTAAGGATGTATATTTTTTTTTCACTTTCCACCGATTTGATTATCGTATGAATTTCTAGGTAGTTTTTTATATCCTTAATAATAGCATATACAATAGATATGCAGTAAATAGACTAATTCTTGGCATGCGCTACACCACTTACGGTAGCCGCAGTAAACGAACCGACGAGGAATGCATCGCTCCAAGTCAAAGGCAATTGGCACACTCGACATCAGAATACCCCAAATTCGATAAGAGCTCGAACGCTACTAAACTAACATATTAACCCAACTAAAGCAGAGGATAAAATTCTAAATTTTGGCAGAACCTCCCCTGTATAGTTAGCTATACCGGAGATTCCAACAGTCATATATAACAAGTCCATAAAGGAATCACTAAGAACACGAGCATCACAGGAATATAGTCAGGATTCAAGAATTTTAATCAAAAAGATGATCGAAGACCATCCGTAGTACTCAATCAATCATAACGAGGAAGAAGCTATCAACCACAACCAACTTCATTTATTACAGTTCATTAATTATCGAATGAATGGTAGAATCAATCTCTATTATCGAATTTTGGAGTATGTTGAAGTGAACGAATGTGAGTGTCTACTCCCTCCCAATAGGGCCATCGTCAACGATCACCTAAAACAAACAAACAACGCAAGAGTGAGTCTGAGACTCAGCAAGTACAGTGATTAAATGATACATACAACTTCCATGTTTATGACAACTTCAATCAAGAATATGAATAAATTACGAATCTAATGGTTGAATGAATGTAATGAATGAATTGAATGAAATGAAGGACTACACACATGCATATACGGTAGATTGGTGACACACCGTCAAGAAATTACCTAAGCCCACACTTAACAAAGTGCGGAGATCCAAGTCTCGTATGAAGAACGTTTCATACGGGTGTCCCAAACTACCCACATTGGAATGGTGGGTCTTACGTGCCCATGCTGGAATTGATGGGTCTTTTTTAATCCGCTCCCGTGGATGAAACATGAATAATGGATGCATGGAGTGAAATATGAATATTGAAAAGATATGCTCTATAATCATGGAGATAACATACATGGAAGTAACATGATCATTAAATATTAGCATGGATCTTAGAAACACAATTCCAACATCAGGCATTCACATTGTATAATCAAGAACGTTAAAGTACCTGCCTTCCGCGATGCGACGCGTCAGGAGGCAATGGCGGTGCTCCTAATCCTGAAGCCTCTCCGCCTACACAATATATACTCGAAGTAAGAACAACATATAATAGGACGCTTCCACTAACGTTCTACAACGCATTTCCGAACACCCAAGAGTTAACTAATAGACTTAGTCTAAAACGGACCACACCAACACGTAAGCGAATCTGGACAGCGGCATGGAAAAGACCATAACTATTAACCTGGGACTCGGAACGAGGTGAGCCCAGTTCCTAGAGAAACTTAACAAACATATCTATGAAAACCTAGTTGGGGAGGTAATCCAAATCAGCCAAGGAAATATACTAACAGGCAGCTGAATATGAAAGACAGATTCCGTCCCGACGAAATGAACAGCAGTAAAGAAGATAGCGTAACTCTTGATCTACCATCCCGATTGCGGCGTTCTTTGGAATTCTGGAAAGGTTACAAGATTTGCTAAAACAATTTAGTTGGGTGGAAACCCTGAATTTGTCTCTAACATAAACATATTTTAGAAGGTAATTCAACAGATTCATCTCGCCAGAAATCTGGACAGTAAGAATAAAACTAACATAACTTTTGATCCGTATGTCGTAATATGGTGATATTGGAGGCTATGGAAATCTAAGACAATAAAATACAATTATCATAATAGGGAGGATCCCTGATTCGGACCTTAGCCATGCTCAAATTGCCACGCAAAGTGACTGCTGGAAATTAAACGATGTTTTGGACAGTGGTACATAAATAGCCATATCTTGCAAACCATAACTCGGATTCAGATGAACTCAGAGGATATGGAAACCTGAAGAAATAATCTACAACTCTCTAAGATATCACAAGTCCTAATTCGGCATTGATCTAAACGAAAATCGATGTTGAACAGAGAACATAAATCTGAATCTGAACACAGCACTATCAACGAACCAAAAACCGATCTCTACCAAGAACAAAATGAAGCAAACCACAGGGATGGGAGTTGATACTCTGGGAGATGGCCTCCGGGCTCTTCCTTGTCTTGGCCTGCTGCCACCAATGGAGGAGATGAGGCACAGGGAGAAGATGAAGTGCAGGGCGGCGGCCAGGAGGTGCAACAGGGGGGCGGCGGCCAGGAGTTGAGCAGCAGGGGGCGGCGGCCTGAAGATGAACACAGGGGCGGCGGCTTGAAGATTAGGCAGGGGCGGCGGCCAGGTTATGGGGCAGGTTGGGAGAAGACTAGGGAAAACATCCCCCCCTTTGGATCTCAAGGTTGTTGCCCCTTGGGCCTTTCGGCCATCCCTTGGGCTTGCTGGCCAAAGGCCCAAGCCCAGGGCAGGATAGAAAAGTTGAACAAACTCTCCCTTAACTCTGATTTATCCAAGAGCTCAAGCTTCTGCCTCACAACCAAGTCGGGGTATTACAGATACATCGGACCATTCTGAGTTATAGCAAACTAGGATCGGTGGCCTATCAATTGGAGTTGCCACCATCACTGTCAAATGTGCATGACATGTTCCATGTTTCACAACTAAAGAAGTGTCTGCGCCTCTGTCAGACCCCCAGGCGTGGAATACCCGTGAATCTTATGTATACACAGTTCTAGTCCCAGGAATAAAGGCTAGCACACACATTCACAATATTTGGCATCACAATCATACATTCACATACTAATGTAAAGCAAAAGGGTGTAATCTACTTAAGCTATTACAAGAGTTATTACAACCATAGCCGACCGCCAAAAGACATCATCGAGAAACAAAGTAGCAAATGAAATTAAGTAGTAGTAGAAAAGTCCAAGAGTGTGCCCATCGATCCTCGAGCAACCGACTTGGAAGCAAGACCTAAATAGACCCATCACCGAACCCTGATTGCTGTGCAAAGAACTCATCGTCAGGCGTTGGATCATCTGCAAAATCTAAAGCAGCAACAAAAGAGCAAGACTTGTAGTGTATCGCAAAGATTATATTAAATCCAAGGCTAACAAGAGTATGGCTCTATTCTACAAGTTCTTTTGCTCAAAGCCAAGTTTATTTGCAATAATCATAAGTAATAATTTGCAACGGTAATTAAAAGAGCAGTTTATGAAAGAATAAGTACAGGACAGTAAATAAGGTAACTGAACAAGTAACAACAAGCACTTACAACTGTCCCCGGTTGTAAGCAAAAATATAGACAGGTTTTGCCATAGAAATGGCACTGACAGAATCGGTTCAACCATAGACATGGCAACACTGCTATAGAAATAGCAAAACAGTCATTTAAACGACAAATTCGGCTATAGACATAGCAACAAAGCCATAGACATGGCAGTTAACTCAACAAAGTAAAACCCCATGTCATTACCTCGACATTTTGTGACAAAACAGTTTGAAAACAAAAGCTACCGTCATACCAGCCGCACTAAGTATGGCTATTCGAATAGTTTATCACTCTGCAGAGCTATACAACTTTACCCATAGTACGCGGTACTCCAGTTGCTTGGAATATCTCTATTTTGTTGCTCACTACCGAAGGTAAGCAACCTAGAGTTCGCGACGCAACCTTTAAATTATCTAGTTCTAACCCTGCACTAGCCCTACGAATCATTATCCTCATCTGTCGGGATAATAATAATTATAACACTGGTAGTAACAAAGTAACACATCAGATGAGGAGCCTTACTCACCCGGATAGAAACCTGTTGAGCAAGTCCCTCACTTCACCCGGATAGAAACCCGTCAAATTGAGGCATTCGCAGTTGTGTCGGCATACCAAACCATCGGCATGTGCGCACTACTTCTGCCTACTATCATGCAAGGCTAATATTTCGATAACTTAGTTAGCTACAGCCATCCCATAATAACACATATGGTTGTACGATTAGGTCTTAGTACCGGATTTGCTGGCTTCAGTCCTTAACCGACAACAGGCAAGATCTCCACCCTATCTACTAGTGAGTTACACTCCTCACTTTTTCAAAATACAACATAACTTGGCCGTGTCTAAAAGACTAAAGTTTTCATGTCATTTTCATCGAAATAACAGAGGTAACTCCTCTGGGCATTTTTCAAAATAATCCCAAAATCACAAAGTACATATTGTCCATTAATCAAATTTCAGAAATTCTATCGTTCTAATTGCATTTGTGCAGAGACTGCACTTGGAAATTTCCCAAATGACATCACATATTGTCTAACCCATACTCTAGTGGTTACAATAGCAGGGGATCAATAATCCAAGGAGACATATGCAGCAAGTAGGATTACAACTACCAATTTCCCAATAATAGCATTTTCATACAAACATACACACATGCATAATAGGATTTACAAAAACAAAGTACAATAAGTAAAATACTGGGATCAATATGATCAAAGGGGGTACTTGCCTTGCTCTTGCTGTTCTGGAGGTCTAACGGATTGATCGTCGTAAGGAAAACCCGAATAATCGGTGTCTAAAAAGAGCCAAGAAAGAATTAAAATAACATCCAGCAAAAGCAACAATAACCAAACTAAAATATTTTTACAAAAGTAGGTAGATTATGATTTTAGACGAATTTAGGGACTGGTCTCACTAAATTTGGAGTTGTGTAGCAAAAGTTATTAAGCTTTTACTACACTCGGTTTTGAATAAACCAGAATAAATGGAAAATACGTTTTCTAACGGAGAAAGCGTATTCTCGCGTCTGTTACATGGGTGGTTACGCCTTCCAATAAGGAAAACGTATTCCAACATATAATAAAAATCTACGTTCTATTTCCCATTGGGTTTCTAGTTAAACCGATAGGTGGGGCCTACTGTCAGTAGGACAACTCAAAGGGTTGTGTTGTGCACTTAAACGGTGGGGTCCGCATGTCATAGACTCAAGAGAAGTTACCGGTTGGAGTTAACTTAACTGCTTGGTCCCACATGTAAGCGACTAATTAGCTCTAACTAAACAGTTAAACACTTGCTAACCCTAAATGACGAACTACAGTGTCAACAGCGCTGTGCCGCGCGGTGGTGCTTCACAGCCGCGCTAATAGCCGGTGTTGTGAGGCTCGGCGGGGCAAGTGAGTTCTTGGAATTGGTTCTACACACTAATGCGCACCTGCTGGCACCGACGGCGTGGCCTGAGGTGGCTTAACGCGGTGGCGCGCCAGCGGTGAGTTGTTGAGCTGCCACGAAACCATGGGCGTCGGGGTCTAAAACGGTGGGCGGCGGAGTCCTCAGTGTGCTGCGCTAGAGCTCCCGGGCGCGAGGTGGACAATGAGTCCTGCACACGAGGCCCACCAGTCAGCGACTCAAATCGTGTCGTGACGGTTAGATCAGAAATGGACGGCTACAATGAATTGTGCTGTTCGGACGGTCCGAACGGCCCAATTCATCTGGTGCGTTCATTTCCTAACCAACGGTTGAGATGAAGGTGCTGTTCGGACGGTCCAAACGGCCCAATTCATCTCGAGCGTTCAAAACAGATCCAACGGTGCGAGCGTTTAAGTGGAGCGCTCCGATCATCTCATTTGATCTGGATGCTAGGTTTTAAATCCAACGGCTCCTATTGGTTGTGGGGTTCGGACGGTCCGAACGTCCCATTGAATCTAAGCGGTTGGCTTCCAAATCCAACGGTCGATAACACATGCACTCTTCGGACCTAGTCCACTAGTGGAGTTGGTTGGGTTTAGCCGGGTGGGTGTTGACTCGAGCTCGATGAATAGTACAGGCCTTAGGATTTTGAATTATCAGCTGATTTCTTTGCTGATTTAATTAACCACCCAAACGAAGTCCAAAAATTTTGAAATTTTTTTGTGTAGGCTATTGGGCTCAAGTAGTTCCTACAAAAAAAACTCTTGAGGCTAACACGTTTTTTGAATTTCTACAAAATTCAAACAAGGTGCTGATGCTAAGAGGTCTTAAGAATTTCTCTAAACAAAATTTCATATAGAAATTTTGGTCGAAGGGTTCCTGGGAACAAATACCCAAAACCATTCTATTCCTTAGGAATTTTTATTACACTTCCTCTATTTCCTTTTTAGCACCTAATGGTGTACAAGTTTTAGTTCTTAAAAACAACACAAGATTTTCAAAAATGCAAAGTTTAAATGCAAATGTTCAAGGAAAATTTTCCTAATGCATTTTATATTACTTAATCCCAAGATTAGGATTTTGGGATGTTACAGCCTCCCAACCGAAGCAACTGAGTTGGAAGAACTTGATTTGCAACCCGATCTTTCTTATCAGGAACACCCGATTCGCGTTCTTGAAGGAACGGAGCACAAGACGAGAAATCGCAACATCAAATTCATCAACGATTAGTGGAGCAACCATACTGAAGATGAAGCAACTTGGAAACGTGAAGACCATATGCGAAATGAATATCCAGATCTTTTTCCTTCTACTTGAAGTGCCTTTGAATCAAGAAAGCAAAGGTTAAACAAAGCAATGGAAAGGAAAATGTTATAACCATTCATTGTAACCTTGTAGGATATCTTAGCACTATCTTTGAAGAAAATCAGAACAACAAATGTTGTATTTCCTATTAGAATCTTCCAATCCAATTTCCGACCTACCCAAATCTCGGGGACGAGATCTTTTACGAGGGGGGAGGTTTGTCACATCTCCAAGTTAATAAATGATATTTAGTATGCATCTTATCAGCATGTATCATGATTTAAAAACTTTTTCATAATTTATTGCACTTGAAAAATCTTAATAAAATTTAAACATACAACTTAAAGTTAAGTTAAAAAGAAAATAGGAATAAAAACTTATGATAATCTTCTATAAATAATTTATTCAAATACTAAAATAATTATTAAGAATAAATATATTTTTTCTCAAATTTATGGGACTAGTTTTAAACCTTAGAAAATTCAAAGTCAATCCAATAACCTATCTCGGGTTTGGATTTAAACTAAACGAAATATATCATTAATAGTAAGTTTTAATAATTTTTATGGACAATAGGTCATCCCAGGAACACCTCTGATTAATTTCAGATTTTTAGGATTTTATTTGCTATTTCTAGTGGCTTGGTCAAACTAGAATCAATTGAAATCAATTTTGGTCAAACCCTTTTTGCTATCGAACCAGTCCGAACAACTTCCGACCGAGCCCGGCACTGTTCCGACCAAACCACGCGAGTCGGCTGGACCATCTCACCGCACTGCACCCCTTCGCCACTCATTGGCCGGTGGGCCCGCCCTACGCGCGCCCTTCTTCTACCTCGAGCAGGCGCGGTGCAGGATCTAAGCGCCACGCGCCCGCAGCGCCCTACCCCGCTCCATCACCGCCAACGACACCGTAGCACCACCGCCCTCTGTGACCAACCCGAGAGGGTCTCCTTCTCACGCCGTGACCATTCCCGTCCTCGCACGAGGATAATACTCCCCCTTCGTCCCGAATTCTCCTCATCCTTCGTCTCGGAGCTGAGGAAGGAGGAGCTCGCATTTGCTTCGTTCTTCGGTAAAACCCACGCAACCAAGTCCCTCTCCTTCTATTTGCCGTGTCATGTCTATCTTGGCTAATATCGGACCTTGGTTTTGTGTGTAGAGTCCGGAATGCCGAGGTGTCCATTGCCACTCCAGAGCACGCACCCGAGGCCGCCCCGTGCGAACATCCTCTCCGGTGAGCTCTTTCTCGTTCTTTGCGCGTCATATGGTGTCTCTCAGCACAACAGTACTTTCCCCTCAACCAATTTGGTCGATGCTTTACAGGATCACTAGAATTTGGTTTTTGCCAGATTGTCAGCTGAAATCACTGTTCATCGTCTTTTGTCTACCTCGGTATGTCAATCCCCAATTCGTTCTCGCGTAACAATCCACTAATGGCACTCAAGCTCATCATACCTCAACTTTTTGGTCTTGTTGCCCAGGGAGTTCTCTCAGCGTGAAGCCCTAGCATCGCCATCACCACTGCCGTGGACATCTCATTCCCGAGCTCCTCTGGCCACTCCATCTCTCTAGTGAGCTTCAGTGACCACCCTTATAACTTAAGCACGCATTGGTTAGTTCAAAGTTGCACCATGTCGTCGCATGCACGATAGTCGTAGGGGCACCGCCGCTCATCGCTGGCTAGCCACCATTTTAGGGCACTTTGAACCGCCGCCGACACCACCCTAAGGTGCGCCAAGCTAATGCGGTTCCGTTTCGGGCCGTGGCTGGCGCCGCCGCGGCAGGGCTCTGGCGAAACCAGCGCTCATTTTGTCGGATTTTTGACTGCCCTGTAGCTCCGCCATTAAACGTTAATCTTTGTCTTAGTGCGGATTACTGTGTAGATCCAGGTTTTAATGACTGTCTTAATGTGCTTTGTTTCACCGACGTGTGGGTCCCATGAACTGAAATCAAGGCATTTAATTAAACTGGTTTGCGTTAGAGTCATTTACATGTGGGCCCAAGTTCATTACGTGCACAGTCAACCCCTTTGAACCATTACACTATGCCATGGTCCTCACTTGTCATAGGGTGCAGCTAGCTTAGCTCTCGGTGTAGAAAGTAGTAATTGCTTTAAGAAATTCGAAATCTATTAATTTGCAAACTGAAAATTTGAATAACTTCACAAATACATAGCTAATTCATCTCAACTCCAAAATGGATGAAACCAGTGCTGATAATTTTCATTTTTAATGAACTTTATTATAAAATTGGTTTCAAACATGTCTCTGTAGAAGAGAATATAATTTTGAAAAATGATCCATAACTCTATTATTTTTACAATAGAAAAATGCTGATAACTTTGAAAATGCATAACTAATTCATAAAAACTCCAAATGAGTTGAACCCAGATATTTTTAGACTTGTAATAATATTCCCTATTTATCTATATAATCCTGTATCCCCCACTGTTCTGTAAATTTTGACCAAATATTAAATTGCATGAACAATGACCAATTGGAATCTAAAATTCAAATTGTTATAACTTTCACATACTAACTCTAAATAGAATAATTCTTTCACCTAAATTCATCTAAAATCATGAACTAGCCATTGTAGAAAAATCATGCGTTTTTTAGCACTTTGATTTTTGAGGTATTTCTCGGTGTTTATCGGTATCGTTAATTCTATAGATTCCGAAGCGATTGATATTGACTCCTACGCCACTGAGAGTGAGCAATTGATCTACCAGAAAGGCAAGCATCATTTGAACTTTCTTTTGCATCATATTTGATCCGAGTTTTTTATAAGTTAGTACAATGATAATTGCTTGCATGCTTATTTTGCTATGTCACTATTTTTGTGGTGTGTAGTTAGCTATATCCTAAATCATGAGGTTATCCTTGAATTATTCCAGTACTACATGCTTAAGTTAGGATGTGTGAAATATATTGTCCGGGGTTTGCTTAGCCATGCAAGTCTAAAAACGGTAGTTTGATTGTCGGGAATAACCCAACAATTATAGGAGACACACACTTTCTTATCTTCTTTTTATTCCAGATCTTCGTATCTGTTTTGTGAGTTAAACTTTGTCACTTTAAAAGAGTTTTGGGGTTTGAACAAGTGGTTGCTAGTGAGGGTGCCTTCGTGCACGAGATCGGGTATGTGGTTGACTTGTCCGGACCAACAAGGACCGAACTTTGGTAACATCGCTAATTCAAGTAAAACTCGTGCTATCACACGTGATATATGGGCGCCGTTCGGTCAAGTAAGGGGAAGGTTTCATTGCTTTAGACCGTAGGTGGTGTGAGGACATAGAGACCATGAAATCCTATGTTCCTTAGGAACCCAGTGTGATTTATACTGTGCAAGGGAGCACGATTACTTATGTTGAGGAAAACCAACATACTAACAACCTCACACTGGCCCCTCTGACACAACATGCATGCCCGCTTAGCATTTGCTATATGCATGTGTACTAAGTTGGGGTTCATCTTGCATGGGTGGTCTAACTCAATGGGATTTTCTTGCTGAAAAATACCAAATCTCAATTTACCCGGCTGACGTACCTAAGGAAGTGTGTCATTATCCGAAGGCTTATGAGCTGATCGAGTCATGTGGGTAAAATAGTACACCTCTGTAGAGATAAATCTATTTGAATAGCTGTGTCCGCAGTTATGGACAATCGCTTGAGTTATGTGGTTGCTATTGTTAGACTTTGAATTAAAATTTGTGGGTTCAACTTGGTATTCGGCATGAACGGGTGTTCATGCATGTTTAGGTATCAAAGTGGGCTGCCACTTTGGTGTTTGTTTGATTCATTTATTATTCAATTTAATACTTTATCACATGATTTACTTCTACTTCAAATCTATTCTTAAAATGGCAATTTATAAACTAGTATGTGTAGATTGGAAAATTGTTGCGTTTTTCGCAAAACTAAAGCCACTAATGCTATCCTTTGAATATCCACTATGCATAACTAATTTTATCTTTATGTAAGACTTGCAGTACAACTTTGTACTTAACCAGTTTGTCTATTGGTTCCAGGTGAGGAAGACTTTGAGCCGATGAGCTTGTGAGTGTCGATTTAGGCGACACTAACGAGTAGTGCTATCATCTAACTCTCAGTCGGTTGCCGATGGGTTATGGGGCATACCATGCTGGACTTTTGGTTTATTTACTTGCTTCCGCTGCTACTTTAAAGTTCTTATTTGAATTTGGCCGGTAGGCCACTTGTAATAGTTGTAGACTTGAACTACTATGATGTTTGTCCTTTGAACTATTAATGTATGAATGTTGTATGGATGTGATCAATGTTGTATGTGAGTTTGGGTATGTTGGTCGCTGATCTTGGGAGCCAACATGACCTCATGCTCGCTGTTCATGGATTCCATTTTAACTCACTAAGTGTAGTCTTTGATTGTTTAGAGAACCGATAATCATGCAGTACTTACAGAGGAGCGGTACGCATGATCACCGGGACTCTAGTTTCAGTAAAGACTTCTCACTTAGATGGAGTTAACTTAGAATCCACTAACTTGAGGCCCAGAGTTATCACCATAAGACCGGGATGGCCTCGGTCTTACGGGAATAACCCGGGGGTCCTCACACACAACGCCTCGATCGCCACCTCATGCTCTCATGTCCGACTATGATGTGTCACCTAGACCTCCCGATCCTTCCAAGCTTATCCATTCGTCCCCTCCCGCATTCTCTCGGCCTCTCTACTCTCTTCTATGTTTCGGCCGTGGAAGTAGACAAGGGGAACGTTGCTGCCTTGATGCCTCCCAAGAGTCCGCATCACCACCACTGGACTCCACTCACCTCGCCGCAACCATTTTTGCCTGTCCAAGCCTTTTTCGTACACTGAATCGCCGAGAGCATCATCTTTGCCCTCGCGGTCGGTGGCCTTGGCCGCAAAGCTCACGGGTGTTCTGGGTGTACGACCTCTGTCTTCTCTAAACTCGGTGGACCGCCGCTGTCCCTATTCCAAGCAACATTGACCTTCATCGGCGACGTTATCTTGTGCGTCGTGTTCCTGATGACGAGGTGTCGCTGACGTGCACCTTCCCGAAGCTCCTCGACCACCGTAGCGTCCCCTCGTGTGCTGCTCCTTCGTCTCTGCCTCCGACCACCGGGAGCTCGACGCCGTCAACCTCTGGACTCTGCGTCATCGCCATCGTGTTCGCGAGGGCTTTCCGCACCCAGTGGATCCAATCCCAAGCCCGGAGAACCCCTCCTTCGCCCAATCGCCATCCTCACTACGCCCGCTTGCACACAGGAGTTCCGACGAGCCACTGGTGGGTTGAGGTTTAACCCTAATTATTAGCGTTTAAGTGATTTCTTAATGTACCTATGACATGTAGGACCCACCGGGGGTTAAACGTGCTTAAAAATCTATTTAAAACCTAGAGTATATGACATGTGGGCCCATACGGCCGGTTAAGTGATGGAGTAAAATTGGTAGTGCATTTTCCCTTAAGGAAAACGTGTTTCATATACGTTTAAAACCAAAAGTATGTCTTTGTAGTCGGAAGATGTTTTTCTTAGAATACGCCGTCGATGTCACTTCGGTTAGGGCTGGGTCAAAGATGACCGGGTCAACCCATGACCTTGGGTCCCACATGTAAGCGACTATGGGCAGGTTAACCAGTGTATAAAAAGTATTGAAACCCTTTAGAAATTCTAAAATGGATTACTTTTACTCTGAAAAATGGTTTAAACTTCAAAAATTCATAAGTCACTCGTATTAACTCCAAATGAAGTGAAATCAATTTTGTTAATTTTCATTTTTCCTGTACTTTAATTTGGGATAACTTTGAAACATGTCTCTATTACATAAAAATTTGACAATTAAATTAATTGTACCTTAAGGACTTTAACATTGACAAATTCCTAGAAATTTCTTATGAGCTCCAATTGAACTAAAAATTTCACCTAATTCACCTAAAATCATACTCTACCCACTGTGTGAATTGCATGCAATTTTTAATGATTTGTTATTTTCAGCTTTATTTGGAGTTTATTGCTATATCTTCTTTTCGTTAGGTTTTCGATGATTCCGACATATTGTGAGATCCATCTGTGGGTAATTAAGAGTGGTATTAGCAAAGGCAAGCAATCCCCTCCTTTTGATCATATTGCTCCTATTAATTTTGAAAACTATTTATGTTGGTTTTAATTATTCTATGCATTGCGTTAAATTCAAATACGTGTATGTCAAATGGGTAGATTTAGCTATGTCCTACTTGCTGCATTTCCTTTCCAATGAAAGTTGATTACCCGGTTTCCATTGATACTTACGGTTATATGTAATATGGGGGGTGTTTGATGATTTTTAGAACGATGCTTAGCCATGCTAGTAGATGTGGTCAAAAGTGGTTGATGGAGCTATTTCATCGGCTGAGATGAATTGAATCTTGCTAAAACTTGAGGATTATAATCAGATCTTAGAATCTGGTTTTGTGGTTATGATGGACATGTTGGACTTTGGGTGCTTTATTGGAGTTTTTATACAATTCCAATTGCTAATTTCATTTAATTTATTTTGAATTTTAGTTATCTAGAGATTTTACTTTGGAATTGTATGGAAATCAAATTGCAAATTTTCTTTTGTATTTTTGCCGTATGAATTTCTAGGCCTTAAGAGTAAACATGGTGGGTTTTTCTTATATCCTTTAATAATAGCGTATACAATATATACAATAGATATGCAGGTAAATAGACTAATTCTTGGCGTCTTGTACGCCACGGCGGCCGGGCCGCAACGAACCGATCGAGGATATTATCGCAGCACCGCCACGCCTCGTGCCTTGGCGGATAGTTAGCCAGCTGGCCCCGTACGTGACAAGCAGTGATGGCATGCACGTAGGCACCATGCCGCGCACGTACGGCCCGAGCGCGTGCACTCCTAGCCTCGGCCGGGCGGCACACGGTTAATTTTATGCAGTCGGCGCCGGCGACGTGCTTGGGCCTCGATCGTGACGTAGTGTATATGACATGGCCCAGTGGCAAATTGCAAACAACGCTGATCTATCTGCTTCAAGCTCTCTAATTTAATTGGCATTCTCAACTCTTGAACTAGTGTAGTGCAACCTCATCACTTGCACTCTTGCAGTTTGTTATTATTCATCAAATTATTAATTGGCTAGAATCTAGCTCAAACTCATATGTATTGACCTGCAACAATATTTAACTAGCTAGAATTGTAGCTCCATACCCCGATATACTCTTGCTAGCTAGCTCTAGCTCAAACACGAGTAATGTTGTATAATCCAAGCCATATCAAACGATCGAAAAAGGGAAAAATACGCTCAACACACCACAACATAAGTCAAGTAACATCTCACACTTCCAACAAAACCGGCCATGATCACCGGCCGACGACGACCTAGGACATGAGCACGGCCGCGATCACAGCGCCGGCCGCCACCATCGCCTGCGCGACCGCCCCACCGACCTTGTAGTTCAAAGCGGCAGACGACGACGCCGGGGCGTTGCCGTCGGTGGCGTTGATGACGAGCTTCATGCCCTTGCTGCAGTGGTCATCCACGGTGCAGAAGAACCACCTTTTCCCCGCCTTGTCGAGCGTGACGGTGTCGTTGCCGGAGGTCCAGGAATTGAGCGGGTTGCTCGTCGTGTTGCAGTTCTTGAAGGCCTCGCCGCCCACCTCGGTCACCGTGTGGTTGCCCTTGGTGTACGCGAACACTGAGAGAGATCAAGTAATTGCAAAAGATACGTGACGCGAATATATATTTTGATATATCTGTGTAAGTGTGATCATGCATGCAGCAGCCACAATTCAAGAGTTGCAGTAGCTTCGTGTACCTAGGGTGTCGCCAACTCTGAACGTTTTGCCGTCGGTCCAATCTGCAGGGTACTTGAGGGTCCAGCCAGCGTCGTCCCCAACCCGGTACTCTACGGCGGAGGTCAGCGCCGGGAGAAATGCGACGGCGATGGCCGCGGCAGCCAAGAGCAGCACTTGCCGGGAAGCCATTGAGTATGTGATGATGGAGCTCGCTCTTAACTTGTGCTTCTCTTGGTTCTAGCTTTAGATGGCTAGCTAGGTTAATTGCAACGTATGGCTTGGCAAGCAGGAGTGCCAATCGCATGTATTTATAGAGAGACAGATGCAGATACCAGATAACTAGTGATCCTATCAGATTAATTACTAGAAGTTGCTGAGTAAATCTGTCTGAGTTGGTAGCGTCAGATGGAGTATTATGCCTGTTCCTTCAAAATAAAAATGAAAAAGAAGAAGAAAGGTGATATTTTTGCTTTGGTGTTATCGGTGGACAAGGATGCATATATGCATGTGGCAGAAGACAACGCTTGGCACATTGTTGTTTCCCTCGGCTGCCGGCTTGCTTCGCTAAATCAGGTTCAGGGTTGAAGTTTTCCTGATCAGATTTGGTTGTATGACATCTTCGAGGCGATTTGCGCGTTCAATTTCCCGGCATATATCGATCGACGATCCATCCATCCATGGGAGCTGAACTGAGTCAAACTGATTTGTTTGTTGATCTCGATCGATTCTCGAATCCAATCTTCAAACATACTTTTTTTTTTTGGTTGTGTACGTACATACGTATTGTGAGATCATTACTGCAGAGAGGGTTCTCACGGACGGCTCCAAACCGTCATCACAGACGATTTTTGAACTGTCTAAATTTATGTGTCTGTGATAACAGGCGGTTATCATAGACGGTTTGTGAGCCGTCTGTGAAAAGTCACAACACAGACGGTTTTTCGTATAAACCGTCTGTGAATGTCTACTATTATAGACGGTTTTCACCAACAACCGTGTGATATGTCGGATATCAAAAATGGGTTAGTAAAAATAAACGTCTGTGATATCCTACATATCACAGGCGGTTGTTGGTGGAAACCGTCTGTGATAGTAGGTCTTTACAAACGGTTTATACAACAAAACCATCTATGATAGTTCATTATATCCAACTAAATTTTTCTGATTTTCGGCTAGACCCAGGAATTGCTAGCCATGCCCTCTGAAAACAAACAGGCAAAAAATAGATAACTCGCCCTCTGAAAACAAGCAAGCAAAAAATAGATAAATCACAGATGAATCAATTGTTGACAACTCAAAGTAATCATTTACAACTCAAAATCAATTACAAAAGAATATGTTCAAATATTGTCGCTAGAGTTACAATTGAATTACAACTACTCAAAGTGAATTACAATTGAATCAATTATTTGAGGATCGTTCAGTGGTATCGACGGTGTGAAACTCTCTATTTGCATTAATGATCTCCGTCTTGATGAAGCCGCAGAGCAGTCCTCGAACCTCCGAGGTCTCGCTCATAACGAATGCATCTAAATCGAGTATCATGTCATGTCGCTAGCAGGAGTAAAGTAGTAAGTATATATATTTAAACTTATAATTAGAAAATAATTATTGTGATATTGATAAACCTTTGGATCATTCGTCTGAGTAAGTAGCGCCAGATGGAGTATTATGCCTGTTCCTTCAAAAAAAAAAGAGAAAGGTGATATTTTTGCTTAGGTGTTATCGGTGGACAAGGATGCATATGGCAGAAGACAACGCTTGGCACATTGCTGTTTCCCTTGGCTGCCGGCTTGCTTCGCTAGCTCAGGTTCAGGGTTGACGTTTTCATGATGAGATTTGGTTGTACGACATCTTCGTTGCGATTTGCGCGTTCTATTTCCCGGCATATATCGATCGACGATCCATCCGGCCATGGGAGCTGAACTGGGTCAAACTGACTTGTTTGTTGATCTCGATCGATTCTCGAATCCAATCTTCGAACAGACTTTTTTTTGTTGTGTACGTACGTACTGTAAGATATATGCGTACTATTATGATTATTTTAATTTCTAAAACAATTATTTGTATAAAAACAAATACTAGGCATATTTGCAACTACAAACAGTAGCATGATTGTAATCTCAAATACACATATCTCATATATATATATACGCTAATAAAGCAAAATCTATCGTACGAATTCTCCTAATAACAGTAGAAAGCATCATCATCACATGACTAAATTCTAGTAAGTAAGATTTAGTCATGATAAGGCGGATCACCGCGACTTACAGATGATCACTCCGGCGATGATCACAGTAGAGTCGGATGCGAAGACGACACGAAAAAGGGAATGGTCGTGTGGCTCAGCACCACATTGTCACATGTGCGCGGCACGGCCCACGTGCGTGACGTGTGTGCACCCTGCAGACAGCACTGCGGGTCGTCGTCCGCGCGACGATGCACTCAATTTGTCCCAGTGGATGTGCACGCAGCCGCTTCCCGCACCGAGAAATAATGAAGCATTGCGCTGGAGCGGCGACCCTAACGTGGGTTGGACGTGTGCGATCGAGCGCGTGCTCGGCTCAATCAGGCCTTGATGGTGGCCATGTGGTGGGGTCGTTGAGTGAAGTGGTGGAAGTGTGGTCATGGGTTTCCGTGGTAGGCACTACACTATGGCATAGTATTAAGGGCAATGCAACTGCTGGAAATCGCTTTTTTTCAAGCAATTTATCTCGCCGAATGTGTATTCCGGCACTTATTGCTCGCCGGTAAAGTCTTCGGAAAAACATTTCCGCAGATATGTGCATTCTCGGCGATTAATCGCCCTAGAAAAGTCGTTTTCCCGGCGATTAGAGTTTCCGGCAGATTATATGTATTGCGGCGATTAACTTGCCCTCGATTGCATGTTTTCCGGCGATTAAATGCCCTAGATAAGTTTTTTTTCCAGCGCTAATGCCCTAGATAAGTTTTTTTCGGCGGTTAAACCGCCTCGATTATCGATTTTCCCAAGATTAGGCGTATTGCGGCAGATTAAACCGCCTCAATTGTCTTTTGCACCATTTAACCATAAGCAGCTCCATGGCTTATCAAGCACTTAACATCAATATCAAATGCTAGCTGCACCCAGCCATCCATACTCTTTCAAGCATACACAGAAGCTAAAGTGAGCAATCAAGAGGAAATAAGCTATAATATT
This sequence comes from Phyllostachys edulis, assembly GCA_036346405.1. Classification (NCBI taxonomy): domain Eukaryota; kingdom Viridiplantae; phylum Streptophyta; class Magnoliopsida; order Poales; family Poaceae; genus Phyllostachys; species Phyllostachys edulis. Next base: position 30,424,749 of record CM070557.1, read on the forward strand.
TGTAGGAAATGCCTACAGTTAGTGTAAAGAAATGCAGAAAGATGTTCATTGATGTTTAGGGATATAACTGTATGTTGGAGCTCTAACAAATGAATAAATTAAGTGAAGTCAATAAAAAGTGCATTGAGATCTCCAAGTATCCTTATCATAATATGATAACACCAATCTATTTTACATACCAAAATCTTGTAGTTAGAACAATAACAGCTAAGTATCCTTATCATAATATGATAACACCAATCTATTTTACATACCAAAATCTTGTAGTTAGAACAGTAACATCTAAGTATCCTTATCATAATATGATAACACCAATCTATTTTACATACCAAAATATGCTTTTATTTGAGTAACACTCCAAGAAACACGCTCTCCTCTAGATTCTTTAACCGCTTGCTCCAAGAGAGCGCATGCTGCGATATGTGCCCCTGCTAATTGACCCATCAAGTAGATCCTGCAGGTTGGTGATAAATTAGTTTATTAATGTAGTGAAAGCTAAAAAGTGCCTAAACCTTGTAGTACACTTAAAAGACAACATCTAAAGCAGAGCAATTGTTTAACAAGCAGCCAGCCTGATTGCACTGTATAACAAGCAGCCAGCCTCCTTGCCGGACAAGAGTGTAAATATTACTAAATCATCAAGAGATAAGTATCCACAGCTGTTCTAATCAATATAAGTTATTCTTGCATCGCATGTTTAAAATGATGCAAGGTGAAAAAAAATGATGCTATTCCCTCGTGACCAGATCATAAGGAGATACACTACACCATGAGAGAGCGTGAACTAACTGGCTCTTCTCAATAATTTCATTCTTGATATGGCTCTCCAAAAGCTGCATACGTTGTGAAGTAGCATAAGCATATGACTCTGCACACATCAAGCTAAAGACTACAAAATGCTCCACAATTGCAGAAATTGATACCTGATCATTGAAACAAGTTTGCGCGTTGCTAGAAACAAGCAGCATAAGCATATGACTCTGCACACATCAAGCTAAAGACTACAAAATGCTGCGATGGCTAGGAGACAAATAGACAATAGTCAAGTTCATCTCATGGTACTGTGCAACTGAAGATGCGGTATCCACTCTCGTGTGATTATTGTTTACTAGAATCTCAAGTTACTTGTATACACTTGAACATCATAACTACTAGTAGTAGACGTTTTTTCACACAAGGAAAACCTGATTCCTATAGAAGTGCAGGTATGTAGTTTTTACACATATAAAAAGATAGCACATGAAAACATCGGAACTACTGTCTCCAACCACAACAGACTCAAGATAAGAGATGGCTAAACAACGATATTCCATAACCCCTCATACAAATATAGCAAGGAAAATACTCATACTAAATTAGGGGACATGTGATCACAATGACTTTCTTAGTAAGCAATTACATAGTCAATCAGTTTTAGTTTTTCATTCTAAAGTTCCCCTTTAGTTTCACTCTTCTATCCTATTCTAGAACCCCTAAAATTGATCTTTCAGAGAATTAGGTATTTCTATGCTATTAAAAAAGATTTCATACAAGGATAACACAAACAGAGGAAGCCAATAATATGGAAATTAGCACTATAAAGTGGAGACTGGAGAGACTATGCCAATAGAGCACCAATTTGTGTTATGGCTTTATGTTAGATAGTTCTGCTAGCTATTGCCCAAAGTTCACATGCCTTTATGTATTGATTTATACTCTGCTGTAGAATGAGCTGAGTATCAAAATTCTGTTCATAGTGTTCTGCAGATGTAGTTTCAATAGAACTGCAGAGGATGCAGAGAAGTGTATGTCTTGTTTGTAATCTAAGATGCCAAATTTTGGGGTGTTGTGCAAGCTGACTAGCTGAGTTTGTGTGTGATTCACAGCTAAAATATGGCAAGATTCCTCTCACCAATTCAAAGGCAAATAAAAGTGAAAACTTCGCCACTTACTCGCATACATCGATTTTGGTTATAGAACTGGGTCTTTATGACAAGACAAATATGCCCAAGATGAACAGGGTGAATTTATGTCACAGGTTCCTAGAAAAAAGAACATCAAGAAGTGCACATTTTAGTTACTTCACAGATTCTATAGTTGGCAATTAACAATCCACACATGTCATTTAATTGTAAACAGAAATCTATTACAGCCATCACCACCTTGTACAGATACACAAACACAATAGAATGAACTTAAGCAAACTGCTATGCAAAATAATACCTCAGATGTCCATTCTCTGCTACTTGCACCAGTAGCAAGCAAATGTTAGGCACAGACATATCTCATTCTAAGGCACATATGGAAATGACCAACGTTTAATGCATAGCAATGTTGGTTGCTTCATAAAGAAAAACACTTCTATGTTTCATGCTTCTAGTGGATGAGTTTTTTTAGTAATCAAGAGTTTGTTAGAATTTCAAATAGCATGCAATCAGAGACTATAATTATTTGCACAAGCGAGTGTTGGATGAGATATTACTGTATAATTCTCAAATATTATATTATTAAGATATGCCGCGATAAACAAACTGACTATAAAGATAACATCTGCGCTGACATAGAAAGCTAGAACAAAAAGGGGGATGACCATAAATCAATAAAAGTGGAGGCTGCCCTAACATGACAATGCCCCAGAAGTTTAGTTTTTTTGTTTGGACAACATAAACAAGACACTAGACTACAGTGAACAAGATTAAATGATTAAATAAAAAAGCAGGCCTGAACAGTTTGAAGTCTCAAGAAATAACCCTTAGTTTTCCAGCCACTTTTTCACAGTCCATTCTCGAAAGGCAATATATGAATATGATGCCACATTCTTTAGGATGATTTGCACAGATAAAGCTATTAACAAGGTTCAAGAAAGCGCTAGGCGCTAGGCGGGCGGTGGCCTAGGGCCTAGTGCCTAGGCGGACTTGGCGATGACTAGGCGGTGCCCAGGTGGTCAATGGAACTAATGTAAACTCAAAAATCAGGTTTAACAATTGCTTTCAAATGTTCATGTTCCACTTCTACTGGGTCACTGGAAAGTGGAAATCACTAACAACTCCATAACTGCATCCAAATTTGCACACTGACAACGAGCCATACTGATTCAATCTCGAATTTTCTTAAGCTACCATGAGCAATCTTCATTCAACAACTCAGAATATATTTCGAATTTTAAATTCCCATTCCAATTCAAACAGTTTGGCACAAGTTTCACATAACTAAACAAGCAGTACACCTATAGAATGCTTATATAACTACTGGTTCAGGATGTTGAAGCGTGAGGTTAGAAATGTAAGTTCGGACCAAACACACATCATGGTGGCATTTGGAGCAACCTCAGCTTCACCATAGGCCATAAGGCCGAAAATCTACTGACTTTTCAAGGGGGTGTGGCGTAAATAGCATGATCAAAGATCCCATAATGCACTCACCGCAAAACACGAAGGAGTTGAATATGAGTGTATTGATAATGGATTTGGAATCTGCACCCTTGATGTTCAAAAGTCTTTCCTTGCCAAACATGAGAGCTCCAAGTACAAGCAACTGATATAAACTTTGCCCAATGATATTTCTCCACATGACCTTGGTAATGAAACTTTCCCTCGCCTAACAGTGGCCTCTTCATCATTTCATCGCTTGAGGTTACATTGCTAGAGCTAAAGCTCCCAATGTATCCATAATCATATTGATTCACAACAATTTGCCAAGAGTGAGAGGAGCGCTCCCTGTGATGGAAGAGTGAAAATATTGTTACTTGCATGGAGAATATCAAGAACCACTAAATGATAAAATGTAGCATACATGAATACTATAATGCTGCCCACACCTGTGATGCATGCTGAGACAAAGTTGATGACTAATGCAACAATATTAATAGTCAACTAAAACTGCACAAACTTCTGGATGTTTATGTACACTGCACGACCACACCTTGCGACATTTATTATAGTTGTAAAATTGTCATCGAGTACTATGACATCAGCACTCTCGTTGGCAACCCCGCCCAAATGCAAGACCTTTTCATTAGCTTCCAAAGATCAAGGAGGGTTTTGAAAAACAAGCTTTCACAATTCACAGCTTCTAACAGAAGCAACAAGTACAGATCCATCGAAGAATGATTAGTGCAAAGGAGAACAAAAGAAATGAATATGCTTGATGGATCTGTTAGATGTTAATTTCGTGCCGCCATAGCAACAAATTACTCCAACCCCGAGATGAGAGAGAATACAGGATAACTAAATAGATTATCAGTGCCAATTTATTTCAGTCAGGATTAATATCTACATATTCAGCTTAAACAAACTAAAAGTGAGCTTAATATCTACACATGTAAATGATCAGAAGGGTGTAATTGTGTAAGTGACAAACTAAAAGTGAGCTTAAGACTTGAATATATTCAGGAGTACCAATATATCACACCAATATATATGTCGTCATCAAGAAACAAACCAATATATGTCAACAATTGTAGGGACTACATGACAACTTAACTAGTGATATACACCTTGGGTCATTCCAAAAGGATGTCTTATCCAACTTGAGCACTAATAAGGTCGCATTCAAATATCTTGCAACGACAACCATATCACAAATCTGATTGAACAGGTAAAAGAACACCAATGTGCAGTTCTAGATGTTACAAAGGATTATCTGACGGAAAATTAGTAAATACCTAAATGTAGGGTTTTTCAAGTTGCTTATAGCTGCTCGCATTTGGTTGAGCCCACCATTGCATGAAACCATCAAATAACCATTGTTCCTATAAATTCCTAATAGTAAATGGAAATAACAAAAAAAAGGTGAAGAACCAAACAATATTCTGTCCTAGTCTTCTAGATCTGACATCTTCAAGTAAGGAGGTTAAAAATTTGCAAAAAAAAGGTGAAGAACCAAACAATTTTAAACCAAATCATACTGATGTAGGGAAACCACATGCAGTACGGATGGATAAGTCAATTTGCATCACTTAGATATATACTTCAGGATTACAACCCCTAAACCTTGGATCTCTGATTCTTCACTGAGCTCGAAAAAATCAAGATACAAATCTTCTGGGATAAATCTACAAGAAGGTTGCTTGCTTCCATCGCAAAGATGTTTGGTGTCACTCACTTCTTCATACATTGTGGCATTCATAAGCTGAAACAAGAATCGCTCAGAATTAATTGCAAAGAAGTGCCACTTCTTCATCAAGAAGGTTGCAAGTCTGTCTAGATTCAATACTATACACCACTTCTTACAAAGCTAATTTCAATGAAAAATATGAATGCTTAGCTATTTTAGCATCCCTAATGTGAATACAGCAACCAAGAAAAAATCTCAAACTAACAAGTCTCACCAGCGATGGATGAAGATGATAACGAAACCCGCCTTGAGAAAAAACCTGCACTAAACCGAGAAACTGAATTGCCACTAATAGTTCAAGTTACAACAATCAGAAAAGTAAAAAGAAAGAAGAAGAGCGTAGTATATACTCGGTGGATGCGGCCCCTCGCTGGCTGGAGCTGAAATTGTCGATGTAGCGCATGCAGCGCTGCTCCAAAGGCACCGTCGTGCCGCCAGAGGTGACGCGGACCACCTCGATGGGCCCTCCCCCTCCGCTCCCTACACCACACAATCGGGTCAAGAATGCAGCTAATTGATACACGCATCAAAATCCGATCCTTTGTTGACTGGACATTAGGAACCGAGCCAAATTGTGCCCGGGTTCGGTGATGAATTGGACGGGCTGGAGAATAGAGAAGGGGAAATTCAAGAATTGGGGCTACTTACCGAATGCCCATGGGTTGGGGGTGGCAGGCGATGAAGTCGGCGAGGTTGGTGGTAACGTGGTTGCGGTCGCGGAGGGGTGGCACGGCGCGGAAGAAGGCCACCACTTCATCCTCGGAGCTCCGGTGTGCCGCCGCCTGCGCCACGCTGCTTGGATCCATGGCTACACTGTACGTTGGGAGGAAGGGCGGCGCTAGGAGGAAGGGGTGCCCGGGGAGGAGGGTGGTGCTGGGAGGAGGGCGGCCAGGGAGGAAGGGGCGGCGCTGGGAGGAAGGGGTGCCCGGGGAGGAGGGTGGGAGGAGCGTGGCGCTGGAGGAGGGTGGCGCCGGGGAGGAGGGCGGCGCCGGGGAGGAGGGCGGCGCTGGAGGATGGAGGCCCTGGGAGGTGGGGGTGGGCGGCCGGGGAAAGGAGGAGGTGGTGGGAGGAATTTGGGGATAAGCTTTCAGAGTAGCTTTGTCTTCGCGCCTGTGCTATTTTTTGTTTTTCGTTTTCCCGCTCAAAAGGTATTCCCGGCAGATAGGTTGACCTGGTTGACGTTTTCTAGGGCAGATGTATTGCTGCTAACGTTAAAACATTGCCGGCAGATAGATTGTTCTAGAAAATAATTATTCCCGGCAGATAATGGGACCCCTAAAATCTTGGATATTGCCGGCAGATAGATTGCCACTAATCCAGTTTTTTCCCGGCAGATAATTGCCCTTAATACTATGCCATGGTGTAGTGAGGCCTGCTGTTGGGTACCCTTACCCATTCCTCAAAATCATACCTGTAAGAAATGGGTTGGATATGGGAAGGAATTGTTGAGGAACCATCGCTGGTGAGTCCGGTCCGAGCGATTACCTCGTAGACAAACTCAGAATCATAAGAACAATGCAAGAGCACCAGAACATAATAGTAGATTGAACACAGAGATATGAAGGGACTTCTGACTTCTCTTTATCGCTCTTTTGTAAAACTGTCGTACAATGGTTGGGGGTCCCCCCTTTATATAGGCTACTGGATGGAGAGAGGAGTCTACCATGGTCCAGGCCTGCCTAGCCTGGGCCCAATTTCTTAACACTCCCCCTTAGGCACTCATCCTTTATGTTCATGTCTCATCAAAACTTCATAAAAACCCAATGGAAAAAATTTAGAGAAAGAATACATGAAATACGTTTTGCTGTGCTGCACGAATTGCCTCATTAAAAACCTTAGTCGAAAAACTTCAGAAAAACTCATCAAGGGAAAAAGAGTGCAATCCACCCAATTTCGTTTAATCTCTAGGATTTACTCTTTGGGTACTCGATCTTTGTAATCAAGCTTTAATAAAGAGTTCGTGAAGATTCTCCCCCCGAATTCTGCACTTCTCCAAGTCTCATCATTCTAATTCCATGTATGCACTTTTCAAAGCTAGATGCTGGAAATGACTTAATGAATAAATCTGTAAGATTTTCACATAACTTAGTATGGAGTACTTTAATTTCATTCATCTTTTGCAATTCATGAGCATAGAAGAACTTGGGGTTCATATGCTTTGTGAGAGGACTCTTCACATAACCCATATGCACTTGTTCAACCACCACTACTACAAAACAAGCTATAGTAGACGCCCCATCACAGACGGTTCCTATGGAACCGTCTATGTTGGGTCTGTCGGGATGAGGCATCGGCACTGCCAGCCTATCACAGACGGTTTTATTAATAACCGCCTGTGATAGGCATATATCACAGATGGTTTATTAAAAGAACCGTTTGTAATATATCACAATCGGTTCTTTTAAACAACCGTCTGTGATAATCTCCAGAATCACAGATGGTTTTATTAATGAACCGTCTGTGATATATCACAGACAGTTCTTTTAATGAACCGTCTATGATAATCTCAAGATCGCGAGCGGTTGTAAACAAAGACCGCTCATGAACTATCACCGACGGTTCTATTTAAAAACCGTTTGTGATAGGCATCTATCACAGACGGTTGATTATAAGAACCGCTCAGGATACGCCCCATATCGCGAGCGGTTCCCTAATAGAACCGCTGCGTGATATGGGATGTATCCTGCACGGTTCTTAATAAGAACCGCTCAGGATTCTTTATCACGAGCGGTTCTATAATGTAACCGTCTGTGATAGCCTTTTTTATAAGGTTGGAACTGCTAGGGTTTTTGCTCTTGCTCGTCACTTCCACTACTCCCGCGCCCCTTAAGCTCTCGTGCGCTCGTTCGCCTCCTCTAGGGCTCACCGCCTCCCTGCTCCGACTCCAGCCTGACGACCGGTCACCTCCCTCCTCCGACGCGCGGCCTCCTCCGACTCCAGCCCGACGAGCGGCCGCCCCCCTCCTCCGACTCCAGCCCGACTCCACTACACATCGCCATCCTCCTCTCCCACCACACCGGCTCCTCCTCACCGGCTCCAGGCGCCTCCTCTGTACTCCTCACGCCTCCTATGGTATACCACTCTACTCGCTCTATCCCGCTCCCTCCCTTGGTCTGTGAGTATTGTTGCTTATCTCACTTTGTCCTTTTGCATTTGTGTTGTGCTAGAGAATTTTTCAATCTGTGATTGTCAATCTTTAGTACAGAGAGAGAAATTGCAAAGTGGTGGGTTCTGTTAATAGCTCAATGATGATTGTTTCCATATTATGAGATTGAATAGTTAACTAGAATTAGACTTGAGCTTATTTAGAATTGCTTACTTTTGTTATTTTATTACTGTTAGATTAGCTCCTTTCTCAGTCTCTTTGTCTATTAGGGTATTTCTGTTGTGCACTGAAATATTGCTTCTGCTCTATTTTCGGTTTGTATGAACTGCAAGCATATTTGTTTCCTATGATATGTTAGATGTTCAATTCTGTGTTAGCCGAAAATTTCAATATGTTGAAATAGTGTCTGTGCACTGTTAATCTCTAGATGTTTTATTGACTGAGAGTTTAATTTGTTTTTGAGCTCAAAGTCTGATTTGGAGTTATCATATTCAATTGGTGAAGAATTTTGGCATAATGGTTGAGATGGCAAAGACTATGTCTTTTGCAACTAGCCTAATGAGAGCAATCGAACAAATTAAAAATCTGAGCTCTATGCTGATTTTTTGATGTTCTCATGATGTTTGTGTTAACCATTTTATTCTCTTTAGATGACTTGGGAGAATTACATGAGTACATGTTATTTTGGTCATTTAAATTCTTTAGGAATTATGCTTTAATGCTAATTAATTTTGTTGGGATTAATTCTGAAATCTTGCTAAAACTGTATTTTTTACAACAATCCAGAAACAAAGTTTTACTTGATTCTATTTTGTTTCTATATCTTCATTAAAGGCTAGTCTTATGTACATGAAGCATTAAACCTTTGCTTAGCATTTCCTTAGAGAAGCTGGTGGATTAAGGAGTGTTAGGAGTGTTAGAATAGGAGCTAACTCGATGACTGAATTCAGCTAGCTAGCTCGCTCCTTGGGCGTTCATCCTAAACGTTCAAGTGAAACACAGCCTACTTCGTCGATTCTGACACACTTGAGTCTACCTTTGCTTCATGCCAATCCTCCACGGCATGAAGCAAATGGTACGCTCCAGTGTGTCAGGCTCGATGAAGTAGGCTCGGGCAAGGATAGGCTCGGGCAAAAGATTCGTATCACTAGTTTCTATCTATACAAAGATCACAAGAGATTGTTATAGATGTGATTGTTGTGTCAGTCTAGTTAAGCTTTGGATAGAGCTCAAAATCTGAATTCTAGTGTTCTCATCCAATTTATTCATATACATGTGGTACATGTTTTGCATTTCAATCAATTTAAATAACTTGAATGATTTACATTTGATTATGTTAATTTGGTCCTCCCTCATGCCTTGTCTGGAATTAATTATGCAATTTCATTCGTATACATGTGGTATATGTTTAACATTTCAATCAATTTAAATGACTTGAATGATTTACATTTGATTATGTTAATTTGGTCATTTAAATGCCGTTGGATTAATGCTTTATTGTTTCATATTTATGCTGGAATTAATTATGATTATTTGCTAATATTGCACATGTTGAGCATATTATTTTGTTTAAATGACATGGAGATACTTCATATGTATATGTTAATTTGGGACACTTGCAATCCATTTTATTGCATATGTAACTTATATAGATAGCGAGTAAGCGAGATAGCAGAGGCACCGTCTTCGCCGCCGTCACCGACGACGCAGATGGCAGAGGCACCGTCTTCGCCGCTAGCACCGACAAGGCCGCCGTCACCGACGCCGCCTAATGCGTCATGCTGCCCGTCGACAATAATGACATGGAAGCTAGATGGCAGAGGAAAAATCGCAAATGCATGTGGGCCGACTGGTCATCACGGAGGTTAGTGACTTTGGGATCCCTCTGAGTCCCAAGAGATCAGCGGCGAGATTCCGGACCATCTGCGGGATAATTGCAAGGGAACGGGTCCCCATCACCACACCAAGGTGGAAGGATCTGACGAAAGAAGCGAGAGGCGCGCTGTGGACAGAACTTTCAAGCAAGTTCACTATCCCAGAAGCAAACATGGCACGATGCTCACGATGGATAAATCGTGGAGGACCTTCAAGAGCATTCTTGTCATGAAGTACGTGAACACGGGTCAGACGCCCTTCGCGAAGTATGGATTCTTGACGCGGGAAGCATGGGACGCCTTTGTGGCTATGAAGACGACGACCGAATTTAAGGAGAAAAGTGCGTCGCACAAAGCTCTCCAGACACGAAACACTCACCCGCACAGACTCGGCACCGCTGGGTACGCAGGTAAATACGAGGAATGGGCGATGAAGGAGGAGAACGTGTTTCCTGATGTCACAGACCCGCGTTCCCTAAGCTGGTTAAAAGCGAGGGCAAAAGTATCATCTTCGGGCAGCATCTCTTTCACAAACCCAGTAGACCAGGAAGTGTCCCAACATGTGGTAAATATGTCGAACTACATAGTTGTTAATAAGTCCATAACTTCATAGTGTCTATAATAACATGATGACCTCTTGTAGCGTGAATTGACTACCCAAGCTTCCAAAGGCTCCTTCCAAGTAGACAGGGAGAAGGATATACTATCTACGGCCCTGGGAAACAAGGAGCACCCGGGTCGCACACGAGGCCTTGGGGTTAACATACCTTGGAGTCATGGATTCGCAGACGACTACTGCATGTATAGGAGTAGGAAGAGATCCAAGGCCGAGCACGAGGACCGGTTGGTACAGATGATTACTGAAAAATTTGAAGGAAAGCTAGCAGCATTGCATGATCAAATGAATCAACTCCTGAGCCAGTCGCAAGCCGTTCCTGTTAATTTGGGAGCCAGTCCTGCTCGACATCGGAGTAGCGTCGCGTCCACGCATAATTCTGAACATCTATAGAATGCACCAAAGATAGACCTATAGGACGCCTTAGCTAATTGTGTATCGTTTTGTAGGGGTCGACGCCCTGCAAGCTCCAAGTGAGGATGGATGGGTCCCTTTCTGTTGAGGCTGCGCGGGGGATGGTGTATCCATACCAGGAAGAGGCAGTGCAGCACGATGCCTAGCTGGCGTAGGGTTACGCCAGGGTCGAGGTGGATATGGTACATGACAATTTCGTGGCCGTCATGCTAAAGATTTGCCTGAATGAAGAAATCAGAACACTAGGGAATGCCGTGCACACTTTTATCCGGTGGCCCAAGAAAGACATCGCCCTGGACCCAACAGTGCTGCGATCTGGACACGACCATTCCTCTCCAACGGGACCCTCGATGACTCCACCTCATGTTTCGCCTCAAAAGGCCACCTCATCGGTTCCCGTGAAGAAGACGCCGAAGGAACAACAAAAGCGTGCCGCCGTATTGGTTCCCGAGTCGTCTCGTAGGAAGACGCTGCCAATCGTTAAGACCAAAATAAAATCGATGAACATTAAGGCGCCTCCCAAGTCCGGGAAGCCCGGGACGTCCGGGAATTACTCCATCGGAAACCACAGTTCGACACAAGATACTCCACGCCGATATGCTTGTCGCTTTGCATGCCCGGTACATGCGTAAGACCAAAAGAAGGGTGCGATCATCGAATCACCGCCGCATACAAGGATGAGTATTTCTTCAACGGGTGGGCAACCGTGCGTGGGCTTCAACGACTTATATGACCTATTCAACCTCGTTGGCCTCGACGCCGCTTCTGCGATGTTGACAATCGTAGTGCGCGCATAATCAAGTTATGCATTCACGTAATACCGATAATTATCACAACTCATTGCTTGTGTATCGATACATATGGAAAAATGTCCAGGAATGGAAAGAACCGGTGGGTTTCCTCGACCCACACGTGCTATCTTTGCAAACCATCGAAGCAGACCCGTCCTTCGTTGAGAAATACATAGCGGCGGTATTGCTTCGTCAGATAGACAAGAAGTACATAGTGGTGCCCTATAATGAGGGGTAAGTATCACTACTTGCTATAAAATTTTCATTTGTACTTTATACGCAGCACGAACTTAGGTTTAATTACTATAGCGACATACATGAGTAGGTACCACTGGGTCCTTTTAGTCATTATACCAAAGAGGAACCATGTGATATACCTTGATTCCCTAATCCGCAACGACCACAAATTCAGCATTCTGAAAGGAATACTCGAGAGGTATACTCATTTTCTCCATACATAACTTTATTGTAGTCTTCATTCGTTTGAAATGGCCGAGGATAACTTTTTGGAATCATGTAGGTCGTTCATCGCCTATGTTGCCAACAACGGATTATACAATGGAAAGAGCGCCGGACTAACACACAGGACGAAATTTCCGGTACGCGCTACAACACGATAATCCTATATCAAACTTCATAATAACGCGTCTCGAACTGACTATACCTATATATGTAATTATTTTTTTGCAGTGCCGCCAGCAAAAAAATGTCGAACTGACTATACCTATGTGCAATCTACGTTTGCTATCATATGCAGCAAATCCTTACAGCTAGGACAAAGGATCCTGAGGTTTGTCAATCTCGAAATAATTATTTCCTAATTATAAATTTAAATATATATGCTTACCACTTTACTATTGCTAGTGATAGGGGTTGCATATAGAATTAGATGGACTCGTTGAGCAAGAGATTGCAGACGTTCGAGGGAAGCTCTGTAGCTTTATCATTTCAGATATCATTTCTAACAATGGAGACTTTCACTCCGTCGCTGACCCCAAGTTTCACCCACCTACAAACAATTGACTCAATTGTAATCCAATTGTAACTATAGCGACAATACTTGAACAAATTCGATCTTTTGTAATTTATTTTGAGTAATGATCCATTTGAGTTGTCAACAATTGAATATCTGTGATGTATCTGTTTTTGTGCATGCTTGTTTTCAGAGGGCATGGCTAGCATTCTGAGGCTAGCCAAAAAAATAGCAAAAATGTAGTTAGGATTACGAACAATCACAAACGGTTTTTTGTTGAAACCGTCTGTGAAGGCTATTATCACGAGCGGTTTCACTAAAAACCGCTCGTGATCCGAGAATATCACGAGCGGTTCTATTTAAGAACCGCTCGTGATATGTAGAAATATCACGACGGTTTGTAAATTAAACCGTCGGTGATATTTCTACATATCACGACGGTTCTTAAATAAAACCATCTGTGATATTCTCGATCACGACGGTTTTAGTGGAAAGCGCCCCGATAATAGCCTTCACGACGATTTCAACAAAAACCGCTCGTGATAGTGCGTATCACAAACAGTTTTGAACCATCTGTGATAACTGCCTGTTACCACAGACCAACAAATATAGACGGTTCGAAAACCGTTTGTGATGATGGTTCCAAATTGTCTGTGCACTACTACAAAACCGGCTATAGAAGACGCCTCATCACAGACGGTTCCAAAGGAACCGTCTGTGTTATTCTTATCACAGACGGTTGCAAAGGAACCATCTGTGATACGTAGCTATCATAGACGGTTTATAACTAGAACCGTCTGTGATAACTCTGTGATAATTCACAGACGGTTCTTAATAAGAACCGTCTGTGATAATCTCCCTCATCACAGACGGTTCTTACTAGGAACCGTCTGTGAATTATCATAGAGTTATCACAGATGATTCTTAATTCTTAATAAGACCTCATCACAGACGGTTCTTACTAAGAACCGTCTGTGATATTTTGGCATTGTAAATACACTGAACAGACCACCTGCCCCTGGCACCACCCTGCTGCTCCTCCCCCATTGTGCCACCTCCCTGCCCCTAGCGCCTCTACCCTGCTGCTCCTCCCCCATTGCACTAGCTTAGAGAGGAGAAGGTCGGGACCCCTGCCCCTAGTGCCTCCTTCACCCTGCTGCCTCTTGTCCCATTGCGCCACCAGCATCTTGCTGCCTCCACCCCCATTGCGCCACCTTAGAGAGGAGAAGGAAAGGAGGAAGCTAAAGAGATGAGGAAAGGAGGAGAAGGAGAGGAGGAAGGGATCGAAGGAGAAGGAGAAGGAGAGGAATCTCGTGGGATATTTGAATTTTTATCGTGAGCTCCGAGGGTAACGATCTTTACACCTTTATATTTTCTCTAGGTTAATCGCTAATCAATTTAAGTATGTTTGGTAAATAAGAATGTACTTGTGGTTTATTAATCTAATTTGACACTAATTTGTTACATGCGTAGCGTAGATGGACCAAAATTGGATGTACGGTGAGAGCCGTGTAAGTCAAGAGTACATTAATGGCGTGCTTGCTTTTAGAAGAGCCGCCGAGCAGGATATGTTGAAGAAGGGGATAAAATTTATGTACTATCCATGCATTGATTGCGGTAATATGAAGATGTTTAACAACCCGGTGTAGATCGAAGCGCACTTGATTCGAAGGGGTTTCAAAAATGGGAATACATGTTGGACCAGTCATCGTGAAGAGCATATTATACATGAAGTTAATATTGACGACATCGCTGAGGAAGTCAACGATATGCTGGATGTGGACTGTGCTGTTGATGAGGATAGGTCGCACGATGACAATCTGGATCAGATGCTACGCGATGCAGAAGAAAACTACAGTGAGAGGGAGTTTTGTAAATTTGAGGGCTTAATGGAGGACTCGGTGAGACCTTTGTTCCCTGGCTGCAAGCCGGAATACACAAGGTTGTCAACCGTGCTTGAACTGCTGAAATTAAAGGCAAGTAATGGTTGGTCCGACAAGAGTTTCACGGCATTGTTAGGCCTCCTAGCGGACATCCTTCCGGAGGAAAACATGTTGCCCAGCACCACCTACCAAGTAAAGAAGGTTCTTTGTCCATTGGGAATAGAAGTACAAAGAATACATGCATGTCCGAACGATTGTATCCTCTACCGTAAAGAGTATGCAGACATGCATGTATGTCCCGTGTGCAAAGCATCCCGATACAAGCGTAATAATTCAGCTAAGGTGAAGCAAGGACCTCCTGCTGTGACACCCTGAATTTATTTTAGAATCTTTTTGGAATTTTCAAAATAAAAAGAACCATTTTGTTTTGATGAGAATTCAAAGCTTAACCTGAAATTTCTTAATGGGTTTAAGTTGCCTAACTCAAGTTACACTAAAAGTTCCTTGTTGGTTTATTGAGTTATTGGAGCTTTGCTGGTCTTTCCTTCTCTGTCCATCTTTTATCCACCTCTAGCCTAGACCTCACCTTTGTTAGGATCCAGAGGTTCGGACCTCCTCTGTGCAGTCCTCTTATGGTCCAGACCTCCCAAACGCTTAGACCTCCCCTCACATTTATTTGACCTCCCCGTGTCCTTCAAGACCTCTCCATGTCCTCTAAGACCTCCCCTTACCTTTATTGGACCTCCCTGTGTCCCACCGGATCTCCCCGGGTTCCCCAGGACCCCCCTCCTTGCCCATTTGCATCTCTGTTGATTAAGAGTTGTCCGATTTGCAATGGACGGCTTGATCCTAGTGAGCTGTTCGGGTGGTCCGAACGTCCCACCTCCTCTGAACCCTTAGATCTTCATTATATGGCCTGATTTGCTGTGGCGTTCGGGTGGTCCGAACGTCCCAATCATTGTGGACCACCCGATTTGGTTCTAAGGCTGTGATCTAGTGCTAGCTCTGTTGGTCCGAACCTCCCACCTTCTCTGAGCCTTTGGATCTCCAGTGGACGGTCTGATTTGTTGTGACGTTCGGGCGGTCCGAACGTCCCAACCATTCTGGACGGTCCGATCGAAATCTAGTGGCCCGGACCTCCTCCTTGCACATCTGAACCGTTAAGACCTCCCCCTTGGAGATCTTAGCCGTCCAGACCTCCTCCTTGTAAATCTGGACCGTCAAGACCTCCCCTTGGGAAATCTTGACCGTCCATACCTCCCCTTCTTGGTAGAGCCCATCGTTAGGACCTCCCCTTGGGAATCCTAACCATCCAGACCTCCCCTGGATTGGATCCTACGGTTCTAGACCTCCTTTGCGGGTGAGGTTCTCCTTTTATTGCTATGGACCTCCCCGTTTGTGTTTAAATCTTGACCGTTGGACCTCCTCTTTGGAGATCCAACTGTTAGGACCTCCCTTGTGGGTAAGGGCCTCCTCCTTGCCCTTGCGGACCTCCTCTAGTGCACTTGATCTTGGCCGTTTGGACCTCCCCTTTGGAGATCCAACCGTTAGGACCTCTTCGGTGGGTGACGACCTCCCCTTGTTCACTGCAAGATCTCCTCGAGGTCCTTACAGGACCTCCTTGGCGGGTCTTGGCTGCCCCACTTGGCAGTCAAGCACCCAGTTTCTTTACCTTTGACTATGTCCTTTGGGCAAGGAAGTCTCTGCAGCATTTAATGCATGTTGTATCGTATTAAATGCCCTCACCTTTTTCAGTACTCATGTCATACCAATGGTCACATTCCTTGCCTACTCCCTAGTCCTATTTACCAACCCTTGTTGACTCTAACCTGGGTCACGTGCTTTTGCTTCCCCTATATATAGTTTGGGAGAGCCCTCCTTTCTCACTTTCTTCCTCATTTCTACTCTCTGTCTCAACCGAGCCACCATAGACCTCCTCTCTCAAGTCTCTGGACCTCCTCCAACAGGTCTTGGGACATCCCCTCTGGAGCCCTAAGACTTCACCAGCAAGCTCCTTGGACCTCCTCTTGACCTCCCAGCTTCTCTGTTGGTTTTGTTTTCATGTTTATTTGGAGTTCTTTGGATTCTTGTTTGAGCTTTGTTTGAATGTTTGGTTCTTCACGTGTAGATTGTCAAGACCGTGGGGAAACTAAGTTCAGTAAGGGAGAGGAAGCAGCTCGAGATCTTGAGCAAGGCAAGTTACACTCTTGAACATATTGCACCCAATATTTCAAATTACTTATGTCGTTTTTAAAGATGTATGCATGCTTACTTTACTAAGTATTTCAATGCCTATCTTTCAATTCATAGTTAGACCTACTGTTTAGTATGACCTTTATCCATGATTGAATCAACCTCATTGTCACCTTAGATAAAAACTGGTTCTTGCCATAGTGAGGACCCGAAGCTCTTGAAAAATAACATGCTTAGTAATGCTTAGACCAAAATCTTGAATTGGGGAGTTTAGACCAAAAACATCCAATAATCAAATGTTTTGAGCCATGGCATTGGTGTGCCATGGGGTTTTCGGCCATGACATTGGTGTGTCATGGATGTTTTACTTGGCCTTGGCATCGGTGTGCCAGGTAAAATTGTAAAGCATAGTTAATGAAAAATGGTTTTGACTTGGGCGAAGTTGGTTGTATGGTTGGTGCATGTCTATGCACGGGGGTCGTGTGATCCAATGTCCCAGGGTTGAGGTTTGTCGCCCAAGTCGGTTAAGGACCGGTCTTTGAGACACCACTTGCTAAGCCTATAATGGGCTATGCCAAAATTGTGCAACCACATGTCTCCAAGATGAGGCGTGGGACCAGCTAACTAATTTGCAAAGCTCTATCGTGGTTCATCTCATGACGCTGTGGGTTTGTCATGTTATGACTAGTTGTAGTCCCACCGGCATAAGAGGGCACCCCATTAACCCAGCGGTGTTTCTACCCAAAGGGGATTTATAAACCTTAATGGGGGTGGGTCATGCGGTGGAGCAATGCATTGTAAAGGCCTTGTCATGTGCTCTAGACCTCTCACCAAAGGAAGTGTGAGGTGGCATCGACGGATGTCAAGCAAACTAGAGATTTCATGTCATGTGGGTAAAGTGTGCAACCTCTGCAGAGTGTAAATCTATTCGAATAGCCGTGTCCACGGTCATGGACATGTTGGCAATGTCACTCAAAGTTAGCTCTTGGTTTTGGTTTTCAAAAGGTTATGAAAATAGTTTTGGTGGCTAAACCAAAATAGGTGTGGGCGGGAAGCCTTGTGCAGGAGGGTATCCTTCACCATTTCTATGTTGAATGCTATCCAACTGAAAATGGTTTTCACAAAAATGAATTTTAATTATGGTAACCTGCCTTGAAACTTAATACTTGTATTTGAAATAAAATTGGCTTTATGCAAATCAACCCTATTATGCTGTCCTTTGATATATCCCTATGCATGTCATTCTGTTAATTGACGGGTGTAACTTGCGGGCACGGTTGTTGTGCTCACTCTTGCTTGATTCATATATTGAGTAGATGAAGACTTCTATGATGATGAAGGTGACCAGCTCAATTAGGCCGTGCCCTCCAGACAGTCACCTGTGGTGTAATGGGTGGACTTTGTCTTTTGTTCTCCGCTGCGTTTGTGTGCTCCTTGTTGCTGGAGTTGTAAGCAACCTTTGTAACAAACCTCCTTTTGCTGTTAATAAAGTCTTGCGGATGTTTATGTTATCACTTGTTGCTGTGAGAACCAGTCGATGATCTCTGGGGGCTGGTTTAGATCACAGGGGACTTTAGACTTGCCCTAAGCCCCACGACCTCCTCGGGGTGGTTCCCTTCGGACCTCCCTCGAGTGGAGACGTGGAGTTTTGGGGAGGTCTCGAGGTCCAGCGACCTCTGGGTCAGACCTCCCTGCACCTCTGAGTGGTCCTCTCTGCACCTCCGGGAGGTCTCGCATGTCCCACCGGATGCCCTCTTGGGATGTCTGGGAAGTCCTTTATGACCTCCTAGGAGGTCCCGAGGGACCTCTCGGGACGCTGGGGCTCCTCTTCGATTCTCCCAGAGGTCCCGAGGACCTCCGGGTGTGCCCTAGGCCGGGTCGTTACACCTGCTAAGATGTTATGGTATTTGCCTGTGATCCCACGTTTGAAGCGTTTATTTGTGAACCGAAAGGAGGCAAGATTGTTGCGTTGGCACTTGAAGGAGCGTAAGAAAGATAGAAAGCTAAGACACCCTGCTGATTCTGCCCAGTGGAGAAACTTCGATCAGAACTTCATAGAGCTTGGTGCGGAACTGAGGAACATAAGGTTAGGGTTGAGTACAGATGAAATGAATCCTTTCGGTAACATAAGCAGTGACATAGCACTTGGCCCGTGAATCTATGTATGTACAACCTTCCTCCTTGGCTGTGTATGGAGCGAAAGTACATTTTGATGTCACTACTTATCCAAGGGCCGAAGCAACCTGGGAACGATATTGATGTGTACCTAGCACCATTGCTAGAAGATCTTGTGACACTTTGGAATGAAGGGGTACAAGTATGGGATGCGTACAAATGAGAGAACTTCACTTTACGTGTCATGTTTTCTACACCATCAATGATTTTCTTGTCCATGGTAACCTGCCGGGGTTCAGTGTAAAAGGAGCCAAAGCCTGTCCGCACTGCTTAGATGGTACCGAGAGTGTATGGCTGAACAACTCGCGCAAAACTGTGTATATAAGTCACCGTAGGTTCCTTCCTAGGATTCACCGATACTGCAAGATGAAAAAACAATTCGACGAAAATAAGGAGGACAATTCAGCTCCATGGGCTTTTAGAGGGAAAGATGTCTATGATATGGTTAAGGATATCGATGTTGTGTTTGGGAAGGGATGTAAACTAAGGACCCTTTAGAAGAACATCTGGAAGAAGCGGACAATTTTTTGAAACTTTCCTTATTGGGAGCACTTAGAAGTTCGTCACTGCATCGACATCATGCAGGTGGAGAAGAATGTATGTGATACCTTGATTGGTCTCTTACTGAACATTAGTGGCAAAACAAAGGATGGTGTTAACGCACGGCGCGACTTGGTTAATATGAACATAAGGACCGAGTTGGCACCAAAAGAGACCGATGAAGGATGAATGTACCTTCCCCCAGCTTGCTACACTTTGTCGAAGGCTGAGAGAAATGAACTGTGTCAGAACTTGCATGGTGTGAAAGTTCCATCTGGTTACTCCGCCAGCATTAAGAAACTTGTTTCCATGGAAGATTTAAAATTAATTGGTATGAAATCTCATGATTTTCATGTCCTGATGACACAAAAGCTTCCTGTTGTAATTAGGAGTATCTTGCCGAAGAAGGTCCGAGTGGCAATCTTGAGACTGTGTTATTTCTTTAACTCAATTGCTCAAAAGGTCATCAATCTCCAACGACTAGATGCTTTGCAGGGCGAGGTGGTGATGACTCTATGTCATCTTGAGATGTATTTTCCACCGTTATTTTTCGATATCATGATCCATCTCATTGTTCACCTTGTGAAAGCGATAAAGATATACGGCCCTATGTTCCTACGTCATATGTACCTGTTCGAGAGGTACATGGGAATTCTCAAGTCCTACGTACGAAATCGACCTCGACCGGAGGGCTGCTCATCAAAGGTTATGCAACCGAAGAGGTCATTGAGTTCTGCGTCGACTACATGGCTCAGGTGGAACTGATAGGTGTGCCTCTATCTTATCATGAGGGGAGACTAGAGGGTATCTATAACATCCCAAAATCCTAATCTTGGGATTAAGTAATGTAAAATGCATTAGGAAAAATTTCCTTGAACATTTGCATTTAAACTTTGCATTTCTGAAAATCTTGTGTTGTTTTTAAAACTAAAACTAGTACACCATTAGGTGCTAAAAAGGAAATAGAGGAAGTATAATAAAACTTCCTAAGTAAAAGAATGGTTTTGGGCCTTTTGTCCCAGGAACCCTTCAACCAAAATTTCTATATGAAATTTTGTGTAGAGAAATCCCTAAGACCTCTTAGGATCAGCACCTTGTTTGAATTTTGGTAGAAATTCATGAAAAGGTTTTAGGCTCTAGAAATTTTACTGTAGGAAATACTTGAGCTCAGTAGCCTACACAAAAATTTTTAGAATTTTTGGACTTCGTTTGGGTGGTGAATTAAATCGGCAAAAAATCAGCTGATAATGCAAAAACCCTAAAGCATGTACTGTTGATCGGGCTCGAGTAAAAACCCACACAGTCGAACCCAACCTCCTCGCCAGCGGACCAGGTCCAAAGAGCACCAGCTTTGTGCACCGTTGGATTTAAAATCTAGCGTCCAGATCAAATGAGACAATCGGACCGCTTCACTTAAACACGTGCACCGTTGGATCTGATTTGAACGATCAAGATAAACTGGGCCGTTCGGACCGTCCAAACAGTGCCCTCATCTCAACTGTTGGTTAGAAAATGAACGCACCAGATGGATTGGACCGTTCGAACAGTACAATCAATCGTGGCCGTCCAATTCTGATCTAACCGTCACGACTTAATCTTCACTTACCGCTTCGTTTTATGTCGCTGACTGGTGGGCCCCGTGCGTAGGAATCGTCATCCACCTCGCGCCCAGGAGCTCCAGCGCATCACCGTGTTGAGCTCCGCCGCCCACCGTTTTGGACCTCGCCGCCCACCATTTCGTTGCAGCTCAACCACTCTTGTCGCTTCGCAATTCAACACCGCACCGATGCCTGCCCGCGCCAACCCCTAGCTGCCCGTACAACGAGGGAGCGCTCTGCCTCTGTGCCCATGGCTGCCCGAAGCTCTTCTTGGTCATCTCCGTCGCCCAGCCTATATAAGGACCACCCCGAGCTTCACAATACCTTTTCCAAGCTCATGCGCGCACCCACTTCTCTTTTCATCCACTAAATCGAACCCTAGAGCCCCAAGAGCATAAACCCTAAAATCACAGTACGCCGTCGTCTTCGTCTCCGGCGCCGTGAAGGGTTTTGTATCTTTTCTTTTGCATCACATCGCATCACTCAACACCCTGAGCTTTTCCCCTCAAACAATTTAGCTTTTGGTACATAGGAGCTCTTGTTTGGGACCTTCTTCTTCGTCTCCGGCCAGGACATCGCCGCAGGCATCACCGGCGATTTAAAGCACCCCAAGCCTTTTCGCTGCACACGGAGCATCACCAGGATCCACTGAGGCCTTCACGAGCTTTGGATTTCTCTCTCCTTCACTCGAGCTTTTCTCCATGAAGCGACCATCTTCGCCAAGACCTCACCGCCACCGCCACAAACCTCCTCACCACTCCACGCCACTGGTAGACTCTAAATAGTCCGTAGATGCTTATAAGATGTTATTTTGTCAAGAGCTTCGCTTGCCCTTGCTGCTGCCATCAGTAGCTACCTCTCCGCCGGTGGCGCCCGCGCTAAGCCGCCCAGCCACGCCGTTGGTATCAGCAGATGCACATTAGTGTATAGAACCCATTTTGACCACTCACTTGCCCCGTCGAGACTCATAACGCCGGTGAGTGGCGCAGACTACAGCACCATCGCACGCAAGACAACATCAACAACACTGAGCTCATCGCTAAGGTTAACAAAATGCTTAAACTTTTTGGTTAGAGCTAATTAGTCACTTGCATGTGGGACCGAGTATTTAAGTTAACTCCAAATCTTTAACTCGCTTGAGTCTATGACATGCGGACCCCACCGTTTAAGTGCACAAAGACAAACCTTGAGCCGCCTCACTAACAAGAGACCCCACCGCCGCTTTGACCGAAATCCAATGGGAAATAGAAAGTACGCTTATGCTATATTCGAATACATTTTCCTTGTTGGAAGGCGTAACCACCCATGTAACTGACGCGAGAATACGCTTTCTCCGTTAGGAAAATGTATTTTCCATTTATTCTGGTTTATTCAAACCGAGTGTTAGTAAAAGCTTAATAACTTTTGCTACATAAATCCAAATTTAGTGAGACCAGTCCCTAAATTCATCTAAAATCATAATCTAGCTAATTATGTAAAAATATTTTATTTGTGTTGCTGTTGTTTTTGTTGAATATTATTTTGATTCTTGCTTGACTCTTTTTAGACGTCGATTATTCGGGTTTCTATTATGCATTTATCAATCCGTTATACCTCCAGAACAACAAGAGCAAGGCAAGCACCCCCTTTGATCATATTGATCCCAGTATTTTAATTATTGTACTTTGTTTTGCAAATCCTATTATGCATGCGTGTATTTCTTGTGTAAAAATGCTATTATTGGGAAAATGGTAGTTGTAAATCCTACTTGCTGCATTTGTCTCCTTGAAATATTGATCCCCTACTGTTGTAACCATTAAAATATGGGTTAGACACTATGTAATGTCAATTGGGAACTTTTGAGTATGACTGTCGTACAAAATTTGCAACTAGAGCTATAGAATTTCTGAAAATTGATAAAAGAACGATATGTTAATTTGTGAGTTTGGGATTATTTTGAAAAAGTGTCCAAAGGGGTTACCTCTATTACTTTGAATAAAGATGACATGAAAACTTTAGTCTTTTAGACACGGGCAAGTTATGTTGTATTCTAGAAAGGTGAGGATTGAAACTCACTAGTCGATAGGGTGGAGATCTTGCCTGTAGTCGGTTAAGGACTGAAGCCAGTAAATCCGGGACTAAGACCTAATCGTACAACCATATGTGCTAGGGTGGGGTAGCCATATCTAACTAAGTTATCGAAATCTTAGCCTTGCATGACAGTAGGCAGAAGTAGGGCGCCATGCCGATGGTTCAGTATGCCGACCCAACTGCGAATGCCTCACTTCGAGGGTAATGACTTGGGGTTTTCCATTTGTTGAGTTAACTACCATGTCTATGGTTTTGTTGCTATGTCTATAGCAGATTGTCATTCTATGATCGATTTGCTATTTCCATAGTAGGATTGCCATTTCTATGGTTGAACATGAATTTGTCAGTGCCATTTCAATGGTGGAACCTGATTATATTTTTGCTTACAACCGTGTAGGGTTGTGAGTGCTTGTTGTTACTTATTCGCCATTTTACTTATCGTCTCAGATTTACTTTTTTCTTAAACCTGCTCTTTCAAATTTCAAGGTAAATTGTTACTTATGATTTTTGTAAATAAAATTGGCTTTGAGCAAAAGAACTTGTAGAATAGAGCCATACATTTGACAGCCTTGCATCTAATATAATATTTGTGATACACTACAAGTCTTGCTGAGTACACAAGTACTCAAGTTTGCTTTTGTTGTTGCTTTAGACTTTGCAGATGATCCAACGCCTGACGACGAGTTCTTCGCGCCAGGCACCGAAGGATTCGGTGATGGTCTACATAGGTCTTGCTTCCAAGTCGGTTGCCTGAGGGATCAGTGGGCACACAGCTGGACTTTTGCTACTACTACTTAATTTCTGCTGCTACTTGGTTTCTCTGATGACTGTCTATTTGGTCGGTCGGCTATGGTTGTAATAATCTTGTAAAAACTTACGTAGACTACACCCTTTTGTTTTATATTAGTATGTGAATGTATGTTTGTGATGCCAAATATTGTGAATGTGTGTGCTAGTCTTTATTCCTGGGACTAGCACAGTATACACATAAGATTCACGAGTATTCCACGCCCGGGGTTCTGACAGCGCTTGGTATCAGAGCCATACTGACTATAGGACAAGCCCTAGGTAGAATGGTTAATAGTCTAGACTTAGAAATAAAACTTTGCCAACTAATCTAACCATAGGAGTGGTCCTTAAATCTTAGAAAGGATTGCTAATATTTTCCCTCTTAGCATTCTTTCTTATCTAAAAGCTCTTTTTGGTCAGCTCATCTCATCTTGTTCAAAATAATCTTAGTTTTGAGAGATGGGATGCTCTCTGAAAATGACTTCATTTAAACTACTTTTAGTACTTTAAAAACTGAGCCAAAGTGTGGTCAAAACATCCCCACAAGTTCCTTTTGGAGTTGCTGTCTTCGAACTACTAAGAATACCCCCTTAGCTCTCTCTTTTCGAAAATTTCAGAATGTATTGCTTGCTGGAATTTTTGTACTGTATTATCCTATTAAACCTCCCTACCTTCATTTGGAGTTATTTTGAGTAAAGATATGAAGGTATATTTATGTAGAGACCAAGGGGTAGAAATACCTGTTTAAACAGCCCTAAGGGATTAGTAATTGAACCTAGGAATGTTTAAAAGTGTGTGCTGAAAATCCTTTCCCATCTACTGTCTTTCTCATCCATAATTCTGGTCATTTGACCTTTGACTCATCTTCTCTTTATAATTGTGTACATGGTCAACCAGTGGGAGCCTTAGTACCGCACGAGTGCCTTTGAGGAGGGCACGTTGTAGCATACTCTTTGGGTGATGTTGCAGCATATTGAGTGGCCTCACACTCCACAAAGACACACCATCTGCATGCCGTGAGTGTAGCCTCCACTGAGTATCTCACCCAGGTGCTCATCCAGGGGAGGAACGTTGGCGACCTAGCTTTCCGTTACTACGGGAGCGGCTGTACTGTTCGGATGTCCCTGCTTGACGCGGCTTATGTTGCTATCGTTCGACTGCGACACGAGCTGCCGGCACTGTGGGAGCCATTCTTTCACTTCCCAGCCCGTGCTGCGGACCAGGAGGAGCCTACCTACCAGGTTGAGGGGAGACAGTTCCTTACACCTCACCTGCACCTCGCAGGCCTGGTGAGGTCACTAGACGGATATCTCCGCCGAGTGTCTCGCAAGCTTCTGGAGGCCCGTCGGAGGACCTGCACATTGGAGGACAGCATTGCTCCTATGGTGGCCCAGGGTTTCTTTTCCCGAGAGTTGCTATACGGAGAGGATGCAGTACTGGCACCTGCTAAGGATCTTCCTCAGCCTATCACTCATCTACAGCCTCGTACCTGATGTCCTCGTATGTCGGTCATCGGACATCGCCGTCGGGTGACGGCTATCTACACGGATGCAGTGGTTCCTACACCGCCGTTGCAACGCCTTCGCCACCTCCTTGCTGGACTTGAGGACATTGACCCAAGAGTACTCATTCCTCCGCTGCCCCCGAGTCCTCGGGAGTTGCCCAGCGCGACTAGACGGACTAGACTGCCGCAGTATGCGTAGAGCTCACTTGTAGGTCTGTTAGTGAGCACTTTTGGATATTTTGTAGACATAGCTCGAGGTGGGACCTCGCTGTACCCTGGTTGTAATATGCTACTTGTTGTGTTCCATCTGCCCTCTTTTGTATTTTGGAATAACGGGCATGTGTGCTATGTAATGTTTAACTAGTATGTTAATATTCATGTGTGCTGCCCTAAGTTTTAAAAATATGCATGCTACCAATTGTACTAAGTTACATTAGTTTGGGATGAAGTTGCTTACTGACTCACTTAACTCATGCTTTTTCCCTCGTGTCCTGCGAACAATTGTTGACTCTACCTGTTGTTTTGATCAGGATGAATGTAATCCGCTCTGTTCGCCAACTCATGGCAGCAGGAACTCCCTTTGGATCTCAGCCCTCAGAGAATGAGACTCCTGTTCCTTTGTTACCAAATCCCCAACATCCATCAGTGACAGCAGAACAAACAACTCAACCTCAGTTTGCCGCTGCTGCAGATACAGAAGTTTTGCCACCACCGCCTACCATGGCTCAAGTGCTTGCCATGCTTGATCAAGGATGACAGACCAACACTCTTTTACTTCAGCAGCTTGGTCTGAATCTCAGAGCCCCTCATCCAGATGGGCGAAGCCGCGAACTCGCCACCTATTATTCTCACCGCCAACCCTCTCGACGCGGATGATTGGCTTCGTGTAGTGGAGAGTAAGCTGATCATTGCACAGTGCACCGATTAAGAGAAGGTGCTATACGCATCTTATCAGTTTCAAAGTGCAGCAGCTGCTTGGTGGGAGAACCATCAGGCCATGCTTCTAGAAGGCCAGACTCTTACTTGGGCCGCTTTCAAAGAAGCATTCAGTAATGCCCACATTCCTTCAAGCATCATGGATATTAAGAGACAGGAGTTCAACAAACTTCGGCAAGGAAATCAGACTGTGATGGATTACTTGCACCATTTCAATTATCTTGCTCGCTATGCCACCTCTGAGATACCTACAGAGGAAAGGAAGATTGCTCTTTTCCGGGAACGACTTAATGACGAGATGAAGTGGTCACTCGCTGCTCATGATGTATCCAACTTCCAGGATTTGATCAACAAAGCTATTCGAGTTGAAGATAGCACTCGAGCAGTTGTTGAGAGCTGCAAGTGAAAGTGGGTTGCACAAAAATCAGCTAGCAGCAGCCAGCCGAGACCTCGATCTTGGCAGCCATCAAATGCTCGCTCTTCTGCGCCACCACCATAGAGGTCTCAAGCACCAGCCCCTCGTCCACAACAAGCAGCGGTTCAGCACTATAACCGCCCAAATCAGCAGCTCAATGCTCCAAATCCGGCAGCCAACATCACTTGCTTCAGCTGCAATGAGCGCGGACATTATGCCAACAAGTGTCCAAAGAAGAATACTTCAGCGCCGCAACCTTAGCCTTTTGGTGTTCAGCAGCAACCCCATGGCCCTGCACATGGTCCAGGTGGACAGCAAGCGCCCAAGTCGACGCAAGGCAATGGACGTGGTCGTCTTAACCACACTACTGCTGAAGAAGCCAACGCATCACCTGATGTGGTCACAAGTACGATTCTCGTACACTCGGTACCTATCTTAGCATTGTTTGATTCTGGAGCAACTCATTCCTTTGTGTCCAAAAAGTTTGCTCTACAACAAGAACTTGAAGCTGCATCTTTACAAAGTGCCATGATAGTCCACTCTCCTGGATCCGTCATGAAAACAAAATTCGGATGTCTAGGTGTTCCAATTAAAATTAATGGGAAAGGATTCAAAGCCGACCTCATCATGATAGGTACATCTGGGATAGATGTACTCCTTGGAATGGATTGGTTATCCAAGCACCAAGGAGTTATCGATTGTGCTCGACGAGCAGTATCTCTAGTCAACTCCGACGGAGAGCATGTCGACTTTATTTCCACACATGGCGCTCTGTCGCAACAGCCCAAGCTCAATTCCCTAATAGCCCCAGAGCTTAGTCAAGTGCCTGTGGTATGCGAATATCCCGATGTCTTCCTAGATGAACTGCCAGGAATGCCGCCTGATTGGGACATGGAAATCGTAATCGACTTGATACCCGGGACAGCACCTATATCCAAACGACCTTATCGTATGGATTCTGATGAATTAGCCGAATTGAAGAAGCAACTCAAAGAACAGCTGGACAAAGGATTTATTCACCCCAGTTCATCTCCATGGGGATGTCCTGCTTTGTTCGTCACAAAGAAAGACGGCGGTTTACGCATGTGCGTTGACTATCGCCCTCTGAATGAAGTCAACATCAAGAACAAATACCCTCTTCCAAGGATTGATGACTTGTTCGATCAAATAAATGATGCCTGCATTTTCTCCAAGATAGACCTGAGAACCGGGTATTTCCAACTTAAGGTCAAGCCTGAGGATATTCCAAAGACTGCCTTCACCACTCGTTATGGTTTGTATGAATATACCGTGATGTCCTTCGGACTTACCAATGCTCCTGCGAACTTCATGAATCTCATGAATAAAGTTTTTATGGAGTACTTGGATCAGTTCGTAGTGGTTTTCATCGATGATATTCTCATCTACTCCAAAACTGAAGGAGAGCACGCACAGCATTTGCGTTTAGTGCTCAATAAGCTGTGTGAGCATCAACTTTATGCCAAGTTCAGCAAATGCGCATTCTGGCTTAAAGAAGTCGGATTCCTAGGACATGTTCTATCCAAAGGAAGTGTGGCCATGAACCCAACTAAGATCCAAGAGGTTCTAGATTGGAAGCAGCCTCGAACTGTTCCTGAAGTTTGAAGTTTTCTCGGTTTGGCGAGATATTACCGCCGATTTATCGAAAATTTCTCCAAGATTGCAAGACCAATGACTCAGCTCCTGAAGAAAGAAAAGAAGTTTGAATGGAAGGCCTCGTGTGAAGAGAGTTTCCATGAGTTAAGGAAAAGACTCACATCAGCCCCGGTGCTCACTCTGCCTGACATACACAAAGACTTCACTATGTATTGTGATGCATCTCGCCACGGCCTTGGATGTGTACTAATGCAAGAAGGCAAGGTAGTGGCTTATGCCTCGCGTCAGTTGCGGCCACATGAAGCTAATTACCCAACCCATGATTTGGAGTTAGCAGCAGTGGTCCATGCTCTAAAAATCTGGAGGCATTATCTCATCGGTAATCGGTGTGAGGTATACTCAGATCATAAAAGCCTGAAGTATTTCTTCACACAGCCAGATCTAAACCTAAGACAACGAAGGTGGCTTGAGTTAATCAAAGACTACGATTTGGACATTCATTACCACCCTGGTAAGGCCAATGTAGTAGCCGATGCTCTAAGCCGAAAACTTCACCACATGAGGGCACCGATCGAAAAGAATCAACCGATGCCACATGAAGAATTTTGGAAGCTCAACCTGGAGATAGTTGAAGAAGGTTATCTTGCCACCCTAGCCCTGCAACCTACTATGGAATCACAAATCCAAGCTGCCCAACTCAAAGACCCGGCAATAGCCGAAATCAAGCAAAGTCTCTAAGAAGGCGGAAAATCAGATTTTTCCGAAGGCCCGAATGGATTGATTTTGCGTGGACAACAAATTTGTGTTCCCAATGATCAAGGTATCAAAGAGTTAATCTTGGGAGAAGCTCATGATACGCCTCTCTCCATTCATCCCGGAAGCACCAAGATGTACCAGGATTTACGAAAGCAACTCTGGTGGCCCGATATGAAGAAGGACATCACCGCACATGTTGCCCGGTGCGACGTATGCCAACGTGTCAAAGCAGAACATCAACAACCCGCAGGATTACTTCGACCCCTGAATATTCCTGAGTGGAAATGGGATGAAATCGGCATGGATTTCATCACAGGATTACCAAAGACCCAAAAGGGGCATGACTCCATATGGGTGATTGTGGATCGCCTAACCAAGGTAGCCCACTTCATTCCAGTCAAGACCACCTATACTGGAGCCAAGCTTGCAGAACTTTATATGGATAATATCATCCGTCTGCATGGCGTGCCAAAAATTATAACCTCTGATCGAGGTCCTCAGTTCACTTCCCGATTTTGGGATAGTGTACATGAGCTGCTGGGAACCAAGCTTTTCTTCAGCACAGCATTCCATCCTCAAACCGGAGGCCAGACTGAAAGGACAAATCAAATACTTGAAGACATGTTGCGAGCATGTGTGTTGTCCTATAGCACTGATTGGGAAAAATGCTTATCGCTCGCTGAGTTTTCCTATAACAACAGCTTCCAGGTCAGTCTTCAGATGTCTCCATTTGAAGCACTATATGGAAGAAAGTGTAGAACACCACTGTTCTGGTCCGAAGTCAGAGAGCGACAATTCTTTGGACCTACCGTCATCCAAGAAGCTCAAGAACAGGTGGATGCAATAAGGAGATGCTTAGAAGAAGCACAGTCACGACAAAAGAGATACGCTGATTGTCGTCGCCGTGAGATGAGCTTTGAAGTAGGCGATTTTGTCTATCTCAAGGTCTCACCAATGCGAAGTATTCGCCGTTTCCAAGTTCGTGGGAAATTGTCACCAAGATTTATCGGTCCTTACCGAATTCTTACAAAAAGAGGCGAAGTAGCTTATCAGCTAGAGCTGCCACCTCAACTTTCAGACGTACACAATGTCTTCCACATATCTCAGCTCAAGAAATGTCTTCGGACTCCCACCGAAGCTGTTCCTTTAGAAAGCCTGGATATCCAATCAGATCTTTCTTACCAGGAACAACCAATCCGAGTTTTAGGAGAAGCCACGCGCCATACACGAAGCCATGCTATCAAGATGCTGAAAGTCCAGTGGAGTAACCACACCGAAGATGAAGCTACATGGGAACAAGAAGATCGCCTTAGAGCCGAATTCCCTTCGTTCTTCTCCGAGCCTACCGAATCTCGGGGACAAGATTCTTTATAAGGGGGGTAGGTCTGTAACATCCCAAAATCCTAATCTTGGGATGTCAAACCCGGGAGCGAAGGATCCTGAATTCTCTGTGTTCATACACTAGTCCAGGATTTCTAGTGTACACAGTCAAACAAAAGTGATAATCAAAACATATCACGCACTTTATTAATAATTATTCAAAGTTTATTACAAAAGAGGCTTACAAGCCAACAGTAAATAACACAGTGGAAGACGAAGAAGTAGTGGAGTCCAGCTGATCTGCCACAGGCAATCGACTGGGGTAGCGGCCTAGTCGTCGAGATCCACACCGATGGTGAAGTCCTTCTCCTCTGAAATTTGTTTGCATAAAGCAAGTATGAGCACAACTACCATGCTCGCAAGTTACACCCAATATGGAATTGTAATGCATGCATAAGGTAAACAAAGGACATTGGCGTGGTTATTTTATGTAAAAGCGCCAGTTTTAGTTTAAATAATCATATTAGATTGCAAGGCCATTTTCATACAGTATTTAAAATCATAATTTAAATGACAAATGTATAATGTGGATAACCTCCAAGAAAGGTGATGGATATCCTCTAGTCACAATGGCTAACCGCCCAATTTTCCCACAGGACTAACCATCCTGAAAATATCTCAAGTTGAAATCATTTTAAAACCAAAACAAGTCTAACTCAAAGTGGCTTTGCTAGCATGTCCATGATCATGACGCTGCTATTCGAATAGATTCTACTCGCAGAGTTTGTACATTTTACCCACAAGACACGAATTCTCTAGTTTATCCCAAGATATATCTATGCCACCGCTTACTACCTTAGGTAAGCAGTCTAGAGCACGTGACAAGGCCTTTATAATGATCTACCTCAAAGTACTCATGCCCGCTAAGGTTTCGCTTCCATTGGACTAACCATCCTCCAGGAGCCCCCTCTTGTGCCATGTGGGACTACTGTCTAACCAACACCCACTCATACAACATGGCACGAATATCTATGAGGTATCCCAAATTTTTAAGCCAGGTCCTACCCATACAGGACATGTGGTAGTATGTTTTGGAATAGCAAAGGAACGCTCAAAGGCCGGTCCTTAATTGACTTGGGCGTCTTTCAAATCAAACCCTGGGCTTTAATCCTAACCAGATTAAACCCGTGCATAAACCTGCACCCACCTTTCATCCGTTACGCCCAAGTCCAAACCATTTTAATTTTGTTTTGATTAAAACCATCGTTAATAGACAACTATGGTAAAACAATACCATAGATATAAATTTGAAATCAATTTGAAAAGATTTGGCTAAATTCCCCCAAAATTCGTAAACATGGTCTAAGCATTTGCTAAGCATGAGAGTTTTAACCATACTAGTTTGTCTATTGGTGACAAAGGATTGGCATATCAATGTTCAAGATTTGCCATACAATAACAATTGGAATAACTAAGCATTCAAACAGGGTATTAAAATAATTGACTAAAAATATGCATGCAATAATAATTTTAAAAACTGAATTAAATAACTTTAAAATACTGGGGGCAATATGCTCAAAGTGTAACTTGCCTTCGTTGAAGTCTGGAAATTCTAACCCTTCAGAAGAATCAAATTCCCCGGAATCGTCGTAGTCTAAATGTGGAAATACGATAAATCAATTGAAATTCAAATAAATTCAAAAAGACAAATTAAACTAAGTCCAAATGAAATAATTTTATTTTATTTAGCTAGATAATAATTTTCTAAGATTTTAACAATTTGAATCACTCAATTTGGAGCTAGGGTTCAAAAGATATGAATTTTACAAGGTTTACACTAAATCTGCAAATTAAAAAGGGTTTACCGAAATAATTTTCTAAAGGAAATTCTAATTATTGCGCAATGCTGACATCAGCCCTGAGTTTAATCGGAAATTAAATAAATCCGACATGTCGGTCCCACGTGTCATGGACACGGTCCACATGGACTCGGTCTACGCGGTTTGCGCACATAGGGTGGGTGTGAGGTGGAATGGCTTGTGCCACCCGTGTGCCACGTCAGCGGAAATGGGTGACGTGGCGCCCGCGTGGCATGAGGTGGCGCTGACGTGGGTAGGCGGCGATGGCGTCGGCACGGGTCCCCATGGTCGCCGGCAAACGGCGGCCCGACGGAGTCTGGCGAGGGCGGCAAGAGGAAGAGGAGATCGCGTGGACCTCGGTGGTTACCTCGCCGGCGGTCGGGCGCGAAGGGAACGGCGGCTGCGAAGGAGAAGGCGGCGGCGACGTCGGGTCACGGTGGCGCGACGGCTCGGGTGACGCTCCAGCGAAGTGGGCGCGTGCACGGGGTAGGCCTTGACGCCGCGATGCTGTTGGTGGCGGCGGAGAGGCCAATGCGTCAACGACGGCGGTGGTAGAGGCGGCGGCGTCTTGCGGCGGCCGACGGCGAACTTCTTCAATTTCGGCGAAGAGAGGGCACGGGAGGAGGAGTGAAAGGGGTAAACGGGTTGAGGTGGAAGAGGCGCACCCGGTGCTCCCTTTTATAGGGGCCGGGGCGGAGGAGAGGGGGAGATCGAGGGCGCGTCGATGGCGGCCATATGGCGGTTTCTCAAACCCACAGGAGAGGAGAGGGGAGGAGGAGGAGGCGGCTGAGGCGCGGATCGATTCTTGGCGCGGGCTGCGTGAGGAGAGGGCGGGAAAAGGCGGCGTTGGATCGAGCTCCACGACGTGGCTATGGCGGCAGGCGTCGGAGGAGAAGAAGGCGTGGGAGAGAAGATGACTTTCAAGGCCCACGCCAAGATGATGCCGAGTGGTCAAGCAAGGGGGGCAGAGTGAGAGGGAGAGAGGAGGTGCGGACGGGCCGTCTCGGGCCGAAAATGGAAGGAAGTGGGCCGGTCCAAGTGAATTCCGCCCAAAAGGTAATTTAGATTTTAAATTGGTTTGCGATTTTAAATAATCCGATTAATTCATTTTGGCTTTAGAAAATAGCAAATAAAATCCAAAAATTCTATAAAAATTCACAGAAATTCCTAGAGTTATTTTGGACTTAAGAAAATTATTCTTAACTTAAAGTTGGCTTTTAATTTTGCAAATAAATTATTTTGGTTTTAAAATATTTAGGAAAAGATTTTAAAATTCCGAAATTAATTTAATTTTTAATTTTCAACTTTAACTCAAATAAAACTTCAAAAACTTTAATAAATTTTACTTTTGACTTTTAAAACTTTAGAAATTCAAATAAAGCAATCAAACTCTTTCAAATTTCGAAAATCCAATAAAATAATAATTTTATTAATTTTAATTTGGTAACAGAACTTTGAGCTGTTACATGGGATTAAGTAATGTAAAATGCATTAGGAAAAATTTCCTTGAACATTTGCATTTAAACTTTGCATTTCTGAGAATCTTGTGTTGTTTTTAAAACTAAAACTAGTACACCATTAGGTGCTAAAAAGGAAATAGAGGAAGTATAATAAAACTTCCTAAGTAAAAGTATGGTTTTGGGCCTTTTGTCCCAGGAACCCTTCAACCAAAATTTCTATATGAAACTTTGTGTAGAGAAATCCCTAAGACCTCTCAGGATTAGCACCTTGTTTGAATTTTGGTAGAAATTCACAAAAAGGTTTTAGGCTCTAGAAATTTTACTGTAGGAACTACTTGAGCTCAATAGCCTACACAAAAAAAATTTAGAAACTTTGGACTTCGTTTGGGTGGTGAGTTAAATCGGCAAAAAATCAGCTGATAATTCAAAAATCCCAAAGCATGTACTGTTCATCGGGCTCGAGTCAAAACCCACTCGGTCGAACCCAACCTCCTCGCCAGCGGACCAGGTCCGAAGAGCGCCAGCTTTGTGCACCGTTGGATTTAAAATCTAGCATCCAGATCAAATGACACGATCGGACCGCTTCACTTAAACATGCGCACCGTTGGATCCGATTTGAACGATCTAGATGAACTGGGCCGTTTGGACCGTCCAAACAGTGCCCTCATCTCAACCGTTGGTTAGAAAATGAACGCACCAGATGGATTGGGCAATTCGGACCGTCTGAACAGTACAATCAATCGTGGCCGTCCATTTCTGATCTAACCGTCACGACTTAATCTTCACTTATCGCTTCGTTTTGCGTCGCTAACTGGTGGGCCCCATGCGCAGGAATCATCGTCCACCTCGCGCCCGGGAGCTCCAGCGTATCACTGTGTTGAGCTCCACCGCCCACCTTTTTGGACCTTGCCGCCCACGGTTTCGTTGCAGCTCAACCACTCCTGTCACTTCGCAATTCAACACCACAACCATGCCTGCCCGCGCCAACCCCTAGCTACCCGTACAACGTGGGAGCACTCCGCCTCTGTGCCCATGGCCGCCCGAAGCTCTTCTTGGTCATCTCCGCCGCCTAGCCTATATAAGGACCACCCCGAGCTTCGCAATACCTTTTCCAAGCTCATGCGCACACCCACTTCTCTTTTCATCCACTAAATCGAACCCTAGAGCCCCAAGAGCGGAAACCCTAAAATCACGGTGCGCCGTCGTCTTCGTCTCCAGCGCCGTGAAGGGTTTTATATCTTTTCTTTTGTGTCACATCGCGTCACTCAACACCCCGAGCTTTTCCCCTCAAACAATTTAGCTTTTGGTACACAGGAGCTCTTGTTTGGGACCTTCTTCTTCGTCTCCGGCCAGGACGCCGCCGCAAGCATCACCGGTGATGTAAAGCACACCGAGCCTTTTCGCTGCACATGGAGCATCGCCAGGATCCACTGAGGCCTTCATGAGCTTTGGATTTCGCTCTCCTTCACCCGAGCTTCTTCTCCGCGAGCGACCAACTTCGCCGCCGCACCTCACTGTCGCTAGCTCGCCACAAACCTCCTCAGACACTCCGCGTCACTCTGGTAGACTCTAAATAGTCCGTAGATGCTTATGGGCGTGTTATTTTCTCAAGAGCTTCGCTCTTTTGCCCTGTCGTCGTTTACCGTAGCTACCTCTCCCCTCGCCGCCGGTGCGCCACCGCGTTAAGCCGCCTCAGGCCACGCCGTTGGTATTAGCAGATGCGCATTAGTGTATAGAACCCATTTTGACCACTCACTTGCCCCGCCAAGACTCACAACGCCGGCAAGTGGCATGTACCAAGAAGCACCACCAAGACGCAAGACAACACATACAACACTATAGCTCATCAGTTAAGGTTAATAAAATGCTTAAACTTTTTAGTTAGAGCTAATTAGTCACTTGCATGTGGGACCGAGCATTTAAGTTAACTCCAAATCTTTAACTCGCTTGAGTCTATGACATGCGGACCCCACCATTTAAGTACACAGCACAAACCTTTGAGCTGTCTCACTGATAGTAGACCCACCTGTCGGTTTGACCGAAAATCCAATGGGAAATAGAAAGTACATTTTCAGTTATATGCTGGAATACATTTTCCTTGTTGGAAGGCATAACCACCCATGTAACAGACGCGAGAATACGCTTTCTCCGTTAGGAAAACATATTTTCCATTTATTCTGGTTTATTCAAACTGAGTGTTAGTAAAAGCTTAATAACTTTTGCTACATAACTCCAAATTTAGTGAGACCAATCCCTAAATTCTTCTAAAATCATAATATAGTTAATTATGTAAAAATATTTATTTGTGTTGCTATTGTTTTTGTTGAATATTATTTTGATTCTTGCTTGACTCTTTTTAGACGTCGATTATTCGGGTTTCTATTGCGACGATCAATCCGTTATACCTGCAGAACAACAAGAGCAAGGCAAGCACCCCCTTTGATCATATTGATCCCAGTATTTTAATTATTGTACTTTGTTTTGCAAATCCTATTATGCATGCGTGTATTTCTTGTGTAAAAATGCTATTGTTGGGAAAATGGTAGTTGTAAATCCTACTTGCTGCATTTGTCTCCTTGAAATATTGATCCCCTGCTGTTGTGACCATTAGAATATGGGTTAGACACTATGTAATGTCAATTGGGAACTTTTGAGTACGATTGTCGTACAAAATTTGCAACTAGAGCAATAGAATTTCTAAAAATTGATAAAAGGACGATATGTTAATTTGTGAGTTTGGGATTATTTTGAAAAAGTGTCCAGAGGGGTTACCTCTGTTACTTTGAATAAAGATGACATGAAAACTTTAGTCTTTTAGACACGGGCAAGTTATGTTGTATTCTGGAAAGGTGGGGATTGAAACTCACTAGTAGATAGGGTGGAGATCTTGTCTGTAGTCGGTTAAGGACTGAAGCTAGCAAATCCGGGACTAAGACCTAATCGTACAACCATATGTGCTAGGGTGGGGTAGTCGTAGCTAACTAAGTTATCGAAATCTTAGCCTTGCATGACAGTAGGCAGAAGTAGGGCGCCATGCCGATGGTTCGGTATGCCGACCCAACTGCGAATGCCTCACTTCAACAGCTTTCAACCCGGGCGAAGTGAGGGACTTACTCAGCGGGGGCTGTCCGGCGAGTAAGGCTCCTCATCCGATGTGTTACCTTGTTACTACCAGTGTTATTATTTTATCCCGACGGATGAGGATAATGATCCGCGGGGCTAGTGCAGGGTTAGGACTAGGTAATGTAAAGGCTGCGTCGCGAACTCTAGGTTGCTTTCCTTCGGTAGTGAGCAACGATATAGAGATATTCCAGGCAACTGGAGTACCGCGTGCTATGGGTAAAGTTGTACACCTCTGCAGAGTGCTAAACTATTCGAATAGCCGCGCTCGCGGTCAAGAGCATGCTTAGTGCCTGGTATGGCCGTAGCTTTTGTTTTCCAAAAACTGTTTTGTTACTGTAAGACCAGGAGGTTTTTGGTCATGTTATTTGATGATGAACACATTGACAATAAGAAAGACTTAGTCTTGGTGTTTTAAGACGAATACATTGTCTTTGGAACATGCTTGTGATCTTAGGTGCTGACATGCTTTTGAGTTCTGTTGAATTCTACGAAAATCAGCATTTGTCAGGTTTTGCGGTAGTACCGGCGTTGTAGCTGCGATACTACCACTGGACGGAACAACCGCATGATTGTTGGCGGTATGAAATTTCCCGAAGACTTGTGTTTGGCTTTTGGATTTTCTTAAGAGCGGTAATACCGGCTTTGTATTTGAGGAACTGCCGGATTGCGGTAGGACCGCTTGTGAAGTGAGGTAGTACCGCAAGTCACTGAGCTCCGAACGTGTGTTTTGCTCGAACCATTACATCTTGATCTGACGGCCCTCATTGAGAGGAACGTTCAGACCGTCCGAGATCTTAAAGGATTGTGAGCCTTTGGATTGAAATCAGACGGTTGACATCAAGAGGAACGTTCGGACTTTGAACAGTACTCCTAAATCCAACGGTTTTGAAGCAAGGTCCGATCGGCCAAGTCATCTGGAGCGTCCACGTGTCTCAGGGCTTGGTTCTGAGTCTTTTGCGCATTTCAGTGGTGCGGTAGTACCATTTGGTAATTTGCGGTAGTACCGCACAATAGTTATACCGTTTTGTTTTTGGCAGTATGGAAAAACTAGAA
Source organism: Phyllostachys edulis (assembly GCA_036346405.1). NCBI lineage: Eukaryota > Viridiplantae > Streptophyta > Magnoliopsida > Poales > Poaceae > Phyllostachys > Phyllostachys edulis. The sequence goes on from CM070557.1 coordinate 30,462,905, forward strand.
CATTTGTTTTGAACATTGGACTTCTTGCTGAGCGGTACGACCGCGCCATGGTTGCCGGTAGTACCACGATAGGTTTTTCTCAAGGAGAGAGTTTCTGACAAGCATTGTTAAGTGAAAAACGGTAGTACCGTTGTCTTGAAGCGGTACAACCGCACAACGGTATGACCGTATTTTGAACGTCGGTAATACCGCTCGTCGATAAGACCGTTTGCTAGCGGTATGTAATTTCCAAAGAGCTTGTTTTTGAAAGATTTTGAGATTTCCCAAGGAGCGGTATGACCGCAGTGTTTTGAGCGGTACGACCGCATTGGCGGTAGTACCAGGAATAATATGGCGGTATGACCGATTGTGTTCAGATTGTTTCGATATTTTGAGAATTGGCTAAAGTTTTGGTTAAATTCATGAGCTTTAAGTTGTGTTACTTAATGCATGATAATGTTTACGAGTTTGTGAGCTAATGTTGGTCAAGTTTTGGAGAACTTGTGCCGGATTTGTTTGCTTTGATCTTTGCATGTGCAGGTTGAGTGTGAAGGCAATTGTTGTCGTGACGAGGAGGACTCGAACTAGGATTGGGGAGATCTAAGGTCCTGGAGGTCGTGGATGTTATGAGATGGTTGAGCTTGCGCTGGAGCACGTGGAGTTCAAAGATAGGTTCACGCTGGAGCTACGGGAGGAGTCCTAGAGGCTTGCGGCGTGGGAGTTTTGGAAAGGATGACAGATTTGGAAGGAGTTCCAAATCTAGACGTTTTTGAGATAGAATCCGTGTCGGTGTCGTGTTAGACATGGATAGGATTTTAGGGTATAAATAGATGAGGGTTAAAAGCTAACCAGGGAGCTAGAGAGAGAGATTACATCTGTAGCAAGGTTTTTCACGAGAGCTTGTCGTTGCTTTTGTGATAGAGCTTCTGGAGGGCTTTCTGTTGAAGGTTCTTGAGGGGTGCTTGTGGAGCACTTTGTAAACACAAATCTATATAGAGAAATAAAGATCAAATTCGCTCTATTCTGTCTCTGGTTTGTGTTGATCTTGTTGTGTGCCAAGGAGCTTCTGTGAGAGTTTTCCAAGTAGCTTGTGAAGAGATCAAAGGAGTTCTTGTGCATAGGTTCGAGATTGGATTTGGAGGTCAATTGGCTGCAATCATTCAAACCCCCCCCCCCTTCTGATTGCCATTACGATCCTACAGTTACAAATGGTCAGGGTAATGACTTGGGGTTTTCCATTTGTTGAGTTAACTACCATGTCTATGGTTTTGTTGCTATGTCTATAGCAGATTGTCATTCTATGATCGATTTGCTATTTCCATAGCAGGATTGCCATTTCTATGGTTGAACATGAATTTGTTAGTGTCATTTCAATGGCGGAACCTAATTATATTTTTGCTTATAACCATGTAGGGTTGTGAGTGCTTGTTGTTACTTATTCAGTTACTTTACTTACTATCCTGTACTTACTTTTTCTTAAAATGCTCTTTCAAATTCCGTTGCAAATTATTACTTATGATTATTGCAAATAAACTTGGATTTGAGCAAAATAACTTGTAGAATAGAGCCATACATTTGACAGCCTTGCATCTAATATAATATTTGTGATACACTACAAGTCTTGCTAAGTACACAAGTACTCAAGTTTGCTTTTGTTGTTTCTTTAGACTTTGTAGATGATCTAACGCCTAACGACGAGTTCTTCGCGCCTGGCACCGAAGGGTTCGGTGACGGGTCTACTTAGGTCTTGCTTCCAAGTTGGTTGCCTGAGGGATCAGTGGGCACACAGCTGGACTTTTGCTACTACTACTTAATTTCCGCTGCTACTTGGTTTCTCTGATGACTGTCTATTTGGTCGGTCGGCTATGGTTGTAATAATCTTGTAATAACTTAAGTAGACTACACCCTTTTGTTTTATATTAGTATGTGAATGTATGTTTGTGATGCCAAATGTTGTGAATGTGTGTGCTAGCCTTTATTCCTGGGACTAGCACAGTATACACATAAGATTCACGGGTATTCCATGCCCAGGGGTCTGACAGTATCGGCATCGAAAGGAAATCAATCACTCATGATCTGGATACGTGCCCTCAAGCCTATTTCACGGTCTTGCAACACATGACCCGAGTGTCCTCGTACATCAACGAGCACAAAGACATGGTACGCCAACAGAATCCAGATCGGTCGGAGGTTTGGATCACGAGAGAGCACAACCGTCGATTCAATGAATGGTTAAAGGTGCGATTCACTAGGAGGACATCAAGTGATGATATGCTGCTATGGTTGGCAAAAGGGCCAAAATTTACAATTGTGACATGGTAAGGATACGACATAAATGGGTACACATTTTATACAGCAGCTCAGGATGGGAAGAGCACAGTCCAAAACAGCGGTGTCCGCATAGATGCGTTTCACAAGTAATTCAATACCGTCAGGGCATGTGGGTTGAACTCCTACTATGGGTTCATAGAGGAGATTTGGGAGCTCAACTACGTACTTTTCAAGATCCCTCTGTTTTGATGCCATTGGGTTAAACTTCAGTAGGGCGTGAAGGTTGACAAGTACGACGTCACTACTGTGGACCTCAAACGTGTCGGATAAAAGGATGAACCGTTTGTACTAGCTAAGCAAGTTGTTCAAGTTTTTTATGTAATGGACCCGGCAAATAAGAACCACCACATAGTTCTTCATGGAAAAAGAAGGATTGTCGGAGTTGAGAATGTCGTGGATGAGGAAGAGTACAATCAATTTGTGAGTTGCCTCCTTTCGGAGATGGCATCAGGCTCGAGGAAGAACGCAATTAAGAATTTACTCTATTGTAATTTATTCCATAACATGAGACATGTTAATGTGGACTTGCCATATGTTATGGACTTATCATCTCTGATTTTGATGTCAATGTGGACTTCATTGTAATGTGGAATGATAATATTATGCACTTGTACAACCTATTTGTCTCATGTCCTAATATGTCAAACATGATGGACTTAATATCTCCTTGCTCTTGTATGGCTTATAAAGGTTCATGTGCTCTCATGCCAAATTATGGATTTCTCTGAATGTGCTCTTGTATGCCTAGTACTTGTTGCACATATCTCTGAATGATTTATCATATAGGTCCATATCACAAACAAGTTGCCCAGTAATAAACAAACGATAAAAAAGACCATATCCCTTTTACATCACAGACGATAAAAAAAGGATTAGCGATCCTATCTTAGCCTTCAAATCTTCGTAAACCTTCTCGTCGGCTTCAGTGGTGGTGGGATCAGCGACTATCAGATCAAACGCCTCCACATATGACTTTGCACGCTCGATTCGCGCTTGTAGCCATTCGGACTCCGAAACCAAGCCCCATATAGCCCAGAGACCATCAACCCTGGTCTCCTCCATCTCGGCAAGGTCGACCCGCTCTCCTGCAATTTGGATGTCGTCCTCGACTCTCCGGGCTGCATCCTCGGTGCGAACCAAGTAGTTCCATAGGACGATCTCCACGATGAGGTTTACTCGCTGGATGCCGCAGACCCTCGCATAGGTCTGTTTGAGGAGGAGCTCCAGTCGACAGATGATGGCTGCTATGGTCTCTAGTAGATCGGAGGGCCTACAACGAATGACATTGCGAATGGAAGGCTTGTCCGTAGCTTGGGCTAGGTTGCGACCAGAGAGGTGCGAGTAAACAAGCACAATGTAGGCCAATATAGCCGGCATGAGAGGGGAAGCCATTTGGAGTTTGTAGAGAAAGGGGATCAAGGAGGTTCATGAGAAATCCCTTTCAGAAGGGGATATCTATTTATAAAACAAGTACTAAAGCTAGAGCGGGAGATGAAGAGATATTTTGGAGGCTGTAGCGACGTTGGTGCGATCGTGAGACGAAGAGACACATGCATTGCATGGGAAAACAAAGGGACACATGAAAACGATGAGATACTTTTCACCAAGTTATCGCAGACGGTTCTATTATCAAACCGTCTGTGATAAGGAATCACAGACGGTTCCATAAAAGAATCGTCTATGATAAGATCATATCACAGATGGTTCCATAACAGAACCGTCTGTGATATGAGTTTATCACAGACGGTTCTCTTATGGAACCGTCTGTGATTCCTTATCACAGACGGTTCTATAATAGAACCGTTTGTGATATGCCTTTATAAGCAGGGGACCACTAGGGTTTTTTCCCTTACTCATCACTCTCAACCGTTCACCTCCCCAGCACCCTTAACCCCTTGCTCTCGCTCGTTCGCCTCCCCACCCGAGCGCCGTCGCCCAAGGTACGTCTCCTCAGGTCCTCCCTCGCGCCGCCGACTCCAGCGTCTCCTCCGGTCCTCGCGCCGTCGGCTCGATCGCCTCCTCCGGCACTGAAAAAAGGACAAAGGAGAAGACGCTCCCTCGCGCTGCCGGCTCCAGTGCCTCCTCCGGCCCTCGTGTGTGTGTGTGTGTGTGTGATGTGCTAGTTGAAATATGTGATCTATGTTTGGGATTGATCTCTAAGACTAGCTCTAGAAGATATTGCAAAGTTATGAGTGGTCCTATTTATACTCTGTGATGATAGCTATCTAATACTGAAATTAGCTTGATGATTTAGGTCATACTTGAGCTCTATTGTGTTAGTTACTTGTGTCTTTCGATCATCTGTCATTCTATTGCTCTTGTTATAACTACTAGTTATTTCATTCTATTTCGATCATCTGTCATTGTGTTTCTGTTGTTATAACTGCTAGTTATTTTATTTTAGTTATATTGTTGTCCAGCAACTCAGATTGACAATTTTTGGATAGTCATTTGGCTTTAGTGCAGGATCTGTGACTTTACCTTCAGTTTATTCTGAAGATAGTCAAGTTCTATGGCTGTCCAGTTTTTCAGCTTGCGGTTTTAATCCTGTTTAGCTGAAATTGAATCTTTGGTATTTTTACCTTTATGTTCTCTTTATAGTTAAGCAAAAATTCATATAGAGCTCAAAGTTTGGAACTAAATTATCAAGTTCAATTAATGAAGAGTATAGACAATAGGATTGAGATGGCAAAGGCTTGTTCTTTTGCAACTCTCCTTCTGAGAGCACACAATTTCATCAATCATCTGTGATTTATGTTGTTTATTGATGTGTTCCTGATGTTAATGTTGAGCATAATATTGTATTTAGATGACTTGAGTAATACATACTATTTGTTTATATAGTTAATTGGTTAGGTAACTTCTATTTTTTCTGTACAAAATATGTTTCGAAGGGAAATTATCTTCAAAAATACCTAGTGGATATCAACCTGCAATCCATTTTATTTAAACTCTCAGCGTTTTGAATTCTAAAATTTTAGTTCATTGCGTATGTAACTTATATAGATAGCAAGCAAGTGAGATGGCAGAGGCACCGTCTTCACCGTCGTCATCGACGTCGCCGAATGTGTCTGGATGTCCGATGGATGTGATACGCATGCGAGATGGCAAAGGAATGTCGAAATTGCCTGCGGGCCGACTGACCATCATGGAGGTCGATGACGTTGGGATCCCTCTGAGTCCCAAACAAGCAGCGGCGAGATTCCAGACCATCTGCGGGATACTTGCAAGGGAACGGGTCCTCATCACCACACCAAGCTGGAAGTCTCTAATGAGCGTAAAGAGAGGCCAACTGTGGACTGAACTTTCAGGCTCATTCACTATCCCAGAAGCATATCAGGCACGCGTGCAATGGCAGGCGTTGCTTGCGATGGGACACGCGTCGAGGACCTTCAAGAGCACGCTTGTCACGAAGTACGTGAACACGGGTCGGACGCCCTTCACGAAGTATCAATTCTTGAAGCGGGAAATATGGGACGACTTTGTGCGGATGAAGATGATGGCCAAATTTTAGGAGCAAAGTGCGGCGCACAAAGCTCTCCAGGCACAAAACACTCACCCCCACAAACTCAGCACCGCTGGGTACGCAGGTAAAACTGAGGAATGGGCGGTGGAGGACCAAAACACAACCGGGCCATTTGCTGGGATCACAGACGTGCGTGTCCAAAGCTAGTTAAGAGCGAGGGCATTGCATACGTCTTCAGGCGACATCTCTTTCACAAACCCGGCAGACAAGGCAGTGTCCCAACGTCTGGTAAATATGTTGAACTACCTAGTTGTTAATAAGTCCATAACTTCATCATCTATAATAACATGATGACCTCTTGCAGCATGTATTGAGTACCGAATCTTCCCAAGGCTCCTTCGAAGTAGACAGGGAGAAGGATCTACCATCTACGGCCCTGAGAAACAAGGAGCACCTGGGTCTTACGTGAGGCGTTGGAGTTTACGTATCTTGGGGCGATGGATTCCGACACGACTTTGACACGTATAGGAGTAGGAAGAGATCCAAGGCCGAGCACGACGCCCGATTGGAATAGGTACTTACTGCAAAATTTCAAGCACAGATAACAAGATTGCAGGATCAAATGAATCAACTCCTCAACCAGTCGCAAGTCGCCTCTGTTATTTTGGGAGCCAGTCCTCCACAACATCGGAGTAGTGTCGCGTCCACGCCAAATTCTGAACAAGACGACGTCCAATTACCTATCGACGACATCAAGGTAATATACATCTCGGGAATGCTCCAAAGATAGACCTATAGGACGCCTTAGCTAATTGCGTATCGTTTGGTAGGAGCCGACGCCCTGCAAGCTCCAAGTGAGGATGGTTGGGTCTATTTTTATCGAGGTCACATGCGAGGATGGTATATCCATACCAGAAGGGACGGTCTTGAAAGATTGCCCGGTGGTGCGAGTTACGCCAAGGTCTAGGTGGACATGGTACATGACAATTTCATGGTCGTTCCACTGGAGATTCGCCCTAACGAAGACATCAGAACACTAGGGGATGCCATGCACACTTTTATCTAGTGGCCCAAGAAGGACATCGCCCTGGACCCTGTAGTGTCGTGATCTCGACATGACCATGCCTCTCCAATAGGACCCTCAATGACTCCACTTCAACCTTCGCTTCAGAAGGCCACCTCATTGGTTCCCGTGGAGAAGACGCCGAAGGAACAAGAAAAGCGACACGACCATGCCTCTCCAATAGGACCCTCCATGACTCCACCCCAACCTTCGCTTCAGAAGGCCACCTCATCGGTTCTCGTTGAGAAGACGCCGAAGGAACAAGAAAAGTGTGCCGTCGTATCGGTTCCCGAGTTGTCTCACAGGAAGACGTGTAGTGGGCCAGTCGTTAAGGCCCAATCGAAATCGAAGAACATTAAGGCGCGTCCCAAGCCCTAGAAATACTCCCTCAGAAGTCCGTTGGTCCCCAACACAGTATTAGCCCACGCTGAAGTAGGTTGTCAGGCTTTGCATCTCTAGTACATGCGGAAGACCAAAGAGAAGGGGTGCGATACTAGATTCACCGTCAGATACACTGACAAGCATTTCTTCCATGACCCGGGCCACCTCGTCGTGGGCTTCAACGACTTATTCAACCTATTCAACCTTGATGCCCTGGATGCCTTGCTTCTACGATGCTGGACACTGTAAGTGTGTACAATCAAGTTCTACATTCACATAATACCGATAAATATCACAACTCATTGCTTATGTATAGATACAAGATCAAAAATGCCCAGGAATGGAAACAACAGGTGGGTTTCCTCGACCCACATGTGGTCTTTGTGCAAACCATCAAACAAGACACATCCTTCGTTGAGAAATACATAAAGACGGCATTGCTTGCTCAGGACGACAAGGACTACATACTGGTGCCCTACAACCAGTAGTAAGTGCTTCACTGCTTGCTATACAAATTTCATTTGTACTTTATACGCAGCACAAACTTGGGTCTAATGACTATAGCACATGAGTAGGTACCACTGGATCCTTTTAGTCATTGTACCAAAGAGGAACAAGGTAATATACCTTGATTCCCTACTCTGCAAAACCCACGACTTCACCCTTCTGAAAGGAATACTCGACAGGTATGCTCATTTCCTCCATATATAACTCTATTGTAGTCTTCCTTTGTTTGAAATAGCCGAGGATAACTTTTTGGAATCATGTAGGTTGTTCATCACCTATGTTGCCGACGGAGGGTAATACAAGGGATCGAGCGCCACACTAAAACACAGGATGTGATTTTCGGTACGCGCTACAACACAATAATCCTATATCATACTTTGTAATAATGCGTCTCGAACTGACTATACCTATATATGTAATTCTATTTTTGCAGTGCCGCCATCAAAAACAAGATCACCTATGTGCACTCTACGTTTTCCATCATATGCAACAAATCATGAGTGCTAAGTTGAAGGATCCCAAGGTTTGTCAATCTCACAATCATTATTTCCAAATTATAAATTTAAATATATATGCTTACTACTTTACTCCTGCTAGCGATAGGGCTTGAACATAGATTTAGATACACTCATTGTGAAAGAGATCTCGAACGTTCGAGGGAAGCTCTGCGCCTTCACCAATACAGAGATCATTAATAACAAAGGAGAGTTTCACTCCGTCGACACCTCTGAACCACCTTCAAACAATTGATTCAATTGTAATTCACTTTGAGTAGTTGTAATTCAATTGTAACTATAGCGACAATACCTAAACATATTATTTTGTAATTGATTTTGAGTTGTAAATGATCACTTTGAGTTGTCAACAATTGATTCATCTGTGATGTATATGTTTTCTGCCTGCTTGTTTTCAGAGGGCATGGCTAGCAATTCCTGAGGCTAGCCGAAAATCCTAAATTATTAGATAGGTATAAAGAACTATTACAGACGGTTCTATTTACAAGCCGTCTGTGGTAGGTATGCTATCACAAACTGTTCTACTTACAAACCGTCTGTGATACTAGACCTTCACAGACGGTTCTATTTACAAACCGTCTGTGGTAGGTTTGATATCACATACGGTTCTATTTACAAACTGTCTATGATATGTCTGTGTTACTAGACCTTCACAGACGAATTTTGGTCGAAACCGTCTGTGATACTAGACCTTCATAGACGATTTTTGGTGGAAACCGTCTGTGATACTAGACCTTCACAGATGGTTTAAAAAAACTGTCTGTGATAATGGGCTGTTATCATAGACATACAAATTCAGACGGTTCAAAAACCGTCTGGGATGACAGTTCCGAACTATCTGTGTTGAAGTTTTGTGTAGTAGTGAACATAAGCTCCATTATCTTCATAGATAATAGTGGGAGTATGCGCGGTATTCCATCCACACAACTGCTAGTGTGGTGAATCATCTGCCGAAGCCAAGCGCATTTTTGTGAGGCCTCGTACAGTGCTATGATTTCCAAATGGTTCGTCGAAGTCGATACAAGACATTGCTTAGGCGATTTTCATGAAATTGCAGCTCCTCCACATAGGAATACATAGCCTGTTTGCGACTTGGCTGTATGCGGGTCATATTCAGGTCTTGGTTCTTTCTGTTTAACAGACCAAGTTATTTGCTTCCTTGGAGGTATCAAAAGATGTCCTTTTATTCCTTGCCAATACCTTTTTGTACGTTCGGTACTATACCTTGCTAATAGGTTCACGGCAAATGCAATGTCCGATCTAGTGCAGTTTGCTAAATACATGAGTGCTCCTACTGCACTCAAGTATGGGAATTTTGGTCCCAGGACTTCCTCCCCCTCTTCTCTAGGTCTGTATGGGTCTTTATCTTGCTGCAAAGATCTCCCAACAATTGGCACTTTCGAAGGGTATGCCTTTTCAAAGCCGAACCTTTCTAACACCTTCTGAGTGTAGGTTGACAGATGCACTAATATCCCTTCAGGGGTATGCTCAAGCTGCAAGCCTAGGCAATATTTGGTTGTAACGTCCCCAAAAATCCTTAAGATAGATTAGCTAAGCATATCATGTTTATGTGTGTCAATTATGGATCAATGTAAAACTTTTGGTTGTTGTAATAAAGTTTGTCTCGAAATTTCAAACTTTTAACTTGAATTCAAGCTTTCATATGAATCCAGAAAAATATTAGTTTAAAAGTGGTTGTAAGTAATTTATTAAAATACTAGATTATTTAACATGAATTAATATTTTTTTACAAATTTTTAGAAGTCTTATTTATCTCACCAAAATCCAAACCATTTCACTAATGCAGATTTGAAAATAATTAAATTTTGACAATTTGAGTACAAACAGTGCATGAAACAAATTTTTCTAGGTTACATTTGAATCTTAGAACTTTCACAAAAAATTTTAGAATTTTTAGAATTTGTATTCTATTTTAAATCGCTAGGGCAAACTTGTTGTTTTCGATCAAAATCAAATCAAAACCATAACCCAAACAGTTCTGACCGGACCACCCGAGTCGGGTTGATTCAACCGCACCGCCTCACTGCACCACACTTCGACCGGACCCATTTGCCACTCGGTCTGACTCAACAAGCTCGTTGCACCACTTTTCTGAGCCTCTGACAAGCGGGCCCCGCTGATTAGGGTTGTCCTCTTCCTCACGTCACTCAACCGAGTGCGCACTATTGCCATGGCTGTGTGCCACGATGCCTTGATCGCCACCGCATGCTCTCGTGTCCAACTATGAGGCGTCGCCTAGACCTCCCGATCCTTCCAAGCCTATCCATTCGTCCCCTCCCGCATTCTCTCGGCCTCTCTGCTCTCTTCTTTATTTCGGCTATGGAAGTAGACGAGGGGAACACCGCTGCCTTGATGCCTCCCACGAGTCTGCGTCACCACCGCCGGACTCCACTCACCTCGCCCCACCCATTTTTGTTGGTCCGAGCCTTTTTTGTACACTGAATCGCCAATAGCATCATCTTCGTCCTCGCAGCCGGTGGCCTTGGCCGTGAAGCTCATGGGTGTTCCAAGCGTACGACCTCTTTCTTCTCTGAACTCGGTGGATCACCGCCATCCCTATTCTAAGAAACACTGACCTTCCTCTTGCGCGCCTCCTCCAATGCCTTGCTCTTGCCTTCAACTATGATAGCCTTATTGACAAGATGCTGAAAATTACGAAAATCATGAACTGCCAATACTAGTTGCAGTTCCTCCGTCAGACCATTGATGAAGCGACTCCGGCGATGAAGGTCAGTAGCAACATCGTCTGGAGTGTAACGGGCCAAGAAATTAAATTCATGAAGATACTCTATCACGCTCTTTCACCCTTGCTTAAGAGTGAGAAACTATTGCTACTTGATCATCATGACTCCCTCCGGAATGTGTGTTTCACGGAAGGCTTCCCTGAACTCATCCCAAGTCGGGACGTGTCCAGCAGGCTGGATGGCATAGAAATTATCCTACCATGCACTAGCTACTCCATCCAGTTGATAGCTGGCAAAGAGAACTTTCTCCCTCTCAGAACATTGGGCAATCAGCATCTTCTTCTCAATAGCCCTAAGCCAGTCTTCTGCCTCCATAGGATCTTCTGAACTGGAGAACACCAGTGGGTTGGTCTACTAAAAATCAGTGAGCCCTCCCTGTGCGCGGTGACCTCCTGTCCTACTAGATGATCCAGGAGCTGTGGAAGTATTACGTGTAATTTGCTCCAGAATGCGTGTTTGATCCATGCGATTGCGATCTATCTGCGCAAGAACTTCTGCCATTGTGGGAGGCGGAGGAAGCTCTTCTTCTTGCCGACCACCACACTGATCATGGTAGCTAGAAGGCTTCGCACGCTCTCCGTGTGAGTAAAGATCATTAATAGAGGCGAAGCTAGATCCCGGGGGTGGTGATCCCTCACTACTGCAGAAAAGGTCTTCACAGACGGTTCAAAAACGACATCACAGACGGTTTCGTGAGCCGTCTGAGTTTATGGGTCAATGATGACATGCGGTCATCACAGACAGTTTTTGAACCGTCTGTGATGCATACTATCACAGACGGTTATTAACTCAGAACCATCTGTGATGTATACTATCACAGACGGTTTATAGATGCAACCATCTGTGATATCTTATGCATCACAAATGGTTTGTCCTAAGGAATTGTCTATGATATTCTTTTTGTATTGCTAAATCTATTTCCGTTTATTGGCTAGCCTCAAGAAATGCTAGTCATGCCCTCTGAAACAAGCAGAAACACAACAAGTACATATCCAATTCACATTCATTTCAGAAACAAGCACATCTAATTCACATTCATTTCATAAACAAGCACATCCATTTCATAAATCAATTAACTCAAGTAAACTAAAATTAACCATTTATGAACAAATATACACACATGTTCCATGAAGTTCAATCTTATCCCATCAAGTTCAATCTACATTGTGGAACTTCCCATTTGGGCTTATGACCTCACGCATCAAGAAGGCCGCAAACTATCTTCGAATGCATTTGAGCTGGGCCTATTCCAACGGAGTTTCAACGATGGTTGCAACCTGTCGCTAGGAAGATTAAAGTCGTGCATATATAAATTAATAAGTATGAAATAATTGTTGCAAGATTGGCAAACCTGAGGATCTTTGGTCATCGGGGAACGGAGGAGTAGTTCCATGTTGTGGTAAACATAGTATCCACAGGTGTTGCCCGACGACTGCTGGTGACACTGCAAAAATAGAATTGGTTAGTTCGAGAGGCGTTACTACGAATTGTTATATAAGATTAATGTGTACTAGCGAATACCGGGAATTTAAAATTGTGTCAGAGGTTCACTCCCTTGCATTTCCCTCCCTTTGCATAGTACATGATGAACGACCTACGTGATTCCAAAAACTTAGCCTTAGCCATTGCGAAGGAAGGAAAGACTACAATAGAGTTATTTATAGAGGAAATGTGTTTAGCTATCGATTAAGTTTTTGACAACTGTGAAGTTGTTATTAGACCTCTTTAGGGAATCAAGATATCTTACCTAGTTCCATTTTGGTATAATTACAATTAGAATTCAGTGGTATCTACACAGGTATGTCGCCATGGTCATTAAACCTAAGTTATAAAGTACAAATCAACAAGTATAGCCACTAGTGCAGCACTTACCCTTGGTTGTAGAGAAAAAATATGAAATCCTTCTCACGGTGATCTAGCAAAAACTTCGCCATGTACTCCTCGATGAAGGTTGCATTAGTGTTGATGCATTGCTCAGAGACCAAGTGTGGGTCGAGGAAACCTACCGATCGTTTACTTGATGTGGTTTCTACGATCATGTATCTATATATATGTACAAAAGCTAGAAGTTATATATGACATTTATCGGTATTACACGAACGTAGGCCGTGATTGTACACACTTACAGTGTCCAACATCGCATGAGTGAGGTGTTGAGGGAGTCGAGGTTGAAGAGTAAGAACAAGTCATCGATGGTCACCGTGAAGACACGGACTTGAAACTCATGGTTAAAATGAATTTTCTCGAATTTGACGGTGACACCCGAGCACCATTGTACACCCGTCTTTTTGGCTTGTTCTATGTACCATTCATTCAATCTCTGGGAAGCCAATCCTAGGGTTTTGATTTCCTCTTCCGGGACGGCCAACGGCTCACCATGCACAAATTTCCAGGCCAATGGAAAGAAGGGGATATCATTGGGCTGCTTCGATTTGCCCTTGCCGCCTCGCTTTTTAGAGGTCGACCGGGCTTGAGGTGTAGATGCATATGATGTACCGAGTCCTTGCCACAATAGTACAGGTAACTCTGGTGCAAGTAGCTCCAGGGCATATACTTCCCGTGAAGTTGACACTGGTGTAGGTAGCTCCGGTGCAAATACTTCCCGTGAAGTTGACACCGATGCAGGCAGCTCCAGATAAATGTCTCTCTTGGGCCACTAGATGAATGCTCCAATGGCTTGCCCTAAAGTCACGACCTCGTCGTTTGGGGGCATCTCCAGCTGGATGACCTCGAAATTGGCATAAACACCATCCACATTCAGTTTTGCGAAACCTGGCGCTATATTTACACCATGAAACAAGGCCCCAACACTGGATGGATACGCCTGGCTCCAAGCAGCATCCAAGGCAACGGAGCCACATTTCACTTGGAGCTTGCACTTCGTAGCCACCTACATAATGATACAAAATTAGCTACTCCAACAGGCCTATCAATGGATCGAGCATTCTAGGGATAATAATTATTAACAGGATGTCATCAATAGGAAATCTGTTATCGATTTCTAAGTTATGGTTGGACGCCACTGACTACTCGGACGCTTGGGGTGAAATGCTATCACGAGAGCGGCGGGGCTTCCAACTGATTTGTGAGGGATGCACGAATCTCCTCTCGTGCGACATCGCGCATCTCTTCTCTAAGGGATGCACGAATCTCCTCTCATAGCTGTGCTTCACGCTCGGCTTTGGCTCTCTTCCTACTCTGGTACGCCCCGAAGTACACTGCGAATCCATCTTTCTATGGAACATAAAGACCAACGCTTCTCGTGCGACCTAGATGCTCCTTGTTTCCCAGGGTTTTGGAGAGCATATCTCTCTCCCTGTCTGCCTGGAATGAGCCTTGGAAAGATTGTGCAATACTCAGTTCTTCCTGCAAGAGCCCGACATGTTATTTCACTTCCTATGAAGTTATTGAGTAATCACAAACTAGGTAGTTCGATATCTTACTAGGCACCAGGACACTTCCAAGTCTAAGGGGTTTGGAACGGAGATAGCCCCTGAAGAAGCGATAGATAACCTCACTCTTAGCCACTGTTGGGCGTGCTCATCAAAGATCTAGGCAAATGGCGGGGAGGTGTCCAACCGTCTTGCTTGCTCGTGCTGATCCCTCCATTGCGGGAGTTTACCCGCATACCCAGCGGTGCCGACTCTGTGGGGGTGCGTGTTTTCTGCCTAGAGGGCCCTGTGCGCCTCACTTTCACTCCTAAAATCATCTGTTATCTTCTTCGTCACAAAGTCTTCCCAGTACTCCTCCACGAACGGATACTTCTAGAAGGGCGTCAGATCCTTCTCCACATAATTCTTGATAAGCGTGCTCTTGAAGTTCCTCCACGCTTTGCACGTCGCTAGCAACATGTATCGTTGCACGTAAGCCTGGTGTTCTTCCGGGATCAGGAACAATTGTAAAATTTTCGTCACCAGCTCATCTTTCTGATCTTTGGTCAAGTCCTTTCATGAATCGTTGGTGATCTTGACCCGTTCGCGTGCAACTATTCTGACCGTTGTTTGAAATGCAGACGTTGCTCGAGGACGCAGAGGGGTCCCAGGCGCATCGACTCTCATGATGGTAAATCGGCCCTTGGGTCTTTTTGATATTCCTCTTTCCTTACGCTTAGATTTTCCAGAGGATAGCACATCAGACTCATGAGACGACGATAACGAAGAATGAGCGGATGACATCTTCACGAGAAATAGAAGTTCTGACACACATGAACATATTATCATAAGATTCTCTGTGTGTATAGGTATACACACAAATTAAATGACATAATTGACATATAAACATGTAAATTCTCCAAGTCAGCCAACAACACTTGATCTACTGACAGAATAGCATGTATTATGAATTGGATCACAGAACCTGGAGGTTCAACCAATTAACCAACTAAAAGTAACAGACCAAATGCTAAAGATCAATCAATAGTAGTAAGCATTCCATTCCAATTAGAGCTCAAAACAATTTCAGTACAAGACTATTATCATCATAGAGCATTCATCTCATGCCTACTACACCACATTGCAATATGAACATATCAAATGCAAAGGGGCAATTAAATTGAAATGCTGTGATACTCACGAAGTAGATGGCAATCAAAGCCACTAAGCAATATGAGCAATGTGTGAGGGGAAGGGATGTTGGGGTCAGCAACTCGGCATCTGTTACCTTTGGGCATCGAGGGGAAGGACGAGCAAGGAGCATCGGAGCAGCAGGGCGGTGTCGAAGGGGAGGCGTGCCAGGCTCGGGGGAGGAGGAGGCGACGTGGGCTTGGGGGAGGGGAGGAGGCAGGCTCGGGGAGGAGGTGGCGGGCTCGGGGGAGGAGGCACGCCGGGCTCAAGGAGGAGGCGGCGTCGAGGACGACGGCGATGGGCTCGAGGAGGAGGCGATGACGGGCTCAGGGAGGAGGGATGTTAGAGAAACTTAATCGTTTGAGTGGGGGGCGCGGCAAACCCTAGAGTCCAAATATAAATAGGGTTGGACATCACAGACGGTTCCAACAAATAATCCGTCTATGATATAACATATATCACAGATGGTTCTTTAGATGAAACCGTCTGTGATATTCTTTTGTACTGCTACATCTATTTCTGTTTATTGGCTAGCCTCAGGAAATGTTAGCCATGCCCTCTGAAACAAGCAAAAACACACCAAGTACATGTATACATCCAATTCACATTCATTTCAGAAACAAGCACATCCCTTTCACAAATTCAGATATGACACATTCTCATATACATAAATGCAAATTCAGAACATATGACACATAAACATTTCATTCATCATTCCACTTGCTTATCTCCTTTAAAAATTAGCCCTTCATGATGATCGACGTGTATGTAGCTAGTTTTATCATGTTGTTCTTCCTCGACCCTTATGCCAATTCTGAAAGGTGGCAACTCGTCAAATTGATTGTATTATTCCTCGTCCACTACATTCTCAACTCCGACAATCCTCCTTTTTCCATGAAGAACTACGTGGCACTTCTTATTTGCCTGGTCGGTTACATAGAAGACTTGAACAACTTGGTTAGCGAGTACGAATGGTTCGTCTTTGTATCCGACACGTTCGAGGTCCACGGTAGTGACGCTGTACCTATCGACCTTCACCTGTGGGAGATGGACCCAATGGCACCGAAATAGGGGGATCTTGAAAAGTACGTAATCGAGCTCCCAAATCTTCTGTATGAACTCATAGTAGGAGCTCCTCAACCCATCGGTACTAAACGCATCTATGCGGACACCGATGTTCTGGTTGGTGCTATTTATATCCTGAGCCTACGTATAGAATGTGTGCCCATATATGTCGTATCCTTGTCATGTCATAACTGTAAAGGTTGGCCCTTTTGCCAACCATGTCAACGTATCACTTGACAATTTCCTAGCGAGTCGCTCCTTTAACCATTGGTTGAACCAACTGTTGTGCTGTCTCATGATCCAAACATCCAGCCGCTGTAGATTCTGTTGCCGAAGCATGTCCTTGTGTTGGTCGATATACGGGGACATTTCAGTCTTGTGTTGTAAGACCGTGAAATGGGCTTGAGCATATGCTCTCATCTCTGGAGTGATTTCTTTCCTTCCGATGGTCCTGATACCCTCGAGCCTCCCCTCATGGCGAGATCGAGGCACACCTATTGGTTCGACCTGAGCCATGTAATCGATGCTGAAATCAATGACCTCTTCGGTTGCATAACCTTCGACGATGCTACCTTTCGGCTGAGATCGATTCCGTACATAGGACTTGAGAATTCCCATAAACCTCTCGAACGGGTACATGCTACGTAGGAACGCGGGCCCACACATCTTTATCTCCCTCACAATGTGAACAATGAGATGGACCATGATATCAAAAAACGACGGAAGGAAATACATCTCAAGATGACATAGAGTCATCACCACCTCATCCTGTAGAGCATCTAGTCCTTCGGGATCGATGACCTTCTGAGCAATTGTGTTAAAGAAATAACACAGCCTCATGATTATCTCTTGGACCTTGATCGGCAAAATACTTCTAATTGCAATAGGGAGCATCTGTGTCATCAACAAATGACAATCATGATATTTCATGCCAATTAACCTCAAATCTTTCATCGAAACAAGTTTCTTCATGTTTGCAGAGTAACCGGACGGAACTTTCATACCATGCAAGCACTGGCACAGTTCAGTTCTCTCGGCCTTGGACAAAGTGTAACAAGCAGGGGGAAGGTATGTTCGCCCTTTATCGGTCTTTGTCGGTGCTAACTCAGGCCTGATGTCCATATCAACCAAGTCAAGCCGTGCATTGACACCATCCTTTGTTTTGTCACGAATGTTCAGTAAGAGACCAATCAAGCTTTCACATACATTCTTATCTACGTGCATAACGTTGATGCAGTGGTGAACTTCTAGGTGCTCCCAGTAAGGTAAGTCCCAAAATATTGATCTCTTCTTCTAGATGTTCTTCTCACGGGTCCTCGATTTACATCCCTTTCTGAGCACAACATCTAAATCCGTAACCATATCATAGACCTCTTTTCCGCTTAAATGCCTTAGAGCTGAACTGTCCTCCTTCTCTCCATCGAATTGTTTCTTCATCCTGCGGTATGGGTGAGCCCTTCGACCCTTGGATAAGTATCGACAACAAAATATACTTCCGCTTCATACACAACCAGGGAGGAAGGTTGTAGATACAGAGAGTCATGGGCCAAGTGCTATGTCGGCTACTCATGTTACCGAAAGGATTCATTCCATCTGTACTCAATCCAAACCTTATATTCCTAGGTTCCGCACCGAAGTCTGCAAACCTCCTAACGATGTTTCTCCACTGGGTGGAATCAGCAGGGTGTCTTAGCTTTCCATTCTACTTATGCTCCACCGAGTGCCAACGCAGCAGTTTTGCCTCCTTTGGGTTCACAAAAAACCGCTTCAAACAAAGAATTACAGGAAGATACCACGCCACCTTAGCAGGAGGTCCTTTCTTCATCTCGATTCCCTCGCCGTCATCTGATTGATTCTGATGCTTGTATTGGGATGCGTTGCACACCAAACATACATGCATGTTTGCGTACTCTTTACGATAGAGGATACAGTCGTTCGGACATGCTTGTATTTTTTCTACTTCCATTCCCAATGGACAATGGACAATGAACGTTCTTGGCTCTGTAGGTGATTTTGGGCAACTCGTTTCCATCTGGAAGCATGTCCGCTAAGAGACCTAACAGCACCGTGAAACTCTTGTTGGACCAACCGTTGCTTGCCTTCAATTTCAGCAGTTCAAGCATGGATGACAACCTTGTATATTTCGGCTTGCAGCCTGGGAACAAAAGCTTCTCTGAGTCCTCCATCAAGCCCTCAAATTTACCAAACTCTCTCTCACTATAGTTCACTTCTGCATCGTGAAGCATCAGATCTAGATTATCATCGTGCAGCCTATTTGAATCGGAACTACAATCGACATCATTTGGCGGCATATCGTTGACTTCGTCGGCGATGTCATTATTACTACATTCTTGTATAATCTGCTCTTCACCATGACTGGTCCAACGTGTATACCCCTTTTTGAAACCCTTTCCAATCAAGTGTGCTTCGATATGCGCTTAGTTCTTAAACATTTTCAGATTCTCGCAGTCAATTCATGGACAATACATATATTTGTCGGACCCGGATTCTGAGAATCCAAATCCTCTGTGAATCACTATGCTATTCCCTGGATCGTAGCTAGCACTTCACGGTACACATTCTTGAATCATTCATACAAGGCGGAACTGAAACAAATATATTACAACACAGGTAACATAGACCTCATCGGGTCGAGTTTACAAAAGGGCCGCGACGAGGCCAAATATATTACATTACAAAAGACGACCATATCTCTACGGAAGCAAAAAGGGAAGGTAGGGCTCATCCCACACAGCAAGCTGGGGTGACACATGTCTGACAGATATTAACCAAGGATGGATAATATCGGTTATGCGTGAGTACCAATGAGTCTACTTAGATCGGGCGAGATCTAAACTCTGAGCTATTCTACTCCTCGTCGTATCCTTGTCCATCATCTTACGGTCCGTCGTAGTAGGCGTAGTCTCCTTCATCTTAGATTATCCGAAGGGTGGGGAGAGAAGCGAGAATGAGCACTACTACCGTGCTTTCATGAGCCAACACACAAATGCAATTATATATATGCAAGGCTTAACAAGGATGGCTCGGGTTGTTTTATTTGCGAAAGCAAGTTTTTCAATATATAATAGTTACAAATCCTATGACTTAGCATTTTTAACAAATTGCAATTTTTATAAAGAGAGTATTGTGCAATAATTAATAACAGCAGAGGTTACCTCCACCTTCATGCTTATTTTGATTATGGTTACATCCACCATATTATGAAAGACTGGGTACATCCACCGAGGGAAAAACCAAATTGGGCTAGGTGAGCCCGCCATATTTTTATACCACCCACAAAGTTTTGAAATAGAACTAACTCAAGTTAAGTTCCCATGTCCGCCTTTGACCGTAGGCACGGCTGTTTAAACAGTTTAATACTCTGCAGAGGTAGTACACTTTACCCACAAGAGACAATTAACTCGTTGCCCTACACAATTCCTTAGTTGTGTAGTTGAGAGGTTGTCACAATAACGTTTCGACTTATCTCGCCCCTTCTGTCATTTCGCACATATAGGGTTACGCCCATGATGTTGAGCGGGATGTTTACCTCAGCGACTGGCAAACGTCACCCTCCTCTTGGTGTCCCATTCAAGCAGAATGAATCCACTTGGCTCCCCATTTATCCGCCCAGCGAAATGGCATCCAAGGTTCAATAAATCTACTAAGCTAAGTCGCAAGTTTTTCTGCAGACTTGTGGTTGTACTTGTTTAACACAGGAGGTCGTGACCAGATTAAGTCCTTAGAGTTATCTGGGCGGTTCATTCCACAACCCAATCATTCTCGTGCTCCCGGAGCACCCACCGCCTCACCATCCGCCCAGATAGAGCTAGCAATTTAGGGTTTTTGAGAAGGAAACCAAATTATTTTCTCACTTTAGTCAATGGACCACCAATGACTACCCAAAACATTTTATATTTGAAGACATGATGATTGGGGTATTTTAATACCCCGGTACTTGAGCAAGGCTAGCATGTCGCTCAAGTACACCCTATAACTAGTATTACCATATAAATACTAGGGTGACAAAGGTTAATGGATTCAAGTTATCAAGGATGGCAATATTAATTAATTAAACATCAAGTGGGTATTTAACTACCTTAAGCTTTAACATACATTTGATTAAAAATTAAAACATGCAATTTGTTAATTTAAAAGAACATAATTTTCATAAAATGTAGGAGCAACATGGTCAAAGTATTGACTCGCCTTGGTTAGAGGCAAGGTGATCGTGATAGTCTTGGTCTTGATCAACTTGAGGATCTCCGTCTTGAATCCTAAGCGAGGTAATTTGGGAAAAAGGCACAACGGTAAAGAGAGCAAGTAAATACAAAAGAATACACAAATGAACTCCAAATTAATCAAGTCCTATGCCATTAGCAAGATCTTGATTTAACGAATTTTTAGAAATTTATTTCATAATTTTTGGAGTTATAACGGAGGAGACATGAATTAACGAAGCTTAAATGGAAAAAGAAAAAGAGAGAGAGAGGGGCTTCGGTCCATGGAACAGTATGGACTGGGACTGTGCGCAGGGTGGCTCGGTCCATGGCACAGTAGCGCCGCGGGCCCACTGGCCAGTGAGGGGAGGGGGCTGGTTTGGCTTACTACACACGGGGGCCCACGGGTCAGTGAAGGCTGGGGGGTTTTGGACCTCATCAAGGCGCTAATGATTGCCATTAGGGCATCATTAACCACCCTAATGACGAGGAACAGTGCGGTCGGCCTAAGATTGTCCTGCCATGAACACGAAGAGGCGCCTGTGATCTGGGAGCTCCATGGCCTGGCGCCATGGAGCGGGCTCGGCGGCAAGAAAGCGAGACACCAACGTGGAGCTAGTGACGAGGCGGAGGTGGTGACGGGGTGGTGGCGCCGGAAAAGGGAACGACGACGGCGGCGGGTGGTGGCGAGCGGCAGAGGCGGCACGGCCACGGCGGCGAGGTGGCTCCGGTGGCGGATCGGGGCGGGGAAGGTGAGCATCGGGAAGAGCTCGGCGAGGTGGTTCTAATGGGCTAGGCGGGGTGACCGGGGAGTGGCTGTAGGTGGCGGTGGGTCTTGGTGAAGGTCTGGCCGAGGCGGAGAAGAACGACGAATCCGGCGGACTCTGAGGGCAATAGCGAGGGTCTTAGAAATGCTCTCGAGGTGAGGGCTCACGGTGACGGTGGTGGCGTGGCCGGAGAGTAGCCGGAGGCGGAGACGAACGGTGGAGGTGGCGGCGGGTGGAAATGGAGATGGGCGGTTTTGGGGTGGATGCTTACCGAACTTCAATGGGGCGACGTGGGGGAGCTCCAGGGGGGAGAAGGAGGCTTTATAGGGGAGAGAGGCCAATGGGAGGGAGTTGGGGGTCCAGGGAAGGATGAGCGAGCGCGGCTGTCCCGAGGCGGCATGGGTGCGCGCAGAGCGGTTGCAGCGAGGACGCTGCGGTGACGCCGCGGTGACGCCGGGCTTGCACGGAGAGCTCCGGGGTCAAGGCGACGGGACGCGAAGCTGGTGATGACCGGGCGCGACCTTGACGACCTGCTGACGAGGGCGCACGGGGGCATCTGAAGTTGCCGTTGCGGTGCACGGACGGGCTCCAAGGTCGCGGGGTGGGTGCGGCGCCAGAGGGCCATGCCGAGTTGGTGTGGCACAGAGGCTTGGCCGCTGCAGAGAGCAGGCGGCAGAGGAGTGGCCTTGGCAAGGCAAAGCGGCATGGGGGTATTCTTCTGGCTGCTAGAGCAAAGTGAGCTACCGCTTCGGCTTGACCAGGAGGAGAGAAGGGAGAAGAAGACTAGGAGCGGGCTGGCTGCTGCTGCGATGCTTGGGTTGACCAGGGGAGAAAAAGGGGGATAAGAAGGTGACGAGCTGCTGCTGCTGGAGCAGAGGAAAGGGGCGGCCAGGGAGTAGGCAGCGCAGGGGGGGCGGAGGAGCTGCCGCTGCTGCTCTGCACGGCTTGACCTGGGAAGCGAGGCGGAGAGGATGAGGTGACCCGCTCTGCTGGCTTCTTTGTTCAGGACGAGCGGGAGGAGAGAAAAGAGGAGGGCCGGGCTGGCAGGGGGCTGGGAGAGAAAGGGAAGCGGGCCGGGGCAGTCCGAGTCCAAGGAGAGAAAGGCCCGAGGAGACCAAACGGAGGAGAAAAACTCCAACCGCGAAATTTGAATTTCAAACGCTACGAACATTGCATTTGAAACTCAAACCGAGAAAGAACGGGAGTTTTTGAAAATAGACGCTAGTTGAATTACGACGAAGAACGAAATGGAACTTTTAATTACTATTCATCCGTCCGAAAACGGATGTTACAATATTCCACCCCCTTATTCAACATATCCTCCTCGGCAGCTCTTGTAAAAGCAGACACGCCATTAATGTACTCTTCACTCACATGGTTCTTAGCGTACATCCAACTTTGGTCCATCACACGGTTCATATTGAAAACCCTGGAAATAAATAAAAGGTGGCTTTTCTCATTTTTACATTTTTTCGGATTTTATTAACTTACATGTGGGCCCTACTTATCGGTGACTCATCTTTTTATTTCATGATTTATTTTATAAAATCTATGGCGGTCCCACATGTCATAGACTCATTAGTTTATAAACTAAATGATTAAAAGTAGTAGGATTTGAAGCTCAAATTAGGCTCAGGGGCTTCACTAGCGATTTCAACGTAAACGCCTGAAACTACTCAAATTAAAGGATGTTTAGGCTCCAGTAGCTCACCTCGATCACGAGGAAGGTGTCAATGAAGTTGGGGAAGGTCCAAGGCGGCTGGTCGTCGGTGAACAGAGGCGATGACGGTAAGCTCCTCAACGACAGGTCTTCTCGGTGGAAATAAACTGAAACGAAACACATGCATAGCTTTAGGGGGACATATAGGTGGGGAAATCAACCTTGGTGGGGTCGAGGACTCACCGGAGAAGAGTTGGCGTCGATGAAGGCGGCGGTGACAGAGAGGTCCATGGTGACAGCTCGGTGTGGGCGACAATAGTTGAAATGGACCACACGAGCGGGCTTAGTGAGGTGAGGCGATACTCAAACCAGGCATGTAGTGGCGATGGACTCACCGTAGCACCAAAGATGAAGAAGAAGACTCTGTTGAGGATATACACTACTGCACCGGATGATTAGTAAGCGAGCAAAATGGCACACCGTCTGTGATGAGTATTATATCACATACGGTTTTCAATAAAAAAAAACCATCTGTGATATGTAGTAATATCACAGATGGTTATTGTTAAGAACCGTCTGTGAAGTATCACAAATGGTTATTTGTTGAAAACCGTCTATGATATGTAGAATTATTACAGACGGTTATTGTTAAGAACCGTCTGTGATACTTCACAGACGGTTTTCATTATGAACCATTTGTGATATTACCTCTTCACAGATGGTTTTTAGCGCTACCAGTAACATAGACGGTCTCTGAACCAAAACCGTCTGTGATTGCATGTAATACAGATAGTTTTGATTAACCGTCTGTGATGGGGCGCATCCAGTCTTAGCCTTTTTGTAGTAGTGCCTCTCCCTGCTAAGCGCGAGAACGGGTGGTAGCTCCTGTCATACTATTGCCATAAATTTGTTAGCAATTGGACAAGGATATACCCAAATGAGCGTGAATTAAAATTATGGATAGCAAGCTTAATGCACTAAGTTTATAATGATATGGAATGCGTCAAAAAATTAACACCAAAAGAGTACAAGATCCATTAAGACAAATAGTAAAGTTTCGACACGGTTACATCCATATACATCTGTAGACGACATGGCCACCGCCCAAAACAAAAGTCTTACAACATAACATACATAATTATACAAGTGTTATCCTATTACATTTATTTAGGGACAGCTACTAGTTGGTTGCAACGAGTCCTCACATCCATGCCCTAGACAAAGTGATCTTGGTTAAAGTTCACCGGGAACTCATCTAACAGATGAGCTCCAGGTGACCCCGAGTCCGTTGGGTCCAATGGATTGATGAGGCACCTCGGAGATCCTAAGAAAGGGACGTGACCTCCAGGGGGTGCTGGCCGCTGTGCGCGAGGGAAACCTGCAGACATCCGGGCTTGGCGAAGTTGTCCATAAGTAGGTACTAGCCCTACCACTTCTGGAAGTCGAAACTCTGGTGGTGCAGCAGCAGCTGGGGAGGTCTCGTTGTCACCATAAAGCACGTTGCGAGGAACGCGATTCATGTTGACTCCAATCCTAAGGTACTCCTGGGCTTCCCTAAGATGGCGTCGGGTTTCCCAAAACTCGTACACGTTGCAGCGATGAATTTGGTCCATGATATGCATCAATCTCGCTAACTGGTGTACTTGTGGGTCCTCTCCATACTGGATCTCATCGAATGTGTTCACCTCTGTGTCAAGACCTCGTTTCAGGAAGTCATCGTAGGGTGGCTGAGACAACTCTTTCAGATCATGATGTAGATGGCTCATAGCCCCACTGGCCGCTTCCTGAATGGCGATGGCTTCAGAGGTGGCATACGCTTGGATACAGTATGGAGTACTTCCTGGCACCTATCTTGCAATAATGTTGACTACAACTCGATATTCCTCCATTCCGGGTCCTCGATCCCGATGGTAGATGGCATACTCCGGGTGTTAAGTGAAGTTGGCTCGCCACATCATATCTCGTAGCAATGCCGGATATTCATCTACTTCCTCAGCACGGGTCTCCTTAACCAAATGCCAGATGCTCATCTAAAGCATACGAAGACAAGGTAAGTGAGCAAATTAGTTTGTAAATCCAACTGAAAGTTGGGGTAAGAAATGACACTAAGATGGATGAGAAATAAAAGACTTTCATAACTTAAAGTTTCTGAAATTATTTTGCTATTTTAGAAAATAATTTTATAAAAGACTCACTAATGCTAACGATCATGCTATTTCTAACCTACAGTCAGTATGGCTCTGATACCAACGCTGTGGGTACCCTTGAAATCGAATCCATTTCAAGCTAAGAGCTTACACCAGAGGCATAACTTTTAACAGGAAATGAACCCGATTTCAAGTTCTCGGATATGTGTCTCGCATTAGTTCCCAAGATCAATGACTAATGCGCACATATCCTGAACAATATTGTACACAATCATATATTATTAGCAGTAATTTACAAGACTAGTTTTTTAAGTATATAAGTTACACATGTGACCATCGGTCAACTATAGACAAAGGTACGCAGCGGAAACAAATATAAACACCAAAAGATACCACCAAGTGTGCCCACACCCGAAGGCAACTGAGTGGAGGTAGAAACAACATCATTCGTTAGCGTCGCCATAATCGGCACTAACGGATGGATCGTAAGCATAATCGTCCTCACCTGCAACAAGTGTTTAATCTGTTTGAGTACATATGGTACTCGTAAGTCTTACACAATCTAATAAAAGAAAGTGTATAATAAAACCTCTTCAAAGGATTAGAGAATATACATGCTAGAGGTTGTCCAAAGGAAAGCTGTATTGGCATTAGTTTTGCATAAAGCAACAAGTTTTATACCTACACTTTCTAATTTACAAAGGCCATTTTGTAAACAAAATTTGGACCAAAAGACAACAAGTAACTTTGTCATAATCATTAATCAAACATATCAAAGTGGGTGTCCACTTTGACCAACTAACATGCATGAACACCCATTCATGCTGATACCATGTTATAACCATGTAAATTTTAGTTTGGAAATCTAACATTTGCTGTCTCTAACCCAAGCAGTTGTCCATAACCGTGGACACGGCTATTCGAATAGTTTTAAACCTTGTAGGGGTGTACATCTTTACCCACATGACTTGATTAGCCCGTAAGCCTCCGGATAATGGCACACTTCCTTAGGTATGCTGGTCGGGGAAATCAAGTCTCGGTATTTTTCAGCAAGAAAATCTTATTGAGTTGAATCACCCTTACGAGACGAGATCCTGCTTAGTACAAGCTACTGATAGAACCTGCTAAGAGGGGCATGCAAGTTGTGTTGGGAATGCTAACCCAATCAACAGAAATCTAAAACTGTGCTCACCCGCACATATTAGATTACAATTGGATCCCTGTGAACATATAATCAAACACATATGTCCTCATACCACCTGTTTTCCAACTCAATAAAACCTTCGCCTTACTTAACCAAGCGGCTCCCACCCTATGTATGGAAGTACGTGTGTTACTTGGATTAACGAAGACACAAATTTCAATCCTTGGTGATCTGGACAAGACTACCACAATACCCAATTCTCATGCACGAAGGCACCATTACTATCAATCACTTGTCCAAATCTAAATCATGTTTAAATAGACAAATTTTAGAATTAAACCTCAGATTCAAATATCTAGATCAAATCATAAGGATAAAAATGTTTAGTGTTTCTCACGATTGACAGGCTAATCCCATCAATCAAACTACTGTAACTACAGACTTGCATGGCTAAGCATTCACACAAAGATTTTATATATATATATATATATATATATATATACCATCACATGATTTCTATCTTAAGCATCAGTATATGAAAAGATTAAGGGTAAGCCACAATGATTAGAATATAACTAACTAGACTCATAAATTATTGATACACCAAAATAGCATGTACGCAACAATCATTACATCTCAAAATACTAAATTACCAAAATTGGGATCAAAATGATGCAAGAGGATGCTTGCCTTGATGATATTCCACTTGTTCAATCTCAGGAGTCTCTTATATATAATAACTCGCGTCGGGCAACTCAGAATCTAAAAAGAGTGATAACGAATGAACACCGAGAAAAATATCAAAATACCAAAATACTAAAAAAATGCATGATAAAATCACAGTAATGAGGTTCTAATTTTAAATGAAAGTTGGGTGAAAATTTTAGTTTATTTGGAGTTTATTTGAATTTTCTATGAATTTACAAGGTTAAAGTTCTTAATGTGCAATTAATTTAATTATCAATTTTTTTTGTAATAGAGACATGTGTGAGAGTTATTCCATATTAAAGTATGGTAAAAATTATAACTAACAAAATTTATTTCACTTGATTTGGTGTTATAATGAATTAGTTATGAATTTTTGAAGTTTAAACCATTTTCAGTGTAAAAGTAATTCATTTCGGGATTTTAAAACGTAACGAATACTTTGTATACCGGACCGCATCTAACCTTAGTCACTGACGAGTGGGACCCATAATTAGGGTTTGAACCGGTCACCAGTCCCAAACGAATGGACACTGAAAACGTATTTTATGAAATACGCCTTCTATTAACAAAGACATACTGTCGGTTTTAAACGTACAAGAAATGCGTCTTCCTTATTACGAAACGTATTACACTACTTTACTCAAACTCTTAACCAGTCACATGGGCCCACCCATCAGTGTCTCGGCACGGAAACTAGTGGTTAAAGCTCACGGGTTTCTGTGCTTGGGCCCACGTGTAAGCGGAACATTTCACAATAATTAATTAAAGGTTAATGATTGTTTAACCTAAACTGACAGCAATTAACTCTAATCATCTCCCTACAGCCCCGGTCGGAAATCCGACAATAGAGGACCTCGTCACCGTGCGCTTGCTCAATGGCTCGCTGGCGCTATGGTCCACACCGGCATGAGTTAAGGGCTGGAATGGATTCCTAATAGTCCTACAGTCCAAGTGGTGGCTGGGGTTTTGCCGGCAGCGAGCTCTAACGGTGGCACGACAAGGAAGTGCGGCGGTGAGCTTACGGCAAAGGTGGCGACAACAACCCGGCTATGCTTTAAGCAAAATGGCGCATGCTTAAGCATCTATGGAGCATAAAGAAACAAACTAAGCTAAGAAAACGGCTAGAGGTCCAAGGAGTAGCTTCGGCGACGATGATCGTGTGATGATGATGAGGGCTTCACGCGGACAAGACGACCTGAGCAAGGAATCACAAAATGGGTGGTTGAAATGGCTTAAATATTGCTCAATGATGCTCTGAAAAGAAAGGATTAAACAATGGCTTGCCAGATTAGAAATGAGAATGAAATACCCGAAGTTGACCGGAGATAGAGAAAATCCGAATTCCCATTGATCCTATGAATCAAAAGATGAATTTATTGAGGGGTTTTACTAGGCATATCCTAGAACATGGTATGACGCGCACAAGATTGGAGATATCTCACCGAGCACGAAGGTTACACGGGAGTGGCGTTCAGGGCACACTCTGGACAATCCAAATGACACGCTTATGCTCTCGGGCTACAAGCAATACCAAGATCTCAAGTTAGCACAAGGATTATGGTACGAAGATAGAAGAACAAGGGCACCAGAGCGAGAGGTTAACTCCTAGTGTACACAAAGAATGGTCGAGTTCTACTATTCAGCCGAGAGAATGAGTTCAAGATTTTGATGGCATTTCTTGCCAGAGGAAATGACGACAACCACCCGTGGCAGCACCAGAGTAGGCAACGTCATCAATGGTGAAACCAAGTGGCGATGCATGCACCGAAAAACGCGGATGCGACGCCACCTCGCTCTCAGCTTGTGCTACGCTAGCACGGCACGAAGAAGACGAGAGAGATGAGGCTGACGAGTGGGTTCGGGCTATCAGTGGCTTGGCGAAACGTTACAGTTGGTCCGACGCGAGTGAACTAGTGCGGTTGGACCAAGCCCTATAGCTAACTCGGTCGGTCCGAAAATTCTCTCGGTCGGTCCGAACGTTTCATCGGTCGGTCCAAACGTTTCCTCAGTCGGTCTGAAGCTCTCTCGATTGGGCCAAGTCAAGTGGTGGTTTTGGGTCGGTCCAAATAGGTTTGACCGAGTCGGGTTGATTGACCGGATCAAACTCAAACTTCAAAAGTTTGACCAGTGGGTTAAAAATATCAAATAAATTTATAAAAATATGAAATTTTTTAGGGATGATACTAAGATGATGTAGATCCCATATAAATTTAAAAACTCACTGTTCAGGATTTAAATACTTAATTTAAATTCCTTAACCAATAGGTTTTAATAATGAACAAACATTTTTCTTAAGGTCAAACTGATCTCCAAAAATTTTAAAAAATATATAATTATTCATGATAATTAATTTAGTATTTGATTAAATTATTTACCAGGGTTGTTTAGAAGCATTAACTTCAGTTTTTCTTAAGGAGTTTCTTTTTGAGTTAAGTTTGATTTGAATTTAAAATTTTCAAATGCAACACTTTGTGCAAATGATCCAAAATGTCATGTATGCTCATGAAATGCATATTATTACCATTTATTTAAAATGAGGCTGTTACAATCATCTTCATCCTCACGGCCAGTGGCCTTGGTCGCAAAGCTCACGGGCGTTCTGGGCGTACGACCTCTTTCTTCTCCGAACTCGGTGGACCGCCGTGCGCCGTCCCTATTCCAGGCTACACTAACCTTCATCGGTGATGTTATCTTGTGCATCGTGTCCCTGATGACGAGGTGTCGCTGACGCACACCTTCCCAAAGATCTGCGACCATCGTAGCGTCATCCCCTCGTGTGCCGCTCCTTCATCTCCACCTCTGACCACCAGGAGCTTGACGCCATCAACCTCTGGACTCCGCGTCACCGCCATCGTGTTCGCGAGGGCTTTCCGCACCCAGTGGATCAATCCTGAGCCCGGAACGCCCCTCCTTCGCCAAATCGCCATCCTCGTTGCACCCGCTCGCACACAGGAGTTCCGACGAGCCACCGGCGGGTTGAGGTTTAACCCTAATCATTAGCGTTTAAGTGATTTCTTAATGTACCTATGACATGTAGGACCCACCGGGGGTTAAACGTGCTTAAAAATCTATTTAAAACCTAGAGTCTATGAAATGTGGACCCATATGGTCGGTTAATTGATGGAGTAAAATTGGGTAGTGCGTTTTCCCTTAAGGAAAACATATTTCTTATATGTTTAAAACCAAAAGTATGTCTTTGTACTCGGAAGACGTATTTCTTAGAATACGCCTTCGACGTCACTTCGGCTGGGGCTAGGTCAAAGATGATCGGCTCAACCCTTGACCTTGGGTCCCACCTGTAACAGACTACGGCCAGGTTATCCTGTGTATAAAAAGTATTGAAACCGTTTAGAAATTCTAAAACGGATTACTTTTACTATGAAAAATGGTTTAAACTTCAAAAATTCATAATTAATTCGTATTAACTCCAAATGAAGTGAAATCAATTTTGTTAATTTTCATTTTTCCTGTACTTTAATTTGGGATAACTTTGAAACATGTCTCTATTACATAAAAATTTGATAATTAAATTAATTGTACCTTAAGGACTTTAACCTTAACAAATTCCTAGAAATTTCTTATGAGCTCCAATCGAACTAAAATTTTCACTTAAATTCACCTAAAATCATACTCTACCCACTGTGTGAATTACATGCAATTTTTAATGACTTGTTATTTTCAGCTTTATTTGGAGTTTATTGCAATATTGTCTTTTCGTTAGGTTTTCGACGATTCCGACATATTGTGAGATCCATCTGAGGGTAATTAAGAGTGGTATCAGCAAAGGCAAGCAATCCTCTCCTTTTGATCATATTTCTCCTATTAATTTCGAAAACTATTTATGTTGGTTTTAAGTATTCTATGCATTACGTTAAATTCAAATACTTGTTTGTCAAATGGGCATAAAAGTGCAGAATAGGAGCAATGCATTTGACATACAAGTGTAGAATAGGAGCAATGCCTTAGCACGGGGCCTTAGGACTTTTACGCCTTCTGCTTTCCCCTTTCCACTAGGCAGAATCAGCAGGGTGTCTTAGTTTTCCATCTTTCTTACGCTCTTCTGGGTGCCAACGCAGCAATCTTGCCTCCTTTCTATTCGCAAATAAACGCTTCAAACGTGGGATCACAGGAAGATACCACAATATCTTAGCAGGAGGTCCTTGCTTCACCTTAACAGTATTCTTACGCTTGTATCGAGATGCTTTGCACACGGGACATACATGCGTGTCTGCATACTCTTTATGGTAGAGGATACAATCATTTGGACATGCATGTATTCTTTCTACTTCCATTCCCAATGGACAAAGAACCTTCTTTGCTTGGTAGGTGGTGCTGGGCAACACGTTTCCCTCCGGAAGGATGTCTGCTAGGAGACCTAACAACGTTGTGAAACTCTTGTCGGACCAACCATTGCTTGCCTTCAATTTTAGCAGTTCAAGCACGGTTGACAACCTTGTGTATTCCGGCTTGCAGCTAGGGAACAAAGGTTTCCCCTAGTTCTCCATTAAGCCTTCGAATTTACAAAACTCTCTCTCACTGTAGTTCCCTTCTGCATCGCGTAGCATCTGATCTAGATTATCATCGTGCGACCTATCTTCATCAAATGCACAGCCCACTTTTAGCATATCATTGACTTCCTCGGCGATGTCGTCATTATTAACTTTCTGTATAATATGTTCTTCACTGTGACTGGTCCAACATGTATACCCTTTTTTGAAACCCCTTCGAATCAAGTGCGCTTCAATCTGTGCCGGGTTGTTAAACATCTTCAGATTACTGCAATCAATGTATGGACAGTACATAAATTTTATCCACTTCTTCAACATATCTTGCTCGGCGGCTCTTCTAAAAGTAAACACACCATTAATGTACTCTTCACTCACACGGTTCTCACTGTACATCCAGTTTTGGTCTATCTACGCTACGCATGTAACAAATTAGTGTCAAATTAGATTAATAAACCGCAAGTACGTACTCTTCCTATTGACCAAACATACTTAAATTGATTAGCAATTAACCTAGAACAAATATAAAGGGTTACAGATCGTTACCCTCGGAGCTCACGACGAAAATACAAAATATCCCGCGAGATTCCTCACCTTCTCCTTCTCCTCCCTTCCTCTTCTCTTTAGCTTCCTCCTTTCCTTCTCCTCTCTATGGTGGCGCAATGGGGGACGAGGCAGCAAGGTGGCAGCTCAAAGGGGTGGAGGCGCTAGGGGCAGGGGTCTGTCGGGACCGGATATTTAATTATAATGCCAGAATATCACATACGGTTTTTAATAAGAACCGTCTGTGATAATCTCCTTATCTCAGACGGTTCTTAATAAGAACCATCTGTGATAATTAAGAACCGTTTATGAATTATCACAGACGGTTCTAGTTATAAACCGTCTGAGGTAGTTACATATCACAGATGGTTTTGGAACTGTCTGTGATAAGTATAATACAGACGGTTCCTTTGAAACCGTATGTGATGAGGTATCTTGTATAACCTGTTTTGTAGTAGCGAGAAATCCATCCAGGAGCTCACATCAAAAGTGACCCATCGCCGTCCCACGACGTCATTTGTGCTGCCATGTGTTGAGGTGAGCAGTTTGATCTCCTACTTGGGGATTCGTTTGGCTCGTGAGAGTGCCGATGTGTGATGGTCTTGGCTAGTTGCCTTGCTTTCCACTGCGTTGGGTGTATGTTGGTTTCTTGCTGATGATTGTGTGATGGTTGCATTGCTGATGGGTGTTAGGTACTATACTAGTTTTACCATCTGGGGCAGGCTAGTATTGTGGTATGGGTGGGTACTGTGGTTAGATTTGATTCTTTGTATTGAATAGTGAATATGTATACATGCAGCAATTGGTGCTGGTAAATCAGAAATTTCATGATCTACCTGTTATATGTGTGTGTGTGTGTGTGTGTGTGTGTGTGTGTGTGTGTGTGAGTGTATGTATGTATGTATGTATGTATGTATGTATGTATGTATGTATGTATGTATGTATGTATGTATGTATGTATGTATGTATGTATGTATGTATGTATGTATGTATGTATGTATGTATATGTGTGTGTGTGCAGCAAGATAAGAAAGTAGTTTCATCCTGAATCCTGATCCAACAAAAGTAGGATAGGCTTTTAAGTGGTGAAAAATTATTAGCAATCCTATTGAATCCAAAAGAAAAAAGAGTTTAGTATTTGTCTTCTGATTTAATTCATTTACTAAACAGTAGGAGTTTTGTTTATTTATTTTGAATGTACAGGAGAGGAGAGGAGAGGAGTCTACGAGCTGCACCTAGAGACAGGACAGGAAGTTTGTTGTGCATGTGCAAGGTATGCCAAGGTCTCACCCTCCTCTTTTGTTTTCTATTTTTCATTAATCTAGATGAATTGCTCGGTTGTATGATTATATCTGCTTAATATGTTCTTCTCCTGCAGGTGTGATTTCTACAGGTATTATGCTGTCATTCATTAATTCTTTAGCTCGCTATAGGCTATAGCTAACATGACATTAAAACTTAGTTAAAGGTGTCGTGACTAGCATAGGCTTTTATTCATCACAGAAGAAATCTTTGTAATGGTATGCTAAGAACTACAAAGGTACTATCTTACAAGGTGAAGATGTCTGCATAGTGGTATTTGGTAAACGTTTTATTCCACAGTATGTTGGTCATTAACTTAAAGGTTGCTACATTTTTAGCAGGAGCTGCAATTAGTATTGTTCAGACACCGTTAGGGCAGAATCTTTTTCTAGATAGAGTAAGTGCAAAAGCTTGTTGTCCCACCTAGTAAAATGCCCATCTCAGTATGTTTGGTTGTCATATTCCTTCTTGTGCCATCCGGAGTGATCAAACATAATGGTGATTATTGAGTTTGTATTTATATGAATTGTTCCTAGCTATGTTGAATAATTATTTAGGAAGTTCAGCTGGCATTGTTCAACACTCCGAGTGGAGTTGAATGGCATTGTTGAATGATTCTTTAGCCTATCATGGTCATGGCCTCAGTTGGTTTGAATCTGAGCTACTGCCTATTTTCTTAGCCTACCACGGCCCTTTTATCTGTTACCTATTCAAACTTCAAACCTCAAACATATTGATTGCTGCTGGACCTTTATCTAGGAGATAATCTATCGGAGAAATTGAATTTCTGAAAAGATGCATTGATAATTATTTTCGCCATGGCAATATGACCTAACAGTTTCCATGTCATGCTATTGTTTACTTTGTAGGAAAGTGAAGACAACAGCCTAGAAATGCAAGTCAAAGCGCTGCGAAACTAAGGGCGTGAAAAGCTTCTCTTTTTCTTCTTGGAAGAACCACTTTATTTAGAAGTGTTTACCACAATCTAGTTGTTAGTTGTTCAAAACTTTTGGATGTTACGAATATGGAGATGTAACCTCATGTAACGCTAAGGATATTTACCTTAATTTGTGGCCATTTTCTGGTTTTTAGTTTTTTCTTAATTATATGATTTTGATTTTTATTGTTGTCGTTGTTGTTTGCGGAACACCAGTTTCAAAAAAAACTATGCAATTTTTCCTTGTTTTTTATGATGATTTTTTGATTTTTTTTTAAATAGACCCCCCCTAATTTTCTTTTTAAAAAATTGAATTTCTATACTATTTTCAGAATG
The DNA here is from genome assembly GCA_036346405.1 of Phyllostachys edulis. Taxonomy (NCBI): domain Eukaryota; kingdom Viridiplantae; phylum Streptophyta; class Magnoliopsida; order Poales; family Poaceae; genus Phyllostachys; species Phyllostachys edulis. The sequence continues at coordinate 30,497,808 of CM070557.1, forward strand.
TTTGGATATTTTCCCACATTTCTGATTTATTTTTTGAATTTTCTAGCCTATTTCTAAATTCAGAATTTTAAATAGGAGAAAATCCAACCAAACTATCCAAGCAAACAAGTGGTGGGAGCTAGAGGACTAGGTGAGGGGGAGGGGATTGGGTGAGCGGGAAGGGATCAACCCAATCTCCCCTTGGTTTGTTTTCCCTCAGGATAGTTTCCTCCACTAGGCAAACAAGGCCTTAATGGAATCTAGGAGGGTGGCCCGCGTATTGGTATGGCTAGATTTATTTCAAAGTTTGTAGTATCAAATTATATAACTTAGATGCTTGAAAATATATTTACGTATCTTGACGGCCATTAACAATTTTTAGACATCATAAAATATTGGAAATGACAATAGAAATTTGAAGGAAAATACAACATAAAGAACATAATTGAAGTATGAGTAGTTTGATGGAAGAAAATCATTGAGCATAATAAGTTGTTGGGGTTCTTAGAAATATATTATGTTGTTGGGGTTCTTAGAAATATAATCACTCTCCATCATATGTGGATCGTGTAGTTGCACAACCCTATTTTTTTCCTCCATTAGTTATTCTTTTCCAAAAATGTATGCATGCACACGTACCTCTATTTAAACTAAGCAATACGTTGATTATGTGTGCGGAAAATTATCTTATTAGTTTCATGTATTAGAGTACCTTGTTCACGCATACACAGCCTACGTTGAATTTATCTTCTCTCGCACGCTGGCTGCCCTACCGAACTGTGTGTCTTCTATCTATTCTCGCCGCCATAGCTTTTCTGCTTCAACCTCCAACAGCAAACTCAATTCTTGATCGACCTCTCTCAGTTGTTATCCCTTCTAATGCAATACTCTACCACATAGTTATCTTCTACTTCTCTCTAATTAAGGCTTAATGCTGATTGTTGCGATACCAAACACGCATGCACGTACCACCGTCACCGATCCCTATCGAGGGCACCCGCCACTCTCCCTCGGGTGGCCCCGAGTCTATTCCCTGCAACGCGTTATGCCATCTCCACTCCGATCTCTTTGCTCCTCTGCGTCTATAAGTCCATGCTTCTATTCGTACAGATGCATGCATGTATATAGACATACATGATGTTATACATACTCGATGCCCTCTTCTCCCATGTCAATTGCTCGTCTTCTTCGACATTGGACAACTCAATGTTGTGGTTTCCTCACTAACCGCGACGACCTCTCATTCTCACTAATGTTGGCATGTCTACTTTAGTCGTTGTCTAACGATAAGGAGAATCTTCTCTCCATCGTCGGTGATGTCGTTCCCGTCACCAGCGATGGCACGCTCCTAGCTACCCGATGACGCCATATCGTACATAGCCCGTCTTCAATGCAAAGATTCATCTCCTCACTGCCATCGTCAGTGATGTCGTGCCCCTCACTAGCGATGGCACGCTCCTAGCTAGCTACCATTCGCGCTATCATCATTATAGATTTTAGTTTTATTCAAAATTTTAGTTATTTTTCATTGGAGTTCGCATATAAATCAAATTGCCAATTTTATTTTATTTATTCTGAATTTTAGTTATTTAGGGATTTTACTTTGTAATTCATACGAGAAATCAAATGACAATTTTTATTCCAAATTTTAATTATTTTGTTTGTTGTAATTAGTATATAAATTCAATTTCTATTTTTTCCTTTAATTTTTATTCCAAATAATAGTTATTTAGGTATTTTACTTTGGAATTTGTATCGAAATCACATTGCTAATTTTATTTTATTTTTTATTACGAATTTTTGTTATCTTTTATTGAATTTGTGTACAAATCAAATTGCTAATTTTTATTCAATTAAATTTATTTACAATTAGATATTAAATCAAATTACAAATTTTATTTATTTTTATTCTAAATTTCAGTGCTTTATTGGAGTTTTTATACAATTCCAATTGCTAATTTCATTTAATTTATTTTTAATTTTAGTTATTTAGAGATTTTACTTGAAATTGTATGGAAATCAAATTGCAAATTTTCTTTTGCATTTTATACCGAAGTTTCATTTATTCGTATACAAATCAAATTTCTAATTTTTTTATTTTATTCAAAATTATGTTTATTTGGGTTTGTTACTTAGGAATTTATATGGAAATCAAATGCTAATTTTATTTTATTTTTTAATTTTGAATTTCAATTATTTAACAATTGTACTTGATATTGACTCTTTCAATTAATCTAGACCGTTATAATATGGACCCGTCACAATTAAGGATGTAGAATTTTTTTTCACTTTCCACTGATTTGATTATTCTATGAATTTCTAGGCCTCAAGAGCAAACATGGTAGTTTTTTTATATCCTTTAATAATAGCATATACAACAGATATGCTGGTAAATAGACTAATTCTTGGCGTGCGCGCGCCACGGCGGCTGGGCCGTGCAACGAACCGATCGAGGAATGCATCGTTCCAAGTCAAAGGCAAATTGGCACCTCGATACATCGGACTATTCTGAATTATAGCAAACTAGGATCGGTGGTCTATCAATTGGAGTTGCCACCATCACTGTCAGATGTGCATGACATGTTCCATGTTTCACAACTGAAGAAGTGTATGCGCCTCTGTCAGACCCCCAGGCGTGGAATACCGATGAATCTTATGTGTACACAGTGCTAGTCCTAGGAATAAAGGCTAGCACACACATTCACAACATTTGGCATCACAATCATACATTCACATACTAATGTAAAGCAAAAGGGTGTAATCTACTTAAGCTATTACAAGAGTTATTACAACCATAGCCGACTGGCCAAAAGATAGTCATCAGATAAACAAAGTAGCAGCGGAAATTAAGTAGTAGTAGCAAAAGTCCAGCAGTGTGCCCACTGATCCCTCAGGCAACCGACTTGGAAGCAAGACCTAAGTAGACCCGTCACCGAACCCTTCGGTGCCAGGTGCAAAGAACTCGTCGTCAAGCGTTGGATCATCTGCAAAATCTAAAGTAGCAACAAAAGAGCAAGACTTGTAGTGTATCGCAAAGATTATATTAAATGCAAGGCTAACAAGAGTATGGCTCTATTCTACAAGTTCTTTTGCTCAAAGCCAAGTTTATTTGCAATAATCAAAAGTAATAATTTGCAACGGTAATTAAAAGAGCAATTTATGAAAGAATAAGTACAAGACAGTAAATAAGGTAACTGAACAAGTAACAACAAGCACTTACAACCGTCCCCGATTGTAAGCAAAAATATAGACAGGTTTTGCCATAGAAATGGCACTGACAGAATCGGTTCAACCATAGACATGGCAACACTGCTATAGAAATAGCAAAACAGTCATTTAAATGACAAATTCGGCTATAGACATAGCAACAAAGCCATAGACATGACAGTTAACTCAACAAAGTAAAACCCCATGTCATTACCCCGACATTTTGTGACAAAACAGTTTGAAAACAAAAGCTACCGCCATACCAGCCGTCCTAAGCATGCTCATGACCACGAGCGCGGCTATTCGAATAGTTTATCACTCTTTAGAGGTGTACAACTTTACCCATAGTACGCAGTACTCCAGTTGCCTGGAATGTCTCTATTTTGTTGCTCACTGCCGAAGGTAAGCAACCTAGAGTTCGCGACGCAGCCTTTACATTATCTAGTTCTAACCCTGCACTAGCCCTACGAATCTTTATCCTCATCCGTCGGGATAATAATAATCATAACACTGGTAGTAACAAAGTAACACATCAGATGAGGAGCCTTACTCACCCAGATAGAAATCCGTTGAGCAAGTCCCTCACCTCACCCGGATAGAAACTCGTCAAAGTGAGGCATTCGCAGTTGTGTCGGCATACCAAACCATCGGCATGTGCGCACTACTTCTGCCTACTATCATGCAAGGCTAATATTTCGATAACTTAGTTAGCTACAGCCATCCCATAATAACACATATGGTTGTATGATTAGGTCTTAGTACCGATTTCTTTGGCAGGTCCTTAACAAACAACAGCAAGATCTCCACCCTATCTACAAGTGAGTTACACTCCTCACTTTTTCAAAATACAACATAACTTGGCCGTGTCTAAAAGACTAAAGTTTTCATGTCATTTTCATCAAAATAACAGAGGTAACTCCTCTGGACATTTTTCAAAATAATCCCAAAATCACAAAGTACATATTGTTCATTAATCAAATTTCAGAAATTCTATCGTTCTAATTGCATTTGTGCAGAGACTGCACTTGGAAATTTCCCAAATGACATCACATATTGTCCAACCCATACTCTAATGGTTACAACAGCAGGGGATCAATAATCCAAGGAGACATATGCAGCAAGTAGGATTACAACTACCAATTTTCCAATAATAGTATTTTCATACAAACATACACGCATGCATAATAGGATTTGCAAAAACAAAGTACAATAAGTAAAATACTGGGATCAATATGATCAAAGGGGGTACTTGCCTTGCTCTTGCTATTCTGGTGGTATAACGGATTGATCGTCGCAAGGAAAACCCGAATAATCGATGTCTAAAAGGAGCCAAGAAAGAATTAAAATAACATCCAGCAAAAGCAACAATAACCAAACTAAAATATTTTTACAAAAGTAGGTAGATTATGATTTTAGATGAATTTAGGGACTAGTCTCACTAAATTTGCAGTTGTGTAGCAAAAGTTATTAAGCTTTTACTATAATCGGTTTTGAATAAACCAGAATAAATGGAAAATACGTTTTCTAACGGAGAAAGCGTATTCTCGCATCTGTTACATGGGTGGTTATGCCTTCCAACAAGGAAAACGTATTCCAGCATATAACTGAAAATGTACATTCTATTTCCCATAGGGTTTCCAGTTAAACTGACAGGTGGGGCCTACTGTTAGTGAGACAGCTCAAAGGGTTGTGCTGTGCACTTAAACGGTGGGGTCCGCATGTCATAGACTCAAGAGAAGTTAATGGTTGGAGTTAACTTAACTGCTTGGTCCCACATGTAAGCGACTAATTAGCTCTAACTAAACAGTTAAACACTTGCTAACCCTAAATGACAAGCTACAGTGTCAACAGCGCCGTGTCGCGCGATGGTGCTTCACGGCCGCGCTAATAGCTGGCGTTGTGAGGCTCGGCGGGGCAAGTGAGTGCATGGAATGGGTTCTACACACTAATGCGCACCTGCTGGCACCGACGACGTGGCCTGAGGTGGCTTAACGTGGTGGCGCGCCGGCAGTGAGTTGTTGAGCTGCCACGAAACCATGGGCGTCAGGGTCAAAAACGGTGGGCAGTGGAGTCCTCACTGTGCTCGCTGGAGCTCCCGGGCGCGAGGTGGACAATGAGTCCTACGCACGGGGGCCACCAGTCACCAACTCAAATCGAAGCGGTAAGTGGAGATCAAGTCGTGACGGTCAGATCAGAAATGGACGGCTACGATGAATTGTGCTGTTTGGACGGTCCGAACGGCCCAATTCATCAGGTGCGTTCATTTCCTAACCAACAGTTGAGATGAAGGTGCAGTTCGGACGGTCCAAATGGCCCAATTCATCTCGAGCGTTCAAAACAAATCCAACGGTGCGAGCGTTTAAGTGGAGCGCTCCGATCAACTCATTTGATCTGGACGCTAGGTTTTAAATCCAACGGCTCCTATTGGTTGTGGGGTTCGGACGGTCCGAACGTCCCATTGAATCTGAGCGGTTGGCTTCCAAATCCAACGGTTGAGAACGCATGCGCTCTTCGGACCTGGTCCGCTGGTGGAATTGGTTGGGTTTAGCCGGGTGGGTGTTGACTCGAGCCTAATGAATAGTATAGGCCTTAGGATTTTGAATTATCAGCTGATTTCTTTGCCGATTTAATTCACCACCCAAACGAAGTCCAAAAATTTTCAAAATTTTTGTGTAGGCTATTGGGCTCAATTAGTTCCTACAGAAAAAATTTCTAGAGGCTAACACATTTCGTGAATTTCTACAAAATTCAAACAAGGTGCTAATCCTAAGAGGTCTTAAGAATTTCTCTAAACAAAATTTCATATAGAAATTTTGGTTGAAGGGTTCCTGGGAGAAAAGACCCAAAACCATTCTATTCCTTAGGAAGTTTTATTACACTTCCTCTATTTTCTTTTTAGCACCTAATGGTGTACTAGTTTTAGTTTTTAAAAACAACACAAGATTTTCAAAAAGGCAAAGTTTAAATGCAAATGTTCAAGGAAAATTTTCCTAATGCATTTTATATTACTTAATCCCAAGATTAGGATTTTGGGATGTTACAGCCTCCCAACCGAAGCAACTGAGTTAGAAGAACTCGATTTGCAACCCAATCTTTCTTATCGGGAACACCCGATTCGCATTCTTGAAGAAACGGAGCACAAGACGAGAAATCGCAACATCAAATTCATCAACGATTAGTGGAGAAACCATACTAAAGATGAAGTAACTTTGATTTTTGAGGTATTTCTCAGTGTTTATCGGTATCGTTAATTCTATAGATTCCGAAGCGATTGATATTGACTCCTATGCCACTGAGAGTGAGCAATTGATCTACCAGAAAGGCAAGCATCATTTGAACTTTATTTTGCATCATATTTGATCCCAGTTTTTTATAAGTTAGTACAATGATAATTGCTTGCATGCTTATTTTGCTATGTCACTATTTTTGTGGTGTGTAGTTAGCTATATCCTAAATCATGATGTTATCCTTGAATTATTCCAGTACTACATGCTTAAGTTAGGATGTGTGAAATATATTGTCCGGGGTTTGCTTAGCCATGCAAGTCTAGAAACGGTAGTTTGATTGTCGAGAATAACCCGACAATTATAGGAGACACACACTTTCTTATCTTCTTTTTATTTCAGATCTTCATATCTGTTTTGTGAGTTAAACTTTGTCACTTTAAAAGATTTTTGGGGTCTGGACAAGCGGTTGCTAGTGAGGGTGCCTTCGTGCACGAGATCAGGTGTGTGGTTGACTTGTCCGGGCCAACAAGGACCGAACTTTGGTAACATCGCTAATTCAAGTAAAACTCGTGCTATCACACGCGGTATATGGGTGTCGTTCGGTCAAGTAAGGGGAAGGTTTCATTGCTTTAGACCGTAGGTGGTGTGAGGACATAGAGACCGTGAAATCCTATGTTCCTTAGGAACCCAATGTGATTTATACTGTGCAAGGGAGCACGATTACTTATGTTGAGGAAAACCAACATACTAATAACCTCACACTGGCCCCTCTGACACAACGTGCATGCCCGCTTAGCATTTGTTATATGCATGTGTACTAAGTTGTGGTTCATCTTGCATGGGTGGTCTAACTCAATGGGATTTTCTTGCTGAAAAATACTGAATCTCAATTTACCCGGCCGACATACCTAAGGAAGTGTGTCATTATCCGGAGGCTTATGAGCTGATCGAGTCGTGTGGGTAAAGTAGTACACCTCTGTAGAGATAAATCTATTCGAATAGCCGTGTCCGTAGTTATGGACGATCGCTTGAGTTATGTGGTTGCTATTGTTAGACTTTGAATTAAAATTTGTGGGTTCAACTTGGTATTCGGCATGAACGGGTGTTCATGCATGTTTAGGTATCAAAGTGAGCTGCCACTTTGGTGTTTGTTTGATTCATTTGTTATTCAATTTAATACTTTATCACATGATTTACTTCTACTTCAAATCTGTTCTTAAAATGGCAATTTATAAACTAGTATGTGTAGGTTGGAAAATTGTTGCGTTTTTCGCAAAACTAAAGCCACTAATGCTATCCTTTGAATATCCACTATGCATAACTAATTTTATCTTTATGTAATACTTGCGAGTACAACTTTGTACTTAACCAGTTTGTCTACTGGTTCCAGGTGAGGAAGACTTTGAGTCGATGAGCTTGTGAGTGTCGATTTAGGCGACACTAACGAGTAGTGCTATCATCTGACTCTCAGTCGGTTGCCGATGGGTTATGGGGCATACCATGCTAGACTTTTGGTTTATTTACTTGCTTCCGCTGCTACTTTAAAGTTCTTATTTGATTTGGCCGGTCGGCCACTTGTAATAGTTGTAGACTTGAACTACTATGATGTTTGTCCTTTGAACTATTAATGTATGAATGTTGTATGGATGTGATCAATATTGTATGTGAGTTTGGGTATGTTGGTCGCTGATCTTGGGAGCCAACATGACCACATGCTCTCTGTTCATGGATTCCATTATAACTCACTAAGTGTGGTCTTTGATTGTTTAGAGAACCGATAATCATGCAGTACTTGCAGAGGAGTGGTATGCATGATCACCGGGGCTCTAGTTTCAGTAAAGACTTTCTCACTTAGATGGAGTTAACTTAGAATCCACTAACTTGAGGCCCAGAGTTATCACCATAAGACCGGGATGGCCTCGGTCTTACGGGAATAACCCGGGGGTCCTCACACACAACGCCTCGATCGCCACCTCATGCTCTCATGTCCAACTATGAGGCATCACCTAGACCTCCCGATCCTTCCAAGATTATCCATTCGTCCCCTCCCGCATTCTCTCGGCCTCTCTACTCTCTTCTATGTTTCGGTCGTGGAAGTAGACGAGGGGAACGTCGCTGCCTTGATGCCGCCCCTGAGTCCGCGTCACCACCACCGGACTCCACTCACCTCGCCGCACCCATTTTTGCCTGTCCAAGCCTTTTTCGTACACTGAATCACCGAGAGCATCATCTTCGCCCTCGCGGCCGGTGGCCTTGGCCGCGAAGCTTACGGGTGTTCTGGGCGTACGACCTCTTTCTTCTCTGAACTCGATGGACCGCCACCGTCCCTATTCCAAGCAACATTGACCTTCATCGGCGACGTTATCTTATGCGTCGTGTTCCTGATGACGAGGCGTCGCTGACGCGCACCTTCTCAAAGCTCCTCGACCACGGTAGCGTCATCCCCTCATGTGTTGCTCCTTTGTCTCTGCCTCCGACCACCGGGAGCTCGACGCCGTCAACCTCTGGACTCCACGTCATCGCCATCGTGTTCGCGAGGGCTTTCCGCACCCAGTGGATCCAATCCCAAGCCCAGAGCACCCCTCCTTCGCCCAATCGCCATCCTCACTGCGCCCGCTCGCACACAGGAGTTCCGACGAGCCACTGGCGGGTTGAGGTTTAACCCTAATTATTAGCATTTAAGTGATTTCTTAATGTACCTATGACATGTAGGACCCACCGGGGGTTAAACGTGCTTAAAAATCTATTTAAAACCTAGAGTCTATTACATGTGGGCCCATACGGTCGGTTAAGTGATGGAGTAAAATTGGGTAGTGCGTTTTCCCTTAAGGAAAATGTATTTCTTATACGTTTAAAACCAAAAGTATGTCTTTGTAGTCGAAAGATGTATTTCTTAGAATACGTCGTCGATGTCACTTCGGTTAGGGCTGGGTCAAAGATGACCGGGTCAACCCTTGACCTTGGGTCCCACATGTAAGCGACTATGGGTAGGTTAACCCGTGTATAAAAAGTATTGAAACTGTTTAGAAATTCTAAAATGGATTACTTTTACTCTGAAAAATGGTTTAAACTTCAAAAATTCATAAGTCATTCGTATTAACTCCAAATGAAGTGAAATCAATTTTGTTAATTTTCATTTTTCCTGTACTTTAATTTGGGATAACTTTGAAACATGTTTCTATTACATAAAAATTTGACAATTAAATTAATTGTACCTTAAGGACTTTAACATTGACAAATTCCTAGAAATTTCTTATGAGCTCCAATTGAACTAAAAATTTCACCTAAATTCACCTAAAATCATACTCTACCCACTGTGTGAATTGCATGCAATTTTTAATGATTTGTTATTTTCAGCTTTATTTGGAGTTTATTGCTATATCTTCTTTTCGTTAGGTTCTCGATGATTCCGACATATTGTGAGATCCATCTGTGGGTAATTAAGAGTGGTATCAGCAAAGGCAAGCAATCCCCTCCTTTTGATCATATTGCTCCTATTAATTTTGAAAACTATTTATGTTGGTTTTAATTATTCTATGCATTGCGTTAAATTCAAATACGTGTATGTCAAATGGGTAGATTTAGCTATGTCCTACTTGCTGCATTTCCTTTCCAATGAAAGTTGATTACCCGGTTTCCATTGATACTTACGGTTATATGTAATATGGGGGGTGTTTGATGATTTTTAGAACGATGCTTAGCCATGCTAGTAGATGTGGTCAAAAGTGGTTGATGGAGCTATTTCATCGGCTGAGATGAATTGAATCTTGTTAAAACTTGAGGATTATAATCAGATCTTAGAATCCGGTTTTGTGGTTATGATGGACATGTTGGACTTTGGGTGCTTTATTGGAGTTTTTATACAATTCCAATTGCTAATTTCATTTAATTTATTTTGAATTTTAGTTATCTAGAGATTTTACTTTGGAATTGTATGGAAATCAAATTGCAAATTTTCTTTTGTATTTTTGCCGTATGAATTTCTAGGCCTTAAGAGTAAACATGGTGGGTTTTTCTTATATCCTTTAATAATAGCATATACAATATATACAATAGATATGCAGGTAAATAGACTAATTCTTGGCGTGCGCGCGCCACGGCGGCCGGGCCGTGCAACGAACCGATCGAGGATATTATCGTGCACCGCCACGCCCTCGTGCCTTGGCGGATAGTTAGCCAGCTGGCCCCGTACGTGACAAGCAGTGATGGCATGCACGTAGGCACCATGCCGCGCACGTACGGCCCGCGCGCGTGCACTCCTAGCCTCGGCCGGGCGGCACACAGTTAATTTTGCGGCAGTCGGCGCTCGGCGTACGTGCTTGGGCCTCGATCGTACGTAGTGTATATGACATGGCCCAGTGGCAAATTGCAAACAACGCTGATCTATCTGCTTCAAGCTCTCTAATTTAATTGGCATTCTCAACTCTTGAACTAGTGTAGTGCAACCTCATCACTTGCACTCTTGCAGTTTGTTATTATTCATCAAATTATTAATTGGCTAGAATCTAGCTCAAACTCATATGTATTGACCTGCAACAATATTTAACTAGCTAGAATTGTAGCTCCATACCCCGATATACTCTTGCTAGCTAGCTCTAGCTCAAACACGAGTAATGTTGTATAATCCAAGCCATATCAAACGATCGAAAAAGGGAAAAATACGCTCAACACACCACAACATAAGTCAAGTAACATCTCACACTTCCAACAAAACCGGCCATGATCACCGGCCGACGACGACCTAGGACATGAGCACGGCCGCGATCACAGCGCCGGCCGCCACCATCGCCTGCGCGACCGCCCCACCGACCTTGTAGTTCAAAGCGGCAGACGACGACGCCGGGGCGTTGCCGTCGGTGGCGTTGATGACGAGCTTCATGCCCTTGCTGCAGTGGTCATCCACGGTGCAGAAGAACCACCTTTTCCCCGCCTTGTCGAGCGTGACGGTGTCGTTGCCGGAGGTCCAGGAATTGAGCGGGTTGCTCGTCGTGTTGCAGTTCTTGAAGGCCTCGCCGCCCACCTCGGTCACCGTGTGGTTGCCCTTGGTGTACGCGAACACTGAGAGAGAGATCAAGTAATTGCAAAAGATACGTGACGCGAATATATATTTTGATATATCTGTGTAAGTGTGATCATGCATGCAGCAGCCACAATTCAAGAGTTGCAGTAGCTTCGTGTACCTAGGGTGTCGCCAACTCTGAACGTTTTGCCGTCGGTCCAATCTGCAGGGTACTTGAGGGTCCAGCCAGCGTCGTCCCCAACCCGGTACTCTACGGCGGAGGTCAGCGCCGGGAGAAATGCGACGGCGATGGCCGCGGCAGCCAAGAGCAGCACTTGCCGGGAAGCCATTGAGTATGTGATGATGGAGCTCGCTCTTAACTTGTGCTTCTCTTGGTTCTAGCTTTAGATGGCTAGCTAGGTTAATTGCAATGTATGGCTTGGCAAGCAGGAGTGCCAATCGCATGTATTTATAGAGAGAGAGATGCAGATACCAGATAACTAGTGATCCTATCAGATTAATTACTAGAAGTTGCTGAGTAAATCTGTCTGAGTTGGTAGCGTCAGATGGAGTATTATGCCTGTTCCTTCAAAATAAAAATGAAAAAGAAGAAGAAAGGTGATATTTTTGCTTTGGTGTTATCGGTGGACAAGGATGCATATATGCATGTGGCAGAAGACAACGCTTGGCACATTGTTGTTTCCCTCGGCTGCCGGCTTGCTTCGCTAGCTCAGGTTCAGGGTTGAAGTTTTCCTGATCAGATTTGGTTGTATGACATCTTCGAGGCGATTTGCGCGTTCAATTTCCCGGCATATATCGATCGACGATCCATCCATCCATGGGAGCTGAACTGAGTCAAACTGATTTGTTTGTTGATCTCGATCGATTCTCGAATCCAATCTTCAAACAGACTTTTTTTTTGGTTGTGTACGTATATACATATTGTGAGATCGTTACTGCAGAGAGGGTCATCACAGACGGCTCCAAATCGTCATCGCAGACGATTTTTGAACCGTCTAAATTTATGTGTCTATGATAACAGGCAGTTATCACAGACAGTTTGTGAGCCGTCTGTGAAAAGTCACAACACAGACGGTTTTTCGTATAAACCGTCTGTGAATACCTACTATCACAGACGGTTTCCACCAACAATTGTTTGTGATATGTCGGTTATCACAAACAGGTTAGTAAAAATAATCGTCTGTGATATTCTACATATCACAGGCAGTTGTTGGTGGAAACCGTCCGTGATAGTAGGTCTTTACAAACGGTTTATACAACAAAACCATCTATGATAGTTCATTACACCCAACTAAATTTTTCTGATTTTCAGCTAGCCCCAGGAATTGCTAGCCATGCCCTCTGAAAACAAACAAGCAAAAAATAGATAAATCGCACTCTGAAAACAAGCAAGCAAAAAATAGATAAATCAATTGTTGACAACTCAAAGTGACCATTTACAACTCAAAATCAATTACAAAAGAATATGTTCAAGTATTGTCGCTTGAGTTTCAATTGAATTACAACTACTCAAAGTGAATTACAATTAAATCAATTGTTTGAAGGTCATTCAGCGGTATCTACGGTGTGAAACTCTCCATTTGCATTAATGATCTCCGTCTTGATGAAGCCACAGAGCAGTCCTCGAACCTCCGAGGTCTCGCTCATAACGAATGCATCTAAATCGAGTATCATGCCATGTCGCTAGCAGGAGTAAAGTAGTAAGCATATATATTTAAATTTATAATTAAAAAATAATTATTGTGATATTGACAAACCTTTGGATCATTCGTCTTAGCACTCATGATTTGCTGCATATGACGGCAAATGTAGAATGCACATAGGTGATCTTGTTTTTGCTGGTGGCACTGCAAAAATACAATTACATATATAGGTATAGTCAATTCGAGAGGCATTATTACGAAGTGTGATATAGGATTATTGTGTTGTAGCGTATACCGGAAATCGCGTCCTGTGTTGCAGTGTGATGCTCGATTCCTTGTGTGTCCCTCCCTCAGCAACATAGGCGCTGAACGACCTACGTGATTCTAAAAAGTTATTCTCGGCCATTTCAAATGAAGGAAGACTACAATATAGTTATGTATGGAGGAAATGAGCATACATGTCGAGTACTCCTTGCACAAGGGTGAAGTCGTGGTTTTTATTGATTAGGGAATCAAAGTATATTACATTGTTCCTCTTTGGTACAATGACTAAAAGGATCAAGTGAAACCTACTCATGTATGTCACTAGAGTCATTAAACATAAGCTCATACTACATATAAACACTGCTACGGATCATGCCATCGCAGACGGTTCGGAACCGTCATCACAGACGGTTTTCAAACCGTCTGTATTTGTTCGTCTATGATAACGGGCGGTTATCACAGACGGTTCAAAATCGTCTGTGATACGGACTATCACAGACGGTTTTTTGATTAAAGCCATCTGTGAAGGCATAGTATCACAGACGGTTCTATCTAGAAACCGTCTGTGATACGCAGAATATCACAGACGGTTCTATCCACGAACCGTCTGTGATACTCTGTGATACTCAAAATATCACAGACGGTTCTTTGATAGAACCGTCTGTGATATTTGCGTATCACAGATGGTTTCTAGATAGAACCTTCTATGATACTATGCCTTCACAGACGGTTTTAACCAAAAAAACCGTCTGTGATAGTTCTTTATCCTAACTACATTTTTGCTAATTTTTGGCTAGCCTCAGGAATTGCTAGCCATACCCTCTGAAAACAAGCATGCAGAAAAACAGATACATCTCAGATAATCAATTGTTGACAAACTCAAACTGATCATTACTCAAAATAAATTATAAAAGATCGCATTTGTTCAAGTATTGTCGCTATAGTTACAATTGGATTACAATTGAGTCAATTGTTTGCAGGTGGTTGAGAGGTGTCAGCGGGGTGATGCTCTGGGTCAGCGACGGAGTGAAATTCTCCAGTGTCCTTAATGATATCGATAGGATAAAGGTGCGAGCTTCCTCGAATGTCCTTGATCTTCTTCAACGAGTCCATCTAATTATATATCCAAGGCTTGTCGCTAGCAAGAGTAAAGTGGTAAGCTATATATATTTAAATTTATAATTAGGAAATAATTATTTCGAGATTGACAAACCTCGGGATCCTTCTTCCTAGCTCTAAGGATTAGCTGTACATGATAGCAAACGCAGATTGCACATAACTCATCATCTTTTTGCTGGCGGCACTGCAAAAATAGAATTACATATATAGGTATAGTCAGTTCGAGACACGTTATTATGAAGTATGATATAGGATTATCGTGTTGTAGCGCGTACAGGAAAATTCATCCTGTGTGTTAGTTCGGCACTCTTTCCATCGTATATTCCTTTGTTGGCAACATAATCGACAAACGACCTACATGATTCCAAAAAAGTTATCCTCGGCCATTTCAAACGAATGAAGTCTACAATAGAGTTATGTATGGAGGAAATGAGCATACCTCTCGAGTACTCCTCTCAGAATGCTGAAATTGTGTTTGTTGCAGAGTAGGGAATCAAGGTATATCACATGGTTCCTCTTTGGTATAATGACTAAGAGGATCCAGTGGTACCTACTCATGTATGTCGCTATAGTCATTAAACCTAAGTTCGTGATGCGTATAAAGTACAAATAAAACTTGTAGAGCAAGTAGTGACAGTTACCCCTCGTTGTAGGGCACCACTATGTACTTCATGTTCTTCTGACGAAGCAATGAGTTCGTTATGCATTTCTCGATGAAGGACGAGTCTGTTTGGATGGTTTGCAATGATACCACATGTGGGTCGAGGAAACCCACCGGTTCTTTCCATTCCCAGACATTTTTCATCATGTATCTATACATAAGAAATGAGTTGTGATATTTATCGGTATTACGTGAATGTAGAACTTGATTGTACGCACTTACAGTGTCCAACATTGTAGAAGCGAGGCGTCGAGGCCAACGAGGTTGAATAGGTCATATAAGTCGTTGAAGCCTATGACGAAGTTGCCCGGCCTGTTGAAGAAATGCTTATGCTCGTATCTGACGGTGATTCCAGTATCGTACCCCTTCTTTTGGGTCTTCTCCAAGTACCAGGCATGCAAAGCCCAAGCATATCGGTACAGTACATCGTGGTCGAGCACAACGGTTTTCCGATGATGTAGTTCCCGGATATCCCGGACTTCTCGGACTTCCCGGACTTGGGAGGCGCCTTAACGTTCGTCGATTTCGATTTGACCTTAAGGATTGGCAGCATCTTCCTGCGAGACGACTTGGGACCCGATACGGCGGCATGCTTTTGTTGTTCCTTCGGCGTCTTCTCCACGGGAACCGATAAGGTGGCCTTATGAGGCGAAATATGAGGTGGAGTCATCGAGGGTTCCGTTGGAGAGGAATGGTCGTGTTGAGATCGCGGCACTGCTGGGTCCAGGACGATGTTCTTCTTGGGCCACTAGATAAAAGTGTGCACAGCATCCCCTAGTGTTGTGATCTCTTCGTTCGGGCGAATCTCCAGCGGGACGGCCATGAAATGTTCATGTACCATGTCCACCTCCACCCTGGCGTAACCCTGCGCCACCTGGACACCGTGCTGCACTGCCCCTTCCTGCTTTGGATGAACCATCCCCCACCCAGTCTCAATAGAAATGGACCCAACTATCCTCACTTGGAGCTTGTAGGGCGTCGGCTCCTAAAAAACGATACGCAATTAGCTAAGGCATCCTATAGGTCTATCTTTGGTGCATTCCATAGATGTATATTACCTTGGTGTTGTCTATCGGTAATTGGACGTCGTCATGTTCAGAATTATGCGTGGACGCGACGCTACTCCGATGTCGAGCAGGACTGGCTCCCAAATTAACAAGGGCGGCTTGCGACTAGCTCAGGAGTTGATTCATTTGATCCTGTAATGCTGCTAGCTTTCCTTCAAATTTTTCAATAATCATCTGTACCAACCGGTCCTCGCGCTCGGCCTTGGATCTCTTCCTACTCCTATATGTGCAGTAGTCGTCTGCGAATCCATGACTCCAAGGTACATTAACCCCAAGGCCTCGCGTGCGACCCGGGTGCTCCTTGTTTCCCAGGGTCGTAGATAGTATATCCTTCTCCCTGTCTGCTTGGAAGGAGCCTTGGGAAGTTTGGGCAGATAATTCACGCTGCAAGAGGTCATCATGTTATTATAGACACTATGAAGTTATAGACTTATTAACAACTAGGTAGTTTGACATATTTACCACACGTTCGGACACTTCCTGGTCTGCCAGGTTTGTGAAAGACATGCTGCCCGAAGACGAGACTTTTGCCCTCGCTTTTAACCAGGCTAGGGAACGTGGGTCTGTGACATCAGGAAACGCGTTCTCCTCCTCCGTCGCCCATTCCTCGTATTTACCTGCGTACCCAGCGGTGTCGAGTCTGTGCGGGTGAGTGTTTCACGTCTGGAGAGCTTTGTGCACCGCACTTTCTTCCTTAAATTCGGCCGTCGTCTTCATAGCCACAAAGGCGTCCCATGTTTCTCGCGTCAAGAATCCATACTTCGCAAAGGGCGTCTGACCCGTGTTCACGTACTTCGTGACAAGAATGCTCTTGAAGGTCCTCCACGATTTATCGATCGTGAGCATCGCTGTCCGTTCCACGCGTGCCATGTCTACTTCTGGGATAGTGAACTTGCTTGAAAGTTCTGTCCACAGCGCGCCTCTCACTTCTTTCGTCAGATCCTTCCACCTTGGTGTGGTGATGGGGACCCGTTTCCTTGCAAGTATCCCGTAGATGGTCCAGAATCTCGCCGTTGATGTCTTGGGTCTCAGAGGGACCCCAAAGTCACTGACCTCCGTGATGACCAGTCGGCCCACAGGCATTTTCGATTCTCCTCTGCCATCTCGCTTCCGTATCATTATCGTCGACGGATTAGGCGGTGAAGACGGCGCCTCTATCATCTGCGGCGTCGGTGACGGCGGCGAAGACGGTGCCTCTGCCATCTCGCTGACTTGATTGAAATGCTAAACATATTAGCAAAATTGCATAATTATTTCCAACATAGATAATTATGAATAAAGCATAGTTCCCTAACTAATTAAATGACACAATAGTCATAAGACTAAGAAAATCAATCAAGTCATTTAAAAGGAACAATATGGTCATCAAACACAATAAGTGTACACTTAAAATTAGCATAAAGCTAAGATTTGATTGTATGATTATTGCTCTCAGAAAGCTAGTTGCACAAGGTTTAACCTTGGCCATCACAGCACTTATGTCCAATGTAATCATCAATTGAATATGACAATTTATAGATTAGGCCTTGAGTTCAATTTACAACTTACTATTCAAATCAACCAGATTCAAGCAAATTTACTCAACTTAACCTATGCTGGACCACAGGAGTAGAGATCAACTAAACACACGGGTAACAAAAAGAAGGCACTGAAAAGATACAAAACAGCAAGAAGAACTGAATGACAGAGCTATAGGAACAGTAGGTATAACAGGTTGAAATAAATTGCTCAAAGTTATAGGAATCAGCTAGACAATCTACAACTCAAGGCTTAATCTATATACCAATTCACATTCAATTTCATTTTCTATGACAATTCATCACCGAGCAAATCAAAGAACCCACCAATCACAGATCACATATTTCAACTAGCACATCACATATATACTTATGTATATACAAACAAACAGTGCGCGATATGTTGAAATACTCACAACGGCGATAGTACTCAAAACCACCGAGGAGATCAACAGACAAGGCACAAGGGAGAACCAAATTAACATAATCAAATGTAAATCATTCAGATTTTGAGCTCTATCCAAAGCTTAACTAGACTGACATAACAATCACATGCATAACAATCTCTTGTGATCTTTGTATAGATAGAAACTAGTGATACGAATCTTTTGTATAGATAGAACCCGAGCCCATCTTTGCCCGAGCCTACTTCATCGAACCCGACACACTGGAGTGTACCATTTGCTTCGTGCCGTGGAGGATTGGCATGAAGCAAAGGGTACACTCAAGTGTGTCAGGATCGACGAAGAAATGCTAAGCAAAGGTTTAATGCTCAACATATTCATTATGAGAACAACTAAAAACAACATAAAGCTAAGCAAATAAGATTGCTCAATTGCTCTCAGTTGACTAATTGCATAAGACATAGTCTTTGCAATCTCAGTCCTCTGTCAAAATCTCTTCACCAATCAATTTTGATAATTACAAAACAGATCTCGAGCTCAAACTACAACTTTCTCATATGTCAAGTTATCTCGAGTAGCGATTAAATTTTAGGTCAACATATTACAATTTAACTATCTTAGTGAAATTAAATCATAAAAACAAAGACATAAAGCATTACGTAAGCAGTAACATCGATCATATGCCTTCAAGATAATTCACAAATTTATATCAACAATAAGCCTAATGGACATATTGAGAATAGAAATGCAAATATCTCACAGAAGATCAATCAGATCACAGAACATACAAGTGTAATCTTAATTCAGCTATAACTGACAACAGAAAGTATAAAGGCTACTAATTATAACTGACCATACAAAGCAATATGATTAAGCTCAAGTCTGTTTCAGATTTCGACTATCATCACAGAGCATCAATAGAACCCATCACAGAGCAAGGGAGGGAGTGGGATAGAGCGAGTAGAGTGGTATACCAGAGGAGGTGCGAGGGAGTACCGGAGGAGGCGCTGGAGCCGGCGCGAGGAGCGAGCCGGTGACAGGCCGGAGAGGAGGATGGCGATGTGTAGTGGAAGAGGAAGCGATGGGCTGCACCGGAGGAGGGAGGCGGCCGCTCATCGGGTTGGAGTCGGAGCAGGGAGGCGGCCGCTCGTCGGGTTGGAGTCGGAGGAGGCCACGCGTCGAGGACGGTGGCATCGAACGAGCGCGCGAGAGCCTAAGGGGCGCGGGAGTAGTGAGGCCGCTAGAGGGGGCGGTGGCGCCGAGGTCGTAGGCGGTGGTGTCAGCCGGGGATTAAGGGGAGTGAACGAGCGAGCCCTAGAGGAGGCGAACGAGCGCGCGAGAGCCTAAGGAGCGCGGGAGAGGAAGTGACGAGTAAGAGCAAAACCCTAGCGGTTCCCTCCATATAAAAAGGCTATCACAAACGGCTACAAGCGCGAATCAAGCGTGCAAGGTCGCAGGTGGAGCCGTTTGATCTGACAGTCGCTGATCCTGCCACCACTGAAGTCGACAAGAAGGCTTATGAATATTTGAAGGCTAAGATAGGATTGCTAATCCTTTTCTTATCGTCTGTGATGTAAAAAGGATATGGTCTTTTTATCGTCTATTTATTACAAGTGCATAATATTATCATTCCACATTACAATGAAGTCCACATTGACATCAAAATCAGATATGACAATTCCATGTTGACATCAGAATATATAAGAGATTACAAGTCCATAACACATGGCAAGTCCACATTAACATGTCTCATGTTATGGAATAAATTAATTACAATGGAGTAAATTCTTAATTAAAATATATCCCTTCATGATGATCGACGCGCATATAGCTAGCTTCCTCACTGGGTTCTTCCTCCAGCCTGACGTCGTCTCCGAAAGGAGGAAACTCGTCAAATTGATTGTATTCTTCCTCATCCACTACATTCTCAACTCCAACAATCCTCCTTTTTCCCTGAAGAACTACGTGGCGCTTCTTATTTGCCGGGTCGGTTACATAGAAAACTTGAACAACTTGGTTAGCCAGTACGAATGGTTCTGTGAGACCCCGGAGTATTTAGCTTGTAATACTTAGCCATCCACTTGACCCTAGTATCACAAACCAAATATCCCGTGCCTCGGGAAAATGTATACATCCCGGAAGTGCTATATACACACCCTTTTATAAAATCATGCATCAATTCCATACAAACATATAAACAAAGCACAAACCTTAACAAAAGACATACATAATAGAGATTTATTACACAAGGGGCCAACCGGCCACCAAAGCTAAAACTTAAATAATAGCGGAAGCAATTATGCCATAAGATGGCGATAAACAAAAGCCAACCGGTTTGTCATTACCCCACAAGGCAAACTGACCGGGCCGCCAGCTAGTCGTCAAAGCGAAGTCCACTCACAAAAGTTAATCCCTTGAGGATCAACCTCCTCTGCAACAATTAATTAAGCAAAGCAAATGAGTACAAAAATGTACTCGACTTACGTGTAGTGTAACAAGCCTATACATATGCTACATGCAAGCTTATTTAAGTGGAGGAGGCTCTAGACTCATTTTCAGCATAAAGCAAGTTTTCATTTGCAATAATGTAATAGATTGAAAGCAGTTTTACAATCTATTTTTAATATTTAAATAACAGCGAGTAACGACATAATAACAATAGATAGATGACAACAACAACCTGGAAGTGACTAACCCAATAGTCACCACAACAATAGCATGAATTGTCCATTCATACCACCCACATCAAGTTTTAATTAAAAGGTTATAGTCTAACTCTCGAAAGACCTCCCCAAGCGTGTCCATAACCTAGGACAAGGCTATTCAAATAGTTTGAACCCTGCAGGGGTGTACCAATGTACCCACATGTCAGACCGCCTTTTCGTCAAGCTATTTAGCACACTTCCTTTGGTATGCCGGCACGGCTAAGTCCTACGAGACGTTTTCTAATATTGTGTATTAACTACGAGTCGCCCATATGGATAGACACCCATACGTTGATACAGAGTCATTGAACCTTTAGACAAAGGACCAATGCTCATCACCCTTAGAAAAGGATGATGCTCCTTGCAGTGGATGAAGACATCCACCACTATTCACCCAAACACACAAAAGTTTCTTTTTCAACCTAACACATACAACCACCATGCGACCCGGAGCTAACCCACGCCAAAGTACTAAGTCAAGAGAGGTCCCATATCCCCCTCATGTGGTTAGCACGCAAAATTGCTTGGTTTAGTGTAACAAGATGTTCGGTCCTTGTTGATGTAGGCACCATTCCATTCACACCAACAGATCACACCAACATACCATTGTGCCCAAGTCTAAAATAGTTTTATTTTTAGTTTTTGACTTTACAAATTAACAAAGCACAAAGTGCTGGACATAAGGGAATAATAATAAAGTTTTTGTGTGATCAAGGTCATCGACATACGTCGACAACTGCCCAATTAATTCTACCGGTAGCTAAGCATTTCTAAGCATGACACCGTAAAGACATTAAAAGAGCATAATTCAATCACCGGGCTCTAATTCACCGGCGAGATTAATACCTTATGTTTAGTGGCAGGGGATGAACAATTTAAGGGCAACCATGCAATAGGATTAGCTACCTCTAATCGAAAAAATTACTTTGACACAAAAGCATGCATACATACAGTTTGTAAACAAAGTATTAGACTTTGAAATATAATGGGATAGAATATGATCAAACTGCTTGCCTTTACTTGCTGAAGTTGCTCAATATGCTGCAGAGGATCACTCTCGCAATCAACGTCATCTAACAGTAGGAACTGACAAGGCGAAAATAACAGCGAATAAACACCAAAATTCCAAAAAGTCTTCAACAATTAAGAACTTAAAACCGAAGAAAGATTTTGATTTTTAGATTAATTTAGAGACATATACTAATGGATTTGGAGTTGAAAAGATTTGATTAAGAACTTCTGAAATTGAGACGATGGCATAAGGTCTACTATGGAACAATAGCTTTCTAAGGACATGAACGCTAGAATGGTCTTCAACCTACTGACAATTCTTATATGGTTAGATTACTGCTCAAGCACCTACAAAGGAACCAATCTCTGGACAAAAATGTCGAAATTAGACTCCCACCAAGTTGCACTTCCAGAACAGCTATCTCAACTAAATAATACAAATGACCAACATCAAAATTTTGGTAGCATAAGACCAAAGATTTTTGCAAGAGAGTTACACTACTAAATCAGATTTTCTCTAGATTACCCTCTCTTCTCTGTCTAACACTTCAACAATAAAAATTTGGTTGCTATAGAAAGCTAAAAGCCCAAACAGCTAACAGCACTAAGGACTCAAAACTACTCAAATTAGTCCTGATACTAACCTTCTAACAAATCAACTTGTCAGCTAACACCTACCCTGTTCACAAAGCACAAAAAGGATAAGGTTGTTTCTTCGCTAGTTTCTGACAGCTAAAAGCTCAAGGATTAAAAGAACCAAAAAAAAAACTCTAACTACTAGAGTTGAGACATTCTATTAGCTCACTAATAAACTTGCAAATCCTCAGACTACTATTCACATAACCTACAACAGCAGGAATTCAACTAATCTTCCTTCCAAACATAAACAATACCAATTTCTCAAATGCTTGACTTAAATGACAATCCTAATTTTTGACAACAGCACAAGGTTTTCATCTTCAGTTATAGAAAAGGAACACACAGCAACATCAAAGAACAAAAGGGACACATCAGGGGGGAAAGCTGCGACCGAGTTGGGGGCGTGGCTCTGCTGGCAGCGAGGGGACACCGACGATGGTCATGAACGTCAAAATGGAACCGCGAAGCTGAGGAGGCCCCGAGGGTGGTGGAGGCACAACCGGAGCTGGTCGGCGGCGGTCACGAGCTGACAAGCGGTGGCCGGACCTAGAAGAAGGAGAGGCGCGGCGGCGCACGGGTGAGGGAGGAGGGCAACTAGGGAGAGCACAAGCACAGAGAGAGCAAGGGGATCTTACCGAGGTGAACGGAGGGAGCCGAGACACGGAGGAGGCGTCTTTGTGTAGAAGCTCATGGCGGCACGATGATGGCATCGTGGGGGAGGCGGCCGAGACGAGCTCCACCTATAGAGAAGCAAGACATGCTTTGAGGCATTTACACAAACACATAGAGGGCAAGCAAGAGGAAACCGAAGGTGGCTCGGGTATAGGGCGCCGGCAGCGAGGGGGCGGCATGGGTAGCAATGCAGGGGCCGGAGCGACCGCGGAGGAGGCACAGGGAGCCGGCGGTCGGGGCAGATCTGGACGGCAGGAGGGACGATGGCACACGGGAGTCGCACGGTGGCTTCAGGGTGTAGGCGGCGCAGCTCGAGCGGGGCTCAGGCGAGCTGGTGGCCGAAAGGCGGCGGCAATGCAGAGAGCAGCCGGCCGGGTCAGGCGAGGGAGGAGCCGGGCAGATCTGGGCGGCACCAGAGGAGGAGAGCGACGGCGAGAGGCACCAGGGGTGGCGGCATTCAGCCGGACCGTGGTGGGAGGTGGGCTCGGTGGTGGCGCGGATTTGGAGGTGAAGGGCCAGAGCTCGGGCGCAGATCTGCAGATTGAAGAAGGGCAAGGGCGGTGTGGAGGCCAAGACGACAACAGAGGAGGGCCGTGGCAAGACGGCTCAAGGGGCGCAAGGCGGGCATGGCAGAGGCGGGGCTGGAGGTGAAGGGCCAAGAGCACGGCTCCATTTCGGTGGAGAAAAGAAGGAAGGGAGAACTGCTTGGCCCTCGGTGGAGAAAAGGAGGAAAGGCGAGGCGGCACAGGGGCAAGGGAGCTAAGAAGAAGTGGCCAAGACAAGGAAGGACTTCAATATATAAAAAAAAATAGCGGAGGGCTCAAGGTGACAAAGGGCGCCACCTGATAGAGAAAGCGGAGCAAACGGCTCAGGCTAAAGGAATGGAATGGGTTGAGCCGCACCCACTAGGTACTGACCCACACCACGCACGGCTAGATTAAAAGCGGACAGCCAAGATTGAAACAATCTGGGTGGCCCGATCAAGGATGGATGGCCAAGATAGAGAGGGGGATGGGGTGGTCCGAACGGCACAATCCATCTGGAGCGTTAGATGCAAATCTAATGGCTGGAAAAATCACACGCCAAAGTGGTTCGACGATGCGTTAAGTTGTTGAAATTTGGACCAAGTGGCGTGATCGGTTTGAAAACGCGACCGACGCGAAAGGGTACAAGACGCAGCGGCGTTGGATTAGAATCCAACGGTGAAAACGGCAGCGTGAAAGGAAGGCTCAAGCCGAAGTTGGGATGTGGTTGGGTTCAACCAACTTGAAGGTGGCTCGGACCCAACCAAACTTTGACTAGGGTTTGGTGGGGTTTAAAATAGAAGTGAAAACTTGGAGAATAATTAGAGATAGCAACTAACTCCAAAAATTGAAATTTTGTTGGAGGTTCCTCACTCCAAGATTAACCTTACATAAAATTTCTAGAGATTTTTATGCACGGAATTTTTCTCAAGAAATTCCTCAAGATTTGTTCTAGGGTTTGACCAAAGGTCAAATTGGTTTGACTTGCCTCCAAAAATTATCAAATAATTTCTAAAAATTATGAAATTTTTCAGAGGGGTCACACAGCATCCCTAGAACCAAGGAAAAATATTTCCAAAGGTTGAACATAAGATTCTCAACCAGGAGTGAAAGAGGGTTTGACTTTAGTCAACTGGAGATTTAGGTTTTTGAATTCCACAATTCTTTTGACAAGAATTATAGAAAAGTTCAAAACTCCCAGATGCAAGAAAAGTTTTAATTTCTTCTCATTTTCTTACATTTGAAACACACACCCATATTAGGTTACATTTGAAACACACATCTAGATTTGGTTACATTTGAAACACAAACCCTGGTTTGGTTACATTTGAAACACAACCTATATTTGGGATGTTACAGGTTCGTCTTTGTATCCGACACGTTCGAGGTCCACGGTAGTGACGCCGTACTTGTCGACCTTCACCTGTGGGAGATAGACCCAACGACACCGAAATAGGGGGATCTTGAAAAGCACGTAGTCGAGCTCCCATATCTCCTCTATTTGCCCATAGTAGGAGCTCCTCAGCCCATCGATACTGAATGCATCTATGCGGACACCGCTGTTCTGGACTGTGCTCTTCCTATCCTGAGCTGCCATATAAAATGTGTACCTATTTATGTCGTATCCTTGCCATGTGACAATTGTAAATTGTGGCCCTTGTGCCAACCATAGCAGCGTATCATCACTTGATGACCTCCCAATGATTCGCACCTTTAACCATTCGTTGAACTGACGGTTGTGCTCTCTCGTGATCCAAACCTCCGACCGGTCTGGATTCTATTGGCGTACCATGTCTTTGTGCTCATCGATGTACGGGACACTTGGGTCATGTGTTGCAAGACCGTGAAATAGGCTTGAGCGTACGTATCTAGATCGGGAGTGATTGATTTCCTTCTGATGGTCCCGATACCATCCAGTCTCCCCTCATGAAGAGATAGAGGCACACTTATCGGATCCACCTGAGCCATGTAGTCGACACAGAACTTAATGACCTCTTCCGTTGCATAACCTTCGATGATGCTGCCCTCCGGTCGAGATCGATTCCGTACGTAGGACTTGAGAATTCCCATGTACCTTTCAAACGGGTACATATGACGTAGGAACACAGGGCCGCATATCTTTATCTCTTTCACAAGGTGAACAATGAGATGGACCATGATATCGAAAAATGACAGAGGGAAATACATCTCAAGATGACATAGAGTCGTCACCACCTCGGCCTGCAGAGCATCTAGTCCTTGGGGATCGATGACCTTCTGAGCAATTGAGTTGAAGAAATAACACAGCCTCAATATTGTCACTCGGATCTTGTTCGGCAAGATACTCCTAATTACAACAGGAAGCATTTGTGTCATCAGCACATGACAATCATGAGACTTCATACCAATTAATTTCAAATCTTGCATAGAAACAAGCTTCTTAATGTTAGCGGAGTAACCAGACAGGACTTTCACACCATGCAAGCTCTAGCACAATTCATTTCTCTCGGCCTTGGACAGAGTGTAGCAAGCTGGGGGAAGGTACGTTCGTCCTGTATCGGTCTCTTTCGGTGCTAACTCGGTCCTTATGTTCATATCGACCAAGTCACACCGTGTGTTAACACCATCCTTTGTTTTGCCACTAATGTTCAATAAGAGACCAATCAAGCTATCACATATATTCTTCTCCACGTGCATGACGTCGATGCAGTGGTGAACTTCTAAGTGCTCCCAACAAGGCAAGTCCCAAAAAATTAACTGCTTCTTCCAGATGTTCTTCTCACGGATTCTTAATTTGCGTCCCTTCCCAAGAACAACATCGATATCCTTAACCATATCATAGACCTCTTTCCCTCTAAAAGCCCTTGGAGCTGAACCGTCCTCCTTATTTCTGTCGAATTATTTCTTCATCTTGCGGTATGGGTGACTCTTGGGAAGGAACCTACGGTGACACATATACACAGTTTTGCGCGAGTTTTTCAGCCATACACTCTCCGTAGCATCTAAGCAGTGCGAACAGGCTTTGGCTTCTTTTGTACTGAAGCCCAACAGGTTACCAAAGGTAGGAAAATCATTGATGGTGCAGAACAACATGGCACGTAAAGTGAAGTTCTCTCGTTTGTACGCATCCCATACCTGTACCCCTTCGTTCCACAGTGTCACAAGATCTTCCAGCAATGGTGCTAGGTACACATCAATATCATTCCCAGGTTGCTTCGGTCCTTAGATAAGTAGTGACATCAAAATGTACTTCCGCTTCATACACAGCCAAGGAGGAAGGTTGTACATGCATAGATTCACGGGCCAGGTGCTATGTTGGCTACTCATGTTACCGAAAGGATTCATTCCATCTGTACTCAACCCTAACCTTGTGTTCCTCGGTTCTACACCGAACTCTTTGAAGCTCCGATCGAAGTTTCTCCACTAGGCAGAATCAGCAGGGTGTCTTAGCTTTCCATCTTTCTTACGCTCCTCCGAGTGCCAACGCACCAATCTTGCCTCCTTTGGGTTTGCAAATAAACGCTTCAAACGTGGGATCACAGGCAAATACCACAATATCTTAGTAGGAGGTCCTTGCTTCACCTTATGATGATTTCGACGCTTGTATCGGGATGCTTTGCACAGGACATACATGCATGTCGCATACTCTTTCTGAGAGAGGATACAATCGGTCGAATATGCATGCATTCTTTCTACTTCCATTCCCAATGGACAAAAAACCTTCTTTGCTTGGTAGGTGGTGCTGGGCAATATGTTTCCCTCTGGAAGGATGTCTGCTAGGAGACTTAACAACGCCGTGAAACTCTTATCGGACTAATAATTGCTTGCCTTCAATTTAAGCAGTTCAATCACGGTTGATAACCTTGTGTATTCCGGCTTGCAGCCAGGGAACAAAGGTCTCACCAAGTCCTCCCTTAAGCCCTCGAATTTACAAAACTCTCTCTCACTGTAGTTCTCTTCTGCATCGCGTAGCATCTGATCCATATTGTCATCGTACGACATATCCTCATCAAAAGCACAGTCCACATCCGGCATATCATTGACTTCCTCAGCAATGTTGTCGTTATTAACTTGCAGTATAATCTGCTCTTCACCGTGACTGGTCCAACATGTATACCCTTTTTTTGAAACCCTTTCGAATCAAGTGCGCTTTGATCTGCGCCGAGTTGTTAAACATCTTGATTACATAATCAATGCATGGATAGTACATAAAATTTATCTCCTTCTTCAACATATCACGCTTTCGCGGCTCTTCTAAAAGCAACCACGCCATTAATGTACTCTTGACTCACACGGTTCACACCAGTACATCGATTCGGTCCATCTCGCCACGCATGTAACAAATTAGTGTCAAATTAGATTAATAAACCGCAAGTACGTACTCTTCCTATTTACCAAACATACTTATATTGATTAGTGATTAATTTATAGCAAATATAAAGGGTTATAGATCGTTACCCTCGGAGCTCACGAAGAAAATACTATTCCTCTCCTTTCCTTCTCCTCTCTAAGGTGGCGCAATGGGGTAGAGGCACTGACAAGGTGCAGTGGCGCAATGGGGAGGAGGCAAGGGAGGTGGAGGCGCTAAGGCGGGGTCCAACCTTCTCCTCTCTAAGCTGGCGCGATGGGGGAGGAGCCGCAGGTTGGAGGAGCTAGTGCAGGGAAGTGGCACATGGGGGAGTGGAGCCAGCGGCAGGGTTGCGACAGAGGCAGCTGTAGGGTTGCAGCAGAGGCAGGGTTGCTCCAGAGCGGCAGAGGCAGCGACAATGCGGGAGTGCGGCAGAGGATGTGTCAGGCGCAATTTATATAATGCCTGGATATCACATACGGTTTCTAATTAGAACCGTCTGTGATAACCAATTGTCACAGATGGTTCTAATTAAGAACCATCTGTGTAATTATCACAGACGGTTCCTAATAAGAACCGTCTGTGATAATTCAGCTAATCACAGATGGTTCTAGTTACAAACCGTCTGTGATAATTAACAGATGGTTTCTAATGAGAACCGTCTGTGATAATTCAGCTAGTTACAAACGGTTTGTGAATAGAACCGTTTGTGATAGATGCCTATCATAGACGGTTCTTAACAAAACCGTCTGTGATAAACTGGCAGAGCCGATGCCTCATCCCGACAGACCCAACACAGACGGTTCCATAAAAACCGTCTATGATGGGCCGTCTACTATAGCCTATTTTGTAGTAGTGAAAGCATCATCATCACATGACTTAATTCCAGTAAGTAAGATTTAGCCATGACAAAGTGGATTACCGCGACTTACAGAGGATCGCTCTGGCGATGATCGCAGTAGAATCGGATGCGAAGACGACGCGAAAAAGGAAATGGTTGTGTGGCTCAGCACCACACTGTCACATGTCTGCGGCACGGCCCACGCGTGTGACCCGTGTGCGCCATGTAGACGGCACCGTGGGTTGTCCACTCCTGCGCACGATGCGCTCGAATGTCCCAGTGGATGCGCACATGGCCGCTTCCTGCACCGAGAAGCAATGAAGCACTACGCTGGAGCGGCGACCCTAACGTGGGTTGGACGCACGCGATCGAGCACTACTCGGCTCAATCGGGCCTTTATGGTGGACATGTGGTGGGGTCGGTGAGTAGAGAAGTGGTGGAAGTGTGGTCATGGGTTTCCGTGGTAGGCCTGTTGTTGGGTACCCTTACCCATTCCCCAAACTCATACCTGCAAGAAATGGGTTGGATATGGGAAGGAATTCCTCCACCTGTCAGGGTAGTGTAACATTCTGAATTTTGGTTTTTGTTTCAAATGTATAAAAGTATGATGGTTTCAAAAACTTTTGTTGAAATTCATAAGTTTGCACTTGGTTTCTAATTTTGGCTTTAAAAATTCAAACTTTTGACATAAAACCAAGATTCTAATCAATTTCAGAAAGATGTTTGTATAAAAATCTTTGGAAATAATTTTATAAAATACTAGATTATTTATCACAGATTATTATAATTTTTAACATATTTGTAGAAGTTATCTTGACCTCTTCAAAATTCTAACCAAATCAAAAAGGGCTGATTTGAAAAAGAATTTATTTTAGCAAATTCAAATGTGTAATTTGAGAAAAATGAATTTTTCTAAGTATTAGATGAACCTGAGAGCACCCACAAAAATTTTCATAATTTTTAGAATTTTATTTCTATTTTAAACGGCCAAGTAAAATTAGCTAATTTTTGGTCAAATCTGGACTCAAACCCTAATCCCGACCGGACCGGTTGCACTGTAGCGACCCGAGCCATTTCCTTCGCATCTTGACTCGACCGCACCATTTTTGCATCGTGCTGCACTGGAGCCTAATCCGCGCCGCTTCTCCTTCGGTCGCTGACTAGTGGGGCCCACTCGTTAGTCCCATCTTCCTCAGTGCCGCTCAACGCCACGTGCGTTGGCATGCGTGCCACACAGCCTCTCCGCGCCACCTAGAGCACGCGTGTCCACTAAGGAAGGATCGCTAGGCCTTTATCTATCTTCTCCTCTCATCCATTTGCCCTCTTTCGCCCTTTCTCGCCCGCAATCACACTTCTTCTCCAAGCTCGGTCCTCCGTCGCTGCCTCAAATTCCGCCACGTCCGATTTCCATCAGCGGCAACGGTTGGGGCGTTTTGCTCCTGGAGCCGAGGCACACCTGAGGTGCGCTTTTCTAAAGCTTCTAGGAGTCCATGGCGTCCTCTCTGTGAAGACCCAGTCGTCATCTCCGCCTCCGGTCGCCGCCAGCTCGCCACCGTCCTCCTCGAGCACCCGGGTCACCGTCACCAGCCTCGTCGGGTCCTTGCGCTTTTTGTAAGTGTCGCCACGAGCACTCGAGCTACTGACCATTTGCAGATCCTCCACCTCACCGTCGTGCCTGCGTGCGAAGCCGCCGGCGCTTTAGGGTAAAGTT
This sequence comes from Phyllostachys edulis, assembly GCA_036346405.1. Lineage (NCBI taxonomy): Eukaryota > Viridiplantae > Streptophyta > Magnoliopsida > Poales > Poaceae > Phyllostachys > Phyllostachys edulis. Next base: position 30,528,346 of record CM070557.1, read on the forward strand.
TGAAGTCATTAGGGGTTAATTGTGATTAGGTATTAGTTTGACAGGTGGGCCCGCCAAGGAAAAACGTAATTAGAAATTTTAATTGAATCTTTTGAATCCCTAAGTCATTGACATGTGGGCCCCTCTCAGCCAGTTAAGTGGATGCGCAATTTGGTGAAATACGTTCTCTCTTAGGGAACACGTATTTCCTTTTGTGCTTTTGCTCCGTTTACGTTTCTTGAAAGCGAAGACATATTCGAAGAATACGCCTTCGACGTCGCCATCAGCCGCGGCTGGGTCAAGCTGACCTAGTCAACGCCTCACTCGGGCCCCACCAGTCAGACCGTGGGTCGACTGCGCGTCGGTGTAAAAAGAATTTAAGGATTTTAGAAAATCCAAAATGATTTAGTTTTACATTAGAAATTCAATTAACTTAGAAAATTCATAACTAATTCAATTTTGCTCCAAATTGAATGAAACCAATTTTGTTAGTTTTTATTTTTAGTGTAATTTTTAATGGTTTAGATTTCAAGTAAGTTGCTACTCTAGAAAGTTTTGTTTATTTAAAAGTTTTGATTTTACATTAGAAAATGGGTTAAAACTTCTAAAATTCATAAGTATTTCATCCTAACTCCAAATAGAGTGAAACAAATTTTGTTAATTCTTATTTTTTTTCTGTACTATAACTTGGATTAAGTGTGGTTCTTGTTGCTATTCCAGAAAATCTTGCTAACTAATTAATTTGAGAAGTTATGCCTTTAATTTGTTAAGTACTTAGAAAATTCAAATAAAATTTTATCTTTGGACTGAACCTAAGATCTTTGTACTCAAAATCTACCTGCTGTGTATGCTTGTTGATGAATTTGAATGTTGGTTATTTTGTTGTCATCTCTCTTTATTTCGTTCTTATTCGCTCTTTTTGATCAATCGATAGATTTCAACGATTCGGGTTTACTCGAGAGTGATCCTCAGCAGTCAGACAATTATCTTCAGCAAAGCAAGCAGTTTTCCATTGATGCACATTGATCCCATTATATTCGTATGTTAATATTTCAAATGTTTCAACTGTATTTATGCATGCTATGCTGACAAATATTTTCTCAATTCGCGTTAGTTCACCTGATTAGTTACTTGAACTATAGGCAAAACATCCGTCTTTTACCACTGAGTCTAGGCTATACTCGTTGTGATTTAGGGCTCGTTGGATGGGCTCTAGTCACTTATGTTGTAGTATTCGAGTTGTTGTCGCTTAGCCATGCTTAGAACGGTAGTCTGGGGATCATCGCTTCGGCGATGGTCATTATAACATCACTTTATTTACCTGAGTCAAGGTACTCATGATTATATCATAATTGGAAAAACTGAAACTGAAAATGAAAAGCATTTAGATTTGGGCACATGGTTGTTGGTGTGATTGTGGGGTGTGTGGTTGTGTGCCTGAATCAACAAGGACTGAACATCTTGTTACACTAAACCAAGCATTATTGCGTGCAACCACATGAGGGTCATATGGGTCCCCTCTTGACTTAGTACTCTAGGGAGTGTTAATTAATGAGTCACTGGTGGTAGGTATAGGTGGATAAAAGATATGTGTTATATTGTGTTGGGCATGTGCGGGGTGGGTTCCGGGTAGGTTCCCTCGTCCGAGGAGCATTGACAGTTGCTACGGCTGGGCCAATGTCTTCAACACAACGTATGGATCCTCTGTGGGAGTCGGGATGGGCCAGTTCACGAGAGGTTAACCCCATGCGTCGCGACTCTTGATTAATTCATTCCATTGGAAAGCGTCTCGTAGTACTTAGCTCTGTAAGCATACCTTGAAAGTGTGCTTTATTAAATTGGCAAAAGGAGCGGTCTGACATGTGGGTAAAGTTGTACATCCCTGCAGGGTTTAATCTTTACAAAAAGCCAAGTCCTTGGTTATGAACATGCTTGGGGAGGTCTTTCGAGAGTTAGACTTCAACATTTCGATAAAACTTGAAATTTGGTAGTACAAATGGGTAATCCGTACTATTGTTGTGGTGGCTATGGAAAGTTACCTCTCGGTTGTTAATTATGTTTATTCTTGTTGTCACATTGTTATTTGATTCACTAAAAACTGAATTGCTAAAATTGCTTCCAATCTACTACTCTATTGAAATTAAAATGTTGCTTTACGCTGAAAATGAGCTCTAAAGCATTCTCCATTGAAATGAGCTTGCATGTAGTTATGTATAGACTTGTTAATCGTAAGTCTTGCTGAGTACGTTTTTGTACTCAACTGCTTTCTCTGTTTACTACAGAGGAGATTGACCCCCAAGGGGTTGACGAGTGTGAGGTCGACTACACTCTAGACGACTAGCTTGGATGTTTCCTGTCAGTTGCCTTGTGGGTAAGGGCAAATTGATTGGTGTTGTTTTTAGCCATCTTATGGCAACTGTTCTGCTGCAGATTCTCTTTTGTATGTTGAAAATATTGTAAATTATGAAGACTTCAATGATGTGAAATGTTGTGTATGGAGTTGATACTTAAATTTTGTAAGGTTTATGTGTCTTGTAGTTACGAGAAGTACATATATCCGAGAGTCATATATCCGAGAGTGAGAAATTTGATTTGTAATGCTAGAACTAATGAAAAGTTTAAGTATTACAAATTAAATCGTCGGCGACTCTCATAGGAAGAATGCGGGCATATCCACTAATTAGTAGGGTATATGGAGGCAGAGTGGCCAAATGGGTCGGGCCTATCGGCCAGCAAGCACTACAACAGTAGGCCCGGCCCAAGCACAAAGACGGCTGTACTATTCATGGGCGTCTTGGGCGACACGACATTCCGGGCGTGCAGCCGCCGCCACCTCGGCACCGCGGTGGGCCAAGACAAAGCCGAACGATCTTGGCCGTGCGTGCACTGCAAGACGGGTCTGGTCGGCCGGCAAGCACGCAGTGTGGCCAGCTTGCAGTGCTGCTGCGGGCTGTGAGGTGTGGTGGCAGCCGGAGTGGAGTGGAGGAGGAGCGCCTGCGGTCAGTCTGCGGTCCACCGGAGCAGAGGGAGGGAGGAGGAGGCGTCAGCGGCCAGCCGTCGCCAAGATCTTCTTGCCGCAGACATTGAGGCCGGAGTGGAGGGAGGGAGAGGGCGTCATGGCGCACAGGCTGGCAGCATGATCTTGGTATGTGAGGAGAAGAAGCGAGGAGCCTGGTGGCGGGGTCATCGGCCTTGTGGGAGGAGGAGGCGGGTCGCATGAGGAGGAGGCGGCCGTGGGGTCATGAGGAGCCTCCGAGGCAGGCGAGTCAGGCTGGCTTGGAGGAGGAGGAGGCAGGTCGCACGGGAGGCAAGAAGGCGGTGGTGGGGGTCGGCGAGGTCATGCGGCTTAGAAGCGACTGGGAGAAGAAAAGGCAGCAGGAGGCGGCCAGTGTCGTGTCGTGGGTCGTGCCTTAAACCTGAGAAAATTCCAAAATTCAATCACAGCGATTTTTGACCATTTCTTGGTGTTGTGGGCTTAAAATAGCAAAAAATTGAAAAAAATCCAAAAATTTTTCTATAAATAGGCACCATACCCCCCCCTTCATTCAGCACCCCTTCATTCTCTATTCTCTCTTTGAAATTGTGTTGTGCAAATTCAAATCCGTGTTGAGCTAATTTGGCAAAATTCAAAAATTTGTGCCAAAATTTGAAAATTTCAATTTTAATTAAACAAGTCGTGAAAAGAGATACAATACTATTTTTGTAATACTTTTATTGTCAATTATTGTTATGCTAAGATTAAAGTAGTAATAATGTTAGTTTCGATTTTGCGATTTTAGTTATGGGCAGATCCTTACGATAGCTTTGCTCTTAGTGAGTTCGGACTTTCATCGGACGAAATTGCGTCTATGGAGGCTGCTGGTGCCTCAAACTAACCGGAGGTTTCACCGGAGGAGCAAGCTGCTGGAGTTCCGTCATTAGGCTCGACATCAGCATCAGGCTCAACGGCAACCGAAGCAAAGAGGTCGAGGCCGTCTACATCGGGAGTGTGGGAGAATTTCGACAGGACAACTTGAAGCAAGACGCAATGAAATGAGGTACCATATGCTATTTGTAAAATTTGTCGCCATGAATTGTCTCGCAAAGTCTCTGGTGAACGGGCAGGGCACTTAGACATGTTACAAGGTGTCGAACCAAGCAAGGATTGGCGATGAGGCGACGCAGTGCAATACAACCCCAAGCGATGCAGTATCTAGTGGGACTACGATCCTCGGGTAGCCCGCCAATCTCTCTGTCGTTTAATTGCTTCTGAGGATTTACCGTTAGGCTTTGGCGAGTCTGCTTCTTTCTAAAATTACATTAGGACTGCGCATAATCCTAGATTTTCTTCCGTTTCTAGATAGACAACAACAAGGGATCTAGTGAAATACTATAATGAACGTCGTAATAAAATAAAGGAACTATTTAGTACGTGCACATTTTCGGTGGCCTTGACCTCGGACATATGGAGTGGTCGGGTTAGGGAGGACTATCTTGGTGTAGTTGCGCATTATGTTAATAACGACTGGGTAATGGAGAAAAGGATTATAGGTTTGAAATTAATTCTTTGTAGCACACGGGGAGAATATTATGAATTGTATTCTCAAAGTCGTGGAAGACTTTGGTCTTCTGAGACAAAATATTCGTAATTACCTTAGACAACGCCGCTTCAAACTCTAGGGCCATGGACATTCTTACTCCAGTGTTGAGTACATATGCCGATTCGTTTTTGCTACATCAACGATGCGCTTGTCATATTATCAACCTTATAGTCAAATGTGGTCTGAAGAGGTTGAGTCCGTATATTAGAGCTTTTCGCGATGCGATTTCTTTCTTGAACAATTCTAACGTAAGAATAGCACAATATAAGAACTTCTGCAGGGCGATGGGTGTACGTCCAAGAAAGTTCGGTTTGAACATGGAGGTAAGGTGGAACTCTACTTACCTCATGCTTAAACATCTTTTACCATACAAGAGCACTTTTTCTGTTTTTATTCAAACACACTATCCTAGCACTGACGGTACTTTGCTATTAACTGAGCAACATTGGTTCGTTGCTGAGAAGGTACTATCATTTTTAGAAATTTTTTACGAGGCAACTGTTGCTTTGTCCGCTGTCTACTATCCAACATCTCCTATCATTGTGCATACTATTTTACAGATTGCTACTCAATTGAAAATGCATGAAAATGACTTAGTTTTACGTGAAATTTGTTGTTTCCATGAAATCTAAATACCTTAAATATTAGAGAGAAATTCCTTACCTATATGCATTTGCATTTATTTTAGATCCTAGGGCTAAAATTGGTGCATTTAGTCTTGTGACTTGATCTTCTTAGTGATGCTACTGGGGCTAGACTATACTAACTATTTTGCGAAGTTCGTTCTCGGTTATCTGAGGTTTACCAAATGTATGAAAATAAGTTCCGAGGAGTCCGCTCGCAACGACTTCCAATAGCCCCCACCTCGAGTGGGAAGACAAGTATGTGGGGCACGATTTTCGGTGCCTCTTCATCAGGTCCAGGTCTTCGTCGTCTTCTTCTTCTGCACCAGCGCCTGCTCAGCCAAGACCCACAAGGAGCGGGAAACTATCCACCTATCTGGATAGCGATAAGGTGGATTTCACCTCAAAAGGTTTCGACATCTTGCAATGGTGGCAAGCCCATAAGTTAACATGTCCCGTGCTATCCATACTTGCACGTGATGTGTTAACTGTTCCTGTATCTACGGTTTCCTCAAGTGCGCTTTCGGTCTTTACGGAAGGATATTAGAGGAGAGAAGAACAAGTCTCACAAGTGAGATGGTAGAGATCCTTCTAACTGTGAAGGATTGGGAACAAGCTGATTCACGAACACAACACTCTGTGGAAAATCCAGAATTGTCAGAGGTGTTCGAAAATCTGTACTTAGACAATGACACCGACACATAAAACAAATATGTATCATGTATGTAGAATTGTAGAGCTATAGGCTGTACTCTTTTTCCTTTGCCAAGGTTTTCTCATTTTGAATTTTTACTTGGCAAAGGTTTTAACGAGGCAGCTAGTTAGACATCAATAAAGCTCTTTATTACTTTTTCAATATGATTATCTCAATTTTTTAAATTTTCATGTCTACTTCTGAATTCTACACATTTTTCTAATTTTTTTGGATTTTTTTAGATTTTTTTTATTTTGTTTTTGTTCTGATGGGCAAACGGCCCATCTGGCCTGACGGGCCAAACGGGTTCGTGCCGGCTCAGCACAGCACGAATACCCGTCGGACCGTGCCTGAGCCACTACCTCGGCCTATGGTCCGGTCCGGCACAACACAAACAGTACACGGATCAGAATGAACCGTACCTAAATGGGTCGTGTCTAGCCGGACCCATACTGTGCCAGGCGGACGGCCCATTTGGCCAGGTCTGTATGGAGGAGAGGGTATTGTCCATCTGCCCAGTACGTACTCATCCCCAATGTTCTCTTCTCCCCCAATTAATTAACTTCTTCTCAACCTCCACCAATCCTTAGTGGTCTGTCAACGGCGGAGCCTCCAGCGAGGAAGAAATTGGCGACAAGCGGAGGGCACCGGCTACGCTGTGCCAGCCCACGGCCTCACATCGTGTTGGTGTGGGGGCGGCGTCACATCGTGTTGAGAAATACGCTCCAAGCTCCCCGACGACGCGCGACACTCACCTCTCCCCTCCCCCATCTCCTTTGTCTCTGATTCCTCATCCGCGTTGGAAGGTACAGTTCTATTTTGCTCCCCGTTTGTTCTTTATTTTTTATGGATATGTGTATGAGTATGGGTGAGAGTAGCCATAGATGTTTGCGGTGGTTAATTTTTGCATGGAATTGAATGGATTGGGGATTAGCTTCTGCGCTGGTTAAGATTTGGTTGAGGCAAACATAATGGTGGTTTTTCTTTTTGTTAGGATTTATAGGAAGAAGCATATATTGTTTGCATAGATATTCCAATTACTATGAGTTCCTCTGTTTCAAGAAAGATTTTAGGAGGCAAACTTACCGATAACTACATAACTGTTGAATTGTTGTTGACTTCCTAGTTTGCAGATTGGATGAATTTTGAATGTCTCTCTGGCTTGTTACTTCACTTGCGAATAATAATGATTCTAGAGGCGTAGTGTAGCATTTTTTTATCCCTATCCTTTTACTGCTTTGAACTTGAAATGCAAATTATCTTGGTGTGCTTGTAACTTTTCCAAGATCATGATGACCTATTGTGTTGTTGTTTCGTTTATCACCTAGATGTGATGAGTTTTGCTCCATTGCTATCTTCAGTCATACGATTTTAGCATAAGTTACTGCACTCTTATTTATGAAATTGTTTGTCCATAAGTTTGCCAAACACTGCCTAGTCTCGCGATTCCTGATAAGCATTATCGTCATATATATAGGTTAAGACTTAAGACCATTTTTCAAGATGCTGGGAAAGGGCGAGGTGATGCTGGGAGTTTTAGCAAGGGTGTTGGCATTTCAAACATGGAGCACTCTGCGGAGTTAAGGGAACTTGGCACTGCCTCTAGGAGCCTAGGCAATACGTGTGGCATATGATACTGGGGAATCAAGGAAGCTTTGATCTAAATATTGCGATGAGCTCTGGCAAGATTCATGGTATTACTTGGAGCTAGAGAGAGGGAAGATAACCCACATGAACTATCTGAAGAGCATCATAATATGGTCCTGTTTGTTTGGGCTTAAACTTCAGCTTAAAAGCAAACAAGTCTAAACAAAAGGGTGCCTTTTTCATCCCCTTATTGGATTGCCTAGGAAGTTGACAGTAAATTACCCACCAATACCACTGTATAAAAGACCCCATCCTTTCCACCTCTCCTCCTCACCCGAACCGGCCGCTATCCTCTTAACGCGCCCTAGGGTTTGGTGGTGGTGCAGTCCGCCTCATCGCCTGCTGTTGGCACCAACAGCCTGTCCTCCACCACCGCTATCCCCCTCGCCCCAGAATATGTTGGCCTCCTCATGCCCGACCCCAGGCACCTTGTTCTCTGCCACCGCAATCCTCCTCCCTGCCCCAAGATGTCACCGACCGCCATTATCCTCCCCGCCCCTAGTGCTCATCCATGACCTTCCCCCACTACCTCCGTCTAGATCCTCACCACCAGATCACCACTGCCGCCACCCGCGGCCTCGGTTCACTCCTTCCTCCCTCTGTCCAGCTGCCCGCTCCTCCACTACCACGGTTGTGTCCTCAGCCGCTGTCGGACCCCCACTGCCACAGTGCCACCTGCCCTTCTTGTCTGAGACCCCTCCTTCATTTTGTGATTTAGATCTCAAAATTTTCTGTTTATTTTGATCTCAAATTTTGTGAAAAGATTGCACTGAATTCATCCGTGTATATGAATTTTTGAATTTTTCAGGTTGTCTGTAGTGTGTTTCTTGTGTGATTTTTGGACAAATTGCTCAAGGGTGAACTTTTCTTCCAATCTGTTGGTCTATCCGAGATTTTGTTCAGATTTATGCTAATGAAGAGGACATTTCTGAAAAAGGATGCTGTTATCAGATTCAAGTAAATGATGCGAGCGATTACTTTGGGTACAATTGATAGTTCTGTTACTTTGCAAAGACAAAAGTTTGTAATATTGATTTTCAAGCGAAATTACGCAACAAATATTTTTAATTGTTGCTATTTTGCACTATATTTTCCTCTCTAACTAATGTCCATCAATCATATTAACACTTAATCTATGCATAACCATGTCATCAGAACCCTCAGGGTATTCCAGACTTTTTAACCTTAAGCCATAACTAAAAAATCCAGTGAGCCCATCAAAAATCCAAAAACCCTAAGCCTAAACAAACAGAGCCTATGTAAGTATTCTCTGTCATGCACTTCTAATTAATATTGTTATTTTACTCTTGGCATTCCCATAAGCCTTCACCTAGGAGATTTAAATTCAGTTCGAGCCACATTATGCCATGTGTTTAGTCCTTTGTTTATAGTGTTTGGCAAATTTATGAAGTATAAACCTGTATTTAAATAATGTTTGTATTATATATCTTCAATTCCATGCTATTAGTTGGTAGATTGAGAAATTTTGTACTGTTTGGCAGAGTTAGAAATTTTGTAGGATTTGCTAAATTTTACGCCTTTGTTTGACTTTGATAGTGTGATAGAGTCAGTTTTCGTACAGATAAAGAGGTTAGCGCAGAAAGTTTGCATACGAACAAGAATCTTAGATCAAAGGTCTGGAGAGACTTCAAAAAAGTAATCTGGAGAGACTTAAAAAAAGTAATCTTAGATGGTACTATTAATGCAATATGCAATCAATGCAAAAAAGAATTTGTAGTTGGTAACAAGAATGGTACGAATCACTTGAATTATCACCTTAAATTCTGTCTAGAATTTCAATCATCGAAGAAAAGAAAGTCTGGTACTCCGAAGGCGGATATTCCGACATTTGATCAACAATGAAGTCGTGAGGACTTTGTTAGGATGGTTCTGAGTCTTGTCTATCCATTTTTATTTATTTTTTATGTGTGAACATTATTTTACTAGAAGAGTCATTAGTAATCTGCAACCCTTATTCAAGCTCGGTCATAGAACTTCTGTGAAAGAGGATTGCCTTAAGGTTTACAAGGAGGAAAGAGTTAAATTGTATGAAACATTAGGTAAAAATCTGAGTCGGATTAGCGTAACTTCTTATTTGCGGACAACAACTGACATGTCTGACTATATGAGCATGACAACTCATTACATTAACGCTGATTGGAAATTGCATAAACATATAATTGGGTCTATGCATATTAAGATCCCTCATGCTGGTGAGCACACTACTAAGAAACTTTTGGATAGGTTGTATGAATGGAATTTAGATAGCATTTTTTTTTGCTTTGTTCTTGACAATTGTTCTGTCAATGATGTTGTTCTTGGGGAAGTTTTGAAAGTTCTTGTGCCTAAGAAAGCACTGCACTTGAATGGGGATCTATTTCATGTGCGTTGCGCGGCACACATCTTGAATTTAATAGTTCAAGATGGCTCGAAGGCCATTCTTCCTATTCCTGTGAATGTCCGAGAAATTGTCAAGTATGTATGTGAAGTCTTCGACATCAAGGAAAGAGAAGTTTAGGCTGATTTCACAAGTGAATGCTCCAGATTTATCTCTAGTTGTTGATGTTTCAACAAGATGGAATTCAACATTTAACATGCTTGAAACTGCCATAAAATTCTGTGATGCTTTTGTTTAGTTGGCAGAATGTGATAGCTCATACAAGTTTTTACCATCCGATGATAATTGGAAGCATGTAAGTAGTGTGATAGACTGTTTAAAGGACTTTTATGAAGTCACAAAGAGGACCTCTGGTACCAAATTTCCCACTGCAAGTTTTTATTTCATTGATTTTTGTTGCATTTATCACCTTTTGTGGCGGTGGAAGTCCAATAATGATAGTTTGATTGTTGCAATGACTACCGATGCTGCAAAAATTTTAGAAATATTGGAGAATTGCTAATGTTATTAGCAATCGTAACCTTTCTTGATCCCCGGTACAGATTGAAGCCTATCGAGTACTACTATGTATTACTTTATGATGATAAGTTCAAATATGAAATAGAAGTTGAATCCATAAGAACATGCTTTGTTGAGTTGTTTGATGAATATGCAAGTCAGGTTGCACAATCGTCGTCTGTTATTAGCACATCTAGAAATTTTGAGGTGGAATCTAGTTCAGCGGAATCCTCAATGAGCTTATTTGCTACCAGATTAGGCTTAGAAAAGTTCATCCATGACAGTAATTCGAGTCAGCATAAACGATCAGAGCTTGAGGTGTACCTTGATGACCCTTCCCATTCTGGAATGGGTGTTGATTCATTGACATCTTAGCTTGGTGGAGGGTGCATGGTTCAAAATATCCAATCATTTTCTCAAATGGCCCACGATATCCTTAGTGTTCCTGTTTCCACCTTGCATCTGAAGCTGTCTTCGGGCGAGTACTTGATGATTACCGGAGTAGCCTACTCCCAGAAACCGTTGAAGCTTTAATGTGTGCACAAGATTGGTGAAGGGATTACATACCAAGCATATACATTCACTGATAAGTATATTGTATTGATTTGATAAACTTACTAACCCCTTTGTTGCCTGAAACATATGAGTGTAGAATGGCAGAAGAGTATACTTCCTAATGTAGGAGCTTCACCAACTGCAAATCAAAATCAACTAGAAGATTGATCTGTTGAGGCTTTACTAGAAGAAGATTGATTTGAGGCTTTACTAGAAATATTGTAGGGAGGTAAACTCACTAATAGCTCCATAACACCATTGTTTGCTTTTTGATGTTTACATAACAACCACCTCGTGTATAAATGAAAGGTTTGAATTTTAGTATTACACGATTACTTGAATTCATTTTTTTTCTCCCTGAATTCTGATTATTTTACTTCCTGAATTGGGACCTGCCTATCTGTTCTTGAGAGTTAACAAGCTTCCTGTCATGCTAGTTGCTTTTAGTATGGTTCTAATTCTTGCCCAAAAAAAAAAACCCTACGGGACTCTGATATTTCTCTTGGTGCGGTTCATCCAAAGTTTCTTCTTGCTTCTTCAGGCTCCACGTTTGGCTTCATATTCTTCGTATTGTTGCAGTCTGTATTGGGACGATTACATCCATACTGTTGATGAGTTTTAAGTCCAAAAAGTTCATGTACTTGCAGGAGTAGTACTCTTTTTTTAGACCGTAGTAGTACTTTCATAGATTCAATTTGTTGCGTGTAAAAATGCAACATGTTGGTGCCTGATGAGAGAATGAGATACAAAGTCACAGTACGGATGTGAATTCTTTTTTTAGCTATAATCATAAAGTACTCTGCAATATGTTCATGTTTGTTCGTGCAAGCAACGGACATCCATCTCCTAATCAAGATTTACCCATCTCCCCACCCATCAAATTAAGGGAGGATGTGGAATGGAGGACCTGGTCTATTTTCTCATCGAGTTGGACCCCTCTGTAAGAGGACGAATATTTTTTTAAATAATCTATTTTTTATTAGAAATTATAAAAATATTCTATCGTTCTTTTTTTTTACAGAAATATCCGTCTGTCGCCGAACAATTGGACGACTGGATCTAGTCGCTCCACCATTAGGCGACTAGAGTCCTATCGCCCAACCGTTCGGCATTTATACTGCGGGCGCCGAACCGTTAGGTGTCATTATTGTAGTCGCTGAACCGTACAGCGATCGTAGTTCCAGTCGCCCAACGGTTCGGCGACTGGATGCCTATATAAGAAACCGCGCGGTTCCCGCTGGTTGACCGAGAAGGAGAGAGGAAACATTTGGAGTTACCGCTCGTGGGGAGAGGGGAGAAAAGAGGGAGAGGAGAGGAAAATAGAGGGAGAGGAGAGGAAAAATAAAGGGGGAGGAGCAGTGGCGGAGCCAGGAATTCGAAAGACCCGGGGCGAATTTGTACTTAAAAAAATATTGAGGCACAATGTGGTTCAATAGTCAATATAACTAATGATGTCAAATACATTCAAATTATCAAGATCTAACTGATACAACTAAACAAACATAGATCTAATTGATATAACCAAACAAACATAGAATACAATATTAAGAACTCATATAAAGTACTAACAAGGGCTCCTGATGCGTGTGCACATCGATGGATGACATAAGATATCCAAAATACCGGCACTCCAACAGTTACCTACAACATGTAAACACAACAGAATTTATAAGAACTTGAATTCAACGCAAGTGCAATAATAATTTGAAACTCAAGATAGGAAAAGAATTATACCACTAAGTTAAACGAGGTACACAAGGTAAGTAGTTTCTACGCTTCTTCATGGCTTGATAGCGTCGCATAATCTTGTTGTCATCAATTGCCGCAAATATCTCTCGCTCAACATAGTATATCATTATGTCATTCAACCATTCATCATTTATCTTATTTCGTAGGTCTGTCTTTATGATATTCATAGCTGAGAAAACTCTCTCAACTGATGCGGTTGCCACAGGTAATATCAATGCAAGTGTGATGAGACGATAAACCAATGGGAAGATCAAATGGTGTCTAGTTTCAACCAACTTGACAGCAAGCTCAGGAAGGCTACCACAACTCAAAAAATCAGAACTTCTTTTCATAACATCAATGTATATGTTGAGTTGATCATTCAGCAGATAGCAATCTTGTTGAGAAAAGTCCACAGAGTAAATATTTGCAAGCTCAACTAGCTTCTCATGATCAAAGCTTCTAAATGAATCTCTAGGATCTAGACATGCAATGCATTTCAATAGCTCTGTCGAAGTTTCACTAAATCGACTATGCATCTCAACTAAAATTTTGTCAAGCACCTCATTAAAGACCTCTACATTATAATGATGGAAGCAACTAACCATTTTGCGTGAACGTCTTGAATAACCTCTAGCTGGAATGTTATCATTCATATTTGGCTTTGGAATCTCTTTAGCAACCACGAAGCGGTGACATCATCCAAAAGTGACTCCCATCCATGATCTCTTAAACGTTGTAGGAGACTTTTGACAAACACAATCATAGTCATTGCACTAACTATGTTCTGATCCTTTTGTTGCAATGCTTGTGACAGATCATTAGTTAAACCAAACACCTTAAGCATCAAATGTAAGATAAGAACAAATTCAAAGCATTCCATAGATTTTATCAAACCTGATGCTTTGCCTTTGTCGTCGGGACAAGACCCATCATGAGAAATAGCCACTAGCACATCCAAAACTGAATCCCACATTTGGTATAGGCGGATTAGAGTTGTATGGTGTGAACCCCAACGTGTATCACGAGTCTTGCTAAAGTTGTCTCTTGATTTTTGCCTCTTCTGAAGAAATCTCACCATTCTCTAGTTTCTCCACGGTCTTGTCATGATGGTTTTGCAATAATGCATCTTTTCATCTCTGAGGAAGCACATGTCATGGTCACAATCATATTGGTATAGCAAAAAAATCACTCACGACTAGAATGCCTTTTTGCAGCAACCACCACCAATTGAAGCTGGTGGGCAAAACAATGCACATAAAAAGCATGAGGGTTTTCATCTAGCACCAATTTCTTTAAACCATTTAGTTCTCCACGCATATTTGAGGCTCCATCATATCCTTGCCCCCTCAATCTTGACATGGATAAGCGATGCCGAACAAATAAGTCATCCAAAGATCTTTTCAATGAGGCGGATGTAGTATCAACAACATGCTCAACACCAAGCAATCTTTCCAAAACCTTTCCTTGAGTGTTCACAAACCTACAAAAGAAATATGAATTTAGATTTGTATGAGGATAGAGGACCGGATAGTTTGAAAAAACTAAAACTAAAACATAATATTAACCTCACAATCACAGTCATTTGCTCCTTAACTGACGCATCACGGGACTCATCAACAAGTAGAGAGAAATGGCCATCCCCAAGCTCGGCAAGGATGACTTGTGTAGTCTCTTGTGCGCAAGCTCTCACAATGTCTTTTCGGATCATTGGAGAAGTCAATTGATGATTCAAAGGAGCATTATCATTAATCACATCTCCTACATCCTTAACTCTTTCACCATACCAGTTCAATAACTCGCGAAAATTTCCCTTATTGATTGAAGTAGAAGACTCATTATGCCCACGGAAAGCAAGAGCTTGCATAAGAAGGAATCTTACAACATCTACAATGCAGATCAAACGACTTTCATATGCAATCTCGACTTGTTCTTTGTGAGAAGAAAAGCATATAAGACACACTTTGCTTCGATTTTTGAAATCATCACAATATTTTCTTGCATTGTTGTGAAAGCTGTTTGGTCCACCTACATGAGTATTAAAATATTCAACTGCTCTCTTCCAATTTGTAAGAGAGGAGGAATGGAATGGGGAAGAATCTGAACCTGGGAGCTGGCTTGGGCCTTGGGCTTAATGGGCTGCTGCCTCGGATGCCCACCACCCGCCCAAATGGTGGCCACGCCATGGATGCTCCCGTGCTCCTCCTCCTCCAAACTGACTTCTTGAAGATCGAGGCGCCTTGTGTGGTTGGTGTGACGCGTGAGTGGCGGGGACGGAGGCGAAGTGCGCCTCGCCAGGAGACCGGGGCAGTAGCTTGCTTTCGGGGTGGCTCATACAGGGAGGAGAGGAAAACAACATCTGCATGAGGTAAGTTTATTTTATTTTGTAGTTTATATTTTGTAGTAGGTAAATAGTTTATTTAGTACAAATTGTAGTGTAAGTAGTACTCGTATGAAATTTTAGTTAGAGAAAAAAGTAGAAAATCAAAATGTTGTTGATTCGTATGTAAGTAGCCGCGATAAGAAACTTTAGTTAGAGAAAAAATAGTCTGTGAGGGAGTATTAGTGCTGTTTTGTGAGAAGTATTGTAGTTATGTGGTTGTATGTGTGGCCAACTATTATTGGGTGAAAAATGCGTGACCGAGCGCATAAGGAGGATGAATTATTTGTATAAACTAATTAGTAGAAGTTAATTAGTATGAACTAATTGACTTAGGTAATAGGTATAGCTCTGTAGAAGACTGGAACGCCACCTATAGCATTTCGGATTGCAAGTTAGCGTCCGAATCGGATAATGCTTGCTATGGAATAGCTCAGTTTTGATGTTGAATGTAAATATCGTACTGCACGTTCATTGTGGCATCTGCCGTAGGTAATGAATGATCATGCTGTCGTGTAGTTGTCGACGATAGGCGAAGGGCCTTAGAAATGTAAATCACAATGTAGCAGAACTTGCATATCGTGCATTGCGATCTAACTAGTTGCAATGTTGGAAATATTTGCAGCCATACAATAAGTCATGCCTGTACCCACTACATTGAAAGTGCATTACGGTGTTGGCACCGTTCGTGAAGGTCCGTCGGTGTTGACTTGAGCGAGTTTTGGCAAGCCTTGTTGTACACGGACGGCGAGAATGCACGAATCGAAGATGTGAAGCATTGGCTCACTCGCAGCTTCTCTTTGAACCCTGAGGTGTGCAGCGTCGACATACAAGGGCTTTAAGCCAGTCTCCCACGAACACCAGATGGGAGTTGAGAAGACTGACGCGCACGGCAGTGTGGAAGGCCTTTATAGAAGGATGTCGGCGCCGTAGATATGAGTGTGTGATACTTGTGCAACCATGCCCAAAAGAAGCATGCAGGGCCCCATGGGATATCATCCGGGTGGTGCGGCGATTGGTGCCCTTGACATGTTGGTGAAGAAGAGGACCCGGAGGCTGTGTTCTGAAGAGTTCAGAGAATGTTGCTTGTGATCACTCGACGGTAGATAGAGAGAGGAAGATCGGTCACGCATGGTGAGCCTCTGAGACAGTGATGAAGGAGAGCATAGGGATTACATATTGCATCAAATGGAAGCGATGACCGGATGGCCTTGGTGAAGTGGAAGCTTTACAAGAAGGCGAGCGAGGACAATTCCGATGAGGACGGAGCTCCCATCCGGGAATGGAATAGATTACGGCGAGGGTCTATCTATGCATGACGAACACGAATCGCCGTGGGAGTACCATGCCACGGAGGTTCGATTGCACTCAATGTTTCTTTGTAAGACATCCTTGCGAGGATGCCATTAAGCGTGGGCTATGTCTATCAATGGACGTTTGGTCGTCAAATCTAGCCAAGAAGCGAAGACAAGTGAAATGCGAGCGGTAGGTTGTCCTTGGCGAGTGCACGCACATAGACCAAGTATGAGACTCCTTTGGATTGTCTCGAAGGTGGAGCCGCACTCCTGCATGCTTTCGGTAGTGTTTTGTGCGGAACATCGTAACCTAACGTCGACCTTCATAGCCAATTTGATGTATGGAGAGATAGTGGAGAAGAAGGATGTGGAGGCCAAGCACATTATGGTGGCTATTGAGAAGAAATTCAAGTACAAGATCAGCTATGCAAAGGCGTGGTGTGCGAAGCAGAAGGCTTTGGAAAGACGGTTTGGATCTTTTGAGGCGGCGTACGACAACCTTCCTCGTATGCTTGAGTCTTTGCGGAGAGAAATCCGCACGTACTGCTTCTTTGTAGAGGACATTCCATCTAAAATTCGCGAGGTTTTTGATATTGCATAGGGCCTTCATGACCTTCGGTCCTGCATCGAGGCTTTTAGGCATATCTTGCCGGTGATCTCGATGGGCGGGACCTTTTGATAGGGAAATACAAAGGCAGATCCTTACGCCATAGGCGTTGATTGCGGAACAATCAAATTACGCCATTGGCCATCGCATTTGTTGAAGGTGAGAATTTGGTGGTGGTTGTGGTTCCTTCGACATTTGAGGGTGGGAGTTGTTCGAGCTCGAATCTGATGTGTACGTGATCCATGATCGCCACGCGGATCTTTGAAGGCCATAAAAACACTTCAGAAGACCCGGATGAGCCGTTTCCTTGGCGGGATATGAGGAGTAGATGGTGTATTCGCCACTTGGGGCCAACTTCTTCAAGAAGTTCGAAGCAACCCTTGGTGAAGCTATTCAAGAGGTGGCTATCTTGAGAACCAAAGAACGCAAATTTGATGCCTTATGGGCGCCGCCGATGAACACAGCAGAAAACACGTGGACGCGAGGAACCAGGGAGCAGACTCTGAACCTACTGGTCCGAGGCGGAGGACCTCGAGGAACATCGAGTGCTTCTCCCAGTGGATTGAGACCGAGCCGTTGGACAAGTGGTCTCTACTGCACGACATGGACGGGGCAAGGTACGGTATAGTGACTACTAACCTTGCGGAGGTGTACAACTGGGTTCTTAGGGGCCTTCGTTGTCAGCCCCTCGTCGCCATCGTGGAAGGTGTTACGCAAAGACTGTCGAGTATTTCGAGGAGAGGCATGCAAATGCCGCACTTCATGCCACCAACCCTCAAACACCGTCTTCTTTCGAAGATTACGGCATACATGCGGCGAAAGACGAGAGAAGGGCCGTCGCACACGGTGTACACGATGGGCAATATGGACATCGTTTGACATGCTCCTCGGGATAGAGCGGATTTGGGGCGGCTCGTTCTCTTATCACCCACGAGGTATGCCTTGGAGATCATGTGAACGAACCTAGTCATGCGTGCAACAAACCGAAGCTCTTACACAAGCCATGCTCTCATGTGCTTTCTTGCATCTTGGGGTGTCTTTATGGACCCTTTGAACTTTGTGTCCAAGTACTTCTTGAAGGAGAGGTTGGTGCGGGCATGGTGGCGAGCTTAGGGGCTTTAGGGTTGTGGGTAACTTCGCCACCTTGGATATTGCAAAGAGGATCTGGATTCCGGATATTGACATGCTGAAGGGTGGCAAGGGTCGTCGGCAGAGTCGTCATATTACCAATGATATGGACGAAGCACAAGCCGGGGCGTTGGGTAGACGTTGCGAACGCTGCGGCGGGAGAGCCACCTGCCCGTAACATGCAAGGCACTAGCTGAGGAGTAGGCACTGCCATGGTTTGTGTTAGCACTTCTTGCAGTGTGCAGTGTGCAAATCAGTGTAGATTGTCATTTGTACTTTGTATTTTTCATGTAACTGTTCTGGTACTACCCAATTTTTATTTCATGTACGTAATGTCCTTCATGGGGAGGATCGATCCAGTGGGTGAAGTTGCATTTTGCCATCTGCTATAAGGGACGGTTAGTACGGAGGATGTATTAGCAGTAACATGAACAAAATTATTTACCCCAGAGTATGGGCATCGGAAGAAACGCCGTCCACCATCGAAAGGGCCGTCTATGACTGCTGCGATCGCGTCCTCCGGTGTCGCATTTCGCCATACCGGTTGAGCACGCCGGCATCAACCGGTAGTTAGGGCAAGTCCTCCCTCCTTCGACGCGAAGGTCGGCCGGCGACCGGTTGGGCCGGTCCCTAAGGCGTCGCCATCGTTTGTTACTATAAGGCGGAGAAGGTTCTTCTTCCTATGGTTTCAAGGGTCGAGTGGTCCTAATTTTGAGCATGGGGAGTGCATTTTATAGCCCGTGGGGAGGCTAACAAAGCATTTTATAGACAAGACCAAGCAGGCGGGTTTTGCATGATGACAAGACAAAATGGGGACTGACCTTAGCGATGACAAGACCAAGCGGTGGCGACTTTGCGCGACAAGACCACACAGGCGACTTTGTGATGACAAGACCAGAGCGGAGATGGCGGCTTTGCGCGGTGACAACACCACCGCAGGCGACTTTGCACGATGACAAGACGAGCGAAATTTGGCGGTTTTTTGCAATGACAAGACCACACGGGACAAGACTCCGCGAGGAAAGACGTGACAACACTCTGTCTCGCCAGCTTTTCAGTCCGATAAAACAACACTCTGCAAAGCAAGACATGACTTCTCACTGCAAAGTAATACGTGACAACACTATGCCTTGCCAGCTTTCTAGACCGACATGACAACACTCTACCTCCTCAGCTTTTCAAAATTAAAAGACAAGGCTCTATACTCTGCATGAAATTAACCACACCATGCCAATCGCAGGACGTGAGTTATGAAGAATTTACATCCTTCTTACGATTCTCACTATACAGTGCACTTACATCATGGAATCGCGAGGACATGGGCGACTTCAACATACCGGCCCGGCGTGGGCAGTCCGTGACAAGGGAAGGGAAGGCGGCGAGGAGTTCAATGCCGAGCTACCAAGGAAGGAAAATGGCCCGGTCCACGATGAGGTCAGTCATTACGTAGTAGTCCCCGGTCCTACCCCCCATGTTGTTTACTATCCCCTAAAGGCATGACTAAAGCAATTAGCCGAACCATCATGCCATGTGACTATGTGTAACGTGTTTCTGTCCGCGGACTCTAATATAGTTTTGGTTCTGTGTATCCGCTAAGCCATCTGACGAGGATATAATAATCCTCATTTTATCTTTTATCTATAATTCTTATTATAGGTAAATATGAAGTCATATGGACCCTAAGTATACCCCTTAATGTTATGAGGGAAGAGCCTACTGGGTGGTCGTAAGTTCTTCTATGACCACCCCCATAGTCGTAAGTTATGCTACGACTATTCCATAGTCGTAAGTTTTGCTACGATTACCTCATAGTCGTAAGTCTTGCTACGACTACCTTATAGTCGTAGGTTCTTCTACGACTCGGTCAGCTACGACCACCTTATGATCAATTAAACCTACAGACAAGTGGGCCTTATTGATTAAGGGATTCAAACAGTCATCATACGCTGTTACTCTGCGAAGTAATGGCACGTAATACTCCATTATATCTGGTATATAGCTGTTGGGTGACGTGGAGGAGTTAATACGCCGGTGATTATTACCAACGTCGCCCGTTCTGAGGATGTGATGAGCGCCGCTTCACTGGAGGAACCGCCGCTCCTTCACGTACTATAAAAGGCGACAATCGAGAAAGGAAGGGTGGATGAATCGGCCATCGGGAATACAAGCACTATCTGTAATAGTCTTAGTTTTTCCCCGATTGTTGAGAATACACTCAATACCATACACACAGGGAGTAGGGTTGTTATTCTCTCCGGAGAAGGCTGAACACGTATAAAAATCCCGTGTCAATCTCTGTGTGATTCCATTCTAGGAGACCCCGAATCAAACAATCTTTACGTAAGTTCGGTTCTAAAACACCGGCGGTTAGCGGCGACCGTGGGGATCTTCGGTAATCTCTTGTCAACATTCTCTCTGTTTTCCAAATCTCATGCACTCATGGCGGGAGAATGGAGCGAGGAGAAGCTGGTTCGACTTGGCGGTCTGTGACGTCGACATGGATGCGGTTTTCGATTCTGAGCCGAGTGATGACTCATCCGATAATCTGCTGCCTCCGGTGATCTTCCCACAGATCCGAGGAGCAGTCTTGCATAGTGGAGTTGAGGAGGATCCTTATCCCCCAACAAGACGTCAGAGAGGATCTACCCTCTCAAAGGACAAGGGTCAATCGACCGGGATCACACCAGTGGACTCACAACACAACGAGTTTTTCCTCGAAGTGTCCGAGTCCCCGAGGCGGTCCGACTTGGTGAGGCAAGCTCTGGAAGCCACAATTCGGGACTTCACCAGCATCTAGTGATCATTTCTCTCCAGATGACATCAGAGACAGCGGGATCAAGCATGCTTTTCCTACAAATTCGACCATCTCTCCGCAGATCACATCTGCCGAACGGAGACGGTTATAACCGGACTTCCCTACGGAGGGATTACTCCAAGTCGCCAGATGGTGTCTCGACGACTCCTCAAGCGGGAGGCCTCGAGTGCAAGTGAGAATCATCAGCGGAGGTCTTCATCCTTCCCTCGGATCAAGGTCACTCTCCTAGAGACCGAGCTGGAGACTCTCCCAAAAGATCACACACTACACCCCCTCGTGGCAATGGCAAGGACACCACCACTGGCGGACACGACCAATGCCTTCATGAACGCCAGGGAAATCCTTGACATTCTCGCACTTCATTGAGGCAGTCTCAAGAGTCTGATATGGAAAATCTTGAGGCAATTCGAAGGAAGAAGATTGAGGCTCAGAAGAATTTGCCTGGGCGCATTCAATATCAATCAGAGGAAGCTCAAGAACTCCAGTACAACAATGACTTGCTCGAGAATCCAACTCAAGAGCTAGCCCGAGCGCCAGGCTACGACCTCTTCATTGAGGAGATCGCACAAAGGCTTCGAAACACGATGGCAAGGCTGGAAGCACCTCATCGACATCACTCAGAAGTCATAACAATCGACTTCTTGACTACGGTCGATCGAACATATCACCACGGAGGAATCGGCCAGCGATGAAATCGCATCGATCTCCTACTCGAGAAATATCTTTCGAGCGATTGATGATCAACAAACTCCTCGGAGGTGATCGCTCACCATTCCGGCATGAGAATCTGCGGCGAGATGAACTACGAGGAGTATTCCTCGTGGGGTCGAGATCTATCATAGGTGCGGTCAACCTATTACTGCGTATCGTCGAGTACGACCACCTGATGATATAAACCCTTCTTTCCTACAAAGGAGGCGTCAAGAAGTCATTACTGGATGTCGGGCATTCTCGCCTAATCTCCGAGCATTACATTCATGGCCACCTCGATTTCGACCGGTGAACATGGAGAAGTTTGATGGTTCCCAAAATCCCATCGAATTCCTTGAGATCTATACCCACGGTGTCCGAAAGCGGCGCAGGAGGAGGAGAGCATGTGATGGCAAATTACCTTCCAACTGTGCTCGAAGGATCTGCTCGATCGTGGTTATTAAACCAACCACTCGAGTCGATTTACTCTTGGCAACACCTCTGCGACCTTCTACTGGCAAATTTCCAAGACACTTACAATCGCCCCGGAAAAGAGGATGACTTGCACCGGATGAGACAGAACGACAACGAGACTTTGCGCCAATTCATCAAGCGTTTTAATCAGGTTCGTAACTCAATTCCTGAAGTTTCTAATCATCTGTCATCAGGGCTTTCAAGCAAGGAGTCCGCAGTAGAAGGATAACAGAAGACATTGCTTTGAATCCTCCTACTTCTGTCGCTGAACTCTTTGAGATGGCTAATCGATATGCAACTGCCTCTGAGGCGGTCGAGTGGAACAACACAATAGATCGAAGACAATACCTCTCGAGCAGGCGACATCGATGAGAAGAAAGATAAGAAAGCAAAAAGTCTAAGAACAAGGCGAAGGGTCAAAAACCCCAAGCCAGCGGTTCCAAGGAAGTTTTGGCTGCGAATGATAAAGAGCCACACACCTCCAAGCCGCACTCTGACAGAGGCAAAGGTAAGCGCCCGATCGGAAAAATGATAAGCCTAGGTGGTGCCCTTTCCATAAAAAGGAAGGACATGACCTTCATAGAATCGCCGGTCTTCAACGAAAGCTTGAAGACTACTACAGCGACAAGGACCACTTCCCACTCTCGGCGGGTAGGGCAAGCGAGTGGTCATAAGTCATCGGATAGCGAGGAGGAGATGCCGTTCGGGATCCACAACACACCGTCGAACACATATCACGGGGATCATCGGCATATGAATCAAAGCGACGACTTAAGGTCGCGAGCGTGAGGTAAACTCCATAGATCCTCCTCTTGTCAATAAATTACGAAGTGGTGGAAGTCACCATCTCTTTCGAGAAGGGTGTTGCCGATTCCTTCAACTCGACGGTCGATACCCAATCGTGGTCGAACCCACCATCAACAATTGTCGGGTCAATCGAGTTTTGGTTGATGGTGGCGACTCGTTAAACATTTTGTTTATAAGTACCTGGATGACATGCAAGTACCGGGACCAAGGTAAGACCGATGCGATACTCTTTCCATGGAATCGTCAGGGATCTTCGGCTAAACCAATTGGCCAAGTTTCTCTTCCTTTAACATTTGGTTCACCAAGTAATTTCGAGACGAGAAAATCTCCTTTGATGTGGTCGATTTCGTCTGACATATAACGCCATACTCGGACGACCAACTTTGGCAAAATTCTAATGGCTACTCAATATGGATATCAATGTATTAAGATGCGAGGTCCCAAAGGAGTAATCACAATCCATTGTGACAAGAAGATGGCGCATACTGCGATCAGTCGATCCTCGAGATGGTTGGACAAATACCAACTCGAGAAGAAAGTCGACCTTCGACTAGCAAGTCGAAGCCTAAAAAGCTGCACCAAAGCCGAGCGACAAAGTCAAAGAGGTTCCTCACGGGCGCAGGGAGCCCTCAAGATCGCTCGCATCGAGGATACTTCCGACCCCAAATAGGAAGGCGCCTCATCGCCTTCCTCCGAGCTAACACAGATGTCTTGGCGTGGCAAGCATCCGACATGCCCGAGTCCCGTGGAGGTGATCGAGCACAGAGCTAACTACGGCGACAAAGTACTCGTAAAACAAAAATTACGAGATTTGCCCCTGATCGGCGAGATGCTATTAAATCGTAATTGGATAAGCTACTCAAAGCGGGCTTTATAAGAGGTCAACCACCCAGTGGTTGGCTAATCTGTAATGGTTAGAAAGTCAAGCGGCAAATGGCGTATGTCGTGAACTTCTTGATCTTAATAAAGCTTGTCCAAAAGGCGATTTTCCTTTACCTCGTGTCGATCGGTTGGTTGATTCTCTGCGAGTTGTGAAATGTTAAGTTTTTAGATGCATATGCGGATACCACCGGATCAATATGTGTCTAGACGATGAAGAAAAGACCGCATTTTGTTGGACCGAAAAGACGACTAGAGGGGGGGTGAATAGGAGCACGCTCACTTTTTCACAAAAGATGGATTCAACACAAATGGCACTCCAATAGCTATGCAAGCTATAAAGATCAATATACCAGTACAGCGGAAGACTAGTATTAAATCCAATCAAACCCCAAAGCAAAGCACCCAAAAACAACCAAAAACTCAAATCTCAAAGTGTTGGGCGGTCTGACCTCTCACAGGGCGGTCGACCGGTTTGCCTAATGATCGACCTCTAGAATGGGCGGTCGACCGCCTCGATGGTGAACAGAAAATCAGCAAAATCAGCCCGACAATCCAAACGAAAAACGACCTAACTTTTGATCCGTAAGGCCAAACTTCACGAAATTTGAACCACACCTTCCTAAAGATATTAGGAACCTATTCCAATCAAACATTTCAGAGATCCATGCCAAAGTTCCTATCTTTTTCAGTTTGAGCGAAGGAGGTTCAAAAACCGAGCCAAAAGCAAAATATGATCTAGAGACTTGCTCGTGGGTGATTGATGATCAAGATCATCCTAGATGGGTTCCCACATGTCACAGCAAGTTAGATCACGGCAAGAAACCAAGCAAAAACTCGCGGATCAAAGAAAGACCCCAAATCACCAAATAGAGAGAAAAAAGAGAATAGATTCATCTTGAGAGAAATCTCTTTGGATTGATTTGATATGGTATTGGTTTACTGACCACTCCATCAATGGAGGACAAAGACTCAATACATGAGCACGAAATCAAATCCAACTCTCTAGAACCCTAACCCCACTAATCCTCTCCCTAAGCAAAACTAGGGTTTCAAACACAATGAAAGGGTTGGGGTAGTGTCCGCCACACCCCTATTTATAGTGGAGGCTTAGACCTTCTAGAAGAGTAACCTAATGGGCTCCGTTAAGGCCCAAAACAAAGCGGGACACATACGCACGCGTTTTAAAGCGTCGTCTTCATCTCTTGACCTAATCCGCTTCACCTTGCACCATCTTTGCGCCGTGAGTTGGCAAAAGGTCATCAAGGCGGTATTTGGTAAAATTACAAAATACCCTTCTCGATCTTTTGCAAAGACCGAGTCCCATCTTCATGAAGCACCTCCATGCTTTCGCCGTGTAGGTTGATCCTGCGGCTCTCTTCATGTCGGCAAGTCTCTCCCATCCGGCTCCCACCGAAACCACCATGGCACTTGCAGACCCGCCGCTTGCAAGCTTGATCAACC
Organism: Phyllostachys edulis; assembly: GCA_036346405.1. Taxonomy (NCBI): domain Eukaryota; kingdom Viridiplantae; phylum Streptophyta; class Magnoliopsida; order Poales; family Poaceae; genus Phyllostachys; species Phyllostachys edulis. The sequence continues at coordinate 30,553,587 of CM070557.1, forward strand.
GATCGCCTGCAAGCGCCCGATTCGGTTACCCATTCATCGCACCACACTTGAGTTCATTGACCTCACCCCGGCATCGTTGATCGTTACGGACCTCGGCTCTCCAAGCCTAGTCCGATCATCCTCGCCGTTGACCGTCGTTGACCACCAAGCAACACGCGACAATAGACAAGCAAACGAATCCGGGAACAAGTTCTTCACAACTTGACCCACGTTAGTCAAAACATGCATCATGCAACACATATGCCATGAGACCCATGAACTTGACCTAACAAGCAAACATCGCCGCCACGAAGGACGACGAAACACATCAAAACCGGTCAGACCGCCACCTTGGCCGGCCTCGATCGCCCTCGGCTGCCGGTCGGGCCTTGACCGGCGGATCGACCGCCAATCCATGACTTAACCAAAATTTCCATCCTGGAAATCTGAAACCTACTGGAATTTTCAAACCAATAGAACTTTTGCACGAGGCTCCAAAATTATGAGACCAAGTCTGAAGCACCTTCTCACTTGCCTACACCTTCTATTTTGGCCCGGCTTGAATCAAAAATATTGCAAAGGCGGTCGACCGCTCAAACAAAGCGGTCAGACCGCTCCATCTCGGTCGACCGCCACTTTGGCGGTCGACCGCCAATGATTCATTCGAAAAAACCAAGTCAAGGCATGGCGGTCGATCACCACCATGGCGGTCGAGACCGCCAGAGGCTCGACAGAATCGAAATTTTGCCGAAAACACGTGATTCGACAAACCGTCAACGACATTGCCAATTGTAACATCATCCTAAGATCTCAGGCATATCCGCATGATATCCACAATCTCCCCCTTGATGAACACATTGGCAATTTTCCACAAATGCGAATTTGGAGGTTTGAAAAGTAAAAAACACGTCGTTTTCGCTCAAAGGCACAACTTGGTCCAAATGCAAGAAAAAGCAAAGGAAATGACCAAGCTGGCTCCAGAATAGTATTAGCATGTGAGATACGGCAAAAGAAGGCACGAAAGCTTCAAATTCCAGAAAGGTGTCAAAATCTCACTTAAGGTCCCATATGAAAGAACAATTGTTCGATATGACCTTTGATCATTGTGAGGATCAAGAAATGCAATTCAAGTTCAGAAATAGCAATAAAGCCATAAGAATGCAAATAAGAAACTCCCCCTCACTATGATCCTCAGATTTTCAATTTTTCTCCAAGTAGCTCCCCCTTTTTCAAACATCTTATCCCCAAACAACTTCTCCCCTTTTTAACATTTCTTCTCCCCCTTTGACAATGGAGTCATCAAGGAATCACGCCTTCCTCTCGTCCAGAGATGACAAATGCAGAATGAGGAAAAAGCATAAGATGGAGCATGTATGAAATGCAATGGAGTGGCTTCAATTTTTTTTGTATTTTTCAATTTTTGAGTACAAGAAGCTTTGGAGATTACCCAAAAGAACAAGTTAGCATTTCTAAGGTTGCACAAACAACATATCAAGCCTAACAGCGCTAGCAAGATCATGATAAGACATATATAACAAAGCTAAGCAAGAAGGCTCAATATAAAGCAATGAATTTTAGCATTTTAAGCAAAGCTTCAAATCTAGCAAGTTCATCAACAGTGATCCTAAAATGAAACTGGCCATGTCAAAATGTCAACGTGAGATCCAAAAGCTAACCATGACCACATTAAGAGACAAAAAGGTCCTGAATTGAATCATTTTGCTCAATTTTCTCAAACGCCCATTTTTCAACTGTTTTTCATTTGCAATGAATATTGAAGTTGACTAATGATCTAACTTAGTGATAAGATCCTGGACTAGGAGCCATCCACAAACTCATCCTAAGCTTCGACCAAAAGTTGATTAAAGGTATATCTTAGTGAAGAAGATCCTGGACTAGGAGTCATCCACAAACTCTTCCTAAGCTTCTACCAGGGCGACAAATCTTGAGGTTCATGTCAATTGTGACAAGCAGTCCCCATGAGATCGTCTGGATCATCAAACTATCTCCAAGTTCATGTCTTTGACATGCGTCTAAATAAGAGTAGTTTGGCACAATTTAAGCATAAGACAATCTTGAAGTTTGATTTTTCATTTTTCACAAGAGCAGTTTTAGATTTTCACGAACACAAGAAGCTCAAGTAATGATCAAAGCTAGATTCAAGAGCTAACAAATCAATTCTGACAGGGCCAATGTCACAAAAGGAGCACTAATTGCGTAACTAGCTAAACAATTCACAAATTGCTAATTTCTTAGTTCAAGTTGTTTTTCAAGTTCTAGCTCATACAGCAAAGACTTAGCTACACATGAGAAAGCATGATAATTCTAGCAAGTCAAATAACTAGACATGGCATTGAGCAAGAATTGAAATACTAAGGCTCCAATGGGTAATAAGCAAAGCTTCATCAATTTTAAAAGATAAGCAGAAAAGCTTATATTACAATGCATCTTTTTGGATTTTTCATATGAATGCAATATGATACAATGAGATGCAAGAAAAGCTCAAAAAGCCTAAAAGAACAAAAAGAATAACAAGTTCAAAAAGAAAATCAAGAAAAGATCAAATGAACAAGGAAAGATCAGAAAAGATCCAACTCCCCCTCAAACCAACCCATAGGGATAAATTACCCCTAGCTCACTCCTCAAGGTGGCAAACCTTGTTGGGTCTAAAGGCTTGGTGAGGATATCGCTAAGCGAGCCTCGGACTCCACCAAATGCAGCCACAATATCACCCTTCTCAACGTGGTCTCTAAGGAAGTGATAGCGAATGTCTATGTGTTTGGTCCTAGAATGTTGCCTTGGGTTTTTAGCAATGTTAATAGCGAAGTGTTGTCACGAGAAGAGAGGAACACTAGCAAAAGTTAACCCAAAGTCCTTAAGAGTGGAGACCATCCACAAAATCGACTCTGACAACTAGCGGCAGACTACATATTAAACTTCAAAGATGGATTGTGCAATGAAGACTACTTCCTAGAAGACCAAGAGACAAGAGAAGTGCCTAAGAAATGACATGTGCGGATGTGCTCTTCCTATCTAGCCTCTGACCCTAAATCGAATCGAAAACCCCGAATGGACGGTGAAGAAGAACAAGAATACCAAATGCCATCTTGAAGGGTAGAGTGTAAATACCGAAGATGCGCTTAACGGCTTGGCGATGTGAAGTCCTCGGTGGCGCTGAAACCTCGCAGCAGAGGCAGCATGAAGTGGATGTCGGTCTTGAGGCGATCAAATCTGAGAGGAGCCGATCATCTTTGCGGTACTCGCGTTGATCCACGGCTTCTCCTTCCTCATCTGGATCCAGCGATCGAAATCGCCATGGGAGTGGCGATCGATAAACTTGCGATCACCCATATCAAAAGCGCTTGAGCAAATCCTTGGTGTACCGTTTGATGGATGAAGATCCCTTCCTTGCATTGCTTGATTTGTAGCCCCAGAAAGTAATTGAGTTCTCCCATCATGCTCATCTCAAATTCCCTGGACATAGTCTCAGAAAAACTAGAAACAAGAGCATTAGAGGAACCACCAAAGATAATATCATCAACATATATCTGAACAAGCAGGAAGTCATTGCCATGCCTAAGAATGAAGAGAGTCTTATCAACTTTTCCCATTTCAAAATCATTCTTAAGCAAGAAGGTCTTAAGTCTATCATACCAGGCTCTAGGGGCTTGTTTAAGACCATACAAGGCTTTGGATAGCTTAAAAACATGATCAGGGTGCTTGGGATTCTCAAAACCAGGGGGTTGCCTAACATACACTTCCTCCTCTATAAAACCATTCAGAAAGGCACTCTTAACATCCATTTGATGCAACCTAAAACCTTTAGATGCAGCAAATGCAAGCAAGATCTTGAATGGCTTCTAATCTAGCAACAGAGCGAAGGTCTCATCAAAATCTAACCCCTCAACTTTGGCTAAAACCCCCGAGCTACCAATCTAGCCTTGTTTCTATCCACAGAACCATCCTCATTTTGTTTATTTTTGAACACCCAACGGGTTCCTATAACATTATGTCCACTAGGAGGTTCTACAAGATTCCAAACTTTATTTCTTTCAAAATTCTCTAACTCCTCATGCATGGCATTGACCCAACTAGCATCAGATAAAGCATGTGATATATCTTTGGGTTCAAAAGAAGCTACAAATGCAGAGTGAGAGAAAAGACTTAGATCATGATACCTGGAGCAGGTGACTCGCTCATGAATATTACCAATCATCTGATCCGGAGGATGTTGCTTCTGAATGTGCAAAGGAGCGCCTGGGGGAGATAGCATCTCCTCAACCTCCATGATCTTGGCTGATGAAGAAGTCGCAGCAGGAGCCTCAATTGGAGGTGAAGCAGTCGTAGCAGGTTCTGGAGCTTGAGCAGCTTGCACAGGAACATCAACAACAGGTGAAGGAGTAAAATCAAGTTCATCCTCATCTTCTTCAACAAAAATGCTCTCTGTCACCTGTAAGTCACCTGAAACATCGGATCTAGCTCCAGGGCTAGTCTCATCAAAAGTAACATTGCATGTCTCCTGGACAATGTTAGTTTCAACATTAAAAACCCGAAAACCCCTCGAATGAGCAGGATAACCTAGAAATAAACCATCACAAGTCCTTGATTCAAATTTATCTAGGTTTCCTGTCTTGAGAATAAAACACTTCGATCCAAAGACTCGAAAGTGAGAGCGAGAGGGTTTTCTACCAAAACGAAGCTCATATGAAGTCTTGCCCAAAGACGGTCTCAAAAGACACGATTTGAAATATGGCAAGTCTGTAGCAATAGCTTCGCCCAAAATCTCCTCGGTGTGCTATACTCATCCGGCATCGTCCTAGCCATCTCGACTAGAGTCTGTTCTTCCTTTCCACAGCGCCATTTTGTTGAGGGGCGTGTGGAGAAGAGAAGCGATGCTCAATCTGCGCTTCGGCACAAAAGAGGCAAAGAAGCATTCTTGAACTCCGTACCATTATCACTTCGGATCGCTCTCAAGGCACCAGGAAGTTCAGAAGCCAAACGAAGAACAAGATCATGAAAGTGATCAAAAGCCTCATCCTTGAAGCAAGAAAGAACACTCAAGAATATCTCAAAAATCATCGACTATGACAAGAATGTACCAATTGCCACCGTCGCCGAACCCTAGCGGGACCAACGGTATCCATATGAAGCAAGCGTCGGTCCGTCGGTCATAACCATAGTCAATGAGCGGGTGTGGCGGCAACTTGCTTGCCATGCCTACATGGCGCACATCTGACATCCTTGACGACTTTGAGTTTAGGCAAACCTCTCATGAGATCAAGGCCGCTAACTCGTGTCGGATGATCAAAACCAATGTGCCCCAACCGTCGGTGCCAAAGCCGGATATCGAAGAAGAAGCAATTAAGCACTTAAGGGATCCGGCAAGAGATTAGAAAAATCAGCTCAAAAATTCTACCAACTCTAGAAATCCCAAAAGCGAGCTCACCAAAAGAATCAAGCACACGACATGCATTCTTCTTAAAAGCAGGTCTCATAGCCATCATCAAGAAGTCAGTGAGACGAGAAGGAGATTGTACCTCAACTTAGACACAAGCGCGGCGTCCTTGAGAATGAACTTGTCGTTCACCCTAATCATTCCAGTTCCTTCAATGCGCCCTTGTGTATCATCTCCAAAGGTGATGAAGTCATCACCGGTTGATCGCGTGAAGGAGGTGAACCATCTTGAGTCTCCGGTCATGTGGCGTGAACACGGTCGACGAACCATGTGTTCTTCCCCTTCGCGCCAATCACGAAAATCAAGGAACAAAGAGCGATGTGTCTCAATCTGGGGTTAGTTAAAAGCGACTTAGGAACCCGATCTTGAGACACTCGTCTGAAAGTAGTATGCAAAGCGGATGTGCTATCATTGACTTTATTAGCGGTTCTATTATGAGCAATGGTAACCAGAACATGATATGCATCCTGTCTAGGAACATGGTGATGAGCATGTGCAACAAATTCTAGACTGGGGTTCTTCTTTTGTACATGACCATGTCTCATAAAAGCTCTAGGTTGATTAGATGACATTCTAGCAATATTTTTCTTAGCGTTCTTCAACCTCACGTGAGAACTCAACCAAATGTCCACTCTTCTTGCAATAGGTGCAATGGTATTTTGTACCATTGGGAGAAGCACCTTTTGGCTTAAAAGAAGGTTGGACAAACCCCGCAGATTTAAAAGCAGTTTTTGCGGGTTGGGTTTTAAATTCAACTAAGCCATTTTCCAAGACACGAATGACATTAGGCTTGGACATGTCTGAAGCAGAGTTGTATCCTAAACCTTGCTTCTTAAAAGGAGTTTTAGATTTATCTAGAATCATGTTTAACTGTTTTTCACCATTAGAGAATCTTTCTAAAGTATCCTTGAGATATGCATTCTCTTTCTCAATATTAGCACATGATTCACAAGTCTTGCCCTTAATGGCTCTAGCATGTTTCTCCTTAAGATGAGCAACTTCAAGCTTATAGGCAGCACAAGAGGCACAAGATGTAGAATCAATTGTGTCCTTAAGCTTGGCAAATTTAGCTCTAACTGCTTCTAGAATATCCTTAACTTCATGTTCGCGTTCTAATCAGAAAGAGCAAAAGCTAGATTTCACATTACCAGAAGCATCCAACTTGCTAGACTCTAAGCATTTTTCACATGGAGCAGATTTAACATCAATTAGCTCAGTTCTAGCATTTTCAAGTTGATGCAAAGCAATATCATGAGCAGATTGCAGTTTAGACAGTTCGGAGTGCAAAGCATGGCAGGATGAACATTCATCAACATCTAGACTCTTAGCATTCACAATCTCTAATGTCAAATTCTCGACTTGTGATTCTAGATCCTTGTTCCTAGCCATGGTGAACTTTAAAGCTTTATCTTGACTAAGCAATTGCTCATACATGTTATCGCATCTAGCGTAAAGAACATCATAGGAGAGAGGTACCTCATCGTCGTCATCGGCGTCATGAGTCGGCCATGAAGCACATGGGTGAAGTCCTTGGCCTTCCTTTCTTGTCTTGAGGATCTCCTCCTCCTTGTCCTCCTCGCTCCCGAGTCCACATCGCTCATGGATTGATCTCCAAAAGCGGCAAGGACCCGGTGGCGACCTTCATGAGCTTGGCAAACATCATACTTGGACTTGCCCCTTGAGGCTTCTTCCAGCAAAGCTTCTCAATCTTGTGGTTGCCCTTACCTTTCGGCTTGGGGCGGTTGGCGGATGTGATATAGCTCTCCACACTCATAGCATGTCACAGGCCACCTCTCTCGCTTTTCGACATTGTTATATGCCCGTGTGACTTTCTTGGCTAAAAGAGGTAAATCAGCCTCGGGAAGACTTTCAAACTCTTCTTCTTGAATAGCGAGATAAACACGCAAGAGAAAAACCAAAAGAAGACTCGGAAGAACCATCGAGTCCTTTGAAAGGATCACCACCAAAGCCATGTTATCCTTCTTAGGATTACCGCCTCTTGATCTCATGAGTCTTTAGCTTGCTATAAAGCAGCTCTAAAGTGAGATTAGAGAGATCGACGTTCTCCTCTATGGCAGTTGCCTTCATCTCCCACTCCTTGGTGTTGATTGCACCCAAGAGGTGGGTGGCATTCTCAGATTGAGAGTATTCAATGTCAACAGCTTTCATCTGATTGATCACCTTGTTAAAGCGAGTAAAGACGTCATCGATGCTCTCACCAGGACGCATCTCGAATTTGTTGTACTCTCGCTTGTAGACATTCTGACGCACTTGCTTGATCTGGGACGATCCCTCATGGTAAGTTTCGAGGGTGTGCCAAATCTCATGTCTTGATCGCAAGATTACAAATTCTATCGTACTCTTGCCTACCAAGCCCAAAGATATAGAAGGTTCTTTGCCTTGTTGTTGTTAGCCAAGAGGGTCTTTGAAGCCGTGCCAGAGCAACTTCGAGCAAAACGAGCGGGGATCGAACAACCTCCCATATAGCTTGTCCTTCGCTCTCAAGGAAGACTCGCATGCGATTCTTCCAATAGGCATAGTCGAGCCCATCGAAGACATGCGGCTTGGTCGAGTACTTATCCATCGCCAAGTTCAGTGACCGGTTAAGATCAAGATTGAACTAACCGGGCTCTGATACCACTTGTTGGACCGAAAAGGCGACTAGAGGGGGGGTGAATAGGAGCACGCTCACTTTTTCACAAAAGATGGATTCAACACAAATATCACTCCAATAGCTATGGAAGTTATGAAGATCAATATACCAGTACAGCGGAAGACTAGTATTGAATCCAATCAAACCCCAAAGCAAAGCACCCAAAAACAACCAAAAACTCAAATCTCAAAGTGTTGGGCGGTCTGACCTCTCACAGGGGCGGTTTGACCTCTAGAATGGGCGGTCTGACCGCTCCTGATGGTGAACAGGAAAATCAGCAAAATCAGCCCGACAATCCGAAACGAAAAACGACCTAACTTTTGATCCGTAAGGCCAAACTTCACGAAATTTGAACCACATCTTCCTAAAGATATTAGGAACCTATTCCAATCAAAGATTTCAGAGATCCATGCCAAAGTTCCTATCTTTTTCAGTTTGAGCGAAGGAGGTTCAAAAACCGAGCCAAAAGCAAAATATGATCTAGAGACTTGCTCGTGGGTGATTGATGATCAAGATCATCCTAGATGGGTTCCCACATGTCACAGCAAGTTAGATCACGGCAAGAAACCAAGCAAAAACTCGCGGATCAAAGAAAGACCCCAAATCACCAAATAGAGAGAAAAAGAGAGAATAGATTCATCTTGAGAGAAATCTCTTTGGATTGATTTGATATGGTATTGGTTTACAGCCACTCCATCAATGGAGGACAAAGACTCAATACATGAGCACGAAATCAAATCCAACTCTCTAGAACCCTAACCTCCACTAATCCTCTCCCTAAGCAAAACTAGGGTTTCAAACACAATGAAAGGGTTGGGGTAGCTGTCCAGCACACCCCCTATTTATAGTGGAGGCTTAGACCTTCTAGAAGAGTAACCCTAATGGGCTCCCGTTAAGGCCCAAAACAAACGGGACACATACGCACGCGTTTTAAAGCGCCGTCTTCATCTCTTGACCTAATCCGCTTCACCTTGCACCATCTTTGTGCCGTGAGTTGGCAAAAGGTCATCAAGGCGGTATTTGGTAAAATTACCAAAATACCCCTTCTCGATCTTTTTGCAAAGACCGAGTCCCATCTTCATGAAGCACCTCCATGCTTCGCCACGTGTAGGTTGATCCTGCAGCTCTCTTCATGTCGGCAAGTCTCTCCCATCCGGCTCCCACCGAAACCACCATGGCACTTGCAGACCCGCCGCCTTGATCAAGCTGGATCGACCGAATCGCCCGTTCGGTTACCCTTGTCCATTCTGCACCACACTTGAGTTCATTGACCTCACCCGGCATCGTTGATCGTTCTGGACCTCAGCTCTCCAAGCCTAGTCCCGATCATCCTCGCCGTTGACCGTCGTTGACCACCAAGCAACTCGCACAAACAATAGACAAGCAAAGCGAATCCGGAACAAGTTCTTCACAACTTGACCCACGTTAGTCAAAACATGCATCATGCAACACATATGCCATGAAACCCATGAACTTGACCTAACAAGCAAACATCGCCGCCACGAAGGACGACGAAACACATCAAAACCGGTCAGACCGCCACCTTGGCTTGGTCGTCGCTCGCTCCGGCCGCATCGCCACCAAAGGCCGGTCTGACCGCCAATCCATGACTTAACCAAAATTTCCATCCCGAAATCAAACCCTTGGAATTTTCAAACCAATAGAACTTTTGCTCGAGGCTCCAAAATTATGAGACCAAGTCTGAAGCACCTTCTCACTTGCCTACACCTTCTATTTTTGGCCCGAATTTCGAATCCAAAATATTGCAAAGGCCGGTCGACCGCTCAAACAAAGCTTGTCAGACCAGCTCCATCACGGGTCGACCGCCACTTTGGCGGTCGACCGCCGAGGTTCATTCGAAAAAACCAAGTCAAGGCATGGCCGGTCTGACCACCACCATGGCCGGTCAGACCGCCAGAGGCCTGACAGAACTGAAATTTTGCCGAAAACACGTGATTCGACAAACCGTCAACGACATTGCCAATTGTAACATCATCCTAAGATCTCAGGCATATCCCCATGATATCCACACATTTATTACACCATTTGGTATATTTTGCTATGTCAAAATGCCATTTGGTCTAAAAAATGCCGGTGCTTCTTTTCAACGCTTGATGCAAGCAACTTTTTCATCTCAATTAGGCCAAAATCTAGAGGCCTATGTTGATGATCTAGTTGTTAAAAGCATCAAGAGACTTAATCATATTACTGACCTACAAGAAACATTCGACATTTCAGAAAACATCGCTTAAAACTCAATCATGAGAAGTGTGTGTTCGGAATCTCTTTAGGAAAATTGCTTGGATTCCTAGTATCTATGCGAGGAATCGAAGCAAATCCCGAAAAGATCAAGGCCATTCTCCAAATGCGCCCCCCAACCACAAGGAAAGAAGTTCAGAAACTCACGGGGTGCATGGCGGCTTTAAGTCGTTTCATCGCACGACTGGGAGAAAAGGGACTACCTTTCTTTAAACTTCTAAGGAAACATGAAGGTTTTGAGTGGTCGAAAGAGGCGAACGCTGCCTTTGAGAATGTCAAGAGGTACCTTACGAGTGCTCCTATTTTGGTCTCTCCGAGGCCAGAAGAAACACTCTTAATTTACCTAGCTGCCACGCCACAGGCAGTAAGCGCAGTACTGGTCGTAGAACGTGAAAACGTACAACTACCAGTTTATTACGTGAGTGAAGTTTTACACGGGCCTAAGGAGCGTTACCCTCAGGTCCAAAAGCTTCTATATGCCCTCCACATGTCTTCGAGGAAACTGCGGCATTATTTTCAGGCGCACAAACTAGCTGTGCCGTCTGAGTTTCCCTTAGGAGCGATCCTCCACAATAGAGAAACAGCGGGACGCATGGCAAAATGGTCAGTCGAACTTGGGGAGTTCGACATCCATTTCGTGTCCCGAACGGCCGTTAAATCCCAGATCTTGGCAGACTTTGTCGCCGAATGGACAAATCTGAACTGTTCAGGGATCCCAAGATCTGATTCCCACGACCGATGGGCGATGTACTGACGGGTCACTTACTTTAAGTGGCTCGGGTCAGGGTAGTCTGGTATCTCTCTGGAGAGACCTTAAAGTATGCCATACAATTAAACTTTCGGGCCACTAACAACGTGGGCGAATCTGAAGGTTTGCTAGGCGGCATACTGAAATGAAAGCTCTCGATTCGCCGACTACTTGTGAGAGGAGACTCTCAACTAGTCGTGAATCAAGTCGGAAAAGAGTACCAGTGCTCTAATCCGACAATGTCTCGGTACTTATCGGAAGTGCGTAAGCTAGAAAAGCATTTTTAGGTTTCGAGGCACAATTCATCCTCGAAGGATAATTTCTCGAGACGACCGACTTGCTCGAATAGCTTCTTCCCGATCTGAAGTACCAAAAGGAGTCTTCTTGGAACAACTCGAGCGGAGTCTCGGTCGACGAACCAGAAACACCTCCTATTGAGACAGCCTCTCTAGAATACGAGGATACATGGATGACACCCATCTATGCATATCTTCAGAAGGGTTCTTGTAACATCCCAATTTTCAGAACCTTAAAAATCATTTGAATAGTTGGTAGAGAGAAAATTCACCATTTGGATTTATTTGAATTTAAATTAAAAGCTTAATATTGGACCTTGTGTAACAAAACAATTTAAAATGAATAATTCCAACATGAACAATAGTCAAAACTATTTTATTTGGATTCTATGAGCTTGGATATATTTTCTAGAATTTTCTCGAATTTTTCCAAGGTCTTTTGCTATTTTCCATTGCTTATTTGAATTTCGGTATTTTATTAAAAAGAAAAAGCTATTTAAATCTCCAAATAGAATTAGGGCCGAATTCCTTGGCCCATCCTGTTCATCTCATTCAAACCCTCCTCCACCGTTGGATCGTGGCCGAAGCGGTCAGATCTCGCCATGCAAGGCCTCTCTCTCTCTCGGCGGGTGGGCCCTTCTGGTCGTCGTCTTCGTCGCCTTCGTCTTGGCGTTAAAGCAACCGCCATGAGCGGTCAGCGCCAAAGCTTCACGCTGGCACCTCCAACCTCCCGTTCCTCATGAAGCTGCGACGACCTCCACGACCACGCCGCCACCCCAAGACCCCCTCATCCCGCGGCGGTTGCGCCCACGTTCATGCTTGCCGCCGCCACGACCTCCACGTAGCCGCCTCGAGCTCCCGGCCCCTATAAAGGCACCCCGGATCGCACCGCCTCCTTTCTCAAACCCCAACTCACCTCCTCCTCCGTGCTCCGCCGTCGCGGAATTCGTGTTCTTCTCCGCCGCCACCGAGGCTTAGAGCTTCGATTCGCGCCTCCGTTGCCCCAGCGTCGCGTCGCCGCCACCGTTGGACTCGCCGTGTCGCCGCTGGGTGGTGCTCGCCTCGCCTTCGCCGTCGGAGGAGCCCTCTAGCCGCTGCCCGTCGAGCCCGTACCACCTCCTCCGCTCCGACCTGCGCCACGGCCACCGCAGCTACCTCGACCACCGGAGGTACCTCATCGTGATCGCTTTAGCACCCTCTACCCTTTGGTACCACCCATCGCCACCGGATCGCCGCTGTCACGGCGACCATCGGTCGATCTTGCCGCCGCCGTCGCCGCCGACGTCCTCGCCGGCGTGGACGCCAGTCACGAGCCACCTCACCTCCGTGCTGCGTGTCATCCGGGTGGCGCGCGTCGGCGCCACAGCCACAGGAGTCGCCACCTCGGCCCTCTCTCGGTCGGTGGCTCGGTGGACTTGGTCGCGTGGTCGGGTCACCGACATGTGGGTCCCACATGTCAAGAAATCTTTAATTCTTTTAAATTCCCGAAATCCTTCACGACGTCACCTTGCGCAATAATTAGAATTTCCTTTAGAAAAACAATTCAGGAAAATTGTTAAATAATGATTTAGGTTTAAAATTTGTAAAATTCATAACTTTTGCATCAAACTCCAAATTGGGTGTTTCAAATTTCTAAATTCATATAAAATTAAGATCTAGCTAATCAAACCAAAATTTTTTAATTTGATTTTGTTTAAAATTAGAAATTCATTTAAATTTCAAGAGTTAGGTTAAAACTTGTAAAATTCATATCTTTTGAATCCTAACTCCAAATCCATCCATTCAAATTCCTAAATTCGTCTAAAATCCAGATCTATCTATTGGAGCTTTTTATTTATTTTATTGGAGTTATTTGCTTCTGGTTTTATTTAGTTTGTTTGTTTGTGTGGATTTGCGAGTAGACTTCGATTCTTTGGAAGAGTTGAAGAAGAAGGAGGACCTTTCCAAGATCAAGATCAATTCCTAGATCCTTTTCAAGGCAAGCTATGCCCTTGACCATTTTGCTTCCCAGTTTATAAAAGTATTTTAATTCAAATTTCTGCATCTTAATTCAAGTATTTATTTAAAAGCTTTTGGGTGCGAGTTAAATCCAAATTGATATGCCTCCTTGTGTAATTGTTATGCCATGATCCTTGTCACCCTAGTTGATAATTAGTTGGTTAATATTGTAGCACCAACGTGGGTTGGTTAGTACGATTAGGCGCTTAGCCATGCCACTTAATCATTTGTCATGTAGATTACTATATAAATTTGACTAAGTGAATATGCAACTATGTGATAAAAGCTGTGTGTACTATGTGTCTTTGTGGCATGTGTTGCACTTAAAACCAATGGGGTGGTAAAAGGATTTGAACTGGGGCAAGTGGTGGAAAGCTGTGTGAAAGGGTGGACTGTGAACTGTGTGGACTTTGTGAACTATAATAATCTGTGTGTCTATGTGGTTTGGTTAGCTTGTGGAAGTCTTGCCTTGGTCAATTAAGGACCTCACCATGTGCTCTAAAGAACTGAGCTTCCTGTCGACCACTTGTCTGCTTTTGAGGCGGGCCTAGCATAGTAAGATAAGGTATATCAAATGCTTTGTTATGATTAGTGTTAGCTACACTAATTGTATCTTGTGGGTAAAGTGTACAAACCTCTGCAGAGTGTAACTTAATCTATTCGAATAGCCGCGTCCGCGGTCATGGACAATGCTCGGGGATTTGACACTAGGGGTAGATTTTCATAAAACTGTGTGGGAAGGGAGCTATGTGAATAAATCATCTAGCTATGTGAATAACTTTGTTAGGGTCAGTGTGTGTCTTTGTGAAATAACTTGTTAAAATTATTATCGTCTATTTGTTTTACTGTCTTTAATCTATTAAATTGTATTCAATTGCAAAAGTTGCATTTATGCAAAAGAGCCCTGTAATGCCTTTCTCTTGTAATAAGCCCGCATGTATACATTGCATTTACGTGGTGTGGCTTTGTAGTACGGTGTGTACTCACGCTTGTTTGACGAATCAAGCAGAGGAGGAGTCTTCACCGACTTACGAGGACGAGTACATCGAAGGTGCTGATCATGAGGTCTTGATCGATCGGTGTTCTGTGGCGAATCGATGGGGTGCCACTACCGCTTATGTTTCATTCTTTGCTTATTTCCTATGTTAGCCTGCGTGGCTCAATATTTGTAAACTCGACCTTAAGGTCAAAACCATTATTTGATTATCAAAGTTAACCGCTTATGTTACTATTCGCTTGTATGGAGCGATTGCCATCTTTGTTGACCTGTGTGCACTAGCATGATCTCGGCTAGTCGTTAAACCTGAGGGTCCCGAACCGTAGTTTTGGGTCCCGACAAAAGTGGTATCGAGCTGGAGTTGATCAGAGGTCTAGACCTTAGTTAGATTGGCGCTCGAGTGTCCAAATTATTTTCTAAGAGAAAATTAACTTACAAGACTAAATGAATTGCTTAACTCCTCTTACATCTTTCTTGACTCATCTATTGCTGGAATTTCTTTCCTCTCCCCATTGCTTTAACGTGGTTCTTACCTCTTGTCTGCCTTGACAGATGCCTTACCTTCGCACCTTTGGAGATTGCAACGGAGGACTTGCCGCAGAGTGTGGAAGCGCTGCAGACACTTGAGGCTTCGATCGCCCAATGTATCGTGGGCGGCAAGTACATGGTCAACGGACGAGATCGTGGTGTGATCTGCCGCCTGACGGTTTACGCCAGGAGGAACACTAGAGGCAGCCAGCCTTTGGACATCTCAGTCAGGAGGATCACCTTCACGCAAGGAATCCAGGAGTCATCACGCTTGGCCATACTCCGAGTCTGCCACATCTACGCGGAAGAACTGCAGAACACCGTCTTCCGCTACCATCCTAGAGCTGCTTCAGGGGAGCTATCCGCGCACTTTCCGTCTACAAACGGGGAGGGCAATGCCACAGTGGTGCATCTTGCACGATTCACATTTGCCAAGAAGGGTCGTTGGAGATGGCCGCCACCGAGGTGAGGTGCGCCTATCGAAGCCCGAAGAAGCCGAGAAAGGATCGCCAGACTAGAGCACGCTCTCTACGGTCAACATGAGCTCGAAGATGATCAAGAGGAAGATCCAGAAGAAGTCGAAGAGGATCCAGAGGAGATTCCAGAGGATCCAGTCGAGCTCAAGACACCAGAGGAGCCACCAGACTGCACCAAAGACACTGCTCGCTTGCCGCGCATTCGAGAACGGCATCGAACCAGCCATGAGGATGCCACCACTCGTGAGTCTACACTAGTGTGAGCGCAGCCGTGGTCATGAGGCTTCTCGAGGAGTAGTTAGTTTAAGTTCCATCTAGTCGAGCTTAGCCATTTTCCTTTTCATAGTCGCCCTTTAGGCGGTAGCTTGTGTGCTTAGGTTCGCTTTATTTTCCTGTGTGTAAGTGTGAGCCGCAAAAGCCCTTAGGCATTTGTTGCGACCATGCTATTAAGCTATTAATGAAGATTATTTTATTCAAGTTTCTTGAGATGTGTTTGTTGGGTTAATCTACTTCCCGCCTAGTTCTTAACTCACCTTGTGCTCTCTACCTTATCTCGACCCATGGAACCTCACCAGATGGTTCAGACTCGCCATACCGCAAGTGGATCCGGAGCCCAAGGATCGGCAGTAACGAGCAAACCCTCACGGAGCAGTACCACCCCAAGCACCTCCTATTGACTTGCGTAACTTCTGAGCTTTCATGGCAAAGACAAACTCGATGATGTATACGATGATGAACCAGATGCGGACTATGAACAACAACAACAACATCAACAACAATCGTCGAGGAGCCCGATCGCTCATGGTCATCGAGGACCATCCAAGTTGGTGAATTCATGAGGACCCGTCCGCCAACTTTCTCTCGACATGTCACGCCAAGAGAGGTCGATGATTGGCTTCGTGATTGAGAGGAAGCCGCTGATCACCCAATGCAATGATCATGAGAAGGTTTTGTATGCCACCCATCGATGGAGGGTGTAGCTGGCGAGTGGTGGGAGAACTTCACAAGCGGCGCATGGAGCACCGCAGAATATCACTTGGGAAGAATTCTCCATGCAGTTTTTCGCCAAGATTATCATGTACCAAGGCATTATGGATTTGAAGAAGGATGAGTTCCAAGCTCTCAAGCAAGGGGTATGTCGATGATCGACTACTGAACAAGTTTTCTCGGCTAGCCCGCTATGCTCCAGAGGATGTCGCTCATCGTGAGTCTCGCCAGAGCTTCACTCAAGGGTCTCGAACTCAGATCGCAAGTCACTGCTTGCCCACACCTTCCTGCATTTCCAGAGTTGGTTAACAAGGCATTGGTTATGGAAGACAAACGCAAGGAACGGAGGACCACCGCAAGCGTGGGATGATTGAGAAGGAAGCCATCACCACAACAACAGAGGGCAAGAGTAGTGCCACAATAGCTTAATCGCTTCCACCACGAGTGCTTTCAGACACCGCACCGCCTTCAAAGACTCGTCCTTTCGTTCGAATTCTCAGAACCCTACACCACCAACCCCACCTCAGGAACAACAACCGCAGAGTGAACCAAGAGTGTGTTACAATTGCCGTCCACCAGGCATTTTGCTAATCGGTGTCCTCGAAGGAACTATCACCCCAATTCGCTTCAACCTTGGAGCAACACCGCCAAGACCCCAACGCAGAACAACCAAGGAGTTTCTCAGTGGAACCATCAACCAGAGGAGCCGCGGTCCATTGTCGAGGTCGTGTTAATCACGTCACCTTGAAGGAGCCAGAAGCACCAGACGTCAGTCTTGGGTAAGTTCCTAGTGAATTCAAGACTGCTTGCTCATTTGATTACGAGCTTCAGATTCGCTTGTTTTGGAGTTTTTGCAACCAAGAATAAATTGGAAGTTATGCATCTTAAGCGTACTCTGTTAGTCCGATACCGAGCAGAGCTAAGTTCTAATGTGGGTTGTTTAGGGCTAAGTTACTCATAGTCGAGTTGAGTTTCTAGCTAACCTAATTATTCTAGACACCCAAACCATAGATGTCATCCTTGGCATGGATTGGTTAACCAAGCACAAAGCCGTGCTAGATTGTGGTCAAGAGCCGTTATAATCGAGGATACCAAAGGAAACAAAGTGGAGTTCCTAGCTACCTCAAGGCGTAATGGGCATTTGTTAGTCAATAGCACCAAGACCGTCGCGTTGGAAGATGTGCTACCGTCAAGGAGTATCCAGATGTATTCCCGAAGAGTTACGAGGATGCCACCGGATCGTGACATCGAGTTTGTCATCGATCTAGTGCCAGAACAGCCCCATCTCAAAGAGACCCTATCGGATGCCGGTACCGATGAGTTAGTAGAGATGAAGAAACAGATAGAAGAACTTTTGGAGAAAGGTTTTGTGAGGCCTAGTTCGTCGCCTTGGGGAGCACCAGTCTTGTTTGTCAAGAAGAAGGATGGAAGCATGAGAATGTGCATCGACTACCGAGCTCTCAATGAAGTCACTATCAAGAATAAGTACCCATTGCCCCGGATAGATGATCTGTTTGATCAAATGAAGGGAGCCGGAGTGTTCTCGAAGATCGACTTGCGATCAGGTTACCATCAGTTGAAGATCTGTCCCAAGGATATACCTAAGACCGCTTTCTCAACGCGGTATGGACATTATGAGTTCCTAGTCATGTCCTTTGGTCTGACCAATGCCCCTGCCTATTTCATGAACATGATGAATAAGGTATTCATGGAGTATTTGGACAAATTTGTAGTTGTATTCATCGATGACATTTTGGTTTACTCCAAGTCAAGAAGAACATGTCAACACCGAGATTAATCCTAGAGAAGCTCGGGGAGCATCGATTGTATGCTAAGTTTAGCAAGTGTGATTTACGGAAGAAGGAAGTGGATTTCCTTGGTCATGTAATGACAATTTGCAGGAGTAGTGATTGACCCCGAAGGTAAAAGTCAGTATACATTGGGAATGTTTCAAGACCGCATCACTCGATTCGCATTTCTTAGGATTAGCGAGGATATTATCGCCGCTTCATTGAAGGATTTTCATCAATTGCTAAACCTCTTACGCAATTGTTGAAGAAAGAGAAAAGTTTACTGGACCCCTGACTTGTGAAGAAAGTTTTCAAGAATTGAAGAAGCGTTTGACTTCAATTTTGATCTTGATTCGCCAGATATTCGCAAGGATTTTGATATCTATTGTGATGCTTCGCGTCAAGGATTAGGATGTGTCCCGATGCAAGAAGGAAGAGCCGCCGCCACGCGTCAAGGCGATTAAGACCGCATGAAGAAAATTACCCTACCCATGATCCGGAATTAGGCTGCCGTGGTGCATGCTTTGAAGATTTGGCGTCATTACCTCATCGAGAATCGCCGTGAGGTATACATGATCATAAGAGCTTGAAATATATTTTCACTCATCGATCTGAATATGAGGCGAGAGAAGATGGCTAGAGTTGATAAAGGATTATAATCTTGGAATCCATTACCATCCTGGTAAAGCCAATGTCGTTCAGCAGATGCTTTGAGCAGAAGAGTCACCGCAATGCTCGAAGTGAAAGAGCCTTGTTCAAGCTTCAAGAGGAATTCGAAGTGAAGCTAGAAGTAGTGTTCAAGGATTTGTGGCGATCCGAAGTGCGATCCACTTTGGAGAAGCAGATTCAAGCTCAAATTAAAGACTCGAGTTCTCCGACATTAAGAAGAAGATGATGTAAGGGAAGTTCAAGGACTTCACAAAGGATGACCGGATATCTTGTGGATCAATGAACGATCTGCGCTCCAGATATTGATGGATTGAGACAGCTGATTTTGAAGGAGGCCCATGACTCAAAGTATTCGATTCACCCTGGTAGTACTAAGATGTATCAGGATGTTAAGAATAGGTTTTGGTGGCCGAATCTGAAACGAGACGTCGCAGAGTTAAATGCGCCTTGTGCGACGTGTGTCAAAAGTTAAAGCGTAACATCGAGGCCAGCAGTGTCTGTTGTAACCCTTGAAGATTCCAGAATGGAAGTGGGAAGAAATCGGAATGGATTTCATTACCGGTTTACCCAAGACTCACTCGGGTTACGATTCGATTTGGGTAATAGTGGATCGTTTGACTAAAGTTGCCCATTTCTTACCAGTCAAAACCACGTACTCAGGAGATCGTCTAGCAGAGCTGTACATGTCGAAGATTGTCAGTTTGCATGGTGTACCTAAGAAGATAGTGTCAGATCGAGGATCTCAGTTCACCTCCCGATTTTGGCAGAGTTTACATGAAGCTTTAGGGACTCACCTAAATTTCAGTACTGCGTATCATCCCAGCACGGATGGGCGGATCGAAAGGGTTAACCAGATATTGAAGATATGTTGAGAGCTCGTGTTCTAGCAAATGCTACCCGTTGGGATAAGAGTTTACCATATCACGAAATTCTCGTACAACAACAGTTATCAAGCCAGTTTACAAATGTCACCATTTGAAGCTTTGTATGGTCGTGCTTGCGTAACCCCGTTGAAGGCCGGGTCGTAAACAAATTAACGTCTGATCTTTGGTCCGGATATTATTCAAGAAGCAGAAGAGCAAGTGTCCATGATCAGAGAGAGGCTAAAGATAGCTCAGTCGAGGCAAAAGAGTTATGCCGATAATCGTCGCCGTGATCTCGCCGAGCCGAAGATTTTGTGTATCTCCGAGTTACGCCTCGAGAGGTGTGAAAAGGTTCCATGCCAAAGGAAGCTTGCCCCTCGGTATGTTGGTCCGCTCAAGATTTTGGATCGCCGTGAGAAGTAGCTTATCGCTTGAGCCGCTGAGCCGCTAGCGGAGTCCATGATGTCTTTCATGTCTCTCAGTTGAAGAAGTGTCTTCGTGTGCCGGAAGAACAAGCACCATTAGAGTCAATTGAACTAAAAGAAGACCTCACCTACAAAGAACAACCGGTCAAGATTTTGGATGTCGCAGAACGTCGGACCGTATAAGACATTGCTTTTTGCAAGGTGCGATGGAGCCACCACTCGGAAGGTGAAGCAACGTGGGAGCGTGAAGAAGAGTTGAAAGCCGAGTTCCTCAAATTTTTCTCCGGCTAGCCTTGAATCTCGGTCGAGATTCCTCTAAGGGGAGGTTTGTAACATCCCAATTTTCAGAACCTTAAAAATCATTTGAATAGTTGGTAGAGAGAAAATTCACCATTTGGATTTATTTGAATTTAAATTAAAAGCTTAATATTGGACCTTGTGTAACAAAACAATTTAAAATGAATAATTCCAACATGAACAATAGTCAAAACTATTTTATTTGGATTCTATGAGCTTGGATATATTTTCTAGAATTTTCTCGAATTTTTCCAAGGTCTTTTGCTATTTTCCATTGCTTATTTGAATTTCTCGTATTTTATTAAAAAGAAAAAGCTATTTAAATCTCCAATAGAATTGGGCCAATTCCTTCGCCCATCCTGCTCATCTCAGCCCAAACCCTCCTCCACCGTTGGATCACGAGCGGCCGATTCGCCGCCTACAAGCCGCTTCGCTCCTCTCTCGACGGGTGGGCTCACATGGTCGCTGTCTTCGTCGCTTTCGTCTTCGGCGTTAAATGAAAGCAACCGCCATGAGCGGTCAGCGCCGAAGCTTCACGCGCGGCGCCTCAACCTCCCTGCTCTCCATGAGTCGCAAGACGACCTCCACGACCACGCCGCCACCTCAAGAACCCCTCATCTCATCACGGCGGTTGCGCCACGTTCAGAATCGCCGCCGCCACGACCTCCACGTAGCCGCCGCCCGAGCTCCCGGCCCCTATAAAGGCACCCCGGATCGCACCGCCTCCTTTTCAAACCCCAACTCACCTCCTCTCCGTGCTCCTCGTCGCCGAATTCGTGTTCTTCTCCGCCGCCACCGAGGCTTAGAGCTTCGATTGCGCCGCCTCCGTTGCCCCAGCGCCGTCGCCGCCGCCACCGTTGGACTCGCCGTGTCGCCGCTGCCGGTGTTTCGCCTGCCGTCGGAGGAGCCCTCTAGCGCCGTCGCCGCCGAGCCTGCACCACCTCCTCCGCCCGACCCGCCACGGCCACCGCAGACTACCCTCGACCACCCGGAGGTACCTCATCGTGATCGCTTTAGCACCCTCTACCCTTTGGTACCACCCATCGCCACCGGATCGCCGCTGTTCACGGCGACCATCGGGTCGAAGCCGCCATCGCTGCCGCCGACGTCTCGCCGACGTGGGACGCCAGTCACGAGCCACCTCGACCTCCGTGTCTGCGTGTCACCGGGTGGCGCGTCACTGCCAGCCTTGTGAAAGTCGCCACCTCGGCCCTCTCTCGGTCGGTGGCTCGGTGGACTTGGTCCACGTGGTAGGGTCACCGACATGTGGGTCCCACATGTCAAGAATTTTTAATTCTTTTAAATTCGGAAATCCTTCACGACGTCACCTTGCGCAATAATTAGAATTTCCTTTAGAAAAACAATTCAGAAAATTGTTAAATAATGATTTAGGTTTAAAATTTGTAAAATTCATAACTTTTGCATCCAAACTCCAAATTGGGTGTTTCAAATTTCTAAATTCATATAAAATTAAGATCTAGCTAATCAAACCAAAATTTTTTAATTTGATTTTGTTTAAATTTAGAAATTCATTTAAATTTCAAGAGTTAGGTTAAAACTTGTAAAATTCATATCTTTTGAATCCTAACTCCAAATCCATCCATTCAAATTCCTAAATTCGTCTAAAATCCAGATCTATCTATTGGAGCTTTTTATTTATTTTATTGGAGTTATTTGCTTCTGGTTTTTATTTAGTTTGTTTGTTTGTGTCGTTCATGAGTAGACTTCGATTTCACCGAAGAGTTGAAGAAGAAGGAGGACCTTTCCAAGATCAAGATCAATTCCTAGATCCTTTTCAAGGCAAGCTATGCCCTTGACCATTTTGCTTCCCAGTTTTATAAAAGTATTTTAATTCAAATTATCGCATCTTAATTCAAGTATTTATTTAAAAGCTTTTGGGTGCGAGTTAAATCCAAATTGATATGCCTCCTTGTGTAATTGTTATGCCATGATCCTTGTCACCCTAGTTGATAATTAGTTGGTTAATATTGTAGCACCAACGTGGGTTGGTTAGTACGATTAGACCGCTTAGCCATGCCACTAATCATTTGTCATGTAGATTGCTATATAAATTTGACTAAGTGAATATGCAACTATGTGATAAAAGTCGTGTGTACTATGTGTCTTTGTGGCATGTGTTGCACTTAAAACCAATGGGGTGGTAAAAGGATTTGAACTGGGGCAAGTGGTGGAAAGCTGTGTGAAAGGGTGGATGTGTGAACTGTGTGGACTTTGTGAACTATAATAATCTGTGTGTCTATGTGGTTTGGTTAGCTTGTGGAAGTCTTGCCTTGGTCAATTAAGGACCTCACCATGTGCTCTAAAGAATCGAGCTTCTGCATTCGACCACTTGTCTGCTTTTGAGACAGGCCTAGCATAGTAAGATAAGGTATCCAAATGCTTTGTTATGATTAGTGTTAGCTACACTAATTGTATCTTGTGGGTAAAGTGTACAAACCTCTCGCAGAGTGTAACTTAATCTATTGAATAGCAGCGTCATGATCATGGACAATGCTCGGGATTTGACACTAGGGGTAGATTTTCATAAAACTGTGTGGGAAGGGAGCTATGTGAATAAATCATCTAGCTATGTGAATAACCTGTTAGGCTGTGTGTGTCTTTGTGAAATAACTTGTTAAAATTATTATCGTCTATTTGTTTTACCTGTCTTTAATCTATTAAATTGTATTCAATTGCAAAAGTTGCATTTATGCAAAAGAGCCACAGAATGCCTTTCTCTTGTAATAAGCCTGCATGTATACATTGCATTTCTGTGGTGTGGCTTGAGAGTACGGTGTGTACTCACGCTTGTTTGATTTAATCAAGCAGAGGAGGAGTCTTCACCGATTACGAGGACGAGTACATCAAGGTGCTCGATCATGAGGTCTTGATCCCGATCGGCTGTTCGTGGCGAATCGATGGGGTGCCACTACCGCTTATGTTTCCGCATTGCTTATTTCCTATGTTAGTTCTGCGTGGCTCAATATTTGTAAACTCGACCTTAAGGTCAAAACCATTATTTGATTATCAAAGTTAACCGCTTATGTTACTATTCGCTTGTATGGAGCGATTGCCATCTTTGTTGACCTCGTGTGCACTAGCATGATCCTCGGCTAGTGCGTTAAACACGAGGGTCCCGAACCGTAGTTTTGGGTCCCGATAGCTTCAGACCAAGACGATCTCGAGGCAGATCGCTTATCCCTAAAAAGCCAAAATGTATACTTTGGTGGAAGGAGTCCTCTATAAACGAGGTATTTCAAGGGGTGCTCATGCGATGCATTCGCAGAGCGAGGATTAACACTTCTTCACGACATACATGACTAAGATTCAGGGAAATCATGCTTCCTACAGACGCTGGCCGGTAAGGCCTTTCAACAAGGTTTTTATCGCCACATGCCCTTTATGATGCTAAAGAGTTGGTTAAAAGGTGTGTCCAAATGCGGTTTCATAGCAGTGAGATACACCAACCAAATTTCGGGCATTACAAACAATACTTATCTTGGCCTTTTGCACTGGGTCTCGATATCCTAGGACCGTTCCTCAAAGCTCGGGAGGTTTCGAGTTCCTTTTGTGGCTATTGATACGCTCACAAAATGGATTGAAGTCGAACCTCAGGATCGATAACAACGAAGCGACAAAACGGTTTATGATGAGATGCGAATTACTCGATTTGGAGTACCGAGTCTAATAATTACAGATAATGGTAAGCATTTTCGCGCAAAATTTCGTGAATTTTACGACGAGTTGGGTACCAAGTTGTGTTATGCTTCAGAGCCCATCCCCAAAGTAATGGGACAATCGAACGCAAACGGCCAAATAATGAGAGGAATTAAGATTCGAGTCTTCGACCAGCTCATCAAACGCTCGGGGGCTTGGGTACAAGAGCTACCCTCTCAGATATAGGTCGTTCAGACGACTACGGTACCGGCTATAGGTGAAACACCATTCTTTCTAGTCTTCGGAGCTGAAGCCATGCTTCCTCCGGAACTAAAGATACGGTCAACACAAGTCGAAACTTTCACAGACTCCAACCAAGAACAACTTTGAGCAGATGATATTAATCTACTTGAAGAAAGGAGAAACCAGCTCTAATTCATTCAAATAGCCTACCAACAAGCCTGCAAGATACTACAATCGAAGGTCCAACCTCATGACCTCGCCAGAGGTGACTTGGTATTGAGGCTCATTCAATCCAAGTCTAATCGAACAAACTTTCTCCCAAGTGGGAAGGTCCTTACACAAGAGTCGGGTTACTCGTCTGTGGTCGGACGATTGGCAATGGAAGACGGCTGTGTTCTCTCAATTCTTGGAACATCGACTCGCCACATAAGTTTTATGTGTAACCCATCATTCGCATAATAAAGACTCGTGTTCTCTACCTCTATTGTCTTACTTTTGAGTAGTGCTTTCATAATCTTTCAACTATATTCCAAACACCCAGCTTCCTTTACACTTTGGTCGAAAGCGTGTAACATCACCTAGTCGAAGCCTCTCTCTCTCGCATGTGGTCCCGCCCACTAGAAGGAGCTTCCTAATATTGACTCGTTACTCACTTTTGCCGCCAACACAAAGAGCTCGGGTTCTATTTAGTCGAAATAATTTTTGAAAGCCTACTCCTTTCACCTTAGATTATTTCTTCCGCTCTTTTGAAAAATATTCTAAGCAGAGTGCACTTTTTAGATTTATTCACCGCCTTTGGTGTATTCGATTCGCCTCAACTAAGTCGGAGGAAGAAATACATCTAGTCAAGTCTCTCCTCTCCGCACGTGATCCTCGCCCACTAGAAGGAACTTCCTAGCATCGCTCGCTTCCTACTCTTGATACCGTGATGCAGACTTATCGAGTCCTCCAAAGAAGGGCTTAACTAATTTTTGAAGTCCTCTGGATGTTTGTTTAACTCAAGTTGCTGTTCTCGATTTAATTAATATAGTCGAAAATCGTGACATCACCTAGCGAAGACTTTCCTCTCTGCACGTGGTCCTACCCACTAGAAGGAACTTCCTAGTGTCGATTCGTTACTACTTTTTCGACCAGTGCATGACAATCGTGACCAAAAACTACAAGTTAACCAAACCTCTCTGCTTTGAAAACCTTTTTAACACTATTTACTTAGTTTGTCTAAACAAACTAAGCAAATAGTCGGGGGCTAGGGTAAAGTTATTAATTTGACTTCATTTCTTAGTCTTTTATTCGTTGATTATCTTTTGAGTTACTAACTACTCGACAAGATGATTTGCAGGAAACAAGATGGATTATATAATACATCAACAAAAGATTGTTTTTCAGGTTTGTTACAAACTACTCTGAAGAAGGAGAGCCCAGTCGCATTTCCTCCAAACCTTCCTACCAACTGACATTTCTTCAATCGACGACTTGCTTCGCTTCAGGCAATAAGTCGGCCGATTGGTTGAACATTAAGGTTGGGGTCACGAGCTTTAAGTTTGGCCAATGCATAACTTACTGCAACTTCGACCGCCTCCTTTATCGATTCAGCTTGGTTGGTCTTCAGGGTGGTCATCAGTTCTTGCAAAGTCCCGATTTGTTTAATTGTACTTACGTGAGCACCATCGATCATCTTGAGGAGATTTTCCTCAAGATGTAGCTCACTAAGTACATTGTTCAGGAGCGTGACACTGCTTTGAAGATTAATCTTCATTGTCTCCATCTCCTATTGGGTACGAGTCGAAGCCTCGCGGAGTTGTTTGTTTTCGACCGCTTGCTCTAAAAAAAATAAGACCGGTCAAGCAAAAATAAACTTCTAGAGGAAAAGAAAACAAAAATAATTACAGGTAAAAGATTTCCTTACCTGCTAGTCGAGAATCCAATCTCTTGATTTCTTCATCATGGGAGGCAACGGTCTCAGCATGCTTCTTCTCCCATGATCTAATCTCCTCCGCATTTTCTTTGGCAATACGGACAGTCTCAGTATAAATCACGGTTTTATCCCTGAGCTCATTTTCGAGCCTTCCCAGTTCGAGTTCCATTTCTAGAAAAGAAATGAGAGTGAGAATATGGGAAGAACTCGTAAAAGATTGCAGGTAAAGAATTGCTTACCTGATCTTCAGGATTTTAGTCTCGTAATTTCTTCATTTTTCTCTCTAGAGATACGAGAAGTCTCGTGAATGACCAAAGTTTTATTTTGGACTTCATTCTGGAGCTTTCTTGTATCATCTTCTTTTTCTTAAAAGAAGTAACAGTCAGGCAAAGATCGAAAACATAAGTAGTCTTAAGTTCAGCACTTACTGTTTATCCTTTCCTACACCTTTTCGGTTGCAGAGTTAGCTTCTTTAAGCTTCCTCAGGAGAAATTCTACTTTCTCCTGTAACTTTCTCGACTCCTCTTTTTGATAATCGAGTGAGTCGGCCAGAGTCTTTTCATCGCTGTTTAACCTGTAAAGGTTAAAAGTGGATATGAACATTATTAAATCGGTTGTAAGCTTTCTTACAACCATTGATCCAGTCGTAAGTTCTTCTACGACTATGGATCTAGTCGTAAGTTCTCCTACGACTAAACATTCGGTCGTAAGTCTTTTACGACTAGCATATAGTCGTGAGTTTTTCCACGACAAACCTTGTAAGCACTATATAAGTAGTCAAGTCGAAAACGACTATGAAAAATAGTAACTTACCACCTCTCTTTTGCTTGCGAGTTCCTCTTTCTGTCGTCATGACTCTAGAAGTTGTCGATGATATTCACCGACAACAAATGATTTGCTCTATGGCTTTCTGCAAAAGAAAAGACAGTGAGAAACAAGAGAAGATTATACCTATATGTATAAGTATCATCAAATACTTACACTCATGGTTGATCAAGCAAATATCGAGTAAACCAGCTCTGGGTGCTTCAGCTCGTCCACTCTCTCAACTTGGTCCCACCAAACCTTCTCAAGGCGCCATTATCAAAAGTGTTCCCTCTATTGGGAATGTCTTTGGGATGGGGACTCGGTGACTAGATCTAAGCGAAGACCCCACTATGGAAGCAGGCCAAAGAAATCGTAGCGAAGTTGAAGTATTCTCATCTTCGTTTCGAAATTGTAATTTCCTTTGGGTACCGTGAAGGAGGTTTGTAATGATTTCCTTCCCTTGCGGTGGTCCGCACATCACCACCTTGGGCAGAGGCCTGCGACTACCTCTGCTTGGTCCCACGGCCACATCACGGTCATGGCGGCTACCTCAAGAGTTGTAGACGCCACCTCAAGAACTATGGTCACGCCTCAGCAATATAGCTACAACTTCAGCGGTCGTGACAACCGCTTCAGGAACCAAGACTTCTTCCACAACCCGAGCTGTGGATGGTCCTTCGACCATCTCTGTTGTCATCTCTCCAATCGCTGGAGAGGCTACAATGGGCTTTTCGATAGAAACCATTATGGGAGCTGAAGGAGTCGAGCTAAAACAAACAAAAGGATAGCAAGTCAAATTGTGGAAAGCAAAAGGTAAATTCTGTTCTTACACTTTAGCTTGTTTCATATACCTCTGCATCCTAGACTTGATCAGAAACTTTGGAGCCATCTTCTCGATGGAAGAATTCTTTGACTTCTTTTCTACGACCACGTCTGGTCGTAGCTCAAGTTGGAGAATAGGCTCGGTCACGACCACGTCTGGTCGTGAATCGGTCGTGAATCTTGAACAGGGACTATCTTTACGTCTCTCGACTTTCCGGAGGGCCGAGATTGGTCTCGATCACTCCAAGAGCAGCGCTACCCTCAACCAGTAGGCTCTACCGATCAACGTTGTCCTTCACAAAAGACATAAACTCCTTTCGTTCTCCTTTTCTAGTTGCTTGACAAATCTAGAAGTGGCGTAAAATGAAAGCTTTCTTGTCATAATAAAAAGGTACCTTGGCCTTGTGGACTTTATGCCTAGGAGGTTCTTCGACCTCCTCGGTCTCCTCAGCTGCAGCCGCTTCAGTCTCGGCTTCCGCTGAAAACGTGCACTTGCCCTTACGGGCCTTGCGCACAAGAGGTTCTTCATCGTCCTCAATTTCAGCTGTTTCGACCTCGGCTATTGTTGCGAGCATGTGTGCCGCAGATTTTGCCGAGGACCTGGTCGAAACAAAGGAACTTGAGCTTGATCCTCCCTTGTCGGCGACTCTTGTAAGTCGACGCTTTTTCGTCGGAGGAGATGAGCCTTTGTTCACTGCCGCCCCTGCGCCAATGGTCATCAGTTCGACCTCCTCATAGTCCTGGCGGTTTTCCATACCTACTTTCTGTAAATAAAAACAGAAAAAGAAGAATCAATTACCAGTCGTAAGTTTTTCTACGACCAGTACCTAGTCGTAAGCTCTTCTACGACATGTCCCTAATCATAAGATTTTCTACGATCACCACCTAGTCGTAAGTTCTTTCTACGACTATGAAGTCCTAAGGATGAAATCAACTTTTGATTACCTTTAGGCGCTCAACCTTTTCCTCTGCGGATAAAACCGCAAGAATTTGAGGAACCGCCACACTGGGTGGCAGGGGCTTCTCACAAACAAGTTTGACTCGAACGTCAATCTCTGTCTGTGAAAGATCTGTATAAAACAGATAAAGATATTCATTAGACGATTTTGAAGAAGACCAAACTGAGAGTTAAGTCGAAAAACTACTTACCTTCCTCGTAGTCCCTGGTCGGGTCTTTTGGCCCCGTGTACCTCCACATAGGAGGCACTCGTTTCTTCAAAGGACTAATTCGACGCGTGATGAAATCCTTCACCACATACCATCCAGTCAACCCCTCTGCTTTCAAATCCTTGATGGCTTGAATATAGGGGGCAATTCGACTGATATCCTGGGGAGTCGAATCCTAGGAAGCTTTCTTTTCGGCAGCCTTCCCTTCGAAGGTAAGGCTGTCTTCGAAGGTGACTTTCCAGTAAAACCACCTCTTCCTCCACAACGGCCATGAGGACCGAGTGAACATCTGAATATACTCCTTCGACTTCCCGTCATGGAGCTTGCACCACAACTTCCAAATTTATCCCAGTTGGCGAGCTATTCCAGAGAAATACCGAAAAGCTCAAGATCCGCTGAATTCCTGTCACCCCACACAGATATACAAATCGCTCAAGATTGTAATGGAATTAGGACCAAGGTTCACTAATTCCACTCCAAAATGCTCGAGTATGAGTGTGAGAAAGGGGTGAGCAGGTAATCGAAGACCACACTCACAATACGCCTGGAAGACGGGGATTTGTTCATCCTCCCCCGACGGCCAATGATGCTTGTACGCCGTGAACCACTCCACAAGAACTCTCTCTGGAATCTTTCCAGCGTTGACAAGGGCTTGCATCTTCGCAGTATCCATCTCCGACTCGGCCCACTCGGAGACTTTTCGGGCCATTTCTCTCAGAAAGAGGAGATTTTTTGAGTTGGTGGCGGAGAAGACAAGAACTTGATGAACAGTAGGATGATTTGGGGAAAATTAAGAACTTAGGTTTTACCCCCGGTAGGTATTTATAACCGCGTACCTTGAGAGAAGGCGTGACATTCCAAGGGTCGCCACCGCCTCTGAACCGCTTCAATGCAGACGAGTTAATTCAAGCGTCGTTTGAGGTTCTCCAGCGTGTCTGTTCGAGAAAATCAGGTTTGCTTTTACACTCTGTCTCGCCAGCTTTTCAGTCCGATAAGACAACACTCTGCAAAGCAAGACATGACTTCTCACTGCAAAGTAATACGTGACAACACTATGCCTTGCCAGCTTTCCAGACCGACATGACAACACTCTACCTCCTCAGCTTTTCAAAATTAAAAGACAAGGCTCTATACTCTGCATGAAATTAACCACACCATGCCAATCGCAGGACGTGAGTTAAGAAGAATTTACATCCTTCTTACGATTCTCACTATACAGTGCACTTACATCATGGAATCGCAGGACATGGACGACTTCAACATACCAGCCCGACGTGGACAGTCCCGTGACAAGGGAAAGGGGAAGGCCGGCGAGGAGTTCAATGCCGAGCTACCAAGGAAGGGAAAATGGCCCCGGTCCACGCAGTAGGTCAGGTCATTACGTAGTAGTCCCTGGTCCTACCCCCCATGTTGTTTACTATCCCCTAAAGGCATGTAGACTTGCATGGTCCGGATGCTTGTGTCGCAGTGTACCCTAGTAGTAATGAGCATGACTAAAGCAATTAGCCGAACCATCATGCCATGTGACTATGTGTAACGTGTTTCTGTCCGCGGACTCTAATATAGTTTTGGTTCTGTGTATCCGCTAAGCCATCTGACGAGGATATAATAATCCTCATTTTATCTTTTATCTATAATTCTTATTATAGGTAAATATGAAGTCATATGGACCCTAAGTATACCCCTTAATGTTATGAGGGAAGAGCCTACTGGGTGGTCGTAAGTTCTTCTATGACCACCCCCATAGTCGTAAGTTTTGCTACGACTACCTCATAGTCGTAAATCTTGCTACGACTACCTTATAGTCGTAGGTTCTTCTACGACTCGGTCAGCTACGACCACCTTATGATCAATTAAACCTACAAACAAGTGGGCCTTATTGATTAAGGGATTCAAACAGTCATCATACGCTGTTACTCTGCGAAGTAATGGCACGTAATACTCCATTATATCTGGTATATAGCTGTTGGGTGACGTGGAGGAGTTAATACGCCGGTGATTATTACCAACGTACGCCCGTTACAGGATGTGATGAGGCGCCGCTTCACCTGGAGGAACTGCCGCTCCTTCACGTACTATAAAAAGGCGACAATCAGAGAAAGGAAGGGCGGATGAATCGGGCCATCAGGAATACAAGCACTATCTGTAATAGTCTTAGTTTTTCCCCTGATTGTTCAGAATATACTCAATACCATACACACACAGGAGTAAGGTTGTTATTCTCTCCGGAGAAGGCCTGAACCTGTATAAAAATCCCCGTATCAATCTCTCTGCGTGATTCCATTCTAGGAGACCCCCCGAATCAAACAATCTTTACGTAAGTTCGGTTCTAAAACACCGACACCATCAAAGCAAGCCTACATTGCAAGTATGCCTCTTCTAGTGGAATCCCAGAAAGATCTATTCGCACTGACGTCGAATCCTCTATGTTTTAGGGCATCTTCATAATCACAACGAGTGTTCTCAGCCCATTCAATCATATCCCTGGCACATCATAATATCACTTACCTTTCTACTTACAACTCAACTCATCACTATCTCAATCGTCCTCTCAAAATTCTACAGAAATTTTGTGCACTACAACAATATACCATGATCACAAAATGTTATTGCGAGTCTCACGAATTTCGTACCCTTGATATTCTACCAAAATAACAAACATACCAACCAACATCGTCACACACACTATTATTTTCAAAATAAATAACATCATACAATCAGATTTGCTAAATCACTAATTAAATACAAAAACAGGAGGGCCCCACGTCGCTTTATTTGTTCGACGACAGAACTCGTCAGCCATCCGTCGAGGCATCAAGCGCTCTTGCCTAACGGTTATGCTGATAGCACCCGATCGCCTAATAGTCAAGCGATCGGGTCCAGTCGTCCAATCATTCGACGACAGACGTATATTTCTTTAAAAAAAAAAGAATACTGGAATATTTTTGTAATTTCTAATAAAAAATAGATTATTTAAAAAAAATTCGTAAGAGGACGCCACATGTTTCGTAGCAATCTCAAAGGCAATGACGATGATTCGTGCACGTGACCTCTGAGGCTTGTCCTCCCCAGCACTTTGCGTCGAAGGCTAGAGAACGAGATGCCAATTACGACATGTGCGATGAGGATTAAGAGTTGAAAGCAACGACCACCTCGGCGGCCGGCAAACTGATTGATGCTTGTGCGACGGCGACGGCGGGAATATAAGCACGGGTGATGAGTTACTATGGGTGTGTTTGGTTTCCTGCATGAGATTAGTCTGTCCCGTACGAGTTATACATGCTGAGTTGAGCCAAGCTGAGTAGATGCAAGATGGGGTGTTTGGTTGCATTGTTTTCGTTGAGTCGGTCGTCTTTGAGATGTTGTTTGGTTATTGTTTACTGTTGGGTCATTTGTCTTTGAGATGTTGTTTGGTTGGTTGTTTCTGTTGGGCCAAAATTTTTGTGCTAAATAAAATAAAAAATTGTGGACTTAAATGAGATATGCATTTTGATGTCGCGGCCTGTTAACATGCACGGCCCTATGTTTCTTCTCGGATAATACTCAAATAGCGGCTTGTTAACAGCCTTCTTCATCATGGGTTGTCTCGTTAATATTTGGATACCTTCCAAGTAAGAGAAGGACCAATACATTGAGCCTAGCACAAATAAAACAACACCCAGCCCGATTGAAAAAGTAAAAAAACAAATATCACCCAAATGATGTGATCAAACATGGGACTCGCCTATGCTTGTAGATCTGAGAAGAATGACCAAGAATTCATAGGTCAGTGTTCTTGTCCTGAACTACAAATGATCTACAAATGTGTCCAATACATACGTCGATCATGTCTGAAAGTCCAGGCATTGCCGTCAGGCTTCCTCCGACCGCCTTCAGTATGTAGTCGATTCTTGGTTTTGGCTGCAAGTGCAGAAAACAATTTACTTCAGCAACAAATCAATCACAAATAAACCAATACTGTTCGTGACGGAGCAGTAGTGGTTATAAGAAGCGCACATCTGCCAGAAGAGCAATAACAACAGCAGAGATGCAAGGTATCTCTTCAGACAATTGGAAGACAACACGGATGATGGTGTACACCTGAAGATTCTTAAACTGTATACAATGTAGAGTAAACATGGAAATCGTTATCCTGTGTAATTTGAAGTGCCTGTGCTACTTGCAAGTAAGTATTAGAAGAATAAAACTTGTATGGTCAATTTTCACCTAGTTTGGGCAAACTGGAATTACTGATGTGACTCAGTAAATTCACGACGTTACAAGATTAAAAAATTGCTGTTAGGTTTATCAAGATTTACTTTGTACCTTTAGATAACAATACTATGTTAATCGACATAGTTGATTTTACGACAATTTAAGCTAAGGTGCGTCTTGCGGTGCGAGTTGCAAACCTGAATGGGAAGTGAAGCAACTTGAGTTTCAACTGCAAGGATAATATTTGGATCCCCACCCCATCGGAACTCAATGTCCATTGTAATTTGTCCTTTCTTGAAGCTCTGAATCCGAATTCCTGGACAACAGAACAGCAGGCATTGCTATACAGATCGGCTTCATGGATTGGATCATTGGAATGACTCCGTGGCCTGCTGAGATGGAGACACGATAGGCAATCACACTTAGCAACGGCAACAAAGCAAAGTTCTGGTCCTCTGCTTGGCTACATGGAGTTGCCCCTAAAGACTTGCCCCGCAGATTTTTCAAGTGTCCAGAAGAAAAAACCTCACGGTCAGTGCAAGACATCAACGCTTCATGATATACCCTCCCAACGGCAGGCCTATTCGCTGGGCTGCGCGGCGCGCTGCGCCTCCTATCTGCCGTTGGCCCATTAGCCGGACATCCGCATCGCGAGCCCATCTGCAAAGCTTGCGTACGCAACCTTGTTAGCTTCACTGCTTTTCTCCAACGTCCGTGTACAATGGCGTCCTGCCGTCCTGGCTCCTCCACGTACGCTAGCTTCAACCGTTGCACCAGCCAGGCAACGAAGCTAAGTATATATACTGGCCGTCCCAGCCTTTCCTTCAAAAGGAATAGCATATAGCGTCGGTCGTTGGGTGACGATTGATCGATCATTCTCGTTTGTCACGTCCCGCCCTTCAGAGAGAAGTTGAGCCTTCTCCGCCGTTGAGGTTGAGGTAATGATCTGAGGCCTAAAATCAAAAACGCATGGAAAATCATCAAAAATATGAGTTCAACTAAATAACAACTAATCTAGTCCAAGGCTTAGGCTGTAGTTGACTCTGTCCCTCGATGTTAGTCTATTAGAATTCAGCCCAAAGCATGATGAAATTCTGCTGATATTGGAAGCTGCATGGCAACGACCGACGGAGCTAGCTAGCAACATCGACCGCCTGCTAGCTGTTGGCGGGTCGTTTTTCTTTCTGGTCCAGTACGTGCGTGCGTGCATTGCATGCAGCTTGGGGAAGCGACTTGGATGATCTCACATCAAAAGCTTGCGAACCGTACCTACCTCTGACTGCTCACCACTCCATTTTCGGCCATCTCAGCATTCACAGGTCATGCACGTACTCCTGCTTCATTCACCAAATGGGGCAGGGCCACTGCTACCCATATTTATCCCCTTTCTTTATTTTGCAGACATCGCTGCCAAAACCAACACCATATGACCTTGCCGGACCCGGATTCCAAGAATCCAAATCCTCTGTGAAATCACTGTGCTATTCCCTGGATCAAGAATTAAGACTTCACAAAGACACATTGCTGAATTATTCATACAAGCGTGAACTGAAATATTAAATATTACAACCAATTGAGTAATATAGACCACGTCGGGTCGAGTTTTACAAAAGGGGCCGAACAGGCCAAATTGATTACATCACATAAAAGCAACGTAAACTACAGCGGAAGCAAAAGGTGAGGTAGGGCTCATCTCACACAGGCAAGCGACTGGGGTGACCGGTGTACGACGGATATTAACCAAGAGTTGGATAATATCAGTTGTACGCGAGTACCAACGAGTCTACTTAGATCTGGCGAGACCTAAACTCTGTAACTAAGCTACTCCTCGTCATAGCCATGTCCATCATCTCTCGGGCGTCATAGAGGGCGTAATCTCCGTCGTCTTCATTATCTCGAAGGGTTGGGGAGAAGCGAGAATGAGCACTACTACCGTGCTCATGAGCCAACACACAATGCAATTATATACATGCAAGGCTTAACAAGGATGGCTCAGTTCTTTTATTTGCAAAGCTAGTTTTGCAATATTCTAATTTTTAATCCTATGATTTAGCATTTTTAACAAATTTGCAATTATAAAAGATTAATGTGCAATAATTATATTAGTAGAGAATCCATCCAGCGGAAACTCTACCCATGCATCCTTTCAATTGGGGCTGCCCCCAAAGACCACACCCACTGAGCTCGGCGACTCAGGAGAAATCCAAAACAGGGCTAGGTGAGCCCTTCCACCATTTTTCCATTTCACCCACAAAGCTTTTTGAAATAGAACTAACTCAAGTTATGATTCCCATGTCGCTTTTTGACCAGAGGCACTACTGCTTAAACAGTTTTAGACTCGCAGAGGTTTGTACACTTTACCCACAAGAGATAGTCATACAGATTACCCCACATGATTCCGTAGTCATGTAGTTGGGCGACCATCACAAAGAACTTTTCTAATTACCTCGCCCTTCCGTTATCTCACCCATATGGGGTTACGCCCATACGCTCATGTGGGATGTTACCCCATTGCCGTGTAGTTAGTTTACCCCAATGACAGTAACTTCACCCTTGCCTCGGTGTCCCTTTCAAGCCTTATTTACCGCAAGCTTGCATGATACATTTTTCCACCGTGCGAGACACATTCAGGGTTTGATAATTGTACTAGGCCAAGTTGCACTTTGCAGACTTGTGGTTGCACATGTTTAACACGGAGGTCGAGACAAGATTAAGTCCTTAGGGTTATCTGGGCGGTTCATTCCACAAGCCAACCAACCATGTGCTCCCCGAGCACCCACCTCCTCACCATCCGCCCAGATAGAACTAGCAATAGGGGTTTTTGAGAGGTAAAACCAATTTGTTTTCACAACCTTTAGCCAATGGACCACCAATGACTACCCAAACATTTTATGTTTGAGGAAATGATGATTGGGGTATTTAATACCTGTGCATTTTAAGCAAGACTAGCATGTCGCTATACAACCTATAACTAGTATTACCATATAGTTACTAGGGTGACAAGGATTAACGGATTCAAGTTATCAAGGATGGCATATTAATTTAATTAATCAATAAGTGGGTATTTAACTACCTTAAGCTTTAACATACATTTGATAAAGAAATAAAGCATGCAATTTTGCTAATTTAAATTAATATAATTTGCATAAAATGTAGGATCAATATGGTCAAAGTATTGACTCGCCTTTGGTTAAAGGCTAGGGGATCTTGGTCTTGATCACTTATGGGTCATGGCGTCTTCAAATCCTAATCGAAAGTCAATACAGGAAAAGACACAACGGCAAAGAGAGCAAATAAATAAATAAGGAACAATAAATAAACTCCAAATTAATCAAGTCCTATGCCATTAGCAAGATCTTGATTTAACAAATTTTAGAAATTTTTTCATAATTTTGGAGTTAAAATGGAGAAGATATGAATTTTTGAAGGTTAATTGAATTAGAAAAAGAGGGAGTCTGAGCAGATTGCATGGACCGGTCCATGCAAGATAGGGCGAGGCAGTCCGCCAAGACAAGAAAAAGGAGGGCCCCACATGGTAGCCAAAGGAGGGAGGGGGCAAGCAAATGACATGTGGGCCCAAAATCCCAACTAAATCCCCAAATCAACTCTATTTCCCCCATTGCTTTGTGCTCCAAAGCTCAGAGAAGAACAGGGAGAGCAGAGGGGGGCGGGCGGCTTGGCGAGGCGGCGCTGGTGGGTGGCAGTGGCGAGGCGGGCGGCGGGCGGCGCGAGGTCGCCGGGAGGAGGCGCCATGGCGGCTTGGGAGCGGGGTGAGGCGCCATGGCAGGCGGTCCATGGCGGCGGCAGACTAAGTGAGGCGGCACGGTGGGTGGCGAGTGAGTGGCGGCGCGAGGTCGCTGGGGCAGCCCCCGGGAGGCGGCGGCGGCTCGGGGAGGGGCAAGGAGGAGCTTCGGGCGGCGCGGATGGCGGCGGCGGCTCAAGGCACGAAGCACGCGGAGCGGAGCGTCGCGGCTGAGGGCGTGTGCCGGAGGAGGCAGGGCGGTGGCGAGCGGCTGGGAGGGCGGCGACTTACCAAAGCGGCGACGAGACGAGGAGGCGGCGGCCGGCTCTGTGGTGCTACGGAGCTCGGGCGCGTGGGAGCTCACGCAGAGAGGAGGAGCTTTATAGGAGCCATGGCGCGGAGGAGGAGGGGGGGTCGGGGCCCGAGCAGCATACGTGCGGGCGACGCGGCGTCTTGGGCGGCAGGCGTCAAGGCAGGCAGGGCAGCAGCAGGCGCGCGCAGACAGAGCGGCAATGGGGACGGGACGGAGTGGCGACAAGACAAGGCGAAGGCGCTGGGCGACGACCATCAGAAGCGACGCAAGTAGCGCCAGACGGAAGAAGGAGGGAGAAAGGAAGGGGGGCCTGGAGGTAAGTCCTAAATCGTTCTGAGACACGGATCCTCTGCATCACTCAAGGTCCGGACTCCCGAACATCCGTTGTAGCACTGTAGCAACAGCGAAAAGTACTGATTTTGTTGTAGCAAAGCGCTATAACAATTGATGTCAGTCTTTGATTTTTGATCGGACGATAGAGATCGCTCCTAATGCTTTAACACTGTAGATCATCTACGTTGACTCAGTCCACATCGAATATATTCTATCCATGCTAGCTGCGATCAAAGCAAGGATACGATGATCCATAATATCGTTTATCTTACACCGACATACATATGCAAAACTAAAGTTACTCTGCTGGTTTGTTATGTTGAGTGCGGCACAAGGACATGCAGGGTTAACTCTCTAATATATGTTCACCACATGCATGCTGGCCGAATCATAAAGCGTAAAAAGGAATTGAACAGTTGAACCACTAGAATCGAGCATATATAGTGTACGTGCATGTATTATCAACATCGATTGCTTGGGGTTAATTAATTCATTAATTCGATGCAAAAATGTTCAGAACTTGGTTTACACCTCGTCACCTGTCTATGTGACTCGAGTACTCGACAGCTTCCGACAGCTTCCAAGAGAATATCCATGTTTCGGTTGATGATTCCTCTTGGATACTTGGAGCCACTGGATGACACAAGAATTATTGCTTTGTACTTTGGCATATCATGATGCATCAAACAAGGACCATAATTTGCCCCCTCCCTCTCCTTCCAGTAGCGGAGCCAGCAAAAAATATCTAGCCTAGGCAAGTTTAGCATGGTCATGAACTAGGGTTTACCGTGACCTGAGAATGCTTTGTTCTTCAGCTCCGATGAGTAGTGGCGGGCATAATGTAATTAGCGGTGGAGCCTTGGCAAGTGCCCACCTTGTTTGTAGGGTTGGCTCCGCCACTAAATATATGTACCCTAATTACTTACACTACAACAAAACGAAGAGGCGACTTCTTTGTATAGCATAGGTGTTTTTTCATCCGTAGGCAGTTGCAAAGGTACCCTCTCATGTGTCGTTGCACTACGTCTTAACAAATAAAATATAAAAAATATCTGGACTATGCCTTAACAAATAAAATATAAAAAAAATATGTGGACTCTTGCAAAGGTTGGTACTCGAACTATAGACCCCATGGAAAATACTTCTCTTAGACCTGTCAAACTAGCCACCTCAACCTCACAACCTCACATGTTTAGTTGTGTATTGTAATATTTATATGTAGTTGTTTTAACTCATATCAACCACCGAAAAAATGCATCTAGAGAGTTGGAAAGCATCTCAAAATAAATTCTTTACACAACATAATCTTTAGGCGAATTAGAAAGCGTCTCAAAATGTCTCTACAAGATAAAATTTTGTATATGTCTCGAAAACGTCTCGAAAACTGTCTCTAGCATACACAGCTTTGGGGTGATTTTTAAAGTGTCTCTAAAAATCACCTCTAGACTATATAACTCCTTATTTTAGAGACAAATTGAAAAACGCCTCTAGAAAAGCGTCTCTGCAAGGGGGTTTTCTTATCGCGAATTAATTATCACCCCTTGTGATCTCTCAAAAAATCTTTTCCATGCATGGCCATGAGTCTAGTGGAGAGTCCACCGTGGGTTCTTGAGCACCCCCTCTCCCCGCCACCAAACCCCTAGTACCCCTAGCACCGGCGAAGTTGGGGGCAGCACATGCAAGTAGCTTCGGCAATGTTGGAGTTGTTGGACCATCTAGAGGTTAAAGAAATGAAGTCTTTGCTGTGGTATGGGGTTGTGGGTTGTTGTTGGAGGCTTGGAGCCTAAGGCCCAGCCACCCAACGAGAGAGAACAGAGAAAGCGCTAGGGGACCGGGGGAGGCGATCGACGACCTGGCGCGGAGGCGGAGGACTACTCAACGCCTCAGGCCTCAGCCACGGGGGTCTATGCGGTCACGCGGGCATGATGCGGCGACAATGGGCGAACTCTAAGATGGTGGCGGCAGGCGGTCACTAGGGGGAGGCGGCTGGCGCGGAGAATGACGTAGCGCCTCAGCCAGTGGGTTGTGGGTGCTTGGGCGCGAGCGGGGCCATGGCGACTATGGGGAAGGCAGTCCACACAGAGGGCTATGCCACAGGCAAGTGGATGGTAACTTTGGTAGGGGGCGGCGTCGCGGCGATTAGGGGATGCAACAATACAAAGAGTGGCTCGGTAGTGGATGACAACAAAGACAAAGGAGTTCTTACCTCTTAGTGAACATTTGAAGTTAGTAGACTTGAAGATGGATGAATTGATGCAAGATTAGAACAACCAGATTGCTTCTCTACACATCTAAGTTTTGATGCAAAATTAGAACTGAAGGAACATGGGTAGGCTACACTAGCGCAGATTAAAAATTTCTACCACGTAAACCAAGAAGCCATGCGAGTAAGAGATCATAGATCGTTACCACTAGACGCGCGATGCAGCGGAAGTAGAGTTGAAGTGGATGGTTCAACGTAGCGCGCGTCGGTGTAGTGGAAGTAGTCGATTGTCCTCTGGTCAATCGTCTCCTCCTTGCGATCGACTCGATCTCAAGATCAAGAAGCAGGCAGCTTTCATCAAGTCCACACATCCAGGATGGAACGCGTTGTCGTCGGTGCTAGCACCGGTAGCACGACGGGGCTTTGAGAGGTGGCGGCTAGGGTTTCGATGGGTGTGTCTCCAGATAACTCTTTCAGCCTCGCATCTCTCTTTATATAGCCTCCAATCGGATCCTTATTCAATACGAAAGAGATCGTATCTCACTCAAAGACTATCATCCGGACCCTTATCATTCCAACCCGTTAAGTGTGTGACCCTGTAGGTTCGTGTATATGCGGCCAGGGGCCAAAAACTCCTTTTCGGTCCTTAAGTCGGTAGCGGTCCCTTGCAGGACATAGTGACTCCCAAATATACATAAAGATCATATCGGACGAACCTATATAGTGCTTATGTACCGATCCCTTTGCCTCATGATACTAGATCGAACTCAAGGTGAGAAGCGTGCCATCCTATGATAGCTCGATCCTTCACTCGAACCTGTAGTGGATTACTCAGTTGTGATTGACTCCTCAAACACATTCGGCATGGCCATGCACTTCCTTAATCCAACCACATCGAGAGGCCCAGAGATATCTCTCTCGTTAAATAGGAGGAGCAAATTCCATCTTGATCACTCACGTTCCTTCACATGTTTCATAGTAAACCTGAAAACTACCTTTATGACCACCTAGTTACGGAGCGGTGTTTGGCAACCCCTAAGTAAACTATTATACATATAGGAAACTATGACGATCTTAGGTCTAAGGATCCTACATACACTATGTATAAGACCAACTGATAGTACTTAAGAGTATAACAATTCCCGCAGTGTCTCATGGTAGGTCAATTCAACGCCATGTTCTCTAACATGTGTTCACATTATTGATTTGATATCCCCATATCCATGATTCATGTAACATGATCATCAATCAATACTTGTGCTGATCTATAAATCATAATTGTCCCACATAATGATATAAGATCAGGAACAATTTAGAATAACATCAAAACATGAATAAAGAATTCCACGAATAAGTCACATACTTGTTGATCAATATGAAAGACATTTATTCATGGGACAAAATAACATATTATTCAAAAGATCATAAACATAGAAGTGATACAATCATCTCCATGATCGCCTTTAGGGCATATCACTAACAAGAAAAACCAGATTGCTTCTCTACACATCTAAGTTTCGACAAGTGTAGATCAAGTGTTCGATGAAATTACTAGGAGACCTTTGGATGTACATTCTGAATTTTTGATTGAGTTATGTTTTTATGGTTTGTTGTGGACTTGTGGTAGTTCATCATGTAAGTTTACGAATGCAAAAACGAAGAAGCAAACTTTGCACAATTATTTCTCAAATAATGCAATTAGCAGCAACCCTCCAACTATAGAGAGCACAACTGAAGCAAAAAAAGGTCGGGTGTCATAGTAAAGAGACTAGACAGTGGGTACAGGGTACCCTTTGTCTTGGGAATGGACCGGAGGGAGAGGAGCCAAAGACCATTGAATATGTATGTATTACTCATGTGTGTTAGAAAATGAGATCCCCCCCATGTACATGCCCTTGGGGCTATATTTATAGGAGGGCAAGAAGGGACATTTACCTTCTTGCCCTCACAATGTTAAGAGAAAGAGAGAGAGAGGGTATTTTGGTATAATGGCCTAAATATGCTATACAGAGTAGTCTTGTACATGTACGGTATCCCTGACGTCACACCGGTATCTCTGACGACCCTAGGGTGCGAGGCACCCCTCGGTGCCCTACTACGATAACTCCCTCGTCTGCGTGGTCTGAGGTCGCGAGGGCAGGTCCCGCGGTCCCGAGGGGCGAGCGAACGCAATCCTGTCGCCTCCGGCCCCTCGGGAGTCGGGATACCCCAGGAGACGTAGGTGAACCAGCGAAGGGAGCTCGGGGGCCAGTGTTGGAGGCGAGGGAGGCTCTGGAAGCGGCCGATGTGAGCGTCGAGGGGGCTCTGGAGGCAGCCGGTGGCGGAGCGTCGAGGGGGTGCCGGAGGAAGATCCGTGTTAGAGGCCGCCTCGCGGCGAGATACCGAGGCGGGCGTTGAGCAGCAGTGGAGCCCGTGGAGGCGGTTGAGGCGGAGGCCGCCACGCAGGCGATGCCTCGAGGCGGAGTGGTGGCGAGTGAGCGTTAGGCGAAGTCGACGCGGGGCCGCCACGCCAAGACGATAGCCTCGAGGCGGGCGGTGAGCAGCAGCGGAGCCCGTGGGGGGCAAAGTCGGCGATGCCGGCCGCCTGAGGCGATAGCCTCGAGGCGGGATGGCGATGGCGAGGCCGTGAGGCGGTCGACGCGAGCCGCCCGCCAAGCGATAGCCTCGAGAGCGCAGAGCCGTGAGGCGAAGTCGACGCGGGCCGCCACGCCAAGGCGATAGCATCGAGGCAGGCGGTGAGCAGCGGCGGAGCCCGTGGGGGCGAAGTCGACGCTGGGCCGCCACACCGAGGCGATAGCCTCGAGGCGGGTGGTGAGCAGCGGAGGAGCCTGTGGGGGCGAAGTCGACGCGAGGCCACCACGTCGAGGCGACAAACTCGAGGCGGGCGGTGAGCAGCAGCGGAGCCCGTGGGAGCGAAGTCAACGTAGGGCCGCCACGCCGAGGCGGGCGGAGCCATCAGGGGCGAAAGTCGACGCGGTGCCGCCACGCCGAGGTGATAGCCTCGAGGCGGGCGGTGAGCAGCGGCGGAGCCCGTGGGGGCGAAGTCGATGCGGAGCCGCCACGCCGAAGCGATAGCCTTGAGGCAGGTGGCGTGTCGTGGCAGTCGCCGCTGGGCCGCCGTGCCAAGGTGATAGCCTCAAGGTGGGCGGTGAGCAGCGGCGGAGCCCGTGGGGGCGAAGTCGACGTGAGGCCGCCACGCCGAGGTGATAGCCTCATGGTGGGCCAGAGCCGTGGGGGCGAAGTCGATCTTGAGGCTATCACGCCCGGCGATAGCCTCAAGGTGGTGGCGGCGGTGAACTGGGAAGCGAAGTCGACGCGAAGCCGCCATGCCGAGGAGATAGCCTCGAGGCAAGCAGCGCGTCATGGCAGTCGCCGTTGTCCTTGTATCTGATTGCTTGAGCGTAACCGTTCGCGATGCTCCTGCAGGAGGCCTGATACTGTCCCCCCTTCAGCCTCTCCTGTTCAAGTGTGCTCGTGACTTGGAGTGGCGTGAAGGGGTTTTGCTTCCTCTTCTCCTTTTTTTTCTCTCTCGCTCTCTCTTTTTTTTATTGGGCTCGTTTGCGGAGCCCAAAGCTAGTGAGGGGGAGGTGAAGCCGAGAGCGCCGTCCCCCAACTTTTTTTTGATTGGGCTGCCTTGAGCCCAAAGCTCGAGGGGAGGCGAAGTCGAGTGCCGTCCCTCACTTTTTGATTGGGCTCGCTTGCAGCCCAAAACTAACAAGGGGAGGCGGCCGAGGCGCCGTCCCCAACTTTTTGATTGGGCTCGCTTGCGAAGCCCAAAGCTAGCAAGGGGGAGGCGACGCTGAGAGCGCCGTCCCCCAACTTTTTTTTATTGGGCTCATTTATGGAGCC
The DNA here is from genome assembly GCA_036346405.1 of Phyllostachys edulis. NCBI lineage: Eukaryota > Viridiplantae > Streptophyta > Magnoliopsida > Poales > Poaceae > Phyllostachys > Phyllostachys edulis. Next base: position 30,597,252 of record CM070557.1, read on the forward strand.
CAAAGCTAATGAGGGGGAGGCGAAGCCGAGAGCATCGTCCCCCAACTTTTTTTTGATTGGGCTCGCTTGCGGATCCCAAAGCTAGCAAGGGGGAGGCGAAGTCGAGAGCGTCGCCCCAACTTTTTTTTGATTGGGCTCGTTTGCGGAGCCCAAAGCTAGCGAGGGGGAGGCGAAGCCGAGAGCGCCGTCCCCCAACTTTTTTCTGATTGGGCTCGTTTGCGAAACCCAAAGCTAGCGAGGGGGAGGCAAAACCGAGAGCGCCATCCCCCAACTTTTTTGATTGGGCTCACTTGCGGAGCCCAAAGCTAGCGAGGGGGAGGCGAAGCCGAGAGCACTGTCCCCCAACTTTTTTTGATTGGGCTCGCTTGCGGAGCCCAAAGCTAGCAAGGGAGAGGCGGCCGAGGCCGTCCCCGACTTTTTTTTTGATTGGGCTGCTTATGAGCCCAAAGCTAGTGAGGGGAGGGCCGAGAACGTCGTCCCCGACTTTTTTGATTGGGCTCGCTTGAGCCCAAAGCTAACAAGGGAGGCGGCCAGAGAGCCGTCCCCCAACTTTTTTTGATTGGCCTCGCTTGTGGAGCCCAAAGCTAGCAAGGGGAGGCGGCCGACAGCCATTTTCCCCAACTTTTTGATTGGGCTCGCCATGAGCAGAGCTGCAAGGGGGGAGGCGAACCGAGGCGTCATCCCCCAACTTTTTTTTTTTTGATTGGGCTCACTGCGGGCCCTGAGGCTAGCTGAGGGGGAGGCGGCCGAGCGTCGCCGGCCCGTTTTTTTATTGGGCTGCTTGCGAGCCCAAAGCTAGCAAGGGGAGGCGGGCCGCGGGCGTCGTCCCCAACTTTTGATTGGGCTCGCTTGCGGAGCCCAAAGCTAGCAAGGAGGAGGCGAAGCCGAGAGCGTAGTCCCCCAACTCGGCCTCTGGGACAACTAGAGGGTGCTTGTTTGAGCGTGATTTGAGATGTCTCTCCGCCGGGACGAGGCCCTCGCGGCGGGAGACTCCCTAGTCGCCGAGGCGTGACCGTTAGAGAGACTAGGGATATGCGCGTTAGAGCGCGATTTGAGATATCTCTCCGCCAGGGCGAGGCCCTCGCGGCGGGAGACTCCCTAGTCGCCGAAGCGCGGCCGTCGGAGCGACCAGGACTATGCACGTTGGAGCACAATTTGAGATGTCTCTCCGCCAGGGCGAGGCCCTCGCAGCGGGAGACTCCCTAGTCGCCGAGGCATGGCCGTCGGAGCGACCAGGGCTATGCGCGTTGGAGCACGATTTGAGATGTCTCTCTGCCGGGCGAGGCCACCATCGCGTGGGAGACTCCTAGTCGCCGAGGCGTGGCCGTTGGGCGACCCGGGGCTATCTTGGCGTTAGTCTTGCGATTTGAAATGTCTCTCCACCGGGTGAGCCCTCATGATGGGGAGACTCCCTAGTCGCCGAGGCGTGGCCGTCGGAGTGACCAGGGCTATGCACGTTGGAGCGCGATTTGAGATGTCTCTCCGCTGGGGCGCGGCCCTCGCGGCGGGAGACTCCCTAGTCGCCAAGGCGTGGCCGTCGTAGCGACTAGGGCTATGTGCGTTAGAGCGCGATTTGAGATGTCTCTTCGCCGGGGCGAGGCCCTCGCGGTGGGAGACTCCCTAGTCGCCTTGTTTATACACTTCACACCCCGGAGGGTGAGTTAGAGTGCACCAGGGCTGGGGGCCATACGCGGCGCCTTTGTTTATATACCCGTGCCTGCAGAAGGCATCGGTGTGCACCGAGGCTCGGGGCCATGCGTGATGTCTTTGTTTATACACTCGTACCTGCAGAAGGCATCGGTGTCTAGTGGGGCTGGGGGCCATACGCGGCGTCTTTATTTATACACTCGTGCCTGTGGAAGGCATCGGTGTGCGCCGGGGCTCAGGGCCATGTGCGGCGTCTTGTTTATACACTTCACACCCCGGAGGGTGAGTTAGTGTGCACCAAGGCTCGGGGCCATATGCGTCGTCTTTGTTTATAGGGGAAATTGGCTACAGAACACTGCCCATTGACCACATTTTCCATTGGACACTGAAAAAACATGCTGCAGCCAGATAGCACTCCTAAAACATGTAATTTGGCTCTAAGACACTGAGCCGCTTATTATATTATTTTCGGGTGGGAGAGGAGAGAGAAAGGCAGTGAAAAGTCTGTTTTACCCTCCATCTTCTTCAATCCCACACTGCTGCTCCTTGGCTCGGGTCGCCTCCCCGGCGCTCTGCTCCTCCGGCACACGTCGTGGCCTCCCGCGCGCCTTCACTGGCTTGCTGGCCTCCGGCCACCAACTGCCTCCTCCTGCGACCAGCCTTTGTCTTTGGGGCACTTTCACGTCTTGCCTGACCTCGGCTCCGGCTTCGCCGTGGCTTAGCCCTCCTGGCTCGGTCTGCTCGGGTTCCGGTGGTGGAGACCTCCGCTTTGACCTGTGGTGGCGAAATGGAACCCATGATCAAGCGCATCTACAAGCAATGATGGCCTGCAGCCAAAGCAGGCCATAGCGATGGCGGCCGTGGCGGCGGAGCTAGGTGGCCGGCCGTGGGGGAGATAAGACGCGGTGGCGCTCGGGTGTGGGAGGAGGGGAGTTAGCGCGCACATGGGCTCTGGCGGGGTGTGGGGAACCCATTGGCATGGTCGCCGGCGACGAAGGAGGACTGGGATGGCTTGGCGGCCTTAGCTTGGCGGCAAAGACGGTGAAAGCGCGTGTGGCGGAGGTTGAGGAGAGGGAGAGCTCGAATGGATGATGGGGGAGGGTTAGGGGAGGCGTGGAGGTGCTCCTGCCTGGTTTAATTGGGTAGGGGCTCATCGGATAGGGCACGGAGGTGCCGGCGGTGGAAATAGCCGGAAATGGTGAAGATGACCGTGCGGCGTGCTCCGGTGGAGGAAACTTCCAATTTCTTAGGGGCTTTTGCTCATGAGTCGTGTGGTGGCGTGGACTGATCGGTCGGTGGCAGCAGACTTAGTCGGAGGCGGGGAGACAAATGGCGCCGGGCGGCTTGTGCGGCCGAACGGCGTTGCGTGGAGGGGAGGTGCTGCCATGTGGGGCCTGGCCGTCAGCTGGAGGGAGGTGAGGGGCATTGAGGATATTTTACAAAGTTCCTCTCTCCTCAGATATATTATTTTAATGGGAAGAGTGTCTAACAGCAAAATTACATGTTTTTACAATGTCTTTTGGCTGCACCACGTTTTTTGGATGTCCATTGGCATTAGGTGACAATTTGCAGTGCCCTGTAGCCAATTTTCCCTTGTTTATACACTCGTGCCTGAGGAAGGCATCGGTGTGTGCCGGAGCTCGAGGCCATGCACGGTGTCTTGTTTATACACTTCACACCCCGGAAGGTGAGTTAGTGTGCACCGGGGCTCGGGGCCATATGCGGCGTCTTTGTTTATACACTCGTGCCTGCGGAAAGCATCGGTGTGCACCGGGGCTCGGAGCCATGCGCGGCGTCTTTGTTTATACACTTGTGCCTGCGAAAGGCATCGGTGTGCGCTGGAGCTCGGGGCCATGCGCGGCGTCTTGTATGTTTACACACACACACACACACCGAAGATCATGACTGGCCGAAGGCCCTCTTCAGCTTTTTTCTTTTTTCTTTTTCTTTTTTTCTTTTTTCTTTTTTTCGGCTAGAGGCCCCTTCGTACCGGGTCGAGGCCCATAGAAGGCCAGAGGCCCCTTCGTACCTGGCTGAAGGCCACATCCTATTTCTTGTGATGTTGGCTTCGGGCGGAGTTTGGGGCCGAGGCTGCTCTGCTGCTCCGGAGGCTGCACGGGGGAGATCCGGAGGCCAGAGTGGATGCGGCGTGGTCCGGAGCTCCGGTGGCGGATGCTGTGGATATGAGGCAGCGCTAAAGTTTCGACGACGGAGCTTGGGTGGCAGTAGTGAAGGGGCTTCCCGGGTAGCGGTGGGCGCGGAGGTGAGGGGGCCCGTAGGTGCTCCCAAGTGGCAGGCCGCTCCGGAGGACAAGCGGAGGGGATCCGGAGCCCGAGGGTGGTCTGGAGGTGGAGCCGGTGGCGGCCTCGAGCCGGTGAGGTGGCCTTCAGGCTGGTGCGGTAGGAGGGCGGTGCTGCTGCACGTTGTCTCCGGGGTTGGCGGAGCAGGCGCTCCGAAAGCGGCTTGCGGCGGCCGGAGTTTCTCGGTGGCTCCCAATGGAGGTGCGGGGCCGGCTCGAGGGGTTGCCGCGTGAGGAGCTTCGGAGTGGAGATGCGCCTGCGCGGAGGGTGCTTTAGGGGTGCTTCGGGGTCGGTCGAAGGTAGGGATGCCTCCGCGCGCACCCCCTGGTGTTGGTGAGGCCGGTGGCCGAGTCGGCAGAGGGGCCGAGGGGGTCTCGAGGCAGAGCCTCGAGGTGGGGGTGCTCCTTGAGAAGACCAAGGGGCGGTGGCTCCGGGCGGTTCCGTGATGGCGAAGGCTACCAGGCGGGCGAGGGCGAGGAGACTCTGGGCGTCTCAGACACAGTGACAAAGGCTTCGGGTGGTGAGATCGCCTGAGTGGCGAAGGGACCTGAGGAGGCTCCTTGATGCGCCGTTCCGGGGGATTCCTAAAGGGATTGTGCCGCTCTTTTCGGTTGGTTGGGGTGCTTTGGCCCAGGCTGCTCCGGGTGATGGCACCAAGTAAGCCGGGATGCGCTTGAAAGGTGCGAGGCGCCAAGGTCTTAGTGAAGATGGTTGGAGAATTTGGAGTAAAGCTTGCACGGAAGGGTCCTCGGAGACTCCGGGATAACTTCGAAGGGTCGACGCGGTGCTCCGGGTTTTGAGCGAAGGTGGGGCGAAGGTGAGCTGAGCCTTCGGCTTTGAGGAGATGCATGCACTGGGTGGAGGCTTCGGTAGTGTGGAGGGGCGGACGAAGGCCTCGGGTGCTCCGCAGGTGGCAGGCTCTGATGCCGAAGGTGCTGGATGGCTTTGGCTCCACTCCAATGTAGCTTCTTGTTCGATCCGCACGGACGGTGCCAACTGTCGTAGTAAAGAGACTAGACAGTGGGTACAGGGTACCCTTTGTCTTAGAAATGGACCGGAGGGAGAGGAGCCAAAGATCATTGAATATGTACGTATTACTCATGTGTGTTAGAAAATGAGATCCCCCATGTACATGCCCTTGGGGCTATATTTATAAGAGGGCAAGAAGGGACATTTACCTTCTTGCCCTCACAATGTTAGAGAGAGAGAGAGGGTATTTTGGTACAATGGCTAAATATGCTATCTGAGTAGGTCTATACATATGCGGTATCCCCGACTGACTGCCGGTATCTCTAACGACCCTAGGGTCTTGGGCACCTCGATTATACTACTCGACACGGCATGAATTTAATCAAGATGAAATTAGTGGCATGTTTTTATTTTATTTTTAATGTTTATGAGTAGTCACAATTTAATATTGTATCACTAAATTTGATTTATTTTATGTCTGGATCGGTGCCTTTATATTTATAGGCATTTGGGGGGCACATTATCCATTTGTGTTGTGCTAAATTTATTGTATTATTTATTTTATTTTATTTTCTTTCTATTTATGTATGAATTTGACATTTCAATAACAAAAGACCGGTAGATGTATCTTTAGTATGGTTATCTTATGTTATAGCCTCAACAATAGAGCTTTCCCTCTATTTTAATCTTGTATTCGTCACTGCATGAGTCAATCATTTTAGGGTGTGTTTGGTTGTCTGTATGGGGTTGGCTCGCATGAGTATATGCAAGTTTTTGGGTGTTTGGTTGCCTGGTTGGGTGGGTGAGCCTGACTGAGTGGATGTAAGATTCCCTCTCAGGCTAGGCCCAAGGGAGACGCTCGATTCGAGCTTCCCTCCTCGGCAGTTGGCGTATCTTGAACTTGGCCTTCGTGAGTCTGTTTACCTCTCTCGCGCCAGAATCTGAGCAACCAAACAATATCTCGGCCTGATCGACCCGATAAAGCGAGACCAAACAATTTCGTCATTCAGACCTACTCAGCTTTGGTTAGGTTCATTTGGATGACACATACGGACCAAGCTGAAAACATACAGACAACCAAATACACCCTTAGTGGCTCTTGTACGTGCATCATCTCATGCAACATCTTTGCCTTGGTTTTTTATTTCATTTTTTCTTTTTTAATCTGTGTTGTGTTTAATTCGCATATATATGTCTTTGTCGAGGAAGCCGTGGGCTAGTTGGATTGTTCTCCTGGCTCCCTGGAATATACCCACGACAGCAGCAGCAGCAGGCCAGCAGCTGGGTCATCAAAAGTTAGCCTGATTGCTCCATTGATGGTGTTTTATTGAGGTCTAAGCCTCTAGAAAAAGTGTTCCAGAGGAGCTTTACTTTTTCGTGAAAGCGACCTCAAGGTTCTGGAAAAGTGTTAAATATATATTGACCTTGCGTGTATATGTAGAGAGAGAATTTGCCTCTCAAAACTTTAAAAAAAACATTTGATTGATAAATAAGCTACTAAAAACAATATGCCAACCTCCATGTTGACTCTTCCATAATTTTTGCAGAGAACTTATATATATATGTTGATCTGGAATTTCTGAAGGAGAAAGTTCTCTGCAAAAATTTCAAAATGAGAGCACACCAATTTTTGTTTTGCGAGTACACCGAATTTAGTTTGGCCAAATGGCCAATAGAATCTTGACATCTACGTCCAAAATAAACAGATATGCTTCTTCTCACAATTTTGTGCCATGCATCGACGCATAGGATATAGGGGATTACCAATGACTCTCCTTGCTCTTGGCGAGGTATATTATATATGCACGCAATTGCCTCAGACTCTCAGCCGTCGCTTAGTTTGGATTCAATTTGGACCTTGGAGAATCAGAATAATACATACATTATTACTGTGTTTCAACTTAATTTGTTATGTCCAACTGGCTATATATTCGTAATTAAGTTGCTTCAACTATCTAGTTTGGATCTGGCAATGCCGTATCCAACGATCAGAACTAAGCTTAACGGGGCTTCACCTATACGTCCACGGCAAGTATTTGACTTTGCTTGTTCCATCTCCTTGCTTCTTCAGATGCACGTACGTGTTTGACCGTGATTGATAGACACAAATCACACATGTGCCACATATACATGGTCTTGATCGTCCGCAATTTCCCTGTGAAATTCGATCAAATTTCATTCCAAATAGGTCGTGTATAAATAGGAACGCCCACATTACTAAAATTGAGAATAGTTTATGTAATAGTAGCCAAACTCCAACTTTGTCAGAAGTAAACTGCATAAATATATAGTAATTGATTTTCAAATTTCTGTCTTGTTTGCAATATTGGCGTGTCCTCCTCAAGGGGTTGAACTAAGTAATCTGGATTGCTTCCTGGTGACAGTCGAAGGCTAGATTAAAATCTTTTGTTCGCTAGATCATTCTTAATCCCCCTGTTTTTGTAATAGTTAGTTGGTTGAGACCCTTACTACTTTGTTCTTGCTCAGTGAGCTGGTGTCCCCAGCGTGTATGATTTCGATCTCTTTTGTAAGGATCTTTTATTTGCTTACTATAAAAGCTGGATTTTCCTTTGTCAAAAAAAAAAAACTCCAACTTTGTGAAAATTTAAAAGAAAAAAAAAGTCCGACTTGGTGAATAATAAAATAAGGCCTAAGCTAAGCTCCATTTAATTTGGCGTTGTAGGCTTGTGGTTGCTCTTGAAAATCACTTTTGTTTTGTTAAATTTCGTACACTAACTAACTAACAACCCCTATTGATTATTTAGAGCCAAAACAGAAATACATTTTACTAGAATTATTTAAGAATATAACTGTACGCAACTTTACTAATAGATCCTCTATCACTGATACACTAACTAATTAACAACCTAGCTTGCACCATGAAGGCCAGTTCCCTACCGTATGAATTAACAATTAACCTCTCAAACCTTGTTAATGCGTACGGTCGCAACTACATTCTTGTTTTCTTTTTCCTCCTTGTATACTTGACATTTGACAATGTGATGAGACGATTGACAAGCAACTCGTCCATACTCCATGCATACATACAATACAGTCTGGCCATGTGCACGAATTTTTGGCTGATATGGTCAGTTTGGAAGCCGTATTCTGAGTTTTGTGATATACCGCTGGTATTCTGAAATAATATGACGCCTTACGGTCACCGTCGCCGTATGGCGTCTTAAACAGCTTCGACCAAGCGTCCATAAGGCGCATGAAGCGACCAGGCCGGCAGCGAGGCGTAGAAGCGACCAGCGCCACGAGGCCTTGCAGCGCAGGCATGCCGCCCCGCCAAATCGCCGCCACGCGTCCGCGGCCCGCCACGTCCCAGCGTTGGCGGTAATATATCGCCGATGCCGTGGGCGCATGGCCAACCCGCGCTAGCACTGTAGCTTGCGATTAGGTTAGTTGATTAGGGTTAGTTAATTAGATAAATAGGTTACGAATTAGAAAATAGTTATTGTATGAAGTTTGAATTTGAAGGAAATTTATAATATAGCAAATGAGTTCAAAAAAGTATGAAATTTTTTGTGGAGCCTCTCAACACTGTATACTTGCTCGTGTAAATTTTTCATAATTTTATTCGTTCAGAATTGATATCGTTATTTCGTATAAGTGTTATGTTCGTATAAATCAATAAATATAGAAAACGAGCTCAAAAAATTATAAATTTTATTTTGTTGAACTCCTCACGCAGTGGACTTAATTGTGTAATGTTTCAGTAATTTTATATGTGTTCTAGTATTGTCTCGAAAATTTAGGATTTAGGTTGTGAAAATTTCGATTTTAGGTTTCATGATTTCATGTGAAGAATGTATAAAAAACTACATTTAGTTTAGTGTCGTGATGCATGGCCACCATGTGCCGATAAAAGCAGTGGGGTTAATTCGTCTTGACCATCTTTCCCATTGTCCTCCTTCCTCCTCCACTTTGTCTGTCGCCTCGTCCGAAGTGCGGCGCCAATGCTTCTGAATTCCGGCGCCACGCGCGACTCCTTCTCCGCTCGGCTATAAATACGAACTCGGCTTTTCGCTTTTAGCTCATCTCAATTGTGTTTGATTCTCGTTCTTGCGCTCGTCGCTGAGAACCCAGAGAACGTAACACAACTAATTTTATTGGGAGGTTAACTATTTTGTTGCTTCTTGTCGCTCGGCGCTCGGTCTTCCCCTGAAGGGCTGATTGATTACTTCCTCCGAAGGGCAGGTAATTTATGTTATGCTTTTACCTATTTACTGTAGTCGTAATTAGTCAGTCTTAGTCGGCTAGTCGTAATTAGATAGTTTAGGGGTAATTAATTTGTGGTAATTAGTTAGTTCACTAGTAATGAATTAGTTTAATGGTAATTAATTAGTTGTAATTAATAATGTAATGTTTTTTTCACCTTGTTTGTTATGTACAGCGCCAAATTTTACGATACCCAGTTATAAACTCTTCGGCAAACTTGTACACGAGGATGTTGCAGAAGTGCCAACTTCTACACTCACCGCCACCGTGGGCAGCCCTGAGACAAGGGGCACTCGCTATGGCACCGCGGAGACTACTAGCACACATCGTTAAATAGGACACTCTTTGTCGTGGATGATCGTATTATCGACATGCTAGATAAGGTTGTGCATGACCAGCGAAATCGTGGCGTCGAGATCATATGACAATGTCCGTAGCCTTCAAACGCGCTGCGAGGCGGAGGTTACGGTACATCGTTATATGATCGCATGCCACGTATTTCGGTTGGTTCATACACAGCGTTATCTAACTTTGTCATCAATACTAATATTAAAGAACATCATCCACACTAAGCCGATAAATAAACCCGATGCACACTTATCTAGCATGTCATTGATCGGTGTTACATTCTCTCTGTGTTGGAAAAGAGAAATACTTGTATGCTCTCAAAGGACTATGTCATACAAGAGCTAAACTTGAAATGTAGTTCACTGTTGGGACAAGGGAAGTCCTAAACTTGAAATGAATGTGTGCTTGTGAGCATTTGTTTCCGTACGCATTATTTTGAGTTCTATAGTTATTTTTGGTTGCACTAGTGGTTTATTTGGAAATTCACTTTTAATCATCTATGAAGTACCCTTCCATATGACCTGTGTATGTGATGCGGGAGCTTTGTTGATTTTATTCACTTGACAATCCACTAAATTGTGTTGATAAGACAAGCAATGAAGTTCACAGGCATTTCCTAAAACAATGGAACTTTCGATAAGACAAGCCAAGAATGATGTTATTGTCCATATGTTCCTAGATGGATGGAAAATGCTGATATGACAACGGGCCTTATGCCATTTCCTTTCTGCAGAGGGTGCAGGGTTCACCAACAATTAGAAAAGCAACACAGTAAGAAGCGTGACAAGGTGAAAGCACACAACGGGCGATTAGAAAAGCAAAGAATATATATCTCTATACACACACGGTCTATTTTATTTTGAAGGCTCTCCTCACGCAGTTGACTTAATTGTGTAATGTTGTGGCAATTTCATATGTGTTCTGGTATTATCTCGAAAATTTAGGATTTACGTTACGAAAATTTCGATTTTAGGTATCTGAAATTAGGTTTTCATGATTTCGTGTGACTTGGAATGTATAAAAAAAACAGCAATACAACTCTATTGGAGATGTCAATAAACAATAGTAATGCGTACAAATATAGTAAAACAAAATCACACAACACACGATACTATATGGCTCACTCCTCTGAGTCACTACTCTCTGCCCTCTGGTAATTTGCGTCGCGTCTTGTGACCTTATTTCTGCCGAGCATGACCCGTGGAATCGTCCACCGGTCCAGAAACGTGTGTCGGTCGGGAGGGTATGGAGACCGTTGAGGCGGAGGTGGACGATGGTGACTCTGGAGCATAGTCTGGTAGGCGAACATGTCGTGTTGCTGAGCCATGCCGACCTCGGGGACAGCTCCGAGGAATTCATCCACGACGGAGGTAAGAAAACCACTCTGGGGGTCCGATTCCTGCAACTCCGGTTGTGCGGATGAGCTCGGGCCTTGCACATACGAGGTTCCCACGTACCCTGAGGAGCTCTGGCCTGGAATGAACTGTGGGGTACAGAACCCGGAGGACATCTGCCCTTGAATGTGCGGTAGGGCAGCGAACTCGGAGGAGCTCTGCCCTGCGTACGCTAGAAACCCTGGCTGGCATTGTTCGTGCCCTGGCGTCGTGTACTGCTCCCTAGCAGGAGCTGGGAGGCCCATATCGTCGTCATCAGTCGACGTGAACTGGCCATCACCCCCACGACCGTCACCCCTGCAGCCGTCACCCCCACGGCCATCACCCCCCGGCAGCCCAAGGTCGCAAGGCGGAGCGATGTTAGTACAAATAAACACTATGGGCGTAAACTAAGAACCTCGTACCTCCGGATGTGCGGTCACGAGATAACCAAGGGGCGCGCCGATCGTATCTTGGGTCCGGACGACATAAGTGATTGATCCCGAGCGGACCTCTGGCGAAAACGATATGATGTTAGCGGGCGTAAGGTATAACTAAAAAATCTGAATGTAAATTTGTACATAGCAACTTACCTCCGCAGCGACCTGGCACACGGATGACCGACGGGGAACGCTACGATGCCTGCCGGATTTGCTAGGTCGTGGTGACCTAGCGGGTGAGCACGGCCCCCCCACTTCGTGCCTGATGCACAGGATGTCGTCCCTCGAACGACCACAGCTCAAATTCTTTATTATCTTCTTTATCTCCCCCGAGATGTGCTTCAAAACTTTTTTTATATACCGCCGGGGTTCTATCTGAAATTTGAGTTAGGCGTCGTCTGCTGCGCTCTGGATCTTGCGGCCGCTCGAAGCTGTAGTGACATCACGTGAGTTCATTAGCAAAAATACGAATGTAAATCAGAAGCTGCGAACGAGAGGTTGTAAGTGTCGTCACAGTGTCATCATGTCGCGGCCTTCGTGGCGATCGTGCGTCGGCGGCGAGGCTCTCTTGGTGCGTCGAAATGTCACCTCCTCCGCAGCGCTCGGAGGAGAATGGTGAGTCTTCGCGCGTTAAGTGCACGTACCACTCCATGTACGCACCGTCGACTCGAGAGTCATCTGGTAGCGGCTCAATCCGGACATCCGAGCGACTTTGTTCATCCATGTCGCAATCCATTGCTCTGGTGCATTCGCCGATCTGAATATGCCCACCGACCTCGATTGCTGTATTTTGGAAAGATTAATGTTACAAAAGAAGGCGTAGGGGCGCAAAAATTACTTGGATGAAGTTTGACTCACGGGTGTGCGGCGGCGCTCGAGGGCTGCCCTCGAGAACGCAGTGGTATGCAAACCAAAGCTGTCGCGCACAGCTACATTGCGGCGTAAAACTCCACCATATGTGAGAACACCGGTGGCGGTCATCGTCCACGATTGTAGATCGATGGCGCATTCGCATGACGGCCGTCTTGCGCAAGCAAGCGAAAATTAGCATGCCATAGACACCAAATGATGTCGCTCTCATGCAACGACTCGAACTCGTTGTGGTACAACGAGTAGCACCTCGCCGGTCTTCCGGCCGCCCTTGAGCAGGCGGCGATCCATCGTAAGCCCACGGTGGGCGTGTCTATGGGGTCATGTGGGAGAGAATGCAGGTGCGCCTTGTCTCGATGGTCGGCCAACAGGAAGTGCTCCCAACTCCACATTTGTAGGAGCATGTAGCGACGACGAGGTTGGTACCGGCGCGCCACGCATGGCGTCACAACCCGGTATGTGGCGCAAGGGCGGCTAATCCCGGTATCTTTGCGGCATCGGCTCGGCCCGCGTCAACCAAAGACTTCGACGAGGATGAAGTGGGGTTTAAAAATCACCCTTTGTGGTTGGAAACATGACCCAACCAAAAGTGGAGAAGGTAAGCAGCGAGGTGCGTCCTAACGACCTCGTTAGGTGCACCTGTGGGCATTCATTTTGCCTCGGCCAAGCGGGGGCGCCACGTGCACCCTCCGGAGAGGTTAGCCAAACCATTGCTCCACTGGCCTTCGATCCACACTCGGAGGACCCGGAACAAGCGGCACACCCGGACGGGAGACTGTCAAGAGCGAGGCGTCTGCGGGGTGATCGTCATCTCACCCCCGAAAATGGAAGGTGTGCGTCTCGGGCCTCCACAGCCGACAAGTCGCGGACAAGAAGGTGTCGTCTAAGGTGAATGGCGTCCGAGCGGAGACCATCCTCGCAAAGGGCAACAAGCACATGTCCGGAGGATCGGGGCGTAGCGATCATCAGCGCCAGCCGATCCTTCCCTTTGAAGCGCCCGAGCGCAAAACCATCTGTGTCGTGGTGAGCCACGGTTTGCATCGGTGGTCCTTATCGTAGAATTCTTCTAGTAGCTCGGTAGAGACATGCCTTGCAACACATAGAATAGAGGAACATTAGTGAGATAGTGGCTAATGAACATAAAAGATTGTAAATTAATTGCGAGTAGTTTTCCATATTTTAGGTGAGTGGAACTTAGCATATGACAATCAATTTATAAAACGTAGATAGACCTTCTGAGTTTCAAAATGAGAGATCAGACAACTCGTAGAATAGCTTGAACCTTTTTTTGGGAATCATTTGCAATTTGTCGCTGCTAATTGCAATATCAAAAGCATGACACTAAGCTAGGTTGGATCAACAGAATCTTGTAAAAACACACGCGCATGTTTTCGTTGGATATGTAGACATTTTAGCTGTAGATACGATATTATACCTTTTAGAAACTTAATTCTATGAGGCTAGCAAGTACTCTGGTTATTGTATACAATGTTTCCTAAAAGTAAAAAAGAATTGCACATTCTAACAGAGAAAGTACATCTCATTATATTTCCCAGATGAATATCTAATTGGTGACAAAATGACTTGAGCTCTAATAATTATATAAAATTCCTAAATTGGTGTCTCCAATGGAAAATATGGAATAAACGTAATGATATATAAGATATTGTACCTAATTGGACTTCAAGCGCGGAATGAAATGAATGAGCAGAAGATAGAGCGAGTGAGCGCGAAATAAAATTGGTTCTCGTGTAACAATCCACTGATGGCACTCAAGCTCATCATACCTCAACTTTTTGGTCTTGTTGCCCAGGGAGTTCTCTCAGTGTGAAGCCCTAGCGTCGCCGTCACCATTGCCATGGACATCTCATTCCCGAGCTCCTCTGGCCACTCCATCTCTCTAGTGAGCTTCAATGACCACCCTTATAGCTTAAGCACACATTGGTTAGTTCAAAGTTGCACCATGTCATCGCATGCACGATAGTTGTAGGGGTGCCGCCGCTCATCGCTGGCTAGCCACCATTTTAGGGCACTTTGAACCACCACCGACACCACCCTAAGGTGTGCCAAGCTAATCTTGGTTCCATTTGGTATGGTATGGCCACCACCATGCGAACTCCGTGAAACCAGCGCTCATTTTGTCGGATGTTTGACTGCCCTGTAGCTCCATCATTAAATGTTAATCTTTGTCTTAGTGCGGATTACTGTGTAGATCCGGATTTTAATGACTGTCTTAATGTGCTTTGTTTCACCGACGTGTGGGTCCCATGAACAGAAATCAAGGCATTTAATTAAACTGGTTTGCGTTAGAGTCATTTACATGTGGGCCCAAGGCCATTAAGTGCACAGTCAGCCCCTTTGAACCATTACACTATGTCATGGTCCCCACTTGTCATAGGCTGCAGCTAGCTTAGCTCTCGGTGTAGAAAGTAGTAATTGCTTTAAGAAATTCGAAATCTATTAATTTGCAAACTGAAAATTTGAATAACTTCACAAATACATAGCTAATTCATCTCAACTCCAAAATGGATGAAACCAGTGCTGATAATTTTCATTTTTAATGAACTTTATTATAAAATTGGTTTCAAACATGTCTCTGTAGAAGAGAATATAATTTTGAAAAATGATCCATAACTCTATTATTTTTACAATAGAAAAAGGCTGATAACTTTGAAAATGCATAACTAATTCATAAAAACTCCAAATGAGTTGAACCCAGATATTTTTAGACTTGTAATAATATTCTCTATTTATCTATATAATCCTGTATCCCCCACTTTTATGCAAATTTTGACCAAATAATTAAATTGCATAAACAATGACCAATTGGAATCTAAAATTCAAATTGTTATAACTTTCACATACTAACTCTAAATAGAATAATTCTTTCACCTAAATTCATCTAAAATTATGAACTAGCCACTGTAGAAAAATCATGCATTTTTAGCACTTTGATTTTTGAGGTATTTCTCAGTGTTTATCGGTATCGTTAATTCTATAGATTCCGAAGCGATTGATATTGACTCCTCGCCTTGAGTGAGCAATTGATCTACCGAAAGGCAAGCATCATTTGAACTTTCTTTTGCATCGTATTTGATTCGTTTTTTATAAGTTAGTACAATGATAATTGCTTGCATGCTTATTTTGCTATGTCACTATTTTTGTCTTTGTGTAGTTAGCTATATCCTAAATCATGAGGTTATCCTTGAATTATTCGATTACTACATGCTTAAGTTAGGATGTGTGAAATATATTGTCCGGGGTTTTCTTAGCCATGCAAGTCTAAAAACGGTAGTTTGATTGTCAGGAATAACCCGACAATTATAGGAGACACACACTTTCTTATCTTCTTTTTATTCCAGATCTTCGTATCTGTTTTGTGAGTTAAACTTTGTCACTTTAAAAGAGTTTTGGGGTCTGGACAAGTGGTTGCTAGTGAGGGTGCCTTCGTGCACGAGATTGGGTATGTGGTTGACTTGTCCGGACCAACAAGGACCAAACTTTGGTAACATTGCTAATTCAAGTAAAACTCGTGCTATCACACGCTGTATATCTGCGCCATTCGGTCAAGTAAGGGGAAGGTTTCATTGCTTTAGACCGTAGGTGGTGTGAGGACATAGAGACCGTGAAATCCTATGTTCCTTAGGAACCCAGTGTGATTTATACTGTGCAAGGGAGCACGATTACTTATGTTGAGGAAAACCAACATACTAACAACCTCACACTGGCCCCTCCGACACAATGTGCATGCCCGCTTAGCATTTGCTATATGCATGTGTACTAAGTTGGGGTTCATCTTGCATGGGTGGTCTAACTCAATGGGATTTTCTTGTTGAAAAATACCGAATCTCAATTTACTCGGCCGACATACCTAAGGAAGTGTGTCATTATCCGGAGGCTTATGAGCTGATCAAGTCATGTGGGTAAAGTAGTACACCTCTGCAGAGATAAATCTATTCGAATAGCCGTGTCCGCGGTTATGGACGATCGCTTGAGTTATGTGGTTGCTATTGTTAGACTTTGAATTAAAATTTATGGGTTCAACTTGGTATTCGGCATGAACGGGTGTTCATGCATGTTTAGGTATCAAAGTGGGCTGCCACTTTGGTGTTTGTTTGATTCATCTGTTATTCAATTTAATACTTTATTACATGATTTACTTCTACTTCAAATCTGTTCTTAAAATGGCAATTTATAAACTAGTATGTGTAGATTGGAAAATTGTTGCGTTTTTCGCAAAACTAAAGCCACTAATGCTATCCTTTGAATATCCACTATGCATAACTAATTTTATCTTTATGTAAGACTTGTGAGTACAACTTTGTACTTAACCAGTTTGTCTCTTGGTTCGGTGAGAAGACTTTGAGCGATGAGCTTGTGAGTGTCGATTTAGGCGACACTAACGAGTAGTGCTATCATCTAACTCTCGATCGATTGCCGATGGTTTATGGGGCATACCATCTGGGCTTTTGGTTTATTTACTTGCTTCCGCTGCTACTTTAAAGTTCTTATTTGAATTTGGCCGGTCGGCCACTTGTAATAGTTGTAGACTTGAACTACTATGATGTTTGTCCTTTGAACTATTAATGTATGAATGTTGTATGGAAGTGATCAATGTTGTATGTGAGTTTGGGTATGTTGGTCGCTGATCTTGGGAGAGAACATGACCTCATGCTTGCTGTTCATGGATTCCATTTTAACTCACTAAGTGTGGTCTTTGATTGTTTAGAGAAACGATAATCATGCAGTACTTACAGAGGAGCGGTACACATGATCACCGGGACTCTAGTTTCAATAAAGACTTCTCACTTAGATGGAGTTAACTTAGAATCCACTAATTTGAGGCCCAGAGTTATCACCATATGTAACATCCCAATTTTCTGAGCTTTAAAAATCCTTTGAATAGTTAGTAGGATAAAATTCACCATTTGATTTTATTTCAATTTAATTCAAAAGCTTAAACATGGACTTTGTACATCAAAATAATTTAATGTGATTAAAGTCAACATCAACAATAGTCAAAACTATTTTATTTGGGTTCTTTGGGCTTGGATATATTTTCTAGATTTTTCTAGAATTTTTCCAAGTTCATTTGCTATTTTCTACTGCTTATTTGAATTTCTGGTATTTTATTAAAAAGAAAAAGTATTTAAAATCTCAGTTAAAGCTCCTGGGCCGAAATCCATCTCATCCGGCCCATTCCTTCATGTTTGGCCCGATCCGCGCCGCCGCGCCAAGCTCCGCGCGTCCCATCCTCCGCTAACTGGTGGACCGCGTCCCTTGTCTTTGACACTGTGGCCCGCTTGAGTCGTCGTCCTCGCCTGCGTCTTCGTTTTCGCGTGAACATCGTGTCCGAGTCCGCCATTGAAGGCCGTGGGAGCCGTCCCAGCGCCACCTTCGATCTGAAGCCCTTCTAGAAAGCGGCGAATCTTATCTTTAACCTCTCGCATCCGTTCGGATCGATTCAAATCGATTTTCCTTTTATCCCGAGTTCCTCGCGTATGCCTTCGGACTCCTTTGAACTCCGCCATGTCATCGCCTTCCGTGCCTCCCCGGACCCTATAAATAGGACCCCCGGGATCGCCTTGCCGTCCGCACCTCAACCCTAGCCGCCTCCTCGTCTGTGCCGAACCCTAGCTGCCACAGGAGCTCAAAGATCCAATCTCGCCGCCGCAACTCCGACGAGCTATTCCTCCGCCACCAGAGCCGCCCGAACCTCGTCGACCGCACCTCCGGCAGCGCAAGAGCGAGAGCTTCCTCTTGGTGGCCTTCACTTCGCCGGAGCATCTCCGTAGCCCGATTCCCGTCAAGCCCGAAGCCCTGCCGCCGCTTCTACCTCACCGCCGGCCACCTCGATCATCCTTGAGCACCAGTGAGCACATCCACGAGACCCCCGCGTCATCCTCTACCTCCCTGTACCACCCACCTCCGGTGTAGCGCCGCCGTTCGTCGTGCCGTGCGCAACCGAGCCCTCGTCGTCGCCGATCTGACGTAGCAAGCCACATCAGCAGCCACCTCAGCCTCCGCGCTACGTGTCGCATGCGTGGCGCCGTGTCAGCAGACACGTGTGCGCCCGCGTGTCGGTTCAGCCAGCCCCAGATCCCGTGGTTCGGTGAACCTAGTCCACCGTGAGCCAAGTCACTGACGTGTGTGTCCCACATGTCAGATTTTCTTTTTAATTCTTTAATTCCAAGCGCTGACGTCATCGTTGCGCAATAATCTGATTTTTCTTTTAAGGAATAATTCGGAAATTCGGAATAATTCAGTTTTAGGGTTTTCTTTAGATTTCTAACTTCCCAAGCTCATATCTTTTGCATCCGTACTCCGATTGAGCCCATTCAAATTTCTAAATTCATCTAAATTCAAGATATATTTATCTGAGATTTTTATTTAATTTTTGGAGTTTGTTTTGCCTCTGTTTTTATTTGTTTTGTTTATTTACTTTTGTTTGCTAGTAGACGTCGATACTTCGGGAAGATTTGAAGAAGAAGGAGCACCTTAAGAGCAAGATCAGTACTTAGACCTATTCCAAGGCAAGTTATACCTTTGATCATATTGAACTCAGTTTTCAAAAGTTATATTGATTTAAATTATTGCATTTACTTTAATTATTTATTTCAATGTTTTTGGGATTAGTTAATATCCAATTTGTTATGACCTCCTTGTCTAATTGTATGCCATAATCTTTTGTCACCCTAGATTGGTTTATTTAGTTGGTGCTATTGTATTACCAATGTGGGATGGTTAGATGCGATTAGATTGCTTAGCCATGCTACGAGTCATCATCTCATGTAAGTTGCAAATATAAATTTAACTAAGTGACTATAGAACTATGTGATAAAAGCTATGTGTATTATGTGCTATTACTCGTTGATGGCATATGTTGCACTTAACCAACAGGGTGGGAAAAGGTTTTGGACGGGGGCAAGTGGTCTGGTATACTTTTATGGTGGATCTGTGTTGGCGGGAATGATATGTTAGAATTTGGAAGTCTTGCCCAGTCAATTAAGGACTTAATTTTGTGCGCCATTGGCCGAGCCTTCGTACAACCACATGCAGTATGGGGCGGGCCTAACTTAGTAAGTTATGGAGTCTTGATATTGATTACTCGGGTTGTAGGATAGGCGTGTCGGATTGGGTGGAGGTGTGTACTACCAAGTAGTCACATCACAGGCGATTCGCCGTGTCCACATCCAGCGGTGTGCGTCTGTGGCGGCTAAACATACCGGGAGTGTCAATGTCGAGATGAAGTTTCTGAACTGTTTTGTTATGGCTAGTGCTAGCTACACTAGTAGTATCTTATGGGTAAAGTGTACAACCTCTGTAGAGTGTTAAACAAATCTATTCGAATAGACGCGTCCGCGGTCATGGACATGCTTGGGGATTTCACACAAGGGGTAGTTTTTCATGAAAACTTTGGGAAGAGAGCTGTGTGACTTAAGTCATATGGCTATGTGAATAACTTGTTTAGGCTATGTGTCTTTGTGAAATAAATCGGTCAAATTATTATTGTCAATTTGTTTTGAATTATGCTTTCAATCTATTACTTGTATTTAAACTGTAAATGTTGCATTTCTGCAAAAGAACCACAGAAGCCATTCCTTTGGAATAAGCCTGCATCTATAACTGCATTTCTGTGGTATGACTTGCGAGTACGGTGTGTACTCATGCTTGTTATAAAATATGCAACAGAAGAGGAGGAGTCTTCGCCTGCTTTCGAGGAGGAGTTCATCGAAGGTGCTTGATCATAGGGTCTTGATCGATCGGTTACTGTGGTGAATTGATGGGATTCATTGAAGTTTCTTCGTTCCACTGCTATTTTATTTCTTTGCTAGCCCTGCGTGGCTTAATAATTGTAAACTCGACCATAAGGTCAAAACAACTATTTGTTATCAAATTACTCGTTTATGTTATTAATCGCTTGTGTGGATCGATATTCACCTGTGTTATTCCTGGACTAGTGCATTATACACAGAGGGTCCAGAATTGCATATTTTGGGTCTCGACACCATAAGACTGGGATGGCCTCGGTCTTACGGGAATAACCCGGGGGTCCTCACACACAACGCCTCGATCGCCACCTCATGCTCTCATGTCCGACTATGAGGCGTCACCTAGACCTCCCGATCCTTCCAAGCTTATCCATTCGTCCCCTCCCGCATTCTCTCGGCCTCTCTACTCTCTTCTATGTTTCAGCCGTGGAAGTAGACGAGGGGAACGTCGCTACCTTGATGCCTCCCATGAGTCCACGTCATCACCACTGGACTCCACTCACCTCGCCGCACCCATTTTTTCCTGTCCAAGCCTCTTTCGTACACTGAATCGCCGAGAGCATCATCTTCGCCCTCACGGCCGGTGGCCTTGGCCGCGAAGCTCACGGGTGTTCTAGGTGTACGACCTCTTTCTTCTCTAAACTCGGTGGACCGCCGCCGTCCCTATTCCAAAAAACATTGACCTTCATCGGCGACGTTATCTTGTGCGTCGTGTTCCTGATGACAAGGCGTCGCTGACGCGCACCTTCCCGAAGCTCCTCGGCCACCGTAGCGTCATCCCCTCGTGTGCTGCTCCTTCGTCTCTACCTCCGACCACCGGGAGCTCGACGCCGTCAACCTCTGGACTTTGCGTCATCGCCATCGTGTTCGCGTGTTCCGCACCCAGTGGATCCAATCCCGAGCCCGGAGCACCCCTCCTTCGCCCAATCACCATCCTCACTGCGCCCGCTCGCACACAGGAGTTCCGACGAGCCACTGGTAGGTTGAGGTTTAACCCTAATTATTAGCGTTTAAGTGATTTCTTAATGTACCTATGACATGTAGGACCCACCGGGGGTTAAACGTGCTTAAAAATCTATTTAAAACCTAGAGTCTATGACATGTGGGCCCATACGGCTAGTTAAGTGATGGAGTAAAATTGGGTAGTGCGTTTTCCCTTAAGGAAAACGTATTTCTTATACGTTTAAAACCAAAAGTATGTCTTTGTAGTCGGAAGATGTTTTTCTTAGAATACGTCGTTGATGTCACTTCGGTTAGGGCTGGGTCAAAGATGACCGGGTCAACCCTTGACCTTGGGTCCCACATGTAAGCGACTATGGCCAGGTTAACCCGTGTATAAACAGTATTGGAACCGTTTAGAAATTCTAAAATGGATTACTTTTACTCTAAAAAATGGTTTAAACTTCAAAAATTCATAAGTCATTCGTATTAACTCCAAATGAAGTGAAATCAATTTTGTTAATTTTCATTTTTCCTGTACTTTAATTTGGGATAACTTTGAAATATGTCTCTGTTACATAAAAATTTGACAATTAAATTAATTGTACCTTAAGGACTTTATCATTGACAAATTCCTAGAAATTTCTTATGAGCTCCAATTGAACTAAAAATTTCACCTAAAATCATACTCTACCCACTGTGTGAATTGCATGCAATTTTTAATGATTTGTTATTTTCGGCTTTATTTGGAGTTTATTGCAATATCTTCTTTTCGTTAGGTTTTCGATGATTCCGACATATTGTGAGATCCATCTGAGGGTAATTAAGAGTGGTATCAGTAAAGACAAGCAATCCCCTCCTTTTGATCATATTGCTCCTGTTAATTTTGAAAACTATTTATGTTGGTTTTAAGTATTTTATGCACTGCGTTAAATTCAAATACTTGTATGTCAAATGGGTAGATTTAGCTATGTCCTACTTGCTGCATTTCCTTTCTAATGAAAGTTGATTACCCGGTTTCCATTGATACCTACGGTTATATGTTATATGGGGGTGTTTGATGATTTTTAGAATGATGCCATGCTAGTAGATGTAGTCGAAAGTGGTTGATGGAGCTATTCCATCGGCCGAGATGAATTGAATCTCTTGTTAAAACTTGAGGATTATAATCAGATCTTAGAATATGGTTTTGTGGTTATTATGGACATGTTGGACTTTGGGTGCTTTATTGGAGTTTGTATACAATTTCAATTGCTAATTTCATTTAATTTATTTTGAATTTTAGTTATTTAGAGATTTTACTTTGGAATTGTATAGAAATCAAATTGCAAATTTTCTTTTGTATTTTATACCGAGTTTGAGTTATTAGTATACAAATCAAATTTCTAATTTTTTATTTTATTTTATTCCAAATTATGTTTATTTGGGTTTGTTACTTAGGAATTTGTTTGGAAATCAAATGCTTATTTTTTTATTTCAATTTCAATTATTTAACAATTGTACTTGATATTGACTCTTTCTTTTAATCTAGACCGTTATAATATAGACCCATCACAATTAAGGATGTAGTTTTTTTTTTCACTTTCCATTGATTTGATTACCGTATGAATTTCTAGGCCTTAAGAGCAAACATGGTGGGGTTTTTTTATATCCTTTAATAATAGCATATACAATATATACAATAGATATGCAGGTAAATAGACTAATTCTTGGCGTCGCTTGCGCCACGGCGGCGAACGTCTGCGAACCGATCGAGGATATTATCGTGCACCGCCACGCCCTCGTGCCTTGGCGGATAGTTAGCCAGCTGGCCCGTCACGTGACAAGCAGTGATGGCATGCGTAGGCACCATGCACGCGCCGCGTCGCATGCGTGCACTCCTAGCCTTGGCAGGCGGCACGGTTAATTTTGCGGCGGTCGGCGCTCGGCGTACGTGCTTGGGCCTCGATCGTACGTAGTGTATATGACATGGCCCAGTGGCAAATTGCAAACAACGCTGATCTATCTGCTTCAAGCTCTCTAATTTAATTGGCATTCTCAACTCTTGAACTAGTGTAGTGCAACCTCATCACTTGCACTCTTGCAGTTTGTTATTATTCATCAAATTATTAATTGGCTAGAATCTAGCTCAAACTCATATGTATTGACCTGCAACAATATTTAACTAGCTAGAATTGTAGCTCCATACCCCGATATACTCTTGCTAGCTAGCTCTAGCTCAAACACGAGTAATGTTGTATAATCCAAGCCATATCAAACGATCGAAAAAGGGGAAAATACGCTCAACACACCACAACATAAGTCAAGTAACATCTCACAATTCCAACAAAACCGGCCATGATCACCGGCCGACGACGACCTAGGACATGAGCACGGCCGCGATCACAGCGCCGGCCGCCACCATCGCCTGCGCGACCGCCCCACCGACCTTGTAGTTCAAAGCGGCAGACGACGACGCCGGGGCGTTGCCGTCGGTGGCGTTGATGACGAGCTTCATGCCCTTGCTGCAGTGGTCATCCACGGTGCAGAAGAACCACCTTTTCCCCGCCTTGTCGAGCGTGACGGTGTCGTTGCCGGAGGTCAGGAATTGAGCGGGTTGCTCGTCGTGTTGCAGTTCTTGAAGGCCTCGCCGCCCACCTCGGTCACCGTGTGGTTGCCCTTGGTGTACGCGAACACTGAGAGAGATCAAGTAATTGCAAAAGATACGTGACGCGAATATATATTTTGATATATCTGTGTAAGTGTGATCATGCATGCAGCAGCCACAATTCAAGAGTTGCAGTAGCTTCGTGTACCTAGGGTGTCGCCAACTCTGAACGTTTTGCCGTCGGTCCAATCTGCAGGGTACTTGAGGTCCAGCCAGCGTCGTCCCCAACCCGGTACTCTACGGCGGAGGTCAGCGCCGGGAGAAATGCGACGGCGATGGCCGCGGCAGCCAAGAGCAGCACTTGCCGGGAAGCCATTGAGTATGTGATGATGGAGCTCGCTCTTAACTTGTGCTTCTCTTGGTTCTAGCTTTAGATGGCTAGCTAGGTTAATTGCAATGTATGGCTTGGCAAGCAGGAGTGCCAATCGCATGTATTTATAGAGAGACAGATGCAGATACCAGATAACTAGTGATCCTATCAGATGGAGTATTTTTGCTTTGGTGAAGAAAGGTGATATTTTTGCTTTGGTGTTATCGGTGGACAAGGATGCATATATGCATGTGGCAGAAGACAACGCTTGGCACATTGTTGTTTCCCTCGGCTGCCGGCTTGCTTCGCTAGCTCAGGTTCAGGGTTGAAGTTTTCCTGATCAGATTTGGTTGTATGACATCTTCGAGGCGATTTGCGCGTTCAATTTCCCGGCGTATATCGATCGACGATCCATCCATCCATGGGAGCTGAACTGAGTCAAACTGATTTGTTTGTTGATCTCGATCGATTCTCGAATCCAATCTTCAAACAGACTTTTTTTTTGGTTGTGTACGTATATCGTATTGTGAGATCGTTACTGCGAGAGAGTCATCACAGACGGCTCCAAATCGTCATCGCGAGCGATTTTTGAACCGTCTAAATTTATGTGTCTATGATAATGAGCGATTATCACGAGCAGTTTGTGAGCCGTCTGTGAAAAGTCACAACACAGACGGTTTTTCGTATAAACCGTCTGTGAATACCTACTATCGCAGACGGTTTCCACCAACAATTGTTTGTGATATGTCGGTTATCACAAACAGGTTAGTAAAAATAATCGTCTGTGATATTCTACATATCACAGGCAGTTGTTGGTGAAACCGTCGTGATAGTAGGTCTTTACAAGCGGTTTATACAACAAAACCATCTATGATAGTTCATTACACCCAACTAAATTTTTTCGATTTTCAGCTAGCCCGAGAATTGCTAGCCATGCCCTCTGAAAACAAACAAGCAAAAAATAGATAAATCGCACTCTGAAAACAAGCAAGCAAAAATAGATAAATCAATTGTTGACAACTCAAAGTGACCATGTACAACTCAAAATCAATTACAAAGAATATGTTCAAGTATTGTCGCTGAGTTTCAATTGAATTACAACTACTCAAAGTGAATTACAATTAAATCAATTGTTTGAAGGTCATTCGGTATCTCTGGTGTGAAACTCTCCATTTGCATTAATGATCTCCGTCTTGATGAAGCCACAGAGCGATCCTCGAACCTCCGAGGTCTCGCTCATAACGAATGCATCTAAATCGAGTATCATGCCATGTAAGCTAGCGAGGAGTAAAGTAGTAAGCATATATATTTAAATTTATAATTAAAAATAATTATTGTGATATTGACAAACCTTTGGATCATTCGTCTTAGCACTCATGATTTCTTTGCATATGATGACAAGCGTAGAATGCACATAGGTGATCTTGTTTTTTCTTTGGTGGCCTTTGCAAAAATACAATTACATATATAGGTATAGTCAATTCGAGAGGCATTATTACGAAGTGTGATATAGGATTATTGTGTTGTAGCGCATACCGGAAATCGCGTCCTGTGTTGCAGTGTGATGCTCGATTCCTTGTGTGTCCCTCCCTCAGCAACATAAGCGCTGAACGACCTACGTGATTCTAAAAAGTTATTCTCGGCCATTTCAAATGAAGGAAGACTACAATATAGTTATGTATGGAGAAATGAGCATACATGTAAGTACTCCTTGCACAAGGGTGAAGTCGTGGTTTTTATTGATTAGGGAATTAAAGTATATTACATTGTTCCTCTTTGGTACAATGACTAAAAGGATCAAGTGAAACCTACTCATGTATGTCACTAGAGTCATTAAACATAAGCTCATACTACATATAAACACTTTCACGGATCATGCCATCGCAGAGCGGTTGGAACCGTCATCACGGCGGTTTTCAAACCGTGCGTATTTGTTCGTCTATGATAGCAGGCGGTTATCACAGCACGGTTCAAAATAAATGCGTGATACGGACTATCACGAGACGGTTTTTGATTAAAGCCATCTGTGAAGGCATAGTATCACGAGCGGTTCTATCCTGGCAAATGCATGATACTCAGTGATACTCAAAATATCACGAGCGGTTCTTTGATAGAACAAATGCGTGATATTTGCGTATCACAGACGGTTTCTAGATAGAACCGTCTATGATACTATGCCTTCACAGACGGTTTTAACCAAAAAACCGTCTGTGATAGTTCTTTATCCTAACTACATTTTTGCTAATTTTGGCTAGCCTCAGGAATTGCTAGCCATACCCTCTGAAAACAAGCATGCGAAAAGCAGATACATCTCGGATAATCAATTGTTGACAAACTCAAACTGATCATTACTCAAAATAAATTATAAAAGATCGCATTTGTTCAAATATTGTCGCTATAGTTACAATTGGATTACAATTGAGTCAATTGTTTGCGGTGGTTGAGAGGTGTCGTGAGGTGATGCTCGGGTCGTGACGGAGTGAAATTCTCCGGTGTCATAATGATATCGATAGGATAAAGGTCGAGCTTCCTCGAATGTCCTTGATCTCTTCATAGCGAGTCCATCTAATTATATATCCAAGGCTTGTCGCTAGCAAGAGTAAAGTGGTAAGCTATATATATTTAAATTTATAATTAGGAAATAATTATTTGAGATTGACAAACCTCGGGATCCTTCTTCCTAGCTCTAAGGATTAGTTTGTACATGATAGCAAGCCTTGATTGCACATAACTCATCATCTTTTTCTTTGGCGGACTTTGCAAAAATAGAATTACATATATAGGTATAGTCGATTCGAGACACGTTATTATGAAGTATGATATAGGATTATCGTGTTGTAGCGTCTGAGAAAATTCATCCTGTGTTAGTTGGCACTCTTTCCATCGTATATTCCTTTGTTGGCAACATAATCGATGAGCGACCTACATGATTCCAAAAAGTTATCCTCGGCCATTTCAAGCGAATGAAGTCTACAATAGAGTTATGTATGGAGGAAATGAGCATACCTCTCGAGTACTCCTCTCGAATCTTTGAAATTGTGTTTGTTGCGAGTAGGGAATCAAGGTATATCACATGGTTCCTCTTTGGTATAATGACTAAGAGGATCCATGGTACCTACTCATGTATGTCGCTATAGTCATTAAACCTAAGTTCGTGATGCGTATAAAGTACAAATGAAACTTGTAGAGCAAGTAGTGACAATTACCCCTCGTTGTAGGGCACCACTATGTACTTCATGTTCTTCTGACGAAGCAATGAGTTCGTTATGCATTTCTCGATGAAGGACGAGTCTGCATTTGGATGGTTTGCAATGATACCACATGTGGGTCGAGGAAACCCACCGGTTCTTTCCATTCCCAGACATTTTTCATCATGTATCTATACATAAGAAATGAGTTGTGATATTTATCGGTATTACGTGAATGTAGAACTTGATTGTACGCACTTACAGTGTCCAACATTGTAGAAGCGAGGCGTCGAGGCCAACGAGGTTGAATAGGTCATATAAGTCGTTGAAGCCTATGACGAAGTTGCCCGGCCCGTTGAAGAAATGCTTATGCTCGTATCTGACGGTGATTCCAGTATCGTACTCCTTCTTTTGGGTCTTCTCCAAGTACCAGGCATGCAAAGCGACAAGCATATCGGTAGCGTATTATCGTGGCCGAACTGCGGTTTTCCGATGATGTAGTTCTGGATATCCGGACTTCTCGGACTTCCGGACTTGGGGGCGCCTATGCGTTAAATCGATTTCGATTTGACCTTAAGGATTGGTAGCATCTTCTGCGAGGCGACTTGGGACCCGTCTGGCGGCATGCTTTTGTTGTTCCTTGGCGTCTTCTCCACGGAACCGATAAGGTGGCCTTATGAGGCGAAATATGAGGTGGAGTCATCGAGGTTCCGTTGGAGAGGAATGGTCGTGTTGAGATCGCGCACCTTCTTTGGGTCGGGGCGATGTTCTTCTTGGGCCACTAGATAAAAGTGTGCACACATCCCTAGTGTTGTGATCTCTTCGTTGGGCGAATCTCGGCGGGGCGGCCATGAAATGTTCGTGTACCATGTCCACCTCCACCTGGCGTAACCTGCGCCACACCGACACCGTCTTTGCGCTTGCCCTTCTGCTTTGGATGAACCATCCCCACCCGATCTCAATAGAAATGGACCCAACTATCCTCACTTGGAGCTTGTAGGCGTCGGCTCCTAAAAGCGATACGCAATTAGTTAAGGCATCCTATAGGTCTATCTTTGGTGCATTCCATAGATGTATATTACCTTGGTGTTGTCTATCGGTAATTGGGCGTCGTCATGTTCGAATTATGCGTGGGCCTTGACGTTTGCTCGATGTCGGCGGGGTGGCTCCCAAATTAACAAGGGCGGCTTGCGACTAGCTCAGGAGTTGATTCATTTGATCCTGTAATGCTGCTAGCTTTCCTTCAAATTTTTCAATAATCATCTGTACCAACCGGTCCTCGCTCTCGGCCTTGGATCTCTTCCTACTCCTATATGTGCATGAGTCGTCTGCGAATCCATGACTCAAGGTACATTAACCCCAAGGCCTCGCGTGCGACCCGGTGCTCCTTGTTTCCCGAGTGCGTAGATAGTATATCCTTCTCCTATGCGCTTGGAAGGAGCCTTGGGAAGTTTGGGCGAGATAATTCACGCCGCAAGAGGTCATCATGTTATTATAGACACTATGAAGTTATAGACTTATTAACAACTACGTAGTTCGACATATTTACCACACGTTCGGACACTTCCTGGTCTGCCAGGATTGTGAAAGAGATGCTGCCCGAAGACGAGACTTTTGCCCTCGCTTTTAACCAGGCTAGGGAACGCGGGTCTGTGACATCAGGAAACGCGTTCTCCTCCTCCGTCGCCCATTCCTCGTATTTACCTGCGTACCCAGCGGTGTCGAGTCTGTGCGGGTGAGTGTTTCATGTCTGGAGAGCTTTGTGCGCCGCACTTTCCTCCTTAAATTCGGCCGTCGTCTTCATAGCCACAAAGGCGTCCCATGTTTCTCGCGTCAAGAATCCATACTACGCGAAGGGCGTCTGACCCGTGTTCACGTACTTCGTGACAAGAATGCTCTTGAAGGTCCTGCACGATTTATCGATCGTGAGCATCGCTGTCCGTTCCACGCATGCCATGTCTACTTCTGGGATAGTGAACTTGCTTGAAAGTTCTGTCCACAGCGCGCCTCTCACTTCTTTTGTCAGATCCTTCCACCTTGGTGTGGTAATGGGGACCCATTTCCTTGCAAGTATCCCGCAGATGGTCCAGAATCTCGCCGCTGATGTCTTGGGTCTCAGAGGGACCCCAAAGTCACTGACCTCCGTGATGACGATCGGCCTGAGCATTTTCGATTCTCCTTTGCCATCTCGCTTCAGTATCATTAAATCAGCGGATTAGGCGGTGAAAGACGGCGCCTCTGTCATCTGCGGCGTCGGTGACAGCGGCGAAGACAGTGTCTCTGCCATCTCGCTGACTTGATTGAAATGCTAAACATATTAGCAAAATTGCATAATTATTTCCAACATAGATAACTATGAATAAAGCATAGTTCCTTAACTAATTAAATGACACAATAGTCATAAGACTAAGAAAATCAATCAAGTCATTTAAAAGGAACAATATGGTCATCAAACACAATAAGTGTACACTTAAAATTAGCATAAAGCTAAGATTTGATTGTATGATTATTGCCCTCAGAAAGCTAGTTGCACAAGGTTTAACCTTGGCCATCACAGCACTTATGTCCAATGTAATCATCAATTGAATATGACAATTTATAGATTAGGCCTTGAGTTCAATTTACAACTTGCTATTCAAATCTACCAGATTCAAGCAAATTTACTCAACTTAACCTATGCTGGACCACAGGAGTAGAGATCAACTAAATACACGGGTAACAAAAAGAAGGCACTGAAAAGATACAAAACAGCAAGAAGAACTGAATGATAGAGCTATAGGAACAGTAGGTATAACAGGTTGAAATAAATTGCTCAAAGTTATAGGAATCAGCTAGACAATCTACAACTCAAGGCTTAATCTATATACCAATTCACATTCAATTTCATTTTCTACGACAATTCATCACCGAGCAAATCAAAGAACCCACCAATCACAGATCACATATTTCAACTAGCACATCACATATATACTTATGTATATACAAAAAGCAGTCTTGCGATATGTTGAAATACTCAATGGCGATGGTACTCAAAACCACCGAGGAGATCAACAGACAAGGCACGAGGGAGAACCAAATTAACATAATCAAATGTAAATCATTCAGATTTTGAGCTCTATCCAAAGCTTAACTAGACTGACATAACAATCACATGAATAACAATCTCTTGTGATCTTTGTATAGATAGAAACTAATGATACGAATCTCCGAGCCCATCTTTGCCCGAGCCTACTTCATCGAGCCCGACACACTGGAGTGTACCATTTGCTTCGTGCCGTGGAGGATTGGCATGAAGCAAAGGTACATTCAAGTGTGTCAGGATCGACGAAGAAATGCTAAGCAAAGGTTTAATGCTCAACATATTCATTATGAGAACAACTAAAAACAGCATAAAGCTAAGCAAATAAGATTGCTCAATTGCTCTCAGTTGACTAATTGCATAAGACATAGTCTTTGCAATCTCAGTCCTCTGTCAAAATCTCTTCACCAATCAATTTTGATAATTACAAAACAGATCTCGAGCTCAAACTACAACTTTCTCATATGTTAAGTTATCTCAGAGTAGCAGTTAAACTTTCAGTCAACATATTACAATTTAACTATCTTAGTGAAATTAAATCACAAAAACACACATAAAGCATTACAGTAAGTAGAACATCGATCATATGCCTTCAAGATAATTCACAAATTTATATCAACAATAAGCCTAATTGACATATTGAGAATAGAAATGCAAATATCTCACGAAGATCAATCGGATCGCAGAACATACAAGTGTAATCTTAATTCACTATATCGACAAATGAAAGTATAAAGGCTACTAATTATAACTGACCATACAAAGCAATATGATTAAGCTCAAGTCTGTTTCAGATTTCGACTATCATCACATAGCATCAATAGAACCCATCACAGAGCAAGGGAGGGAGCGGGATAGAGCGAGTAGAGTGGTATACCAGAGGAGGTGCGAGGGAGTCTGGGAGGAGGCGCGAGCCGAGCGAGGAGCGAGTGTGACAGCGGAGAGGAGGATGGCGATGTGTAGTGGAAGAGGAGGTGATGGGCTGCACCGGAGGGGGGAGGCGGCTGCTCGTCGGGTTGGAGTCGGAGCAGGGAGGCGGCCGCTCGTCGGGCTGGAGTCGGAGGAGGCCACGCGTCGAGGACGGCAGTGACATCGAGCAATGTGAGAGCCTAAGAAGCCTGGGAGTAGTGAGGCCACTAGAGGGGCGGCACCGAGGTCGTGGCGATGGTGTCACCGGGGATTAAGGGAGTGAGCAGGCGAGCCCTAGAGGAGGCGAACAGCGAGAGCCTAAGGAGCCTTGAGGAGAGGAAGTGACGAGTAAGAGCAAAACCCTAGCGGTTCCCTCCATATAAAAAGGCTATCACAAACGGCTACAAGCGCGAATCAAGCGTGCAAGGTCGTAGGTGGAGCCGTTTGATTTGACAGTCGCTGATCCCGCCACCACTGAAGTCGACAAGAAGGCTTATGAATATTTGAAGGCTAAGATAGGATTGCTAATCCTTTTCTTATCGTCTGTGATGTAAAAAGGATATGGTCTTTTATCGTCTATTTATTACAAGTGCATAATATTATCATTCCACATTACAATGAAGTCCACATTGACATCAAAATCAGATATGACAATTCCATATTGACATCAGAATATATAAGAGATTACAAGTCCATAACACATGGCAAGTCCACATTAACATGTCTCATGTTATGAAATAAATTAATTACAATGGAGTAAATTCTTAATTAAAATATAGCCCTTCATGATGATCGACGCGCATATAGCTAGCTTCCTCACTAGGTTCTTCCTCCAGCCTGACGCCATCTCCGAAAGGAGGCAACTCATCAAATTGATTGTATTCTTCCTCATCCACTACATTCTCAACTCCAACAATCCTCTTTTTTCCCTGAAGAACTACGTGGCGCTTTTTATTTGCCGGGTCGGTTACATAGAAGACTTGAACAACTTGGTTAGCCAGTACGAATGGTTCTGTGAGACCCCGGGGTATTTAGCTTGTAATACTTAGCTATCCACTTGACCCTAGTATCACAAACCAAATATCTCGTGCCTCGGGAAAATGTATACATCCCAGAAGTGCTATATACACACCCTTTTACAAAATCATGCATCAATTCCATACAAACATTGAAACAAAGCACAAACCTTAACAAAAGACATACATAATAGAGATTTATTACACAAGGGGCCAACCGGCCACCAAAGCTAAAACTTAAATAATAGCGGAAGCAATTATGCCATAAGATGGCGATAAACAAAAGCCAACCGGTTTGCCATTACCCCACAAGGCAAACTGACCGGGCCGCTAGCTAG
This sequence comes from Phyllostachys edulis, assembly GCA_036346405.1. Taxonomy (NCBI): domain Eukaryota; kingdom Viridiplantae; phylum Streptophyta; class Magnoliopsida; order Poales; family Poaceae; genus Phyllostachys; species Phyllostachys edulis. The sequence goes on from CM070557.1 coordinate 30,629,621, forward strand.
TCGTCAAAGCGAAGTCCACTCACAAAAGTTAATCCCTTGGGGATCAACCTCCTCTGCAACAATTAATTAAGCAAAGCAAATGAGTACAAAAATGTACTCACAAGACTTACGTGTAGTGTAACAAGCCTATACATATGCTACATGCAAGCTTATTTAAGTGGAGGAGGCTCTAGACTCATTTTCAGCATAAAGCAAGTTTTCATTTGCAATAATGTAATAGATTGAAAGCAGTTTTACAATCTATTTTTAATGTTTAAATAACAGCGAGTAACGACGTAATAACAATAGATAGATGACGACAACAACCTGGAAGTGACTAACCCAATAGTCACCACAACAATAGCATGAATTGTCCATTCATACCACCCACATCAAGTTTTAATTAAAAGGTTATAGTCTAACTCTCGAAAGACCTCCCCAAGCGTGTCCATAACCTAGGACAAGGCTATTCAAATAGTTTGAACCCTGCAGGGGTGTACCAATGTACCCACATGTCAGACCGCCTTTTCGCCAAGCTATTTAGCACACTTCCTTTGGTATGCTGGCACGGCTAAGTCCTACGAGACGTTTTCCAATATTGTGTATTAACTACGAGTCGCCCATATGGATAGACACACATACGTTGATACAGAGTCATTGAACCTTTAGACAAAGGACCAATGCTCATCACCCTTAGAAAAGGATGATGCTCCTTGCAGTGGATGAAGACATCCACCACTATTCACCCAAACACACACAAGTTTCTTTTTCAAACCAACACACACAACCACCATGCGACCCGGAGCTAACCCACGCCAAAGTACTAAGTCAAGAGAGGTCCCATATCCCCCTCATGTGGTTAGCACGCAAAATTGCTTGGTTTAGTGTAACAAGATGTTCGGTCCTTGTTGACTTAGGCACCATTCCAATCACACCAACAGATCACACTAACATACCATTGTGCCCAAGTCTAAAACAGTTTTATTTTCAGTTTTTGACTTTACAAATTAACAAAGCACAAAGTGCTGGACATAAGGGAATAATAATAAAGTTTTTGTGTGATCAAGGTCATCGACATACGTCGACAACTACCCAATTAATTCTACCGGTAGCTAAGCATTTCTAAGCATGACACCGTAAAGACATTAAAAGAGCATAATTCAATCACCGGGCTCTAATTCACCGGCGAGATTAATACCTTATGTTTAGTGGCAAGGGATGAACAATTTAAGGGCAACCATGCAATAGGATTAGCTACCTCTAATCGGAAAAATTACTTTGACACAAAAGCATGCATACATACAGTTTGTAAACAAAGTATTAGACTTTGAAATATAATGGGATAGAATATGATCAAACTGATTGCCTTTACTTGCTGAAGTTGCTCAATATGCTGCAGAGGATCACTCTCGCAATCAACGTCATCTAACAGTAGGAACTGACAAGGCGAAAATAACAGCGAATAAACACCAAAATTCCAAAAATTCTCCAACAATTAAGAACTTAAAACAGAAGAAAGATTTTGATTTTTAGATTAATTTAGAGACATATACTAATGGATTTGGAGTTGAAAAGATTTGATTAAGAACTTCTGAAATTGAGACGATGGCATAAGGTCTACTATGGAACAATAGCTTTCTAAGGACATGAACGCTAGAATGGTCTTCAACCTACTGACAATTCTTATATGGTTAGATTACTGCTCAAGCACCTACAAAGGAACCAATCTCTGGACAGAAATGTCGAAATCAGACTCCCACCAAGTTGCACTTCCAGAACAGCTATCTCAACTAAATAATACAAATGACCAACATCAAAATTTTGGTAGCATAAGACCAAAGATTTTTGCAAGAGAGTTACACTACTAAATCAGATTTTCTCTAGATTACCCTCTCTTCTCTGTCTAACACTTCAACAACAAAAATTTGGTTGCTATAGAAAGCTAAAAGCCCAAACGGCTAACAGCACTAAGGACTCAAAACTACTCAAATTAGTCCTGATACTAACCTTCTGACAAATCAACTTGTCAGCTAACACCTACCCTGTTCACAAAGCACAAAAAGGATAAGGTTGTTTCTTCGCTAGTTTCTGACAGCTAAAAGCTCAAGGATTAAAAGAACAAAAAAAAACTCTAACTACTAGAGTTGAGACATTCTATTAGCTCACTAATAAACTTGCAAATCCTCAGACTACTATTCACATAACCTACAACAGCAGGAATTCAACTAATCTTCCTTCCAAACTTAAACAATACCAATTTCTCAAATGCTTGACTTAAATGACAATCCTAATTTTTGACAACAGCACAAGGTTTTCATCTTCAGTTATAGAAAAGGAACACACAGCAACATCAAAGAACAAAAGGGACACATCAGGGGGAAAGCTGCGACCGAGTTGGGGGCGTGGCTCTGCTGGCAGCGAGGGGACACCGGCGATGGTCATGAACGTCAAAATGGAACCGCGAAGCTGAGAAGGCCCCGAGGGTGGTGGAGGCACAACCGGAGCTGGTCGGCGGCGGTCACGAGCTGACAAGCGGTGGCCGGACCTAAAAGAAGGAGAGGCGCGGCGGCGCACGGGTGAGGGAGGAGGGCAACTAGGGAGAGCACAAGCACAGAGAGAGCAAGGGGATCTTACCGAGGTGAACGGAGGGAACCGAGACGGCCGGAGGCGTGCTGCGGTAGAAGCTCATGGCGGCACGACGATGGCATCGTGGGGGAGGCGGCCGAGACGAGCTCCACCTGTAGAGAAGCAAGACATGCTTTGAGGCATTTACACAAACACATAGAGGGCAAGCAAGAGGAAACCGAAGGTGGCTCGGGTATAGGGCGCGCCGCAGCATGGGTGCATGGGTGGCGGCAGGGGAGAGCGACTGAGGCCGTGATCAGGCGGATCTGGGCGGCGGGCAGACGATGGCACAGGGACGATGGCACACCCGGAGTGTGGGCCTTTGGTGTAGGCGGCGCAGCTGAGTGGGGCTCAGGCAGTGGTGGCGGCCAAAAAGCGGCAGTGGTGGCGGAGCAGCTGGCCGGGTCAAGGCGGAGGAGGAGCCGGGCGGATCTGGGCAACACAGAGGAGGAGAACTGCACGGCGTAGAGGCACCAGGGGCGGCGGCGATTCACGGACCGTGGTGGGAGGTGGGCTCGGTGGTGGAGGCGGCGTTGATTTGGAGGTGAAGGGCAGGGTACGGCAGATCTGCGATTGAAGAAGAGGCAAGGGCGGTGTGGGGCGTGGCAGAAGAGAGGAGGGCCGACGGCGCACGGGCTCAAGGGCAAGGCGTGGCGGCGGCAAGTGAGGCGGGGCTGGAGGTGAAGGGCCAAGAGCACGGCTCCATTTCGGTGGAGAAAAGAAGGAAGGGGAGAACTGGCTTGGCCCTCGGTGGAGAAAAGGAGGAAAGGGGCGAACTGGCCTGGGGGCAAGGGGAGCTGAGAAGAAGTGGCCAAGACAAGGAAGGACTTCAATATATAAAAAAATAGCGGAGGGCTCAAGGTGACAAAGGGCGCCACCTGACAGAGAGAGCGGAGCAAACGGCTCGGGCTAAAGGAATGGAATGGATTGAGCCGCACCCACTAGGTACTGACCCACACCACGCACGGCTAGATTAAAAGCGGACAACCAGGATTGAAACAATCTGGGCGGCCCGATCAAGGATGGATGTCCAAGATAGAGAGGGGGATGGGGTGGTCCGAACGGCACAATCCATCTAGAGCGTTAGATGCAAATCTAATGGCTGGAAAATCACACGCCAAAGTGGTTCGGGCCCGGTACGTTAAGTTGATTGGGTTGGACCAAGTGGCGCGGTCGGTTTGAAAACGCGACCGGACGCGAAAGGGTACGCACCGGCAGTGTTGGATTAGAATCCAACGGTAGAGAACGAGCGCGCGTGAAAGGAAGGCTCAAGCTGAGCTGGGATGTGGTTGGGTTCAACCAACTTGAAGGTGGCTCGGACCCAACCGGCTTTGACTAGGGTTTGACTGGGGTTTAAAATAGAAGCTGAAAACTTGGAGAATAATTAGAGATAGCAACTAACTCCAAAAATTCTGAAATTTTGACTGGAGGTTCCTCACTCCAAGATTAACCTTACATAAAATTTCTAGAGATTTTTATGCACAACATTTTTCTCAAGAAATTCCTCAAGATTTGTTCTAGGGTTTGACCAAAGGTCAAATTGGTTTGACTTGCCTCCAAAAATTATCAAATAATTTCTAAAAATTATGAAATTTTTCAGAGGGGTCACACAGCATCCCTAGAACCAAAGAAAAATATTTCCAAAGGTTGAACATAAGATTCTCAACCAGGAGTGAAAGAGGGTTTGACTTTAGTCAACTGGAGATTTAGGTCTTTGTATCCGACACGTTCGAGGTCCACGGTAGTGACGCCATACTTGTCGACCTTCACTTGTGGGAGATAAACCCAACGACACCGAAATAGGGGGATCTTGAAAAGCACGTAGTCGAGCTCTCATATCTCCTCTATTTGCCCATAGTAGGAGCTCCTCAGCCCATCGATACTGAATGCATCTATCACGGACACATTGTTTACGGATCATGCTCTTCCTATCCTGAGCTGCCATATAAAATGTGTACCCATTTATGTCGTATCCTTGCCATGTGACAATTGTAAATTGTGGCCCTTGTGCCAACCATAGCAGCGTATCATCACTTGATGACCTCCCAGTGATTCGCACCTTTAACCATTCGTTGAGCCGCGGTTGTGCTCTCTCGTGATCCAAACCTCCGACCGTGCGGATTCTATTGGCGTACCATGTCTTTGTGCTCGTCGATGTACGGGGACACTTGGGTCATGTGTTGCAAGACCGTGAAATAGGCTTGGCGTCACGTATCAGATCGGGAGTGATTGATTTCCTTCCGATGGTCCCGATACCATCCGGTCTCCCCTCATGACGAGATAGAGGCACACCTATCGGATCCACGAGCCATGTAGTCGACCACGAACTCAATGACCTCTTAGTTGCATAACCTTCGATGATCACGCCCTCGGTCGAGATCGATTCCGTCGAGGACTTGAGAATTCCCATGTACCTTTCAAACGGGTACATATGACATAGGAACACAGGGCCGCATATCTTTATCTCTTTCACAAGGTGAACAATGAGATGGACCATGATATCGAAAAATGACGGAGGGAAATACATCTCAAGATGACATAGAGTTGTCACCACCTCGGCCTACAGAGCATCTAGTCCTTGGGGGATCGATGACCTTCTGAGCAATTGAGTTGAAGAAATAACACAGCCTCAATATTGTCACTCGGATCTTGTTCGGCAAGATACTCCTAATTGCAACAGGAAGCATTTGTGTCATCAGCACATGACAATCATGAGACTTCATACCAATTAATTTCAAATCTTGCATAGAAACAAGCTTCTTAATGTTGGCGGAGTAACCAGACGGGACTTTCACACCATGCAAGCTCTAGCACAGTTCATTTCTCTTGGCCTTGGACAGAGTGTAGCAAGCTGGGGAAAATACGTTAAGTCTCAGTCGGTCTCTTTCGATGCTAACTCGGTCCTTATGTTCATATCGATCAAGTCACGCCGTGTGTTAACACCATCCTTTGTTTTCCCACTAATGTTCAGTAAGAGACCAATCAAGCTATCACATACATTCTTCTCTACGTGCATGACGTCGATGCAGTGGTGAACTTCTAAGTGCTCCCAATAAGGCAAGTCCCAAAAAATTGACCACTTCTTCCAGATGTTCTTCTCACGGATTCTTAATTTGCGTCCCTTCCCAAGCACAACATCGATATCCTTAACCATATCATAGACCTCTTTCCCTCTAAAAGCCCTTGGAGCTGAACCGTCCTCCTTATTTCTATCGAATTATTTCTTCATCTTGCGATATGGGTGACTCCTGGGAAGGAACCTACTGTGACACATATACACATTTTTGCACGAGTTGTTCAGCCATACACTCTCCGTAGCATCTAAGTAGTGCGAACAGGCTTTGGCTCCTTTTGTACTGAAGCCCGACAGGTTACCAAAGGTAGGAAAATCATTGATGGTGCAGAACAACATAGTGCGTAAAGTGAAGTTCTCTCGTTTGTACACATCCCATACCTGTACCCCTTCGTTCCACAGTGTCACAAGATCTTCCAAAGCAATGGTGCTAGGTACACATCAATATCATTCCTGTGTTGCTTGGTCCTTAGATAAGTAGTGACATCAAAATGTACTTCCGCTTCATACACAACCAAGGAGGAAGGTTGTACATGCATAGATTCACGGGCCAGGTGCTATGTTGGCTACTCATGTTACCGAAAGGATTCATTCCATCTGTACTCAATCCTAACCTTGTGTTCCTCAGTTCTGCACCGAACTCTTTGAATCTCCGATCGAAGTTTCTCCACTAGGCAGAATCAGCAGGGTGTCTTAGCTTTCCATCTTTCTTACGCTCCTCCGAGTGCCAACGCACCAATCTTACCTCCTTTGGGTTCGTAAATAAACGCTTCAAACGTGGGATCACAGGCAGATACCACAATATCTTAGTAGGAGGTCCTTGCTTCACCTTAACAGTATTCTGACGCTTGTATCGGGATGCTTTGCACATAGGACATACATGCATGTCTGCATACTCTTTACGGTAGAGGATACAATCGTTCGAATATGCATGTATTCTTTCTACTTCCATTCCCAATGGACAAAGAACCTTCTTTGCTTGGTAGGCGGTGCTGGGCAACATGTTTCCCTCCGGAAGGATGTCTGCTAGGAGACCTAACAACGCCGTGAAACTCTTATCGGACTAATAATTACTTGCCTTCAATTTCAGCAGTTCAATCACGGTTGATAACCTTGTGTATTCCGGCTTACAGCCAGGAAACAAAGGTCTCACCGAGTCCTCCCTTAAGCCCTCGAATTTACAAAACTCTCTCTCACTGTAGTTCTCTTCTGCATCGCGTAGCATCTGATCCATATTGTCATCGTACGACATATCCTCATCAAAAGCACAGTCCACATCCGGCATATCATTGACTTCCTCGGTAATGTCGTCGTTATTAACTTCTGGTATAATCTGCTCTTCACAGTGACTGGTCCAACATGCATACCCTTTTTTGAAACCCCTTCGAATCAAGTGCGCTTTGATCTGCGCCGAGTTGTTAAACATCTTCAGATTACCGCAATCAATGCATAGATAGTACATAAAATTTATCCCCTTCTTCAACATATCCTGCTCGGCGGCTCTTCTAAAAGCAACCACGCCATTAATGTACTCTTGACTCACACGGTTCACACCGTACATCCAATTTCGGTCTATCTACGCTACGCATGTAACAATTTAGTGTCAAATTAGATTAATAAATCGCAAGTACATACTCTTCCTATTTACCAAACATACTTAAATTGATTAGCGATTAATTTATAGCAAACATAAAGGGTTATAGATCGTTACCCTCGGAGCTCACGAAGAAAATACTATTCCTCTCCTTTCCTTCTCCTCTCTAAGGTGGCGCAATGGGGGTAGAGGCACAGCAAGGTGCAGGTGGCGCAATGGGGGAGGAGGTAGCGGGGTGGAAGAGGCGCTAGGGGCAGGGGGTCCAACCTTCTCCTCTCTAAGCTGGCGCAATGGGGGAGGAGCCGCAGGTTGGAGGAGCTAGGGCAGGGAAGTGGCGCATGGGGGAGTGGAGCCAGTGGCAGGGTTGCGACAGAGGCAGCTGCAGGGTTGCAGTAGAGGCAGGGTTGCTCCAGAGCGGCAGAGGCAGCGACAATGCGGTAGTGCGGCAGAGGATGTGTCGGGCGTAATTTATATATTGCCAGGATATCACAGACGGTTTCTAATTAGAACCATCTGTGATAACCAATTGTCACAGATGGTTCTAATTAAGAACCATACGTATGATATCCTGAGCGGTTCCTAATAAGAACCGCTCGTGATATCAACTAATCACTGAGCGGTTCTAGTTACAAACCGTTTGTGATAATTAACAAACGGTTTCTAATGAGAACCGTCTGTGATAATTCAGCTAGTTACAAACGGTTTGTGAATAGAACCGTTTGTGATATATCACAGACGGTTTGTGAATAAAACCGTCTGTGATAGATGCCTATCATAGACGGTTCTTAACAAAAACCGTCTGTGATAAACCGACAGAGCCGATGCCTCATCCCGACAAACCCAACACAGACGGTTCCATAAAAACCGTTTGTGATGGGCCGTCTACTATAGTCTGTTTTGTAGTAGTGAAAGCATCATCATCACATGACTTAATTCCAGTAAGTAAGATTTAGCCATGACAAAGTGGATTACCGCGACTTACAGAGGATCGCTCTGGCGATGATCGCAGTAGAATCGGATGCGAAGACGACGCGAAAAAGGAAATGGTTGTGTGGCTCAGCACCACACTATCACATGTGTGCGGCACGGCCCACGCGTGTGACCCGTGTGCGCCATGTAGACGGCACCGTGGGTTGTCCACTCCTGCGCACGATGCGCTCGAATGTCCCAGTGGATGCGCACATGGCCGCTTCCTGCACCGAGAAGCAACGAAGCACTGCGCTGGAGCGGCGACCCTAACGTGGGTTGGACGCACGCGATCGAGCACTACTCGGCTCAATCGGGCCTTTATGGTGGACATGTGGTGGGGTCGGTGAGTAGAGAACTGGTGGAAGTGTGGTCATGGGTTTCCGTGGTAGGCCTATTGTTGGGTACCCTTACCTATTCCCCAAACTCATACCTGCAAGAAATGGGTTGGATATGGGAAGGAATTCCTCCACCTGTCAGGGTAGTGTAACATTATGAATTTTGGTTTTTGTTTCAAATGTATAAAAGTATGATGGTTTCAAAAACTTTTGTTGAAATTCATAAGTTTGCACTTGGTTTCAAATTCTGGCTTTAAAAATTCAAACTTTTGACATGAAACCAAGATTCTAATCAATTTCAGAAAGATGTTTGTATAAAAATCTTTGGAAATAATTTTATAAAATACTAGATTATTTATCACAGATTATTATAATTTTTAACAAATTTTTAGAAGTTATCTTGACCTCTTCAAAATTCTAACCAAATCAAAAAGGGCTGATTTGAAAAAGAATTTATTTTAGCAAATTCAAATGTGCAATTTGAGAAAAATGAATTTTCCTAAGTATTAGATGAACCCGAGAGCACCCACAAAAAAAATCATAATTTTTAGAATTTTATTTCTATTTTAAACGGCCAAGTAAAATTAGCTAATTTTTGGTCAAATCTGGACTCAATCCCTAATCCCGACCGGACCGGTTGCACTGTAGCGACCCGAGCCATTTCCTTCGCGTCTTGACTCGACCGCACCATTTTGCATCGTGCCGCACTGGAGCCTGGTCCGTGCCGCTTCTCCTTCGGTCGCTGACTAGTGGGGCCCACTCGTTATCCCATCTTCCTCAGCGCCGCTCAACGCCGTGTGTGTTGGCATGCGTGCCACACAGCCTCTCCGCGCCACCTAGAGCACGCGTGTCCACTCAGGAAGGATCGCTAGGCCTTTATCTATCTTCTCCTCTCATCCATTTGCCCTCTTTCGCCCTCTCTCGCCCGCAATCGCACTTCTTCTCCAAGCTCGGTCCTCCCTCGCTGCCTCAAATTCCGCCGCGTCCGACTTCCATCAGCGGCAACGGTTGGGGCGTTTTGCTCCTGGAGCCGAGGTGCACCTGAGGTGCGCTTTTCTAAAGCTTCTAGGAGTCCATGGCGTCCTCTCCGTGAAGACCCAATCGTCATCTCCGCCTCCGGTCGCCGCCAGCTCGCCACCGTCGTCCTCGAGCACCCGGGTCACCGTCACCAGCCTCGTCGGGTCCTTGCGCACCTGTATGTGTCGTCCCCGAGCCTGGAGCTACAGCCATTCGCCAGATCCTCCACCTCACCGTCGTGCCTGCGTGCGAAGCCGCCGGCGCTTTAGGGTAAAGGTTGAAGTCATTAGGGGTTAATTGTGATTAGGTATTAGTTTGACAGGTGGGGCAGCCAAGGAAAAACGTAATTAGAAATTTTAATTGAATCTTTTGAATCCCTGAGTCATTGACATGTGGGCCCCTCTCAGCCAGTTAAGTGGATGCGCAATTTGGTGAAATACGTTCTCTCTTAGGGAACACGTATTTCCTTTTGTGCTTTTGCTCCGTTTACGTTTCTTGAAAGCGAAGACATATTCGAAGAATACGCCTTCGACGTCGCCATCAGCCACGGCTGGGTCAAGCTGACCTAGTCAACGCCTCGCTCGGGCCCCACTGGTCAGACCGTGGATCGACTGCGCGTCGGTGTAAAAAGAATTTAAGGATTTTAGAAATTCCAAAATGATTTAGTTTTACATTAGAAATTCAATTAACTTAGAAAATTCATAACTAATTCAATTTTGCTCCAAATTGAATGAAACCAATTTTGTTAGTTTTTATTTTTAGTGTAATTTTTAATGGTTTAGCTTTCAAGTATGTTGCTACTCCAGAAAGTTTTGTTTATTTAAAAGTTTTGATTTTACATTAGAAAATGGGTTAAAACTTCTAAAATTCATAAGTATTTCATCCTAACTCCAAATAGAGTGAAACAAATTTTGTTAATTCTTTTTTTTTTCTGTAATATAACTTGGATTAAGTGTGGTTCTTGTTGCTATTCCAAAAAATCTTGCTAACTAATTAATTTGAGAAGTTATGCCTTTAATTTGTTAAGTACTTAGAAAATTCAAATAAAATTTTATCTTTGGACTAAACCTAAGATCTTTGTACTCAAACTCTACCTGCTGTGTATGCTTGTTGATGAATTTGAATGTTGGTTATTTTGTTGTCATCTCTCTTTATTTCGTTCTTATTCGCTCTTTTTGATCAATCGATAGATTTCAACGATTCGGGTTTACTCGAGAGTGATCCTCAGCAGTCAGACGATTATCTTCAGCAAAGCAAGCAGTTTTCCATTGATGCACGTTGATCCCATTATATTTGTATGTTAATATTTCAAATGTTTCAACTGTATTTATGCATGCTATGCTGACGAATATTTTCTCAATTCGCGTTAGTTCACCTAATTAGTTACTTAAACTGTAGGCAAAATATCCGTCTTTTACCACTGAGTCTAGGCTATACTCGTTGTGATTTAGGGCTCGTTGGATGGGCTCTAGTCACTTATGTTGTAGTATTCGAGTTGTTATCGCTTAGCCATGCTTAGAACAGTAGTCTGGGGATCATCGCTTCGGTGATGGTCATTATAACATCACTTTATTTACTTGAGTCAAGGTACTCATGATTATATCATAATTGGAAAAACTAAAACTGAAAATGAAAAGCATTTAGATTTGGGCACATGGTTGTTGGTGTGATTGTGGGGTGTGTGGTTGTGTGCCTGAATCAACAAGGACTAGACATCTTGTTACACTAAACCAAGCATTATTGCGTACAACCACATGAGGGTCATATGGGTCCCCTCTTGACTTAGTACTCTAGGGAGTGTTAATTAATGAGTCACTGGTGGTAGGTATAGGTGGATAAAAGATATGTGTTATATTGTGTTGGGCATGTGCGGGGTGGGTTCCGGGTAGGTTCCCTCGTCCGAGGAGCATTGACAGTTGCTATGGCTGGGCCAATGTCTTCAACACAACGTATGGATCCTCTGTGGGAGTCCAGGATGGACAGTTCACAGAGGGTTAACCCCCATGCGTGCGACTCTTGATTAATTCATTCCATTGGAAAACGTCTCGTAGTACTTAGCTCTCCCGGCATACCTTCGAAAGTGTGCTTTATTCGGTGGCAAAAGGAGCGGTCTGACATGTGGGTAAAGTTGTACATCCCTGCAGGGTTTAATCTTTTCAAAAAGCCAAGTCCTTGGTTATGAACACGCTTGGGGAGGTCTTTCGAGAGTTAGACTTCAACATTTCGATAAAACTTGAAATTTGGTAGTACAAATGGGTAATTCGTACTATTGTTGTGGTGGCTATGGAAAGTTACCTCTCGGTTGTTAATTATGTTTATTCTTGTTGTCACATTGTTATTTGATTCACTAAAAACTGAATTGCTAAAATTGCTTCCAATCTACTACTCTATTGAAATTCAAATGTTGCTTTACGCTGAAAATGAGCTCTAAAGCATTCTCCATTGAAATGAGCTTGTATGTAGTTATGTATAGACTTGTTAATCGTAAGTCTTGCTGAGTACATTTTTGTACTCAACTACTTTCTCTGTTTACTACAGAGGAGATTGACCCCCAGGGGGTTGATGAGTGTGAGGTCGACTACACTCTGGACGACTAGCTTGGATGTTTCCTGTCAATTGCCTTGTGGGTAAGGGCAAACTGATTGGTGTTGTTTTTAGCCATCTTATGGCAACTGTTTCGCTGCAGATTCTCTTTTGTATGTTGAAAATATTGTAAATTATGAAGACTTCAATGATGTGAAATGTTGTGTATGGAGTTGATACTTAAATTTTGTAAGGTGTATGTGTACTGTAGTTCTGGGAAGTACATATATACCGAGAGTCATATATACCGAGAGTGAGGAAATTTGATTTGTAATGCTAGAACTAATGAAAAGTTTAAGTATTACAAATTAAATCGTCAGCGGCTCTCATAGGAAGGGTACGGGCATATCCACTAATTAGTAGGGTATATGGAGGTAGAGCTGGCCAAATGGGTCGGGCCTATCGGTAAGACGGCAACGACACTATAGGCCCAAGCCAAGCACGCAGACACGATCAGACTATTCATGGGCCGCGGCCGACCGACACGACACGGGCGTGCAGGCCGCCGCCACCTTGGCACGGTGGGCGGGCCCAAGACAAAGATGATGGCCGTGCGGCTGCAACCAAGACGGCGGCAAGCACGGTGTGTGCCATCGGCTTGCTGCATTTGCGGAAGGAAGGTGGCAGCGGCAGCGAGTGGAGGAGGCGAGGCGCGGTCTTCGTGGTCCACCGGAGCGGAGGAAGGAGGAGGAGGCGTCGCGCGTCGCCGTCGTCAAGATCTTCTCAGCAGACTCACGGAGGCCGGAGTGGAGGGAGGAGGAGGGTGTCGCGGCGCGACGGAGCAGGCATCTTCGCAGCGAGGGAGGAGAGGAAGCGAGAGAGAGCCAGACGGGTCAGCGACGCGGGCGAGGCGAGGTCGACGAGGTGCCGGGTCATCGACAATGGCGGGGCATGGGAGGCTCCGAGGCGAGGCTCCTCGGCGGGTCATGGGAGGCCTCGGAGGCGAGGAGGTGGCGGGCTCATCGGCGGGCATGGGGAGCCTCAAGGCGGCCACAAGGGTCGTGGGCATGGGAGGAGGCGGCCGTGGGAGCCTCCGAGGCGGGGTCGCGTCATGAGGAGGAGGAGGAGGAGGCAGGGTCGCACGGGAGGCAAGAAGGGTGGCCGGCAGGTCGGCGAGGTCGTGCTTGGGGCGACTGGGAGAAGAAAAGGCAAGAGGCGACCGAGGCGTGTCGTCGTCAGGTGGGCGTGCTCGCAAACACGACCAAAATCCGACAGTTGTACGATTTTTGACCATTTCTTGACCGTTGTGGGCTTAAAATAGCAAAAATTTGAAAAAAATCCAAATTTTTTCTATAAATAGGCACCATACCCCCCTCATTCAGCACTCCTTCATTCTCTATTCTCTCTTTGAAATTGTGTTGTGCAAATTCAAATGCGTGTTGAGCTAATTTGGCAAAATTCAAAAATTTGTGCCAAAATTTGAAAATTTCAATTTTAAATTCGACAAGTCGTGAAAAGAGGTACAATACTATTTTTGTAATACTTTTATTGTCAATTATTGTTATGCTAAGATTAAAGTAGTAATAATGTTAGTTTCGATTTTGCGTTTTAGTTATGGGCGATCCTTACGATAGCTTTGCTCTTAGTGAGTTCGGACTTTCATCGGACGAAATTGCTTCTATGGAGGCTGCTGCCTCAAACTAATCGGAGGTTTCACCGGAGGAGCAAGTCTTTGGAGTTCGTCATCGGGCTCGACATCGAGATCGGGCTCAACGACAAGAACCGAGCAAAGAGGTCGAGGCCGTCTACATCGGGGTGTGGGAGAATTTCGACAGACAACCCGACAAGACGATCGAAATGAGGTACCATATGCTATTTGTAAAATTTATCGCCATGAATTGTGCGCAAAGTCTCTGGTGAGCAGGGCACTTGCTTAAACATGCTACAAGGTGTCGAACCAAACAAGGATTGGTGATGAGGCAGACGCAGCTGCAATACAACCCCGACGGTACGGTATCTAGCTGGGACTACGATCCTCAGATAGCCCGCCAATCTCTCTGTCGTTTAATTGCTTTTGAGGATTTACCGTTAGGCTTTGGCGAGTCTGCTTCTTTCCAAAATTACATTAGGACTGCGCATAATCCTAGATTTTCTTCCGTTTCTAGACAGACAACAACAAGGGATCTAGTGAAATACTATAATGAACGTCGTAATAAAATAAAGGAACTATTTAGTACGTGCACATTTTCGGTGACCTTGACCTCGGACATATGGAGTGGTCGGGTTAGGGAGGACTATCTTAGTGTAGTTGCGCATTATGTTAATAACGACTGGGTAATGGAGAAAAGGATTATAGGTTTGAAATTAATTCTTTGTAGCACACACGGGAGAATATTATGAATCAGTATTCTCAAAGTCGTGGAAGACTTTGGTCTTATAGACAAAATATTCGCAATTACCTTAGACAACGCCGCTTCAGACTCTAGGGCCATGGACATTCTTACTCCAGTGTTGAGTACATATGCCGATTCGTTTTTTCTACATCAATGATGCGCTTGTCATATTATCAACCTTATAGTCAAATGTGGTCCAAGAGGTTGAGTCCAGTATATTAGAGCTTTTCGCGATGCGATTTCTTTCTTGAACAATTCTAACGTAAGAATAGCACAATATAAGAACTTCGCAGGCGATGGGTGTACGTCCAAGAAAGTTCGGTTTGGACATGGAGGTAAGGTGGAACTCTACTTACCTCATGCTTAAACATCTTTTACCATACAAGAGCGCTTTTTCTGTTTTTATTCAAACACTATCCTAGCACTGACGGTACTTTGCTATTAACTGAGCAACATTGGTTCGTTGCTGAGAAGGTACTATCATTTTTAGAAATTTTTTACGAGGCAACTGTTGCTTTGTCCGCTGTCTACTATCCAACATCTCCTATCATTGTGCATACTATTTTACAGATTGCTACTCAATTGAAAATGCATGAAAATGACTTAGTTTTACGTGAGGCTGTTGTTTCCATGAAATCTAAATACCTTAAATATTAGAGAGAAATCCCTTACCTATTTGCATTTGCATTTATTTTAGATCCTAGGGCTAAAATTGGTGCATTTAATCTTTACTTGATCTTCTTAGTGATGCTACGGGGCTAGACTATACTAACTATTTTGCAGAAGTTCGTTCTCGGTTATACGAGGTTTACCAAAGGTATGAAAATAAGTTCCGAGGAGTCCGCTCGCAACGACCTCCAATAGCCCCCACCTCGAGTGGGAAGACAAGTATCTGGGGCACGATCTTCGGTGCCTCTTCATCCAGGTCCAAGTCTTGTCGTCTTCTTCTTCTCGCTGGCTACCGCTTTCACCAAGACCCACAAGGAGCGGGAAACTATCCACCTATCTGGACAGCGATACGGTGGATTTCACCTCAGAAGGTTTCGACATCTTGCAATGGTGGCAAGCCCATAAGTTAACATATCCCGTGCTATCCATACTTGCACGTGATATGTTAATTGTTCCTGTCTCTACGGTTTCCTCCGAGTCTGCTTTCAGTCTTTCTAGAAGGATATTAGAGGAGAGAAGAACAAGTCTCACAAGTGAGATGGTAGAGATCCTTCTAACTATGAAGGATTGGGAACAAGCTGATTCACGAGCACAACACTCTATGGAAAATCCAGAATTGTCAGAGGTGTTCGAAAATCTGTACTTAGACAATGACACCGACACATAAAACAAATATGTATCATGTATGTAGAATTGTAGAGCTATAGACTGTACTCTTTTCCTTTGCCAAGGTTTTCTTATTTTGAATTTTTACTTGGCAAAGGTTTTAACGAGGCAGCCAGCTAGACACCAATAAAGCTCTTTATTACATTTTCAATATGATTGTCTCAATTTTTTTAATTTCCATGTCTACTTCTGAATTCTACATATTTTTCTAGTTTTTTTTGGATTTTTTTGGATTTCTTGGATTTTTTTTTTGTCTGATGGCCAAACGGCCCATCTGGCCCGACGGGCCAAACGGGCTCGTGCCGATCCAGTACAGCACGAATGTCCGTTGGACCGTGTCTGGACCACCACCTCGGCCCATGGACCGATCCGGCACAACACAAACAATACACAGATCGAAATGAACCGTACCTAAATAGATCGTGTCTAGTCGAACCGTACCGTGCCGAGCGAGACGGCCCATTTGACCAGGTCTATTTGGAGGAGAGGGTAAGCCCAGTACGTACTCATCCCCAATGTTCTCTTCTCCCCCAATTAATTAACTTCTTCTCAGCCTCCGCCAATCCTTAGTGGTCTGTCAACGGCGGAGCCTCCAGCGAGGAAGAAATTGGGGACAAGCGGAGGGCACCGGCTACGCTGTGCCAGCCCACGGCCTCACATCGTGTTGGTGTGGGGGCGGCGTCACATCGTGTTGAGAAATACGCTCCAAGCTCCCCGACGACGCGCGACACTCACCTCTCCCCTCCCCCATCTCCTTTGTCTCTGATTCCTCATCCGCGTTGGAAGGTATAGTTCTATTTTGCTCCCCGTTTGTTCTTTATTTTTTATGGATATGTGTATGAGTATGGGTGAGAGTAGCCATAGATGTTTGCGGTGGTTAATTTTTGCATGGAATTGATTGGATTGGGGATTAGCTTCTGCGCTGGTTAAGATTTGGTTGAGGCAAACATAATGGTGGTTTTTCTTTTTGTTAGGATTTATAGGAAGAAGCATATATTGTTTGCATAGATATTCCAATTACTATGAGTTCCTCTGTTTCAAGAAAGATTTTAGGAGGCAAACTTACCGATAACTACATAACTGTTGAATGGTTGTTGACTTCCTAGTTTGCAGATTGGATGAATTTTGAATGTCTCTCTGGCTTGTTACTTCACTTGCGAATAATAATGATTCTAGAGGCGTAGTGTAGCATTTTTTATCCCTATCCTTTTACTGCTTTGAACTTGAAATGCAAATTATCTTGGTGTGCTTGTAACTTTTCCAAGATCATGATGACCTATTGTGTTGTTGTTTCGTTTATCACCTAGATGTGATGAGTTTTGCTCCATTGCTATCTTCAGTCATACGATTTTAGCATAAGTTACTGCACTCTTATTTATGAAATTGTTTGTCCATAAGTTTGCCAAACACTGCCTAGTCTCGCGATTCCTGATAAGCATTATCGTCATATATATAGGTTAAGACTTAAGACCATTTTTTCAAGATGCTGGGAAAGGGCGAGGTGATGCTGGGAGTTTTAGCAAGGGTGTTGGCATTTCAAACATGGAGCACTCTGCGGAGTTAAGGGAACTTGGCACTGCCTCTAGGAGCCTAGGCAATACGTGTGGCATATGATACTGGGGAATCAAGGAAGCTTTGATCTAAATATTGCGATGAGCTCTGGCAAGATTCATGGTATTACTTGGAGCTAGAGAGAGGGAAGATAATCCACATGAACTATCTGAAGAGCATCATAATATGGTCCTGTTTGTTTGGGCTTAAACTTCAGCTTAAAAGCAAACAAGTCTAAACAAAAGGGTGCCTTTTTCATCCCCTTATTGGATTGCCTAGGAAGTTGACAGTAAATTACCCACCAATACCACTGTATAAAAGACCCCATCCTTTCCACCTCTCCTCCTCACCCGAACCGGCCGCTATCCTCTTAACGCGCCCTAGGGTTTGGTGGTGGTGCAGTCTGCCTCATCGCCTGCTGTTGGCACCAACAGCCTGTCCTCCACCACCGCTATCCCCCTCGCCCCAGAATATGTTGGCCTCCTCATGCCCGACCCCAGGCACCTTGTTCTCTGCCACCGCAATCCTCCTCCCTGCCCCAAGATGTCACCGACCGCCATTATCCTCCCCGCCCCTAGTGCTCATCCATGACCTTCCCCCACTACCTCCGTCTAGATCCTCACCACCAGATCACCACTGCCGCCACCCGCGGCCTCGGTTCACTCCTTCCTCCCTCTGTCCAGCTGCCCGCTCCTCCACTACCACGGTTGTGTCCTCAGCCGCTGTCGGACCCCCACTGCCACAGTGCCACCTGCCCTTCTTGTCTGAGACCCCTCCTTCATTTTGTGATTTAGATCTCAAAATTTTCTGTTTATTTTGATCTCAAATTTTGTGAAAAGATTGCACTGAATTCATCCGTGTATATGAATTTTTGAATTTTTCAGGTTGTCTGTAGTGTGTTTCTTGTGTGATTTTTTGGACAAATTGCTCAAGGGTGAACTTTTCTTCCAATCTGTTGGTCTATCCCGAGATTTTGTTCAGATTTATGCTAATGAAGAGGACATTTCTGAAAAAGGATGCTGTTATCAGATTCAAGTAAATGATGCGAGCGATTACTTTGGGTACAATTGATAGTTCTGTTACTTTGCAAAGACAAAAGTTTGTAATATTGATTTTCAAGCGAAATTACGCAACAAATATTTTTAATTGTTGCTATTTTGCACTATATTTTCCTCTCTAACTAATGTCCATCAATCATATTAACACTTAATCTACGCATAACCATGTCATCAGAACCCTCAGGGTATTCCAGACTTTTTAACCTTAAGCCATAACTAAAAAATCCAGTGAGCCCATTAAAAATCCAAAAACCCTAAGCCTAAACAAACAGAGCCTATGTAAGTATTCTCTGTCATGCACTTCTAATTAATATTGTTATTTTACTCTTGGCATTCCCATAAGCCTTCACCTAGGAGATTTAAATTCAGTTCGGAGCCACATTATGCCATGTGTTTAGTCCTTTGTTTATAGTGTTTGGCAAATTTATGAAGTATAAACCTGTATTTAAATAATGTTTGTATTATATATCTTCAATTCCATGCTATTAGTTGGTAGATTGAGAAATTTTGTACTGTTTGGCAGAGTTAGAAATTTTGTAGGATTTGCTAAATTTTACGCCTTTGTTTGACTTTGATAGTGTGATAGAGTCAGTTTTCGTACAGATAAAGAGGTTAGCGCAGAAAGTTTGCATACGAACAAGAATCTTAGATCAAAGGTCTGGAGAGACTTCAAAAAAGTAATCTGGAGAGACTTAAAAAAAGTAATCTTAGATGGTACTATTAATGCAATATGCAATCAATGCAAAAAAGAATTTGTAGTTGGTAACAAGAATGGTACGAATCACTTGAATTATCACCTTAAATTCTGTCTAGAATTTCAATCATCGAAGAAAAGAAAGTCTGGTACTCCGAAGGCGGATATTCCGACATTTGATCAACAATGAAGTCGTGAGGACTTTGTTAGGATGGTTACGAGTCTTGTCTATCCATTTTTTATTTATTTTTTATGTGTGAACATTATTTTACTAGAAGAGTCATTAGTAATCTGCAACCCTTATTCAAGCTCGGTCATAGAACTTCTGTGAAAGAGGATTGCCTTAAGGTTTACAAGGAGGAAAGAGTTAAATTGTATGAAACATTAGGTAAAAATCTGAGTCGGATTAGCGTAACTTCTTATTTGCGGACAACAACTGACATGTCTGACTATATGAGCATGACAACTCATTACATTAACGCTGATTGGAAATTGCATAAACATATAATTGGGTCTATGCATATTAAGATCCCTCATGCTGGTGAGCACACTACTAAGAAACTTTTGGATAGGTTGTATGAATGGAATTTAGATAGCATTTTTTTTTTTGCTTTGTTCTTGACAATTGTTCTGTCAATGATGTTGTTCTTGGGGAAGTTTTGAAAGTTCTTGTGCCTAAGAAAGCACTGCACTTGAATGGGGATCTATTTCATGTGCGTTCTTGCGGCACACATCTTGAATTTAATAGTTCAAGATGGCTCGAAGGCCATTCTTCCTATTCCTGTGAATGTCCGAGAAATTGTCAAGTATGTATGTGAAGTCTTCGACATCAAGGAAAGAGAAGTTTAGGCTGATTTCACAAGTGAATGCTCCAGATTTATCTCTAGTTGTTGATGTTTCAACAAGATGGAATTCAACATTTAACATGCTTGAAACTGCCATAAAATTCTGTGATGCTTTTGTTTAGTTGGCAGAATGTGATAGCTCATACAAGTTTTTACCATCCGATGATAATTGGAAGCATGTAAGTAGTGTGATAGACTGTTTAAAGGACTTTTATGAAGTCACAAAGAGGACCTCTGGTACCAAATTTCCCACTGCAAGTTTTTATTTCATTGATTTTTGTTGCATTTATCACCTTTTGTGGCGGTGGAAGTCCAATAATGATAGTTTGATTGTTGCAATGACTACCGATGCTGCAAAAATTTTAGAAATATTGGAGAATTGCTAATGTTATTAGCAATCGTAACCTTTCTTGATCCCCGGTACAGATTGAAGCCTATCGAGTACTACTATGTATTACTTTATGATGATAAGTTCAAATATGAAATAGAAGTTGAATCCATAAGAACATGCTTTGTTGAGTTGTTTGATGAATATGCAAGTCAGGTTGCACAATCGTCGTCTGTTATTAGCACATCTAGAAATTTTGAGGTGGAATCTAGTTCAGCGGAATCCTCAATGAGCTTATTTGCTACCAGATTAGGCTTAGAAAAGTTCATCCATGACAGTAATTCGAGTCAGCATAAACGATCAGAGCTTGAGGTGTACCTTGATGACCCTTCCCATTCTGGAATGGGTGTTGATTCATTTGACATCTTAGCTTGGTGGAGGGTGCATGGTTCAAAATATCCAATCATTTTCTCAAATGGCCCACGATATCCTTAGTGTTCCTGTTTCCACCTTGCATCTGAAGCTGTCTTCAGCACAGCCGGGCGAGTACTTGATGATTACCGGAGTAGCCTACTCCCAGAAACCGTTGAAGCTTTAATGTGTGCACAAGATTGGTGAAGGGATTACATACCAAGCATATACATTCACTGATAAGTATATTGTATTGATTTGATAAACTTACTAACCCCTTTGTTGCCTGAAACATATGAGTGTAGAATGGCAGAAGAGTATACTTCCTAATGTAGGAGCTTCACCAACTGCAAATCAAAATCAACTAGAAGATTGATCTGTTGAGGCTTTACTGGAAGAAGATTGATTTGAGGCTTTACTAGAAATATTGTAGGAGGTAAACTCACTAATAGCTCCATAACACCATTGTTTGCTTTTTGATGTTTACATAACAACAACCTCGTGTATAAATGAAAGGTTTGAATTTTAGGATTACACGATTACTTGAATTCATTTTTTTTCTCCCTGAATTCTGATTATTTTACTTCCTGGATTGTGACCTGCTTATCTGTTCTTGAGAGTTAACAAGCTTCCTGTCATGCTAGTTGCTTTTAGTATGGTTCTAATTCTTGCAAAAAAAAACCCTACGGGACACTGATATTTCTCTTGGTGTGGTTCATCCAAAGTTTCTTCTTGCTTCTTCAGGCTCCAAGTTTGGCTTCATATTCTTCGTATTGTTGCAGTCTGTATTGGGACGATTACATCCATACTGTTGATGAGTTTAAGTCCAAAAAATTAATGTACTTGCAGGAGTAGTACTCTTTTTTTAGACCGTAGTAGTACTTTCATAGATTCAATTTGTTGCATGTAAAAATGCAACATGTTGGTGCCTGATGAGAGAATGAGATACAAAGTCACAGTACGGATGTGAATTCTTTTTTTAGCTATAATCATAAAGTACTCTGCAATATGTTCATGTTTGTTCGTGCAAGCAACGGACATCCATCTCCTAATCAAGCTTTACCCATCTCCCCACCCATCAAATTAAGGGAGGATGTGGAATGGAAGACCTGGTCTATTTTCTCATCAAGTTGGACCCCTGTTTCGTAGCAATCTCAAAGGCAATGACGATGATTCGTGCACGTGACCTCTGAGGCTTGTCCTCCCCAGCACTTTGCGTCGAAGGCTAGAGAACGAGATGCCAATTACGACATGTGCGATGAGGATTAAGAGTTGAAAGCAACGACCACCTCGGCGGCCGGCAAACTGATTGATGCTTGTGCGACGGCGACGGCGGGAATATAAGCACGGGTGATGAGTTATTATGTGGTTAGTGTTGGAGCATCCCGGAGACATTGATATACAGATCGGCCTCATGGATTGGATCATTGGAATGACTCCGTGGCCTGCTGAGATGGAGTCATGGAGGCGAGTACTAATTGAGACACGATAGGCAATCACACTTAGTGGTTGTTTGGATCTAATATAATAGAAATCAGTTTTTCATAAAACGTGTTTTACTAGGAATTTGAGGAAAACCAGTTTTAGGTTCTAATTCTGTTAGCATGTATCTATAGAATTCTTTGTTTGGATGCCACAAAATGAAAACAAGTTTTACTAAAACAGTGTTTGGCTTAGAGAACAAAAAAAAAATACATTTACCAACCTGACACGAGCTCCCACACAATCCTCTCTCTCTTACTTTCCCGATTGCATCGTCCTCTCTCTCTGCGCTCCTACCGCCGAGTGCATCGATCAATAAAATCTTGCTCCCCATTCCCTCCTCTTTAGTCTCCACGCCGACCGTATTACCAGTCAATTCGTCGGTGGGGTTCTTCGATGGCGCATTGTCGCTTGGACCAACCGACGATGGCTCCAGCCATAGAAACCTCCACATCGGTGCTGATGCCCGCGCCGAAGACCTGCTGATGGATTCTACGAGTGTACATTATCCTTGGGCAGTTGGGCTCTCTCCAAAACAAGGTATAAGCAGTTTATAGTTACATAAAAATCACATATGCATATATACTTCAAAATATGGTACCATCAACACATGAGAAAACTTACAGCTTGATGGAGTTTGGTTACTTTTCAATTCTCTTTGTCACTGAAGATCTTCCGGGTTTCGGAGATCTTCTGGATTTTGTCCCGCCCATGGCTGGCTTGACCTGCACGCACAACTCCACGCTATCCGGTGGATCTAGGATTTGATCACGCCTCAGGCTAAATTCTAATGGACTAACATCTTAAAACTAACGTTAATTTCTACCCATACTAGACATAACAAAACATAAGCCACAAATGCTTCATTGACATGAAACTTTAGCAAAAATACTTCAACATAAAATATAATAAGAAAAACATGATAAAACATAAATAATATAGCATCTTAAAGATACAAATTGAGTCCCTAAATAACGAAGATTTTATCTGCAAATGTGTGGGACAAAAATCTCATCATCATAATGCTAAACCTTAAATGACACTACGGAAATTTGTTTTTTGCACTTATGTTACAAATGCAATAACATTGCTGGTCCTCAATTCTCATAGAAAATGAAATCATACTGATTGCGTCCATAGTGCTAAGAGATACCAACTATGTAAAATCAACATAAGCAATACAGTTTGAACATCATTTTGACATATATGAGAATTCTATACAAATTTAAAGTAATAATGAATTATGGAATAACATGTGCAAGCAGAAGGCCAAAAGCACAAACCATTTGTGTTTCCTTGCTCATAGAAACTCCTAAAAAGATCTACTGCCTCTTCTGCCATGATCTCTCCAGTACATTTGTAACCTCTTGGTCTGGGAGTTTCGCTCCTAACAAAAGAAACACACAAAAACAAGTTAGCTATACAATTCGTGAGTACCCTAGATAGAATTCAGGCTTTAAGAATGTATCAGAACTCAATAACCATGTATCACGTGCATGGAAACAGAAAGATTAAGTGAACCTAACTTTGCTGAAATCGTGATACTGCATGCACCATATTGAAATACTGGAAAGAATGGGCTAGCATTTTAAGTGTAAAAAAAAGATAATCTGTTCTCATGAGTAGATAGCTTCCAATGAACTGCTGCTTATTTCCTCACCCGGACAAATCATCTGACGAAGAACTCATGTGCAACGACATGATTGATCCACATCCTTCGAATTTATCTATGGCACAACCAAAGTATACTTCCCTTATTCCTACCAAAAGAAAGAACACACTAAGCAGGAAATTTTGATACTAGCACAATTTAACAAGAGAAAAATGGACAACCAAGATATTCAGACCAAGGATCAACAATGCCATTGCACACATTATACAGGGCTCACACGTGCCATAAAGGTCGCATCCTGCGAACTTCTCTCGCCACTTGCAATCGGGTCAAGTCCCATGCTCGCCACTCCGGCAGACATCAATCGCTTCCATCTCAAAGATGTCTCATTAGCATTACAATTGGAATCACAAGTAAATTCTGACTCTAAATCGAAGAACACAAAACAACTCAATTTCACAATTTGGACATCTCCAAAGAAAGATGATAGTAGCATACATTCCGGCGAAAGGGGCGAACACGGGCGCAGGATCGAGCCGAGGCAAGCACGGAGCGCTTGAGCCGCAATGGGCAGGGGCGAAGAAGTGGGCGCGAAAGCAGGAGCCCCGAGCGATGGAGCGAGCTCGAGGCTGGAGCTCGAGGCGCTGTCGCCACTACGCCGAGCCGTCGAGGAACCCCGAGCGGTGGAGCTGGAGGCTGCGTCGAGGAGCTCAAGGCATCAGACGCCTCAAGGCCATTGCTGTCGAGGAAGAGCGTAAAGCCAAAAGTCTGATCGTCGCCTCGCCGGCGGCCGAGAAGAGCCGCATTATTAAGGCGCCAGACGATCTGCCGTCGGATGGCACGAATGCGTCGGGCGTGAGGATGGCACGGAGGAGCCGGGGGGCGGTCGGCGGCGGCGGCGGCAAAGGGCGAGGTCACGAGGGCCGAGGCGCCGAGCCGCGGGACGGACCGACGAGTTAAAAAGCTGTGTGGCATACGCCGCATGAGGGGAGGCGCGAGGAGCCGGAGGAACGGTCGGCGGTGGCGAAGCGGGGTGGTGAGGACCGTGGAGTCGCCGATGGAGGCGATGGGCGGAGGGCTTTGGGGATTAGGTCGATGGTGGCGGCTGGATGGAGTGGGCGATGGGGAAGGAGTTCATCGCGTCGAGCGGCGGGAAATTTGGTGGCTGGGCTTGGATGGTGATGACTCGGGCTAAATGGCTTCACTAAGGTTTTTCGGTCCATATATACATTTTTTTGTATTGCTATTTTCCCTAGGCCTTGGGCTATAGCCCACCGCCGAGGCCCAGATCCACCCTGTCGCCGTGGATGATGGCTTTCCTCTGCCGTTCTAAGAAGCCTATCCAAGACTTCGTCGTTGCACCCGCCGCCCGGAGGTTGGACCCTCGTCGTCGACCTCCTCGCCAGCGGCGCCTCCTCCTTTCTTGCACAGCGAGGCCCCATTCTTGAAGAACCAGGAGACGGACAACGGCGGGTAGACCTCCTTCGGGTGGAAGAACACTGTGGGGCTGTAATGCCGGATCGCGCCTGCTCCAGCGTCGGCATCGCCAGTTTGTGTTGGCGCTGAGAACGTGCGTACGTCGAATTGATTTTCTAAAAAACGGCCAGCCCTCGTTTTCGAGAAAACGCATAATATTTAACTTACGAGAAACCAACTTTACTTATCTTAAGAGTTAGTTATCTAATTCAAACAAAGTTTTTCTAAAACAATGCTAAAAACGATTTTAGGAAAAACGGTTTTGACAAAACACATGATCCAAACAAGACCTTAGCAACGGCACCAAAGCAAAGTTCCATATGAAGCAGGTGACATCCTCTCACGGGGGTCCAACTTGATGAGGGAATGGACCAGGTCCCATATGATATACCCTCCCAACGGCAGGCCTATTCCCTGGGCTGCGCGGCGCGCTGCGCCTCCTATCTGCCGTTGGCCCATTAGCCGGACATCCGTATCGCTAGCCCATCTGCAAAGCTTGCGTACGCAGCCTTGTTATCTTCACTGCTTTTCTCCAACGTCCGTGTACAATGGCGTCCTGTTGCCGTCCTGGCTCCTCCACGTACGCTAGCTTCAACCGTTGCACCAGCCAGGCAACGAAGCTAAGTATATATACTGGCCGTCCCAGCCTTTCCTTCAAAAGGAATAGCATATAGCGTCGGTCGTTGGGTGACGATTGATTGATCATTCTCGTTTGTCACGTCCCGCCCTCCAGGAGAGAAGCTGAGCCTTCTCCGCCGTTGAGGTAATGATCTGAGATCTAAAATTAAAAATGCATGGAAAATCATCAAAAATACAAGTTCAGCTAAATAACAACTAATCTAGTCTGAGGCTTAGACTGTAGTTGGCTCTGTCCCTCGATGTTAGCCTATTAGAATTTAGGCTAAAGCATGATAAATTTCTGCTGATATTGGAAGGTGCATGGCAACGACCGACGGAGCTAGCTAGCAACATCGACCACCTGCTAGCTGTTGGCGGGTCGTTTTTCTTTCTGGTCCAGTACGTGCGTGCGTGCATTGCATGCAGCTTGGGGAAGCGACTTGGATGATCTCACATCAAAAGCTTGCGAACCGTACCTACCTCTGACTGCTCACCACTCCATTTTCGGCCATCTCAGCATTCACAGGTCATGCACGTACTCCTGCTTGATTCACCAAATGGGGCAGGGCCACTGCTACCCATATTTATCCCCTTTCTTTATTTTGCAGACATCGCTGCCAAAACCAACACCATATGACCTGGATCCTCTGCATCACTCAAGGTCCGGACTCGAAGCGTCCGTTGTAGATCAGTAGCAACAATGAAAGATCGAGCCATTTTATTGAAAAAGCTATATAATTGATGTCAGTCTTTGATTGATCGGACGATAGAGATCGCTCCTAATACTCTAACACTGTAGATCCTCTACGTTGACTCAATCCACATCGGATATATCCTATCCATGCTAGCTGCGATCAAAGCAAGGATACGATGATCCATAATATCGTTTATCTTACACCGACATACATATGCAAAACTAAAGTTACTCTGCTGGTTTGTTATGTTGAGTGCGGCACAAGGACATGCAGGGTTAACTCTCTAATATATGTTCACCACATGCATGCTGGCCTAATCATAAAGCGTAAAAAGGAATTGAACAGTTGAACCACTAGAATCGAGCATATATAGTGTACGTGCATGTATTATCAACATCGATTGCTTGGGGTTAATTAATTAATTAATTCGATGCAAAAAATGTTCAGAAGTTGGTTTACACCTTGTCACCTGTGTCTATGTGACTCGAGTACTCGACAGCTTCCAACAGAATATCCATGTTTCGGTTGATGATTCCTCTTGGATACTTGGAGTCACTAGATGACACAAGAATTATTCCTTTGTACTTTGGCATATCATGATGCATCAAACAAGGACCATAATTTGCCCCCTCCCTCTCCTTCCAGTAGCGGAGCCAGCAAAAAATATCTATCCTGGGCAAGTTTAGCACGGTCATGAACTAAGGGTCACCGTGGCCTGAGAATGCTTTGTTCTTCAGCTCCAATGAGTAGTGGCGGGTATAATGTGATCAGTGGTGAAGCCTTGGCAAGTGCCCACCTTGTTTGTAAGGTTGGCTCCGCCACTAAATATATGTACCCACTACCCTAATTACTTACACTACAACAAAATGAAGAGGCGACTTCTTTGTATAGCATAGGTGTTTTTTTCGTCCGTAGGCAGTTGCAGAGGTGCTCTCTCATGTGTCGTTGCACTACGTCTTAATAAATAAAATATAAAAAATATCTAGACTACGCCTTAACAAATAAATATAAAAAAATAAGGGAAATTGGCTACAGGCACTGCACATTCGCATCATTTGCCAACGGACATCCAAAATTCGTCTTTATGAATGTAAGACATTGCAAAAAACGTAATTTGGCCGTAGGACATTGAGGGCACTATTTTATCATTTTTGATTTGAAGTGAGAGAGAAAGACGGTGAAAAGTCCATTTTACCTCATCTTCTTCCTTTTGCAAACCGACTACGTTGCTTCTTCCCCAATCTCCCTCTTCCTCATCACTTCTTCCATGGCGCCACTCCTGGCTCACCTCCCCCACGGCGCTTCACCCGGCTCGGTCCAGCCGCCAGTCGCCACCTCTTCGACGCGCCCCGATGGCTCCTCCCCTGCGCCGCTCTTCTCTCCCTCTGGCCACCGCGCTCCTCTCGGCCTCCACTCCGGCCCGGTGTGGCTCGTCGCGAGGCACCTCAGCTCGTCCCTCAGCTCTTGGGCACACACCTCCTCGCCTGCAAGGCGCCCCGACGACGTTCCCAACAGAATTGAAAAGGCTTGATGAAAGGCGATGATACCTCGCCGCCACGGCGGCGGCAGCGAGCACAAGATCAAGAAGAAGGCAGCGGCTTCATGTGTGGTTCTTGGCGGCCCAAGGCCGTCTCCATCTCAGATGGCTCCGACAAGCAGTCCCCCATGGCCACACCGCCCACAAACATGTCGAATACTACTATGACCATGTCCAGCACCACCACCACCACAACGGCGACAAGAAGAGCGGAAAGCAAGACGGCATCCTCCCGCATGGCGGCGCCCTCTCGTTCTCTCCTCCTCCTACGCCGACACCGACGACGCCGACACCGGCGTGGAGAGCACGCCAGCGTGGATCAAGGCTCTGCGCCGGCTCGGCGAAGCTCGGCGGACCGTCCCGCTCCTACAGGCGTCATCGTCGAAGGCGGGTGCGGCACAGGCGGACCATAAGCGAGGGGGGAGGCGGCGGCACCGAGAGGGTGGAGGAGAGCGTGGTTGTGGTGAAGGAGTCGGCCGACCCGCTCGCCGACTTCCGACGGTCCATGCTACAAATGATCGTGGAGAAGGAGATCGTGAGCGACGCCAGCCGCGCGAGCCGCTCCACCGCTTCGCCCTCAACTCGCCCGCCACCACCACCTCATCCTCCGCGCCGCCGAGATCTGGGAGGAGGTCTTCGGCGGCCTCTGAAGACGCCGAACTTCCTCGTCTCCATGGAGGAAGAAGCTCCCACGCCAACGCCGCCACCACACCGCCCACTGCACGGGAGTCGGTCGGTCGGAGGAGGTCTTGCCATGTGGGGCTTACTGTCGGTGGAGGGAGGTGAGGGGCATTGAGGACATTTTACAAAGTTCCTCTCTCCTAATCACTCGGATATATTATTTTAATGAGAGGAGTGTCTAACAGCCAAATTACACGTTTTTGCGATGTCTTCTGGCTGCAGCACGATTTTTGGATGTTCGTTGGCAAATGACGCGAATGTGCAGTGCCCTGTAGCCAATTTCCCCCAAAAAAAATATGTGGAC
This sequence comes from Phyllostachys edulis, assembly GCA_036346405.1. Classification (NCBI taxonomy): domain Eukaryota; kingdom Viridiplantae; phylum Streptophyta; class Magnoliopsida; order Poales; family Poaceae; genus Phyllostachys; species Phyllostachys edulis. The sequence goes on from CM070557.1 coordinate 30,658,756, forward strand.
TCTTGCAAGGGTTGGTACTCGAACTATAGACCCCATGGAAAATACTTCTCTTAGACCTGTCAAACTAGCCACCTCAACCTCACAACCTCACATGTTTAGTTGTGTATTGTAATATTTATATGTAGTTGTTTTAACTCATATCAACCACCGAAAAAATGCATCTATAGAATTGGAAAGCATCTCAAAATAAATTCTTTACACAACATAACCTTTAGGCGAATTAGAAACCGTCTCAAAACGTCTTTACAAGATAAAATTTTGTATATGTCTCGAAAACGTCTCAAAACTGTCTCTAGCATACACAGCTTTGGGGCGATTTTTAAAGTGTCTCTAAAAAGCACTTCTAGACTATATAACTCCTTATTTTAGAGACAAATTGAAAAACGCCTCTAGAAAAGCGTCTCTACAAGGGGGTTTTCTTGTCGCGAATTAATTATCACCCCTTGTGATCTCTCAAAAATCTTTTCCATGCATGGCCATGAGTCTAGTGGAGAGTCCACCGTGGGTTCTCGAGCACCCCCTCCCCCCGCCACCGAACCCCTAGTACCCCTAGCACCGGCGAAGTTGGGGGCAGCACATGCAAGTAGCTTCGGTAGCGTTGGAGTTGTTGGACCATCTAGAGGTTAAAGAAATGAAGTCTTTGCTGTGGTATGGCGTTGTGGGTTGTTGTTGGAGGCTTGGAGCCTAAGGCCCAGCCACCCAACGAGAGAGAACAGAGAAAGCGCTAGGGGACCGGGGGAGGCGGTCGATGACCTGGCGCGGAGGCGGAGGACTGCTCAACGCCTCAGGCCTCAGCCACGGGGGTCTGTGCAATCATGCGGGCATGATGCGGCGACAATGGGCGAACTCTAAGATGGTGGCGGCAGGCGGTCACTAGGGGGAGGCGGCTAGCGTGGAGAATGACGTAACGCCTTAGCCAGTGGGTTGTGGGCGCCTGGGCGCGGGCGGGGCCGCGGCGACTATGGGGAAGGCAGTCGACACAGAGGGCTATGCCGCTATGCAGTGGTGGCTTGGTAGGGGCCAGCGGCGTCGCGGCGACTAGGGGGGATGCAACAGCCCAGTGGTGGCCTGGTGGTGGATGACAGCAGCATGGTGAGTTCTTACCTCTTAGTGAACATTTGAAGTTGGTAGACTTGAAGATGGATGAATTGATGAAAGATTAGAACAACCAGATTGCTTCTCTACACATCTAAGTTTTGATGCAAAATTAGAACTGAAGGAACACGGGTAGGCTACACTAGCGCGGATTAAAATTTTCTACCACATAAACCAAGAAGCCATGCGAGTAAGAGATCATAGATCGTTACCACTAGGCGCAGTGCAGCGGAAGTAGAGTTGAAGTGGATGGTTCAACATAGCGCGCGTCGGTGTAGTGGAAGTAGTCGATCGTCCTCTGGTCAACCGTCTCCTCCTTGCGATCGACGGTCGCCAAGACTGCGATCGCAGCAAAGGTGCCTCTCAAGTCCACACATCCGAGGATGGAGCGTTGTCGCGTCGGTGTGCAAACACCGGTAGCGCCAAGACGACGAGGGGCTTTGAGAGGTGGCGGCTAGGGTTTCGATGGGTGTGTCTCCAGATAACTCTTTCAGCCCCGTGTCTCTCTTTATATAGCCTCCAATCGGATCCTTATTCAATACGAGTAGAGATTGTATCTCACTCAAAGACTATCATCCGGACCCTTATTGTTCCAACCCGTTAAGTGTGTGACCCTGTAGGTTCGTGTATATTCGGCCATGGGCCAAAAACTCCTTTTCGGTCCTTAAGTCGGTAGCGGTCCCTAGCAGGACATAGTGAGTCCCAAATATGCATAAAGATCATATCGGACGAACATATATAGTGCTTATGTACCGATCCCTTTACCTCATGATACTAGATCGAACTCAAGGTGAGAAGCGTGCCATCCTATGATAGCTCGATCCTTCACTCGAATCTGTAGTGGATTACTCAGTTGTGATTGACTCCTCAAACACATTCAGCATGGCCATGCAATTCCTTAATCCAACCACATCGAGAGGAGCAAATTCCATCTTGATCGCTCACATTCCTTCACATGTTTCATAGTAAACCCGAAACCTACCTTTATGACCACCCAGTTACGGAGCGGTGTTTGGCAACCCCTAAGTAAACTATTATACATGTAGGAAACTATGACAATCTCAGGTCTAAGGATCCTACATACACTATGTATAAGACCAACTGATGGTACTTAAGAGTATAACAATTCCCGCAGTGTCTCATGGTAGGTCAATCCAACGCCATGTTCTCTAACATGTGTTCACATTATTGATTTGATATCCCCATATCCATGATTCGTGTAACATGATCATCAATCAATACTTGTGCTGATCTATAAATCATAATTGTCCCACATAATGATATAAGATCAGGAATAATTTAGAATAACATCAAAACATGAATAAAGAATTCCACGAATAAGTCACATACTTGTTGATCAATATGAAAGACATTTATTCATGGGACAAAATAACATATTATTCAAAAGATCATAAACATAGAAGTGATACAATCATCTCCATGATCGTCTTTAGGGCATATCACTAACAAGAACAACCAGATTGCTTCTCTACACATCTAAGTTTCGACAAGTGTAGATCAAGTGTTCGATGAAATTTCTAGGAGACCTTTGGATGTACATTCTGAATTTTTGATTGAGTTATGTTTTTATGGTTTGTTGTGGACTTGTGGTAGTTCATCATGTAAGTTTACGAATGCAAAAATAGAGAAGCAAACTTTGCACAATTATTTCTCAAATAATGCAATTAGCAGCAACCCTCCAACTATAGAGAGCACAACTGAAGCAAAAAAAGGCCGGGTGTCGTAGTAAAGAGACTAGACAGTGGGTACAGGGTACCCTTTGTCTTGGGAATGGACCGGAGGGAGAGGAGCCAAAGACCATTGAATATGTATGTATTACTCATGTGTGTTAGAAAATGAGATCCCCCTCCCCCATGTACATGCCCTTGAGGCTATATTTATAGGAGGGCAAGAAGGGACATTTACCTTCTTGCCCTCACAATGTTAAGAGAAAGAGAGAGGGTATTTTGGTACAATGGCCTAAATATGCTATACAGAGTAGTCTTGTACATGTACGGTATCCCTGACATCACACCGGTATCTCTGACGACCCTAGGGTGCGGGACACCCCTCGGTGCCCTATACGACAACTCCCTCGTCTGCGTGGTCCGAGGTCGCGAGGGCAGGTCCCGCGGTCCCGAGGGGCGAGCGACGCAATCCTGTCGCCTTCGGCCCCTCGGGAGTCGGGATACCCCAGGAGACATAGGTGAACCAGCGAATGGGGCTCCGGGGACGGCCGAAGGCGGAGCGCCGAGGGGGCTTTGAGGCGGCCGGTGGCATGAGCGTCGAGGGGCTCGAGGCGGCCCGGTGGCGGAGGCGTCAAGGGGGTCTTGGGAGGAAGATCCGTGTTAGGGCCGCCGCCGAGGCGCATGACCTCGAGGCAAAGCGGCGATGAGCAAGGGCGAGCCCACTAGGGCGAAGTCGATCTGGCCGCCACGCCGAGACGATAGCCTCGAGGCGAGGCGGTGGCAAGCGAGAGCCGTGGGGGCAAAATCGAGGGGACGCCACGCCGAGGCGATAGCTCGAGGCGGGCGAGTGAGCAACGGCAATGAGAGCCAGTGGGGGCGGCCGACGCGAGGCCGCTATGCCGAGGCGAAGCCTCGAGGCGCGGAGCTGAACTGGGGTGAAGTCGCCGCTGGGCTGCCACGCCGAGGCAATAGCCTCGAGGTGGGCGGTGAGCAGCGGCGGAGCCCGTGGGGGCAAAGTCGACGCGAGGCCGCCACGCCGAGGCGATAGCCTCAAGGTGGACGGAGCCCGTGGGGGCGAAGTTGACGCGGGGCCGCCACGCCAAGGCGATAGCCTCAAGACGGTTAGCAGCGGCGGAGCCCGTGGGAGCGAAGTCAACGCGGAGCCGCCATGCCGAGGCGATAGCCTCGAGGCAGGCGGTGCGTCGTGGCGATCGCCGCTGTCCTCGTATCTGATTGCTTTAGCGTAACCGTTCGCGATGCTCCTGCAGGAGGCCTGGTACCGTCCCCCCTTCAGCCTCTCCTGTTTGAGTGTGCTCGTGACTTGGAGTGGCGTGAAGGGGTTTTGCTTCCTCTTCTCCTTTTTTTCTCTCTCGCTCTCTCTTTTTTTTTGATTGGGCTCGTTTGCGGAGCCCAAAGCTAGTAAGGGGGAGGCGAAGCCGAGAGCGTCATCCCCAACTTTTTTTTGATTGGGCTCGCTTGTGGAGCCCAAAGCTAGCGAGGGAGGGGGAGGCGAAGTCGAGAGCGCCGTCCCCCAACTTTTTTGATTGGGCTCGCTTGCGGAGCCCAAAGCTAGCAAGGGGGAGGCGAAGCCGAGAGCGCCGTCCCCCAACTTTTTTTGATTGGGCTCGCTTGCGGAGCCCAAAGCTAGCAAGGGAGGCGGCGAGCGCCGCCCCCAACTTTTTTTTTTGTTGGGCTGCACGGAGCCCAAAGCTAGCGAGGGAGGCGGCCGAGGCGCCGCCCCCAACTTTTTGATTGGGCTCATTTATGAGCCCAAAGCTAGCGAGGGGGAGGCGAAGTCGAGAGCGCCGTCCCCCAACTTTTTTTTGATTGGGCTCATTTGAGGAGCCCAAAGCTAGCGAGGGAGAGGCGAAGTCGAGAGCGCCGTCCCCCAACTTTTTTTTTGATTGGGCTCGTTTGCGGAGCCCAAAGCTAGCGAGGGGGAGATGAAACCGAGAGCGCCGTCCCCCAACTTTTTTGATTGGGCTCGTTTGCGGAGCCCAAAGCTAGCGAGGGGGAGGCGAAGCCGAGAACGTCGTCCCCCGACTTATTTTTTGATTGGGCTCGCTTACGGAGCCCAAAGCTAGCGAGGGAGAGGTGAAGCCGAGAACGTCGTCCCCTGACTTTTTTTGATTGGGCTCGCTTGCGGAGCCCAAAGCTAGCAAGGAGGAGGTGAAGCCGAGAGCGCCGTCCCTCAACTTTTTTTGATTGGGCTTGCTTGTGGAGCCCAAAGCTAGCAAGGGGGAGGCGAAGCTAACAGCGCCATCCCCCAACTTTTTTTTTGATTGGGCTCGCTTGCGGAGCCCAGAGCTAGCAAGGGGGAGGCGAAACTGAGAGCGTCATCCCCCAACTTTTCTTTTTTTTGATTGGGCTCGCTTGCGGAGCCCAGAGCTAGCAAGGGGGAGGCAAAGCCGAGAGCGCCGTCCCCCAACTTTTTTTATTAGGCACACTTGCGGAGCCCAAAACTAGCAAGGGGGAGGCGAAGCCGAGAGCGTCGTCCCCCAACTTTTTTCGATTGGGCTCGCTTGCAGAGCCCAAAGCTAGCAAGGGGGAGGTGAAGTCGAGAGCGTAGTCCCCCAACTCGGCCTCCGGGACGACTAGATGGTGCTCATTTGAGCAAGATTTGAGATGTCTCTCCGTCGGGACGAGGCCCTCGCGGCGGGAGACTCTCTAGTCGCCGAGGCATGGCCATTGGAGCGACTAGGGCTATGCGCGTTGGAGCGCGATTTGAGATATCTCTCTGCCGGAGCGAGGCCCTCGCGGCGGGAGACTCCCTAGTCGCCGAGGCGTGACCATCGGAGCGACCAGGGCTATGCGCGTTGGAGCGCGATTTGAGATGTCTCTCCACCAGGGCGAGACCCTCGCGGCGGGAGACTCCCTAGTCGCCGGGGCATGGCCGTCGAAGTGACCAGGGCTATGAACGTTGGAGCGCGATTTGAGATGTCTCTCTGCCGGGGCGCAGCCCTCGCGGCAGGAGACTCCCTAGTCGCCAAGGTGTGGCCGTCGGAGCGACCATGGCTATGCGCGTTGGAGCACGATTTGATATGTCTCTTCGCCGGGGCGAGGCCCTCGCAGCGGGAGACTCCCTAGTCGCCTTGTTTATACACTTCACACCCCGTAGGGTGAGTTAGTGTGCACCAGGGCTGGGGGCCATACGCAGCGTCTTTGTTTATACACTCGTGCCTGCGGAGGCATCGGTGTGCACCAAGGCTTGGGGCCATGCGCGGAGTCTTTATTTATACACTCGTGCCTGCAGAAGGCATCGGTGTCCAGTGGGGCTGGGGGGACATACACGGCGTCTTTGTTTATACACTCATGCCTACGGAAGGCATCGGTATGCGCCGGGGCTTAGGGCCATGCGCAGTGTCTTGTTTATACACTTCACACCCCGGAGGGTGAGTTAGTGTGCACCGGGGCTCGGGGCCATACGTGTCGTCTTTGTTTATACACTTGTGCCTAAGAAAGGCATCGGTGTGCGCCGGGGCTCGGGGCGATACGCGGTGTCTTGTTTATACACTTCACACCCCAGAGGGTGAGTTAGTGTGCACCGGGGCTCGGGGCCATATGCGGCGTCTTTGTTTATACACTCGTGCCTGCGGAAGGCATCGGTATGCGCGGCGTCTTTGTTTATACACTCGTGCCTGTGAAAAGGCATCGGTGTGCGCCGGAGCTCGGGGCCATGCGCGGCGTCTTGTATGTTTATACACACACACACCGAAGATCATGACTAGCCGAAGGGCCCTCTTTTTTTTTTTTTTTTTTTTTTTTTTTTTTTTTTTGCCAGAGGCCCCTTTGTACCGGGTCGAGGCCCATAGACAGCCGGAGGCCCCTTCGTACCTGGCTGAAGGCCACAGCCTATTTTTGTGATGTTGGCTTCGGGCGGAGTTTGGGGCCAAGGAGGCTCCGCTGCTCCGGAGGCTGCGCGGGGGAGATCCGGAGGCCGGAGTGGATGCGGCGTGGTCCGGAGCTCCGGTGGTGGATGTTGTGGATATGAGGCAGCGCCGAAGTTTCGACGACGGAGCCTGGGTGGCAGCAGCGAAGGGGCTTCCCAGGCGGCGGCGGGGCGTGGAGGTGAGGGGGCCCGTAGGTGCTCCCAAGTGGCAGGCCGCTCTGGAGGGCGAGCGGAGGGGATCCGGAGCTCGAGGGTGGTCCGGAGTTGGAGCCGGTGGCGGCCTCGAGCTGGCAAGGTGGCCTTCTGGTCTTGATGGGAGGGTGGTCTTCTTGCAGACGTTATCTCTGGGTTGGCGGAACAGCGCTCTGAAGCAGGCTTGCGTGACAGAGTCTCTCAACGGCTCCCAATGGCGGTGCGGGGCCGGCTCGAGGGGTTGCCGCATGAGGAGCTTCGGAGCGGAGATGCGCCTGCGCGGAGGGTGCTTTGGGGGTGTTTGGTTGCCTGGTTGGATGGTTGAGCCTGTCTGAGTAGATGCAAGATTCCCTCTCGGGCCAGGCCAAAGGGAAACACTCGATTAGAGCTTCTCTCCTCAGCCAGGTTGAGCGCATGCAGACTGGTCAACACTCGTGAGTCCATTCACCTTCTCCCGTGCCAGATACAAGTAACCAAACAACATCTCAGTACAGCCTGGCCCAACAGAAACAGGCAACCAAACAACTCACCATTGCATCCACTCAACCTGGTTGGGTTCAGCCTGAATGGCACACACGAGCCAGGTTGGAAACATACAGGTAACCAAACACACCCTTAGTGGCTCTTGTACGTGCATCATCTCATGCAACATCTTTGCCTTGGTTTTTTATTTCATTTTTCTTTTTCTAATCTGTGTTGTGTTCAATTCGCATATATATGTCTTCGTCGAGGAAGCCGTGGGCTAGTTGGATTGTTCTCCTGGCTCCCTGGAATATACCCACGACAGCAGCAGCAACAGGCCAGCAGCTGGGTCATCAAAAGCTAGCCTGATTGCTCCATTGATGGTGTTTTATTGAGGTCTAAGCCTCTAGAAAAAGTGTTCCAGAGGAGCTTTACTTTTTCGTGAAAGCGGCCTCAAGGTTCTAGAAAAGTGTTAAATATATATTGACCTTGCGTGTATATGTAGAGAGAGAATTTGCCTCTCAAAACTTTAAAAAAACATTTGATTGATAAATAAGCTACTAAAAACAATATGCCAACCTCCATGTTGACTCTTCCATAATTTTTGCAGAGAACTTATATATGTGTGTGTGTGTGTGTGTGTGTGTGTGTGTGTGTGTGTGTGTGTGTTGATCTGGAATTTCTGAAGGAGAAAGTTCTCTGCAAAAATTTCAAAATGAGAGCACACCAATTTTTGTTTTGCGAGTACACCGAATTTAGTTTGGCCAAATGGCCAATAGAATCTTGACATCTACGTCCAAAATAAACAGATATGCTTCTTCTCACAATTTTGTGCCATGCATCGACGCATAGGATATAGGGGATTACCAATGACTCTCCTTGCTCTTGGCGAGGTATATTATATATGCACGCAGTTGTCTCAGACTCTCAGCCGTCGCTTAGTTTGGATTCAATTTGGACCTTGGAGAATCAGAATAATACATACATTATTACTGTGTTTCAACTTAATTTGTTATGTCCAACTGGCTATATATTCGTAATTAAGTTGCTTCAACTATCTAGTTTGGATCTGGCAATGCCGTATCCAACGATCAGAACTAAGCTTAACGGGGCTTCACCTATTCGTCCACGGCAAGTATTTGACTTGCTCGTTCCATCTCCTTGTTTCTTCACATGCACGTACGTGTTTGACCGTGATTGATAGACACAAATCACACATGTGCCACATATACATGGTCTTGATCGTCCGCAATTTCCCTGTGAAATTCGATCAAATTTCGTTCCAAATAGGTCGTGTATAAATAGGAACGCCCACATTACTAAAATTGAGAATAGTTTATGTAATAGTAGCGAAGTAATCTGCATAAATATATAGTAATTGATTTTCAAATCTCTATCTTGTTTGCAATATTGGCGTGTCCTCCTCAAGGGGTTGAACGAAGTAATCTGGATTACTTCTTGGTGGCAGTCGAAGGCTGAATTAAAATCTTTTGTTCGCTAGATCATTCTTAATCCCCCTGTTTTTGTAATAGTTAGTTCGTTAAGGCCCTTACTACTTTGTTCTTGCTCAGTGAGCTGGTGTCCCCAGCGTGTATGATTTCGATCTCTTTTGTAAGGATTTTTTATTTGCTTTCTATAAAAGTTGGGTTTTCCCTTATAAAAAAAACTCCAACTTTGTGAAAATTTAAAAGAAAAAAAAAGCCCTACTTGGTGAATAATAAAATAAAGCCTAAGCCAAGCTCCATTTAATTTGGCGTTGTAGACTTGTGGTTGCTCTTGAAAATCACTTTTGTTTTGTTAATTTTCGTACACTAACTAACAACCCCTATTGATTATTTAGAGCCAAAACAGAAATACATTTTACTAGAATTATGTAAGAATATAACTGTACGCAACTTTACTAATAGATCCTCTATCACTGATACACTAACTAATTAACAACCTAGCTTGCACCATGAAGGCCAGTTCCCTACCGTATGAATTAACAATTAACCTCTCAAACCTTGTTAATGCGTACGGTCGCAACTACATTCTTGTTTTCTTTTTCCTCCTCCTTGTATACTTGACATTTGACAATGTGATGAGACGATTGACAAGCAACTCGTCCATACTCCATGCATACATACAATACAGTCTGGCCATGTGCACTACAAGCTTTGTATTTGTAGGGTGGCCCAGGGCTCTCTACTGACCCTGTTGGCCCTTGAAAGTGAATTGAAACCAAGCTTTCGAGTTTTACCACACATGCACCCTATCACTAGGGCTGTTAATTAGACATGTGCAGGGGCGGAGCTAGCTACTGCCCAAGTCTCGGGTCCGGTCAGCTGTTCTTAAGCTGAACTTGTATTTTTAGCGATTTTTCAAGAGATTTTCTATGAGGTTTTGATCGTAGGTCTCGGATTATTACCCTAGCTATCCAAGGCCTAGCTACACCCCTGAGCATGTGCTAGCCTAGGTATTCAATAATTAACGCCATACTTAACACATTTCAACTAAAAATAACCGCCACGGCGTCTTCTCTTGGGTTCTCGCTGATGATTCCTCCATGCATGGCCAGTCTGTCAACCCAGGATGCAGATTCAGATTTAGGACTGCCCCGCACATGCACTGAAATGGCGAAAGAAAACAAAATCCAGATCGCCTGACATGCAATTTTTAGTCCAAACTAATCCTAATAGCACCATTACGGTATGCATGACCTCTCTTGTGTTCTCCGGGATGCGATTTTGATCGTCAAATTCTATTAGTCAAACCCGTAGGTACAGAACGAAATTACAAATCAATATGGATTGCACAAACAAACAAGGCTACAAAAGGGAACACAAAGAGCATAAGAGGGGACGTGGAGTGCAAGAACAAGAAAGATGACTCATCGTGTTCTCCAGAGGGAAAGAGTGTGCAAGCATTTTTCTTTTCCTGTATCCAAGAAACCGCACCCCGCGCATGTACTGTAGCCATGGTGCGCGTAAGCAGCTAAGCACGTTGGTTGTCTCTTCCAGGAGAGAGACATGGCTCAAAATGTAATATTCTAGTACTGGTGGGCGTTATTTGTAAAAAAAGATGTGGAGGGGCGCATACAAAGTGCTTCTGCACCGGTGTTTAAAGAGCGAGAGTATTACCATATCATTAAGTACTTGTATAAAAACTCTCCCTTCCCGTGGAAGCAAATCCATACATATGCTTAAATGGTCCAACTACCTCCTTAGCACTAATACAAGCATATGTGATCTCCATTGCAAAGCCTTTCATTAATATTTGTTTTTCCGATTTTTGGAATATGAAAAATGAAGTGAGCTTAAGCTCAGTAGTAAGCTACCTCATCCACTCGCATATTTATTTAGCCAAGCACTGAGCTGAGCTGCTGCTCATCCACTCGTTCTTTGCCCTGTGGTTGGCGACGGCGCTCGGGCTCTTCGGCGATCCTAGCGGCACGGGGAAGGCGAACTGTCGCATCGGCCCTGTGGGCGCGGTGAAAAGCAGTTGCTTGCCGCGAGTGTCCGCAGGCCGATGTGGGGTTGCAACCGGGCACGAGCGACGTCGGGCGGGGCGCGGCCGGACGTGGCGTGCGACCACGGGGCCACGAGATGAGCACTTGACGATGTGTGCCCACGAATTTTTTGCCGGCCGATTTGGAACTCGTATTTACAGTTTTGACCGTATAAAAACTGTATTTGTAAAGATGTCAAGTTGGGTGCACGGTCACCGTGCGACATTGGCGCTGGCGCAAGGCAAAATGTCAAGTTGAGTGCACGGCCACCGTGCGACATTGGCGCTGGCGCACGGTGGGACATTGGCGCTGGCGCATGGCAAAATGTCAAGTTGGGTGCACGGCCACCGTGCGACGTTGGCGCTGGCGCACACACCGTCAGCGACATTGGCGCTGGCAAGACGGCCACCGTCTTGCGGCCCGCTACTATCGACAGCGGGCTGTCACGCCCCTACTGGCTCACCGGCCCACCACGTCGTATTGCACGCGGTGGCCTATCGTCGGCGCAGTGGCATGGCCACCAGCGCCAAATTGTAGGGTTAGTTAGGGTTAGCCGTAGATTAGGTTAGTTAATTAGGTTAGTTAGCTAATTATGGAAATAACGATAAAAATTCTGAAAGAAATTATAGAAAATTTACACAAGCAAGCATTTGCGATTATTCAAATTTCAGACCCTATTAGGTTTGTTAATTAGGTCTGAAATTTGAATGAATTTTAAAATATATTCAATGAGTCCAAAAATTATGGTTTTTTAATTGAGCCTCTGACATTTGAATAATTTGCTTGTGTAAATTTTTCATAATTTTATTCATTCAAAATTTTCATAACATGAACCAATCAGAACATGAACTTATGGTTTCACTCGGTGTGATAGGAGCAGGTACCAAAACTGGTTCGAATCCTCCTCCTTCTCAGCCGTTGCCATCACCAATTTGTCTGCCGGTGAGGGCTTCATCGGTATCAACAAACAAAAATTAGCACTAAAGAAACCCTGGAGACATAAGTGGACAACGTTGAAATAGGTAGATGAGCTATTCATTTCACGCTTTCAGACAATACCATGGTAAACCCTCAATTCAAGCATTTTAGATATCAGGCCTCCAGTGAAGTTTGGAACCCTAAGCATATTAACTAATAGAACATAATCCAAATGCCATCATAGACCCAAAATCTTATACAGGTAAGCTCCCCCTAATCACCTAATGTTAGACACCAACACCATCAAGAGAAAGTAACAAGCATAATTTAACAATAAATGATTCAAAAACTGTGTAACCTAATGTAACGATCTTAGATCATTACGGGGTAAACACCGCCAGGAAGAATACTGGACGGCGTCGGCTTGGTGGGATGAGAGATTAGACTATAGATTGGGATGATAAAACCTTGAGAGGGAAACTAGATTAATTCATCTTTCTTGCTTTCTTGATAATGGATACATACTATCCCTTTTATAGGGATGACCCGACTTGACCTTTAAGAAACAATCTCTATTTCTATGGAAACTTATCTCTATTAGATGGAATACATCTCTAAGGAAGTAAATCCAACTAATAAGGAAACTAACTATTCTATCTCTATTTTCTAACTACTAATACACCCATGGGCCCCGGCATGAATAGTGCGTGACGCTACAGTACCGTGTGTACTGTTCACACGTGAACAGTATGGGCCATGACATCTACTCCCCTCCTTTCGCGACAGCTCGTCCTCGAGTTGTGGTGGCTGCCATGGCTGAAACCCTAGGTGACCCCATGTTGACAAGAAATTGCGATGGTGACATGAGTTCTTGAATATCATTGCCTCCACACGTGGTTGCGACAAACTCATCGGTCGCTGCAGCAGGCATAGCAGCAACCCTGACAACGCCACGGTGGCCAAAGATGACTTCGGCGTGGTCGGTGGGCTCGGCAGCGTCCACGAAGAAGACGATGGAAGTGTGGCGACCATCGTAGTTCTTTGGAGGTAGTTTTGCCACCGCCGTGGATGGCGTCACCACCTCTGTAGAAGGCATCGCCGCCGTCGTGGAAGGCTTCACTATCGTCGCCATGATCATCTTCTCCAAAGTGGCATGCATGTCGAGGAAGATGGCTGCTATCTTCTTGTCGTTGTCGTTGGTACTCATGGCCATCTTGTTGGCGTTAGCCTTTATCATAGCCAACGACTCGGCGGCAGGTCTAATGGTTTGATTTGTCACCATAACCATGGTAGCAGAAGTCGTGGAAAGGGATCGACTGCTCTGATACCAAATGTAACGATCTTAGATCATTACGGGGTAAACACCGCCAGGAAGAAGGCCGGGCGGCGTCGGCTTGGTGGGATGAGATATTAGACTATAGACTGGGATGATAGAACCTTGAGAGACTAGATTAATTCATCTTTCTTGCTTCCTTGATAATGGATACATACTATCCCTTTTATAGGGACGTCCCGACTTGACCTCTAAGAAACAATCTCTATTTCTATGTAAACTTATCTCTATTATATGGAATACATCTCTAAGGAAGTAAATCCAATTAATAAGGAAACTAACTATTCTATCTCTATTTCCTAACTACTAATGCACCCGTGGGCCCTGGCATGAATAGTGTGTGGCGCTACAGTACCATGTGTACTATTCACATGTGAACAGTTCCAGCACGTGAACAGTAATGGGCCATGACACCTAAGTTGATTGAACAACATGTACTGCTAATGCAAAGTTGAAATTTTGAATAAAGAATGCAAAGTTGAAATAAAAAACAATTACTTTATTAGTAAACTCAACTCATAAGGTCAAAATTGTTTAAAAATATAACTCGGCTCAAACTTACTTCAGGTGGTACTTCTCAAAATCAATTTTTTGCCTCCAAGAAAGTAAACGTCTCTACTCAAAATGTAAGGGTTCTGCTTAGCTAATATAATTCTAAAACATCAATATGGTATAATTGTATCATAAGCACACCTAGAAAGAGCTTCATAGAGAATAGAACAAAACACTATCATGCTACTTCAATGGACATAAATGGCAGGAATGCGCATGGTAGTCATAATGCTCAAAATTATTCTCTCCAAATATTCCCTCCTTGCTGCAGGGTCCTAACAAAAAAAAGCATAGGGCAAACCTAGAAAGAGCTTCATAGATAATAGAACAAAATATTATCAAGGTACTTCCATGGCAGGGATTTACCTCATATGTAGAAGGCAGCAGAACACAAGCATCATCTTTGATAATGTCCAGATTGTATCCATAGACTCCATTCTCCTAGCACAACTGTGGAGTACTATAGCAGGGGAAAGTACATAATTATTCTCACAACATCATTAAGCAAAAATATAGTAAATCTTGCTCGCTATTCTCACATAGTTGTAACCAGAAGCACCTCACTGTCGAAGAACAAATAAAAAGATCAATTCATACTCTCATTTTCATTCTTCCTACCGAGAAGAGAAGAAGGAAAAAGAACTAATTTGTTTGCAAACTAGCAGGGAAGAAGCAGAAGCAATAAGAAGAGACCTTCAGTTTTACAAATAATCAAAAGTTATTGATGATCCATGTCTGAAAGATGGACCTGCAAACTGTTCAAAGGAAACTATTTAAGTGTAAAGTGAGATCTTTGTTATTGTCCATAGGATAGTAGATAATAAAGGCAGATATGTTAAGAAACACAAACACAAAAAAATATGCAAGTAATAAAGGCAGGAATAATGGGTTAGGTAGTAGATAAGTAGAATATTTTGAGCTTTCAATGTCCATAGGATAAGAAAAGAGCAAACATGTAAGGGGCTTCTAGTGGCCATACTGCGTGAAAATATGTTAGCAATCTGACACCAAGGAAAAAACAAATTAAAGGATTCTTACCTGTTAATGTTATAATCCATCACCATGGCCATCTTTGCATCTCAAGTTCATGGTAATATATGAGTCATATAATAAAAAAACACACACACAAGGGCACAAGCAAGAATTCTTAGAAGCTCCTTAATGTGCTTCAAAAGATGGACATCAAGGCAAAACACTTAAACATGACCTCATATCAGACATAGTTTAAGCAGTGTGCATCCAGCAGGCGCTTCAACAATCACACCATCCATATCATCACCCACATGTCTTCTAGATCCTGAGCCATGGACAGTCTACCATCATAAATTGGCAAAGTTGCTAAGGCACCAAAGGTGAAGAACCACATCAACATTGGTTGGATCACCTAACTCTCTTGGGAATGATACTGTCAGAATTCAGTATGAACCTTATTACCTTAGTAGCCTTTCATTTATATTTCAAGAAAAAAGACGGAACATTACCCGCTAAGAGTGTACACCACATGTCCACACCTGCATATTGATTTAGGCATCCACTATGCTCCTACACAATTATGGTAAAGATGAATATTAGGAAGATCGAGCTATTCTCCTCTACTGCGAACATGGTTACCACCTATCTCGCTCGCCACCTAGACCTCAGTGCTAAATAAACAATTGCAACAACACAAAAATCATCGAATCAACAATCAACATATGCTATGAATACATGAGGATTTCTGGTTACCAAACCCTACAACCGTCCCAACCTCATCCATTCCTACCCTTCCTTCTCCTAGATCAAATCTTTTTTTATCAAAAAGCCAAGAACATGTCGATCCTACCAAGAACATTTAGAAGCGCACGCGTGCACACACACAGACAGAGATAGTAGATCTGGGCGGTACCTTTTCCGTAGGGTTCCATGTTTGTTGCCACCGCCGCTAGCTAGTCGGCGACCGCCTCCGGGTCTGGTCGCACCACTGCATAGTCGCCGCCTCCTTGCCCTTAGGGCTCGAATACCGCCTGAACCCCTTCTGCCACCTTCACCATGGGCTGCACGTGGGCAACGCAACTCCTCCTCTGCGGTGGGAACGACAAGGTAGGGTTCGAGGGTGTGGTCACCCGAGGCAACGGTGACAGCGTGAAAGGCGGAAGGAGGGAGCGGTGGCGGAGGGGATGAGGGGGAGATGGGGAGAAGGCGAGGTCTAGAGAGAGGAGAGATGACCGACGGGCGGAGCGACGACGGTGGCATCGCCTAG
Source organism: Phyllostachys edulis (assembly GCA_036346405.1). Lineage (NCBI taxonomy): Eukaryota > Viridiplantae > Streptophyta > Magnoliopsida > Poales > Poaceae > Phyllostachys > Phyllostachys edulis. Next base: position 30,674,611 of record CM070557.1, read on the forward strand.
GCGAAGCAAAGCTGGAGGGAGAGAGGTAGCCACCAAACAACTATAAGCCATAAGCCAGTCTAGGGCTGTTTTTTTTTGCTTTTGCGGGTTGAGTTTATTGGATTGCCTAGGAAGTTGGCAGTAAATTACCCACCAATGTCACTGTATAAAAGACCCCATCCCTTCCACCTCTCCTCCCGTTTCTCCTCCTCACCCGAATCGGCTGCTATCCTCTTAACGCACCCTAGGGTTTGGCGGTGGTGCAGTCCGCCTCATCGCCGGCGGTTGGTGCTAATAGCCTGTCCTCCATTGCCGCTATCCCCCTTGCCCCAGAATATGCTGGCCTCCTCGTGCTCGACCCCAGGCGCCCTGTTCTCCGACACTACGATCCTCCTCCCCGCCCCTAAGACGTCACCGACTGTCGTCCTCTTACCCATCCCTGATGCTCATCCATGACCTTCCCCCACTACCTCCGGCTGGATCCTCACCACCAGATCACCACTGCCGCTACCCACGGCCTTGGTTCGCTCCTTCCTCCCTCTGTTTGGCCGCCCGCTCCTCCACTGCCATGGTTGTGTCCTCAACCACTGCCGGACCGCCACTGCCCATTGCCCTTCTTGTTTGAGACCCCTCCTTCATTTTGTGATTTAGGTCTCAAAATTTTCTGTTTATTTTGATCTCAAATTTTGTGAAAAGATTGCACTGAATTCATTCTTGTATATGAATTTTTGAATTTTTCAGGTTGTGTGTGGTGTGTTTCTTTTGTGATTTTTTGGACAAATTCCTCGAGGGTGAACTTTTCTTCCAATCTGTTGCTCTATCCCGAGATTGTGTTTAGATTTATGCTAATGAAGAGGACATTTTCTGAAAAAGGATGATGTTATCATATTCTAGTAAATGATGCGCGCATATGTGATCCATTCCAAGAGTCGCTGATTGTTGTGTGTTCATGGAAATCGTATGTAAGAAAAATTCAAAACCGATGATATAAAATTCAGACATTCATCATTGAAAAATTCAAGATCTGGATTAGTAACCTTGTGTTCATGTGTCTCGTGTGCTACTTGTGTGCATATTCACATTTAGCTTGAGGAATTTTCGTTTGTACAACATTGTTCTATGTTAATCCATATGAATTTGTAAGAACAGAAGTTGTAAGAACAATAGTGAAATTACCCCCCCCCCTCCCTACTTGTACAACAAATGACCTTTTACTTGTAATAACAAAAGAGTAGCAAACAATAGTGAAATGCCGTTATTCTTTGGGTACAATTGATAGTTCTGTTACTCTGCAAAGACAAAAGTTTGTACTATTGATTTTCAAGAGAAATTACGTAACAAATATTTTAAATTGTTGCTATTTTGCACTATATTTTCCTCTCTAACTAATGTTCATCAATCATATTAACACTTATTCTACGCATAACCATGTCATCAGTGTTAGAATAGGACTCTTTTGTATTTCCTTATCTGTATATGGAAACCCCTTTTGTACATCCCTATATATATTGCCCATTGGGCCCTCTTGAATATACACACAATATTCATAACATGGTATCAGAACTAGGGTTCTAACCTAGCTCCTTCTGCTGCCTTGCTATCGTCAAAGGCCGACGTCACCGCTGCTCCCGCCGCCTGTCGTCGGAGCACTACCCGTCGACAAGGACGTCGCCTGAGGACGACATCGGTCGAGCCGACACCAGACGAGTCATCGCCTGACGACCAGCCTCTACCCGAGCCCGATCTTCGCCGACGCGCTAACGCAGCCTCCTCCCGACGCCAAGCTTCGACGCTGCCTCTGCTCGACACGCTTCTAAAGCATGACCGCGGCTCATGCTCGCCAGAGTCGCTGCCGTCGAATCCACCGTCGCCACCCACTTTGCTTGTTGCCGCCACGGGGAACCCTAGTTTCCCGGCATCGTGCGTGTGTTCTTTGTGAGTAGGCTGAGCAGGCTGGCTTCTAGTTGAAGCCGTTTTAGCCGGTCCAAACACAAAAAAAATTAAAAAAATATAATCGACAGAGCAAGAGAGCGAGCGACTGCGAAATGAAATGAATGAGCGGAAGAACGAGCGAATGACTGTGATATGAAATGAACTAGCGGAAGAACGAGCGAGTGACTGCGAAATGAAATCGCGCTCGCTCCCTCTAATTTATAGCCGCTGCTCTCAAAGGCAATCCTTATCCCACGCACTAATTAAGCCATAAATGTTGGCGGACAAAGATTTGATGGATGAGACAAGGAGGTGACAGGATAACAAGTGATTGATGCTTTTGGTGGAAAATTAAGGCAAATGGAGAGAGGTCCTCATTCAAATATTTGGACAATCAACACATGGCACAGACATTTATTGATTTGTACAAACAGGACACTTATACGAAATAGCGATAAAAATTCTGAACGAATAAAATAAAGAAAATTTACACAAGCAAGTACACGGTATCAGAAGGCTCCACAAAAAATTTCATAATTGTTTGAACTCATTTGCTATATTTTAAAATTCCTTCAAATTTCATACCCTAACTAATTATCTAACTAACTAACCTAATTACCTAACTAATCTACTAACTAAACGCGGCAGCTGACCTAATTAAATGGCAGGGTGGCCATGCATCCACGACACTGGTGCATGGCCACCGTGCGCCAACACTTAGGTGGTGGGGCCGGGGCGGGTGAGGTGGCGAGGCCGGGGCTGATGAGGTGGCGGGGCCGGGCGGGTGAGGTGGCGGTACTACTACAGAAAAGGCCTTCACAGACGGTTCAAAAACGCCATCACGCGGTTAGTGGAGCCGCGAGTTTATGGGTCGATAATGCATGAGGTCATCACGAGCGGTTTGAGCGAACCGTCGTAATACTATCTATCACGAGCGGTTCGTAGATGAAACAAATGCGTGATAATCGACTACCATGCGATGCGTAGATGAAATGCGTGATGATCGACTACCACCGACGATGCGTAGATGAAGCGAAATGCGTGATAGTCTCTACTACGAGGCGGTGCAGTAGATGAAATGCGTGATGATCGACTATCACGAGCGGTTTCATCTCTGCATTCGTCTGTGGTAATCTTTGCATTGCTAAATCTATTTACGTTTATTGGCTAGCCTCGGAAATTCTAGCCATGCCCTCTGAAACAACAAGCACATCCAATTCGCATTCATTTCAGAAGCACATCAAAATTGCATTCATTTCAGAAACAAGCACATTCAATTCACAAATCAATTAACTTTAACCATTAATGTACATTAATTTACACACATGTACCATTATGTTCAATCTATCCCAATCAAGTTCAATCTACACTGTGGAAACTCCCATCTGGATTTATGACATGTCTGTTCAGGAATGACGCAAGGTATGATCGAACTTTTATGAGCTCGCTCTGTTCCAACGCAGTTTTGTCGATGGTCGCAACCTGTCGATAGGAAGATTAAATTCGGGCTTATATAAATTGGTAAGTATATATGAAATAATTGTTGAAAGATTGACAAACCTGAGGATCATTGGTGATCGCGGAACCGATGAGTAGTTGCATGTTGTGGCAAACATAGTATCCACAGACGTATGCCCGGCGCAATTTCGTGGCACCGCAAAAATAGAATTGGTTAGTTCGAGAGGCATTACTAAAAAGTGTTATATAGGATTAATGTGTACTAGCTAGCAAGTACCGGGAATTTTTGATCATGTGACAGCGTCCTTCCTTTGATATTCCATCCTCTAGCATGTAACACGTCGAACACCCTACGTGACTTCAAGAAGTTAGCCTTAGCCATTGCAAAGGAAGGAAAGATCACAATAGAGTTTCTATGGAGGAAATGTGTTTACCTGATGATTAAATTCCGGATAAGTGTGAAGTTGTGAGTGGCCCTCTGTAGGGAATCTAGGTATATTACGTATTTCGTTTTGGTATAATTACAATTAGAATCGATGGTACCTACGGGTATGTCAGCATGGTCATTAAACCTAAGTTCGTGTTGCTTATAAAGTACAAATCAACAAGTATAGCCAGTAGTGCAACACTACTTACTTCTGGTTGTAGGGCAAAAGTATGAATTCCTTGTTGCGGCGAGCCATGAAAAAATCTATAACGTAATTCTCGGCGAATGTTGCATTCGCCGTGATGCTTTTTCGGAGACAATGTGTGGGTCGAGAAACCTACCGGTGATTTCCTTCTTTCGCCCGGAGATCATGTATCTATTATACAAAAGCTAGGAGTTATATATAACATTTATCGATATTACACGAACATTGACCGTGATTGTACACACTTACGATGTCGACATCGTATGATCGAGGCGTCGAGCTCGTCGAGATTGAAGAGACGAGAACAAGTCGTCGAAGCTCACCGTGAAGACATCGTCTTGATACACGTGGTTAAAATGATCCTCCTTGAACTTGCGGTGAAACCCGGCGTCGTTGATCAAGCGGCTTGTTGGGTATTCCATGTACCATGTATGCAATTCCGTGCAATCCGGTCCTAGGGTAGGGTCGTCTAACTTCTCGAGCAACGGCTCGCCTAGCTTAATTTCAAGACCCAGAAGAAGGGGATATCGAGAGGACTCGATCATCTTCGATTTGCCCTTGCCTTTGTTGCGTCGCTTTGTGTAGGTCGACTTCACAAGAGTCGAGTGAGCACGAGGTGTAGATGCATGTGATGCAGTGGGCCCTTGCCGTGTCGGTCTGAGTAGCCGGTGCGGTCAGTCCGTGGACTTGATCCGATTCGGAGACATTCCGTGAAGTTGACAGGGAGCGGGTAGCTCCAAGCGGATGTCCTCCTTGGGCCTTTGGATGAATGTTCCAGCGGCTTGCCCTAGAGTCATGACCTCATCGTTTGGGGAATTTTCAGTGGGACGGCCTTGAAATTGGCACAAACACCGCCCACATTCACTTTTGCGAAACCCGGCGCTAGATTTGCACCGTACACCAAAGCTCGACACGGATGGATACACCGCCCCAAGCGACATCTAGGGCAACAGAGACATATCTCACTTGGAGCTTGCGCCGTAGCCACCTACGTACATAACGATACAAAATTAGCTACTCCAACGGGCCTATCAATGGATTGAGCATTCGGAGATAATAATTATTACGGATGTCATCGACGGAAAATCTGTCATCACCTATTGTGGTAGGGTTAGGGTTGGACGACTACTACTCGGATGTTTGGGGGTGGCTAGCGATGCTGATGAGGCGGGGGCTTCCAACCGACTTGGGAGTTGCAATCCCTAATCCTTTCCTCAAAGGTCTCTATCTACTTTTGCTCGGATGCACGAATCTCCAATATGAAGGATTGAGTGACCTCTGTCGATTTTTTAGTGACCTCCTCTCGATTTTTGGTGAGCTCATCTCTGAGGATGCACGAAGATCCTCTCGTAGCTTTGCATCGCTCGGCTTTGGCCCTCTTCCTACTCAGTGCGATCCGAGTCGCTTGGAACCATTGTTCCCATGTAACAAAAACACCAGCGCCTCTCGTGCGATCTGGATGCTCACTGTTTCCTAGGGCTGCAGAGAGTATATCTTTCTCCCTGTCTGCCTGGAATGAGCCTTGGGAAGATTGTGCACTCAGCGTTATCTGCAATAGCCCGACATGTCATTTCACTTCCTATGAAGTTATGGAGTAATTACAAACTAGGTAGTTCGATATCTTACCAATATTTGGGACACTTCGGTCTTGGGGTTTGGAAAATACGCTTCCCGTGAGGCCCAATACATAACCTCGCAAATAACCCTTTGTTGGGAGCGCACATCGGTGATCTCGAGAAATAGCGAGGAGACATTGAGCAGCTTGCTTTGCATTCTGATCCCTCCATATCGGGCTTTACCCGCATACCCAGTGGTCCGAGTGCGTGGGGTGCTTGTTTTTGTCGGAGGGCCGTGTGCCGCACTTTCACTCTTAAATTTATCTGTCGTCTTCTTCGCCACAAACTCGGCACAGGACTCTTCCAAGAATGAATACTTGTGGAAGGGCACCCTCAGATCCTTCTCCACGTAGTTCTTGACAAGCGTGCTCTTGAAGTTCTTCCACGCTTTGCACGCAGAGTAACAGCGTGTCGTCGCGACGAGTCCACGTGTTCTACAGGGATCTCGAGCGATGCGAGAATATTCGCCGACCTGGCCGGTTTTCGATGGTCGGGCACCAGCTTCCACGAATCGTAGGTGACGCTGACCCGTTCCCGTGCAACTATTCCGACCATTCTCCGGGACTGATAGAGGTCCCAGACTGATCGACCTCCGTGATGGTAAATCGGCCCCCGGGCCTTTTCGATATTCCTCTTTTTTTACCGCGGTTGGATATTGTTCCAGAGGATGGTGCATCATCAGACACATGAGGCGGCGATGACTCAGAATGAGCGGAAGACATCTTCACAAGAAATATAACATCATGTGAACAAATGAAATCAGCATAAAGCTAAGATTATCATTTTGATATTGCTATCAGATGTAGAGTAAGCATTCCAATTAGAGCTCAAGTACAAACCCGATTATCAAAACAATTTCAGTACAAGACTATTATCATCACAGAGCATTCATCTCAAGCCCACCACACCACATTGCAATATATTCGATGGCGATATCAAAACAAATACCATATGAATAATCGACTAGAACAAATACAAATTCCTAAAACAAGTACAATTATCATGAGGACCATGACAGATTATTGATAGAAATAGTTAGGGAAAGGCGTCTGGAATTCGACAACCTCGGCATTGGTTATCTTTAGGCGTCGAGGAGAAGGACGAGCAAGGAAGCGATGTCGAGGCAGGCGCGGCGAAGGGAGGCGCACGGCTCTGGGGAGGAGGAGGCGGGCTCGGGCGAGGCGTGGTGGGCTCGGGGAGGCGCGGGTGTAGGAGGAGGCTCGGCGGGCTCTCGGGGAGGGCCACGGTGGAGGAGGAGGCGGCGGCGAGGATCGGGGAGGAGTCGCCAGGCTCGAGGAGGCGGCGTCGAGGACGTGGCGACAGGCTCATGGGAGGAGGAGCGAGAGGAGTTGAGAAACTTAATCGTTTGAGAGTGGCGGTAGCGGCAAACCCTAGCTAGAGTCCGAATATAAATAGGGATGGACATCACAGCGGTTCTCAATTAGAACAATGCGTGATACACTATCACTGAGCGGTTCTAACTTAGAACCGTCGTGATATTGATATCACAAGCGGTTCTCACTTAGAACCGCTCGTGATATGTGATGTATCCTGAGCGGTTTTAATAAACAACAAATGCATGATATATATATCCTGAGCGGTTTTAATAAACAACCGTCTGTGATATGTGATGTAAGACGGTTTGTAGTTCAAACCGCTGCGTGATATTATTTTGTATTGGTTAATATCTAGATCTGTTTATTGGCTAGCCTCAGGAAATGCTAGTCATGCCCTCTGAAACAAGTAGAAAAGACAACAAGTACATGTATATACATCCAATTCACATTCATTTGAGAAACAATCACATCCATTTCACAATACAAATCAATTATTAACTCAAATGAACTAAAATTAACCATTCATCAGAACGTACATATATATACACACATTGTTCAATTAATCTTTAAAAATTAGCCCTTCATGATGATCGACGCGTATGTAGCTAGTTTAAATCACGTTCTTCTTCCTCGACCCTTATCTGGTTTCGAAAGGAGGCAACTCGTCAAATTGATTGTATTCTTCCTCGTCCACTACATTCTCAACTCCGACAATCCTCCTTTTTCCATGAAGAACTACGTGGCGCTTCTTATTTGCTAGGGTCGGTAACATAGAAGACTTGAACAACTTGGTTGCTTGATCTGAATGGTTCGTCTTTGTATCCGACACGTTCGAGGTCCACAGTAGTGACGCCTGCACTTGTCGACCTTCACTGTGGGAGATGGACCCAACGACACCGAAATAGGGGATCTTGAAAAGCACGTGGTCGAGCTCCCATATCTCCTCTATTTGCCCATAGTAGGAGCTCCTCACCCATCGATCTTGAATGCATCTATCACGGACACCGCTGCTACGGTTAGTGCTTTTTATATCCCGAGCATTGTGTATAGAATGTGTACCCATTTATGTCGTATCCTCGCCATGTTACAAGCTGTAAATGTTGGCCCTTTTGCCAACCATGTCAAGATATCACTTGACGAGCTCCTAGCAAGTCGCTCCTTCAACCATTGGTTGAAGCAAATGCATTGTGTTGTCTTGTGATATAAACATCCGGTCGCACCGGATTCTGTTGCCGAAGCACGTCCTTGTGCTAGTCGATATACGGGGATACTTCAGTCATGTGTTGCAAGACCGTGAAATGGGCTTGAGCATACGCATCCATATTTGGAGTGATTGCTTTCCTTCCGATGGTCCCGATACCCTCGAGCCTCCCCTCATGGCAAGATCGAGGCACACCTATCGGTTCGACCTGAGCCATGTAATCGACGCAGAAATCAATGACCTCTTCGGTTGCATAACCTTCGACGATGCTGCCCTCTGACCGAGATCGATTCCGTGCATATGACTTGAGAATTCCCATGAACCTCTCGAACGGGTACATGCTACGTAGGAACACGGGCCCGCACATCTTTATCTCCCTCACAATATGAACAATGAGATGGACCATGATATCGAAAAATAACGGAGGAAATACATCTCAAGATCACATAGAGTCGTCACCACCTCGTCCTTGAGCATCTAGTCCTTCGGGATCGATGACCTTTCGAGCAATTGTGTTAAAAAATAACACGACCTCATGATTGTCTCTCGGATCTTGATCGGCAAAATACTTCTAATTGCAGCGAGGAGCATTTGTGTCATCAACACATGACAATCATGAGACTTCATGCCAATTAACTTCAAATCTTCCATCGAAACAAGTTTCTTCATGTTGGCGAGTGCTAGGACGGAACTTTCACACCATGCAAGCACCGCAGTTCGGTTCTCTCGGCCTTGGACAGAGTGTAACAAGCGGGGAAAATACGTTCGTCTTTATCGGTCCTTGTTGGTGCTAACTCAGTCGATGTCCATATTAACCAAGTCAAGCCGTGCGTTGACACCATCCTTTGTTTTGTCACGAATGTTGAGAAGAGACCAATCAAGTCATCACATACATTCTTCTCTCGTGCATGGCGTCGATGCGGTGGCGAACTTCTAGGTGCTCCCAATAAGGTAAATCCCAAAATATTTATCTCTTCTTCCACATGTTCTTCTTACGGGTCCTCGATTTACATCCCTTTCCAAGCACAACATCTAAATCCTTAACCATATCATAGACCTCTTTTCCGCTTAAATGCCTTGGAGTGAACTGTCCTCCTTCTCTCCGTCAATTGTTTCTTCATCTGCGGTATGGGTGAGCCCTCGAAGGAACCTACGATGACGCATGTGTACGGTTTCTTGTGAGTGATTCAAACCACACACTCTCGGTATCATCTAGCGGTGAGTCTGTAGACTTTGGCCCTTTTGTACTCGGCGAAGCCAGTTAGTAAGGCGGGATAATCATTTATGGTGCGAGAACAACAAGGAGCGTAAAGTGGAGTTCTCTCGTTTGTACGCATCCCATACTGCACCCTTCAATCCACGGTATTTTAGATCTTCCATCAATGGTGCTAGGTACACATCAATATCATTCCCGGGTTGCTTCGCCCTTGGATAAGTATCGACAACAAAATATACTTCCGCTTCATACACAACCAAGGAGGAAGGTTGTAGATCTGAGCGTCACACGCCAAGTGCTATGTCATTGCTCATGTTACCGAAAGGATTCATTCCATATGTACTCAATCCAAACCTTATATTCCTCGGTTCCTTTTGAAGTCGCAAACCTCCTATCGATGTTTCTCCTTTGGCGGAATCGGCAGGTGTCTTAACTTTCCGTCATTCTTACGCTCCTCTGAGTGCCAATACAACAGTTTTGCATTCTTTGGGTTCGCAAAAAACCGCTTCAAACGGGGAATTACAGGAAGATACCACGCCACCTTAGCAGGAGGTCCTTTCTTCACCTCGATTCCCTTGTCGTCATCTGATTGATTCTTACGCTTGTATCGGGATGCGTTGCACACCGGACATACATGCATGTTTGTATACTCGTTACGGTAGAGAATATAGTCGTTCGGACATGCATGTATTCTTTCTACTTCCATTCCCAATGGACAAAGAACCTTCTTGGCTTTGTAGATGGTTTTGGGCAACTCGTTTCCCTCTTGAAGCATGTCCGCTAAGAGACCTAACAGCTCTGTGAAACTCTTGTCGGACCAACCGTTGCTTGCCTTCAATTTTAGCAGTTTAAGCACGGATGACAACCTTGTGTATTCCGACTTGCAGCCCGAGAACAAAGGTTTCTCCGAGTCCTCCATCAAGCCCCGGAATTGAACATACTCCTCTCATCACAGTTCCTACGCATCATGAAGCATTTGATCTAGATTGTCATCGTGCGACCTATCCGAATCGAACCACAATCGACATCATTTGGCGGCATATCGTTGACTTCTGTATAATATGCATATCGTTGACTTCTGTATAATATGCTCTTCACATGGATGGTCCAACATGTATAACCCTTTTGAAACCCTTGAATCAAGTGTGCTTCGATCTGCGCTCGGTTGTTAAACATCTTTAGATTCTCGCAGTCAATGCATGGATAGTACATATATTCCGCCCCCTTATTCAACATATCCTCCTCGGCGGCTCTTGTAAGCAGACACGCCATTAATGTACTCTTCACTCACACGGTTCTCAGCGTACATCGACTTCGGTCCATCACACGGTTCGTATTGAAAACCCTGAAAATAAATAAAATGGTGACTTCGAAAGCGTATTTTCTGAGGCTTAATTACGCTTTTTTTCATTTGTTTTCATTTTTCCGGATTTTATTAACTTACATGTGGGCCCTACTTGTCAGTGACTCATTTTTTATTTCATGATTTTATTTATAAATTAAAATCTATGGCGGTCCCATATGTCATAGACTCGTTAGTTTATTAACTAAATGATTAAAAACAGTAGGATTTGAAGCTCAAACTGGGCTTAGGGTGACATGCATCGCATTGCTAATTGTCGTGGCTCGGCCCTAAGGTCGCCTGAGGCGAACCGACGGTGATCAGATGTCCCGTGGCGGCGCCTGAAACTAGCGATTTCAGCGTAAACGCCTGAAACTACTCAAATTAAAGGATGCTTATGCTCCAGTACTAGCTCACCTCGATCACGAGGTGTCAATGAAGTCGGGGAAAGGTCCAAGGCGGCTGGTGGTCGTCGATCGGTGAACAGAGGCGACGGTGGCAAGCTCCTCGGCGCGCGACAATAGCTGAAATGGACCAGGTCGGCTTAGTGAGGTGAGGCGATACTCAAACCGGGCATAGAACGACGATGGACCTACCGTAGCGCCAGAAATGGAGATCGATCAAGTTCTCTGTTGGCCGGGGAGCTATATATATATATGTACACTGCACCGTCTGTGATGAGTTAATTATCACGGACGGTTTCTAACAAAAACCGTCTGTGAAGAGTCATATCACAGACGGTTCATGTTTGGAATTGTGCGTGAAGTATCACGAGATGGTTACGACCAAAAACCGCCTCGTGATATTGGGTAATATCACGAGCGATTTTTGGTCGAACCGTCGTGATACTTCACGACGGTTCCAAACATGAACCGTCGTGATATGACATCTTCATGAGCGGTTTTAGCGCGAGAATAACACGAGCGGTGGGTAAACAAAACCGCTCGAGATTGTGTTTATCTGAGCGGTTTGATGGCAAATGCGTGATCGACGTCGATATTAGCATTTCTGTAGTAGTGCGGGGCCGGGCGGTGAGGTGGCCACGCGTCAAAGGGAGGGAATTGGCGCACGGTGGCCATACGCCAACGCCACGTGTTATGCTCCTGACCGTTGGCGCACGGTGGTCATGCACCAACGGAGCCATTTTTGCTAATATGTGTGCAATACGGTCATATCTGCAAATATTCATCAAGAACGTGCTAGATTAGCAAAAAAAATATTCCACTCATACCACACGTCCACGCAAAGTCTTCCCTGTACAAGATGCTATTCCATTCAGGGACATATGTGATAACGTTAAGAATCTCAGGGACCATAATGGAAAAAGAAAAGGCCCTAACTATTTTTTTAGCGAAAAGGCCCTAACTATAAACCAACAAACTCGTTTTTTCCCACCCCTATTTTTAATGACGTACCGTGCATAATTTCATTTCCTTTTCTGAGATCACCACGTATATGAGTATATATCATCGTTTCTCTCTCCCCTCCAAAAACTCCCCACCCTAGAGAGCGCGAGAGGTCACACACGAGAGAGAGAGAGAGGCGTTGGTGGAGTTTGGAAGCAGTTCCTGCGCCCAGAGCATATTCCCCGGCCGGATCCCCTCCCCCCTCCTCCCTCATAAAGGCAGCCCTACCGGGGAGACGATGAGATGAGATAGGAGTAGGACAACATGTGTTCTTGACGAGTCCTTGCAGGTCAGTGGATTCCTCTATTCTTGTTTGTTCTTCTTTCTGAGAGAATTATTTGAGGCATGGGAGCGTTGGTTTGCGGGGGAGGATTGGATTTTGTGGTGCCCTGGGAGGTTTGTTTGGCCGCAGATCTGTTTCCTGGGAGGAAATGTTGGATTTTGACGGCGCTTGCTCGGTGCAATGCCGGTTTGCTCCGGTTGTTTGATCCGATTTGCGCGGTCGTTTCTGGCTTGAGGATTGTACTGGGAAATGGGCAGTTTTTGCTCGATTTTTGTGCTATTTCCAGGATTGGTAACTCCTATTGTAGTTTGATAGATTCCAGTGTGTGCCCGTGGGTTAATTCTTGAGATGGATTCCTGTTGATTTGGGTTTCGTTGAAAATTTCAGCGGGGGTTCCTGAATCCTGAGTAGCTCTATGAAAAAGGCGAGTTTTTGGGAGACGTTTGATGATTTGCAACTTTTGTTTGGTGCAATTTTAGATTCATATGTAGGTGTAAATGTTTATACGAGTTAGTTTCTCTCCCGTATTTTTTTTGGAATATTTTTTTTTGGGTGTGTGGACACTGGAGCGTGAGCTTTCGCAGTTATTTTTTTGCTTTACCTATTTGTTCTCCTTGGCAATGTTAAGCATGTGTTACATCTGCTGTCCTTCCTCTCTAAAATTAGCGACTTATTGAGTTGTGTTGAACCAGTTGAAATGGTATTATATCTTAAGGGGCTTTTGGATAGAATATTGTGGCTAATTGTTTGTGCAGTGTATATCAGATTGTTGTGTCTCAAGCCTGGATACTTGAAGTCTGAATCAATATAGATAGCTCTTTTCGATATGAACAATAGTTTCATTGATATGTTATATATGTAAATGTGTATAGAATTATATGTAATATTTTAGTGATATTAAAATGCCTACCTGGTCACCTGTACTGCTTCACATTGAACAGTAGATGTGCTAGATTGTAATTTCGACCAGCTTGAGATGTTCTTTTTTCCTCGAAATAAGGATGAGAATGCAAGAGGTCAGTGTCAAGGGGAAGTTCTATTTCTCTATCGAAGTTGGGTACATATTTATAAGTTTGTTTGGGTAGGTCAACTTTTGATTACAAATTTAAAGTTGTATGATACTAAATTGTCCTGCTGTTTGATTCTAGACTTAAAGGCAAAGGCTTTTTTGACGCTGACCTCTTTTTCGTTCAACATTGGTTTATGCTTGACAATTTAGCAATCTCACTCACTGTTACTTTGTCATGTTTGCAAATATTTGTACTACTTGATGCATATTTTCGAATGGAGTTATATCAATTCACAGGGGTTGTATTTTTTTTCTTTTCTTAAAGAGCCACTTTCATTATTCAGATGATCTATTGTGGAATTCAGATCATACATTCTTTGATTTCTCTCAATTATATTTTAGTTTTCCGTTTTACACCCTTTTACTCATTTGTGTCCATGTTACTCATTGTGCAGGTTGATCTATATTATGTGGATGGTTCTTTACTAAGCATCCCATCTTAACATGGAAATAGCATCCTAGCCTCATGGAACTCTAAATAGAACTATTTGGTTCAAGATGAAGATCTAGCATCATGCTGTCTTAGGTTATTTTGGTAGTTTTTTAGGATAGCAGAATAGTCTTAGATAGTGGAGATGATGTCCATTCAAGCTTTGTGCCAATTTTCCTTGCAGAGATAGAACTGTAATTACAGCAGTCTTGTATTTTTGTTAGGAACAACATTAGCTGTATCATTAGTAGTCAAACAGTCAAAAATAGTGTTACCGTGGTGAAAGACTTGTGCCAAGCGGTTCAGCAGTCGACCTGCTTTTAGGTAGACATTTTAAATTAAACAAATGCTATGTGTGATATTGTTGTGACGGATTACTGACTTGCCTCAGTGACTTCGTAGATACTCGTGCTTTCCTGAAGTTTCATGGAGACTTCGGTATCTCCGCCAGGCACATCAAAGCATGCAGCTGTTCGCAGACCTTGTCATGGAAGCTCTCTTAAGGATCTGTGTCTTGTTTCGAAACAAGGGTCAATAGCTGAAGTGGAATCTGCTTTGGCCTTGTTGAAAAAGAGTGGTGGAAACATCGATGGTAGAAATGCATTTGGCCTTAGTGCTCTTCACCTTGCAACATGGAGAAATCATCTTCCAATCGTGAGGAGGCTCCTAGATGCTGGTGCTGATCCAGATGCAAGGGTATGTGCTACACCTTTATGTAGCTTGTTTCTTATCATTGCCTTTGCATTGAGCAATTGTTTTGGCCCAATAACAGCCTCAATTTTATCAAATTGCTGCCCTGTTTGGCATTCTACAGATTCTACGCCTTAAGAGGGGAAAGCGTTAGTGCAGATACCCCTAAAAAAATTCTAAATGTGGTTTGCGAACAAGACATTTCAAAAGGAAGAAAAAACATATTCGAACATCCATATTGGTGTGAATTTAAAAACGAATTAATAGAATTTATTTATGCTTGGAACTTGACTTGCTTCGTGGAATTTGATTCCAACATTAGGTATTTTCTGTAAATTCTCACTAAAAACTGCATTCTTGCAGGATGGAGAATCTGGCTGGAGCAGTCTGCACAGAGCACTTCATTTTGGCCACTTGTGTGTTGCTGGTGCTCTTCTGCAGTTTGGTGCATCACTCACTTTGGAGGACACCAAGGGTCGTACACCTATTGATCTTCTCTCCGGTCCTGTATCACAGGCCAATGGGGACTCTCCTGATTCAGGTAGCGTAGCTCTCTTCTGTTTCAAGAAACAATTAGGTTGTCTGATCTCCAATTTTATTCAGTGCTCCGGTACTGATGTACTTTTGGCAATATTTCTTTAGGGTTTGCTTTGCAAAATCTTTCATATCTTTTTCCATTTTAGTTGCAACGGAAGTCTTCAGTTGGGGAAGTGGGACAAACTATCAGCTGGGAACTGGCAATGCCCACATACAAAAACTACCATGCAAAGTAGATGCCTTGCATGGGTCATACATCAAAACAGTTGCTGCATCAAAGTTCCATAGTGTAGCAGTTAGTTCTGATGGTGAATTATACACATGGGGATTTGGTCGAGGTGGTCGTCTTGGTCATCCGGATATTCATAGGTAAGCAATCTCACCTTATTCTAAAAGAATTTTTTTTAATAAAAAGGGTGAAAATGGTTATCCCCACCAGAGTTTATTGGTAACTTTTCTTATATGTATAGATTTTAACAAGTTATCAGTGAAGCCTAAAAGTTGCTAATTTTTATGCCAACAGTAGTTGAGAAATAAGGTCTGACTTTTTCTGTATTTATATTCCCATGCTTTTAAGGAAGTTTATTTTGTGTTACTACAACCACCATTTTGTTGCAGTGGCCAGACGACTGCTGTGATTACCCCTCGCCAAGTGACAGTAGGATTAGGCCGTAAACTAGTGAATGTTGTGGCTGCAGCCAAACATCATACTGTGATTGCTACAGAGGCTGGGGAATTGTTTACCTGGGGATCAAATAGAGGTATGTGTGATGCATCTTGAATGCATTTCCAGCAACACGGATTTTGGCACACATGTCATGTTCTTTTAGCCCTTACTACTATCATGTTATCCTTACAAGTTACGGCTAACAAAATGCTCTGAATGATGCAGAGGGTCAGCTTGGTTACCCTTCTGTCGATACCCAACCAACACCAAGACGTGTAAGTTCCCTCAAACCAAGGATAATTGCTGTAGCCGCTGCCAACAAGCACTCTGCTGTGGTGGCTGAGACTGGTGAGGTGTTCACCTGGGGTTGCAATAAGGAGGGCCAGCTGGGTTATGGCACTTCAAACTCAGCATCCAATTACACTCCAAGAATGGTGGAGTATTTGAAAGGGAAAATATTTAAAGGTGTATCTGCAGCAAAGTATCATACATTAGTGTTAGGAGCTGACGGTGAGGTAAGTTGACATCAGCTGAAACTTGATATTTTATACACATTGTTCTAATATCAAGAAAGTTAACAGACCTGGTGATGTCATCCTCTTTTTCAGGTGTTCACTTGGGGCCATCGCCTTGTGACCCCTCGCCGTGTTGTGATAGCTAGATGTCTCAAGAAGGTTGGAAATACAAATCTGAAGTTTCATCTCATGGAGCGACTTCAGGTGATCTCAGTGGCTGCTGGAATGATGCACAGTACTGCTCTAACAGCTGATGGTGCTCTTTTCTACTGGGTTTCGTCAGATCCTGATTTAAGATGCCAACAGGTTCGGTTGTTACTTGTTAAGGTACTAATCTGTACAGGTAAGCTATGTGTTTCATGTTTACATTTGAACTATTTCTGTACAGATATTCTCAATGTGTGGAAGAAATGTTGTGAGTATCTCGGCTGGAAAGTACTGGGCCGCAGTGGCTACATCAACTGGTGATGTTTTTATGTGGGATGCAAAGAAACGTAAGGATGAAACCCCAATATTTACTCGAGTGCATGGTGTTAAGCGAGCAACATCAGTTTGTGTTGGTGAAACACATATGCTTGTGCTCTCTAGTATATACCACCCTGAGTATCCTCCCAAACCCAAAATCCAAGGCAAAAAACCCTTGTCAGAATGGAATGGTGGGACAGAAGAGTTGGATGAAGACATCCTGTTTAATGATGTTCAGAGTGAAAGTGGTATATCTGGAATCAACGGTGAAATGAGCAAAGGCGTACCCAGTCTGAAAAGCCTCTGTGAGAAAGCTGCAATTGAGTATATAATGGAGCCAAAGAATGCTATACAACTTCTCGAAGTTGCTGATTCCTTGGAAGCCAAGGAGCTCAAGAAGCACTGCAAGGTAATGCATTTGTGTGCTGCAGCTTACAAGCACTAACCATTTTGTTTCCACATGTTGATCTGTATTCATATTTGTCCATGCCTAGTTAATTTTCAAATAGTGATGCTATTCTATTGTTCAATGTGATGCAGGATGTAGCTATTCGCAATCTTGATTACATTTTCACAGTGGCAGCTCCTTCAGTGATGAATGCTGCTCCTGAAATTCTTGCAAACTTAGAGAGATTGCTGGATGAAAAATCCACGGAGCCCTGGAGTCACCGCCGTCTTCCCACAATGTCAGCTACTTATCCTGCTGTCATTGATAGTGATGGAGAGGGAGATGAAGCAGGAGGATTCCTTAGGGTCAGGGACAGTCAGAAGTCTGCATCAAAGTCACATGGAATATCAAGCTATGAGAACTTCCTTCAGAAAGACAGCAATGCTGAACAAGCTGTCTCCAAGCAGATCAGGGCACTTCGCAAGAAACTGCAGCAGATTGAAATGCTCGAGGCTAAACAACTGGATGGTCATCAGCTTGACAATCAGCAGCTAGCAAAGCTCGAGTCTAGGGCTGCCCTTGTAAGCGAACTTGCAGAACTTGGCTTTCCATCAGAAGCATACTCAAGACCTTCCTCGGTTAGTCTACCAGAAGGAAGGACAAACAGAAAACCTGAGTGTTCTAAGAAACAGAAGCGGAAAAGCAAGCAGGCAGCGCAGTCTGATACTCCCTCTGTGAAAAGTGAGGACAAGGGACAAAGCCACATCATGGAGCTTCCAGAAGTCTTACCAGCCCATGGCTCTTCAGAAAAGGTTAGATGCTATCAATATCATGTTGGAACTCCTATCTTATGATTTCTATATGGTTTCTTGTCTTTCTTAGGTTCTTTTAAAATCAAATATTGTTTGTGTGCAGATGTGCTTATTATTATGAGGTCTTGTGTCTGTATCCTAGCTGTTAGCAAGTTTTGGTTGTATGTTAGGTGTTATCTTGTTGTGCTTGTTTGACTAAGATTTTGCATCTTTGCTTTTCTTGAGACCGACTTTCTGTTGTGTGGTCTTGTAAGACCCAAAGCTGAGAGGCCATGCCTAACTAATTCTTTTGGTACCTGTTCTGTTCATTGCTTGCATGGAAGGTTAAGTATTTGATCCTGTACAGAGTTTCTTTGCTTTAATTTAAAATAGGATCCTGTCTTTGTTCGTATTTCATTATAGCTCTTAGCTTTAATCACGCTTAATATGATTTGCATTCATCCACAATGCGTCAAGTTGCTATTTTGTTAATCACAGATGTGTACTTTTCATTGCTTATTCATGCTTTGCCTACTATGTTAAAGAAAGCATTGTTACTCATAAAATTCTATGTTCAAGCAGGAAGTGTGTGCCACTGATCCAATCAAACCCTCAGAGGATGTCACTTTCAATAACACAAAAGCCATCTCTTGTCCATTAGAGAACAAAGCTTCCCAGCCAACTTCATCAAAGAAGAAGAATAGGAAAGGTGGCTTGTCATTGTTTCTGAGTGGTGCTCTTGATGACACCCCAAAACCAAGCCTGCCTACTCCTCCTGTGCCTGTCACACCAAAGCACGAAGGACCTGCCTGGGGTGGGGCTAAGATGGCAAAGGGACCTGCTTCCCTTCTAGATATTCAAAGCGAGCAGAGGAAAACAAACGAGCCGATCTCAACCAAGGCAAAAGACCGCTCCGAGGATTCTCCTGACAGTGCTGGGCGTGTACGGCTTTCTTCATTTATGCCAGATGCACGTTCATGTCCAATAGCTGTCACGCCTGCTCGTGCAGTGCCTGTTTCTGAAGGGGATAGGAGCACACCGCCATGGTCCTCTTCAGCTACCTCACCCAATGTATCACGGCCTTCACTTAGGGACATACAGATGCAGCAGGTTAAGCTCATGTTACCTAGAGATGAAAGAATATTCTCTTAAATGGAATTTACCAATAGCAAAGACAATTCCATTTTCAATCATATGCCTCTGACCCGAATCCAATTGATTTTCGTGCAGGAGAAACGGCACCATGGCATTTCCCACAGTCCAAAAACCCAGACATCAGGCTTTGCTATACCATCCCAGGGCGCTGCACCAGAGGTTGGTGGCGCGAAGGACAACGTTCCCAACCGCTGGTTCAAGCCAGAGACCGATGCTCCATCCTCCATCCGCTCAATCCAGATCGAGGAGCAGGCAATGAAGGACTTCAAGCGCTTCTACAGCAGTGTAAGGATCATCAAGCCGCAGGTCTAGTGATGAACCGCGGCCTCTCCTAAGAGTTACTGATCTCTTTTAGGCTCACCTCTCATTTTAATTTTCAATGTACATTCAAATGTACAGTCAGTTTCCATTAACTGTAGCCTCCTTTAGTCGAATAAAGTTCTCAGGTTTCGTTTTCGCAGAAGTGATCTCATTTAGCTGTGACAGATGGATGTATATAGGTCATGTGAGATCACCCTGCTTGGTTTAACTTCTGCCAATGTTTTTTCCCACCAAAATCTCTTTGGTTGATGCAATCAAAACTCATAAACTGGTGCTGCTGCACTCAGGCACTTGCCATTTTATTTATTTTAAGCCTCACTTTGGACCCTATGCTTCTCTGGTTGACTGGTTTGTGTGAAATAGCGATCAAGTTTTCGGCTGCAAAATGTTGCAAGTTCTATCTCTGTAAGCTTCCCTGGAACTATTTCTGTGCAGTACTTTGTCATGTTTGTGGAGACAATGCTGGGAAAGCGTAACAGCCACCAAACTTTGCTTTTCCCTTGTTTCTTCAGTTTTTAGTAGTGACTACTGTAGCTTTCGTTCAACAGTCAAAATAAACATCTAAAAAGGTCAAAATAACAGGGCTTTTATGTCCTACGTTGAATAGTGTTGCTATTTCGTTGCCCCCAAAGTGAAAACAGCGAGACATCATGATCGCAGCTCATGTGCTCCCGTAATCTTGCGTACTGATGGTACCTACGGGGCATAATTTATCACCTGGTTATTCTTTGCCCCCTGCCGACAACAATAATATCCAGGCTATAGGCATGCTTGATCTAGCTTAAATTTCGCTAATAAGCTAGCTCCTGCATTGTTGGGCTTCAGCTTATAAGCTAACAAAATTCAAAGTCTAGCAGTTTTAGCTTAAGGGTTTGCTTGGGACGGCTACGACTTTTCTAAAAAGCGGCTTCCGGTTGGGCTACAGGGTTGAACGGCTGCACGACTAAATGGCTAGGCTAAAAAGATTTGGTGTTTAGTTGTCTAGCTTTTAGGTAGGCTGGCTGCAGCTTCCTAGATAGAAAATATCTAAAATACTCCTTAGGACAATAATGACTTGTTTGATGTCGTTTTAACGCAATTAACATAGTTTAACGACAACAAATGATAATTGACGATTATTAACAACGACTAATAAACATTTATTACAACAAATAATTATCAAAAACAATTATTATAATGAATTTCACGACAATGAACTCAATGAACGCAATTTTCCCCTACAGTCTTATGTGTATTCAAGTGCAATGTCTTGTCACACCGTGTCTCTGGGCGTGACAGGACCGCTTTGTCATGCCATGAGATCTGACGTGGCAAAACAGGGTTGCCACGTCATGGCTTGGGTAGTTCCAGAGGTCCCGTCTTCGATTCATAAATGCCACCATCCATCCATCCATTGAATCAGATATATGAAGAACATACACTTTGAATAATTCATGCCCCATCCACTTTTTTCCGGGTTTGGGACTGGCATCGACAGTGTTAGGCACCCCTACCCTCACACGTACCCCCAAGTGTTCATGCAAATCTTAAATGAAAAGGTGATTATAGCATGACTCTTCTTGATAGTCATTTTGCGCAGACAAATACATACCAGAGAAATATATGACAGATGACACAAATCAACAATTACATATTCAACTAAATCATAATTAGTCTTGAGAATCACGAAGGGAGCTAACTTTTTATATGCTTCAGATATCTACCAAACAATACCAAACTAAATACTATGAAATACGAATATTATTACTGACAATCTAAAAACACAGAGATACATATAAATCCATACAATTAGGGAAATGACTCCTGCAGTTTCCATTGTCACAAGAAGAAATAGACTAGTAACATAACAGTGATGCAACAGAATAGAGAAGGACATCAGATTTTGGTCAATCAATGATGCAGCAATGCCTATAATAATGACATTGAGAAGCATTCTTGCAATCATCTTGCTTCATAGCATGCCTTGAACCATATGTTCAATAATGTATGGTACATGGAACAACAGCAGGAGGATTTCAACATGATCTACCCATAGAAATTTCCAGCTCCCAATACAAGATACTAGTTTCAAACAATACGGTTTTGCCCTATCCAAAATCTAAAATGAGATCATGAGCATAATCATAATACGTACTTGACTGCTAAGCCCACAAAGGTTGAAGCCATCTTGTATGTAATCATCATCGACTTCACAGAAGAACACATTACCAAGACTGAGTTGCGGAATAAGATGAGTGATGAATGGATGAATACCAACATGATATGCTATATTGAGCGAGATATATTTGCAAGCATTAATGATAACAAAATTTTACAACGTTTTCAAAGTATGAGGAGTATGAGGTTGTGTAAGCAGAAATTACCTTGTGCTATAATAAAACAAGCAGGTTATATAAAAAATAAAAAACTCTTTTTTCGATTATTTATAAACAAAACAAAAAGGGAAGCGCCAGTAGCGTAGGGCGACCGGGCCAGCCGAGCCCGTAGAAACTACCTTGTGCTAGTGGTATGTTACATTCTTATCTCGCAATTTGCATAAAAAATAACTTTGTGGTCTTGTGTCCCTAATTGACATATGCAATTTCATCTTTGCAGGTTCAGGTTCTTGTACTATTGTTGATGAAATATAATAGGCTCGAATGAACCAAATATTTGTTAATTAGGTATTAACTTTTGTATAGCTCCACTACACTATATATATATAAGTACTCTTGGGAGTACGTACTCCCACTTCTCATATACCACTTAAATCGTATGATGATACCTCTTTATCTATTGAATAGATAAAGAGGTATCATCATCTGATTTAAGTGGTATATGAAAGTGAGTACGACTCTGTGAGTACCATACCATTTTCCTATATGTATGTGTGTGTGTGTGTGTATGTGTGTGTGTGTGTGCGCGCCATGTTTTATCTATTTTGTTGTATCGTTAAACATAGAATTCAAATTTTATTTTAACTGTGCATTTGTGTTTTACTTTTTTGTGCCTAAGTGCGGATAGTATTTAGCGTTAGTTATAGCCACTTAGTTTTTGACCCGAGACTTCGTGGAATCCTAACTCCACCGCTGGATACGGGCGGCAGAACGGCGACAGTGAAAGGGAATGGTCGGTGGGGATGGCCTCCCTTTTCGCTTTTGTGACTCACCGCTTTGCCCATTTTATCAACCAAATCTTACAGCCAAACGTGAGCAGCACAGCCGGAAAGCCATGCGATTGCAAAGGCGTTCTACGTAGTGCTGCTCGTTTCACACACACAAAGAGAGAAGGAGATTTGGAATCTTGATCTGTCCACCTCCTCCTCATCTTAAAGTGAGTCCCTAGGGTTAGGTCCATATGGGAGAAAGTAGTAAAGTATTTTTGCTTGGTAGATTCCAGATCCTCTGTGGGGGCTAGCTGTTGTTTTGGGATTTGAGTTGATCTGCCATGAATAATTTGGCTTGTGTTCATGTGCAGATGGTGCATGCGTAGATTCTGAATTTAGATTTTGCAGTGTCTTTAAGTTCAGCCATTTGTATGGAGGTGGAGCACAAGATGTGCACCTGCTTATTGAGCTTGATTGATGGATCTAAGGGTGGATCCATAAATGCATATATTTACTCCCAATTCTAGTTGTCATGGTAGGGTAATGATGGAATTTGATATATAAAAATGGAAAATGCTTTTAGAGCAACTTTAGTGTATTGAACCGATGTCGATTCAAAGTCATACCACGTAAGCATTCTAGGAACTGAGTTTGTTTTTCTCAAATGTATTGAACCGATTCCTATTAATAATTAGGACCCACGTTACATTAAAAAACCCTAAAATAATAATATCCTCTCTCAACCGCACTCTATCCTATGTAGTTGTTTAATGCTCATATGAGTTGTTTAATGCTTTGAATCGACTCCTAAGTAGAGTCCGGTTCCATACATTTTTGTTGTTGGAATCGACCCCTCCAACGTATTGAATCGATTCAATATATTCTCTCTCCTCATTTGTACCGGCTAAAACACAACATTGAAGATAGTCTTATAGTATACTGTCATAAACACTAGTAAAAGGTAAGTTATTCATTGGAAAAAGAGAAAAAAAAAGATTTTTTAATGGAAAATATAGAGTTATACAAAAAATAGAATATAAATTCAGTGGAAAATTGGACATCATCATGGTGGAAATGAGATCATCTCCAATGTGTTGTTTTAGCCGGTTCAAAGACGGGGATAGAAGATATTGAATCAATTCAATATATTGGAGGAGTCGATTCTAACAAAAAAACCTCCTAGAACCGGACTCTACATAGGAGTCGATTCAAAGCATTAAATGAAAGAGAGAGAGGGAGGGAGTGCGGTTGAGAGATGATATTTTTTTTTAGTTTTTTAATGTAACATGGGTCTAGTTATTAGTAGAAATTAGATCAATACATTGGAGGAAAAATAAGCTTAATTCTTTGAATGTTTACGTGACATCTCTTTGAATCGACGTCGGTTTAATACACTAAAGATGCTCTGACTACGTATAGCTAATTTTATCCCTTTTTAGATTGACCTAGATGTTGAATTTTTTGCCAAATTGTAGCATTCAATACATTCACCTCAAACATTATTTTCGATACCTTCTCAAACTTTTTGCCAAGAACAATATGTTTTTTTTTTGCACAAGGCATAATCCAAAACTACAACTATTTTGTTAGCAACTTTGCATGGTGTAGTGCATCTTGTATTGTTGTGCTACCCTATGAGGAAAGACGAGCCAACGTTGAAATAAACTCATCAGCCACAGAGCCTATTGCTTTAGGAAATCTATACACGCCTATACACTCGGTACATACACTAGCTCACACTATAGTATTACACGCATTTTCTTTCTGAAGGAATATAGTCCTAGTATACACATTCGATTTTAGCACAGATAATATACTTTACAATATACAACAGCTTCTTGCACATGAAGATAAGCATCTTATTTCACAGCCTACACGGCTACTCTCATGGACTCCTTTCTTTCTTCACACTTAAACAATAAGCAAAGAAAGCAAAAAACAACAACTACTCTTGAACACGAGAGTGGGAGAGAGAGAGAGAGTAGGCGTCTCTATACTATAGCTCCATGCAAGTGAAGCCCGGAACGGTAGAATCGTAGACACGACGGTGTTCGACGACGACATCGGTCAGCGATCGAGATGGCGGCGATGGTGAGGAAGCTGGTCGTGGAGGTGGTGGAGGCGCGGAACCTGCTGCCCAAGGACGGCACGGGCACGTCGAGCCCGTACGCGCGCGCCGACTACGACGGGCAGCGCCGCAAGACGCGCACCGTGGCACGCGACCTCAACCCGGCGTGGAACGAGGCGCTCGAGTTCAACTTCCCCGGCCCCGGCGCCGTTGACCCCGTCGCCGGCGAGCCGCTCGAGGTGGCCATCTTCCACGACTTGCGCGTCGGCCCCAGCCGCCGCAACAACTTCCTCGGCCGCGTCCGCCTCGACGCGCGCCAGTTCGTGCGCAAGGGCGAGGAGGCGCTCATCTACTTCCCCCTCGAGAAGAAGAGCTTCTTCAGCTGGGTGCGCGGCGACATCGGCCTCAAGGTCTACTACGTCGACGAGCCCCTCACGCCGGAGCCGGCACCTGACCCACCTGCCGGTGTCCCTGCCGCCGACGCCGCCGCAGCGGAGGAGGCTAAAGAAGCACTGCCACCGGCTCCCGAAGCTGCTCCGGCCCCTGAGGACCCACCACCGGCGCAGACAGAGGAGCGGACACCACCGGCAGAGGCACCAGAGACAGCAGCACCACCACCACCACCAGCCGGCGACGATGGCACCACCGAGAAGCCAGCGGAGAAAGACACGGCAGCTCCGGCGCCGGAAGATGTACCGGTAATGACTTTGGAGGCGGTGCCAGCTTCGGAGTTAGCGGCGACGGAGAAGCCGCCGGAAGACGAGCCGAAATGGACCCCGCCGCCGCCCCCCACGCCAACACCAATGCCGCGGCAGGTGCCGGTGCCAGCGCGACCACCGCCGCCTCCCCCGGAGGAGCCGATGGAGCGATCCAAGCATGACCTGGTGGACAAGATGCCGTACCTGTTCGTCAGGGTGGTGCGCGCGCGGGGGCTCCCGGCGGGCACGCACCCGCACGTGCGCGTGGCCGCCGGCGGCCACCACGCGTCCACCCGACAGGCGCGCCGCGGCGCCTTCTTCGAGTGGGACCAGACTTTCGCCTTCGCGCGCGATCCAGTCACCGACTCCCCAGGCCCCACGCTGGAAGTATCCGTGTGGAACCTCCCGCCAGACGCCGGCGTATCCGTCGCCGACGACCGCCATTTCCTCGGCGGGCTCTGCTTTGACACCGCCGACGTGCACGCGCGGGACCCGCCCGATGGGCCGCTGGCAACGCAGTGGTACAGGCTGGAGGGCGGGCGCCGCCTCGCCGGCACCGACCTGATGGTCGCCACGTGGGCGGGCACGCAGGCTGACGAGGCCTTCGCCGAGGCATGGAAGGCGGACTCCCCGGCGTCCTCGGCCGCGGCCGCCGCTGCATCGCGCGCCAAGGTGTACGTCTCCCCCAAGCTCTGGTTCCTGCGCCTCACGATCATCGAGGCGCAGGACACGCTCACGGCGCCGCCGCCCCGCGACGCTGGCATCGCCGTGCGTGGGACCCTGGGCTTCCAGGCGCTCAAGACACGCACCACGCCGGTGACCCGCAACGGCGGGCCGGCGTGGAACGAGGACCTGGTGTTCGTCGCCGCGGAGCCCTTCACCGACGACGACTGCCTCGTCATCTCCCTCGAGGTGCGCCACGGCAAGGAGGCCGTCCCCGTGGGCTCGGCCAGCATCTCGCTCGCGACTGTCGACAGGCGCGTCGACGATCGGAAGGTGGCGTCCAAGTGGCTCTATCTGCTCCCGTCCGACGAGGCCATGAGAAAAGTGGACAAGAAGGCGGCCATGCACATGCACGGCGGCCGGCTGCACGTGCGCGTGTGCCTCGACGGGGGCTACCACGTCGCCGACGAGCCGCCGTACGCGAGCAGCGACTTCCGCCCGTCGGCGCGGCAGCTGTGGCGCCCACCCATCGGCGTCGTGGAGCTCGGCATTGTCGGGTGCAAGGGCCTGCTGCCGATGCGCACCGCCGACGGCAAGGGCTGCACGGACGCGTACGCCGTGGCCAAGTACGGCCCCAAGTGGGCGCGCACGCGCACCATCTCGGACAGCTTCGACCCGGCCTGGAACGAGCAGTACACGTGGCCGGTGTATGACCCCTGCACCGTGCTCACCGTCGGCGTGTTCGACGACCCTCCGCCGTTGCAGCCGTCGGACGGCGGGAAGGACGCCGCGTGCTCGCGACCGATGGGCAAGGTTCGGATACGGCTGTCCACGTTGGAGAGCGGCCGCGTGTACCGTGGCACGTACCCGCTCATCATGATGCTGCCCACCGGCGCGAAACGAATGGGCGACGTTCAGCTGGCCATCCGCTTCGCTGCGTCCGGGTCGGCGCTCGACGTGCTCCACATGTACGGCAGGCCTGCGCTGCCGGTGATGCACCACCTGCGGCCGATCCTGGCCGTGAACCGCGAGGCGCTGCGGCTGGCCGCGGTGCGCATCTCGGCGGCTCACCTGGCGCGGTCGGAGCCGCCGCTGCGGCGCGAGGTGGTCACGTGGATGCTGGACGCCGCCGAGCCGCGTGGGTTTAGCATGCGGAAGCTGCGCGCCAACTGGAACCGCGCCGTGGCCGCGCTGTCGTGGGTGGTTGACGCGGCGCGGTGGGTGGAGGGCACGCGGTCGTGGCGGAACCCGACGGCAACCATGCTGGCGCACGCCGTGCTCGTCCTCCTCGCGTGGCACCCGGACCTCGTCGTGCCGACGCTCACACTCCACGTGGCCGCCGTCGGCGTGTGGAAGTACCGCCGCAGGCCGCGCGCGCCGGCGCCGCACCCGTGCGTGCGCGCGTCCTTGGCGGAGGCGTCGGACAGGGAGGAGCTGGACGAGGAGTTCGACACGATACCGAGCGCGAGGCCGCCGGAGGTGGTGCGGGTGCGGTACGACCGCGCCAGGATGGTCGGCGCGCGGCTGCAGGCGATGGTCGGCGACGTTGCGACGCAGGCGGAGAGGCTGCAGGCGCTGGTGTCATGGCGCGATCCGCGCGCCACCGGGATGTTCGTCGCGCTGTGCGTCGTCGTGGCCATGGTGCTGTACATGGTGCCCATCAAGGTGGTGACCGTGGTCGCCGGGTTCTACTACCTCCGGCACCCCATGTTCCGGGACCGGATGCCGGCGCCGGTGATCAACTTCTTCCGACGGCTGCCTTCCATGTCTGAACGAATCATGTAGGATCCGACAACCACTGTCATGGTAGGCTCCATGGAATGCCATAGATGCGAGATGTCTTGATCAATGTAATATGCAGTTGCAATTGCATTGTCGCAGTAATTTCTAATTTATATGCAGAACAGAATTAAAAAAATCGTTATGTTTGATGATCTGTGTCAGCTTTGCATGAATCTTTCATTTGTGGAATTTTCATTCGTAGAACAGTAATTTTGAATGGATTTAAGTTTGATGATCTATGTCAGCAAATGATATATTTCGAACAACAGGATATTTATCAGGAAGCCAATACAAAATTGACAACAAACTTTGGTTATATGGTTGCATTGTGCTGTTTTGCTAAGATGAGATTACAAGCATGACAGAAATGTAATCTACCCGATTGCCGATTTACACGAAAAATATCAGCAGTATAAGCATTCAACTGATCATCCATGGTCAATAAAAGACCACTGAGAAACAGGGGAAAAGTGAAAGAAATCTGTAAAAAAAATTGCTTTTGTGGAGATCATGTGGATATGATCCTAATCTTAGTGTGTTGAACAATTAGCAATAATGTCGAGGTATTTGGAGAAATTCTCATTTTCGGTAAAGTCCTGCTGCTGTCAGATCTCAAGCGGTCAGACCGGCCATTGTGTGGCGGTCAGACCGGCCAGGCCGGCCAGGCCTCAAGTCAGGCTCAGGTTAAGTGACTAGCGGTCAGACCGGCCAATGGGTGGGGGTTTGACTGGCCAAAGTAGATTTTGGATTTTGAAGCTGGACCAAAAATAGAGGGTGTACGCAAGAGAGGAGATTCTTCTACACTTTGTCTCATATTTTTTGGAGCTTCAAGTCAAAAGTTCTATTCGTTTGAAATTTCTAGAAAGTTTCGGATTTCCAAGTTAGAATTTTGGCTAAGTCCCAGCTGGGCAGTCAAACCGGCCAAAGTGGTAGTCTGATTGGTTTTGGCTTGTTCATCGGCCAACTCGGTGGCGATGATTGTTTGGTTAGGTCAAGTTCATAGGTTTCAGTGCATATGTGTTGCATGATGCATGTTTTGACTAACGTGGGTCAAGTTGTGAAGAACTTGTTCCCGGAATCGATTTCTTTGTCTATTGTTGTGCAGGTTGCTTGGAGGTCAACGATGGTCAACGGCGAGGATGATCGAGACTAAGCTTGGAGAGTTGAGGTCCAGAACGATCGGGGATACCGGGTGAAGTCAATGAAGACAAGCATGGCGCAAAAGGGACAAAGGTGACCGAACGGGCAGTTCGGTGCGATGGGCTGGATCAAGCGGCGCGGGGGTCGGTGCAAGTGTCACGGTGGTTTCCGTGAGAGCCGGATGGGACAGACTTGCCGACATGATGAGAGTCATTGATCAACCTACACATGGTGAAGCATGGGGAGTGCTTCACGAAGATGGGACTCGGTCTTTGTAAATAGACTGAGAAGGGGTATTTTGGTAATTTTACCAAATACCGCCTTGGTGACCTTTTGCCAACCCGCGACGCAAGACGGCGCAAGATGAAGCGGATTAGGTCAAGAGGAGATGAAGACGACGCTTTAAAATCGTGCATATATGACCCGTTTGTGTGTGGGCCTTAACGGGAGCCCATTAGGGTTCAATCTTCTAGAAGTACTATGCCCCCACTATAAATAGAGGAGGGAGGTGGCTGCACCCCCTTCAACTCTTCATTTTGGAAACCCTAGCTTTTGTTGTCAGGGCTTGGAGAGATTAGTGAGAGGTTAGGGTTCTAGAGAGATGGATTGATTTGAGTGCTCAAGTGTTGAGCTTTGTCCTCCATGGTGAAGTGGCTATAAACACACAATCTAACTAATCAATCCATGCAAGATTTACCCCAAGTTGAGTTCATTCTTATTCTTACTATCTCTTTGATGCCTTTGGGATTTTTGGTGTTCCTTAGGTTTTTATTTGGGATCTTGCTATGATCTTGCTTGCTGAGACGTGTGGGATATGATCTAAGGTCATCTTGATCATCATCCACCCACGAGCAAGCTTTTGGATCTAAGTTTTGCTTTTGCCTGGTTTTTGTGAAAGAAAGGGTGATTTTAGGGGGGTTTACTCTTGAGGGCTTTTGGCTTGATTTTTCCTATGATTGAGGATGCTAGGATGCATGGGAGACTATCCTTAGCCATCTTGGATTGATTCCTTCCACGAAATCATCTCAATCACCATTTTCGTATTTGGCTCGGTTTTGAAGCAACCTTCACTAAAACGTATAAAGGTCGGAACTTTGGCAACGATCTTCACGATCGTTGATTGGAATAGATTCCTGACATCCTGAGGAAGGTATGTTTCAAGTTTCGTGAAGTTTAGAGTCACGAATCAAAAGTTAGACCTTTTTGTGTTTTGGAAGTTCGGACTGATTTCATGTTCATCAGGCTAGAGGTCAAACCGCCCCATGGAGCGATCAGACCTCTAGGATGAGAGGTTTGACCACCCAACTCATTGTGAATTGAGTTTTTGGTTATTTTGGTTGTTTTGCTTCAGGTTTTCGATTGGATTCAATACAACTCTTCTGTTGTGTTTGTACTTTGATATTCATAGCTTCCATAGCTATTAGAGTGAAAACGTGTTGAATTCAATTAAGGTGAAAAAGTTATCGTGCTCCTATTCACCCCCCTCTAATCGCCTGTTTCGGTCCAACAGCTTTGATCTCTGCTGGTAGCGGACAATGCAAAGATGACCTAATATGACTACAAAAATTGCAACATCATCGGTTGGATTGCCAGTCATGAAGCAATTCTTCACTGCTCGAATGGGAAGCATCTGATGGTGGCTGTAATAGCCTTATTATAGTAAACAGTAATATTATGCATTTCTGTAACATCCCAAATGTATAATCAGGGTTATTCAAGTATAATTATATGTGTAGAAATTAAAACTTTTTCTCACAACTTGAAAACCCTTACAATCTCATGTAATTCTTGTCCAAGAGTTGTGTAAACCAAGAACACAAAGCTCTTGTTGACCAAAAGTCAAATTCATTTTCCAATTCTCTCAAATCTTGTGCCAAACAATTGGAAAGTATCTTCCTTGGTCCTAAAACTGAGGTGGGACCCCTCTGAAAAATATCACAAGTTGTAAAACTAGTTTGATAATTTTGGAGGTAAAATGAATCATTGAACAACCTTAATGAAATTCCTGAGAAAAATGCATTGCATAATAACCTCTGGAAAATTTATGTAAGGTTAATCATGTTGTCAGCTAGCTCCAGTTAAAATCTTATGAATTTTGGAGTTCATTTGCTATCTCAAACAATTTTGCAAAGTCTTAGTGTTAGAAAATTAAATTTAAAGCAGAGACTTGTTCCTTGGGCCGAGCCGTACTCAAACTGGTCACCAACCCACACCGACCTCCCCACCTTTGTTAAACTAAGCAAGTCCACATCCCACCACGTGAGGTCACAGACCATTGGATCAAAAATCCATGGTCACGACCTCCTCCTCCCAATCTAACTGCGAGACCTCCTTTGCACTCACTTGAGGTCGTGGCCGTTGGATTTACATCCAAAGGCCACGACCTCCTCTGAAAAACATCACAACAAGGTCCTCCGCCTTGTTGAGGTCATAACCCTTGGATCCAAATCGGAGGCTAAGACCTCCTTCGCTTTGTGCGTGTCGACCTCCCATCAGTCAAGTGCCCTTGGATTTTAATCCAAAGGCAGACCTCCCCTCATGTCTTTTCGATCGCGTGCGTTAAGTCCTCACCGAGGTCCGCGACCGTTGAGGAGATCCAACGCCTTGGACCTCTGTCCCATTTCCCACGTGCGTTTAGCGATTAATGAAATCGGAGGGCCACGACCTCCCCATCCTTGATCGTGTGGTGGGACCTCCTCCCCACCACTTAAAACATAACGGTTCAAAATGAGATCCGATGGTTAGGACCTCCCTGTGTCTTATCCAGCGGTCATGAGGACCTCCTGTTCTTCTCCTTCCGGGCGGCGGGCAAACTCGAGCGCGCAATTAATGCGTGTCGACCTTGGGGTACACTTCAATGACTCTTTCTTGACCGCATTTAATGTGGTCGACTTTTCGCCCTCTGGTCACTCAAACGCCATCAGTGTCAACTTTAAGTCTTGTCCAATGCCAAGACCGTGCCATGGGCCAAGCTCACAGGAGCTTAGCGGTGGTCTCGACCTCAATTGCCCTAGGATAAAACCACCCCATTTGTGTCGTTGGCTTCCTTTGCACACCTTTGTTCCTTGGCTTACACCCTGTCTTGTGAGCTCTAAACCACCAAAGCTTCCTTGGCCGCCATTCTTTGGAGCTTGAAGCTCCTCGGTGGACAAGGGTCACTGGAGTTTTTCTCCTTTCTCTAAGCTTCTTTTGTGCTATTCCCTCCGGGACCAAGTCCTAACTTGAATTGGTTTGGGCGATTCTGAGGTGGACAAAGTGGAGCTTGAGTCAAGCTTTGGCCGTGGAGCACCCTTCCTCCCAAGACCGGTCCTCCTTCCTCGACCTCCTCGGCACCTTAGGACCTCCGGTACATCCTGGTAATCCCTTAGTCTTGGCACCCGATGAATGTTTTCATGAGCTTTAGTTTGGCATAAGCTTGTTTGTCGCATGAGCTCATTTTTGCTTTTCGGTTTTGCCGTCTTGGTCACCTCTGTCCTCTCGGCTCATGGCGTTCAAAACCGTCATTGCCGTTGAGAGAAGATCCGTTGGTGCGCGTGGTTATTGCGAACCGCGGTACCATTGGATCTCGCGGCGAGGTCTACATCGCCGGCGAGAACCAAATATTTGAACACGGGTTTTGTCGGGACGCAACGGCGTCGTTGTCGTTTTAGGACAAAAATCCACCGAGTTAATGCGCTTATCATTGCTCCCATCATTGAATTCATTTGGTGTGTCTTAACCGCTGTCTTAAATCCACCATTTATCGCGCGCCATTAAGTCCTCCGCGGACCTCCTCGTGGTCCCGCGCATTTAATCTCTTGTCCATAGCGGCGTGCGTGTCGTGCGCTAATTCTAGGCCGATCTGGACATCCGGACCTCCTCCAAGGAGATCCGGGCGCCCAAGACCTCCTTGGCGCAATCTTAGCCGTCCAGACCTCCTCGGAGGTGCAGTGGACGCTGAGGACCTCCTCGGGACCTCCTCGAGGTCATCTCACCGCTGAGGACCTCCCTTTTAATCTGGTCCGTTAGGACCTCCCTTCCATGTTGTGGTCCGTTAGATCTTCCATCTACGGCCATGACCTCCCCTCACCTCGCGCATGTGCGTGGTTAGGAGGTCCAGGACCTCTGGACCTCCCATGTGCATGTGTGTTGTTCTCCTGGGAGGTCTGAGCCGTTAGATCTGAGATCTGTGGCTCACGACCTCCCATGTCTTTGTGAATGTTAGGAAGGTCAGTAAATTCTTAAGTATGAACTGAAATGAGGTAGACTTTAGAATTTCATATCTTTCTCATTTTAAATCCATTTGAGGTCATTCAAATTGTGTTAGCTCTGTCTTGAACTTGACTTTAATCCAAAAATGGTTGTAAGTTGAGTTCAGCTCCAGAGCACAGTTTTGCCATAGGTTTTAGTACTCCCTTTTGGATAATACACTCAAAATTTAGGTTTAACTTGTAAAACCCATAACTAATGTTCTGTAGGTTATTTTTGAATGAGACCAACTTTGTTAGCTTCCTCTATTAATGAACTCACTGTAAAAATTAGATTTGAGCATATTGCTGTTATAGAAATAAGGACTTGTGCATTATAATTTTGTTCAAGTTCTTGTTTTTGAAAAATTATAGAAAGTGCAATATAGCTCCAAATGGGATGAACTCAATTGTGTTATTCATCTCATGAGGTGCTGGTTTCACAGTAAAAATCTCAGCCTCACCACTTTTCTAGAAAATGTTGCCTCATAATTAAATTAGTGAATAGTGCAGTTTGGTATTTTCAGGGCTGAGCAGAATTGTTTTGCTCATAACTTTTGCATTAAGAATCCAAATCCATTGGTTCTTGTTGCTAAATTCCTAAAAATCACCCTCTTACTGCTGTAGAAATTTCAGAGAATTTGGAGTTCGTTTGCTGTGCTGTCTTGTTGTTTTTCGTCGTTCTTATCGGTTCTTTATCGTTTTTCCGTTAGGTTTCGACATTTGTGGTGATCCATAAGCGACCCTCCGCAACAAAGTGACCAGCAGCAAGGCAAGCAGTTTGACCATTTCCATCATTGTCCCATTACTTTAAAGCTTAATACTTTGTTTTACTTCTATGTATGCATGCTACTTTGTGTTAAATGTCGCTAGCGAGCCTATAGTTGCATGATCTGTAGGAATTGTTTATCCTCTACTACCATGAGCCTAGGTTATTTGCTGTGGTGGGAGCTCGTTGGATGAGCTCTTATCACTTAGTAGTTTCGATTTAAATTGCTTAGACATGCTTAGTTATCGGTAGAAATGGGCGATCATCGACTTAGTCGATGGTCTTGATCACTCAAAAATGATTATTACTCCTATATGTCCAGCACTTGTGCTTTGATTAATTGTAAAATCAAAAACTGAAAATAAAAGATTGATTTAGACTTGGGCATATTGGATGGATGGTGCGGTTTTGGATGTGGTGGTATGCTGGGTCCCTAAGGACCGAGTACTTGGGTCACTAAGCCAGCGATTTGGCGTACTAACCACGCGAGGGCATATGGAACCCCTCTTGACTAAGTACTCTAGGAGGTGTTAATTATGAGCGAGCTCGGTTGGTGTGTTTTAAAACAAATGTATATGTATAGTGTGCGAGGAGCATTAGCTTAGGGAAGGTTGTGATGTCTCCTTCTCCCGTGGGTTGTGCACTCGTAATTAGCATTCATCCTTTGGAAAGGTCTCGTAGGACTTAGCTGCACAAAGACACCTTCGGAAGTGTGCGTAAAGGAAAGGCGGTGCGGCGTGTGGGTACAGTGGTACACCTGCAGGATAAAACTATTGAATAGCCTCGCCTAGGTTATGGACATGCTTGGTAAGGTCGTTCAAGACTAGACTACAACCTTTAATTAAAACTTGACATGGTTGGTATGAACGGGGAGTTCATGCTATTGTTGTGGTGACTGGGGTTAGTCACTTCCAGGATTTGTTCTTGTTGTTACTATGTTATTATCTCGTTGTTACTTCAACATTTAAAAATGCTTTGCCAAATTGCCTTCAATCTATTATGTTATTGCAAATAAATGTCGCTTTATGCTAAAATGAGTCCAAAGCCTCATCCACTTAAATAAAGCTTGCATGTAGCTATTTATAGTTCTGTTATCTCACACGTAAGTCTTGCGGAGTACTTTATGTACTCATCTGCCCGTGGTTGTGGCAATTTTTTTTGTGGCTTTTGTTGCAGAGGAAGAAGGAGAGCTCCAAGAGCCTCTCTTTTGTGCTACGTGTTGCAGTTTCTTCGACGACTAGCTTGGCGGTCCGGTCAGATGCCTAGGGGTTAAGGCACACTGATTGGCTTTGTGTTATAGCCATCTTTATGGCACTTTTGCTTCATTGTTATCTTTTGTATTTATTGCTTTTTGGCCTAAGGGCCTCTCTTTTGTAATATCTATTCCATATTAATATTAACTTCGGTTTGTTGCTTATGTTCTATGTGTTGTATGGAATTGATACATTCTTTTGTTGTGAGGTATGTATACTGCATTCTGGGAAGTATACATCTCTCGAGACCGGGGTTTATTTGGTTGATAATACTAGGGTCAATCGGATGACTAAGTATTATGAGCCTAATAAACGTCGGGGTCTCACAAAAGTTGGTATCAGAGCCGTTATGACCGTAGTAACACAAGCTTGGTCGTCTTTAAGATATTTTGGAAAACCTATTTTCAAAGTATAAACGAGATTTGAAAGCTTAAGAAAATTCTCAGATTTTACTCCTCATCTACCTTAGCTTTCTCTTCTCATCTCACTCTAATTTGAGTTTTGAAAGTTGTTTTCCTCTCTTCTCTTCTACAAAATAGTCATTATCGATTAATTGGGTTTTGGGTAACATATGAGAGTTCTAAATTGATGTCTTGGCTACCTTCTTGGTGAAGAATAGAAGTATTTGAAGGCGAAACTCAAATCTGAAAATTCTGGACAGCAAGCAAGCATTTTAGGGCAGCAATGCTTAAGCTAGTAAATGAGGTAGAAAATGAGAGGCTAATCAACTAAAACTTGTGGGAATAAAAGGGTAAGATGTGATACTAGTTAGCTAAGTATCTAACACTTATTTCGCTGCCTTAACCTTGCTCTCTAATAGTTTTAGATCTCATCTTACAATCTGATTTGTAATCTTCGATCAAGTACTCGCTCATTCAATACGGGTTAGTTGAGTTGAGAAGTTGAACCTTGCTTTTGGTGTTTCTTGGCTGTTTGTAGAGTCTTTTAGAAGCTTTTAAAGTTTAATTACTCGTTGTTTTGGCTTTCGTTTAGGGTGATCTTCATTCCCTAGTCGATCGCTTTTGTTTTCTTTAAGGCTTAGTTTTTGGGTCTAGTTGCTAACCAAAATTTCTTGTAACAGGATGGCGGACCTTTTCGTAGCGGCCAAGGCGATCCACTGGTCGGGACGAGGAGCTTCCTCCTCCTCCGACCATGGGCGGGGTCACATGCTTCTCATGCAACCAGAAGGGGCATTATGCGAACCAATGCCCTAAGAAGACCGGAGCAGCCCCTCGTCCTAATGGAGGACGCGGGCCAGGAGGTGGTGCATCTCAGGACCAGAAGATCGTCCCGGCTACCCAAGGCATGGGTAGTGGTCGCGTCAACGCCATCACCGCAGAGGAGGCTCAGGAGGCACCCGACGTCGTACTAGGTACACTTTCGTTAACTCTCACCTGCTCATTGTCTTGTTTGATTCAGAGCATCTCATTCCTTTGTTTTCGAGTCTTTTCTTTCTTTGTTGGAGAGCTTCCTTTCTCTCCATTGTCGACCCCGCTTACTCATTCGCTCTCCGGTTCGGAGTTGAGAGTGAATCCGAGTGTAGAGATGTCCCTATCGAGATCGAAGGCGAGGGTTCTTAGCAAACCTTATCCTTCTCCATTCAGCGAGTCTTGATGTGATTCTTGGTATGGATTGGTTGTCTCAAAGACATGGGACAAATCGATTGCGCCAGAAGCTCATCTCTCTGTCTAGTTCTTCCGTGAGCAGTTTGCTTCTCGCCAAGTCGCTAAACCCTCATCTCTTCAAGACTTGAAGCGAAGCCGCTCCAGATATTAGCGAAGTCCCAACAGTTTGTGACTTTGTTGATGTCTTTCCGCTGATCTTCCAGGATGCCACCCGCTCGAGACCTCGAGTTTGTCATTGAGTTGGCTCCTGCACGCCCCTATCTCAAAGAGGCCTTATCGGATGCCACCGAACGAGTTGGTGGAGTTGAAGAAGCAGTTAAGCGAGCTGCAAGAGAAGGGTTTCATCCGCCCTAGCTATCTCCGTGGGGTTGTCCAGCAATCTTCGTAAAAGAAGAAGGACGGTACTTTACGCATGTGCGTTGATTACCGCCCACTTAATGAAGTGACGGTAAAGAACAAGTATCCGTTGCCCGCATTGACGATCTCTTTGATCAATTAACTGGAGCTCGAGTTTTCTCCAAGATTGATCTCGAGAGGGATATCATCGAGTTCAGATTCGCCCGAGGATATTCCAAAGACAGCATTCTCTACTCGCTATGGCTTGTATGAGTATACTGTCATGTCATTCGGCTTAACCAATGCTCCTGCCTTGTTCATGAATCTCATGAATTCGGTATTCATGGAGTATTTGGATAAGTTTGTCGTGGTCTTCATCGATGATATTCTTATCTATTCCAAGGACGATGAGGAACATGATCAGCATCTGAGGCTTGTGTTAGGCAAGCTACGTGAGCACCAGCTGTACGCGAAGTTCAGCAAGTGTGCATTCTGGTTGAAGGAAGTGGCTTTCTTAGGCCATATTCTTTCGGCAGAGGCGAGCTGATTGATCCTAGCAAGGTCACCGATGTTCTTTCATGGAGTCACCTTCTTCGGTCACCGATGTGCGGAGTTTTCTTGGTTTAGCGGGATATTATCGCCGCTTTATCGAGAACTTCTCCAAGATCGCATGGCCGATGACGGAGTTGCTCAAGAAGGACAAGAAGTTCTTGTGGTCCGCTGAGTGTGAGGAAAGTTTCCAAATACTCAAGAAGCGTTTGACCACCGCTCCTGTTCTTGTTCTTCCTGATATCCATCGAAGCTTCGATATCTTTTGCGATGCTTCTCGTCGAGGCCTCGGTTGTGTCCTTATGCAAGAAGGCAAGGTAGTGGCCTATGCATCAAGACAATTGAGACCTCATGAACTCAACTACCCTACTCATGATTTGGAGTTGGCTGCTGTGATTCATGCACTTAAGATTTGGCGACATTACCTAATCGGTAATCGTTGTGAAGTGTATTCGGATCACAAAAGCCTCAAGTACTTGTTCACCCAACCCGACTGAACCTCGTGCAAAGGAGATGGTTGGAATTGATCAAGGACTCGATATGGGTATTCACTACCATCCGGGCAAGGCTAATGTCGTTGTCGATGCGCTTAGTCGCAAAGCGCATTGTAATGCCTTAGTGCTCAAGGAGCATTCGCCCTCTCTTCTCGAAGCATTCCAGCGTCTCAACTTGGAGATAGTTGAGCATGGATTTCTCCGCCATGGTTGTGCAACCAACCTTGGTGGATCGGATCAAGTCCGCTCAGCGATGGATTTGGGAGTGAGCCACATTAAGGCAAATGTCAAGGCCGGAACGACCAAGTGCTTTTTCGAGGATGAGCATGGTGTTGTGAGGTTCGGCAACGCCTTGTGGTTCCAAAGGACATGGAATTGCGGAATTTGATCCTCCATGAAGCCCATGATTCGCCTTTATCCATTCATCCCGGCCACAAAGATGTATCAAGATCTCGCTTTGAGATTTTGGTGGACCCGAATGAAGAGGGAGATTGCGGTTCGTTCGAGAGCGACGTATGTCGTCGTGGTCAAGGCCGAGCATCGGCGTCGGCAGAGATTGCTTCAGCCCTTGCTCGTGCGGAATGGAAGTGGGATTCGTCGGCATGGACTTTATCACCGGCCCGCCCGAACACCAACGGGAAAGACTCCATTTGGGTTGTCATTGATCGGTTGACTAAAGTAGCGCATTTCTTGCTGTCTTGGGCTAAGATTTCTGTTGGTCAATTGGCCGACCTCTATGTCTCTCGCATCGTGTGCTTGCACGGTGTGCCCAAGACGATCGTCTCGGATCGTGGTTCTCTTTTCACCTCTCGCTTTTGGCATAGTTTGCAAGAGGCCATGGGAACCCGTCTTACCTTTAGCACGGCATTCCACCTCAAACCGATGGTCGACCGAGAGGGTCAACCAGTTTTGGAGGATATGCTTCGTGCTTGTGTCCTTTCCTATGGGAAGCATTGGGAGAAATGCTTGCCATTCACGAAGTTTTCTTATAACAATGCTTTTCAGGGCGGTCTCGGCATGGCACCTTTTGAGGCCTTGTGCGGAGAAAGTGTAGAACCCGTTGAGCGGTCGAGACCGGTGAGAGACCTCTCTTTGGCCGGACTCAATCAATGAGGCCGAGCGCCAAGTTCAACTTATTCGTGGAGTTTGCTATGCGCAGCTCAATCCAGCAAAAGAGCTATGCGGATCGCCGCCGACGTGAGTTACGTTTTGAGCCTAATGACTTTGTTTATCTCAAAGTCTCTCCTTTGAAGGGCCATCAACGTTTGGCGTCGAGGGCAAGTTGGCTCCTCGATATGTCGGTCCCTACCGCATTATCGAGAAGAAGGAGCTGTTGCCTATAAGTTGGAGTTGCCTAATTTGCACTTATGGGGTACATGATGTTTTCCATGTGTCCGGCTTAAGAAGTGCCTCCGTGTTCCAACCGAGGAAGCTCGTTGGAAACCCTCGATGTTCGGGAAGATTTGACCTATCGCGAGCACCTGCTCGCAGCTCGATGAGTCCGAACGAAGGACAAGGAATAAGACCATCAAGTTCCTTAAAGTTCAGTGGTCAAACCATTCCGAGGATGAGGCTACTTGGGAAAGAGAAGATCGCTGCGTGCGGACTATCCATCCTTCTTTATCGAAAGTGAGCCAAATCTCGGGACGAGATTTCTGTTAGGGGGGGAGATTTTGTAACATCCCAAATGTATAATCAGGGTTATTCAAGTATAATTATATGTGTAGAAATTAAAACTTTTTCTCACAACTTGAAAACCCTTACAATCTCATGTAATTCTTGTCCAAGAGTTGTGTAAACCAAGAACACAAAGCTCTTGTTGACCAAAAGTCAAATTCATTTTCCAATTCTCTCAAATCTTGTGCCAAACAATTGGAAAGTATCTTCCTTGGTCCTAAAACTGAGGTGGGACCCTCTGAAAAATATCACAAGTTGTAAAACTAGTTTGATAATTTTTGGAGGTAAAATGAATCATTGAACAACCTTAATGAAATTCCTGAGAAAAATGCATTGCATAATAACCTCTGAAAAATTTATGTAAGGTTAATCATGTTGTCAGCTAGCTCCAGTTAAAATCTTATGAATTTTGGAGTTCATTTGCTATCTCAAACAATTTTGCAAAGTCTTAGTGTTAGAAAATTAAATTTAAAAGCAGAGACTTTGTTCCTTGGCCGAGCTGCAGTACTCAAACTGGTCCGGCCCAACCCCACCGACCTCCCTCTTTGTTAAACTAAGCAAGTCCACATCCCACCCACGTGAGGTCACACCATTGGATCAAAAATCCATGGTCACGACCTCCTCCTCCCAATCTAACTGTCGAGACCTCCTTTGCACTCACTTGAGGTCGTGAGCCGTTGGATTTACATCCAAAGGCCACGACCTCCTCTCAAAAAACATCACAACAAGGTCCTCCCGCCTTGTTGAGGTCATAGCCCTGGATCCAAATCGGAGGGCTAAGACCTCCTTCGCTTTGCGTGATCAGACCTCCCATCCAGTCGGTGCCCTTGGATTTTAATCCAAAGGCCAGACCTCCCCTCATGTCTTTTCGATCGCGTGCGTTAAGTCCTCCTTTGGAGGTCCGCACTGCTGGAGGGAGATCCAACGCCTTGGACCTCTGTCCCATTTCCCACGTGCGTTTAGCGATTAATGAAATCGGAGGGCCACGACCTCCCCATCCTTGATCGTGTGGTGGGACCTCCTCCCACCACTTAAAACATAACGGTTCAAAATGAGATCCGATGGTTAGGACCTCCCGTGTCTTATCCAACGGTCATGAGGACCTCCTCGTTCTTCTCCTTCCTCTGGCGGCGGCAAACTCGAGCAGCGCAATTAATGCGTGTCGACCTTGGGGTACACTTCATGACTCTTTGTCGACCGCATTTAATGCTTGGTCGACTTTTCGCCCTCTGGTCACTCAAAACTCGCCATTGTGTCAACTTTAAGTCTTGTCCAATGCCAAGATCGTGCCATGGGCCAAGCTCACAGGAGCTTAGCGGTGGTCTCGACCTCAATTGCCCTAGGATAAAACCACCCCATTGGCTGCCGTTGGCTTCCTTTGCACACCTTTGTTCCTTGGCTTACACCCCTGTCTTTGTGAGCTCTAAACCACCAAAGCTTCCTTGGCCGCCATTCTTTGGAGCTTGAAGCTCCTCGGTGGACAAGGGTCACTGGAGTTTTTCTCCTTTTTCTAAGCTTCTTTTGTGCCATTCCTCTGGGACCAAGTCCTAACTTGAATTGGTTTGGGCGATTCAGAGGTGGACAAAGTGGAGCTTGAGTCAAGCTTTGGCCGTGGAGCACCCTTCCTCCCAAGACCGGTCCTCCTTCCTCGACCTCCTCAAAGACCTTAGGACCTCCGGTACATCCCCTGGTAATCCCTTAGTCTTGGCACCAGATGAATGTTTTCATGAGCTTTAGTTT
The DNA here is from genome assembly GCA_036346405.1 of Phyllostachys edulis. Classification (NCBI taxonomy): domain Eukaryota; kingdom Viridiplantae; phylum Streptophyta; class Magnoliopsida; order Poales; family Poaceae; genus Phyllostachys; species Phyllostachys edulis. The sequence continues at coordinate 30,716,146 of CM070557.1, forward strand.
GGCATAAGCTTGTTTGTCGCTGAGCTCATTTTTGCTTTTCGGTTTTGCCGTCTTGGTCACCTCTGTCCTCTCGGCTCGCCGGCGTTCAAAGGCCGTCATTGCCGTTGAGAGAAGGTCCGTTGGTGCGCGTGGTTATTGCGAACCGCGGTACCATTGGATCTCGCCGGCGAGGTCTACATCGCCGGCGAGAACCAAATATTTGAACACGGTTTTGTCGGACGAACGCAGCGGCGTCGTTGTCGTTTTAGGACAAAAATCCACCGAAGTTAATGCGCTTATCATTGCTCCCATCATTGAATTCATTTGGTGTGTCTTAACTGTCTTAAATCCACCATTTATCGCGCGCCATTAAGTCCTCCAGCGGACCTCCTCGTGGTCCCCGCGCATTTAATCTCTTGTCCATAGCGGCGTGCGTGTCGTGCGCTAATTCTAGGCCGATCTGGACATCGGACCTCCTCCAAGGAGATCTGGAGCGCCCAAGACCTCCTTGGCGCAATCTTAGCCGTCGAGACCTCCTGGAGGTGCAGGACGTTGAGGACCTCCTCTGGGACCTCCTCGAGGTCATCTCACCGCTGAGGACCTCCCTTTTAATCTGGTCCGCTCAGGACCTCCCTTCCATGTTGTGGTCCGTTAGATCTTCCATCTACGGCCATGACCTCCCTCACCTCGCAAGATGTGCGTGGTTAGGAGGTCCAGACCTCTGGACCTCCCATGTGCATGTGTGTTGTTCTCTGGGAGGTCTCGAGCCGTTAGATCTGAGATCTGTGGCTCACGACCTCCCATGTCTTTGTGAATGTTAGGAAGGTCAAGAATTCTTAAGTATGAACTGAAATGAGGTAGACTTTAGAATTTCATATCTTTCTCATTTTAAATCCATTTGAGGTCATTCAAATTGTGTTAGCTCTGTCTTGAACTTGACTTTAATCCAAAAATGGTTGTAAGTTGAGTTCAGCTCCAGAGCACAGTTTTGCCATAGGTTTTAGTACTCCTTTTGGATAATACACTCAAAATTTAGGTTTAACTTGTAAAACCCATAACTAATGTTCTGTAGGTTATTTTTGAATGAGACCAACTTTGTTAGCTTCCTCTATTAATGAACTCACTGTAAAAATTAGATTTGAGCATATTGCTGTTATAGAAATAAGGACTTGTGCATTATAATTTTGTTCAAGTTCTTGTTTTTGAAAAATTATAGAAAGTGCAATATAGCTCCAAATGGGATGAACTCAATTGTGTTATTCATCTCATGAGGTGCTGGTTTCACAGTAAAAATCTCAGCCTCACCACTTTTCTAGAAAATGTTGCCTCATAATTAAATTAGTGAATAGTGCAGTTTGGTATTTTCAGGGGCTGAGCAGAATTGTTTTGCTCATAACTTTTGCATTAAGAATCCAAATCCATTGGTTCTTGTTGCTAAATTCCCTAAAAATCACCCTCTTACTGCTGTAGAAATTTCAGAGAATTTGGAGTTCGTTTGCTGTGCTGTCTTGTTGTTTTTCGTCGTTCTTATCGGTTCTTTATCGTTTTTCCGTTAGGTTTCGACATTTGTGGTGATCCCGCAAACGACCCTCCGCAACAAAGTGACCAGCAGCAAGGCAAGCAGTTTGACCATTTCCATCATTGTCCCATTACTTTAAAGCTTAATACTTTGTTTTACTTCTATGTATGCATGCTACTTTGTGTTAAATGTCGCTAGCGAGCCTATAGTTGCATGATCTGTAGGAATTGTTTATCCTCTACTACCATGAGCCTAGGTTATTTGCTGTGGTGGGAGCTCGTTGGATGAGCTCTTATCACTTAGTAGTTTCGATTTAAATTGCTTAGACATGCTTAGTTATCGGTAGAAATGGGCGATCATCGACTTAGTCGATGGTCTTGATCACTCAAAAATGATTATTACTCCTATATGTCCAGCACTTGTGCTTTGATTAATTTGTAAAATCAAAAACTGAAAATAAAAGATTGATTTAGACTTGGGCATATTGGATGGATGGTGCGGTTTTTGGATGTGGTGGTATGCCTGGGTCCCTAAGGACCGAGTACTTGGGTCACTAAGCCAAGCGATTTCGCGTACTAACCACACGAGGGGCATATGGAACCCCTCTTGACTAAGTACTCTAGGAGGTGTTAATTATGAGCGAGCTCGGTTGGTGTGTTTTAAAAACAAATGTATATGTATAGTGTGCGAGGGAGCATTAGCTTAGGGAAGGTTGTGATGTCTCCTTCTCCCGTGGGTTGTGCAGCTCGTAATTAGCATTCATCCTTTGGAAAGGTCTCAGAGGACTTAGCCGTGCCAAGACACCTTCTAAGTGTGCGTAAAGGAAAGGCGGTCTGACGTGTGGGTACAGTGGTACACCCTGCAGGGATAAAACTATTCGAATAGCCTCGTCCTAGGTTATGGACATGCTTGGTAAGGTCGTTCAAGACTAGACTACAACCTTTAATTAAAACTTGACATGGTTGGTATGAACGGGGAGTTCATGCTATTGTTGTGGTGACTGGGGTTAGTCACTTCCAGGATTTGTTCTTGTTGTTACTATGTTATTATCTCGTTGTTACTTCAACATTTAAAAATGCTTTGCCAAATTGCCTTCAATCTATTATGTTATTGCAAATAAATGTCGCTTTATGCTAAAATGAGTCCAAAGCCTCATCCACTTAAATAAAGCTTGCATGTAGCTATTTATAGTTCTGTTATCTCACACGTAAGTCTTGCGGAGTACTTTATGTACTCATCTGCCCGTGGTTGTGGCAATTTTTTTGTGGCTTTTGTTGCAGAGGAAGAAGGAGAGCTCCAAGAGCCTCTCTTTTGTGCTACGTGTTGCAGTTTCTTCGACGACTAGCTTGGCGGTCGGTCGATGCCTAGGGGTTAAGGCACACCGATTGGCTTTGTGTTATAGCCATCTTTATGGCACTTTTGCTTCATTGTTATCTTTTGTATTTATTGCTTTTGGCCTAAGGGCCTCTCTTTTGTAATATCTATTCCATATTAATATTAACTTCGGTTTGTTGCTTATGTTCTATGTGTTGTATGGAATTGATACATTCTTTTGTTGTGAGGTATGTATCTTGCATTCGGGAAGTATACATCTCTCGAGACCGGGTTTATTTGGTTGATAATACTAGGGTCAATCGGATGACTAAGTATTATGAGCCTAATAAACGTCGAGGTCTCACAAAAGTTGGTATCGAGCCGTTATGACCGTAGTAACACAAGCTTGGTAAATCTTTAAGATATTTTGGAAAACCTATTTTCAAAGTATAAACGAGATTTGAAAGCTTAAGAAAATTCTCAGATTTTACTCCTCATCTACCTTAGCTTTCTTCTCATCTCACTCTAATTTGAGTTTTGAAAGTTGTTTTCCTCTCTTCTCTTCTACAAAATAGTCATTATCGATTAATTGGGTTTTGGGTAACATATGAGAGTTCTAAATTGATGTCTTGGCTACCTTCTTGGTGAAGAATAGAAGTATTTGAAGGCTAAACTCAAATCTGAAAATTCTGGACAGCAAGCAAGCATTTTAGGGCAGCAATGCTTAAGCTAGTAAATGAGGTAGAAAATGAGAGGCTAATCAACTAAAACTTGTGGGAATAAAAGGGTAAGATGTGATACTAGTTAGCTAAGTATCTAACACTTATTTCGCTGCCTTAACCTTGCTCTCTAATAGTTTTAGATCTCATCTTACAATCTGATTTGTAATCTTCCGATCAAGTACTCGCTCATTCAATACGGGTTAGTTGAGTTGAGAAGTTGAACCTTGCTTTTGGTGTTTCTTGGCTGTTTGTAGAGTCTTTTAGAAGCTTTTAAAGTTTAATTACTCGTTGTTTTGGCTTTCGTTTAGGGTGATCTTCATTCCCCTAGTCGATCGCTTTTGTTTTCTTTAAGGCTTAGTTTTTCGGGTCTAGTTGCTAACCAAAATTTCTTGTAACAGGATGGCCGGACGCACTCGTAGCGGCCAAGGCCAGTCAGCTGGTCCGGACGAGGAGCTTCCTCCTCCTCCGACCATGGGCGGGGTCACATGCTTCTCATGCAACCAGAAGGGGCATTATGCGAACCAATGCCCTAAGAAGACCGGAGCAGCCCCTCGTCCTAATGGAGGACGCGGGCCAGGAGGTGGTGCATCTCAGGACCAGAAGATCGTCCCGGCTACCCAAGGCATGGGTAGTGGTCGCGTCAACGCCATCACCGCAGAGGAGGCTCAGGAGGCACCCGACGTCGTACTAGGTACACTTTCTGTTAACTCTCACCCTGCTACTGTCTTGTTTGATTCAGGAGCATCTCATTCCTTTGTTTCTGAGTCTTTTGCTGCTGTTGGAGAGCTTCCTTTCTCTCCATTGTCAGTCCCGCTACTCATTCGCTCTCCTGGTTCGGAGTTGAGAGCTGAATCCGAGTGTAGAGATGTCCCTATCGAGATCAAGGCGAGGGTTCTTAGCAAACCTTATCCTTCTCCATTCAATGAGTCTTGATGTGATTCTTGGTATGGATTGGTTGTCTCAAAGACATGGGACAAATCGATTGCGCCAGAAGCTCATCTCTCTGTCTAGTTCTTCCATGAAGCAGGTTTGCTTCTCGCGGGTCGCTAGGCCCTCATCTCTTCGACTTGAAGCGAAGCCCGCTCCAGATATTAGCGAAGTCCCAACAGTTTGTGACTTTGTTGATGTCTTTCCCACGATCTTCCAGGATGCCACCCGCTCGAGACCTCGAGTTTGTCATTGAGTTGGCTCCGGTGCATCGCCCTATCTCAAAGAGGCCTTATCGGATGCCACCGAACGAGTTGGTGGAGTTGAAGAAGCGATTAAGTTTAGCCGCAAGAGAAGGGTTTCATCCGCCTAGCTCATCTCCGTGGGGTTGTCCAAAGAATCTTCGTAAAGAAGAAGGCGGTACTTTTACGCATGTGCGTTGATTACCGCCCACTTAATGAAGTGACGGTAAAGAACAAGTATCCGTTGCCCGCATTGACGATCTCTTTGATCAATTAACCGGAGCTCGAGTTTTCTCCAAGATTGATCGAGTGGGATATCATCGAGTTCAGATTCGCCCGAGGATATTCCAAAGACAAGATTCTCTACTCGCTATGGCTTGTATGAGTATCTTGTCATGTCATTCGCTTAACCAATGCTCTGCCTTGTTCATGAATCTCATGAATTCGGTATTCATGGAGTATTTGGATAAGTTTGTCGTGGTCTTCATCGATGATATTCTTATCTATTCCAAGGACGATGAGGAACATGATCAAGATCTCGAGGCTTGTGTTAGGCAAGCTACGTGAGCACCAACAGACGCTGAAGTTCAAAGCAAGTGTGCATTCGGTTGAAGGAAGTGGCTTTCTTAGGCCATATTCTTTCGGCGAGAGGCGAGCCGTTGATCCTAGCAAGGTCACCGATGTTCTTTCATGGAGTCACCTTCTTCGGTCACCGATGTGCGGAGTTTTCTTGGTTTAGCGGGATATTATCACCGCTTTATCGAGAACTTCTCCAAGATCGCGAAGCCGATGACGGAGTTGCTCAAGAAGGACAAGAAGTTCTTGTGGTCCGCTGAGTGTGAGGAAAGTTTCCAAATACTCAAGAAGCGTTTGACCACCGCTCCCGTTCTTGTTCTTCCTGATATCCATCGAAGCTTCGATATCTTTTGCGATGCTTCTCGTCGAGGCCTCGGTTGTGTCCTTATGCAAGAAGGCAAGGTAGTGGCCTATGCATCAAGACAATTGAGACCTCATGAACTCAACTACCCTACTCATGATTTGGAGTTGGTGCTGTGATTCATGCACTTAAGATTTGGCGACATTACCTAATCGGAATCGTTGTGAAGTGTATTCGGATCACAAAAGCCTCAAGTACTTGTTCACCCAACCCGACTGAACCTCGTGCAAAGGAGATGGTTGGAATTGATCAAGGACTCGATATGGGTATTCACTACCATCAGGGCAAGGCTAATGTCGTTGCCGATGCGCTTAGTCGCAAAGCGCATTGTAATGCCTTAGTGCTCAAGGAGCATTCGCCTCTCTTCTCGAAGCATTCCGGCGTCTCAACTTGGAGATAGTTGAGCATGGATTTCTCGCTGCCATGGTTGTGCAACCAACCTTGGTGGATCGGATCAAGTCCGCTCGTGATCGGATTTGGGAGTGAGCCACATTAAGGCAAATGTCAAGGCGGAACGACCAAGTGCTTTTCTCGAGGATGAGCATGGTGTTGTGAGGTTCGCAACGCCTTGTGGTTCCAAAGGACATGGAATTGCGGAATTTGATCCTCCATGAAGCCCATGATTCGCTTTTATCCATTCATCCGGGGCCACAAAGATGTATCAAGATCTCCGCTTTGAGATTTTGGTGGACCCGAATGAAGAGGGAGATTGCGGTTCGTTCTTCGAAAAGCGACGATGTCGCCGTGTCAAGGCCGAGCATCGGCGTCAGCGAGATTGCTTCAGCCCTTGCCTGTGCCGGAATGGAAGTGGGATTCCGTCGGCATGGACTTTATCACCGGTCTGCCCCGAACACCAACGGGGAAAGACTCCATTTGGGTTGTCATTGATCGGTTGACTAAAGTAGCGCATTTCTTGCCTGTGCGGGCTAAGATTTTGTTGGTCAATTGGCGACCTCTATGTCTCTCGTGATCGTGTGCTTGCACGGTGTGCCCAAGACGATCGTCTCGGATCGTGGTTCTCTTTTCACCTCTCGCTTTTGGCATAGTTTGCAAGAGGCCATGGGAACCCGTTTACCTTTAGCACGGCATTCCACCTCAAACCGATGGTCGACCGAGAGGGTCAACCAGTTTTGGAGGATATGCTTCGTGCTTGTGTCCTTTCCTATGGGAAGCATTGGGAGAAATGCTTGCCATTCGCCGAAGTTTTCTTATAACAACAAATTTTCGGGCCGGTCTCGGCATGGCACCTTTTGAGGCCTTGTACGGAGAAAGTGTAGAACCCGTTGAACGGTCAGAGACCGGTGAGAGACCTCTCTTTGGCCCGGACTCAATCAATGAGGCCGAGCGCCAAGTTCAAATTTTATTCGTGGAGCTTTGCGCATGTACTCAATCGAGCAAAAGAGCTATGCGGATCGCCGCCGACGTGAGTTACGTTTTGAGCCTAATGACTTTGTTTATCTCAAAGTCTCTCCTTTGAAGGGCCATCAACGTTTGGCGTCGAGGGCAAGTTGGCTCCTCGATATGTCGGTCCCTACCGCATTATCGAGAAGAAGGAGCTGTTGCCTATAAGTTGGAGTTGCCACCTGCACTTGCGGGGTACATGATGTTTTCCATGTGTCCCGGCTTAAGAAGTGCCTCCGTGTTCCAACCGAGGAAGCTCCGCTGGAAACCCTCGATGTTCGTGAAGATTTGACCTATCGCGAGCACCTGCTCGCGACTCGATGAGTCTGAACGAAGGACAAGGAATAAGACCATCAAGTTCCTTAAAGTTCAGTGGTCAAACCATTCCGAGGATGAGGCTACTTGGGAAAGAGAAGATCGCTCTGCGTGCGGACTATCCATCCTTCTTTATCGAGTGAGCCAAATCTCGGGGACGAGATTGTTAGGGGAGATTTTGTAACATCCCAAATGTATAATCAGGGTTATTCAAGTATAATTATATGTGTAGAAATTAAAACTTTTTCTCACAACTTGAAAACCCTTACAATCTCATGTAATTTTGTCCAAGAGTTGTGTAAACCAAGAACACAAAGCTCTTGTTGACCAAAAGTCAAATTCATTTTCCAATTCTCTCAAATCTTGTGCCAAACAATTGGAAAGTATCTTCCTTGGTCCTAAAACTGAGGTGGGACCCTCTGAAAAATATCACAAGTTGTAAAACTAGTTTGATAATTTTTGGAGGTAAATGAATCATTGAACAACCTTAATGAAATTCCTGAGAAAAATGCATTGCATAATAACCTCTGAAAAATTTATGTAAGGTTAATCATGTTGTCAGCTAGCTCCAGTTAAAATCTTATGAATTTTGGAGTTCATTTGCTATCTCAAACAATTTTGCAAAGTCTTAGTGTTAGAAAATTAAATTTAAACAGAGACCTTTGTTCCTTGGCCGAGCCAGTACTCAAACCCGGGTCCAGCCCAACCCCACCTGACCTCCCCTCACTGTTAAACTAAGCAAGTCCACATCCCACCTACGTGAGGTCACAGCCATTGGATCAAAAATCCATGGTCACGACCTCCTCCTCCCAATCTAACTGTCAGACCTCCCTTTGCACTCACTTGAGGTCGTAGCCGTTGGATTTACATCCAAAGGCCACGACCTCCTCTGAAAAACATCACAACAAGGTCCTCCCGCCTTGTTGAGGTCATAGCCCTTGGATCCAAATCGGAGGGCTAAGACCTCCTTCGCTTTAAAGCGTCAGACCTCCCCATCAGTCGGTGCCCTTGGATTTTAATCCAAAGGCCAGACCTCCCCTCATGTCTTTTCGATCGCGTGCAGTTAAGTCCTCACTTTGGAGGTCCGCACCGCTGGAGGGAGATCCAACGCCTTGGACCTCTGTCCCATTTCCCACGTGCGTTTTCGATGACACGAAATCGGAGGGCCACGACCTCCCCATCCTTGATCGTGTGGTGGGACCTCCTCCCACCACTTAAAACATAACGGTTCAAAATGAGATCCGATGGTTAGGACCTCCCTGTGTCTTATCCAACGGCCATGAGGACCTCCTGTTCTTCTCCTTCCTCTGCGGCGGGCAAACTCGGCGGCGCAATTAATGCGTGTCCGACCTTGGGGTACACTTCAATGACTCTTTTTGTCGACCAAGATTTAATGCGTGTCGACTTTTCGCCCTCCGTCACTCAAACCGCCATTGTGTCAACTTTAAGTCTTGTCCAATGCCAAGATCGTGCCATGGGCCAAGCTCACAGGAGCTTAGCCGGTGGTCACGACCTCAATTGCCCTAGGATAAAACCACCCCATTTGTGTGGTTGGCTTCCTTTGCACACCTTTGTTCCTTGGCTTACACCTGTCTTGTGAGCTCTAAACCACCAAAGCTTCCTTGGCCGCCATTCTTGGAGCTTGAAGCTCCTCGGTGGACAAGGGTCACTTGGAGTTTTTCTCCTTTTCTCTAAGCTTCTTTTGTGCCATTCCTCTGGGACCAAGTCCTAACTTGAATTGGTTTGGGCGATTCACAGAGGTGGACAAAGTGGAGCTTGAGTCAAGCTTTGGTAGTGGAGCACCCTTCCTCCCCAAGCCGGTCCTCCCTCCTCGACCTCCTCAAAGACCTTAGGACCTCTGTGTACATCCCGGTAATCCTTAGTCTTGGCACCCGATGAATGTTTTCATGAGCTTTAGTTTGGCATAAGCTTGTTTGTCGCGCTGAGCTCATTTTTGCTTTTCGGTTTTGCCCGCGCGGGTCACTCGTCCTCTCGGCTCGCCGGCGCTCAAGGCCGCTATTGCCGTTGAGAAGGTCCGCGGTGCGCGTGGTTATTGCGAACCAACGGTACCATTGGATCTCGCCGGCGAGGTCTACATCGCGGCGAGAACCAAATATTTGAACACGGGTTTTTTTCGGACGCAACGACAGCGTCGTTGTCGTTTTAGGACAAAAATCCACCGAAGTTAATGCGCTTATCATTGCTCCCATCATTGAATTCATTTGGTGTGTCTTAACCGTCTTAAATCCACCATTTATCGCGCCATTAAGTCCTCCGCCGCTGACCTCCTCGTGGTCCCGCGCATTTAATCTCTTGTCCATAGCGGCGTGCGTGCGTGCGCTAATTCTAGGCCGATCTGGACATCCGCACCTCCTCCAAGGAGATCCGAGCGCCCAAGACCTCCTTGGCGCAATCTTAGCCGTCGAGACCTCCTCGGAGGTCAGTGGACGTTGAGGACCTCCTCTGGGACCTCCTCGAGGTCATCTCACCGCTGAGGACCTCCCTTTTAATCTGGTCCGTTCAGGACCTCCTTCCATGTTGTGGTCCGTTAGATCTTCCATCTACGCCATGACCTCCCTCACCTCAAGATGTGCGTGGTTAGGAGGTCCAGACCTCTGGACCTCCCATGTGCATGTGTGTTGTTCTCTTGGGAGGTCTCGAGCCGTTAGATCTGAGATCTGTGGCTCACGACCTCCCATGTCTTTGTGAATGTTAGGAAGGTCAAGAATTCTTAAGTATGAACTGAAATGAGGTAGACTTTAGAATTTCATATCTTTCTCATTTTAAATCCATTTGAGGTCATTCAAATTGTGTTAGCTCTGTCTTGAACTTGACTTTAATCCAAAAATGGTTGTAAGTTGAGTTCAGCTCCAGAGCACAGTTTTGCCATAGGTTTTAGTACTCCCTTTTGGATAATACACTCAAAATTTAGGTTTAACTTGTAAAACCCATAACTAATGTTCTGTAGGTTATTTTTGAATGAGACCAACTTTGTTAGCTTCCTCTATTAATGAACTCACTGTAAAAATTAGATTTGAGCATATTGCTGTTATAGAAATAAGGACTTGTGCATTATAATTTTGTTCAAGTTCTTGTTTTTGAAAAATTATAGAAAGTGCAATATAGCTCCAAATGGGATGAACTCAATTGTGTTATTCATCTCATGAGGTGCTGGTTTCACAGTAAAAATCTCAGCCTCACCACTTTTCTAGAAAATGTTGCCTCATAATTAAATTAGTGAATAGTGCAGTTTGGTATTTTCAGGGCTGAGCAGAATTGTTTTGCTCATAACTTTTGCATTAAGAATCCAAATCCATTGGTTCTTGTTGCTAAATTCCTAAAAATCACCCTCTTACTTCTGTAGAAATTTCAGAGAATTTGGAGTTCGTTTGCTGTGCTGTCTTGTTGTTTTTCGTCGTTTTATCGGTTCTTTATCGTTTTTCCGTTAGGTTTCGACATTTGTGGTGATCCATAAGCGACCCTCCGCAACAAAGTGACCAGCAGCAAGGCAAGCAGTTTGACCATTTCCATCATTGTCCCATTACTTTAAAGCTTAATACTTTGTTTTACTTCTATGTATGCATGCTACTTTGTGTTAAATGTCGCTAGCGAGCCTATAGTTGCATGATCTGTAGGAATTGTTTATCCTCTACTACCATGAGCCTAGGTTATTTGCTGTGGTGGGAGCTCGTTGGATGAGCTCTTATCACTTAGTAGTTTCGATTTAAATTGCTTAGACATGCTTAGTTATCGGTAGAATGGGCGATCATCGACTTAGTCGATGGTCTTGATCACTCAAAAATGATTATTACTCCTATATGTCCAGCACTTGTGCTTTGATTAATTTGTAAAATCAAAACTGAAAATAAAAGATTGATTTAGACTTGGGCATATTGGATGGATGGTGCGGTTTTGGATGTGGTGGTATGCTGGGTCCCTAAGGACCGAGTACTTGGGTCACTAAGCCAGCGATTTGGCGTACTAACCACGCTGAGGCATATGGAACCCTCTTGACTAAGTACTCTAGGAGGTGTTAATTATGAGCGAGCTCGGTTGGTGTGTTTTAAAACAAATGTATATGTATAGTGTGCGAGGAGCATTAGCTTCCGGAAGGTTGTGATGTCTCCTTCTCCCGTGGGTTGTGCAGCTCGTAATTAGCATTCATCCTTTGGAAAGGTCTCGAGGACTTAGCCGTGCAAGACACCTTCGGAAGTGTGCGTAAAGGAAAGGCGATGCGGCGTGTGGGTACATGGTACACCTGCAGGATAAAACTATTCAATAGCCTCGCCCTAGGTTATGGACATGCTTGGTAAGGTCGTTCAAGACTAGACTACAACCTTTAATTAAAACTTGACATGGTTGGTATGAACGGGAGTTCATGCTATTGTTGTGGTGATTGGGGTTAGTCACTTCCTGTGATTTGTTCTTGTTGTTACTATGTTATTATCTCGTTGTTACTTCAACATTTAAAAATGCTTTGCCAAATTGCCTTCAATCTATTATGTTATTGCAAATAAATGTCGCTTTATGCTAAAATGAGTCCAAAGCCTCATCCACTTAAATAAAGCTTGCATGTAGCTATTTATAGTTCTGTTATCTCACACGTAAGTCTTGCGGAGTACTTTATGTACTCATCTGCCCGTGGTTGTGGCAATTTTTTTGTGGCTTTTGTTGCAGAGGAAGAAGGAGAGCTCCAAGAGCCTCTCTTTTGTGCTACGTGTTGCAGTTTCTTCGACGACTAGCTTGGCGGTCGGTCGAGATGCCTAGGGTTAAGGCACACCGATTGGCTTTGTGTTATAGCCATCTTTATGGCACTTTTGCTTCATTGTTATCTTTTGTATTTATTGCTTTTTGGCCTAAGGGCCTCTCTTTTGTAATATCTATTCCATATTAATATTAACCTCTGGTTTGTTGCTTATGTTCTATGTGTTGTATGGAATTGATACATTCTTTTGTTGTGAGGTATGTATCTTGCATTCAGGAAGTATACATCTCTCGAGACCGGGTTTATTTGGTTGATAATACTAGGGTCAATCGGATGACTAAGTATTATGAGCCTAATAAACGTCGGGGTCTCACAATTTCATAAGCATACATGACATTTTAGATCATTTGCATAATTTGTTGCATTTGAACTATTCAAATTCAAGTCAAACTTAAAACTTGAAAAGAAACTTCTTAAGAAAAAAAAAATTGAAGCTAATGCTTGTAAATAACCCTAGGTAATAATTTAATCAAATACTAGATAAATTATCTTGAATAAAAATATTTGTTGTCAAATTTTTAGAGATAAATTTGACCTTAAGAAAATCCTTGTTCTTTAATTAACCCTTTTCGGTTAAAGGATTTATTTAAGTATTTTAAAATGCGATCAATACGTTTTCAAATTTTATTTTGGGTCTATATCATCCTAGTAGCTTCTCTGAGAAAATTTGTATTTTTATAAATTTATTTGATATTTTTAACCCTCCGGTCAAACTTTTATAGTTTGATTTTAGTTCTAGTCAACCAAATAGACTCAGCCCAAGCCAATTGGCACTGTAGCGACTCAAACATAAGTGACTTGGTTAGGTCCAGCCTTATGCCGATCGGACCGACCGAGCCACGCTCATAGGGCTCAGCCCAACCTCTAGGTTGCGCGCGAACCATTTGATTTGAAATGGACAGACCAGATCAATTGTGACGTTTGGACCACCCGAACCCTCCATGCGATCTGGGCCGTCAATTTTCAATCGGACCATGCCATTTTCAAATGGTTAAGCCCAACGCGCGCGAGCCGTTCGATTTTAATTCAACCGCCAGATGGAGCGGTGACGTTTGGACCATCCTAACGCGCCTCGCCCTTGAACTGTTAGATCTTAATCGGACCGTCCGCATCAGGTGTGACGTTCGGACCATCCGAGCGATCCACTCAATCTAGATCGTCCATTTTCTATCGGACAGCGCCACTTTCATTCATTTGAAACTAAAGCGCGCATCTTTTCGAGACCGTTAGATTTTGATCGAACCGTTAGTATGAGTTGGGACGTTCGGACCATCTGAACGCCCCACTCAATCTAGGCTATTCATTTGCGATCGGACCATTCGCAGGGATTGGGACATTCGGACCGCCCGAACAGTCTTTTCGATCAGGACCGTTGAAACTTGATCGGACCATCCACACCGTTCGGACCAAGCCGCATCGTTTCGCCGCCGAGGCTGACAGCCCGGACCTACACGTCAGTCTCTCTTCTCCATCTTCTCCGTGCCATTGCGCCAGCTCCGAGTGCATCGCAATTGTGGTGGCTTCATGCCCGGACCAAATCAGGGCGGCCATTGTTCTTCCTCCTCACCGAAGTGTACCTTCTCATTCCTGTGCCATTCGTTTTCTTTTACCATGCCTTATCCATGGTGCTAATCTGAGTTTTTGGTTTTGGCCGTAGCTTCTGGACCACGAGGTTGTCTTTTGTCGGTCCAAAGCGTGCCCTGAACGCCATCCTAGTGTCATCTTCGTGCTCGGTGAGATATCTCCAATCTTTTGCGCATCATATCATGTTCTAGGATATGCTTAGTAAAACCCCTCAATCAATTTGTCTTTTGATTCATAGGGTTATCGGGAATTTGGATTTTCTCTATTTTCGGTCAACTTCGGTTCTTTCATCCTCATTTCTAAACTGGTAAGCCATTGTTCAATCCTTTCTTTTCAGAGCATCTAGGAGCTCTACTTAAGCTATCCTGACCACTCATTCCATTTGATTTGATCTAGGTTATCTTGTTCGCGTGAACTTCTCATCACCATCTTTTTGGTCACCATCGTCAGAGCTATTTCTTGGATCTCTGGCCATTTTCTTAGCTTAGGTAGTTTCCTTGTGATCCATATATACTTAAGCATGTTTCAACTCGTTTAAATCATTGTCGGGCTGACATAGCCGCTCGTGTCGTATGAGCACCGCCGCATTTCATTGCTGCGCCACCGCTCCGACCAAACTCCAGACATGTTCCAACCACCATTAGGTTTGTTGCACTTTTGTGAACCCATTTTGGGCTTTAGCTCGCGCTGCCTTGGACCACAGCTCCGGCGAGCTACTAAGCAAGCTCACGGTAGCTAGTTTCTGTTGTCTGATTTCCGACCAGAATTATAGCGCGTTAGTTAACCTTTAATATCTATCGGTTAGTGCTAGTAAATGTTAATCTGGTTTACTTCTTCGCTAAAAATAGTTTAAACTGATAAATTTTATAAGTATTTCGTTAACTCCAAATCTAGTGAAGTACTTTTGTTAATAATAGTTGTTACTGTAATCTGGACTAACCCTCACTTGTCTCTGTTACTTAAAAACTTGTTAATTAAATCACTTGCACATTAATAACTTTAATATTGCATAGTTTACAGAAAGTTTAGTTGAACTCTAACTGAACCAAAACCTTCACTTAAGTTCACTTAAAAAACAGAACACTACTTGTGTAAACTTGCCATGCATCTTTTCAGCATTTGGTATTTTCCTCGATGTTCATTTGCTATCGCTCTTTCTAGAAACTGATTTACCCGACGCGAGTGATTATATTTTTGAGCATCCAGAAACTGAGCAAGTGGAATATTATCAAGGCAAGAATCCTCTTGCACTATGTTGATCCCAGTTTTGATACTTTAATATTTTGAAATGCAGTGATAGCTGTGTGCATGCTTTTTTGAAGTATCAATAATTTGTGAGTCTAGTTAGTTATAACCCTTAATCTGTTCATACACCTAAGATTAACATAGTAATCATTTGTTGAACTACTTAGTCCTATGTGAATGCTTAGCCATGCAAATTAGTAGGTCAATAGTTGGGTTGACAAGATTAACTTGTCAATCCTGGGGGAAACACTGAATCTTGATTTTATTAAATTTTTGTTTACCTAATCAGATTTTGGAACTGAAGTTAAGTTGTTTTTAAATTGTCTTTTAGAAACATGATTTAGATGTGGACAAGTGGTTGCTAGTGAGGGTGCCTTCGTTTACGAGAATTGGGAATTGTGGTAGTCTTGTCTGGATCATTAAGGACCGAACTTTGGGCTGTCAATTCAAATACCTTACATACTTCCACACGTGGTGTATGGGTGCTGCTTGGTTAAGTAGGGGGGAGATTTTATTGCTTTAGACCGCAGATGGTGTGAGGACATAGAGACCGTGAAATCCTATGTTCCTTAGGAACCCAGTGTGATATATACTGTGCAAGGGAGCACGATTAGTTATGTTGAGGAAAACCAACATACTAACTACCTCACACTGGCCCCTCCGACACAACGTGCATGCCCGCTTAGCATTTGCTATATGCATGTGTACTAAGTTGGAGTTCATCTTACATGGGTGGTCTAACTCAATGGGATTTTCTTGCTGAAAAATACCAAATCTCGATTTCCTCGGCCGACAAACCTAAGGCAGTGTGTCATTATTCGGAGGCTTACGGACTGATCGAGTCGTGTGGGTAAAGATGTACACCTCTGCAGAATTAAAACTATTCGAATAGCCATGTCCACGTTACGGACGACACTTGTTTTGATAGACATCATCGTTAGACTCTGAAATTAAAATTTGATTTGGGCATTTGTGGTTGTCGGCATGGAGGAGTATCCATGCGGTTTGTGTCATCAAAGTGGTCAGCACTTTGATATGTTGAAGCTATGCTTAACACTCTTACTTGTTGTCTTTCGGTTCAAACTTTGTTTACAAAATGGCCTTTGCAAATTAGCAAGTGTAGGGATAAAATTTGGCTTTATGCAAAAACCGAAACCAGTATAGCCTTCCTTTGGACAGCCTTTAACATGTATATCTCTAATCCTTTGGATAGGCTCTGTTAAACACTTTCTTTTATTAGTTTGTGTAAGTCTTGCGAGTACCTTTTGTACTCAGTGGATTTAACCACTTGTTGCAGGTGAGGACGGTTATGTTTACGACCCATCCGTTAGCGTCGGTTATGGCGACGCTAATGAATGACGCTGTTTCTTCCTCCACTCAGTTGCCTTTGGGTGATGGGCAAACTTAGTTGGAACTTTTGCTGTTTATAGTTACTTCCGCTGCAAACTTTTGTGTTCTGAGACTGTCAGTCACTTTTGTAAATTTATGAATTTCTTTTGTACCGTGTAAGATCACTCCATATATAATGTATGACTTGTATGACTGTGTATGAATGTTGTATAGGATATGTGCACATTAGTCTTGATCTTGGGAACTAATGTGAGATACATATCCGGGAACCTGAAATTGGCTTTGTTCCTTGTTAAAAATTATGCTTCTGGTATAATCTTTTAATTTGAAACAAATTCAAATTTTGGGGTCCTCACAGCATTGGTATCAGAGCTATACTAACTGTAGGTTAGAAATAGTATGTTCGTTAGCATTAGTAAGTCTTTTAAGAAATTATTTTCTAAATAACAAAATAATTTCAAAAAAAATTAAGTATGATGTCTTTTGTTTCTTATCTATCTTAGTGTCATTTCTCTCCTGATGTCAGTGGCTTCCACGACAACGGCAGAGGAGATGACACACAACCCCCGCGATGCAAGGTGGCGAAGGAGACGACGCGCGGCGGTAGAGGAGGAACAGGGAGTAAGCCGATCCTTTAACTTGGTGGACTATCTAGGTCATGCTTAAACGGGCCGCGTCTAAACGGACCTGCCGTGCCGCCCGCTTCGACACGCGCGAACGCTAGTGCTTTGAATTTTTTTTTAAATAATATTTTTTTAAAAGAAAATTACAAAAATATATAATCGCCCCCAAAAATTACAGAATTGTGTTCCTGTCACCAGTTGAAATGGCGACAGGAACCTATCGCCATTTCAACTGGCGATAGGTGCCCTCACCGCCGCAATCGCCGGTCCAACTACCTATCGCCATTTCAAATAGCGATAGGAAGGTGAACAGTTTTCCTATCGCCATTTGAAATGGCGATAGGAACCTATCGCCATTTCAAATGGCGACAGTATGCCATGTATAAAATCCCAAAAATTCTTCCAAACCTCATTTGAATTCCGAAAAAAACAGAATCGAGAGGAGAGGAAGAGAAAGAAAGATAGTGAAGCTCGCTGCTCGTCATGAGGAGATAGATTGAGAGAGCAGTGCCATCTTGTAGACCGGCCATCTTGCAGGTATATTTTTCTTACAATGTTGTATATTATGTCAAATTATGTAGAGTAACGACATAGAATTAAGTAGAGTAACGACATAGAATTAAGTAGATTAGCGACTAGAATTAAGTAGAATAGCGACATAGAATCAAGTAGAATAGCGAGTAGAATTAAGTAGAATAGCGACATAGAATTAAGTAGATTAGCGACTAGAATGAGGTAGAACATCGACATAGAATCAAGTAGAATAACGACTAGAATGAAGTAGAATAGCAACATAGAATTAAGTACAATAGCGACATAGAATCAAGTAGAATAGAAGTTATGTAGAATAGCGACATAGAATGAAGTCAAATAGCGGCGTGAGTGTAGTTCGTCAGATATTATTTGAGATGTGTATAGTGTAGTTTATCGTACATGTTTCGTACTTTTTACAATGTATGCACTTAATTTGTAGATATGGCGACGGAGGTCAAGATGAGTTGCTTGACCGGTGATTGACGACATCACCGTAGTCGTCTTAGTACCGTGCTCCCCAAAGATGGTGAGGCGCCGATTGAGCTTGGCGCTGTTTGGTTGCGCACGCCTATGAGGGCATGGAGGTCGCACGCAGATCGATTCCGAGGTACGATAGTTTTAATACACTCAATCGCGGTATGACTACTTTGCGTGCATTAACGCTATTCTTAATCGTTTTGACGCAGTTGAGAGCGGCAGGCCTCCTTGCACTAGCGAGGATGGTGGAGGCGACTTTTGAGGATGATCAGGACCGTGGTGGTGGTCGTATGTCTAGGCGTTTTCCATACGACCGGGCGCTGCTGACAGCGTTGGTTGACCGCTCGAGGCCAGAGACGCACACGTTCCACCTTCCGCGCGGGGAGATGACGCCGACGCCGCAGACGTGAGCTTCTGCTCGGGTTGTTATGCGCGAGCCGCCCCGGCGCGCATTTACGCCCCGATCACGTGGCGATCGACCTCCTAGCGAGGTTCCGCGATGTGTTGTCGAGGGCGCAACTACACCGAAGTTCGGCAGCCGCGCGCCGGCGTTGAAGTGGATCTCGCCGGTTCTCACGTAAGTATTTGTAATTATTGTCATCTCGCTTAAATTCGTATGTGAACCTTGTGAATTCTATATTTCTTCTTGCGCCCGAGCGTATGGCGCTGACGCAGGGACGTGGTTGTTAGGAGGCATTTTGAGGCCTACCGCTATGGTTGTTCGGGTGGGTCATGTTTACGGGGTCCCACGGCGACAAATCGACAAGCAAGACATCCCAGACGCACACGAGGTAGCCAACATGGAGATTGATGAGATCCTCCCACGCTGGGTCCGGCCGATACTGCGGACGCATCGCCAAGACCGCGGCGACGCGTGCCACCGCACTCAGACAACTCCATCCTCTCCGGATGTCCACTCCTTCGCAATTGTGGTCCTTCGGCGTTTCAGGTCGGACGACCACAAGTGGACTTGAGAGCATATCTGATCGGCTTATACGCTGCGGCCGACGAGGTGGACCGCCCCACCATGGGCACGGTTTGGTGCCGCCGACGAGTTAGTTTTATGATCATTTTTTGTATTGTAATCACAATTTCAGTATGCTAAGTTTGCGGTGTTCTATTGCACAGTCACCTTCACGCCGATCACTTGCAGGGTCTTACCCGAGTACATCGCGATGTTCGATCACCGACCGATGACGCGTCATCTGGACACCGTGACAAGACGGAGAGGCTTATCCAATGGGCGCCGATGGAGTGTCGCTCTGTGCACGCGAGACTACGAGTATCGGTACACGCGAGCCCTTGGTACATGATATCCTCGTGGAGGAGTACCAGTCTGCGGGTCATGCGCGATTCGGTCACGACAGAGATCCGGCCCTTGGGGGATACGGTGTGGCAAGACGTCCATGCGTAAGTTCACATGTTTAATTCTTTCGCACAATGTAATTATGTGTGAATAAATAATTGTGTTGGTGTCCACAGGTATACTAGGAAGGGAGTACGTGGCGCGATGTCCTCGTTGGATAGGATGCGGCCTTGGGTCAAGGCTTGGAGTCACACGCTCGACGATATCATCCAGTGTGGGGAGGATCCCTACGACATCGAGACGTCTGCGGATTACATGGATTGGTACTCTAGTCGGACGAGGCTTCGGCTGCGTCCGGTCGTGGTCGACCCATCACGACACGAGGTCGCGACGTCCGACACGCACCCTACCCAAACGGACTCCGCTTTTCATCTCGGTGCGATTGTCCTCAATTAATATTTATCTTACCGATTTATGTTTCCAACTTGTTCATTACTTGTGCGACGGATCTACACCGGAGATTCTCGAGGTAGCAACCACCGCGGCACAGAGGACGCAGGGGAGACGAGGGGCTTGTGCGGCGCATCATCGACGCCTTGAGAGCGAGGCATCCGGATTGCGACTTTTCAGACGCCGAGGGACTCGGTGGACCAACCGATCTTGGGGCGAGGGGTCACCTCGGGACGAGGGGTCACCACGGGACGAGGACGAGGTGGTTCACGCCCACGGGCTCTGCCGGGACGTGGCGGCGTGTCATCGTGGCACCATGGTGGGGAGCGCCGATGGGCTCATCGGGCACGATTCGTGCCACCGGTATGACCACCTTGCTTGCTTGCGAACATAATGCTTCTTTCTTTCGAACGCGGTAGTTACTAACGGCAATCTTTTCTATCAGTCCCGAGCTCCACCATCACGCAAGTGGTTACTGTGAGTCGCGGCGCATGTCTCCGGATGCAGGTATGACCGCCTTGGGATGAATACGTTTCTTTTTCGTGTTTTTCGCATGATTACGTTTGTAACATACTACTTCACAAGAACGCCTTTGGGAGGAAGGTTCATTTCGAACGACGAGGCAAACCTATCGGTACCCTCGATTACATTTCTTCGATGACTGCGTGACGCCTCGTTGAACTTAGAGGCTTCTCAGCTGCTGCAAAGTGCTCCGCCACCGACCCAAACGACACAGGAGGAGGAGGCCCCCCTCGCGACACCACCTCGGACTACTCGTCTCGGTCGGCCAGTCATCCCGCCTGAGCCTCTCACATACTCGGACCGTCGCAGGCAGAGGCCAGGGGCGACACGGGGAGTGTGCCCCAAGAGGGGCCGCCAGTAGATATTTGGTCCTTCAAATATCAGTCATACCATGTAAATATTAATATGTGAACAACTCTTATTATGCTAATCTTATGTTTCCAAATCTCTTTTTAGTAGCATGTTTGTTCGGTTCCACAATCTATCAACGTATATCACAACATCTGTTTTACGGTTCAGACTTAGGTAGCGCGAGGCATCATCGTAATATCACTTAGCTTCCTACTTACGAATAATTAATATCTCAAACGTCCTCGTAAAATTCTATAGAAATTCACTGCACTATAACAACATACGATCATTATAAATTGTTATTGCGAGATTAATAGATTTTGTACCATTAAAAATTTATAAAAATCATAAGTATGTAAAGTGGACTTGCAAATTAGGGATGGAGAGGAACCTGTCGCCATTTCAACTGGCGACAGGAACCTATCGCCAGTTGAAATGGCGACAGGAACCTATCGCCATTTGAAATGGCGATAGGTAGTTGGCCCGGCGACTGCAGCGGTGAGGGCACCTATCGCCAGTTGAAATGGCGATAGGTTCCTGTCGCCATTTCAACCGATTTACAGAACACAATTCTGTAATTTTTTAGGGCGATTATATATTTTTGTAGTTTTCTTTTAAAAAAATATTATTTTAAAAAAATTCCTAGTGCTTTAACCTGATGTGTTGAGCTTTTATTGGGCCGTTACTCTTCGTTTTGGAACCCAACTTGTCGCGCAGCTTATAGCGAAATCGACCGGCCCAGTTCAGTGCAGCAAACTGCCCCCGTCTCCTCCTCGTCACCGGCGGCTGGCGCCGCCGCCTCAAGCGAGGAAGAATTCGCGGGAAGGAGACGATTCGACGAGAGGGAGGAAGAGGAGAAGTGGAGAAAGGCGAGCTGTTCTCGATCGCGACCCTCGGTGTTCTTCTCTCCGCGGCCGTGCTGTAGCTGTAAGTCCCGTCGCTACTTTGCCCTGTCGTGCTCTTGTCATCTCTTCTCCAGTGGAATCGTTCTTGGTCAAGTTCAGTTTGGTAGCTAAGTGAGGAGAATGAAACGGGACAGTGTTGTGTTTCTTGCGGTTAGAGAGAGGCGCGGCGGCAGGAGCGCGCGGAGGAGCTGCCTCCCGTCGTAGGAGGCCTGAACAGCCTCGGAGTAGGATTACTCGTCACCATTCCGGCGGCGAGTCCGAATCGGATTCCGATTGTGCTCCGTTCCGCTGCTCGTCGGAGGAGTGGCAGCGGAGGCGGCATTTGCTCGAACGAGTGGCGGCCAAACGACTCTTGGTGGGTTGTTGCATAAGTGTAATACAAGGTAATTGAAGGTCTCTTTTGAAAACCTACATGTGGCTCTTCCGTCAATGCCGATCTAGAGGTGCTGGTAGACCCATTACGGATAGCGAATTTTCATCGCGATCCGATTTGAGGGGTACGTGACGAAATCTTCATCATATGGGGGATCCAAGGTAATTGCTGGTATATACTTGTTGCTCAATTACCAATTTGTTAGTAAGTTTGATATAGTATGGTATATACTCAATTAACAATTAATTCGTATGTTTGTAATAATGGAGAAACGAACTTTGCGTAATTATTTCATAAGCAATTTAAGTAGTACTGCCACAAGGTATCGGATGAGTGGCTGGATGATTTGTTGGTATGATACACCGAGCGAGTCTATTGATGGTGACATAATCATAAGATCCTTCCAAGGCAAGAAATCTCGCAGAATAAATTTGTCTCCTGAAAGTCGTGGTTAAAACTAGCGTCTTAGTGGCATGATTCTTTTATTTTGAATGTTCATGATTATTTAATTACAATTTGTTATTGTATCACTAATTTTTGATGTACATGTTGTTACCTATTGGAAACATATTTACATGTTTTAAGGATGCACTTTTCATTGACGAGGTATCTTATTGTATTTTTTTTTTGCTTTGCTTTTTATTCATATATGAATTTGATTGCACGAGAATACAAGATTATGTTTATTACCAATTAGTTTAGTCATTCGAGGCTTTGAGCTCACCCTTATTTTTCATTCTAGATTCGTAGCAGTGCGCCCGTGGTAGTGGCAGTGGAGCTTACACGTTCCGGCGGCAGGGTCGGCGTGGAAGGTGGAGCTTGCACGGAGGAGTTGGGGAGCCATCCAGCCAGCCAGCCATGCAGGCGTGCGAGCCGACGCCGTCTCGGATTATCCACCGCTCGTTCCTGCGAAGGCGCGTGCGCCTAGGCCTGGTAATAGGCTAGGACCCAGCCCAAGTCCTATCCTAACCTAAGAATTCTAATAGACAATCCAACCCTACCCTAATCCAACCAAATTTATTAGAACCTCACCCCCTCAAGTCCAACCTGGCCCGTTTCAGCCCTAAGGGTCGGCCTGCATGCTCCAGATTTGCTTTGGGGGGATAGGGGCAACCTTTCTCCACCCCTACTAGCCTTCCAAGATCCTCATCGGACTGACCCATCAAGCAACGCGCGTCCCACCCAATGCCACAGCCACGGCCACCGCCACCGCCACCGCCGCCGCCCAGCAGGCCCACGTCATGGTTGCAAGATCAGAACGCCCGCGCCTCCCGCCCGATCGAGAAAGCGCCAGACGCCGTTGCCGACGGCGGTAGGAGGGTTAACGGTCACCGTCGAGCACGGTGGCGCGAACCTCGAGGAGGTGGTCGCGCGCGTAGTCTTAACGACGAGACGGCGAGGTTCTTGCGGGTGCTTGAAGAGGAGGTGGGCCTCGGTGGGGTGGAGGTTGCCTTTTTGGGGTTGACGCGAGCGACAGTGGAGGCGTCGGCGGACTTCCAGCAGAGAGGGCGAGGGAGTGGAAGAGGAGGCCGAGAGGAGTCCAGCGAGAGCGGTTGCAGCGGAGGCGGGAGTGCAAGAGAGCCGGGTATTGGACGGAGGAGACTACTGGGGGGGTTGGGGAGAGGGATTAGGAGGAGAGGAGAAGCGGAGGAAGGGGTTGGTGGTTGGCCCGGCCGAGGCGGCTGGGCCGCAGCATAAGCGGCGTGAGGAGGTGGAGGTGGGCGGAGGACATGTTGAGGCGGTGGAGGCGCGAGGAGTGGCGACGGCAGAGAAAATTGAGGGCGTGGCCGACACAGTTGTTAACACATGTGAGTCATTGTTTCAATCCTAACTCAATCCTAACCCAACCCTGTTTAAAACCTACTCAACTCTATCCTAGCCCGTTTTGTTTTGGCCCATTTCATCCGATCCAAAGACAACTCATGCAAGGACCCAGCCCTCTTGGCCCTTTAAAGTCTGATCCATTATCAGGCCTACGTGCGCCTCCGATTCGAATGCCAATTGCTGTGCTCCGTGTCTCGTACGGTCGACTCCGCCTCGGATTCGGACAGAGGAGCGCGCATTCTCTTCCCGGCTGCTCTCCCCACTCCCCAGGCTCTCTGTATATATATTGATCCACACACCGCAGCACAGAAGAACGCACCATCACCTTCCAAGCCAATAGGCTAGCTTCGAGTTGAGACGTGGGAGCGGAGCACGAGCAGAGCAGCCACCCCAACCGACCAGCGAGCGAGCGTGCGTGCACACCGGCAGCATGGCGCTCGGCCTCCTGGCCTTCCTGGGCCTCGGCACGAGAAAGACGTCCAAGTCAAAGCGGAAGCAAACGGCGGCTCAGCAAGGAGTAGGGGCGCCCGTGGAGCAGCCCGCGCGCGCGCCGCATTCGCCCATTGGCTGATTGGTTCACCTAATGGCCGACATCGGCGTCTTAGCTTGCACGCCACCGTGAGTGCTTTCTGTTAGAGACTTTAGAGTTCGTCAGATACTAGTTCATCGTCTGAGCTAGCTGACGTGATTACTTCCTTTTGCACATTTGTTCGAGTTGTATCTTTTCGGTTTAAAAGATTGTACTGTATTTGTTTCGGATGTTCAATAGTTGAAATACGAGTGTAAACATTTGGTGCTCGTATGAATGTCTTACTTTGATTACCCCAGCTCATGTGGATCAATTCAAATCATACGTTTGCTCTAAAAATAGAACATATTGGGTGAGGATATGGAGTGGAGCGATTGATAATCTCATGCAATTGTTTGCTGTACTTTAATGAGGGTATTTGTAAGCAAAGCAAACAAAACAAGCTGCACCAAATAGTTATGTGCAGGCAACAGAAAGTTTTCTGATTTACAGTGATTAAATCACCCCATGGAATCATTTCTGACAACAAAACTGTTTACTTCTACGCTGTGAGACTTGTTAACCCGTGAAGAACAATACAAGTGCACCCTGCTCCACACATTTGATGGACTTTCCTAGTGACAAGTTAGTGCCAACTGATCCCATTGTGAAATACTTCTGTATTTCCTATAAATGTTCAAAACTCAGGGAGATGGTGTCTGTGCATTGGTCCATCACCAAATGGGCTCACAAGGTTTCTTTCATCAGGCAAACCGCCGCTTGTTTTCATGTGGTTCGTCTGAAAGAAGCAATCTAGGAAGCCTATCTCATTGTGGTACATCCTTGGTAGTTCATGTTACACAGTATACCCCTATATATACTTCCTATATGGAGAGGAATTAAGGGGGTGGAAATGAGGAATTCCGTAGAAATCGACTGGTGCTTTTGATTTTCCTGAAGACCTGAACCATTGGTGCTCCTAGATGAAACACACTATCAAGAGGGTTTCAGAAATGGCTACGCTGATGGCTTGGTATCAGGAAAGGAAGAGGGGAGAAAGGTTGGTCTAAAGATGGGTTTTCAGGTAGGCGAAGAACTGGGCTTCTATCAGAGCTGTTTAGATGTGTGGATCTTGGTAACTCGCATCGATCAGGGCGCATTTTTGGTTCGGGTAAAGAAGAACATTGAGCAAATGTGTGCATTGGTGAGCAGCTGCCCTATGTGTGATCCAGAGAATGAGCAAGTGCAAGACGTCTTGGAGAAAATAAGGCTGAAGTTCAGGATTATCATGGCAAGCTTAGGAGTAGGGGTGAAAACAGATCGGATACAGACGGATAATGGCTCTGTCATATTTGTTTTTATTATTATTTTTCCGGATGCGGATACAAATACAGATACCCCGGATACGAATACGGATGCGAATAATATCGAATACGAATCGAAACAAATACGGTCACGGATATTTTTTCAGAACATAAAAACCCCTTAAATTGCATACCAGAAATTAACGAAAATATATAACTAGTTTGTTTGATGCAAACATTCATGAATTGTTCATATTTTCAGCATCCAGAGTTACTTCATAGTCTTTGCAAACTACTTCTGAGCAAGTTTTATTGATCCTCTAGATATCAAGTACACCTTACCAACCTCAATTAGGTCATAAAACTAATCAAACACCGAATTGTAACATGTTGCACGAATTTCTCCACCATGTGAATCAAGGATTAGCGTATTTAACGACAATTATTACAATAAATAATTATTACAAACAGTTCATGCCCCCTCCACTTGTAAAAATCACAATGAGCATAGCACTGTTAGAGATATGTTAGAGATGGAGATAGGAATCATCGAATATTGTTGTACAAAAGACTTCTCAAAATTTTCTTAATGAATTTTGTTAATCATGCAAAATCGCTGTCCCAGTAAACCGTAATATCGAAGGTAAATTCTCTCTTGACTGCAACACTCAAGAAGCATGATGCACAGCTCCATCTCTTGACCAGGCTCGAGTTTAATTTTAAAAAGCTTGTGACCAGCTTCTTCAGAATCAACTTATGACATGATTGTCAAATGGGGAAATTTATTATTTGCCCTCTACTTAGATCCGTTTTCAGAATTTACCCCCTTTCCCGATGTAATACATTTTTTGCCCCTCATTTAGTCTGTTTCTTCGCTTTTTGCCCCTCATTTAGTATGTTTCTTCGCTTTTTGCCGTTTTCGCATTATTTTAATAATATTCAACTGTTTTCCCCATTTTGACCATGCGAAAATACAAGGGCCGAGGGGAGGTGCGAGAGAGGAGCAGCGAGAGCGGAAGGCAAGGATGGGCGGCCGGCCGAGCTAAAGGCGTGCCGAGGCGACGATTCTAAGCAAGTCCTCTCCCTTCTCCTCCTATCCAAATTTTGCTCGATTGAAATGGCGTCCTCGTCGGCAAAGAACGACGACGACGCTCGATCCGCCGAGAGCTCGAGACATCATCGACTACGATGATGAGGACGATGGCTTGGTCGTGGAGGGGAGCGACGAGGAGGAGGACCGGGACATGAGCAAGCGCATGTCCCACCTGTCCATCGAGGACTCCGACGGCGACGCCGACGACGAGGACGACGGGTACCTCCGCGGCGGCGACGAGGACGAGGACGAGGTGAAGTCCGATGTCAACGATGAGTATGGGAGCCTTGGTGGGCCGGCCTATTGAGTGCGCTGGGCTCAAGTTGTTTTGAAAATTTCGGATATCCGGATGTACTCTTATCCGGATAATCCAAATTCATATTCGTATCCATCGGATATCATGCCTACCATATTCGTTTCCGCAAAATTTGTGTATATACTTTATTTATATATGAAAAAGGGTATATATCAAAAATAAAGGGCCTCAATGAAATTTTTTCAATCAAGCCGCATTGGAGTATCTTATAATTGGTATTTAGGTATCCTGAAAATGATAAAGAAGTATAATATATTTGTTTAAGTGGTATATTCAAGTGGGAGTATGTACTCCAGGAGTATAAACGGGCATCCTATATATATATATATATATATATATATATATATATATATATATATATATATATATATATATATATATATATATATATATATATATATATGTATATATGTATATAGCCGGTTTTAAAGGCACAAGCAACCACTACTTGGAGATTTTATAGAGAATAGATCAGGAATGGAATGGTAGGACCCTAGGACGCAAGGGAGGAGAACTTGACCGACATGAACACAGTTATACAGACAAAGGTGAAATGAATGGCGAGAGGCAGGTGAAGATGTGTTGTAGTAGTTTTTGACTCATTTGGCAATCATAGACGGTTCCTTAGGACAAACCGTCTGTGATACATCAGCTATCACAAACAGTTTTATCCATAAACTATCTGTGATAGTCAACTATCACAGACGGTTCTGAGTTAATAACCGTTTGTGATAGCATGCATCACAAACAGTTCAAAAACCGTCTGTGATGACCTCATATCATTACTGACATATAAACTCAGATGGCTCACAAAACCGTCTGTGATGACCTTTTCGAACTATCTGTGATGACCTTTTCTGCAGTAGTGTACCCAGTTTCATGCAGTTTCATTAAGTTTCATGAAGTTTTGTTCCAAGTCTCATGAAGTTTCATATAGTTTCATGTTTTTTTGTCTAGGACAAGTTTTGAACAGTGACATCGTGTCTCATCAAGTTTCATATAGTTTCATAAGTTATTTTAGGACATGTTTCGTTAAATTTCATCAAGTATTATTGTTTCTCCATATTTTGTAGAACAAGTTTCACCCAGGTTTCATTAAGTTTCATTAAGTTACATGAAGTTTCATCCCAGTCTCATGAAGTTTCATAAACTTTATCTTTTTTTTTTGTCTAGAACAAGTTTTCAACAGTAACATTGTGTCTCATCAAGTTTCATATTCCAAGTTTCATGATGTTTCAATAAGTTTCATCAAAAAAATTTAAAAAGTCCGATTTTGGAACTAGAGTTTCAGCAAGTTTGACAGAAGTACCCATGCTGGTTGGCGTTAAAACATGAGGTGTCTTTAGGTTGGTTTCCTTCACCCCCATTTAGTCTAGCACTCCAGCTCCACTCCTGTGTTGCTCCTTCCATTGCCTTCTCTCGTCTCTCCCACACACATTTGGTGCTGCAGCAGGGAATAGGAGTAGGAAAGCTACCTTTGTGGACTGAAATCGGACGAATTGATGATTTTGCATGAACATGTGCAGAAACTGGATGTAGGAAGTGGGCTAAAAATGGCTTGAATGTAATAGCTAGTATGTCCAACATCGGGAAGTTGGAGCAGCATACTGCTTGCATGTGCACAGGAAGATGGTGTCTCCTGCTGCCTGCGTGTGCACGGGAGGATGGCTGGGAGTGGTGCTTCCGTGCCCATGGAAGGATGGCGTTGCCTGCAGCCTGCGTGTGCACAGGGGATGCGTCACTTGTTTCCTGCGTGAGGATGACGCAGAGGGGTTGAGGGGAGGGCAACGATGCAAAGGTGAGGGCGGTGCTATTGAGCATAGAGATGGGATGGAGAGGGCGGCGAGGCAGGTGCAGATGGCCTCGTCGGCTGGGATGTGGAGGAAGACTGGAAGAGCAGGTCTCAGGTGTGGAGTGGATAAAGTTGTGGTGGATATTAACATATATGGGGATCCAACAGTAGATTGCTATTTCGTTGGATTGGCTTTTAACGCTATAACGTTTTTTAGCTTTTCTCTTAAATTATAGTTGAGGCATAAATGGAGGAGCAGAGTTGGCAAACCAGTGCATATATACTTCATCCATGTAGTAAAAAAAATGACATCTTAAAATGTGTGCAGTCAAACTATTGCATATCCAACAACCTCACATATATCTCACCACACGACCAAGCCCTACTGTAATATCCTGTTTTCAATAAAATAAATACATAAATGATTTAGATTTTTAGATTAGAGGAATTAAGAGTTAGTAGTGGGGGGGAGAGAGAGAGGGTGGGCCGGCCCAAGGCCCAAGACCCAAAGCCGTGCTGATAAGAGACAGATGGGGGTGCTGACTGCACCTAGAAAACCCTAGCCTAGCTCCTCTAGCCGCTTGTCCAACTCCCTTGCGCCGCCTTTGCTCCTGCGCTAGTTCTTCTGTGTGGCAAAAATTCTTGCTGCAAGTCTGCATGGATAGCTTGTGCACCTACATGCAATGGCCTAGCCTCCTACGCCCAAGTATGTTTTTTTCCCTGTGCAAGCATGTCTCCTTGCATGTGCTGCTACCGCTTGCATCTAGCCCTTCATGAGCTGCCCTGCTGACCCCTATCTCCTGGACAACCCTGCTGCCCTACAATCTCATTTGCTAGCAGAGAGAGAGAGAGAGAGAGAGAGAGAGAGAGAGGAGAAGAGAACTTGTGCGCAAGATGATATTCTCGATTTTGGTGTCAGGTTGCGGTGCTACTGGGTGGCCAAGGAAAATAAGGAGGCACGGCAGGAAGGGGAAAGGAGAGGAAGGAAGGAGAAGGGAGGGAAGGGGAGAGTGCGTGTGCTAGGTTCATGATCGTCAGTGGATCGTCAAGGGTAACCGCTGTTCCCCCTTATTTAGATGCATAATTATTTGTGTTAGCAATGTCGGTAATTAGGCCTGTTCAGGATAGTTTGCGTTAGACAGATGTTTTGATGTAGTTAAGTGTGGATTCAGTTCTGGCTGTCTCCTAGAGTATTGTAGAGGACGTCTCTATCTTTCCGTGAAGTGCTAGAACGTATTATTTGGACCCCTGTAGCAGAAGTTATGATTTTATTAGTGGGACTGTTCTGCAGATTTGTTGGTTTTCTGTCAGGTTTTAGTAATCTGAGTTAATCAATTAGTTAAAGAGATAATTAGAGAATCTCAGTATACTGAAAGTCGTAGGTTAGTGTCCCAGCTTTCCAGAAAGCTCAAGAACGTGAGATTTAGACACTCGTAGCAAAAGTTATGGTATTTTTAGTGTACTGTCCAGAGGACCCAACGCGAATTTGACGTTTTGTTAACTAGCTCGGTAGGGGCAATAGATGGTAGATTCAGAAGAGCCCCTCAACTAGGTTTAGTTGGGAAATTTAATTACCTTTCCAGAAAGTCTAAGAACACCTTATTTGGACTTCTGTGCCAATAGATATGAATTTTTGATTATGACTGTCCACCGAGGGGACAGATTGACGTTTAGGAATTTGGGTCGGGGTCGAGTTAGACGCTTTTGCGAGTTCGTGGTTGTTGTTATATAGTTTGTTTTGGTCCACTACTGTTGTATTAGCGTGAGTTATAATAATTATTCAGGTGGTGGACTGGTCCCGGGGGCAGCACCTTCTGCACGTCCCTCGTTCTCTCGCGGTTAAGACAAGTATAATTATGGATATAATAGATATTATCGAATGGCATTGTTTGATAAATTCTATGAGTATTTGTGTTGTTTATGACTGTTATGGTGATATGATTGGTAATGTTCATGGTTCCCAGTGCTATGAGTTATGTGTTAATCATGGGTGTTTGAAAGTTATGAAGTCTATGATTATGAACTTTTGTAGTATGAATAGGTTATTCATATGCAATGTTGTTGCGGATGCGTGTTTGTATTAATTTGAGATTTCATACATATGCATCATGTTGGCTTATTGAAGTCTTGGTCATGTGATGACCAAGCAATTCTTGAGGTCCCCATCATGTTAATGACGGGTTAAAGGTCCCCATGCTTGTAAAGCATGGGCTTTAATCCCCATACTTGCGGAGTATGGGCAATGGTCCTCGTGCGGATGGCACGAGCATGGGTGTGCATCGACGGATCGCACTTTGCATTACCGTAAAATGCAAAGAGAAAGAGAAGGATAAAGATCATGTTGAGCATATTGCATAGCATGTGTGTGTAAAGTAACTGATATGTGATTTTGTGAAGTACAGTTGATGAGTTATATGCTTTTATGCTATTGATGCCATTTATTATATTTGCTGAGTCTTTGGACTCACCTCTTGTTGTTTGTTGTGTTTTAGGTACCTTTACGAGATCGGCATGCATGGGGGGAAAGAAGGATTAGTCTTGTTGCACTAACGCACGATCTATCACAATGGAATGAAAGGAAAATTAATTATTAGTTGAATGAACTATTTAGAGTATTCTTTATGATTATTGCTTGCTTGAAGTAAACTGTAATAAATGGATAGGTGTTTTTGGATGCTCATGATCTATATCTTAGTTGTTTAGTTGCTATGGATGTTTTAGTAATGAATAGCCAGTTTTGAATATGTCTTGATCATATTGCAAGTTGGATTACCTGTTTATGTTATATCTGTTTTGTTGGAACCTCCGGTATAGATAATTATACAAAGGAAGTTCTGTCGAAATTTTGTAAGGTGTTTTAGTTTAATTTTGATTAATTTATTTAATTTAGTAGTATTCCAGGCCTTTGTTTGGCTGGGGTGTTACACCTACCTGATAGCCGTCCGATCGCGCAGGCGACGCTCGCGCTTTCCTGATTCGGTCGGTGTGCTTCATGCGAGCGGGCTTCTCTCGCGTGACCGCGCGTCCGCTGGTGGGCCCGTTGCCACCCACGCCTCCACACCTTCGCGCGAACCGCATTCGCTACGCCTAGTGGGCCCCGTCTTCGGCGCTATGCGTGTGCGTGCCCATGCCAGGGACGCGGGTGATCTTCTAGTCATATTTATGATTTAGAAGCTGTGTCAACTGTCAAACGTTTAACAACCAAAATATCGCTCCTTTTGTGTCAGGAAGTAGTTAGTTGGCAACCTACGATATTTAAGGAGTGTTGGATTGGTGCCACATAAGCCATATTTGACTTTGTTACTTAGTGTTTGTTTCCGTTAAATAATGTAGTGGTCGCATAGAGACAACCAATCACAATACAATAGACAGTTCACAGAGAGATAACAGATGAAAACACAATACGGAGGAGCCTCTTTATTCATTGATAAATCTCTTTTGTGTACAAGTAGGTATTATTTATAGACTAAAACCCACCAGGAGCAGTTTTGGTATTATGCCTATCAACCCTTAATCTAGGGTTTCTTAACAGCTTCGTCGTCTAATTTGTGGCGTGCCATATTTTATTAGCATCACACCCGCATGTCATAGATATATTTTTTGCTAAATCTTACCACACATGTGATCAACAATTTGTTTGCCACAAAAACTGTGGCATACTACCCTTTTAGCAAAAAAAAAATGGCAACTCGAAGCAGGGAATTTCTGGCTCAAATGACATTGTTCCATCGTCGACTAACAAAACTAGCCGTTCGTTCGAAGCAAACGCAAAAATGTCACAGTGGAGTCGTGCGGATTTGTCACGTCGCAATTCCTGCTCCCATGGGTACAGAATCCCTCTCGTCCACCCCCTAGGGGCACTTCAGTACCATGTGGCACCTCTTCCGCCCCTCGTCCATGCCCCACGGGCAGGTTGAGCCTCGGCAGTCCCCACTTGATTTTTTTAAACCTAATTGCTACTTTCGGCACCCAGATTTGCACTGGCCCCCGCGTGCGCGAAAAACCCGGCGGATCGCATGGGTGTAAAACCCGGCGATTCTGTCCCTTCACTTCGCACACGGCTATAAAACCGAGCTATGCGCTCTCATTCCCGCACACCAGAACCATTCCGCTCTGCGTAGAGAGAGGATTGATCGAGCGATAGGCAGCGTGATCGGCCGAAATTAATTGTGATTTCTCTACCGATTTGAGGGTGTTTAGAGAAGTGTTTAGCGGTCATTGTAGTAGAGTTAGTTCGACATCAATTGAAGATCTTGCGAGGAGGTAATTTCTCTCGTAGTTATGAGTTGTGTAGTTAGCGTTCAAGTATTTAGTCATAATTGAAATAGTTGTAATTAATAGTCGTATTTAATTAGTCGTATTTTATTTTGCAAATTAGTTAGTTGTATTTAATGAAGGCATAATTAATTAGTCGTGGTTAGTTAGTCGTAATTAATTTGTCGTAATTAAAATTCGTAACTAAAATAGTCATATTTGATTAACGTAATAATTTAGTCATAATTAATTAGGCTTCATTAAATTAGTCATTGTTAGTTTGCCGTATTTAATTATTTAAATAGTGCTAGTTAGTTATTTGTAATTTTTAGTCGTAATTAAATAGGCTTAATTAAATACTTCTAATTAAACAGTCATCAATAATTAATCGTAATTAATTAATCATAATTAGGCCCTATTTAGTACAACTCCTACTCCTAGCTTCTCATTTGGATCTCGTGGAGCAGTACCAAACACCCAGCTTCTCAGAACCACCAGATTCTGCTTCTCGTGAGGAGTTGTCTCGAAAATGAACTAGCAAGGAGAAGCAGCCTTCCTGTAGATTCTCGTGGGAATCCAACCTTGCAGAAACGAAACTACCCCCTTGAAGTTCATAGTTATTACCCACAAATGCCATGAACTACCCTGTCTCATCCCACCGCGCAACACCCCTCTCCTCCCCCCTGAGCGAACCGGTTCGCATTCCCCTCGTATCGTCATCTCCAACTGCTCTCACGACGGACGATTTTCCGCGTGCACCGCCTCTGGTCCCTGTGTGCACCCCCGCCGGTCCTCCACTGCGCCGCCGCTGACCTCGAAAACCCATGAAGAAAAGGAATCCAATGTTGCATCAAGGCGTTCCAAATGATGCATTGGCTCATTGGCATTTTCACCGGGCAACAAGGGTGTTGCCAATGCAGTTTGGGAGCTTTGAGTTGGCATTTTTTTCATGCTTCTATGAATTTGTGAATGTTTTGTTTGGTTTCATGCTTCTGTGAATTTGTCAAATTTTTTTCATGCTTCTGTGTATATATATGTGATTATGTGTATATCTGTGAATGGAATGATACAAGCCGTGAATGCATTGAATGCTAGTATGATAGTATACTCATTTTGTTTGGTTGAACACTATAAACAGTTTCATGTTAGTGTTTGGTTGTCATTTCCCCCGATCTCATTCCCTGTTCGATCTTCCAGGTGGATCAGAGTGTGATCTCAGCCACAGTATTGTGAGCAGACGAACAAGTAGAACAAATCCTTGAGAGAAGATGAGTATACAGTTCAAGAAATTAAAGGTACCCACTTTTAACTAGTCATTAATAATTAACCTTAATTAAATAGTCCTAATTAGTTAGGCTTAAGTAAATAGTACAAATTAATTAGTCATCAATAATTAACCTAGTCGTAATTACGTAGTTGTAATTAATTAGTCATTGTTAGTTAGTCGTAATTAACGAGTCCTATAGTTTCTTTGCATAGTTTTGTTGCACTTAATACCCCAAAGAAGTCGTTATTGAATGCAACTTACTGTACAAAAAATAACCACATTACTCGACCTAAGCAAAATAACGACTTCGGGTGCAGTGCTCCTGGAGTCCGGATAAGAGTGCAGTATGCCTGGGTCCGGACGAGAGGGATTCTGTGCCCCTAGGTGCCGAAATTACGACGTGACGGATTCACATGACTCCGTTGTGACATTTTTGACGGCTAGTTTTAAAATTCTACTATGCAACAGTATCATTTTAGGAGGAAAAAAACTCGGCTGCCAGACTAGTCGAAAACTTCTGCGGTGGCACGTGGCCGGAGCATGCCCGAACCGCCGGACGCGCACCGAGACCCCCTTCGTCAACGGCGCATTGCCGCCGCCCCTCACGTGCCACCACGTCACCACTCCCTGTGCCACGCAGTCGGTAAGCGACACGTCTCGCGTCACTCGTCAGCGTCGGTCGTTTTCTCCGCTTGCAATTTCGCGACACGCACACCTCGTCTCTTCCCCGCCTCCGCCTCCTCGCGATGGCTTCGTCGCCGCCGGTGGTAGTCTTCGCGGTCAACGGCGAGCGCGTCGACCTCCGCGACGGCGCCGACAGCCCCGGCACCACCCTCCTCGAGTTCCTCCGCTCCCGCACCCGATTCACCGGCCCCAAGCTCGGCTGCGGCGAAGGCACTCGAACCCAACCCCTCCTCCTCAACTCCTTCCATTCGATTTCGATGCGTGCGAGATTGGAGCTTAATGAACGCGATTTCGATTTTTTGCAGGTGGCTGCGGCGCGTGCGTGGTGCTGCTCTCCACCTACGACGTGGCGGCCGACGAGGTGACGCACGCCGCGGTCAGCTCGTGCCTGACCCTCGTTCATGGCCTCCACCACCGCGCGGTCACCACCACCGAGGGGCTCGGGAACAGCCGGGATGGCCTCCACGCCGTGCACGCGCGGCTCGCGGGATTCCACGCCTCGCAGTGCGGGTACTGCACGCCCGGCATGTGCATGTCCCTCGCCGCCGCGCTCACGAGCGTGGAGGCCGGTGCGAGGCCGGAGCCGCCGGAGGGGTTCTCGAGGCTCACGTTGACCGAGGCGGAGCGGGCAGTGGCCGGGAACCTGTGCCGCTGCACGGGGTACCGCCCGATCGCCGACGCGTGCAAGAGCTTCGCAGCGGACGTGGATTTGGAGGATTTGGGGCTCAACTCCTTCTGGAAAAAGGGAGACGCGGCCGTCTCCAAATTGCCGCCGTACAAGGAGGGGAGCATTGGTACCTTCCCGGAGTTTCTGAAGGATGAGATCAGAGCTTCCTTGGGGATTGATAGGTGTACGTCGGCGGCATTGGCGGCGAGTGGGAGCTCTTGGCAACGACCTCGGAGTGTGGAGGACTACTATAAGCTGATAGGTTCTGGGTCGTTTGATGAAAGTAGTACAAAGGTGGTTGTGGGCAACACATCTTCAGGTGTTTACAGGGAGGCAGAGGTGTATGATAGGTATATTGACCTGAGAGCCATCCCAGAGTTGAATTCAGTTAGCAAGGATGCTGAGGGTGTTGAAATTGGGGCTGCGATATTGATTTCTCGGGTTATTGAGATTTTAAGAGGAGAAGGTGATGACTGCAAAGATGTGGTCTTTGGTAAGATTGCTGATCACATGGAAAAGGTGGCTTCTCATTTTGTCCGGAACATGGCCAGCTTGGGTGGAAATCTGGTAATGGCGCAAAGGGACGAGTTTGCCTCTGATATTGCAACGATTCTTCTTGCTGCTGGTTCGTTGGTGTGCATCCAGGTATCATCAGAAAAGTTGAATATCACGTTGGAGGAATTCCTTGAGATGCCACCATGTGATTACAATACACTGCTCTTAAGCATTTACATTCCTCATTGTACTCCCAACGGTGTCTCATCAAGTGCTGGGACTGTACATACGGCAAGAGATAAAACGGGAAGTTCTCTGCTATTTGAGACGTACCGAGCTGCTCCGCGCCCTCTTGGAAATGCAGTTTCTTACCTTAACTCTGCTTTCTTGGCTCAAGTCTCTTCAGATGAAACTTCAGGAAGCTTGATGTTGGAAAAGCTATGCTTGGCTTTTGGTGCATATGGAACCCAACATGCTATCAGGGCTAGGAATGTTGAGAAATTCTTAGTGGGTAAACCCATTACTGCATCAGTCCTACTTGAAGCATGTAAAGTTCTCAAGAAAACTATTGTTCCAAAAGAAGGCACAACGCATGCTGCTTATAGATCAAGCTTGGCAGTTGCCTTTCTGTTTAGTTTTCTCTACCCTGTAACCAAAGGAACCTTGAAGCCTGTAAAGGCAGTCCGTCTGAATGGCTGTGTAACTTCTGATACCAATGGAAATCCAAATTGTGGACCCAATGCAAACATTGATGTTTCACTTAAGGAGATCGATAATGTGAAATCTGATTTGTATAGCAATGATCACATACTTCAATCCTGCAAACAGGTTGTTGAAATCAATAAAGACTATCTCCCAGTTGGCATACCAACCAAGAAAGTTGGAGCAGAACTCCAAGCCTCTGGTACGCACTATACCAAAAAAAAATCATTGTCGATCTTTAATCTTTGTTGGAATAACATTGGTGGTTAGTTAGCAACAGTATTATGTAGCATTTTATGTTTCTTGCTTGTGTTATTTAATGGCGTGCTTTATCTCCCTTTGTTCCAGTTCGCATTATGTATGAAATGATGACTCATGAGTCGTTTCTTAACATTTCTTTTCAAGTTTTAGTTATGCGACCTTTTTAATCAGTGGCAGTGATTTTCATCATCTGATCTTTTAGAAAGTAAACTAAAATGCTGATAACATAACCAATATATATAGGTGAGGCTGTATATGTGGATGACATCCCTTCTCCAAAGGACTGCCTCTACGGAGCATTTATATATAGCACAAAACCTTTAGCTCATGTGAAGAGCATAGAACTCGTGCCTTCTCTCGAGCAGCTAAAAACTGTGGCTGTTGTCACTGTTAAGGATATTCCAAAAGGAGGCGGCAATGTAGGGGCCAACACTATATTTGGACCTGAACCACTGTTTGGTGATCCACTTACTCAGTGTGCTGGGGAACCTCTTGGTGTTGTGGTAAGGATTTTGCACTGACGATTTGGATTTTAAGAAATTTGCAATATTTCATTTCCTTTAGTCATGCAATTAGTGAAGGTTTTAGCATTTTAGATTGCAGAAACACAAAGATTTGCCAATATAGCTGCCAAACGAGCTGTAGTGAACTACAGCATAGAAAATTTGGATACTCCAGTTTTATCGATAGAGGAGGCAGTCAGAAGATGCAGTTATTTTGAAATCCCACCATTTCTTCTTCCCCAAAAGATTGGCGATTTCTCAAAAGGGATGGCAGAAGCGGATCAGAAAATCCACTCAGCTGAGGTACACTTCCTGCATAGTTTCTATGCTGTTTCTAAGTTAAGAATCTTTCTGAGAGCCATCCAAAGTCTGTGGATGAATTGATTTTAATGTAAAGTAGAAAGGGTATGAGCTTGAACTTGCTCTAGGTGTTTGGCCCCATGTAGGGTGGAATATGACAAACCTGTAATATAATATTTGGTACTTTTGTGCTGAGTCGCCATTAATGCCTAAAGTGATTTACATTTAGCAGAAGTTGTGGAGTGGGCGTCCCTTTTATGCCCCTTTTCTTTTGATTTGCTTCTGCCCTACCTTGGCTGACCTTTCTATCTCATATTTGACTCTGTTTCTAATTATTCAACAACTGACATATCATGGCCCCCCTTGGTAGTTCTGTTTGTGGCTAGTCCTTTTTGATATATCTTTAGTTTTGCCATATTGTGCTACAGCTGACAAACACTTTTATGCAGGTGAAGCTTAATTCACAGTATTACTTTTACATGGAAACACAAACTGCTCTAGCCGTACCTGATGAGGATAACTGCATGGTAGTGTATAGCTCAAGCCAATGCCCTGAGACAGCACAAAATGTCATTGCAAAATGCCTCGGTTTACCTTGTCACAATGTTCGTGTTATTACTAGAAGAGTTGGTGGTGGCTTTGGAGGAAAAGCTGTAAGATCATTACCTGTAAGTTTCAGTACTCAATACCATCATGATTTACAGCATTTTATGGTTAAAATGCTGCAAACTAGGTTTTCTTTTGATCAGTCTATCTTTTCCATTTTATCATTGCATGTTCAAGCCTATTATGTTTGCCGAGTCATTCGTGCCCTTTAAAATACAGAACTTTTCATCGTGAAGACAAAAACGATGAAAGTTTGAGTGCCCAAATAAGAAAAAAAAACTATTTGCACGTATGGCCACCTTATAAGCATATAGATTTGTTTAGTCCATAGACCCACTTAAACTTTGTCAACTTCACTGCTTCATGAGCATTTTGTTAGGTTAGCAATTAAAGGAACAGAACACTTATTACATGTGTGTTAATTATAGGTGGCGACCGCTTGTGCCCTTGCAGCATTTAAGTTGCATCGTCCTGTTCGAATGTATCTTGATCGCAAGACTGACATCATAATGACTGGAGGTCGGCATCCCATGAAAATATGCTATTCCATAGGATTCACATCAGATGGAAAGATCACAGCACTGCATATAGATTTGTTTATAAATGCAGGAATGACCAAGGATGTTAGTCTAATAATTCCTCATAATTTCATAGAGGCACTGAAAAAATATAATTGGGGTGCCTTTTCCTATGATGCAAAGGTCTGCAAAACAAACATTGCAACAAGGTCTGCAATGCGGGGCCCTGGAGAAGTGCAGGGTTCTTATGTTGCTGAAGCTATTATTGAGCATGTTGCTTCTGCTCTCTCTACTGATGCTAATTTGGTCAGACAGAGAAATCTTCACACGGTGGAGAGCCTTGCTTTGTTTTACAGTGAGTGCATGGAAGATGCCTTGGGGTATACACTTCCCTCTATCTGCAATCAATTGACTGCATCAGCAAACTACCAGCATCATATGGAAATGATCCAGTCCTTCAACAAAAGCAACAAATGGAAAAAACGGGGCATTTCTTTTGTTCCAATAGTGCACAAAGTATTATCTCGACCAACACCTGGAAAAGTGTCCATTCTTAATGATGGATCCATTGCTGTTGAAGTTGGAGGCATTGAGTTAGGCCAGGGGCTTTGGACAAAAGTGAAGCAGATGGCAGCATTTAGTCTTGGACAGCTGTGGGCTGATAAAAGTCAAGACCTGTTGGAAAGAGTAAGAGTTATTCAAGCGGATACGATAAGTGTGGTACAGGGAGGGTGGACCACAGGGAGTACCACATCAGAATCTAGCTGTGAAGCAGTTCGACATGCCTGCAATATCATGGTGGACAGGCTGAAATCACTCAAGGATCAATTGCAAGAAAAGCAAGGCAAAGTTTCATGGGATGAACTAATTTCCCAGGTAATTAATGACTTCAGTTTTTAGCAACTACTGTCAGAATGATATTGTGTAATGTGTTATTTCTCTTACAAAAATTAGCCATGCTCAGGTAGTTGTGCATCGCCTGCTGCTATCAGTACAGATGTTATTGCATCAATAATGTATTCAATGATCTTACTATGTTGCGATGTTTCAATGTGCAGGCACAAATGGTTGGTGTAGATTTATCAGCAAGAGAATACTACGTTCCTGGGGCTTCTAGTTCCTATCTAAACTATGGAGCTGCTACCAGTGAGGTATCCTTACTTTACTCAAAGTTTCAGATACACTGTTTTGGATAATAGATAGTACAAAATTGAAATATGCACGCCTTTACATCAAGATATTCATATTGGGTATTGCAGGTAGAGATTGATCTTCTCACTGGAGCCACCACAATTTTGCGTAGTGATCTTATATATGACTGTGGCCAGAGCTTAAATCCTGCTGTGGACTTGGGGCAGGTGGGTGTTATGTATCTCACTACTGGTGTCTTCACTTTTGAAAGCCGCAATTCCCTTTTTCCTTTCATTTTTTGATGAATAATTGGTCAGTCAGAAGTGTAAGCCAGCTTTACTGTCTTCTTGTCATTTCAGATAGCAGGTCAGGAATTAATAATACTGTATTACACTTGAAAATTACAATATAGTTTCAAGGGCTGAAGTGATAAGATATTTACTTTTTTATGCTATCTTCTATTGATTTACTGCCTGGTGCTTAATTTTGGCACTGGTTCTTCATTTCTTTTCAGTAAGTTCAAAGTCGTGTTCATACAGAAATAGACAAAGAACCCCATTTCATTATTGGAGTGTTTACTTCCATACAAAAAATAATATCTTCTGCTGTTGTCCTAAAATGGGACCTCTTTTTGTTAGCTTGATCCATTGCTTTTTCAGGTGGAAGGGGCCTATGTTCAGGGGATTGGTTATTTCATGAGCGAGGAGTATGTGACCAACTCGGATGGGTTGGTTGTCTCGGATGGGACTTGGACGTACAAGATCCCAACTGTGGACACCATCCCTAAACAGTTCAATGTTGAGCTACTTAACAGTGGATTCCACAAGAACCGTGTGCTCTC
The DNA here is from genome assembly GCA_036346405.1 of Phyllostachys edulis. Classification (NCBI taxonomy): domain Eukaryota; kingdom Viridiplantae; phylum Streptophyta; class Magnoliopsida; order Poales; family Poaceae; genus Phyllostachys; species Phyllostachys edulis. The sequence continues at coordinate 30,757,053 of CM070557.1, forward strand.
TTCAAAAGGTATTCAAATTTTTAACTGGTTGGACATCTATGAACATGTACCAAACCAGCTAGTTCTATTTTGCTTTCTAGGCTGCGGCAGGGCTAATATGCTATAAGTTCAAAAACAAATCATAAAATTGTTTGATTATTTTTCCATTATTTATACATGCATTATGGGTTTGTCTGGAGTTTTGTATCTGTGCATAACCACATAAAATTTTCCTTAAATTTCTGTGTCACTGACAACAATCCTTCGTTGCAGCGTCTGGGGAGCCACCTTTGCTTCTTGCAGCTTCAGTGCACTGTGCGACAAGAGAAGCAATTAGAGCAGCAAGGAAGGAACTCCACTGCTCTGGGGCTGGATCTTCACCTTCCTTTTTTGATCTGGAAGTTCCCGCCATCATGCCCGTGGTGAAGGAGCTGTGCGGCTTGTACAATGTGGAGAAGTATTTGGAGAGTCTTCTGTGTTCCAAATAAACAGCCAATTAATCCTCTCAGTTAGCACCTGTTTTCCACAGTCGCTTGGCAATGTAAATCACAATGATAAGTTGATGACATTACCAATAGGTTCAATATTTTTCGAAGTTTTCAACTAGGAAGACAGCTTATAGCGGTGGATACTTTACCAACCAACCAGTACAAGTCAAGAGGATAAATCGCTTCGGAAGAAAAGCCAGCTCTATTCCTAAATCGAGCGCAGGAGCCTAGTGGCACCGAGACGGACGGAGACGAAGGAAACCTCAAGAGAAGTGAAATCAATCCCAATTCCCAAACCCTAGCTGCCTCCTACTCTGATCTCGGTGTATGGCGATGCGCGGCCTGGTCACGAGGATGCGGAACCCCGCGGCTGCTGCTCTCCGTCGGCCGTTGGGCCCCTGTATGTCGCCGGCGGCGGGCTCTCAGTTTTTTGGCACCCTCCCCAGTCAGGTTCACCTCCCGTCTCCCGCTCAGGAATCAGTATTCAGAGTAGAACTAGCGCTGCTGTTGCATACATCTCCCGTATTTGATGCACGCTAACTTGGGCACTTGCGATCCTGTGAAGATGGACCAATCAATCAACCATCTCGTTGAATGACCAACCTGCGCAATTACGCCAATTTAGCTTAGAAATATGTGTTCCTGTTTGGATCCTCCGAAATAGTGACTTCTTGTCGGGCTAATTCAGCACTCCCTCTGTTTTTAAATATATGATGTTTGACCAAGCGTGCAGTCAAATTTATATAACTTTGATCATCATTTTTCATATGATTTTGTTAGTAAAAATTACAAAATTACTATATTATGAAAATATTTATCATGACAAATCTAATAATACTATTCACTCATGATCAATCTAAATAGTTTTTCATATATTATTAGTCAAAGTTAGATAAGTTTGACTGTACGCTTAGTCAAACGTCATGTATTTAAAAATGGAGGGAGTAATTTGGGTGTTTTGGGTTGAGCTTAGAGGTTGAAGGAATTAGGCCGGGGCGCCGGACGGAGATTTACCTTATTTAAACGCTGCGGCTGGATTGTGTTGTTGTTTGAACGGTACAGCAATGTTGAAGATCTATTACTATTAGGTTACATAGAGTGCAACAGAAGTAACTTGGCATTAGATACAGAAAAGATCATCAGTGCATGAAAGTAATGCTGTTTACATAGTCTATACATTGGTACACTTGTACGTCAGGCTAGTTCATAACAGATAGATGCCTTTGGCCAAAAGACTACGGACCTGTTTGGATTGTGACACAGTTGGTTATACCAAAATTTTGGTATTGCCAAAATCAAGATAATACCAAAATCCGGACAAAAAATAGTATTTAGATCGTAGCCTTACCAATTCATTGGGCAATGCTAAAATTGATGTATTTGGATTGCAGTCATACCAAAATATACCAAAATTGTGAGAGTGACACGTGGGTCCCATATGATATCAATTTTTTCCTCTAAAATATGTCAACATGGATTTGTTTTGTTGATAAAAGACAAGGAATACAACGGTTCAAATGGATCACAAATCGGATATTCGGTTTAGAAAATATAGTCATTTGAAAGTGATTAATCCATCTAACAATGCATTTAATATAACTATTTGCATCCAACCAAAAGTTGACACGACATCAACTTTGGCTGCCAAGCCAAAATTTTGGCCAACCTTTTGGCCGCCGGAGAGCTGCCAGAATTGGCTTTGAAAAATTTGGCTTTACCAAAAAATTTATGAGCAAAGCCAACTTTTGATATTGAACCAAATAATTGCCAAATTTGCAGAGTATTATCAAATGTTGGTAAGGTTTTTGTTGGCTTCAAACCAAACAGGCCCAACAGCATACAGCAGTGGTTATAACTGCTATGTATCAGGTTGCACATTTTAAACACGCACATTTGTCATTTTTCGTTGTGGTCGAACCTTGCTCCATTGAAGGCGTGACAGGGCGAGCTGTTTTCTTTTCTTATATGCACTGACATCTCCACTAATACAAAGAATGACCTGCATTGTGAGTAAAATCGGAATAAGAATGGCTTTCAGTTGGCTCTGCACCAATAGGAGATCTTTATGCATCCTTGATGGTTGATTGCCAAAGCATGGCTAATTAAAGTGGCTGTTAGGACTTGGTGACTTCGGCCTTCCAAAAATCCACACACACAAACAGTGCAGATATCAATTCTCAAACTCTTTCATATGAAACATATGATTCAAAATCTATGTACTAATCATCTAAATTTATGGGATAATTGTTGTAGGTGTAAAAACCAAACACAAGCGAGGGGTAGACGTCGGCCGTCTGACGAGCCATCATCCACGAGAGTAAAAAATGACACAAGGATTTATACGGGTTCAGGGGTCCGAGAGGACTGCTCTACTCCTGTCGGGGGCCTACAGGGGGTTACCTCTGGAGAGGAAGCCCCCGAGGGCTCACCAATTTGAACACGCTTTTTTATTGCTCCAGAAAGCCCTCATTGAATGAGGGATACATAGGGTATTTATAGACTCTAGGACCTGTACAAATGACCAAAGTACCTTTTTGGGTGATAACTACCCTATGAGTACAAATGAGAGGTATTACATTCTTTTATGAGTATAACTGTATTTCTTGGACTTGTACGCGTGTCAGATACAAAGCAGGGCTTCGTTAATATGAGGGATACAACTGGCCCTTATAAGACAATTACATTAGAGTGGTCCCGCTAAATGATGATTTATTCTTCTAATAGTAGCCTTCTGCTTTTTTGTATTTTGGTGGAACGTAAAGAGGCAGTCTTGAATTACCTTTTTTTAAATGTCTTTCATAACCAAGTACTTTGTACAGATCTTTTGAGGTGGGCTGAGTCTCCATCCCTTGCTTCGAATAACCGCCATATGGGATGACCAGACCGAGTAGACGGAACTGGAGGCCGAGCCCACGCGGCTCGAATAGAGGGGTGCATACGAGCTATTTTTCTCGGTCACAGATCCTCAACTGAATGATTCCAGAGATCAACCCAAGTGGCGCCTTCTCACTGCCTTGAAAAAGCCTGAGTCATTGACCGAGGCCCCACACCACGTGCAAAAAAGGAGAAGCAAAAAGTGCACATCCCTTTTCTTCCTTCCATTGCTTGTTCTTCCCCATGGAGCTTGCTCTCCAGTCTCCACCGAGGCTTCCCATGGCGCCCTTCCCTTCTAGCGTCGCCCCGGCTCCTGGCGCGCCCGGCTCGGCCCTTCATGGCGTCGCCGCCGCTGGCGTCTCTCGATCGTGCGCGTGTGCCCGGAATACGGCGACCAGCTCGCTCGCACACACGGACGCATGCGAGGCCACACTACCGCAAGCCCCAAGTAGTCCCCGCCCGGCAATGTCGGCGCACCTCCCACCGCTCCATGGGCCCAACACCGCGCTCACCGCCGGGGACGCCAAGAAGACCCACATCGGTGGCGACCCCAAGAAGCTCTCCTCCTGCTGCTGCGGCGGTGGCCACCACCTCCCCAAGAAGCCCGGCGGCGGCCCCTCCGCTGGGAAGCTCGCGCTCGCGTCCATCCTCGGCGTCATCGTGCTCATTGCCGTCGACGTGTCCCTCACCAGCGGGCGCGCACCGCTGGCTGCGGCACCAGTACCGGCATTATCTCGGCGGCGGCCGCGCCAAGAACGCTTCACTTTCTTGGCTCTCCGTGCCAGACCCCTTCAACTTCACCGAAGACCTCCTGGCGCGGTGGCTCACGCCTGGGGGTTCGCCATGCCGCGACTCGCGCACGGCCAACATCTCCATCCCGGTTCTTGACGACGCCGCGGCGCCGGGCTTAGTGAGAAAGTTGGGCACCGCCAAGATCCACAAGTTCACATTCTGGGCGCTGGACGACGCCGGGCAGCGGCGCTGCATCGGCAGGGACTTCCTCAAGATTGATCTCTCCGGGAACGCGTGGAAATCGCGGCCCCCCGTCGTGGACCACGCACAGCGCCTGTGGCTTGTGCGGCTCGCCCGGCCTTTGGCCGCTTGCCTCGTGAGGGTGCCAGCGCGAGGGCCTAGGCCACATGGGCACGTGAGGGCGTCAGCGCGAGGGCGTGGGCGCTAGGGCGTGGGGCGCGCAAGGATGCGCGAGGGCTCGGGCACGAGGGTACGGGCGCGAGGGCGTAATGCGAGGGCGCGGCGCACAAGGCACGGCGCGGCGCGGACACGAGGTGTCACCACGAGGGCACGTGAGGCGCGACGAGGGCTCGAGCCCAGCGCGGGCGCGGGCGCGCGAGGGCACATGAGGGCGCGCAAGGGTGTCGGAGCGAGGGCATGCGAGGGTGCGAGCATGAGAGGGCTCGAGCGCACAAGGCACGCGGGGCGCACAGGGCACGTGGGGTGCGTGGGGCGTAGCCGCATAGGGCACGCGGGGTGCGCAGGGCGCACGGGCGCACAAGGCACGAGGGGTGCGTGGGCAATCCGGAGATTTTATCATACGCATACGCACCCGGGCGCACGCGCAGAAACTTTGACCCCAAAAACGTCGTTTAGGGCCCCAAAACGGGCCCGCAAACCGAGAAAAATTCAAGTTTCTCAGAATTCGCTCAAAATTGACAAAGCCCTTTTACAAGTGATTCTAAGGTTCCCCGTGAAGACGGCATCCTTTTTCGAACTTCTGAACTCCGTGCGTGTCGTTCTCTAGTTCTGCCGCGCCGTGCTTTCGTTTGTGTTCCAAGCTCGCGTCTCTAGTACGGTCTAGCCTAGGACCAGCACTAACCGGCGTTGAACGATTTTTCAGCTTGTATTCTCTGATTTGATTATTGCTACTCCTTGCTACCATACTTAAGTCTGCCTAGCTCCACAGCATCATTACACCCGTGTAGGCTACCTTCACTTGCAATCACTCCATTCAATCTTTGACGACTAGTTTGACGCCGACATCGGTGTGCTGATCACTACCTGTTGCTTGGTAAGAATTGGGTAAGAGTTTTAGTGAAGTTTGAGTGTCCGAGTGATTTTCAGCCCCACATATTAGTAGTATTAGGGACATGTTACTTTTACCTTCATTCTTTGTTTGCTATGGCCATGTTAGGTGTACAAGGAATTGAAGAAGAGGGGATCCTCACCCCACGGACAAGAGGGCTACGACAACACTTTGCAAAGATGGTCAACGAACGCTGTGAGCAACTGGAGAACACTCACGATGAGACCATTTCAAGACTCAATGGAGTAGAAGCTGGCCAAGCTGAGTTGAACGTGAAGCTTGACGCCATCTTAGCACGTTTGGAGGGGCTAGGCCGAGCCCCTCCACCTCCGCCTGCGGCACCCCTTCGTGCTGCTCCCGCTACTACCGGCACTTTCGGCCATCACCGCCAAGCTTCCATAGCCAACAATGTTTCCTCATCGGCTGTGGAAGAAGAAGAAGAAGAAGAAGACGAGAATAATTTTGCTGATACCGAGGACGGGGACCTCAACTTCAACAACGATCGTGATCACCGTCGATGTCGTTTCAATAGACAAGGTATGGGACGTGATCCACCACAATAGGAGGTACGTGACCGTGATGATGCTTTTTCTAAAATTAAATTTACTATGCCTCCGTTTGCTGGTAAATATGATCCTAATGTGCATCTCACTTGGGAGCTAGAAGTAGAACGAAAATTTAATTGCCATGATTTCCTTGAGAATAGGAGGGTTAGAGCTGCTACTAGTGAGTTTACAGACTTTGCTTGCGTATGGTGGAGTGAATATTATCGTACTAATCCTAATAATGTACCTGCCACCTGGGAGGCTTTAAAAAGAGCTATGCGTCATCGTTTTGTTCCCTTATACTATGCTCGTGATTTGGTGCATAAATTGACCCATTTGAATCAAGGTAATAAAACTGTTGAGGAATACTATCAAGAATTACAAACTGATTTGCTTCGCTGTGGTATAGAGGAAACCAAAGATGCTAAAATAGATAGATTTTTAGGTGGGCTGAACAGTGAGATACAAGATATACTTGATTATAAGGATTACAATTCTATCACTCGCTTGTTTCACTTTGCTTGTAAGGCTGAACGAGAAGTGCAAGGACGTCATAACAGGCAACGGAGCAGCTCCGGAGGTATTTTTGTAGGTCATACAAGTCAATTTCAGACCCGAACTCCCGCTGCCACCTCCAATCGTGCTGCTGGCCCGGGCTCATCAAACAATTCCTGAGCATCCGAGGCAAGCAAAACAGCCCATTCGGCCCCCTGCATCGGGTGCATCTTCAGTGGCATCAACTGGACGAGCACGCGAGACTCAATGCCATCGCTGCAAGGGCTTTGGACACATGCAGAGGGACTGTCCTAGCAAGCGCGCCCTCTTGATCAAGGATAATAGTGAGTACACTTCCGCTAGTGACATAGAAGAATAACATACTTTGCTTGCTAACCCTATAGGAAATGACAACGATTTTGATCGTGAGGAGGAACAAATCAGCGTTGATCTCGCGGATAAGTACTTGAGCATCATCGCACAACGTGTACTTAGCGCCCAAATGGAGCGTGCCGAGCAGAATCAGCACCACAACTTGTTTCAAACAAAATTCGTCGTCAAGGGCCGCTCGTGCCGTGTGATCATCGACGGGGGGAGCTGCAATAATTTGGTAAGCATAGACATGGTCGAAAAGCTTTGCTTGGCCACTCAACAACACCTCCGTCCCTACTACATCCAGTGGTTCAATAATTGCGGTAAGCTAAAGGTAACACACGTTGCGATAGTACATTTCTCCATGGGTTCATATCATGACTATGCTGAGTGTGACGTAGTACCTATGCAAGTTTGTTCTTTGCTGCTAGGAAGACCTTGGTAATATGATAGAGATGTTGTACATCATGGTCAGACCAATCGATATACTTTCACATTTAAAGGGAAGAAGATTAGCTTGCTACCCATATCACCTGAGGCTATTTTAAAAGATGAATTAGAGAGAGCTAAGTGTGATAAGACTAGTAGTAAAAGTGAAAATCAGATTGTTGCGAAGGACTTTGTCGATCAATCCAAGAAGGAACCTAGTGCTAAAAAAATGAAATTAAGTTAAAGGGTTCTATTCTGCTTGCAACCAAATCTGAAATCAGTACTTTGCAGCCCCATGACTCTGTGTGCTATGCTTTAGTATGCAAGGATGCTTTGTTTTCATTTGAGGATACGCCTCCATCCTTGCCTCCTGCTGTTGCTAACCTTTTGCAGGAATATGTTGATGTATTTCCGAAGGAGGTGCCACTGGGGCTTCCACCTATTCGAGGAATAGAGCACCAAATCGACTTGATTCTCGATGCCTCGCTGCCAAACCGTGCGCCGTATAGGACCAACCCGGAGGAAACGAAAGAAATTCAGCGCCAAGTACAAAAATTGCTCGACAAAGGTTATGTGGGCGAATCTCTTAGTCCTTGTGTTGTCCCTATGGTATTAGTTCTTAAGAAAAATGGTTCGTGGCATATGTGTGTAGATTGTAGAGCTATTAATAATATCACCATTCGTTATCGTCATCCTATTCCTAGGTTAGATGATATGCTTGATAAATTAAGTGGTTCTACTGTTTTCTCTAAAGTTGATTTGCGTAGTGGTTACCATCAAATTCGCATGAAGTTGGGAGATGAGTGGAAAACAACATTTAAAACTAAGTTCGGACTGTATGAGTGGTTAGTGATGCCTTTTGGTTTAACTAACGCACCTAACACTTTGATGAGATTAATGAACGAAGTTTTGCGTGCTTTCATTGGCAAGTTTGTGGTTGTATACTTCGATGATATATTGATTTACAGCAAGTCATTAGAGGAACATTTGGAGCATTTACGTACTGTTTTTAATGTTTTACGTGATGCACATTTATTTGGTAACCTAGAGAAGTATACCTTTTGCACCGATCGAGTATTGTTTCTCGGCTATGTTGTTACTTCACAGGGCATTGAAGTTGATCAAGCCAACATCATCGCTATACAGAGTTGGCCGCCTCCTAAAACGGTCACACAAGTGCGGAGTTTTCTCGGGCTCACTGGTTTCTATCGGTGTTTTGTTCGGGATTTCAGCACCACTGCTGCACCGATGAATGCGCTTACAAAGAAGGGTATTCCTTTTACTTGGGGCACTATACAGCAACAAGCTTTCGACGCTCTCAAAGATAAGTCGACACACGCCCCTTTGCTTCAACTTCCTGATTTCAGCAAGACTTTTGAATTAGAATGTGATGCTAGTGGCATAGGTCTTGGTAGTGTGTTAATCCAAGAAGGAAAACATGCTGCTTACTTTAGTGAAAAATTAAGTGGGCCTAGTTTGAACTATTCTACCTATGATAAAGAATTATATGCTCTAGTTTGAACTTTGGAAACATGGCAGCATTATTTATGGCCCAAATAGTTTGTAATACATTCTGATCATGAATCTTTGAAGCATATTCGAAGTCAAACCAACCTGAACTGTAGACATGCTAAGTGGGTTGAGTTTATTGAGTATTTCCCTTATGTCATTAAACATAAAAAGGGCAAAGAAAATGTAATAGCTGATGCATTGTCTAGGAGATATACCGCGCTTTCTGTGGATATCATGGGAATATGCTCACGATCTTAGGATGACGATACAATTGGCAATGGCGTTGAAGGTTTGTCGAAATACGCGTTTTCGTCAAAGTTCAAGTGCTGTCAGGTCTCAGGCGGTCAGACCAGCCAATGTGTGGCGGTCAAACCGGCCAGGCCTCAAGTCAGGCTCAGGCAAAGTGGCTGGCGGTCAGACTGGTCAATGGGTGGCGGTTTGATCGGCCATAATAGATTTTTGAGTTTGGAGCTGGGCCAAAAATAGAGAGTGTAGGCAAGAGAGGAGATTCTACTACACTTGGTCTTATAATTTTTGGAGCTTCGAGTCAGTTTTATTTGTTTGAAAATTCCAGTAGGTTTCGGTTTTCCAGGGAGGAATTTTGGCTAAGTCCCAGCTGAGCGGTCAGACCGGCCAGGGGGCGGTTAGACCGGCCAAAGTGGCGGTCTGATCGGTTTTGGCTTGTTCATCGACCAACTCGGTGGCGATGATTGTTTGGTTAGGTCAAGTTCATGGGTTTTAGTGCATATGTGTTGCATGATGAATGTTTTGACTAACGTGGGTCAAGTTGCGAAGAACTTGTTCTTGAAAACGATTTCTTGGTTTATTGTTATGTAGGTTGCTTGAAAGTCAACGACGGTCAATGGTGAGGATGATCGGGACTAGGCTTGGAGAGATGAGGTCTAGAACGATCGAGGATGCCGGGTGAGGTCAATGGATTCAAGCATGGCGCAAAATGGATAAGGATGACCAAACGGGCAGTTCGGTGCGACGGGTTGGATCAAGCGGTGCGGGGGTCGATGCAAGTGCCATGGTAGTTTCGGTAGGAACCAGATGGGAGAGACTTGCCGACATGAAGAGAGCCGTTGATCAACCTACACGTGGCGAAGCATGAGGAGTGCTTCATGAAGATTGGACTCGGTCTTTGGAAAAGGATCGAGAAGGGGTATTTTGGTAATTTCACCTAAATACCGTCTTGGTGACCTTTTGCTAACCCGCGGCGCAAGACGGCGCAAGGACAAGCGGATTAGGTCAAGAGGAGTTGAAGACGACGCTTTAAAATGCGTGCGTAAGTAAAACTCATTTGTGTGTGGGCTTAACGGGTGCCCATTAGGGTTTTCTTTCTAGAAGCTAGCCTCCACTATAAATAGAGAGGGTGCGGGTTGCACTTCCCAACCTTTTGATTATAGAAACCCTAATTTGGGATTTAGGGCTAGGAGAGGAAAGTAGAGAGGCTAGGTTTCATGAAAGATAGATTGATTGAGTGCTCAAGTGTTGAGCTTTGTTCTCCATGGTGGAGTGGCTGTAAACACACAATCTATCTAATCAATCCATGCAAGATTTGCCCCCAAGTTGAGTTCTTTCTTATTCTTGCTCTCTCTTTGATGCCTTTGGGATTTTTGGTGTTCCTTTGGTTTTTATTTGGGATCTTGTTGTGATCTTGCTTGCTGGGACGTGTGGGATATGATCTAATGTCATCTTGATGATCACCCGCCCACGAGCAAGCTTTTGGATCTAAGTTTGATTTTGCCCGGTTTTGGTGAAAGAAATGGTGATTTTGGTGGTTTTGCTCTTGGGGGCTTTTGGCTTGATTCTTTCTACGATTGAGGGTGTTAGGACGTATAGGAAACCATCCTTAGCCATCTTGGATTGATTCCTCTCATGAAATCATCTTAATCACCGTTTTTGTATTTGGCTCGGTTTTGAAGCAACCTTTACTCAAACGGAAAAAGGCCGGAACTTTGGTAACGATCTTCACGATCGTTGATTGGAATAGGTTCCTGATATCCTAAAGAATGTATGTTTCAAGTTTCGTGAAGTTTGGAGTTGCGGATCAAAAGTTATACCATTTTGTGATTTTGAGTTCGGGCTGATTTTACTGTTCATTGGCCTGGAGGTCAGACCGATTTCTAGTTAAAGGTCAGACCGCCAACTAGCTAGAGGTCAGACCGCCAACTAGCAAGAGGTCAGGTCAGACCGCCCAACTAATTTGGATTTTAGTTTTTTTGATTTTGGTCTATTTGCTTCGGGGTTTTGATTGGATTCAATACAAGTCTTCCATTGTGCTTGTATAGTGATCTTCATAGCTTTCATAGATATTGGAGTGAATTTAGTATTGAATTCAATCAAGGTGAAAAAGAGATCGTGCTCCTATTCACCCCCCCTCTAGTCGCCTTTTCGGTCCAACACTTTCACAACTTGACTTCAAAATCTTTGGATTAGAGACAATAAAGGAGCAATATGTGCATGATGCTAATTTGTTGCTTAATTGTTAAGAGTGAAAGGGTGGGAATAAATTTGTGGTGCATGACGAGTTCGTGTACCGTGCTAACAAGCTATGCATTCCAGCTAGCTCTGTTCGTCTTTTGTTGTTACAGGAGGCATATGGAGGATTGATGGGTCACTTCGGCGTGAAGAAGACTGAGGACATTCTAAACCACCACTTTTATTGGCCAAAGATGAGGCGTGACGTCGGACGCTTCATTGCCCGCTGCACCACGTGCCAAAAAGCTAAGTCACGACTTAATCCTCATGGTTTATACATACCTCTTCCTGTTCCAAGCACACATTGGAAAGATATTTCTATGAACTTTGTTTTAGAACTGCCTAGAATAAAGAAGGGGATGTATATTATCTTTGTTGTCGTGAATAGATTCTCTAAGATAGCTCATTTTATGCCATGTCATAAAAGTGATGATGCTACTAATGTTGCTGATTTGTTCTTTAAGGAAATTGTTCGCTTGCATGGTATTCCGAATAAGATAATTTTAGATCGTGATGCTAAATTTCTTAGTCATTTTTGTAGAACTTTGTGGGCTTATTTGGGGACTAAGCTGTTATTTTCCACTACTTGTCATCCCCAAACCGATGGACAAACTGAGGTAGTCAATAGAACATTGTCTACTATGCTTAGGGCCGTACTTAAAAAGAACTTAAAAATGTGGGAGGAATGTTTGCCTCATGTGGAATTTGCTTATAATCACTCGCCGCATTCTACCACAAAGACGTGTCCTTTTGAGATTGTTTATGGTTTCATACCTCGTGCACCTATCAACTTGTTGCCTCTTCCAGCTTCGGAGAATGTAAATTTTGATGCTCAACAACGTGTTGATTTAATACTTAAGATGCATGAGACAACTAAAGAGAACATTGAACTTATGAATGCAAAATATAAAGTTGCTGGTAGTCAGGGACGCAAGCATGTTACTTTTGAACCTGGTGATCTTGTGTGGTTACACTTGCGTAAAAGAACGATTCCCTGAATTGAGAATGTCTAAACTCATGCCTCGTGCAGATGGTCCTTTTAAAGTGTTAGAAAAGATTAATGATAATGCATATAAGCTTGATCTGCCTGCAGATTTTGGGGTTAGTCCCACATTTAATATTGCATATTTAAAGCCATACTTGGGAGCAGAAGATGACCTGAAGTCGAGGACGACTTTAATTCAAGAAGGGGAGGATGATGAGGACATCTCTTCCACTGATACAACCATCCCTACTACTTCTGATGTGCAAGGACCAATTACTAGAGCACGTGCTTGCCACCTAAATTATCAGGTAACTTCGTTTCTCGGAGTGCATCCATATTCTATGAACTCTATGATGCTGCCTAAAGCAAGTGATATTATTTTACTTAGGAATCAAGGATCGGGAGGCAAGCTAAATGGAGATGATGGTAGCACTAAGCATGGAGACGATCATACGAGGAATGGATATCAAGCTACTTAGGCCAACACTTAGCAATAATTGAGTAAAGGAACTTGGTGTTGCGCCACCTATGCTTATGGGCCATGGGCCTTGTATTTCGGGCTGGACACCTAGGGTTGGTACTATTCACATGGTATTATTCACGTGTGAACAGTACTCATGGCCGCCGCCCCTCTCTCCCTCCTTTATATAGTGACCGCCACCCTTAGGGTTTGGCAGGTTTTGTTAGATTGATTTCAGCTTAGGCTAGAAACACCATCGTTTGCTTGTACGGCTAGTGCAACCAGATGCTGTCGTCAGAACCCCAAATTATTCAATACATCCATCCTTGTTCCTAAATTCCTATTCAGCAAGTTCGTTGCTTCATCTATTTTTCTTGCTTGATTCTTGATTGCATGCAGGAAAAAACCTTCGTGGTCAGGTCGATCTCGCCGCCGGCAAGGACGATAACGAACGTGAAGTTGGTTCAGCGATTGCTGATGCAACGATCATCGCACGGTTGTAGCCTGGATCATGAGAGTTAGCTTCCACCAATCAAGTTGTATCATCCTCGTCGAAAGATTGGGACAATAGTCGCATTACCCTTCGCTGCCTTCATGCTTCGACTCCTTGGTAGCATGCTTTCTATTGTACAGATTATTGAGAGTTTGAGACTACCGAGTAGAGCACTACAGCAAAGAGAGAATCAGAGAAGAGAAGTTGCGCTTGAGTCGGTGGTGAAGAAATGAGCAAAGAGAGAATCAGAGAAAAGAAGTTGTGCTTCGATGATGAAGAAATGAGCAAATGCGTTCGTTTTTATAGGCAAGGAGAGGAAGAATCTCGCATCTGCCCGTTGCCTTCTTTTCTCTGCTCTGTCTTGTCACCGGAATGGGGCAGGCGACTGTTGCCTCTCTTCCTTCCCGCTCGTTGCTTCTCTGCTAATGCAAGCTATCTTATCACCGGTCACGTTTGCCTTCCCCACACCCTAAGAACTGATTGTTGCTTCTCTGCCCTCATCCCCATTCCACATGGCCACTCCCTGCCCCTGCTTCCCCATCCCCTATGGGCTATGGCCGCCAGCCTCCCTCATCCCCATTCCCCATCCCCTATGCCCCCCTCCAAGGTCATCCCCATTCCCTTTGGTTGCCAGCCTCCCCCATTCCCTATGGTTGCCGGCCTCTCCTCACAGGCCACCCCTGAGCTCCACCTTAGCCACCCTTGTCCCTCCACCTTGAGGTGCCAGCGACCCCGCCCCTCTCGGGCCCCCTCGGCCACCCCGACCTCCGCCTCATGGCCACGGTGACCCACCTCCTCCCCTTAGCACCCCAAGCTCCACCTCACCCCTCCTGTCTCTCCAACTCATGGCGTTCGCACCCCCCCCTCGGCCACCTCTGAGCTCCACCTCGTGGGCGCCAGCGACCCCACGGCCGGCCACCCTCGTTCTTGGCGGCGGTGCGAAAAGAGGCGTGCGCGCGCGGGCAAAAGCGGTGTCGTGAGGTGGCGAGGCGTAAAGCGGCGTGTTGCGTCTTGTGAGGAGGGCTTGGCGTGCCACCATCGTGCCACTTTTGTCTTTGGCCATTAACTAAGCCGTCTTGCGTGCGCTCGCGATGCCTTGTCCTTAGGTCCGGTCCAGCCATTCGTGTTGTGCCAGCCGAGCCCGCCACAGATCGTGTCATGCTTGGGTTGTGCCGTGCCGGCCAGGCCTTAGGCCAGCCCGGAATAGCACAACCCAACTCCCAGGTCTGCGTTCGGCATTTACGAATGCGGGTAGGGACTAGAGCATGCAATGCTGGGGCAAGCTCGTGGGGAGGCCAACGGTTCGAACCCCTTCAGGAACCGCTCCCAACGGACAAAACCATGGGTGACTATTTGCATCCTTTTTTCCGTCCACACGATAATAAAGGTGTTTGTTGGAGAATTTATTGCGAGGGTTTAGGCTCTGATCTTCATAGCTTCGCATAACTATTGGAGTGAAAGAACCTTGAACTCCTTAAGACAAAAGATTTTGAAGAAGCCGTTCTTTGTGTGGTGTTTATTCAACCCCCTCTTGTCGTCTCATAGGTCCAAGAGAATATACAAAAATTTCTGTTTATGCAACGCAAAATAGGCAATTTGAGTTTGAGACAAGGAGAAGTTTGCAGGGTCCTTTACAGTCAATACATCAGATTGCTAGAACTCTGTAGGGAGGTCTGCTTGACAATGATGCTGATCGGGTAATATGACCTCTTGATGACAGAGGCAAATGCACAGTCAAGTCACCGTAAGAAGACGATGACTGTGTTCAATAGGAGGATGACTTGAATCATGCATTCTTTACTTGTCCAGTGTCCACGTGTATGTGGAGCGCTGTGAGTCAGTGCTTGAATGTTTCAACAACACCGGTAAACATTGAGGGGTTCATGAGTTGGGCTGGTCTGAAACTCTGAATGTTCCGGTGATAAGTGCAAGTGCATGCAACCTACATATCTGGCGACTGGCAGCAGGGTTGTGGACACTGGACAAATTTGGAGTACTCATAGTGTAGTTTCGCCTCCATTTGATCAGTGGAAATAGGTTTACTTGCTCAAAATAAATATAAACAAATTTAGTCTGGTATAGACATATTCCAAATTCCTTCCTGGTTTCTAAATTTTGCGAGAGTTTCATGTTTGTACAGGTCAAGTTTTCGGTCCCGGGAAAAAGAATATATATCTAGACCTGGAATTGGGGAAATTGGCCTAACTGTGCAGGTTGGTCAGTTAACGAGATGGTTGATTGATTGGTCGATCTTCGGATGATCACAGGTGAACTCGAGAGCCCGCCGCCGGCGACATACCGGGGCCGGCGGCCGACGGGGAGCAGCAGCCGCTGGGGTCCGCATCCTCGTGACCAGGCCACGCATCGCCATACGCCGAGATCATAGAGTTGGAGGCGGCGAGGGTTTAGGAATTGGGATTGATTTCGCTTCTCTCTCGAGGTTTCTTTCCTTCGTTTTCCTCTCCCCGTGCGGGCTCCTGGTCCTGGGTTGGACTTAGGAATAGAATTGCCCTTTCTCCCGAAAAGATTTATGTTCGTATTTGGTAACAGGGTAACAGAATAGTTATGTATAGGCACGTTTCATCTGCATTTCAAATAGGTTACCTTCACGTTTCGCAGGTTTCAAGGGAATTTCAAACAAGTTTCATAGGGTTTTAGTATGTTTCAGGTCTGTTTGGAGCGCAATGAACTTTTTAAGAAAAGGTTCAGTTTTCACAGGAATGGGGAAAATTCCCTTCATCCAAACGGGGCCTCAACAAGTTTCAAGTCTTAAACTTAAGTTTTAAGAAGATTCAAATACGAAACTATAAGGTTCATCCTGTTTAGAAGCTTAATTTTGATTGAGAAACGAGTTTCAGACTAGTTTCAAAAAACAAACTTAAAAGGTCTAGGGAGTTTCCACAAGTTTCACGGGAGATTTGATATGTTTTATTCAAGCTTCAAAGAAAACAGCAAATTTCATAAGTCATTGATCTAAAAGAAATCATAAAAGTCGGGAGCCATCAGGGATCTCGTCGGTGGGCCGCATGCCGTTGAGCTCACCTGCAGCTGCCTATGGCAGCACGCCGCAGCTGCAGATTTGATATGTTTTATTCAAGCTTCAAAGAAAACAGGATTTTTTTTTCTGGAGAAGGATAGATACACTCATATATATTCTTACACTCAAGCTATATATTTCTTTACTGCACACATAAAAGCATGCACAGACCCATATCAGAATTCTTGTTACAAGCATATAGCAAGTGTGAACAACTTAAAAGAGTGACAAAAGATCAGGCTGCAGCAACAAGATCCTCTTCCTTGGTCTTTCCCTCCCCACCCTCTTCCAGTATCTGTGCAGGCTTCTCTTCATTGATCTTCCCCTCTTCCACCTCTTTCAGCTGCCTCAGGATGTCTTCTTTCTTAGCTTGTAGGTCTTGTAACTTGGCATCAATCTTCTCCAATTTCTGCTTAAGCTTTGCCGGATCATTCGTCTTCTCTTTAGCGGCCTTGTCTTTCTTCTTCTCTTTGTCTTTCTTCTTACCTTCTTCCTCCTCATCACCATACTTATCCTTCTTTTCTTTCTCTTTCTTCTTACCGTCTTCCTTCTTGTCAGTCTTATCTTTCTTTTCTTTCCTCTCCTTGTCTTTCTTGGTGCCTTGTTCATCCTCGTCGTCAATTTCCTCATGTTCATCCTGCTTCTTCTCCTTGTCTCTTTTTCTTTTTTCCTTCATTTTGGCTGCTCCCTCCTTTTTCTCAGCGGAAGTATCACTTTCTTTCTTCTGTGATTCATCATTTGTTAGCTTGATTTCTCTTGTGCCCAAACCTCCAGACATGGAATCCTTGTTGCTTTCTACTCCTGCAATTTCATTTTGCATGCCTTCTCCGTTCTTATGCTCCAACTGACTCTGCTCTTGCTCCACTTCTTCACCCTTCTTCTTGATCTTCTTTTTCTTGTCTTTGACTTTTTCTTGTTTTTCATCACTCGAACCCTTCGACTCTGATTCATTCTTCTCCTTTCCCTTTTCCTTATCCTTATTATCCTTCTTTTCATGTTTGGAGCTACCATCATCTACATCAGCTCCATTCTTCTTGATGCTATTTTTATTCTCATCTTTTCCTTCCTCAACCACTGTACCTCTCATAACAATGTGCTCCTCCTTATCCTTTTCGGAACCTTCATCTTTGCCTTTCTGCTTGTATTTCTTCTTGCCCTCTTTGGGTTTTTCATCGCTATCTTTCTCTTTCTTTCGATCTTCTTTTAACGATTCAGTGTTATCATTCTTCTCCTTGACTTCAAGTGTCTTCGACTCTCCATCTACATACTTCTCTTTGCTCTCAGTCTTATGTTTCTCCTTGGCTTTCTCCTTTTCTGAGCCTTCACCACTTTCCTTCTTTTTCTTATCTTTCTCCTTTTTATCCTTCTTCTTACTTGCCTTCTCATCGTCTTCATGTTCATCTTCAAGCTTCTCTGACTTTTTCTCCTTCTCTTTGTCTTCCTTTGTTTCCTTACCTTTGCCAGCAGACTTAGAACCATCATCTGAGTCATGCTTCACCTCTTCCTTCTCCACAAACTTTGCCTTGGTTTCTATCTCAATCTCCTTCTTCTCATCCTCGTCAGCCGATGACTTGTCCTTGTTCTTAATCTTGAGGTGTATCTCATCCTTTGACTTTTTCTCTTCCTCCTCCGGCTTGACCCCAGCTGCGTCGGCGGCCACACATTGTTTTCCTTTCCCCATCTTCAATATGGCCTAAACCATGCAGGGTTGTCCAAGCAGCAGAATTCCCTGCAATTGCAACTTACAGTCACTATCATGTAGATTTGCTATATAATGGAGCATCGTGTCCATAGAAGACGATGACTTTTTTTGCATGAATTTTACCAGATCACAGTCTGTCCAGCACAGTAGACACTATCAATCTACCATATTCGGCACATTATTTTTTTCTCGTTTATTGTCCAACTTTAGCGATAAATTCACGACACTCGTACCAAGCATAAGCGACAAATCTCAGGGATGATTAAACAAAGACAGACTGCAAAATCATGGAATCGATATCAGTACACCAGATATCTCACTATCTCAGTCGGCGCATAATGCAATTGTAGATTAAGCTAGGAAAAAGGAATCTGGAGAAAATTTCTATGCTGTTGCTCTTATTGAATGTGAGCTAGACTGTGCAAGGATCTCCACGCACCAGAACTCCCTGCATTTACAACTTTTGGTCTATCAAATGGATTTGCTACATGATGGAGGATCATATTCAGAGGAGATGATGACTTCTCGACATGTATGTCCCCCGACACAATCTGTTCAACATATATTGTCTTATTTTAGCGATCAATTCACGATACTCATATTAAGACCAGGGGCGGATCTGAGCCTCGGGCAGGGTAGACTATAGCCTAAGGCTAGCCAAAAATTCAGTGCAATTTTTTTTTTTAATATAGGCCCAAAAACACGTTGCTAGTATGTAGCCTGAGGCCCATCCACGCAGCCCAGGCGGCAGTCTGCCAGGCGCCAGTTCCACCACACTGTCCACGCACCAGAGCCCACAACGCCAGTTCCACGCCCGCGCCAAACCTAATCCCCCCACTGACGCCTGCACCCCGCCGCCCCGCGCCTCTGGCTCCTTGCGAGTCGCGACCTCGCCCACTGGCCGCTGCCGGCCGCCCCTCCCTCCACACCCGGCGCCTCGCCCGCCGTTCCCAGTTCCCACTGACCCCCGCGCGCTGCGCTGCTGCTGCTGCGCTTTATCGCCCATAGCTTCCGTCGCCGCCCGCGCAGCGCCCCCCAGGTTTCCGTCCCCAGCTGGCCGGCGCCCGGCGCAGCGACCGCGACCTTCCTCCCCAGTTCGGCAGTCCCCAGTCTGCAACCTTTCCCCCACGCAGCGCCCTCGCCCCGCCCTCCTCTGTGCTGTGCGTTCTGCCGTTCTCTACTTCTTTCGTTAATTCATTCTTTGTATGTTGTCTCTTGATGTCTTGGGCATTCGTAAATGCATTATAATGCCAACCTACAGGTAAGCTATTTGCTTCATTAATCTCATCACTATTTTCATTACCTGTTTTTTATCAGTCACAAAAATCTCAGCGAAAATGCCTTCCTCTTATTACCAATAAAGTTCATATGTTCTTTCTTAGAAATCCATATATATTTCCCTGATATTAGAAATCCAAATGATTGGGAGGTTCTAGTTCTACAGCATTAAGGAAATAGTTTTATCGATTGCATTTGTTACACTAGTGCCTCAGCAGAAGCATGTGTGCACGACACAGATGAGAAAATCGTTATTCACAAGTCACAATAGGATACTTGAACTAGCAAGTAGATAGTTTTATCAACTAAACTGCAGCCAATGAACATTGTGGCTTCAGAATTTGATCCTTGAGATCATACGCTCTGTCACTCTGGATGGATACATACAGAGGGATGTAGCCAATTTAGTGATGGATAAGTCTCTTTTGTGTCGGCTTTTGACTAACATCTTAGCAGCTTTAGACTAGCATCTTAGCAGCTTTTGACTAACAACTTAGACTAGCATCTTAGCATATGCTTGGCTGGTTAGCAGCCTATAAATTTGTATCCCCAACCCCTCAGGTTGGCATGGCGTTGTGTGAGAAATAAACAAAGAAAATTGCCCCATCTCCAAGTGTCATCCTCTCGATGAGAGTAAGGATCTTGCTATCACCAAGTGCAAGAATCCGGCGACTAACAAGTGGTATCGAGCCGTACTATCACGCACCTTTGAGCATCTCTGCTCAATCCCTTCTCGACCTCGCTTCGGCCCATGTGGCCCAACCGGTAGAAGCGGCTCTCTCCACGCATGATAGTTCCCGGTGGCAAGCCATGTCCATGAGACGATCTCGGCCTTCGATCGCCTCTAGCCTGTGGCAAGAAGCCGAAGCATTGTGTGCGAGGAAGAGCAGAAGCGGCGCAAGCAGCTGCGGCGGCGAAAAAAGCGTCGGTGGCAAAGCGGCAAGCGGAGGTGGAAGCGGCGGCGGCGGCGAATCTGGCAGCGTCGCGGCAGCAGAGGTCGAGTTCTGGCAAGAAGAAGCAGCAGCTCCATCTCTGGCGATAACAGCGCACGCGGACCTTGAGCGGCTGGAGAGGGAAGCGGCGAAGCGGAGCGGCGGCGCGATGGGCAACGCGCGCCGCCAGCGGCGGCGGTAAACAAATTGAGGCAGCAGACGCGTGGCGCTCTGGAGGAGACAGCGCCGGCGGCGGCGACGGGTCAACGGAGAGCAGCGGCCTTCACAGCGGCGGCTCTCTCCCGATTCGATACCGTGGTCACCACGAGTACAGTGTCGTCGAGGACATCGGCCCGGCGGCGTGGCCTACCCTCGCCAAGACCAACTCGTCGAGTGGGGTGCGGTGATGAGGTAAAGCTCAGTCGCGGCATATGTGGGATGCGGTCCGGTGCGGAGACGTCGACTCGACCGGGATCGGCGGCGCGTGGATGCTCTCATCGCCGCAGATCCCCCGAGATCGATTCTCGCTTACCAACAAGCGGATTGCCAAAGAGGCTTGGGCGCCATCGGCTGCAAAGACGATCGGCGGCCGCGCGCGCGCAAGTCTACATTGCGAGCACTACGCAAGGAGTGGGAGAATCGGCCTTCAAGCCGGTGAGGGCGTTGATGACTTTGCTCTCGTCTCAACACTCTGTTGCGAAGTTAGTGCGATTCGGCGGCGACACCTCTGGCGAGAGAGAGCGTGGAGAAGCTCTTCCGTGCGTCCCAGAAGTACAAGCAGATGGCTCGCTCGTCGAGTCTCTGCTGGACCTCCCGCGATGACGATCGAGGCGTTGGGTCGCCTCAAGGTCGTTGGCGGCGATGAGCCACAGCGTCTCGGGACCCGTCACCATTGGCGGGAAGCTCCTCCTCGCTTGGGAGCGATGGGTGCCGGCCAAGGTGACAGAAGAAAAGAGCCTTCTTCCACGACAAGCGGCGGCATGACGAAGTATGAGGGCGTCTGAGGGGATGATGATGTGGGCGCCAGTGGCGCTGGCTGGCAAGCAAAAGCCGACGCGAGGCGACTCTTGCCACTGGCTGCGGCAAGCACGGTCATTGGGCCAAGGATTGTCAGCACCACGACGCGGCGAGCCCGCCGCGAAGCGGAGGAGGAGGAAGCGGCCGGCTCTGTTCATTGCTCATGCGAGCATCGAACTACCTCGGCGGCCGCCGCGGCGGCTCTCCTCCTTGAGCGAGCCAAAAGCACACGCCTCCTCGGCGGCGGATTAAAACGCGACAAGACCGGCGGGTGGTGCCTCGACACCGGCGCCACCCCCACATGTGCCAGGCGGCGGGAGTTCTTCTCGAGCTCGACTTCAGCGTTCGAGCACCGTCAAGTTCGGCGACGCCTCGAAGTGGAGATCAAGGCGTCGGCTCTGTCGTCTTCGTCGCCAAGATGGCGAGCACCATTTGCTCGCGGTGTCTACTACATCCGCATTGAGAACTCCATCATCGACTTGGGGCGGTGGATGAGAACGGATCGCGTGGAGATTGAGCGCGAGTCTTGCTGCGCATCTGGGATCATAGTCGTCGGCTCCTCGTCAAGGTCAGCGAAGCAACCGCTCTCGTCCTTCCGCGCGGTGGCGCAACCTCTTTGTCTTGCGACCCGCGCGGCAGCGGCGTTTGGAGGTGCACGGCGCTTTGGGCACCTCAGCTGTGAGGCCACGAGGCGGCTCGGCGGCAAGGAGATGGTGCGGGGCATGCCGCGTCGACCACGTGGAAGCGATTCTGCGACACTGCGTCCTCACCAAGCTGCGGCGGCTTCCCGCCCGCCCTCGCCAGCGAGCTTCGCGCCAAGGAGAAAGCTGGAGCTCGTACACGGTGACCTCTGTGGCCCGTGACACGGCTACGCTGGAGGCGCTACTTCCTCCTCCTCATCGACGGCGTGTCCGCTACATGTGGGCATCACCTTTCGGCGTCAAGGCATCGCGGCGACGCCATCAAGTGCCTTCAAGCTGCTGCGCGAAAGCGAGTCGCGCCGCAAGCCGGGTCCTACGCGCGGACAACGGCGGTGAGTTCACGGCGGCCGAGTTCGCGGCGTCTTCGCGCCAACGAGGATCCATCGTCGCTTCTCCGCCGTACACCCCGCGTGAGCAGCGTCGTCGGCGCCGCAACGAGCGGTGGTGGCAGCGCCGCGCGCCTCTCTCCAGCGAGAGGATCTGCGGCATTCTCTTGGGGTGAGGCGATGATGGCGCCGTTCACTTGCTTAACCGCCTCACCAAGGCCCTCGGCGGCAAGGCGCCATCGAGGCTCGCACGGCATAAGCCCGCGATGAAAGCCACCTCCGTGTCTTGGTACTGGCTTTCGTCAAGAGCTCAACCACGTCGGCAAGCTCGGCGGCAAAACACGCCGAGTCTTCATCGGCTACGCGGGCGCCAAGGCCTCGCGTCCTCGATCCACGACGACGGCGCGCGCGCATCACGCGTGGCGTCGTGTTCGACGGCGAAGCGAGGCGGGCGTGGGACAAGATGGTGGATAGCGGCTCGACTCGACGACCAGCGATTCGTTGTCGACTCGTCGCCGAGGCGTGAACCAACGGCTTCGTCACCGCAAGCTCGCCTACCCCACCGCCCGTTCGCCGCGCCTCCGTGAGTCGCCGCCGCCGCCGCGGCTCCGGCAAGCCCGAGCTCGGCGAGTCCACCGCCAAGACCGCGGCCACGCCTCGTTCTCCCACAGCGCGCCTACTCGCCGAGCTCGGCGGCGGCGGCCCAAGCCCAAGGCAAGCGGCTGCGGTGGAGTTCGCCGCTCCCGTCAGCAGCGAGATCGCATCAACGCCTACCACGGCGGCGAGCCTCTCGCTTCTGCATCTGCGTGGGCGACCTCTCTCGGTGGCGGCCGGTCCACTGGCTGGCGCGCGCGATTTCGAGGCGAGCTGCGCCTCGCCGGGGCGGCAGCGAGCCTCGTTCGCCAGGCGAGAGAAAGCAGCGGCATGGCGTGCGCGATGCGAGAGAGATGGACGCCGTCGGCGAAACAAGGCGTGGGGGTGGCCGATCTTCCACCCGCCACCACGCCATCTCTCTCAAGTGGGTCTTCAAGCTCAAGAAAGCGAAATTTGGAGAGGTGATCAAGCACAAAGCGCGTCTCGTGGCACGAGGCTTCGTCCGGCGGGAGAGTCGACTTCAGCGATGCCTTGGCGCTTGTTGCGGATGGAGTCCGTCGTCTCCTCCTCGTACTCGCAGCCCGGAGGGTGGTGCGTCCATCACATGGACGTCAAGTCTGCTTTCCTCAGCGGCGACTTGAAGGAGGAGGTCTCGTCCGCCGTGGCAGGATTCATCATCCCGGCAAAAGCAAGGTCCTCGCTGCGCAAGGCCTCTACGGCTTGCGGCGAGCACCGCGAAACAGAACGCCAAGTGGACTCCACCTCAAGCAAATGGGATTCGGCAGAAGGCCACGAGGCCGCGGTCTCTCGGCGGGGCAAGGAGGCAATGCCTGGCGATAGGCGTCTCGTCGGCGACCTTGTGATCACCGGTACCAAGGAGAAGGAGATCGGCGTTCAAAGGCGGAGATGAAGGCCACCTTCGGATAAGCGACCTCGGGCCCTCTCTTTCTACCTCGGGATCGAGGTCCGCGAGAACGACTCGGCATCTCTCTTCGCCAGGCCTCGCCCAAGCGCATCGTAGAGTTGGCGGCCTCACCGCGCACCCATCCACGCTCCTATGGAGGAGAGGTGAAGCTAAGTCATGAGAATCTGGCGGCGGAGAGGTGAACGCGACGCGATCTGCGGCGCGTTAATGGGCGACCTTCGCTACCTTGTCCGCACGCCGCCGGACTTAGCGTTCGCCGTCGGCTCGTCGGCCGGTTCATCACGGCGACAACGGACGGCACACAAGAAGCCGTGAAAAGGATCCTCCGCTACGTCGCGGGCACCTCCGACTACGGCTTGCACTACCAAGGTGCCGTGGCGCAAGCTTCATCGAATGCAATGACGGCGACCACGCCGGCGACATCGACACGAGCAAGAGCACCGGCGGATCTTGTACTTCCTCGGCAAGTGTCCGTCGGTGGCGATCGATCAAGCGGCGGTAGTGGCTTTGTCTAGGGCTGCGAGCGAGTACATTGCGACCACTACCGCTTCTACTCGAGCTCTGTGGTATGCACGGCCATGGCGATCTTCTTGGCAGAGAGCAGAGGCGATGGAGCTCAAGGTGGACAACAAGTCCGCCTTGGCCTTAGCGAAGAACCCTGTCTTCCATGAGCGCACAAGCACATCCGGGTGAGGTATCACTTCATCGAAGTCGCTGGATGAAGGGAAGCGTCCGACCAACTACATCAACACCCAAGACCACTCGCCGATCTCGACCAAGTCTCTTGGCGGATCAAGTTCAAACTTGGCGCCAGGATCGGGATGGCTCAGATTCTCGCAAGGAGACACACAAGACTTAGGGAGAGTGATGGATAAGTCTCTTTTGTGTCGACTTTTGACTAGCATCTTAGCGACTTTAGACTAGCATCTTAGCGACTTTTGACTAGCATCTAGGATGACATCTTAGCGACTTTTGACTAGCATCTTAGACTAGCATCTTAGCATATGCTTGGTGGTTAGCGACCTATAAATTTGTATCCCCAACCCCTCAGGTTGGCATGGCGTTGTGTGAGAAATAAACAAAGAAAATTGCCCCATCTCCAAGTGTCATCCTCTCGATGAGAGTAAGGATCTTGCTATCACCAAGTGCAAGAATCCAGCGACTAACATTTAGCAAGCCCCTGTGTCTGGCCATGTGTTGCTATTGTTGTATTTTCTCTGAAATGTAGTTTTCACCGCTTGTTATTAACTAATAAGTGCATTGTGATGCATGATCAAATTATAGTTGAGTTGAATAATCGCTTTGCTGAAAGATCTACTCAGCTATTGAGGTTCATTGCTTGTCTTGATCCAAAGAATTATTTTGCCAACTTTGATGAAGACAAATTAATTGAACTTGCTAGGATGTATGCTACTGACTTCTCCCAATATGATCGTGAAGTCCTTAGAGACCAACTAGGCACATTTATTGTTGATGTGAGAGATGATCTAGATTTTGCAAACTGTACTGATCTTAGAAATCTTGGTGTAAAGATGGTTCAGACCGGCAGACACACAGTTTTTTCATTGATATATCGTCTCATTGAATTGGCTTTGATTTTGCCAGTGGCAACAGCAACGGTAGAAAGAGCCTTCTCAGCTATGAGCATTATTAAAATTGATTTGCGGAATAAGATGAATGATGAAAGGATGAATCATAGCATAGTATGCTATATTGAGCGAGACATATTTGCAAGCATTAAAGATGATAAGATTTTGGAGCGTTTTCAAGGATTGAGGTCACTTAAGAAACAACTATCTTGCACTAGTGGTAAGTTAGGTTCTTACAAATCTAAACTTTATGCTCTCTGTATTTAGTCATACCGATTTTTTTTTTATGTTGTCTTTGTAGGTTCTGGTACTTGTCCAACTATTGACGAAGAAATGGTTGGCTAGGTTACAGATAAAATCTTCGTTATTTAGGTACTCAATTTGTATCTCTAAGATGATATATTATTTATGTTTTGCCATATTTTTCTTATTATATTTTATATTAAAGCATTCTTACTAAAGTTTCATGTCAACGAAGCATTTGTGACTTATTTTTTGTTATGTCCTAGTGTGGGTAGAAATTAGCGTTAGTTTTAATATTAGTTTTAAGATGTTAGTCTATTAGAATTTAGCCCGAGGCATGATCAAATCCTAGATCCGCCACTGATTAAGACTATGCAGCAAATTTCAGGGAGGGTCAAATAGAACTAGGGGCACAGATTGACAAATCATGGGCTACATATTTCAGTCAGCATATAATGCAATCTTAGATCATGCTAGGAAAAGGAATCTGAAGCAAAAACCAGAACAAAGTAAATACCTGAAGAATTGAATTGGCGCCTGCTTGAAAGTAGAAAGACTGCAAATCTAGTCGAATGCAACTAATTTGTCCTCAAACACATTACACATTAGTACTACATAGTACTTAGCACCACCGATACCACACGACTATTTTTTTCCCTCCAAGATCACAAGCTTAAAGATAGTAAGAAAGAACTGATCTTTGCTGAGGCTCAAGGATCCAACTCAAGTACAGTAAAAGAGAAGAGGAGGTGGCACTAACCCTGAGTTGTGACCTTGGATGGCGAAAAATTCGATGCCTCGCTTCAGAGATCACGCAGCAGAATGGCCTAGCGGCGCCGGCGGTGTACAGGTGTGTTCTTGCGGGTGCAGCTCTCAGGGGATCAGATCAGATCAGCTTAAGATTGGGGGGGACAAGGGCAGCTGCTGCAGCTTCGAGGAAGAGGAGAAAAATAATGGAGAAGAGCCGAGTAGAAGGCGACGTGCGCGGCGTGGCCAGCGTCGACACGTAGCGCAAAGGGTAGGGAACTTCTGCTCGCGTTGCCTCTATTTTATTGGCTGGCTGGTGGTGGTGGCTGGGCTGGGTCTGGGGGCCCATATTCCAGCAGGAAAAGGCCAGGCCATATGTGTGTGTGATACTGTGAATCTGTGATGCATCCAACACTAAACCTTTTTTCTTTTCTTTTTGCGAGAGTACACTGTGCACTCGCTTAGCTTACTTGATCGCTGAGGTTAATTTGGGACACAAGGGAATATTACACCTAATTCCTATTCCTATTTGCTATTTTATCCTCTCATTGTATGATGTTATTGACCGTCACCTCACGTAAACTATCAGTATCTTGTAACCTTGTCCACCAGCAAAGTAAATAATGATGCCTTATCAGGAGCTAGCAACACCTATTATTCTTCAAAAGGCCTCTTTTTTTTTAAGAGTAAAAGCCCTCGAAGGGGCTTATTTCATTGCAAAAGGCCTCTTGTTGAATTTGACACTGACTCATCTGTTACCCAGCATGCAAACTGCTTACAAGCCGGCTTGTCAATGACTAAGCAAAATTGGATAACAACGCCACAGCTTTCTCCATCTCGGAAGATGATCACATGACATCCGAGAGCGTCCAAAACCACGAGACCAGCATCATCATCTAGTACCAGACTACCAGTAATCCAGTATCATTGCCCAACAATTATTCTTTCTACAATATTACTAGAGCCTGGTGCGCGCGTGTAGCAGTTTTTGTTTCTCCTTATTTGGTTACAGCTATAGAAGTCAGGTGTAGGATTATAACGCACTGTGCATGTATTCGTAGGTACATAGATCAATATTATATCTATTGAGTGATTAAAGCAAGTCTAAGATACATAGAAGGCTACTGTATAAAGGTATTTTAAGCTACAAGAATAGATTTTTTTTAGATAATAGAAAAGAATAATCTCTTCTGACCTCTGCATCAAGAACTACAAGAATAGATGGCCGTAATACTTGGTAGGTTCTGTCTGCAAATGCACACAAGAGAAGTTGCTTCTCAAAATTGATCAAAGAAAATGTACGCACGAGGTCAAGTGAAACTATTTGCTGCGTAGCATCGTAGCATATAGGAAATGCGAAATATTGCAGCACATGTATTGTCTACTATACTAGTATATGTAGAAGGTCTATAATATTACAGCATAGAACATAATACAGCAAGATGTCTAAAAGGATAGACTATACAAACGAAAGAGCAGTGGGTGGTAAAGTAGAGAACAAAATATTGATGTGTAGGTTTGAAGCAAAAGGCAAGGCTTGTTGTTGGAGCATATCTGTCGAAGCTGCTGCAAAACAACAGAAATATTTCGAGTCAAGTAACCTAGTGGGGATATCTATAGACGATGATCTATAGAGAATACTTACAGCTAGCCGTTGCTTGTTGTATCTTCTTTTCTTTTTTTGGTCAGCTCAGAAGCAGGATTGTCTTTGGACGATGCGTATTTTACCGGAAAAGCGATTCGCGAAGATTGAGGACAGATCCGTGCTCGCGACCTCGGCCGTCGTCGTCATGCCACGCGTCGCGTCATCGTCATCGGCTGGTGGAGATAAAAAGGAAGGCAGCTGAGCATCCTAACTTTGTTCATCTTCATTTGCCATTCCATTTCTTCCAGCAGCGTCGAACGAGCGAACAAGCGACAAAAAGAAGGTGATTTTGAGTGGCATTTTGGGAGGTTTTCAAGTTGAATCTGGAGGTTTCACGATTATATAAGTTGTAGATCGGCTTGCAAGCGTCAAGAAAAGGTATTTTTCATGGACATGTGTTTTATTTTTAGCTAGTTGATTAGCATATAATTAGCCTAGTGGTCATGTCATTATTACGTAAATACACATGCAAGTAGCGTAGTTATTTTTATTACCGTAATGGCTTCTTGATTGTGTAAAATGTGTTAAGTAACCGTGCTTAGTTGACGTAAATGTTTAGTTTATGTGGATATCATTGTTAGTTAATTAGCACGTAAATATAGTAGATAGTAGAAACAGATAGTCTGTAACTATGGCATAGATAGTAGATGTTGTGTGGAATAGAAGAGGTAGAGCTTGTAGGCACATGTATTGTATTGTCTGAGCGGAAGCTAATCTAAATAGGTAGACCAAGACTAAGACATATGTATAGAAAGGTTTAATGCGACAACATATAACTATGTTGTAGTTATCTGATGCTGCATGTATTATCTGGTTAGTAGCATATTTTTTTTAGGGGCGAAAAATCTCTATTTTGAAACCATGTAAATATACGATTTATTTGAATTATTTCTTGAAAAAATAAAATAACATTGTGTGGTTATGCAAACCATTCAACCTAGTGGGATATTATTTACTATTGAAATAGAAGTAGCCAAACTGCAGAAGAAGTCACATAGCCAAACTACATAATATATTAAAAAAATTTGTTACTTGATTACCTATTTAAGTCCTGTGTTTTTATTTAGAACTCCATATATAGAATTGAATCCTGTAATACACAACTAAATGCGAATTAGTAGGAGCAAAATTAATCCAATATGTTATTTGATACTAACATCACATGGTTTCTTGATACTAACATCACGTAGCCAAGTGTATCTATTTATTTATGTTTGTCGTTTTGCGCGTAGAACCCAACGCCGTCTTCCCTGAACATGTCGATTTAAGACTTGTTCGTGCTCTATGGCAATGGTCTCGTCGCTGACAGAGCAGTCTGAGCGGACGAATCAAATTGTGACCGGACCCAGATTCGGGCACCAGGCCTGAAGGACATGAGTCTATGCGAGCTAAGGAGGTGTGTGCGTTCCGCGTTTGATCGGGACACCAGAAGGAAGAAGTTACGCATTGAGGCATTGTATGCCTCGGTGGGTGGTGAAGGTCAGACCTTTTGGCAACTTATCAAGGTGAGCAGTGACGCTTCATGGACCAACTACATGAAGGTTGTGTGCAACCCCGCCGCTGCAATATCGCCAGCCGATGGTGTATGTCCGGTTTGTGGAAGGGCGAATCATCCGCCATGGGTGGTTCGGTGGAGTTGATGTCGACGCTTCTTTGTTGCGAGATGTGGGCGAGTAGTGGGTGATGGAGACTTGAGGAGGTCTTGGAGGCTTCGAGCCGAACGAAGGCGTGGAAAGGTGGTGGGCGACCCTATTGATCGCCACGAATACCTTGCCGAAAGCGGGTTGAAAGTGAGGAGGAGGCGTGGATACTGACTAGTTACGGAGAGGGCATGATGAAGAAGTTGCTACGGAGGTGTATTTGGTGGTGTTGTGACCACCGACATTGCCTATGTCTCATCTAGATTGGACGACATCGCGGCGACATCCTCGGTCCTACCGACCAAAGGAGGCAGAGCGGGGTTCAATGAAGATACTCGCTCTTAGGGCGGCGCTTCCCCAACAAGCGCCGCCCGAAGAAAGACCATTACGAATCGCCATCAACATTAGGCGGGCGTGTCGGGTGCACAAGTCCAACCACGACACCTCGTGCGTCAAGTGTGTGGATGGATCTTCTTGTTGGCAAGGTTCGTGTATAGCGGTTCAGAGTGCCGCCACGGACTTCCGCGCCGCGGTGCTAAAGGATCACACATGCGAGCTCACGAGCCACTTCGAGGCACCGCAACTCGGCGTCCTCATATATTCTGGTGATAAGCCACCTCGTCGTGGTGATGTATCTGTCTCATGAAGCTACTTTGGCGAGATGTTGTCAATACGGTGGGCTTCGATCACTCTGACAAGGTATGATGGTAAACAGAAGGTCCTAGGCGTATGTTAAGCACATACTGAAGAGGCCTCACGACTTTGTCCTAAGAATGCTCCATCAGTTGCAGAGTCCAATCCGGGACATACATTGACAAGCTGGACCGGGTGCATCCTACGAAGGGGTCGAATTGTTTTATCCTTGACAGGGTATTTTGGGCCTTCCCCTAGGCGAGCGGAGGGTTCAAGTATTGTCATCATGTGTTGTCGATGGACGGCACCTTCCTCACTGGCAAGTACAAGGGCACCATCCTCACGCATGATAGCAGCCGTATGACGACCGATTACTCCCGTGGCCTTCGCGATTGTTGAGAGCGAGAACACGGATAGTTGGTTGTGGTTCCTTGCAAACGTGAAGTGGGCGGTGGTTCAAGACCGGCCAGGTGTGTGCGTCATCTCCGACCGCAATGCTAGGTTGCTATCAGCGTTTACCACGATGTAAAACGGGACACAGCCTCCCTTGTAGTGGAACGACCTGACGAATCGACGGTGCATGAGGCATCTCGCGGCGAACTTCCACACAAGGTTCCGAAACAAGGACCTGATGAAGACCTTCAAGAAGCTATGCATGCAGAACCAAAGGTGGAAGTTCAACGCAGTGTGGAGACAGTTGGACGATGATACTAGCAAGCATGTAAGGAATTCCCAGGATGCGGAGGGAGGGGCAGCGGTAGGAGGCTCCCTCAGAGTTGGGGAGTTCACGATGGGTAAACTCAGACGCACCGACTTAGAGAAATGGTCTCTGTTGCATGACCTTTGGTGGTGCATGGTACGGAATCATGACGACTAACATGTCGGAGGTGTACAACGGTGTCCGATCCCTCCCGATCACCGCAATTGTTGAAGAGAGCTGGAACCACACCATGGGGTACTTCGTCAACAGAGCCACAATGGCGAAGAAGCATATGGACGAAGGCAAGCAGTATTCGGAGCTGGCGCAGGCCTACATGGATAAGAAGATCGAAAAGGCTCATTCGCACACTGCTAGGACCATGGATGGCATCAGGAAGAAGTTTGAGATCCGTCTGAGGCAAAAGTATGTCACGGATCATGCTAGGGGTGATCGCAAACAAGTCTACTCGATCGATGGGGAAGCGTCCTGCACCTGCAATAAGCTGCAGCTTCTTCACAAGCCCTGCTCCCATGTATACGCGGTGTGCGCGGCGTGGCGCCAGTTCTCGACGCAATACGTCTCTGAGTTCTACAACATTCACCACCTGTACGGTACTTGGAGTGCCGAGTTCCATTCGTACAGGCTGGACATGCATTACAAGGACCTCTGGCTTGGGCACGTGAAGTGGGTACCGAACGACGCACTCAAGTAGGCCGGTCGTGGAAGACGACAGTCCCGCCGCATCCGTAACGACATGGATGATAGCCAACGTGGGCAACGGGCTAGGTGCCAGAGATGCAGACTCTGTAAGACGATTGGCCACTCGTTCGCCACCTGCCTGAACAGGCCCGGGTCAAGCAACGCATGGATTTTACATGGCTTGCTTGTCATGATGTGTGATAGTCATTGAGCTACATATTGTTGTATAACGGTCTGCGTGCCGACATGTGATGCTTGATATGATCATATGTAATTCATTACTATCTTTTAGGAGTAATTGCTTAGTAGATGAATATGGTGATTTCAAGCATGATGGCTCGGTGGACAGGAAGCATGGTGATGGAGATCGTCATGTTAAGGGTTATACTATTTCATAGTTTAATATGATTATCTGTAAATGTTTATTTTGTTCCTGTTATGCTATTGATCATGTTTTATCATTAGATGTTTTAACATGGTATAGTAGTATCCCTCAAGAAAAATTAAGTAAATTTGATGCCTTTCCAATTGTTGCGCCTATCATGATTTTGATCGTTAATTGGTAAGTCTGCCAAAGTAAGGTACCATTAACTATCTTAATAAGATGGGGTGGGTGTCGGACACCCACATACATAGTGTTGGTTTAACTTGATAAGGCTATCAAAACAGTTTTGGGCCTTGGGGTATAATGTTGGTTGTCGGGGCATAGAGATGTCACCTAACAAACAAGAGTCATATGCGATATGATTGGCAAGAGATTGCTTACCTAAATTACTAAGGTTCTAGCAGAGATGTCAAAGCTCACTAGGACTTAATTTTATATGGATCTTGAACCCACTATATGAAGTTAGAGGGAAACTTGGTTTAGAACATATAGTGGGAGTATCTTTATTAAATGAGATAATTAGCTCAGTGACATCGCGTTAGAGCGTAATCGGAGGAACGACACTCCGTTCGTGATGTACTGGAAAATAACATCGCGAACACAAAAAAATTAGACGAATGACATCGCCGCCAGTTACTTCCATTTCGAGAATTTTTTAAATATAGAAACTGAGCTCAATTTTTTTTTGTGTGGAGCCTTCCGACATAGTTTAATTGCTTATGTATTTTTTTAAACTTTATCGTTCTTATTTTGTCTTTAAAACTCATTTAAGTATACTATTTGTAGGAATTTTCTAATATATAAAATTAAGTCCAAATATTATGATTTTTTCAAGCTCCTTACATAGTGGACTTGATTGTGTCTTATTTCTAGAATTTTTACAAAATTAATTAATACAATTTCATAATGTCCTTACATTGTGAAATATTAGACTCCTCACACATTGGACATTACGAAATTACATTACTTGATTTTAAAAAATTCTAGAAAACTTACAAAATCAAGTCCACTATATAAAGTGCGGAAAAAAATTTCATAATGTTTGGACCTCATTTTCTATATTAGAAAATTCCTACAAATAATATACTTAAATGAATTTTAGAGATAAAATCATAACGTATAAAGTTTTTTTAAAAATACACAATCAATTAAACTGTGTCAAGAGACTCCACAAAAAAATTGATAATTTTTTTAGCTCTGCTTCTATATTTAAAAAATTCTAGAAACGAAAGTAACTAGCGAGGATGTCATTCATCTAATTTTTCGGTGTTCGCGATGTTATTTTCCAGTGCGTCATGAACAGATTGTCGTTTCTCTGATTACACTCTAACGCGATGTCACTGAGCTAATTTCCCCTTATTAAATTGTTTAATAGAAGATCTTACATAAACATAGTGCTGAATTTTTGCATATATTTCTATTGTAGATCATGACACCTAACACTTCCTCCACACTTACCTTTAACTTGCGACCTATTCTTGAGAAAGAAAAGTTGAATGAAACAAATTTTATTGACTGGTTTCGTAATCTGAAAATTGTTCTCAAACAAGAAAAGAATGCTTATGAGAAGCATTGCAATGACGTAGTCGATGTGCACTGCCTTATGCTTGCCACTATGAACTCTGAGCTTCAGAAGCAATATGAGACCACAGACGCTTACAAATATGATTGTGGGTCTGAAAGGTATGTTTCAAGATCAAGCAAGGGCAGAGAGGTACAATACCTCTAAGATATTGTTTTCTTGTAGGCTGTCAGAAGGTAACCTGGCCAATCCTCATGTGATAAAGATGATTGGTCACATTGAGAGCTTGGAAAAGCTTGGTTTTCCCCTTAGCCAAGAGTTGGCTACTGATGTGATTCTCCAATCGCTCCCTACGAGCTTTGAGTCAGTCATATTAAATTTTCATATGAATGGCATGGAGAAGTCGATGACCGAGTTACACGACATGCTTAAGGGTGCTGAAGAGAGCATCAAGAAAAGTTTCAGTCATGTGATGATGGTTCAAAAGATTAATAGCTTCAAGAAGAAGGGTAAATCGGGAAGGGGAAAGGGCAAAGGAAAGACTCAAGATGAACCTACAGGGTCACACACTTAACGGGTTGGAACAAACGTGTTCGGATAGGATCTGTCATAGGCTCTATATAAGGGGATGCATGAGGCTGTTGGGAGACATAAGAGACAGACACGCAACATGAGTTGCTCCTCCGAAACCCTAGCCACCATGTTCTCGAGAGAGCCCTGCCGTGCGAGTTGGTGCTAGCACACCGGCGTACGGTGTTCTATCTCTGGACGTGTGGATACCGTAGAGGCACTACTGCGGTTACTATTGCGCTAAAGGACAATCCATGACTTCGTAAGGAGCGCGATAGGTTGCTGGAGGAGACGATCGGCGCTGAGGACGGTGAATGATCGACTATGACCACTACATCGATGCACTCTATGTTAGATCAAACTGCTCCAACTCTTCTTCCACTGCACTGCACGTCTAGTGGTAACGATCTATGATCTCTTGCTTGCATGGCATTCTGGTTTACGTGATAGAATTTTTTTGAATTGCCAGCTAGTGTAGCCTACTTGTATCCTTTCAGATATAGGGGAGGGTCACTCATCTGACGAGGATATTGTGTATGAGTACGACGAGTTCACATGGATGGGTACGTAGCCGGAGAGGGCCCCCATCGACGCCTACTACGTGAGTAAATGTTATCCCTATACTATTTTTCCAATGTCATGGTTGTCAAACTTTTGACATTGTTAAGCCATTCACAGGGAATGCAGCTCGCATGTATATGCAACGAGACCGGTGATGTGCTCATGGTACCGAAGGGCTCGGAGGGGAGCTTCCAACGCGTGAGGGGCTTCGTTGAGGTATCATATTGGTAGTTGTCACGTAAACATACTTTTGATAGCTTTATGTTGCTGAGTGAATAGTATTAAAAGGGGCCACATGACTCAATCAAGTACCAATTCATTTTTCCCTAAAGATCAAGGTTAATAGCCTTCTGTATCCCTTAAGAGTGGCATGTCTAATATTGTGTTGAAATACATGAATCATATTTTCTTGTCTTTACACCATTAGTTGTATTAATGGATTAAGGTACATGGGACCTTGACATTATATACACTTGGGTGTACCTCAATTTTAGGGTACTTCTGAAAGATTTGTCAACACAGGGATGAACTTGTGTGAAATGATTGTCTTGATTTGTGTGGCCACATGCTTGTGTGAAATTGCACCGTAGTAGTTCACTTCAATATTTTCCTTGCAAAAATTTTACTCATTTTTTCCCTTGTAGATGGTTCGCCGCTGATATCAGCAAATGGCAACTATAATGAACTACGCCACAGCGGCAGGACATGTTGTTCAACCAGGCCCAGCTCGGAGTGGCTCGTTGCGTGTTACAACATCACGGGCAACGACATCTACTTTGGTTGCACAACAAGACGAAGAGCAGGAGGACAACGACGACGACAATGTGGATGCCAGGTTGCCTGACGAGATGGTCCTCTCGGACCTTGTCAGTGCACCTTCCGTAACACAGCCTACTAAGGCCACACCTCTGCGCCGTAGACGCCGTGATCGCACGGACATTAGTTCAGTTAACATCGTCGAGGGCACGCACGGTGAGCATCTAGCTAATATGTACACACCGGGTACGGGTGCACGCCAAAAACACAGTTGATGTAATCAATGGGTATATATATGTACGAAGGACTAAGTAGAATCAAATGGCTGCATGATATGAAATGAGATCAAGCTTTGGATGATTCTTGTTGAATGAAATGAAATGAAATGGTTCAATGGATATATGCATACATGTCACTGTTTGAATAAAATGATTGAATGAAATGATATGGAATGGTTCAATGAATATATGCATACATGTCATTGTTTGGAAAAATTGATTGAATGGCTACATGCATAGAGGTTGCTTACTGCCACGCTAGTTTCCCTGGCGTGACAAGATGGTGTTGTCACGCCAGGAGTCCTGGTGTGATAGGACTTAGCACCAGAGAGCGACGGGGTTTTTGCAACTCCTGCGAGGCGCACAAACCACGGCGTGGCAACCTTTGTTATGTCACGCCAGTTCCCTTAGCGTGACAATATGGTACTGTCATGCCAGGAGTCCTGGCGTGACATGACTTAACACCAGAGGGCTTGTTGAAGGGATACGGGTAGGCTACACTAGTTGGTAATTCAAAAAATCTACCACGTAAATCAGGACGCCATGCAAGAAAGAGATTATATATCGTTACCACTAGACGCGTAGTGCAGTGGAAGAAGAGTTGGAGCATTCTGATCTAACGAAGAGTGTGTCGATGTAGTGGTTGTAGTTGATTGTCCTACGTTGAGTACGTTGATGCAGTGATCGTAGTCGATCGTCCCCTCCAGCAACCTCTGCAGTTCCTTGTGAAGATCGCGGATCGCCCTCAAGCACAGCAGCAATCGCAGTAGCACATCTACGGTATCCACACGTCCAGAGAAGGAACACCGTACGTCGGTGTGCTTACACCAACTCGCACGGCAGAGCTCTCTCAAGAAGATGACGGCTAGGGTTTTGGTGGATCAATTCACGTGTATCACATCTCTCCTAATAGCCTCAAGCATCTTCTTATATAGTGCCCATGACGGATCCTATCCGAACACGTTTGTTCTAACTCGTTAAGTGTGTGACCCGTTAGGTTTATATGTAATCAGTTGTGACTCGGAAACTCCTTTCCGATCACAAGTCGTTAACGGCTCCTAGCAGGACATAACGATTCACGAATACACACGAATTATATTGGACGAATCTTAGTGCAATATGATGTACGACCAGGTCCTTATCACTAACGACCATCTTGTATCTCTATACGACCAACTCACATTTGGTCTCGACCAGTTCGTAGCTCCTTACGATCAGGCTTCGACCACTTAGTGATCATATTCGACCAGCCTGCGACTACACTACTACAGAAAAGGTATTCACAGACGGTTCAAAAACGTCATCACAGGCGGTTTTGTGAGCCATCCGAGTTTATTGGTCGATGATGACATGAGGTCATCACGCACGGTTTTCAAACCGCTCATGATGCATACTTTCCTGAGCGGTTATTAAGCAAACCGTCGTGATAGAACCTATCATGCACGGTTTGTGGTCAAACAAATCTGTGATGACTTTCTCTATAAAGCCCCAGCATGGGTCGCTTGTGCCATTAAAACAAGCATCATCATATATATATATATATATATATATATATATATATATATATATATATATATATATATATATATATATAGGACGCCTGCTTTCATACTCACAGGAGTATGTACTCCCATACCTCCCCACCGTTCATCAATGCGGATGCAAATAACACCCGTAGCAAACCCACTAATTATGGATTAGTTTAATTACCTACTTCCAAGATTTCTGGCCGGCGCAATTGGATCACGTGGTCAGCGCCCGAGAGACGTGGGGTATGCGAAGTATTTCAAATTTTGATTTTTGTACCTCCTAGCGTTGATGCACCGGTAAATACTACATACTACCATCTACTACCTTTATTTTTTTCTCAAAAAAAATTCTACTACCGTTATTTCAATTGAACTTTAGAAAAGCAGTTCACCTTGTGTATGTGTGATTCTTCATACTTTAGCTAGTTCTTTGATACTATGTGTATTTTTTTTAGTTCATTTGAAAAGGGAGTATTTCGTTAGACAAGAAGGTAGTATATCATTTAAAAAAAGGGAGTATATCATTTGAAAAAAGAAGTATTTCATTTGAAAAAGGAGTATTTCGTTAGACAAGAAGGTAGTATATCATTTTAAAAAAAGTGGTATATCAATTAAAGGAGGGTAGCATATCATTTGAACAGGGAGTATAGTGTTGGCATAAGCATAAAATTGGACAAAGAAGCATCACATTCACATCAGAGATTCACAGAATCACAGGCAGAATCAGCCTCCAGCCCTCCACCGCCGGTTCGTCGACATCATTCACATCAGAGATTCACAGCCAGGACCAGGAGGGCCTCCATCCCTCCACCGCCGGTTCGCCGTGCGCTTGCATAAAATTGGACAAGGAAGCATCACATTCACATCAGATCAGAGATTCACAGCCAGGACCAGGAGGGCCTCCAGCCCTCCAGCCCTCCACCGCCGGTTCGCCGCGCCCTCCCACTTGGCGTCTTCCGCATCGACGTCGTCGCCGGCACCGGGAGCGGAGTAGAGGGCCGGTTCGCCTGCACCATCGACAAGAACAGACGCGCCGCCGCCGCCATGGCTCCCGCCCTGACGCTGCGAAGAAGCACGCAAGCACCTCTCTGGATCTAGATCTGGATCCTCATGGCCAGTGTGAGGGAGGAAGGAGGGCGTGGCGATGGCGGCCATGAGGAGGAGGAGGAGGAGGAGGTGGCGCATTGGTGGGGAGAAAAAGGCGTAGCTCGGGGAGGAAGATGGCCAGATGGGGGAGGAGGCCATGGGGAGGGAGAGAGGCGGCGGTGTGTGGGGAGGAGGGGGGGGGGGAGGGGGGGAGGAGGAGGGCGTGGGGAGGGAGTGGGGGGGTGTGAGGAGGGGGTGTGGGAGGAGAGAGAGGGCGGGGGGGGGAGGAGGAGGAAGGGGCGTGGGGAGGAGGAGGGGGGGAGGGGAGGGGGAGGGGGGCAAGGAGGAGGAGGAGGAGGCGGTGGGACTTTGTTGGGAGGAGGAGGCCATGGGGGAGGAGAGGCGGCGGGACTTTGTTGGGCAGTCAAGGCCGGCAGGGGAGAGAAAAGAATGGGGATCGGGAGATTCGGGAGGGAGGAGGATTGGGTTGGGTTGGGGAGGAGGATTGGGTTGGGAAGACTTATCCTCTCTGATCACTGTAGCCACTCTCGATCCCAGTAGTCATGGTGGTGCTTTCCACCATGGCGACACACCAGATCGACTCAAGCGCAAATGACATGAGAAGCGATATGCCTTCGTAATACACGAATCCTCGGGAATATAGGAGTGGTTGTTCCATACGGGTTGGATATTACAATCTATAATCCCATTTTCCATATATATATATATATATATATATATATATATATATATATATATATATATATATATATATATATATATTCACCACTTTGGGGGATCGTCCACACAAGCATGAGAAGGATGAGGCAGTAGCCATGAACAACCTCATTGAGCCCCTACAAGTTTAAAAAGTATGGATACAAGGATATCGTCAGCACATCTAATTGCCTGAATGTTGTCAATAGGTAATTGGACGTCGCTATGTTTAGAAAGTGACGTGAACGTGTAGATACTCCGACTAAAAAATAGCATCATGTATCAGCAATTAACCATTCTTAAACATGTAATCGGCTTTAAACCTAACAAAATCACCGACCAACGAAGAAACATCCTTTCGTTTTTCGTGGCAACCACACTGCTGTCCTCCAGCTCGGAGTCCTGGCGACGGTGGGCCCCGCGCACCAAACACCACCGCCTCGTGGCCCCACGTCCAGAGAGACTTGCCTCCTTGTTTCCGTAGGCTTCGTCTACCTGAGCCGGGGTCGTGATGCGACGGACAGGTGGGCCCGATGCGCCACCCGTGAAGTACGGTACAGGTGGGCCCGGCGCAGCCGCTGTTTGCCTCTGGCAGCCGACCCGACGCGGTGTTCCAACGCAGAGGAATAAAACGAAGCACTCCTGTCACAAATGGAAGCAGAAGAAGCAATAAATGAAGAGAATTGCTACGGCTACATGTAGCAGTGAACTCGCTTTCATGGCCGAGGGAAGCACTAAGTGCTCCATCGGAGCTGGACATTGTTTTTTTCTTACCATCATCGATCCGAAATTTAAAATCTAAGAAGTTTAAACTGTAGAACAAAATCAGTACAAATAAGAAAAAGAATTGGCTCTAGAAAAACTTTAGTTGTTAATATCCTAGAAGAGAAGCTCTACGTGACATCACAACTAGAACAGTTAACAGTCTTGTTTTGATATCACATTTACAGTAACTAAGAAACAAATATCATTTTTATCAAAAAATTACCAACTATGGGTCGGCAAATTTTTCGTAAACTGCTTGCAACCTATAGCAACAATGAGAAAACATCCACAAACATATCAAAAGAATGCAGCATCAATCCAAAAGCATTGATTGGTAAATTTCTACCTTTTAATATATGTTGGGTGTGAATTATCGTATTATTATCTAAGTGGCAAAAACAAAATCAAGATGAGAAACCTATTTTCTAAAAAAAGAAAAAATTAAGACGTGCAACTTTAACTCTGTTGCTGTAATTTACAAATTAGTACTAAAAACCACGCTCGTATAAATGAGAAGGTGGATTTGCCACCAAACTTTGGAGACTTCATATTGTCAGGGAAAAGCAGAGGTGATATCCTGGTCCCAGCTGAAGACAGTAACAATTTAACAAACTTAAGTGGGCCCGCCTGCCAGCCGCAGCACACGAGGCGTCCAGTTTAACCCCCACCTTCCTCCCTAAGTATCCCTTACGGTACAACGGCCAGTCGGCCGCACCTCCTTCTCATGTTTGTCTCTCCTCGCCGTCTGCCTACCTGTTTCTCTCCCCTCGCCGCGCCGCCCACCTCGCCGCCATGAACAATCTCCTCACCGTAAGTCCCCTCTCCCTCAAACCCGCCGCCCTCCTGATCTCCTCACGCTTCCTCCCTCCTTAATTACTCTGTGGAGTGGCCGGGAATCCAGTATTCCGGTGCACGAGCTCGAGATCTGGGTGGGCTAGTCGTGCCCCTCCCTTACGGGCTTCGGATTCAGGGGGAGCCGCCGCTCTGCTGTTAGAAACTCGAAATTTGTTGCGCTTAATCGGGTTTAGAAGTGGTGGAGTGATTGGTGGGGTAAGGGATTGCTTAGGCGGGAGCGGGGGATCGTAATGCGAGGCCGGGGGCGGAAGGAATCGGCTGAGTTGCTCAGCTGCACGCGGCAAAGTAGCGACTTTTACGATGGTCGCGTTAGATCTGATTATTTGGTTCGGAGGCAGTTGAGTTGTGTTAGGAGCAGTGGGCTGGTTGTGTGTGGTTTTGTGCCTCGCCGGGATGTGCAAGGATGGGCTGTTCTGTTTTTCTCTGAGCTTCATGCCTAGCTATGGAGTAAATTGTGGTGTTGGGGTCATCTCATTGCACAATTGCATTGATTGCTCGATAATTGGGTTGAACAGTCGTAATGATGGAGTTAACAATAGTTGTATTCAAGTGTTGCAGTTAATTCAATATGTTTTGGTTTTCTGCGAGTTTGATGCGCCGGAAAACTACATAACATTCTTTTGGCATCTATTGTTTATGACATGTTTGTTTTTACATAGCACATTGCGTTATGAATTTCGAACGATTTGCAATGGGAAGGCAGTATTATAATATTGAAAGTGACAACTGAAGTACTCTATTGGCAATTATCTGTTCTGTTGGGAATGGAAGCCTAATGGCTATTGTGTCAATGCTTTATTGGGCCACAATCCTGTTATATTTAGCTGGTAGCACATTTGTCTTCTCATATTGGATTCATGATCTAGCCTTGTTTTGTAGAAGTACCGCAGAATATGTGTTACATATTATACACATTCCGATTTTACAGGATTCCTTCGAGCTTCCTCGGCGGGATTCCTCAAGAGATGGGGACATTGAAATGGGAATGCATCAGGCTGATGCTTCAGACAATTTAAAAGATTTCTTGAAAAAGGTGCTGTTTAGAAAATACTTTGGTGTGCACTTCTATGCATTTTGTAACAGTGTTAGTGTCCAGTTTTTGCACTTCAGATTAATGACATGATGCTTTGATACATCAGGTTGACGCAATCGAGAGCCTAATCACTAAGCTGACGAATCTCTTGAATAAGCTCCAGGTTCATTCATTCATTCCCCAGTCCCATTCATTTCTTTCTGTTTCTAGCCCTTATCTTATGCTCATGTATTGATTTTCGTAGCAACAATGGAATGTTGTGTCTGAGTACTAAGTTTCTTGATGAATCTATTCGAAGCCATGCATTTTTGTACAATACACCTTACTTTTGCTTGTAGACTGCAAATGAGGAATCCAAAGCAGTTACAAAAGCAAGCGCCATGAAAGGTGAGTACTTATTTAGTTTAGCAGAGTTAACCTTATCTGAAATGCATGTGCACTCTTCCGAAAATCCCACTATACTTATGGTCAGATGCAACAATTCTTTTCTGTAGCAATTAAGCAGCGGATGGAGAAAGATATTGATGAAGTGGGGAAAATTGCTCGTATGGCAAAGACAAAAGTTGACGAACTGGAAAAAGATGTATGTTCTCACTTGACCCTGCTAGTGAATGGCATTCGTCTTAGCTGTATCTGCATAAATTAAAAGATGGGTGTGCTTATAGTGGGAATTATATAAATAACTTCTTGTCGTAGTTATATGGCAAGACCTTTTGTTTGGAAAAACTGCCGTCCAGATTTACTGCGAACAATTTTTTTCCCTGAAACCCTACACTATTGTCCAATTTACAACACAAATAAGGAATGAGCGTGCTTGCTCATGTGCCCCTATTTGAATTTGTAGCACTTAACAAATTTTTTCAACGAGCCGTCTCGTGTACTATTGTCAATAACTCGTTTCTTATTGTTTGCTGCCCCTGTGAAACAGAACTTGTCAAATAGGCAGAAGCCTGGATGTGGGAAGGGGTCTGCAGTAGATCGGTCAAGAGAGCAGACTACTGGGTAAATTTACTGTTGATCAGTGTCTTCCATTCTGTAGCCTGCATGAATTAGCTGTTTATTCACTATGCGTCTATGCTTACCGATTTTTTACAGAGCAGTGAAAAAGAAATTGAAGGAGCGGATGGACGACTTTCAGGTACCGTGTTCCCTTAGCTGGAATGTCTAACTTGCCATGTATGTGATGATTCTGCTGTTCTGTGATTAAATATCCCCTACAATACGCAATGATCTTAAAATACAACAGACAATTAAACTACTGCCATATTTCCATTTGCTCCTTAGAGCAGCAGGGGGAAAGCAATCTGCTTTTCCATGCCTATGAGCCATCCAAGTATAGGAATACTGAACATCTAGCTCTTCATGAGTGGGGATGTGGCTTTATTGATACTTGTACTGTATGTTTTTCTTAAGAATGAAAAAACATTAATGAAATATGTTTAGCTAATGGTTCCGCTTTCTACTTTCATTAAATCTCCCGATGGTAAGATTCTAAAAGAGCCTCATGTTTCTTAACCATTATGAGCAGCTGCTACTAGGATCGTTCAAACTGGTTTTGTCAGCCCATTTCAACCCGTTTCAAGCTTGCATGCATGCATGTTCTTCTTCCTTGCAGCTGCAGAAGCCTGCATGCATGCAAGTTCTTGTTCTGGTTTTGCCAAACCGTTTGACCCAAGTTTGTACAGCCCTACCTGCTACTAGTCTAAATCTCTGAAGAAGTTGTGGAACAAATTTAATATAATGTTGCATTACGTAAGTGATACCCTGGTAAGTCTGATGCAGGTTTTGAGAGAAGCAATCCGGCAGGAGTACCGGGAGGTCGTTGAAAGAAGGGTGTTTACAGTAACGGGTAATCGTCCCGATGAAGAGGTAAATAGCAGCAACAATTAATTTTGATCTATGGTTAAATTTGTACTTTGCTTTACAATGAAAATTTTGATATGTGGTTTTATTTACACTTTGCCTTATGTTGTTGCTTTGGACCCTGCAGACAATTGATAATTTAATAGAGGCTGGGAGAAGCGAGCAGATTTTCAAAGATGCTATCCAACAGCAGGGAAGAGGCCAGGTATGCGATGTAACATAGGCCACTATACTTGTTAGGGGATACCAGTTTAGTGGATCAAGTCCTGTTCTGCGTGTTTACATCACCAAAATCTCATTATGATATTTTTGTCTTTTCCAGATATTGGACACTGTTGCTGAGATACAGGAGCGACATGATGCTGTAAGGGATCTAGAGAGGAAGCTTCTGGAGTTGCAGCAGGTGACTTTTTTTTTGCATAAGTTCTTCTATACTATTGTAATTTACTCCATAGACTTGTGAATATAAGGAGATAATATGTATTAATTTACCCCATTACCTTGGTTTTGCCTTGTAGATATTCCTGGATATGGCGGTATTGGTTGAGGCTCAAGGAGACATGATCAACCACATAGAGACGCACGTAAGAATTGCCCACTTCTGCACTAAGTTTATTACAAATAGAACAAACAAGTTTTTTTAAGCAAGCTAACTGAATGTTGCTAACATTTCCTGTATTATTGCATTTTCTGCTTCAAGGTTTCAAATGCTACCAACCACATACAGCAAGGTGTGAGTGCTCTCCAGAACGCAAAGAAGCTGCAGAAGAGCTCGAGAAAGTGGATGTGCTACGCTATCTTCATTCTCCTCGTGATAGTGGTGATCATTGTCGTCGCAGTCATCCAGCCATGGAAGAAGGGTGCTTGAGCCGATCGTGACTCAGAAACAGAAGATCGCGGGGTGTGTGTGTGTGTGTGTCTATATATCTATATATGTGTGTGGTTGTTTTTCTGTTTGTGCAAACCTATGTTCAACGAGACAAGCCGAGATTTCGTTTGCTCGTAG
The DNA here is from genome assembly GCA_036346405.1 of Phyllostachys edulis. Taxonomy (NCBI): domain Eukaryota; kingdom Viridiplantae; phylum Streptophyta; class Magnoliopsida; order Poales; family Poaceae; genus Phyllostachys; species Phyllostachys edulis. Next base: position 30,801,544 of record CM070557.1, read on the forward strand.
GCATTGTTATTCATTAGCAGATTTCGTGTGCTCTAACATGGTCCGTGCCTCAGTGGTGACATGAAACGCAATTGTGCATCCTCCTGAATCTTCAATTGCAATTGTGCATCCTGAACCTTTTATTGCAATTGTGCACCAATATTGACAACATGTTCACATGCTATGCTATTTTTTGCTACATCTACTAGCTCATTTATCTTTAGAAATGCTTGCCGTCCAGCAGGTACGTGCCGACGGCGAGCCGCACGGCCCAGACGTCCCTTGGCTTCCGCGCCGTGATCCCGCTTGACCCGGATACATGGATGTCAGTATCACTCAAGACATGACATATTTTTGACTGCTTGTACAATACTCCTACAACCGGGGCATGTCGTGTGGATGTCATCATGTCAAAGTAGTGGAATACTACCTCCCGACGTCGCCGGCCTTGACTTGGCCGGCGTTGTGTCTGAGCGACGGCATCGACGCGGCGGTCTTGAGCATCAGCGGCGCCTCGACGATGATGATCGGCGAGCCGACCTTGAGCTTCGCCTTCGCGACGTCCGAATGTCCGATGCGCCGCGGCCGCCACCGTCGACCGGCGCGCACCAGACGAGAGCGACGCTGCCAGGACGACGTCGTCCGACCAGAGAGGCTGGGATTTGTGGCGGTGATACGTAGTAGAATGATGCTGGTACAGGCACTGCGTGCAGCATCCTGCCTACTGAAACCAGATAAAGATAAAGTGACTGAACCAACCTGTGGACGTGCATTTGGCTCAGATTCAGAAGGAATTTTCGCAGTTTGGTCCCTGTATATCAGCGTTCCTATCAAGAGGGTCCCTGAGCCTCGAGAGGAACGAAAGTCTCATTTATGATTTATGCACACCACGCTGACTGGTGGGCCCAGGACAAAAATACTGGGGTTGGTATTACTAGCAGCAACAGCAGTTGGTTCGACCCGACCTGCTGAGCGGAGCACGAGCAGAAGGGGAGTAATCCCGTCCAAAACCCAAATCCCGCGAGAGCGAGAGCGCCCCAGGAGCGACCGCCTCGAGGTATAGCCATCTGCTAATCCCGGCCGCTCCCACGTTTCCTCTGCTAATTTCGTGCGTAATTCTTCGATTTCTGTTGTGGTTTCGCGATTTCCGTCGCTGAGAACTAGTATCGGGTGGCAGATTTTTTGTTGTTCTGAAAAAAAATCTGGATTGGGGATTAGGGTTTGCTTCTTTTCGAGTAGAGTTTTAGGCGATTCGGATGTTCTCGCCGGCGATTTCGTGGTCGTTTTTTCCGGCGTTTAGTTCCGAGATGCGAGGTAGCTGTAGCCAGTAGTTGGGCTATTTTGGGAGGGAGCTTTAGGGATGGGATGGGGGTTGGGTGTGTTGGACTTTGGATTTTTTTGGGTGATGTTGCAGTTGGCTTGGCGAGAACCGAGATGTGAGGTTTTGGAAGGGTTTTATGTGGATTGTGTGGCGACATTGTTGGTACATGCGAGAGAGGTGGGGTTTTGGAAGGGTTTTAAGGTGATTGTTCAGCGACGATTGGTACGTGCGATTATGCAGGTGTATATATGTATTTTGTAACAAGTAACAGCCCCATTTCTGGAAGTACCTTTGCGAGTGTAACGCCAGGGTTGTCGCTGCACTTTGTGACGATGTTGAACTTGGTAGTTAGTAATTTTGATGCACTAACTGTTCTCTGATGGTCGTGTGCATTACGACGCGTGGTTCAGGTAGGATACTCATAGTCGTAGGTGTGTTTGTTTGCTAGTGAGACTTGGCGCCATGTAATAAGTAGGGTATTAATAATGTTTGTGTGTTTCTTGAGCTACTTGTGTTCATCTGCTAATCTTTATTGTATACACAATTACAGATTTGAGCGTCACATTGGAGGTTTTTTGATAGCATCTGATATGAGACCACTTAACAGCAGAAAGGGTGAGACACCCTCCTGTGGCCTTGAGAACTGTGGAGTTTCAGGCCAAGCTTGTCATGGCAAATGCCAAAGCTGCTATGGTGATGGAAAACTGTCTCGTGCTGGAGCGAATGGCGTTTCCTCTTTGAGTGAGAGTCTTACTGAAGAGATGGTGTTGAAAGAAAACTGTGGAACATGCAGTTTTAATTCCGATCATGCCGATGCTTTATTAGTAGATGGGACCAAATGTTCTTTAGCAAGCTCAGGACATGCTGACAGCGCAGACCGTGATGGTTGTCTTCATGGCAAGAATGAAAGTTGCATGGCTTGTGATGATCTATGGCAAGAGTCTGACAGAGAACAAGCTGGGGGTACACTGGATGATCTTTTTTTCGTTAATGATGAAGAGGATGATGACAGTGATTGGGAACCTTCTGCTCGCCTTGTTGTGAACAGGTGGTTTTGCTTGAACTGTACAGTGCCAAACATGGATGAGGTTACACATTGCATGGTAAGATCATTTTCTTGTGATCAGGCGGGCCATATAGCTCGTTAGAAAATTTATCTCAGTACATCTAGTCACATTTGTTTGACTCGTGTCTTCTTGGTTCTTGTTCTTATAACCTAGAATTGCCATGAGCTTAAGGTATCTGAGGTAGCTGGATATGATGTTTTCAAAACTCATATTGCACAGGCAGCTTTGGTATCTGCTGACACAGGTGCTGTTTCCACTTGTAGCTATGTTTTTCTTGCTATTAGCCCATTACTTTCCCTTATCAAGTACTACTATCAGATATCCATTATGAATATGAATGCTTATTTATTATTTCTCAATAGCAAACTTTGTTTTGGCTCTATATAGCACATACCTTCTAGAAAGGGGGACCATGCAAGGATACTGATTGAAATTGGCAACATACTAATAATACTTATCTCTCACAAAATCTTTCCATGTGAGCATCCCTTGATCCATAGATCTGATTGATGATTCGTTTGGACTTTGGACCAGCTATATGGTTCACTGCAAACAGAACAATACTCCTTAGCACTATCCTGTCTTTCCAAATATGTGGTTGGCTGGCCCGCCGCATCATTCTCCCCGGCCGGAGAAAACTCACGGTCGAGTTTGAAGCCTCCTCTACATAAACAATGACTTTGTGATGTAGTACAACTAGCACTTGTTACTTGCATGAAAATTTCCTTTAAATGGAAACAGTAGGGTCCTATTGGTATAATTGCATGAAAATTTCTTTTCTCCAGCAAATTGCAAGGCTTCAATAGAAGGCGTATCAACAAGCCATCTAAAACACTGGAATAATGATAGAGAAGGAAGTAGAATAGTGTGACACTGTGACCCAATATGTTCACGCTTAGCACAATAGTTTAAAGCAACTGAATGTGTGCTACCGCATCAATTTTTCATATGCCTATCTGCGTTGAACTTGAACAACTTCTCAATTGGTCACGCTGTTTTATGCAGCATTGCCACCGGTATCTACAGCGATTGGTTTTGATGAAAGAATGTTGCTCCACAGTGAGGTAAGTTATGAACTTATGATTTATGTAATTTGAGCTAGCAGATAGCATGATATAATGTTTGGATATGAGATCCCACATCAAGGGTGACTGCTCTTTTTCTATCTTTATAAATGGCAAGAATGATTGGCATAAATCTTAATTGCTCATTTGCTCTTAACTGTGGTGACAGTGAACCTTTTCATTTGATTGCTTGTTGTGTCTGGGAGATGCATGTTCTATAACACATTAAAGAACAAAAAAGGAACTTATAAGCACAATTTTATATTACTGATTTTGCAATTAAACAACCCAGCTCATTTTATTTTAAAATGAGGCCATAAATGCTTATTTCTGTTTTTTTGAAAGAATATGAAAATATTGCAAGATGGGATTTTTGTTTCTCTATTTGCATTCAAAGAAAGTGATTTATTCTCTTTCAACATAAGTTTATAATAATTCTTTCGCAAAACTAGTTGCATTTGAGACATTGGTTCCTGTAAGTTCCCGTCTATTTGCCTCCCCTCTTTTTCTCTATCAGCATGTAGTGTCTTTTTTTTTGTTGAACTGATGTCTCATTTTTTATATGCTATCAGATAGAAATTAAACCAAATCCACATCCAGAAAGACCTGACCGCCTTCGCGCAATTGCTGCTAGTCTTGCTGCTGCAGGTGCACACTATCATTAACTATGACATTTGTTCTCTCATTTAATATTTGGTTAGTTTAGTAATGTGGTTCTGTTTTGTACACTCAGAAAAGGCTACTGCAAAAAAAAAAACTCTTGCGCAAATATTTAATCTTGATATTTATGATAGCCTGTTCTTGTAGCTGTATTGTCCAACGTAATCCAAAAATATAGATGATATCTAATCTTGTAGACAACATGGACATTATTGTTGACTCGTACTGTAGCACGTACAGATAACATGATTATCATGTCAACCATATTAATTAAAGTGGTTTGATGAACCAACCTTTGTACGCTACTGCTTATCAAGTAAATACTAACCCATATTTCCAATATTTCAGGAATCTTTCCCTCAAAATGTGCTTTGGTACCTCCTCGAGAAATCACAAAGGAGGAACTCATAACGGTAAGTAAGAGACCGACAGATTGTTTTACAGGTTAATTAGCTTTGCTGCCATGTGTTCCCTTTAGCATAGATTGTTCATTTCATAGTCTTCTTGATAATCCTAATATATTCAAATTATGGTAACTTTAGGTCCATACTTCAGATCACGTTGAAAGTGTCGAGCAGACAAAGAACATGTTTTACAGGTAATGTTTGTTTAGTTCATACTTAGAAGTTAGAAGTATCATTGTATTTACAGTATTTTAATTTTGTATTTTACTGTTCGTTTCGAATATAAGTAATGCATGCTCAACTTGTCTTGCCATTTTGTGTTCTAGCATTCCTTGAGAAGTTTTCATTGTTATAACATCAATGTGGGATCAATTTGTAGCTACTTCACTTCGGATACTTATGCAAATGGACACTCAGCATGTGCTGCCAAACTTGCAGCAGGCCTATGTGCTGATCTTGCTAGTTTGATAGTGTCTGGGCGTGTCCACAATGCCTTTGCACTGGTACTGTGCCAATGATCTTGTATCTTCATTTTTTTTTTCATCTCCTTTTTGCACAGTGCACCACGATGCACTTAGAAGTTATGTATTAATCTACTTTTCATGTCTGTTTTACATGACGCTGACCATACCTACTGGATGACCATACCTACTGGAGGACAGGTGAGACCTCCTGGGCATCATGCAGGGGTGAAACAAGCCATGGGCTTTTGTCTTCACAACAATGCAGCAGTGGCTGCATTAGCTGCGCAAAGAGCAGGTGCCAAGAAAGTCTTAATAGTTGACTGGGTAATGCTAGTTACATGTTTGCATTTGAATACATCATTGTATTTTGTTGGCATCTATGAATAAAAAAATACTTGTACTATATCTATTTTAATGTCAGTAGATACAAATGGATGTTAACCAATCTCATCAGTAGTATTCTCAACTGTTATTGCAGGATGTGCACCATGGCAATGGCACACAAGAGATATTTGAAGGAAACAAATCAGTGAGTTCTTATCTATCTTTTTTATGTTTTTAATTGCTTTGCAGTTTTACCTTTTTAAATGGCAGAAAAGGGAAAAGATGATAGGCCAACTGATCTTATCTGAGTCATATCTAGAGTAATAATGTTCATTTTACTGACCAACTGTCCTCTCTCCATGCACTGCTCTTATGTCCGCCATTCTGTATACTATATGTCCATTTGCATGTCATTGCTACTATAATGAGTTTGCTGGTTTCCAAATTTGCAGTTCTTAAATGGAAAGTTTATTTTATTTTTTGCTTCTTAAGGTCTTGTACATATCATTACATCGCCATGAGGATGGAAGCTTCTACCCTGGAACTGGAGCAGCACATGAGGTGGCTATCTTTAACGTGTTTGAAGTGTTAGAATATATTTTTTCCCAACGGGACAGTTAAATGAAATTATGACCTGAGCTAAATATGGTATAAGGATACATATGTAATTCAATGCAACCGATATCCGATATAGATAGATGTTTTCACTTATCAGCAGTACATGGGTCTTATAAAGTTAACCACTTTATCAGAATCCAAATTTTCCTCTGTTTGTAAGTGAAATGCTGCCCTGACAAGATTCGACCAAATGTAACAGCTTGTTTACAATAGGGCATTAGGACCTGAGTCTAAATACTATGTAGCACATTAGCTTTGAGCATTATTTAGAATGATGAATATATAGCATGCATTTAAAGTTCATTTCTTGTACTGTACGTCTGTACTGCATCCAATTGGACCCATCTATCTCTGGCTAACCAAACTTGGGATGTTTGTGGTGTCTCTTTTGACAAGTGACATGACTCCTTTGCTTCAAAGCTGTGGAAGCTTGTAGTTCAAAATCATTTATTTTATATTTGTGATTCTTGCATGGATCTACAGGTGGGAGTTCTGGATGGTCAAGGATTCTCGGTCAATATACCTTGGAGCCGTGGTGGAGTTGGAGACAATGACTACATCTTTGCTTTTCAGCATGTGGTGCTTCCGATAGGTAATGATTGAAAGGGTGACATTGAGACCTGTGCTAGTCTCCTTAAGTTGCTAATAACAATAATTTCTCAACCTAGCCTTGCTTATCTGTAATGTGTAGAAGTCAAGAGCAGCCCATTCTATTCTCATTTCTTTGTAATTCTTATGTGCTTTTGTCTTCTGTGAGACTTAGCAATTTAGATCCTTATTATAAAGGACATAGAACAAATATATTCACCACATTGGAAGTTTGGAACGAAGACTTTGTCAGTGTTCAAGAAGGCGGCTTCAGGCGCCGACTAGTCGCCGTCTAGGCGTTCGGTGGGGAGCAGCCGCCACGATTTTCCTCAAGGTGGCGGGCTAGGCGGGAGGGCCGCCTTGGACCGGCTCAGCGGTCAAAGCCGGTCCTCAGCGGCGCTGGGCGGCTCTAGGCAAGGCGCCTGGGCGAGAGTTGGGAGGTGGAGTCTGCCGCCGTCGCTGCCGCCGCCGTCGCCAGTCCAATCGACCTCCCCTCGGCCAAATCCACCTCCCCGACGCCAGATCTGCCTTCCCCGTCGTCAAATCACCCTCGCCATCAATTGGGCCACCCCACGGCCAGATTTCGCCTCCCCCGCCGTCGATTCGGCCTCCGCTGGTGTCGCTTGCCGTCCACCCCCGCATCCCCCTTCCCTCACGTAGCTCTGTTTCTGCACCTTGTTGCTCTGCCATCATGTTCGGGTGGGATGTGGTGGAGAGGAGAGCAGAGAAGTCGCGTCAGGGTGAAGGCGGTGAGGGGAGCGAGCGCCTCGGCTTAGTGGCTATCCTATCGCTTCTCAACCTCGGTGCTCTGCTTTTGCTATTGCCCGAGCCTCTCACTCTCTCGGTGCAGTGCTTCTCAGTGCAGTGCTCTGCTGTTGCTTTATTGCTTATGCTAGTTTAGTACTTACTACTTAGTAGTTAGTACTGTTAGTAGTAACTAGTAAGTTACTGACTAGTTAGTAGTTAGTTACTAATAGTCTAATACATTAATGCTAGTTACTGTTGCCGCTGCTACTTTGAGATGTGTGTTACGGTATTTTCTATGTTAAGTCTTTGAGCTGTGTGGCTGCATATGTTTCATACTTTCATTACTGCACCGTAGCTAAGCTGGCCACCTAGTCCGCCTAGGCGCTAGGTGCTGGGCCACCGCCCGCCTAGCGCCTAGTGCTTTCTTGAACCTTGGACTTGGTTGTTTGATATGGCAGGGTGCATGGTTATTAAGTCGTCGACTAGTCGACAAGTCGGTGGAGCATGAGCGACTGGATCCAGCGACTCGACTTGCCAGGTTCCATCTCGCCGCCGTCGCCCATCGTCGCCCTCCGCCGCAGCTCCCAGCCGGCGCCGCCCTTCCTCTCCCTTGGCAGGAGCTGCCTAGCTAGCTGACGGCGGAGATGGAGGCGACGTAGATCCGGTCGGGGAGGTGGAGGCGAGCTCGTGTGGTCGGAGATCGTCGCCCTCGGCTGCAGCTCCCAGCCGGCGCCGCCCTTCATCTCCCTCGGCGGGAGCTGAAGCTCCCAGGTCGCCGTCGCCCTCCTCTGCTCCCTCTCGCCGTCGCCATCGCTGTCGCCCTCCTCTGCTCCCTCTCGCCGTCGCCCTCCTCTGCTCCCCCTCGCTGTCGCCGTCGCCCTCCTCTGCTCCCCTCCCGTAGCTGCATGCTGTGGCTGTGTGGTGTGTGTGGGTGTGGGTGTGGTGTGTGGCTGTGTGGTGGTGTGTGGTGTTGTGTGGTGTGTGTGATTGTCTGTGTTGGCTGTGTGTGTATGCTATTATGTGTCATCTGTGTGTGTTGTGTTGGGTAGATCATGTGAATAGTATCTATCGACTAGTCGGCGACTAGTCGGCCGACTAGTCGACTAGTCGGTAAGTCGGTCACTAGTAGGGTAGTGTCGACTTACCGACTTAATAACCTTGGCAGGGTGTTATTTTTCTTGGTGGGGGAAAACATGTCTGCCTACAATACTTGATTTATTTCATGTTCATGCCTTCATGGGCACCTCTTTATGTAATATTACCCCATTGCTTTCTTTAATATCGCTGTTTAAGTTTGCATTGCATGTTCTCATTTTAGTTAATTTTCTTGCACGAGTGCAGCTGCAGAATTTGCACCAGACATCACCATTATATCTGCAGGGTTTGATGCAGCGAGGGGTGATCCTTTGGGTTGTTGTGATGTAAGATTTCCCCTAATTTTAGTTGCTCAATTCTAAAATGTAGCTGTTATTTTCCCCTTTTGTGTATGCATTATTTTAAACAACTAAGATGATTCTGGGATACATTTCTACCTCCTTACTGTGGAAATGCATGTTAAGACTTCAGACTCATGCAGAGGACTTTCTTGGTTTCTCTTGTTTAGAACTTAGGCTAACCTTTTATATTCACATTGTATAGGAAAATTATGTATTGTTTGGGCTTCCTCACTTGTAGAAGCTAGGTTTTTTTTTGGGACTGCGTTGAAGCACCAAACTTTGTCAATAGGTTTCAGTCTCATATACCGTTGTTGCTCCTTTAGGGATGAGCTCTTTGATATGGATGCGAGATGCATCACTGTTCAGTTTGTTGTCATATTTGGTGGTAAGTACTACTGTACTAGAGGTTAGTGAAATAAGAAAATGATAACTTTGCTAAAGTTCTCAAAAGGTAGATTGCAAACTAAATTTTCCATGCAACCCTTGACTTTGATATTATTCGTGCCTGTTTCCTACTTGATTCCTGTAAACTTTTAGATGCTTCTTATTTTTTCTGATTGATATGCCAATGCACGCCAAATCATGTCAATCCATGGCAGTTTTGATTCAACTTCCTTCGTCATTGATAGGTCACTCCTGCTGGATACTCTAGGATGACGTCCATGTTAACTTCTTGCTCAGAGGGAAGATTGCTGGTTATACTTGAGGGAGGGTAGGTACCCAATTCTTTTCTTAATTTAAGAAGATAAAATAGAAATTCAAAAGGTAGGCAATGCCTAGAACTTTGAAATTTAAAAAAGGATGTTATGCTGTGCAACTTCTACGCTGTAAGCTGGACACTAAAGTCATCATCGTGGTCATGGTAAAGCTCATTGGCGTTGTATATGGCATGCAAAATTTCTATTATCACCAGAATGTATATTTTTGTTCCATCTAATGGTAGTGCGCAGATGTACTTTTGTTGCTGGATCAAGATCCACAGGAGATAATTGCCTGAATGTTGCAAGTATTAGCATCGGGCTGTCATTTGGACACTACCAAGGATCCAAAAGCCGGTACCAAGGGAAATTCCGCCGGGCGGCCGGTAAAAAAAACCGAGCGGTAACCGACCGGTTACCGGTTTTCCTGGGAAAAATCCGGTCGAATTTCGCTTAAAAACCAGCCAAAATTCGAAATTTGTACTTGCAAAACCCAGGAAAACCTGCCATGATTTTGGATCTCGGACCCTCGGTGGTAACCGGTTACCGGCCGGTTATTTTTTCCCTGGACACTACTATGCATAACATTCTTCTTAAAGAGTTAAATTTTGTAGGCAATGATTCTTTAAACAAAATTATTTTTTTCATTTTATTTTGTTCAAATATGTAAATTCAGTGTAGGTATTTATTTGTGAAGCCCCATCAACACTTATTTATTGTTTTCATTCTTGTCCTATCTGCGATGTGCAGATACAATCTTCGGTCTATATCCTCATCGGCTACTGAAGTTGTTAAGGTTTGTATTTTTCGCAATAACATCTTATTCTTGTTAGAATGGGATGTAGAAATATCACAATTAGCTCTAGCTATGTTTAAGTGGAATCAGCTGGTTTAGCATCATCTAGTATCCATCAACAAAGCAAAACTTTTATGTGCCTATGAAGATCAAACGTTCAAGGTCCGCATTTTAGCAATGGATCAGTACCAGGGTTTGCAATTTCGGCGAAATTTCGGTCCTTTCGGAGCGTAGCGAAATAAATTCAATTCGTTCAAAAAAATTCGGTTTGTTTGAATTTGGAGAGAATTTCGAGGGTTCAATTGAGCAAACACTAGCATAAGCACACCAACCCAACCATAGCCTAGTGGCAAGGGCCCCTTGCTGGTCTCTGGGTGGTCAGGGATCGAATCCCACTCCAACACATTAATTTTTGCAATTATTTTAAATTTTAAATTCGAATTTGATTCAAACCAGTTTGAAAATCTACCAAAATTTCGGTGATTTCAGCTATTTCGGCCAAGAACGAATTTTTTCCAAAACCGAAATTTGTTTCCCTGATCAGTACTAAAGTTATTGTTTGCTTTTAGTGTTAGGTAGATAAGGATGCTAAGATGGAAATGGGGTTTGCGCAGTTATTTTGTTATATATACGCTAAACCATGCAAATAACTGCATTGTGGATTGTGGTCGTAGGTAATTCAGGGTTTTGACATTGTTAACCTTTGCTTATTTTAGAATGCAGATATAAAAACAGACAGCTGTTGAATTATTTTAGCTGAGAGATCATTTATGATTACGATTTTATCACAAAGTTCACCCATCCTGATGATATTTTGACACATGCAGGTCCTACTGGGGGAAAATCCAAGTTATGATACAGTTCGAGCTGCACCATCAAAGGAGGGCATGCAAACTGTTTTAGAAGTCCTGAAGATCCAGCAACAATATTGGCCAGTTTTAGTTCCATCCTATGCATCACTTCAGGCACATCAGGGGTCGGTTGTTTCCAAATATAGTGAGTGATGAAAATGCAACCAACATCGCCATTAATTAAATTAGATAAACATCATGAAATGTATTAAGACATTGATGAGTACTTAAGTAGCGTTGCTATTTTTTGTGGAGACAAGGGTTGGGAGTAACCAGAACCAAACAAGTGCCCCAATGACGGTTGTGCTGATTTTCAGCCAGTTACTTTCCACATGGTTTGGAAATGGTGCTGTTTTTCTGGTTACTGCACGTAAGCAGCGCTAGTATTCAACAAACTAGCCAGATTAGGGGTTGTAGGTTTTGCACCTGAATTAGGGCTTCTTGAGCTAATTGACCTTTTGCTTCAGTTCTGTCCATGTTAGATTTATCCTTTTACATTGACCTGCCATTTTCACAGTATTTTCTGGAAAATAGAAAACAAAAGGAAATTGTTGCTTATCATGTTCACGTTAAACCAGCCAAAATAGCTACTTACGTCCTGCTTCAGCAGGCTCCTGGATAGTTGAGAGTTCCCTAACTTTGCAATGGTGTTCTGCACAGTAGCAAGCTGGTTGCTGTTGCTAGAGACTTTTCGTGGTAATAGGGTGTTAGCCTTCTCTTTTTCCAAACAGTAGCTAATGGTAAATAAATTGTAGTAGACCATCGGTTGGTAATAGGGTTGCTGTCTTCTTTTATTATTTTTTTAAAAAAGTTTTTAGTGAACTCTTGTTAAACCAGCTAGGTACTTTACCAGTACAGACTTGCTGGTTACCAATTGCGCCAATATTTAGAGCTGTGCTGCAGCTTTCTATCTGACATTGTATAAGTAATTTTGTGAATGGGTGATATGATTGGGAGGAATAAAAGGGATTTTTTTCCAGCATGCATTAAATTGCAAAATCCCCTGTGCTAATTTGGATTCTGACATAGACAATTGAAGCAACAAAGCATGCAGGCATGTATTTCAAAATTTCAATACATTATTGATCTGACTTGCAAACCATCCAACTGAAGCAAGGCTAAGAAACAATTTTGAACCGTATTTGATCTTTCTTAAGTTGCTGCTTAATGTTGATCTAGATAACTGGATGTTTGATCTTCTTGATCTGATTTGTACTTTCAGATTAGTTTATTTCTGCATGTGTCATAAAAGTTATTTGAGTATTAATGTTTCATGTATGCTTGTTTTTCCTGTAAAGCATGATTACAATTTTTTCCGTATATTCTCTTTTCTGGAATGTATAGGTAACAAGGGAAATGAGCTGAAGAGGAGGAGGCATTTAGGAGGGCCAGTGCCCTTCTGGTGGAAATGGGGAAGTAAAAGGCTTCTGTACGAAGTACTATTCGAGGGCCGCCGTCTGAAAAAGATCAAGGCGAGAGGAAAAGGAAAATTGACTGATAAAGCAGAACCCCAGACGTGTAGTTATGCTGAAGCGGTGAAGCCTGAATGTTGATCTTCTCGACATGAATAGTGTAGTGGGCTGACGGGGGTTCCTAAAGCAGATTAGCTTGCATATACGGAGCCAAATTTTGACTGAACAATTAAACGGCAGTCGTTGATTTTAGGTGAAGTTTGACAGCAATCCTGTTTTGTTGACATCAGCTTGCTAGCAATACGTTAAAGTTGACATCCACCCGTCCATCGAATGATCCTGATGTTAGCTTTTGTTATTTTTTTTTTTTAAAAAATAGCAATCTATATTTTAACCATTGCACTATCAAACTAGCCTGATTGGATTATGCTTTTCCATCGAGTCACTGGAATTCCATGATGAATGTAACCTCAAGGGAAGAGCTTGGCATAATTTCTAGCTAGCTGTACAGACGTTGAGCTCTTCTCATTGCAATTAGACATTGCTGCTTTTGGTGATTGTAAGGTTCATTTATACTCTGCCACGGTTCATTGTCCGGCTCTATTCAATGATTTAGGATTTTCATGTACTCGGTGAGCACTGTTTTCATGGAAATGGATCCCCTACTGTAGAGGAGCTGTTGCATGCATGTTACTACAGTAACTTATTGTGCTCAATCGTATCTTTACCTTTTGATCTGCACCGTTGATGACTCCTCGCACCTACCATCCATCACTGCTGAAACTGACTCCTGTCTTTAGGTCTTCGCTTGCTCATCTGGTCTCCCAAACAAGTATTGATAAGTGCGTGCCAGCTATGGTTGCAACTCCTTTCACTAGACATTGTTATGTTAGCTGCAAATTGGGACCGTGACCGCAACCAAACCCACGAAAGCTGCGTCCCACGGGCCTGGCTAAGACATACAGACACCAAACACACCCTTAACGAGGTAGGCACCCGGGGGAATCCTAGGATTTGAGCTTAATAGATGCGTGAGGAGACCACACCACCTTTTTACCAACCGGCCACGGGTCTGTTACTGAGCTCGATGTTTTTCTATCTTGTTTGCTTTTATTGTATTTATTATAGGTACCGATCGAGAACATTAACTGTGCTGTCTCTCACAAGTGTTGAGTCACTAAATGGATCTCATCCATCCCCGCTAGGCACGAACGAGCTATGGCATTTCTAGGAGCTATCTTGGTCCTTTGGTTCATCTGCTGGAGACTGAGCAAGTTTTATGATAGGCAAGAGATGCATATAGAGCTGTCCAAACGGGCATATCACTCGGGCTGGCTCGAAGTACGGGATTATTGGTTCGACCCGAGTACGACACAGCCTGTCACTGTTGCTAGGCCGGACCGGCATGGCCCGACCAGACGTGCCATACTTGGATCGGCATCTTGGTCCAGCGGCCGGCAGGGGCGGAACTAGAACGAAAATGACCAGGGTTCACCACTTCATCATACATATAACAACATACATAATTTTCTAGAAACACTATATTAAATAGTAATTTATGAGGCACAAGACTGCAAGAGACCAGAGATTAGGCTGAACCAGGGTGCACAGCTTTTAGGCTAAGGGGTGCACGTATAGTATATACATGATAATATCTACTATTTTTTAGGGGATCCGGTGTCCTGTGACACCGGGTGAGACCATCTACTTCCGCCCCTGGCGGCCGGTTCGGCTGACACGCATAGTAGTGTGCCCGACCGGCGCGGAGGAGGAGGTCCAGGAGGCGGCCGGTGTGGGGTGCAGAGGCAGCTGGGGGCGGGCACAGAGGTGGCGGCCGATGCGGCGGTGGTCGGGCCGACACCGGCCACAATAGTACCTGGGCCAGCCGTGTTGGGCCTTATCGGGCCCATGCCGTGCCCTGTCAAGGGACTAGTGGAATGAAACCATATCTCATTGGTTCTTTAGGGAAGAACTCGTTCCAGTACCGCTACCGCTTGGGTCCATATGGCCACCACTAAATGCCATCCTCACCCAGGGCATCCTAACTTTTGCTTCTAGCGATAGTGTGCGAGTCAAATGCGTGTGACCTTGATGTATGAGTCTGACAGTTGCGACTTGATTTGAATAATGTGGTTTGTGTCCGTTGGTTATATGCCTAATTAATCTTGTTTAGTTTAGCACATTTAACCTTATATGTAATGAATGTTTCACCTATAGATGAGTTTGCATCACATGTATGATGTATCCCCTTTATCTTCCACTACAATGATAACTAGGATGATAAGCGCGCTACGCTGCACTCGTAGAGTGGATTGAGGGACATCGACACGATTTTGAAAATTACAGGGGGCTTTTTGCAAAAACATAGCGGGACATCGACGTGATTTCGAAAACAACATAGGGCTTTTCGCCAAAAAAACTGACGTGGAGGACCTCGATTGTGATTTTGGAAACACCAAGGGGCTTTTCGCAAAAAAAACCTAACGCGGAGAACCTAGGCTGATTTCGAAAACAACATGGGGCTTTTCGCAAAGAACCAACGTGGAGGGCCTCAACGTGATTTCAGAAACATCGGGGGCTTTTCGTAAAAAAACCTAACACGAAGGATCTGTATGTAATTTTAGAAACAGCAGGGGTCTTTTCACAAAAAATGCGACGTGGAGCTCCCAGGACAGGTGATTCCTTCGTCTATTAGAAAGAGTATATTCATCGGTCGTTCTTTGTTTATTGCTCTCATTGAGACCGCCATCTCCTAGTAGCTTGCATGTGAACTTACAGTGTATTAGGTATTGATACTTTTTATGATTTGTATCATCATGTTATAAGAAAAATTAGCAATTAATGACCGTATTGTTGTCCAAAACGATGAATATTCGTGGCCTAACGAAGCATTGGTGCATTACTTAAAGAGTTTTTGGCTCATTTGGCTGTTTGGCGCTGGAATAGCAAAAATAGCCTCTCTTAGAGAGAAAAGGCAAAAATGGCATCGCGGCGGGGGCGGTGTGGCATGCCGGGATCCGCGCAGTGGCGACGTGGCGCTAGGAGCCTCTTTTCCTTCTGCCCAGCTCCCCGAAAACAACGTTCGACATGCATGTGTTAAGCATATAGCTAGCGTTCCTTCTAGCCTGGATCAAACTCAGATTTTGACTATTGTTAGGCGCCCTCGACTACTAGACAAAAAAGCAATCAATTCAAATAAAATCAATGACTATCCACGAAATGAGTGATGGATGCGGGTAAAGGACCCATTGTGTGGGCCTCCAAAAGGGAGGTTTGCTACTCCAAAAGCGAGAAAAAAAATCCATCCCTTTCCTTTTGACATCCTCATGCTAACTCCCCCAGACTTGGGTACGTCAAAAAAGAGATCTTATCACTATCAACTAATTTGGGACCCCCAACCAAGAAATCTATTTGTCTCAGAGCGATAGTCAAGCTTGTATCGCGAAACTAGAACATTTCTTTGATTGATAGGTCAAATAGGAAGCAGGCAAGCAAACCAAGTTATAGGTGGGACACATGTCGCCTTCGGGCACACATGTGGTGCTATTTTTGTCAATTGACTCACGAAAAATCTATCTTCACTATTTCATCGCGCAACAATACCAATTAAGCCAATAACTCCGTTACTCAACTACTACTACACAACACTGCGATCCCATTTCCCACCTTTTTTGGACTGCTAGGGCAAGCAAGGAAAAAACTGGCTGGTAACCGGAAATCCCGATGGGAACCGAGAGGAAAAAACCAATCGAAAATTTTCAAATTTAAATTTAAATTTATGTCTGCATAATGCACTTTCTAGGTTGGTTTATGTCTTTTTGTGTTAGATTACGTATTGTATGAGCTAAATATGAAGGACTTCTCCTAATCGATAACAATGAATATATTACACAACCTTCGCGTTTATCGACAATGTATTAGTATGAATTGCTACTCCATTATTGTTTTTATATGCTATTCAAGTTATCATTCATTACTATTAACTTGTGTTTTTATTATTTTAGATGCTTTAGAACACTTGGAGAAGAGAGCTGTCCTAGATAGTGAAGCTTGCAAGGAGTGTTTTTATGTACAACATCAAGCTCCTTACAAATTTATAACTAGACATCAAGCGACATATGAATCAAGATTGTTATGTCATTAAACATTTTCTAATTAATATTTGTATTATTCTAATTGCTTATTATCCATAACAGGTTTTCTTTTTTTCCCCCGGTTTTGGTTCCAGTTTTTGGACCGTAGCCGTTCCGGTAACCGATTTAAAAAATACCTAATTCAAATTTTAGTTTTTGAATTCTAACTGGGTTTTTTTTAGCTTTTTCGATATCCGGTCGGTTACTGGCTGGCGGCGGTTTTTCCGATGGTTCTTCCGGGATTTCTATCCTGGAGGGCGAGGCGAGAGCATCGACCCCTCTCTCTTCCATAAACCCCACCGCACGCGAGCTCCTATTCGCCCAACCCCTTCTCCTCTTCCTCTCGGTAAGCTTTGCTTGGGGTTCAACTCCTCCCCCTAATTCCTGAGCAATCTCTCCGACTGGATCACTCGCAAATTCCCTTCGTTTCTAACCCTTGCCAATCGATTCTACAGGGTTGATTGGTATCTGCACGCGAGGATTGGGTGGTGGCGGCGTTTGTTGCTGTTGCTGTGAGGCCGGGATCGAAGGCGAGCCCAATGCCGACGATGACGCCCAAGGCGCTGATCCACCAGAAGTACGGCGCCAAGGCGTGTTACAGGGTCGAGGAGGCGCGGGAGGCCGTCGACGGCGGCTGCCCCGGCCTCGCCATGCCGCAGCAGACCAGGAGCGTCTACCGCTGCTCGCTCGACCTCCCGGGCCTCACCGTCGTCACCCCCGGCACCTTCGTCAGGAAGAAGGACGCCGAGCAGTCCGCCGCTCAGATTGCCCTCGACAAGGTAATGGTGGTCTTGTGGTTGGTGGCACGCAGTTTACATCATTCACATGTTTCATGCTTAATTCCAAAGTTCTCAACCACAGAACCATGGACACTTGTGGTGGTATCTAACCTGTAAGGTTGCAATTCTGTTCAGTGAAACGTGTAATGCGTGATTCAGGTAGTGCATGTCTCTCTACTGTAGTTTTGCCTAGAAAAGGAGGGATTGCAAAATGACACAAGGACAATGTGTAGTTAATTGAATTGTTGATCTGTGGCATGAAGCGGGTTTGGGCAGCAAGAGCATCTGGTGTTTTAGAAATTAAAATTCTGGTTTTATGGTTAATTTGTAGAATCAATCCTTGGTTGCGAACTCAGTTGTGCTGCCCATCTTATGTTACCCTTTCTACTGATACTTTCCTTCGATTCCTGTTCTGATAAACCAAAATCAGGAACTTTAGTGAGCAAGCTGCACCATTACCTATGTATAGATAAGCTAGCTATTTGGCATGTATCTCATATTATCATGATGTGAAATGTTCTTCATGCTATGGACATATGGTGATCACCATTCGTTTTTCTATTGTAGCTTGGAATTCAGCCGACAGCAAATATTCCCAGTACACCTGAAGAAGCTTGGGATGAACTTATTTCTCGCATTTCTGGTTTTTTCACAGATGAGGTCAGTATTTTCGCCTTATTTTGGTATTGTGTCGTCATAGTTCAGTACTAAAGGTATATACACTGCAAGGCCATGGCAATGGTGTTACTATTTTATAGGAACGCTATGCTGTCCTGGCATCTGAGGATTGCACTAGGGTCCTTGTTAGATGGCTAGGTTGTCTCTGTTGTAGCAGTACACGATAATAACCATTGTGAATCTTTCCTTAAGACTTAAGAGTTAAGAATGAGAACCCTACAGTACTGGAATTGACAGCTTATGGCTATTTGCGGTACACAGCACAGACCGATCGAACATACTGTTTCAATTTTATTTCTGCCGTTTTTCATTGTTAAATGTTTGCAGTTGCCATCTATTCTGCCACAGTTTTCTACTATGTTAATACATGTATCTAATTATCTATACGATGACTGGGGTATGATTCTTAAAGTCTGAATCATTCTACCAACCAATTGAAGCAGGTGACTATTTATTCATGTTATCTTTCTGAGCTTCATTGCACCCCCCTCCCCACCCCCCCCCACCCCCCCCAAAAAAAAGGGTTCCAATCTACCTTTTCTAACATGGCCATACTTCTATACTTTTTTTCAGAACTTCCTCTCATCTTCTCATCCTCTTGTTGGCCACTTGAGTGTGACACTCAGAAGAACTGGGGACCTGTTTGGGATGATTCCTATGTCGGCTATTGCTTCATGCGATGTGAAGGTCAACACATTGTGTAAAATTATTTACCCTAAGGCAGAGTTTGATCCTCTCTTGGTTTTGTCATTAATCTATAATGCTGCCAAACAATCTCCTGGTGTCTCTGTTAGTAACAGAAACTTCTGGATTCAGAGTCAAAGGCCCTATTCTTCTGAGGCTGTTGACTTGGCACTTAAGCGTTGGTCTGGTATATCAGACCCCATAGAAGTACAAGCAATTCTTGTTCCTTGTGTGTTGGAGGATGAACCTAAGATAGTAACTCTTAATTTATCACATAATGAGCATTACATGGGTGATATAGCATCGAAACTCTTGGCAAGTGATTCGTCCCATGTCGTTGTCTCAAGGTACGTAAAACAGAACTAATCGGTGAAATCCTGACTTCTGAGACTTTCCATATTCTGGTTGTGCATGAATGACAAACTTAAAGCATTTCTCTTACTGCAGAACAGTTGGCAAAGCATCTTCTGAGATAAGGTTATATTTCCCCACTCCAAATGTACAATTCATTTCTGATTTATCAAAGAATGTGCGTGCTTGTCATGGAGATGGCAACATGAACTGCCTAGTAAATAAGCGAGCCTCCTACATTTCTGGTCAAACAATTTATGGAGATGCAATTTTGGCAAATGTTGGATACACAAGGAGAGATGCAGAACTTCACACTGAAGATGTCAATATATGCACCTATTACAGGTACGGACTTGTTGATTATTTCACTTGTATGTCAATGCACTGTGCTCTAAATAAGTGATACACAATCAATCTTTTTTCCATCGTAATCATCATCTAGTTGTAGTCTTGTAGATGTTGGTCCCTTGTTCTGTTTTTTCATATCTGAACTGCTTTCCTCTACTGTTTAGATCAACCTTTTTCTTCTCACCTTAGTTTCTAGTTCTTTTCAGTGACATTTAGTTTCTAGTTCTTTTTAGTAATATGCTTTTGGTTACTCAGGATTCTTCTGGGCAAGTTACCCGATGGAAATTATAAGATGTCTAGGGACTCGATTCTTGTAGCAGAGCTTCCATCTGTGTATTCTCGTTCTAGTTGGAAAGGCCTCTCTCCACGAGATCTCCTTTGTTCATTCTGTCGCTTTCAGAGGCTGTCAGAGCCCCAGTCCACTGTCAGTAGGGTAAGCGCCTCCCGTAATGTGTTAGGATCAGCTGCGAGCTCTGAGGAAACAGGAGTACTGAAGAAGACTGAAGGAAATCAGTCCACAAATGATGTTAGGATCGACAAGGGAAACCCAGATATTTTCAAGTGTGAGGTGAAAATATATTCAAGGAAGCAGGAACTTTTACTAGAGTATTCTACAGCTGATACATGGAGCAAGGAATCTGATGCTATTCAGAATTCTGCATTGAAGGTCTTGATTTGGTTCAATAATTATTTCGAGCAACTGAAAACACACACGGAGAAGCTCTCTCTTTCTGAGAGCACTGATGGCTTCAAGATATATCCAAATAATTTTTTGCAAGAATTTGTGATGTGCTTATCTGTTTATGGTAAGACTGGAGGCAATGATTCAAGAACATGCTGTGCAGTTGGACCATTTTCTATGGATACATCAAAGCAGCAGCTTGAAAACAGTGCAATCTTAACACACATCGATGGTCCAGATTCTGGTGTTTTCCCTTCCAACGGATCATTGGCTTGCATAAGCTATACTGCTTCCCTGGTGATGAAGGATAATGAAAAGAGATATCTGCTAGAAAGCAACAATGAGTTTGAGTTTGAGATAGGGGCAGGTGCTGTTAGGAATCAGCTTGAATCGTGTGTAACTCAGCTCTCAGTTAATCAAGCCGCATCGTTTGTATCCGAACTGCCTCCTAGGGATTTGATCCTGGCTGCAGCTAGTGAATCTTCATATGACCTTTCCAAGATATCTAGAGGTGAGCTGCCCATCTTCACACGTCAACCTGGTAATTTGCTATAACTGTTTGAATTGGACCACAGCATCATGCCCATATTTACATCCTTGCAGACAGCTGCTTCTTGGAGTTCTCTGTAAAGGTGTTGCAGGTAACTGAACCACTAGAAGATAGAATGGAGAAAGCCCTGTTCAATCCTCCGTTATCTAAACAAAGAGTTGAATTTTCTGTTCGACACATCAATGAGCTGAATGCTAACACACTGGTAAATTTTCCAGCCATCCTTTAATTCCGTATCTACAAAATGTATTGTTTTCATTTTCAAAGGTGCATTTTCAGGTTGATTTTGGCTGCGGATCTGGTAGTCTTCTTGATTCATTGCTAGAGCATTCAACAACCCTTGAAAAGGTTGTCGGTGTTGATATTTCTCGGAAGGGCCTCACACGAGCAGCAAAGGTACAGAACATATTGTAGTAGTTGTTGATATTCGGTGTACCCTCTGAACCATCCTTTTGCCCTTCCGATGATTTAGAATTGAAATTGTTTCATCTCTCTGAAATTGCAGAGTCTTCATCAGAAGTTGGGCAAGAAATCCTCTATGCAAACGAGTGTTCCAACAGCTGTGCTCTATGATGGATCAATAACAGATTTTGATTCTCGCTTATATGGGTTTGACATTGGCACTTGTCTTGAGGTATAGTTGAGTACTCCTTCTGAACTGTTTGACACCTTCTCCTTTAGTTTTAGCACATAAGTTATTTGTTCTAAATGTGGCACTTGGATTGGATCTAGAATTACTATATGCATAAGGTGTTAGTTCCTGATGTGTCTGTAAAACAATGTCCCTGGAGGATGCATTTCTGCATTTAACTACATTGAGGATCTAATTAACCTATTAGACAACAATGTCTTAACATGATTGTTCTCACAGCTATGAACTTGGTAGACTTGGTAGCTTTATACATGACCCTGTGAAATGCTGGCGTAGTTCCTTTCTTTAGCGCATTTCTGAAATGTGTATACATAATTCAACTAACTTAAATAAAATGCAGGTTATTGAGCACATGGAGGAGGACCAAGCAAGTTTATTTGGCAACGTCGTCTTGAGTTCATTTCGTCCGACGGTTCTCATTGTTTCGACACCTAACTACGAATACAACCCTATTCTCCAGAGGTCGGCTATGCCCAACAAGGAAGATGAGCCGGAAGAAAACGCTGGTCCTTGCAAGTTCCGTAACCATGACCACAAGTTCGAGTGGACAAGATCCCAATTCGAGTGCTGGGCTACTGACCTCGCAGCGAACCATAACTATAGCGTGGAGTTCAGTGGCGTTGGCGGCTCGGGTGAGGAACCAGGCTATGCTTCTCAGATTGCTGTTTTCAGAACAATGACGCAAGGTCAAGAAGAGACGTTTGAGAACAAAGATGATCTGCATCAGCCTTATGAACTTCTCTGGGAGTGGCCTAACGCATCGATAGTACCGTCTCACTGAGTACTCGTAGGACATACACCAACTCTTCACCGTGCTTGTAACGGAGGTGAAGACTGGTTGCCACTAACTTGTCGGTAGGAAAACTCCACCCACCCAGATTGTGTCGCTGGATATTGGTGGGGTAACAAACAAGTATCGCAGCGTGGAACTAAACAGTTGTGATAACTCTGAAACGATTCCTCGCGATGGTTTAATCCCTGTAAATCAGAAAAATATTCTGCGCGAAATGACTATTTGGCATCTAAAAAAAAAGAGAGAATTTGGCTATTTGGTGCTGCTTGTCTTTTAGAGAGTAGTCATAGTATATAAGACTAGACATACTAGTCTGAATTGATGCACATGAATTAGGAGATGGAAAGTAAGAAATTCACTCGCTATGAACACCGTACCAGATGTTTACACTTGTAATACTACTTTTGAGCATCAGGAACAATACAGTACTGTAGAAATTAGGGAAAATGATTGTGTGTTGTCTCATAGGATCCCCACATCTTTTATTTATAGTGTTAAGATTTACGATCCGATTCTAACACAACTCTTTCAATCCGACCCTAACACAACTCTTTATTAGACTAATATTACCCCACCAACAGTACCTCTTAAGATGGGTTGAAGGTATCAATCATATCCATCTTGTTACATATTGTAGCACCCTCGCTAGGATCAAACCTTTTAGCGAAACAACCAGTCAACTGTTCACTAGACTTGACATATTCCAACTTCAACATCTTGCCGTTGTGCTTCTCCTTGATGAAAAACATATCTATCTCAAAATGCTTGGTACGATCATGCTGTACCGGATTGGTAGCAATGTTGATTGTAGATTTATTGCTGCAATGCAACACCAAGAGATTATTCCTCCATACCCGAAACTCAGACAATAAATTATTCATCCATATCATTTCACTCACACTCAACGTCATTGCTATGTACTATGCCTCTGCAGTAGACCAAGCCACAACCTTCTACTTCTTGCTCCTCCAGGACATAAGGTTACCTCCCACAAAGATGCAAAAACCAGAGGTAGACCTCTTGCCATCCATGTTGCTCGCTCAATCAGCATCGCAATACACTTCCACATTCAGATGTTGATTCTTACTGAACCAAAGACCTTTCCCAGGACTATTTTTCAAATACCGCAAGATTCGATGGACAACATCCTTGTGTCCTGTTCTAAGATCATGCATATATCGACTCATCACACTCACTGCATATGAAATACCAGGTCTTGTATGGCACAAATAGATGAGACACCCAACAAGCCTTTGGTAAGCTTCATTGTCAATCGGATTTTCTGACTCAGCACGTAGCTTGTGATTCCTATTACTAGGTGAAGCAATAGGGCGACACCTAAGTATATCTGTTTTTGTCAACAGATCAAGAACATACGTATGTATTTCAAGTCCTCGTGGTCGTCATGGAAGAAGTACTGGTTCTACATGACGCTCAGCAAGGATGACCCCCTTTGCTTCACTGGTCGGGTGACGGTCGAGAACCCTCGGTGGCGATCCTCCTCGAAGAATGAGGGAAAAGTGGGGAGATAGATTGAAGCCATCAACCACCTTAACATAAGAGGCCTGACTTCTTGGCATGTGGTAAAAGATTTCTTCATGTGCCGAATAAGTCCTCTCCCAGGAATGTGCCATGCTTTGGTACATTGGTCAAGACGATATGACCAGGGATTATTCGGAACGTAAGTCCTGAAAAATTCTGACCAGTCAAGTTTATTTTAGCTGATTATTTTGTAACCTTAAAGTCTCTTCTTCTTTTTTATAGCCATTTTCCCTGAAGATATCAGGGATCGAATCAAGATGATCTTTGATGGGGAACCCGGTGAAAAAGATGATGTTCCCCGGATCTTGGAAGCTATCTCTCCAAAAGAGAGGATAGAGAGACTTAAGGTGAAAAACAACAACCTCTTTTCATTGTTTATGTATTTTTCGATTGGTATGCCATAACGCTTTTTTTTATTATGCAGTCATTCAGGTTAGAGAGCGGCGAGCTCGATGAGAGCTCGAATCCTGTTGCTGCCCCGACCACTTCTGTTCAACGACAACTCAAGTTGGTGGCTCCTCGGAGGTAGGCTTTTATTATAACCCTGAAAGTTTTTGTTTTAAGCCAACCCCTTCTCTTATGAGAAGGACAGAAAAAGAGCGCCGAAGGGAGTATACATTCTAGATGAAGAATTTCATCGCCTGACTAATCTTGGTTAATTAGGTGGGAGAGAGAGAGAGAGAAAATATGCCGATCGGAGCCATAATGGTCGTAGGTTCCGGAGCAGCCGTGATCGACCAGACAGTTGCTCCTAAAGCAACTGTTCCAGTGGTCACTGAAGCCACAACTTCTGAACTGGCAGTCAGAGAGATTTAGTTTGACCTTCAGTTGGAGGGCGTGAAGGGTCTGACCAGCCCTACTGGAATGGATCTGGTGAAGTCGGTTGAGAAGAAGAAGAGGAAGACGAGTGCTCTGGACTTCGCTTCAGGGCATTTCAATTTTAAAGCTAAGAAGACCAGGTATGTAAAATGAAAAGTTTACATAAATTCATACCTTTAAATTTTCTTGTATTATGAAATCTTCACCTTCCTTTCGTCTGTTTTCATAGTGCTTCTAGTACTCCGATCACTGCTGATCAAAGTACTCCTCAGGAAGAAACTCCTAAGGAAGGGACGGTTGAGCCGCCCCGAAAGCGGTGGAAGCGCCGAAGGCTCGCCTCCTCTCGCCAGAATCCTTAGCGGCTCCAACCCCGCCTAGGGAGGTAGAGGCGGAAGAAGAGTCCCAGCAAGTTCTGTCCACTGCTGGGACCAAAATGGTCGAAGAGGAGGGAGCAAGCTTGCTTCCTTCTTTCTTCAGTGATCATGTGGAGAGGAATTCTTCCTTAGTTAGGAGGTCTCCTCATCCCAATAACATCCCCAACCGATCTCGAGTCTTTAATAATAAAAGACTTGAGGAGGCTTAGTGGGAAAAAGATCTTGAACTGTCAATCAAAGATAGATTCTGGGATCGTTTACTCCAACTATGCAGACAAAGCGGTCCAGGTAAATACCTACGACTATTCTTATGGCATTTTTGTGGAGTTTATCTAAAACTTAAAGAAGTTTATTTATTTTTTACTTTTTGTAGCATATGGTGAAAAACATTGATGTGGTCGGAGAGCTGACCCAGCGAATAACTTCTTTGCAAAAGGAAAATTTCCAATTGAAAAATAAGTACTTTCTTCTTGACTTCTTCCCTTTTGGTTTCTTAACTATCCCCTTATCATAATTGACAGTGTGGATATCATGGGGATATGCCCATGATCTTAGGATGATGAAACAATTGGCAATGTTGCTTTTGGTTTGAAGCTTCAAGCGTTTTCGTCAAAGTTACTGAATCTGTCAGTCTCAAAGGTCGACCGGTTTCGTGTGGCGGTCGGGCCGGTGTGTGTGGTCGACCGCCAATCCGGCGATCGACGGCCGTGACTTAAGGGGAAATCTGGTTCATCCTGGGCGATCGGGCCAAGCGAGCAATGATCTGACCGGTTTTGTGCAGAATGATGATATTAGTTGTGGATTGATTTTGGGATAGGTCATTTCCTTGTTGATAATGCATATGTGTTGCATATTGCATGTTTTGGCTAACGTGGGTCAAGTTGTGAAGAACTTGTTCCTGGATTCGTGTTTGCTTGTCTATTGCTGTGCAGGTGGCTTGGAGGTCAACGACGGTCAACGGCGAGGAGGATCGGGACTAAGCTTGGAGAGCTGAGGTCCAGAACGATCATGGATGCCAGGTGAGGTCAAGTGACTCAAGCATGGCGCAGAATGGATGAAAGTGACCGAACGGGCAGTTCGGTGCGACTGGTTGGTCAAGCGGCGTGGGGGTCGGTGCAAGTGCCAAGGTGGTCCGGTGGGAACCGGATGGGAGAGACTTGCCGACATGATGAGAGCCGTTGATCAACCTATACGTGGCGGAGCAGGCAATTGCTTCGACAGGATTGGACTCGGTCCACGGAGAAGGATCGAGAAGGGGTATTTTGGTAATTTTACCAAATACCGCCTTTGTGACCTTTTGGCTAAACCGCGGCGCGGGACGGCGCAAGGGAAGCGGTTTAGGTCAAGAGAAGTAAAGACGGCGCTTTAAAATGCGTGCGTGTGTGACCCGTTGTTGTTGGGCCTTAACGGGAGCCCATTAGGGTTAACTCTTTAGAAGGTCTAAGCCTCCATATAAATAGGGGTGGCTGCTGTAACACAGCCCCTAAGCACTCCTTTGGTAAACCCTAATTTGGTGTTAGGGTTTAGGGAAGAAAAGAGAGGCTTAGGCTCTAGAGAGATGGATTGTGTGTGTGCTCATGGATTGAGCTCTTGTCCTCCTTGAGGGAGTGGCTGTAACCACGAATCATCAATCATCAATCAATCCTTGCAAGTTCTCTGAGATGAGCTCTCTTCGTTCTTTTCTTGTTTTTGCACCTTACTTTGATGATTTTGAGTGCTTCCTTGATCCTATGGTTTTTGGTTGATTTTGTGCCCTCCTTCTCCTTGCTGGGACATGTGGGAACATATCTAAGATCATCTAGATCATCAATCTCCCACGAGCAAGTGTTGGATCAAGTTTTCGTGTTTTGCTCGGTTTTGAACCCTCCTTCGGTAAAACTGAAAAAGGTCAAAACTTTGACGTGGATCTACTCAATCTCCACTTGGAATAGGTTCCTAATATCCTTAGGAAAGCGTGTTCCAAATTTCGTGAAGTTTGGCCTTACGGATCAAAAGTTAGACCGATTTTCGTTTCGGGTTTTCAGGCTGATTGTGCTGATTTTCCTGTTCATCGTCAAGGGCGGTCTGACCGCCAAAATCAGCGGTCTGACCGCTAGGCAAAAGAGTTAGACCGCCAAATTGAGAGGTCAGACTGCCCAGTACTTTGAGATTTGAGTTTTTGGTAATTTTGGGTGTTTTGCGTCTGGGTTTTAATTGGATTCAATACAAGACTTCCACTGTGTTTGTTCTTTGATCTTCATAGCTTCCATAGCTATTGGAGTGAATTAGTATTGAATTCAATTAAGGTGAAGAGGAGAGCGTGCTCCTATTCACCTCCCCTCTAGTCGCCTTCCGGTCCTACAATTGGTATCGAGCAGGTTAGCTCTTCTCATAGATCTTAACCGGTCTTTGGAGCCATGGCGATCGACAAGTATTCGACCAAACCAATTTCGATGGAGTTGATTTTGCTTACTAGAAGGCACGCATGCATGCCTACATCGAGGCTCAAGGGCACGCTTATCCGCTTAAGGTCAAAAATCCGTATATCGTGCCGACCAATGACGATGTGATCACTCCGGATGTTGAGGCTAATAGCAAGGCTCGAAATTTTCTAATCCAAGGTCTTAGTCGATCCGAGTTTGAGCGTGTGGCTCATTTGAAGTCCGCTCACGAGATCCGAAGACCCTTTGTGACTATCACGAGGGCTTTATGCGATCAAGGAAGTGAGACAGAACCGACTCAAGAAAGAATACTCAAAGATCGAGCAAAGACCGTGAGTCTTTAGATGAGTGGGGAGGTTCTCCAAGATTCTTCATGACCTTGCATTTGTTGATCTTGTTTTCACCGAGTCTGAGAACGCACGCCAGCTTTTGGGTGCTCTTGATGTGAAGATCTGGGGGATGAAGATCACATCCATCAATGACAACACTGTCATGAGTGAGCTTACCATGGATAAGCTCTATTCGAGGTTGTAGACGCATGAGATTGACTTTATCTCGCGTCTCCCCAAGACAGAGTCGATGGCTTTGGTGGTCGACCCATCTAAGGGTAGCTCGACTGATTCCTTTGATTTTGGCTCATCTGGCTTTTCTTTGTCAGCTTTACATTCTTTGAGCGATGAGCAGCTAGAGAAGCTACTTGAGGATGATTTAGCCCTCCTATCCACCAAATTCTCGAGAGTTTACAACAAAGTGAGGAACAGGAGGAGAGGTGGCCCTGTCACTTGTTTTGAGTGTGGTGAGCCTAACCACATTCGCTCCAAGTACCCCAAGCTGAAGGGCAAGGAGGAGAAGGACTCTCGGAGGCGTCATCAAGCCAAAGACAAGAAAGGCAAGAAGCCCAACTATCGCAAGTTCGTCAGCCAAGTCCTTGCCGCTCTTGAGAGTGTTAACATGAGCGATGTGGACTCGGAGACGGAGGATCACGATGATGACTCTCATAGCAAGAAGAAGGCCCAGGACTTCACCGGCATGTGCTTCATGGCTAGCGACAGCCATGACGTTGACTCCTCCAACGACGACGACCTTTTCAGCGATCCCGATGAGGTACGTCCTTCACTTACTAGTATGAAACGTGCTTTAGCCTATGCTGAAAAGAAAATGTATAAGCAAGAAAAAATGATTAGGAAACAGGATGCCATGATTGATGATCTGAACTTAGAGGTTGTTAGGCTTAAATCTGTTAATCCTGTTGATATTTGTGACTCTTGCTCTAGCTTGCAAAATGAATTGATCAACCTGAAATATGCTCATTCCTGTGCTAGAATCAATTGAAAGATGCTTTTGATGAACTAGAAACTCTCAAGTCTAGTCACGCTTGCATGAATGCCATTGCTTTAGATGTGACTACTGTTGATGCTATTCCATTATCTTGCTCAAAGCGTGCTTTGCTTGAATTAAAATTGATAGCGCTATGAAAGATTTGCGTAAATTTGATGCTAGTCACATGTGTTCTCATTGTGAGGATAGTAGGATTAAAATGAAGGAGATGACTGAAATGGTTCTTTACTCTAAAAGCTGCTTCATGTGAAAAGCGTGTTAAACTCACAATTGAGAATGATGCTTTAAACAAGACACTAGAAGAAAAGGCTAAAATTGAACAATCCATGTCCATGACTGCTTCAAAGAAAGTTGTTGATTCTGATTCTTGTACTCTTTGTATTGAACTTGGGCATAATGTAGATAAGATACAAGAAGCTTTTAGAGTTAAGTTCAAAGAGCAGTTGGACAAGATTAGGGATAACTATTGTGTGTCTTGTGAGGCTTTGAAAGCCGAGGTAGCTCACTATAAGGAAAAATCTGATAGGGCTAGCAAGTCAAATAAGTGTGCTTCTTGTTATGAACTAGCCAAACAAAATGACTACCTTAAAGAGACTCTTGAGAGATTTGTTGGTGGGAAGAAGAACCTCAACATGATTCTAGACAAATCTAAGGTGAGTGTGAATAATAGTGGCCTAGGATTTAATTCTCTAGAGCATTCCAAGAATCATCCACCTAAGGTTGTTAGAGCTGTTGAGAGTGGCCTGTTTGAGGTAGAACCATCTAAGCCATCCAAGATAGTCTTCAAATCTGCTGGTTTTGCTCAAACCACTTCTAGCAAAATAGGTGCTTCTACTTCATCGTGTCGCACCCTCAAAAGGTCAAGTACCATTGCAACTTCGCAAGAAGAATGGCCACATTGTTGAGTTACGCTCAGAGAGCCAAGATTGAGAGGAAGGAGAGGATGAGTGCTTTGAGAACCATTAGAGGAGTCCTTCACCGTCAGTAGTCTCTAGAGCCAGTGACTGCTTTTTCTGCTAGACATAGGCCCGGGTTTGTAGATGACTTGTTTGACTCCTTTGGTGGCTCTAGGCAACGCTCGGTTTAGGATATCGTGAGGAGAGACCACGGGTAGCATCTAGGGGGAGTACCGACCTTTTGGTAGGTCGATTCGAGAGGTCTAGGTGGTTCTCGTGTGCATTCTTATGATTTTGCTCCTAACCGCTTTTATCGCAGCCTTCTCTTGTTTTGCCTAAGCATCGTGTGACTCAAGATCGATTCCCAAGTCTTTTATCACTAACTTGAGATCGAGGCACGATGTTTCTGTTCGTGCCTTGTAGGTCCGTCGTGCGAGGAAGGAGGACATATGGCTTGTTGACTCCGGGTGCTCTCGACACATGACCGGGGATTCTAGATGGTTCTCCTCCCTCACACGTGCATCCGGCAATGAATTGATCACATTTGGGGATGCTTCTACCGGGACCGTGACAGCCAAGGGCACAGTGCGCGTCAACAAGTTCATGCTCAAGGACGTCGCTTTGGTAAGTAAGCTGAGGTATAATCGCTTGCTTTCTCCGCTTGATGAGGGTCTAGAGGTGAGATTTAAGAGTGGTGAGTGCAAGGTTATAGATTCCTCTGGTGAGCTTGTCTTTGAGATCTCTAGGTTTGAGAGGATCTTTTGTGCTAATTTCAGTATCTCTTCTGCTTCTAGCCCTAGGTGTCTTGTAGCTTCTGACTCCCATGATCTAGTGTTGTGGCATCATAGGCTTGGTCACATAGGCTTCACCACTTGACTAGAGTCGAGTGTGGATTTGATTAGAGGTTTGCCTAGGTCAAGGTCATTAGAGACCTTGTGTGCACACCTCAGAGACATGGTAAGATGGTTTCGCTTCTCATCCACCTCTTACCTTAGTGATGACAGATGGACCTAGTCAGCTCCTGCACTTAGACACTGTTGGTCCTTCTAGAGTTCAGTCAGCCGGTGGGAAATGGTATGTGCTTGTGATTGTGGATGATTTCTCCAGGTATTCTTGGGTTTATTTTTTGGTTTCTAAGGACGAGGCATTTGGCTTCTTTAGAGAGTTGGTCCTTAGACTTGCTGTTGAGCTTCCTGGAGCCTTGAGAGCCATTAGGAGTGACAATGGGACAGAATTCAAGAATTCTTCCTTTGCCACTTTTTGTTCTGATAGGGGAATTGAGCACCAGTTTTCTTCACCTAGAGTTCCCCAGCAGAATGGAGTGGTAGAGAGAAAGAACAGGACCCTTGTAGAGATGGCCAGGACCATGCTAGATGAGCATTCCACACCTAGGAGGTTTTAATGAGGCGATCTCTCTTGCTTGCTATATTTCTAATAGGGTTTTCTTGAGATCTCAGAATTGGTAAGACTTCTTTTGAGCTCAGATTTGGTCATAAGCCCAAAGTTTCTCATTTCAAGATTTTCGGTTGCAAGTGCTTCATTCTTAAACATGGTAATCTTGATAAATTTGAATCTAGATGTTTTGATGGCATATTTCTTGGATATCCTGCTCATTCTCGTGGCTATCGTGTATTTAATTTTGACACTAACAAAGTTGTTGAGACTTGCGAAGTCACTTTTGATGAGGCTAGTCCTGGTACTAGACCCGATGATGCAGGTACACAGGTTTCTGAGAGCATCTTCGTCGATGATGACTCTGAGGATGAGGAGAGATGCAAAGCCAAAGATCAGTCGATGCAAAGCCAAAGATCAGTCGATTAAAGACTGGTCGACCAAATTTAATGAGACCTCCCTCAAGCATAAGGAAGTCGTTGAAACTTTCAAGAAAAGACTCAAGGTAACTGGTCGTAAACCCGACCAGTTTACTATATGTTTTTAGTTAATTTCTTTTAACTTTGATTTACTCGTGCAGAGCAAGCTCAAAAGTTAGAAATAACAGAGAAAGCTCTTGAGTTTGAGCAAAATAAGGAGAAGAAACTCGAGAGGATCTTCAAGAGAAGATCAGTGCCTTCAATAAGATGCTTTCCGACATGGGCGTAGAAGCATTTTTGTCGTCTTCAAGGGAGACGACGGAGAAGATGAACTGTCTTGGTCGACAGCTCGAGACACTCCCAGGCCTGCTCGCGACCTCTCAAAGAAACCACGTGAAGACCATGAGAGATGCTATTGCAGATGGAGTTAGCTTTGCTTTGGCAAAGCTTAAAACCTCTGACCTCTCCCTCATTCTCCAAGCACTTGAAGCAGATTTCAACTGCTCGGAGAAGGATGCAGCCAAGATCTTCGAGGGGGGTAAAACCCTTCAGAAACAAGGTTGCAGAGGAGATGAAGGTCGGATCTCCGTCTCACAATGACCAGTCAAGTGGTTCCGAGGAGTAATTAGATGTAGTAAAAAAATTGAAATGTAAAAACTTACCTTTTGTCATCAATAAAGTTTATGTTCATCTTTCAACTTATTGAGTACTCATATATTTTGTAGCCCCCAACTACTTGTGTAGCAGAAAAACTTACTAAGGAAGCAATAGACCAAGAAAAAGAGCAAATGCTGCGACCAACGTACAAAGTATGTGCTGATTATGTTCTAAAAATGATATAGTTAGCACTATGAAACCAGTTTGGTCGGAACCAGTATATGATTTCGACTAGTGTTAGATCTATTTCCATAATCGAAATATCATATAGTACATTGTATGGTCAGAAGATGTCATAAGACTCGTGTTGATGATATGAACGATAAGAAATTATGCAAAAATGTATGCAAAAAATGATAAGTGTTTTTATTTGTACACATTATCCAAGCTGGTCGTAAAAGTGTTAAGAACCAAAGACATGATTGATACTTCGTGAAACGTATTCATTCTCAAGTTCCGACTGGTAACAAACATCGTAAAAAAAGGGCCGTCACTAGGAAACTCCTTCCAGTGGGCAGGACCACATTCAGAGAGGAGAAATTTCGACTAGGAGGTTTTCTGTGTCTCGACTAGGTTCAAAACAAGAGAAGAGTAGAATGTTGAAGTTAAGAAATAAAGTCTTTAAGTCCTTAAACATGTAAATAACTATTTCTAGTTGTCTGTGTTTTGTTCCTTTTACTTGTTTTTTCTGTGAGAAAAGAGTCTGCGGTCATTCGTGATAACCATATCTGTGACGGTCACGATAAGGCCCATCATGGCATTTAACAAATATGTCAAAGCCAAAAAGTAAAAGATATCCTTTAGAAGGATGTCGGAGGGTAATGAAGCTTCTCCGATGATCTTAGACAACGATAGTGTGTGACCAGGCAATGGATAATTGAAATATAAACAAGATCACTCATTGGAAAGGAAAGAAATAATGCAACTTTATTGAAATGTAAATGAAAAGAACATTTATACATAGAACTTACGTAATTGATCAATATTCAAAGAATTAGACACAACACGCCCGTCTGACATAGCAAGTTGCACCAAACATGGTCTGGTTACTTCGACCACAGTATATGGGCCTTCCCATTTAGGGAAAAGCTTGTTGCAATTTGTCTAGCTCTGAATTTTCCTGAGAACCAGATCACCTACGGCTAGACTACGAGGTTGCACCTTACGACTGTTGTACCTTCTCATGGCTTGTTGGTAAACTGCCGATCATATCAGGGCTTTGTTTCGTCTTTCTTCAAGGAAATTGATATCGTCGATTTGTCATTCTTCTTGGTTATTTTCTCTATAACAATCGGTTCGAGCAGAGCCAATTTTTAGTTCTGGAGGAAGTAAAGCTTTAGCACCGTAAACCAGAAAAAAGAGCGTTTCACTGGTCGCACGACTGGTCGTGGTCCAAACAGCCCATAATACAAAGGGAAGTTTTTAAACCCAAGCTCCTGATCGTTTTATTAACTGGTCGAATACTCGGCATTTTATTCCTTGTATTAATATGCCATTAGCTCACTCGACTGCCCCGTTACTCTGTGGGTGAGCCACAAAAGCGTGATGTATCTTGATACCTAGATCCTCGCAGAATTCCTAAAAATTCCTGCTCGAAAACTCGGTATCGTTATCTGTGATTATACGACTAGGTATTCTAAATCGTGTGATCATATTTTTTGTGATGAACTTCTTGGTGGCTTCAGTTGTTATTTTAATAACTGGCTCAACTTCTATCCATTTTGTGAATGTATCAATCATAGCAAATAGGAATTCGAAGCCCCTAGGTGCTTTTGGGAAATATCCCAGAATGTTTAATCCCTAGGTTGCAAAAGGCTAAGAAAGAGGTATTGTTTGCAAAGCTTGCGTCGACAGATGTACTTGTCGACTATGAAACTGACATTGTACACACTTTGTCATAAGATTTTTTTTGCACCATGGAGGGTAGTTGGCTAGTAGTATCCTTGCCAAAAGGCTTTACCGACCAGAGTTCTGTAAGAATGATGCGCTTCACATACTCCTCCATGTATGTCAGATAGTAATTTTATACCATCCGTTTGAGGTATGCATCTCATCAACACTCCGCGAGCTCCCCGTTTGTAAAGGGTACATTCGATTAGAGTGCATGATTTGGCTTTTCGAGCTGTACGATCAGCCTCCACATCATCTTCAGGAAGTGTGCCATGCTGAAGATAATCATAGATTGGTGTCATCCCATCACAACTGGGATCGATCCGTACGATCTCCAGTGGAGCATATTTGTCTTCGAAATGCTCGACCACTAAGGGTGTATCGAGTTGCTCGAGAAAAACTCCGGGCGGGACATGTGATCTTGAGGAAGCCATTCGTGCCAACTGGTCTGCTAGAAAGTTGTCCTTTCTAGGAATATGTTGGATCTAGAAACCGAAAAAGTGTCTTTAGAGTTTCCGTACTTCCGTTAGATAAGATGACATCTTGGGACTTGAGCATTGATACACTTTTCCATCTTGATTCACTACTAGTTGAGAATCACCTCTCGTCAGTAATCTGTGAATCCCAAGCGCTTTGGCTGCTTGGAATCCTGCTAGTAAACCCTCGTATTCTGCCATGTTATTTGTAGTAGGAAAGTTCAACTAAATGACGTACTTAATGTATTCTCCAGTAGGAGATACCAGGACAACTACAACCTCCGAGCCTTTGATTATCAAGAAACCATCAAAATACATGGCCCACTCTTCGTGGTGTTTGTACTCGGGCCCTTGGGTGGGTTCAGGGTTCGTCCATTCGGCAATGAATTCTGCTAAAGCCTGGGACTTAATTGCTATTCGTGAAATGAAATGGAGATCGAAGCCCCCCAAGTTCGACGCCCATTTTGCTATTCATCCTTATGATTCCCTGTTTTGGAGAACTTGATCAAGAGGATATCCAGTAGGTACGACCACTTGTGGGCTTAAAAGTAACGCCTTAGTTTCCTTGAAGCCATAAGGAGACCGTATAGAAACTTTTGTATCTCTGGATATTGTTCCTTTGGTTCATGTAAGACTTCGCTTACGTAATATACCGGTCGTTGGATATTGTCACGTTCAACGACCAGCGCAGCACTGACTGCTTGTGGCATCGCAGCCAGGTATATTAGCAATATTTCTCCCGATCTTGGACATACTAATATCGGGGCATTCGTAAGGTACCTTTTGACCTCTTCAAAGACATCGTTTGCATCTTTAGTCTATTCAAAATTTCTGCGTTTCCAAAGAAGTTTAAAGAAAGGTAATCGTTTGTCTCCCAAACGTGCTATGAAACGACTTAGTGTTGCCATATGGCTGGTTAGTTTTTGGACTTCTTTCTTCGTGGTCGGAGTACGCATCTGTTCAATGGCCGCTATTTTTTCTGGGTTCACTTCAATTCCTCTAGCCAAAACTAGGAATCCAAGAAGCTTTGTAGAAGAAATTTCAAACACACACTTCTTAGGATTTAACTTAAGATTATGCCTTCTTAAGTTATTGAAAGTTTCTTGCAGGTCAGGGATATGATCTCCAATATTGATGCTCTTTACAACCAGGTCATCAACATAGACTTCTAAGTTTCGACCTATCTGCAGACTAAAGGTTTTTTTTGCATTAGCCTCTGAAAAGTAGCACCAGCATTTTTGAGACCAAATGGCATCTTGACATAAAAATAAGTGTCATATGGTGTGATGAAGGAAGTTTTCTCTTCATCATCTTTACTCATATTAATATGGTGGTACCCCGAATACTCATCTAAAGAGCTTAATAACTCACACCCGGAAGTAGAGTCTACAAGTTGATCGATACGTGGAAGGGGAAAGTCATCCTTCGGACAAGTTTTTTAAGATCTGTGAATCGATACACATTCACCATTTCCCATTACTTTTTCTAACCATTACAGGATTAGTGAGCCACTCCAGGTGGTTGACCTCATGAATAAATCCAGCCTTGAAAAACTTGTTGATCTTTGACTGGATTACCTCCTTCCGATCTAGTGCAAAGCGTCTTAGCTTTTTCTTGACCGGTTTTTTGTCAGGCCGGAGAGTTAACCTGTGCTTGATCACCTCCCTGGGGATTCCAGGCATATCGGATGCCTGCTAGGAGTGTATGTGAGGCCCCTCCCGGGATGCCCCGGAGGGATCTCCCAGGACCTCCCAGGAAGTCCGACAGGACCACCCGAAGGTCTGGGAGGTCCTCCAAGATTACCCTGAGAGGAGGTCCTCTAGGTCCACCCAGGAGATCTCAAAGATCTCCCAGAGGTCCCGGTCTCTGTGCTATGAGCTAGTCCCAGGATCACTAGCTAGCTCGCACAGAACAACGCGGGTGTAATCACAACCACACAACAAGAAAATAAGATGAAGCAGACAAATTAACTTATATTAAATAGGGACCTTATGGTCAAGGTTGTTTACAGAAGTCGCCACCAAGGGCTAACAAAAACCGGCAACAAAGCTTTACAGCGGAACCACCAAAACGTGCGAGGCCATTCGGCAAGCCCACAAGCTGTCGAGCGGAGGACGTTCCTAGACGGCCATATCATCAAAGAACTCCTCCTCGAAGAGGTCTGCACACCCTTGATCTTCTTCTGTCACTACTCAAACAGAGGGCTTAAAGCCATGAGTACGTTTGAATGTACTCAGCAAGTCGCAGGGAACAATTATGCACACAATATTTATGCAATGGCTTAGCCAAGGAGAGCTGTACGGTAAGTTTGTAGAAAGCAAGATTTAACAGTAAATAGCATAAGTAGATTGCAAAGCTCAAGTTAAAAGCATAAAACATAGATACATTTGTTTGAAAAACAGGGAGTAAGCACCCACTCACCCCCAAGACCACTCGAGGGAGGTCTGGCCGCACCCACGCCCAAGATCTCTCCCACGACCACTCTGGAGCACCAACTCCAGAGCTCCACAACCAACCCCTAGACCATAACTCGAGCCAACCATGACCCCTCTGGAGCCGGCCAAGGTCTCTTCGAGGAAAAGCCATGGCCTCTCGCAGAGGTGCCCAGGGACACAAATTTTAGAAAATCTACCCCTTGCGCAATTTCACCAGGCAATGTCCATGACCAAGGACTTGTCTATTCGAACAGATTTTTCACTCTACAGAGGTGTACAACTTTACTCACAATCCACGATCTCTCTAGTGGGATGGGTTCCGGAAAGACTCTTACTCACTTTCGAAGGTGAGCAGTCTAGACAGCGTGACAAGGCCTTTACAAAGCTTTGAACTGGCTCGGAGATGCCCGCTAAGGTTTCGCAAATCCCCCCTACCGGGTTATTGGGTGCCCCCTCTTGCGCAAGCAAATCAACACGCTCCACCACAACAGAACCAAGCCAGCTCATTGCTAATTATTTGGCCCAGACCATCCCCATAAAATGGTCTTGTGGTTCCTCGGTAATACCCGGTTCAATGGATCACAAAGTAAAGTCCTTAATTGCTGCTCAAGCAAGACCTCCTCAACCCAGTGTGCATGGAGCACCTCCTTTACTGCACGATCACTTGTCTGAGCAAGAAAACCTTTTAGGTTCAACCCGGCCAAAGACTACCCTGGTACTAGCACACAAATTTAACAAAGGTGGCATCGCACCACAATTAACACAGCTACGGCATCAGAACCACAGCTGCTTAATAGTGGTACCAACCACAGTTCCATAGTTCCATTAGTCAAGATTATTAATTGATGTGGCATGATTCACAAGACCCACTGTCTAAAGCAAGGCTAAGCACAAACATACGGTCCCATATTGGCAATATCAAGCGATACCAACTAAAATTTTCCATTCTAAGTTGTCTAAGGGAATCATGTCAACATGATGAGTGCAAACATCAAAGAGGCATAATTGTCAAGTGGAATATAGTTACTGCCCAAAGCATTTCTTATAAAAATATCCATGCATGATAATGTAAAACAACATATTTTGAAAGTCCAGGTTCAACATGATCAAAGGTCTGCGACTTGCCGTCGATGAAGAGTGCCGGGGCTTCGGCAGTGGCTGCTGGTTCTGAGTACTCCTCCACGAAATCGTGACCTATATGATCGCAAAGAATCAAATAAGAAAAACAACTCTCGGAAAAGAACTTAAAAAGACTTATAGGAATTTAAACTAACTCATCCAAAAACCAGAAAACAAGAATTCTCGACGAAAAAGAGATCCCAGCCAGAGAGGGTGGTCTTTGCAAAAAGACCAAGAGGTGGTCACGACCGAAAGGAGGTCATGGCCAAGAGGGAGGGTGGTTTTTGCAAAAAGACCAACAAAGAACAAGAGGTGGTCTTTGCCAAAAAGGCCAAGAAGGTCGTCTTTGCAAAAAGACCAAGAAGGTCATCTTTGCAAAGAGAGGCCTTCGGGAGATCCAAATGGAGAGAAGGTCCTGAGGAAGACACGATTACTTCACGAGGTCGCAAAGAAACATGACCGCGTAATGTAGTCGTAGCACAGATACGATCACACGATGTGGTCGTATGAACAAGAAAAGGACAGACACCAAGAAACTTACCAAGGCCAAGAACGAGTTAAAGATAAGAAGGAGGAGCTGATCCAGAGGCTGGATGACGACCAGCTGGTGGTGGCGGGAAGGACGTCGCAGAGGCTTCGGCAGGCCCTTTGCGACGAGGAAGCGATGGCGCACCTCCAAAGGGGCTCCCTGCTGAAACTCCAAACTCAGAGAAAATTAGACAAAGAGGCTAGGATTACCGAAAGGAGGCTCACTTAGGCTTTTTTTTTATAGCCGGAGATGAAAAAGATAGAAAGAGAGAGCCGCAGAGAGGCTTAGGGACACACGGGTCAAAGGTAGGTGAGAGTCAGGGCAAGTGTCACAACCGATTTGGTAAAGGACAGTCAAGACATGCTTTGCTAGGAAGGAAGGGAACAAGGAGGGAGGTTAAGGTGCCATGCAAGTGACCGCATTTAATGCACCCAGATTTTTGTGGCGGAGGAATTGAGAAAGTGAGTAAGACCGACAAGTGGGGCCAGTCAAACTCAGGTAAACAAATCGGTCAAAGGGATAGTCGCGACCAAAGGGAAGGTCGGGACCAACAAGGGTGGTCTCAACCGCCAAGGTGGTCTTTGGGAAAAGACCACAAGGAGGAGGTCACGGCAAAACGACAAAGGAAGAAGTCACGGCCTCAGAGAGAGGTCACAGCCCAAGGTGGTGGTTTTTGCAAAAAGACCAAAAGAGCGAGGAGGTCCAAACGAAGGGAGGTCTGGACAGCCAAGATTAATCAAAGGGAGGTCCTGACGGTCAAGATCTGCCAAGGGGAGATCCTGATGGCCAAGATCTAACAAAGGGAGGTCCTGACAGTTAAGATCTCCGAAGGGGAGGTCCTAACGGTCAGATCCACAAGGGGAGGTCCTAACAGTCGAGACCCAAACAAGATGAGGTCTCAACGATCAAGATCTAAACAAAGGGGGATATTTTAAAATGAGGAGATCCAAGGAAAGAGGTCCAAAGGAGAAACTCAAGGGAGGTCTAAAGAGAAGAAAGAGGAAAGGAGGTCAAATAAGAGAGTGGTCCAGAGAGAGGAAAACCACTCAAACTTGACTCTCAGAAATCAAAAAGGTTTGAAACACAAACCCGAGTTGGTCTAAGACCCAAAAAGGGGAGGTCTTAGACCTACAAAAAGGTCTTGGACAAGGGGAGGTCCAACACAAGGGAGGTCGGGACCCTTAGAAGAAGTCCAAACAGAAGGCACAAGGGGAGGTCCAAGGAGAAACTAAGAGAGGTCTGGTCCTACAGGGGAGGTCCGGGTTGGAGGATAGACCAAACACATGGGTGGTCTAAGAAGGAAAAGCCAGTGAACACCAATACTCGAGGTAAACCAGTGGAGGTTAATTGCAGTTGGATTAATTCAAGTTAAATCTCCAAATTTCTAAAATTCCAAGTTAAGCTTGAGCGAATCAATAAATCCGAATGGTTCCTTTTGGGTTTTGAAAACTGGCAAAAACCCTAGGACAAACGGGACGTTACAAACCTTCACCCCTTAAAGAGAATCTCGACCCCGAGATTCAGGTTAGCTAGAGAATAGGTGCGGGAACTCTGCCTTGAGATCCTCTTCACGCTCCCAAGTTGCTTCTGCTTCGGTGTGGTTGCTCCATTGAACCTTGCAGAGACGGATGGTCTTGGTCCTTGTCACTCGCTCAGATACTCCCAAGATTTTGATGGGTCGCTCCTTGTAGGTGAGGTCTTCTTGGAGATCCACTGCTTCTAACTGCATCTGTTCTTCTTGCACACGCAGGCACTTCTTCAACTGGGACACATGGAAGACATTGTGCACTCCAAACAATTGAGGAGGGAGGTCTATCTTGTAGGAAACTTCTCCTCTTCGAGCCAGAATAGGAAAAGGTCCAACGAATCTGGGTGCAAGCTTCCCACTGACTCTAAACCGGTGCATTCCCTTAAGAGGTGACACCTTAAGGTATACTTGATCTCCTGGTGCAAAGGTTAGATCTCGACACCGGTTGTCTGCATAGCTCTTTTGCCTGGGCTGAGCAGTCTTCAACTTCTCTCTAATGGATCTCACTTGGTCTTCAGCTTCTTTCAGGAGGTCTGGCCCGAGCACTTGTCATTCACCTGATTCTGTCTAGTACAAAGGTGTTCTACACTTCCTTCCATTAAGAGCTTCAAAAGGGGACATCTGAAGGCTTGCTTGATAACTATTATTGTAAAAGAATTCGGCATAAGGTAGCATCCGATCCCAACTAGCTTGCTTCTCCAGAGCACAGGCTCTCAGCATGTCCTCAAGTATTTGGTTAACTCTTTCGGTCTGGCCATCGGTTTGAGGGTGATAGGCTGTACTGAAATTAAGGTCCGTGCCTAGGACTTCATGTAGCTTTTGCCAAAACATGGAGGTGAATTGGGATCCTCGATCCGATACTATCTTCTTTGGCACACCATGTTGACATACCACCTTAGCCATGTAGAGCTCTGCTAACTTGTCTCCAGAATATGTGGTCTTAACAGGGATAAAATGTGCAACCTTGGTTAGACGATCTACAATTACCCAAATGGAGTCAAAACCAGCTTGAGTTCTAGGCAGACCAGTTATAAAATCCATTCCAATCTCTTCCTATTTCCATTCAGGTATGGGTAAGGGTACTAAAAGACCTCCAGGTCTTTGATGCACGGCCTTAACTCTTTGACAAGTATCACACTTGGCCACATACTCCGCAATCTCTCGCTTCATACTAGG
This sequence comes from Phyllostachys edulis, assembly GCA_036346405.1. Lineage (NCBI taxonomy): Eukaryota > Viridiplantae > Streptophyta > Magnoliopsida > Poales > Poaceae > Phyllostachys > Phyllostachys edulis. The sequence goes on from CM070557.1 coordinate 30,842,633, forward strand.
CCACCAAGACAACTCTTTGATGTCTTGGTACATTTTGTACTCCGTGGTGAATGGAATACAAGGCTTCATGAGCTTCTTTGAGAATCATCTTTTTGAGCTCCGGGTGGTTCGGCACACACAACCTCTTATCGAACAGCACGGCCTCTGGTCATCTTCCGAAAACCTTAAAGATCTCCCTTTTCTCATGTTGCTCTTGATTTCTTGAATGTCAGCATCATCAACCTGAGCTGCCCTGATCTGACTTTGCAAAGTCGACTGCACCTCCAGAGCTGCCATAAACCCTTCCTCAACTATTTCCAGCCTAAGCTTCTGGAAATCCTCATGCAAAACTGGTTGGCTGTCTTTGACCATCAATGCGCTACTATAAACCTTCCTGCTCAGAGCATCAGCTACCACGTTGGCCTTACCAGGGTGGTAATGAATTCCCAAGTTGTAGTCCTTGATCAGCTCTAACCATCTCTTTTGCCTCATGTTCAAGTCAGCTTGAGTAAAGATGTACTTTAAGCTCTTGTAGTCGGTGTAGACTTCACAGCAGTTACCAATGAGGTAGTGCCACTATATCTTCAAAGCATGCACTACAGCAGCTAGCTCTAGGTCATGAGTAGGGTGGTTTGCTTCATGAGGCTTCAACTGTCGTAAGGCACAAGCTACCATCCTCCTTTCTTGCATCAGGACGCAACCAAGACCTTGTCGAGATGCATCGCAATAGACCTCAAAGTCCTTTCGGACGTCTGGTAGAATTAAGATTGGAGCAGTGGTCAAACGCTTCTTGAGTTCTTGAAAACTTTGCTCACACTCAGAGGTTCAGGAGAACTTCTTTTCCTTCTTTAATAACTGAGTAAGAGGTCTTGCTATTCGGGAGAAGCCTTCAATAAATCTTCTATAATACCTTGCCATTCTAAGGAAGCTTCGGATCTGAGGTACTGATTTAGGGGACTCCCAATTAAGCACATCTTGGACCTTACTGGGGTTGACAGAGACTCCTTTCTTGGACAGGACATGTCCCAGAAAGATCACTTCCTTCATCCAAAACTCGCACTTTTTGAACTTAGCAAAGAGTTTGTGAGCTATAAGCTTCTCCAGGGTCAAGTAGAGGTGCTCTGCATGCTCTTCCTCACTTTTTGAGTACACAAGAATGTCATCAATAAAGACAATAACAAACTTGTCTAGATACTCCATGTAACGTCCCGTTTTTCCGGAGTTTTAAAAATTAAAAATAACCATTTGGTTTTGGTGAGAGTTTAAAGCTTAACTTTGAGTTTTCAAAAGAAGCTTTAATTGACTAATCTAAACTTGAACTAAATCTGTTCGGTTCCTTTGGGAGTTTGTTGGTGTGTTCCTTTCCTCCCTCTTGTGCTTTGTGTGCCTTTGGGTTTGGCTTCTCCTTCCTGCACCTCTTTTGTGTCTGGGTGCCCTTCTCTTTCTTTCTCTCCTTGTCGGCCCAGGCTCCTTTGGGTTTAGACCGGCTTAGGTTTGTGTTTCAACCCTCTCGATCTTTGGACCTTTTCCTTGTGCCTATCCTGTAGTCGAGACCTCCTTTTCGTTGGTTTGAATCTCTTTGTGTCTGGACCTCCTCTCGGCCTAAACCTTTCTCTGCTCTAGACCTCCTTTTATCTAGACTCCTTTCCCTATCTTGGCCTCCCGTGGACCTCTCAACATTCATTGGCAACCCCTGTGTTCATTGGGGCATCCCTAAGTCCCTCTGGACTTCCCCATGCCCGCATGGACCTCTTTGTATCCTTGTGGAACTCCTTCGGACCTCCCCTGCGTCCTTTAGGACCTCCCTGTTGTGTTTGGACCTCCTTTGGTTTAGACCTCCCTGTTGTGTTTGGACCTCCTTTGGTTCAGACCTCCCTGTTGTGTTTGGACCTCCTTTGGTTCAGACCTCCCTGTTGTGTTTGGACCTCCCTTAGGTTCGGACCTCCCTGTTGTGTTTGGACCTCCTTTAGGTTCAGACCTCCCTGTCGTGTTTGGACCTCCCTTAGGTTCAGACCTCCCTGTTGTGTTTGGACCTCCCTTAGGTTCGGACCTCCCTGTTGTGTTTGGACCTCCTTTAGGTTCGGACCTCCCTGTTGTGTTTGGACCTCCTTTAGGTTCAGACCTCCCTGTTGTGTTTGGACCTCCCTTAGGTTCAGACCTCCTGCTGTGTTTGGACCTCCTTTGGTTCAGACCTCCTGTTGTGTTTGGACCTCCTTAGGTTCGAGACCTCCTGTTGTGTTTGGACCTCCTTTGGTTGAGACCTCCTGTTGTGTTTGGACCTCCTTTAGGTTCAGACCTCCCTGTCGTGTTTGGACCTCCCTTAGGTTCAGACCTCCCTGTTGTGTTTGGACTTCCTTTGGTTCAGACCTCCCTGTTGTGTTTGGACCTCCTTTAGGTTCAGACCTCCCTGTCGTGTTTGGACCTCCCTTAGGTTCAGACCTCCCTGTTGTGTTTGGACCTCCCTTAGGTTCAGACCTCCCTGTTGTGTTTGGACCTCCTTTAGGTTCAGACCTCCCTGTTGTGTTTGGACCTCCCTTAGGTTCAGACCTCCCTGTTGTGTTTGGACCTCCTTTGGTTCAGACCTCCCTGTTGTGTTTGGACCTCCCTTAGGTTCGGACCTCCCTGTTGTATTTGGACCTCCTTTAGGTTCAGACCTCCCTGTCGTGTTTGGACCTCCCTTAGGTTCAGACCTCCCTCTTGTGTTTGGACCTCCCTTAGGTTCAGACCTCCCTGTTGTGTTTGGACCTCCCTTAGGTTCATACCTCCCTGTTGTGTTTGGACCTCCCTTAGGTTCAGACCTCTCTGTTGTGTTTGGACCTCCTTTGGTTCAGACCTCCCTGTTGTGTTTGGACCTCCTTTAGGTTCAGACCTCCCTGTTGTGTTTGGACCTCCTTTGGTTCAGACCTCCCTGTTGTGTTGGACCTCCTTTAGGTTCAGACCTCCCCTTTTGTGTTTAGACCTTTGAGGTCTAAACCTCCCTGTTGTTCTAGGACCTCCTCTTTGGACCGTGGACCATGTCTTTGATCGGTTCAGGCACTGTTGATCGCCCTTGGGCGTCTTAAGTGCATTTGATGTGGGTTGAGTCACATTAAATGCTACCACTACCTTTTGTACTCTTTTCTACTTTTGTCACATCCCTAGCTTTCTTTATCCTTTTTCGCACCTTGTGGCGGTATGCCTTTGTCTCGGTGCCTTGAATCGGGCGCCCTTTTGAGGGTGCCCCTATTCTCCCTTTCCTTTAAATAGGGCACCAGGGCCTCCATTTGCTCCATGTCCGTCATTTCTTCCCCTCCCTCTTTCTCTCGTCCGAGAAGCTCTCCAGCTCCTCTGGTTCGGACCTTCTTGAGTCCGAGCCCTTTACTTCTTGGACCTCCCTCCCGTGGGATTTCCTCCCTCTCGGACCTCCTCCTTCCTTCTTGTTGGACCCCCCTTCGTGGTTTTTTTCCTTTCGTTCTTGCTAGTTCTTTTGGGTTCCTTTTTGAGCCGCTTTATTTAGTTGTTTTTGCAACGTGTAGATTCCGTGGGTACTAAGGAGCTTGAAGATCCAAAGAATTTTGTTGAAGCTCAAGATTTCGCCATTGAAGGCAAGTCATGGGACCTTTGACCATCTTGATCCTATTTGCAAAAGTATTTTGATTTGTTAAACTTGCATTGCTATTTGTATAAAATGGTTTGGGCTCTAGTTAAATACCCTCTTGGTTTTATGCCTCCTCGTCTATTTGGTAATCCACATGTTGACATGTTACCTTTGACAACCTTAGGATGATACCGTTAGTTGGTCTTGTATTGCTATTGCCAACATGGGTATCGTTCTTGCTTAGCCTTGCTCTAGTAGACGTGGGTCTCCTCATGAATCATCATTATTGCTTAATCTTGACTAATGAATTATGGAACTTTGGTTGGTGCCAGCGATAAGTAACTAGGGTTGAAGCCGTAGTTGTGTTGTTTGTGGTGCGAGACCACTTTAAAATATGTTGTGCCAGGTGGGTGGTCTTTGGCCAAAGTTGAACCTAAAATTTGTTTTGTTTCGGGCGAGTTGGCGGAGGCGAGTAGTGGGTGCTCAAGGGTTGAAGCCATGGAGTCACCTAGGTGATCAAGGGTGGTAGCCATGGAGTCACTGGGTGCCCCAAGTTGTTCTTTGGGGTCACATTTGGGTTGTGGAATGCCTACTTTGAGCGACCATTTAAGGATGAACCTTGGGAGCCATTGATCTGGGCCAAACCGTGCAACCACATGTCTATTATGGGGTGGACCGGGAGTAATAACTGGTCTTGTTCTGATTCGGTTCCAAGGTAGAGGAGGTGTTGATGGAGCACCACGGCTTAAGAGGGGGCCACCGGGTGCTAGACGCACACCGTGAGGGCGAAACCTTAATGTTGGTGACTGAGTCAGAGCAGGACCTTGTAAAAGCCCGGTGGTAGTCTCCACTTGATCCGCATGTCTAAGGTAACGTGTGAAATATCAGCGACTACCTCTTGTGGGTAAAGTTGTGCACCTCTGCAGAGTGTAAATCCGCTGAATGGCGCGTCCTCTGTTATGGACATGCCGGAGATTTGAATGAGGGGTAGAATTCTTTTTGTGAAATTGTGTTTCTCCTGGGTGTTTTGGTGAGAGGTCATGGCTTGTGCCTCGAAGAGACCTTGGCCGGCTCCAGAGGGGTCATGGCTGGGCTCACAAAGTGGTCCAGGGGCTGGTCTTGTGGTGCTCTGGAGTGGGTGCTCCAGAGAGGTTTGGGTTGGTGCCTTGGGTGTGAGTGGGTGCTCACTGTCCCCTTTAAAAATCAAATGTACTTATGTATTACGCTTTCTAACTTAAGCTTTGCAATCTATTATGTTATTTACTGTCACTTTGGCTTTACGCAAACTAACCATATAGCTCACTTTGTCAAGCCATGCATGATTATTACTTGCATACCTTACCCATGGCTTGCTGAGTACATTCGAGGTACTCATTGGCTTGTGCCCTGCTGTTTGATCAGCAGAGGTTGGAGTTCCAGGTGGTCCAGTGCTCTCAGGAGGGGAGCACCCTTGAAGACCTTGCGCAGTAGGTGACGTCCTCCACTTGGTAGCCTGTGGGCTGGCCGAATGGACCTTGTGTTTTTGTCTTCGCCTCCGCTGTGTTGTTGTTCTCGTTTGTTGTTAGCCTTTAGTGGCACCCCTGTACAAACCTTGGCCATAAAGCCACTTATTAATATATGTGTTATTTTGGTTTGTCTTCTCTTTAAGCTTGTTGTATGGATTTGATTACACCTGTGGGTTACATGCGAAGCTAGCCAATTTGATCTGGGACTAGCTCGGTGCGCAGAGGCAGACCTCCGTGAAGTCCCACGGGACTTGGCACAGGAGATCTGTCGGACCCCCGTGATATCTGCCGAGGTGCTCTGGCGGGTTATTGGCCAAGACCTCCGGGAGGTCTTGATGACCTCTGGGAGGTCACAGTGGTCAGACCTCCGGGAGGTCTTGAGGACCTCTGGGAGGTCAGGCACCTCCTCGGCAAAGACCGAGCGGTACTACCGCTCCTCCATGCGGTAGTACCGCAACTCAAAAAAGGAAGGTCCTCCGGGACCTTTGTCAGACATCACAGGTGGGACGTCACAAAGTGGTATCGAGCTCCATGCCGATCAGAGGGCGAACCTTTGTTAGCAGGACGTTTAGTCTGCTTCAAAAGCTATTTTCTAAATCAAACCAACTTAAAATTTGATTGGTGGTACTTTTCTTATCTTGTTCCGATCTGTCCTCAACTTGATTCATTCTTTTCTTCTCTTGAGCTATCCTTTTCTTGGCTTCTTCTTGGGTTCTTGTATCTTACCCTTTCTGGAAACTTTGTTTCTAAGCTCAAAATGACCTCCTCATCTCAAAGAATCTTGTTAGGTGCGGCCTTGTTTTAAGTGGACCACCCCTATAGGTTAAGTTTAGTAGTCTTTGTCTTTAGGCTACCCTTTTGTTTTTAGCATCGCTAGCCTAGTGTCTAGGGTCTTTTGTTGAGTTTTCTTGCCTCTTAGTAGCTTTTGGCTACTAGTTCTCTTCGGTTAACCTACTTTTCCCTACCTAGAATGTTCCATCTATCTTCCTCTGCCTTAACTCACCTTTGGTGCTTTTCCTCTCACCTTTGTGCTTGCTTTTCTCACCTTTTTAAACCAGAGAAGCTTCTTGCAGATGGTTCAGACCCGACATTCAGCAAGTCAGAGTGAGCCAGAGGACCCTCCTATGTCACCACCTCTTCCTCCAAAGAAGACTCGCCGCAAAGTTTGGAGCAGTTTATGGCAGCCCAAGCTCAAATGATGAGTGCCATGATGCAGAACATGAGTCAGATGATGGCCCAACAAAATCAGACAGCTGCTGCCCTCCTCGCCTTGGTGAACCAGAACAGTCAGGCAGCTGCCGTGCAGCCTTCAACTCTAGTTTTTCCTCAGTCGAAATTGGTGGACTTCTTAAGGACCCGACCTTCGACATTCTCTAGCTCCCCGGAGCCCTTGGATGCTGAGGATTGGCTGCGGTCAACAGAGAAGAAGCTTACCATTGCCCAATGCAGCGACCGTGAAAAGGTTTTGTATGCAACTCACCAGCTTGAAGGCTCAGTAGCAGAGTGGTGGGAGAACTTTTGTGCCGCCCATGTAGACCACCAGAGCATCACTTGGACTGAGTTTTCAGAAGCCTTCCGCCATTCTCATGTTCCAGATGGGATGGTAGAAATGAAGAAGAACGAGTTTCGCGAGATAAAGCAAGGAAGCTTGTCAGTAAGTGAGTATCTCAAGAAATTCACTCAGCTGGCACGCTATGCTCCAGAGGATATTGCCACAGATGAAGCCAAGGAAGAAGTTCAAGCGAGGACTCAACCCCAAATCAAGGTTCGTGTTATTGGCAAAGACTATGCGATTTTCAAAGATCCGTAAACAAGGCCTTATTGATTGAAGAATCTCGAAAAGAACTTACAGAGACATGCAAGAGGAAGATGTCACAGCCCAAAGCTTATCAAAGACCTCGCCAGCGAACCAAGATGTCTGAACAACACCAATTTTTGGGACCTCCGGCTGAGTTTGGGACCTCTCTGAGCAGCCTCTATCCAGATGCTCAGAGTTTGATAAAGAACCAAGAATTTTAACACCATGTATGCTGAAGGTATCCAGTGCTTCAACTGTCAGCAGTGGGGTCATTTCGCCAAGCACTACCCTCAACCCCGCCAGTGGAACCAAGCCCTTCCCCAAGCTTCAAGGCAAGCCATCGACCTCGAGCCCGGCCGCAAGGCGGTGAATTGTGTTGTCAGGAGCAAGCCCACTGGCCAGATCTCTTCCCGGTAAGTCTCGGTCAAGTGTTTTGGTAGTTTGGTTTTGTCTCACTCAAAGAGGAAGTTTTGGAAGAGTGAGTGAAACCGGTCCTCGAGCCATTCTTTAGTCGGCCAATCTGGGGTCGAGATTCTCTTTTAAGGGGTGTAGGTTGTAACGTCCGTTTTCCTGAGTTTTAAAAATTAAAATAACCATTTGGTTTTAGTGAGAGTTTAAAGCTTAACTTTGAGTTTTCAAAAGAAGCTTTAATTGACTAATCTAAACTTGAACTAAATCTGTTCGGTTCCCTTTGGGAGTTTGTTGGTGTGTTCCTTTCCTCCCTCTTGTGCTTTGTGTGCCTTTGGGTTTGGCTTCTCCTTCCCAGACCTCTTTTGTGTCTGGGTGCCCCTTCTCTTTCTTTCTCTCCTTGTCGGCCCAGGGCTCCTTTGGGTTTAGACCAGCTTAGGTTTGTGTTTCAACCCCTTTGATCTTTGGACCTTTTCCTTGTGCCTATCCTGTAGTCCAACCCTCCTTTTTGTTGGTTTGAATCTCTTTGTGTCTGGACCTCCCTTTCGGCCTAAACCTTTCTCTGTCTAGACCTCCTTTTATCTAGACTCCTTTCCCTATCTTGGCCTCCCCGTGGACCTCTCAACATTCATTGGCAACCCCTGTGTTCATTGGGGCATCCATAAGTCCCTCTGGACTTCCCCATGCCCGCATGGACCTCTTTGTATCCTTGTGGAACTCCTTCGGACCTCCCCTGCGTCCTTTAGGACCTCCCTGTTGTGTTTGGACCTCCCTTAGGTTCAGACCTCCTTGTTGTGTTTGGACCTCCTTTGGCTCAGACCTCCCTGTTGTGTTTCGACCTCCTTTGGTTCAGACCTCCCTGTTGTGTTTGGACCTCCTTTGGTTCAGACCTCCCTGTTGTGTTTGGACCTCCTTTGGTTCAGACCTCCCTGTTGTGTTTGGACCTCCCTTAGATTCGGACCTCCCTGTTGTGTTTGGACCTCCTTTAGGTTCAGACCTCCTGTCAGGTTTGGACCTCCCTTAGGTTCGAGACCTCCTGTTGTGTTTGGACCTCCCTTAGGTTCTGACCTCCTGTTGTGTTTGGACCTCCTTTAGGTTCAGACACACTGTTGTGTTTGGACCTCCCTTAGGTTCGAGACCTCCTGTTGTGTTTGGACCTCCTTTGGTTCGAGACCTCCTGTTGTGTTTGGACCTCCTTAGGTTCAGGACCTCCGTGTTGTGTTTGGACCTCCCTTAGGTTTAGACCTCCTGTTGTGTTTGGACCTCCTTTGGTTCAGACCTCCCTGTTGTGTTTGGACCTCCTTTGGTCTGAGACCTCCTGTTGTGTTTGGACCTCCTTTAGGTTCAGACCTCCTGTTGTGTTTGGACCTCCCTTAGGTTCAGACCTCCCTGTTGTGTTTGGACCTCCTTTAGGTTCAGACCTCCCTGTTGTGTTTGGACCTCCTTTAGGTTCAGACCTCCCTGTCGTGTTTGGACCTCCCTTAGGTTCAGACCTCCCTGTTGTGTTTGGACCTCCCTTAGGTTCAGACCTCCCTGTTGTGTTTGGACCTCCCTTAGGTTCAGACCTCCCTGTTGTGTTTGGACCTCCTTTGGTTCAGACCTCCCTGTTGTGTTTGGACCTCCCTTAGGTTCGGATCTCCCTGTCGTGTTTGGACCTCCTTTAGGTTCAGACCTCCCTGTCGTGTTTGGACCTCCCTTAAGTTCAGACCTCCCTCTTGTGTTTGGACCTCCCTTAGGTTCAGACCTCCCTGTTGTGTTTGGACCTCCTTTAGGTTCAGACCTCCCTGTTGTGTTTGGACCTCCCTTAGGTTCAGACCTCTCTGTTTTGTTTGGACCTCCTTTGGTTCAGACCTCCCTGTTGTGTTTGGACCTCCCTTAGGTTCAGACCTCCCTGTTGTGTTTGGACCTCCTTTGGTTCAGACTTCCCTGTTGTGTTGGACCTCCTTTAGGTTCAGACCTCCCCTTTTGTGTTTAGACCTTTGAGGTCTAAACCTCCCTGTTGTTCTAGGACCTCCTCTTTGGACCGTGGACCATGTCTTTGATCGGTTCAGGCACTGCTGATCGCCCCTTGGGCGATCTTAAGTGCATTTGATGTGGGTTGAGTCACATTAAATGCTACCACTACCTTTTGTACTCTTTTCTACTTTTTTCACATCCCTAGCTTTCTTTATCCTTTTTCGCACCTTGTGGCAAGATGCCTTTGTAATCGGTGCCTTGAATCTGGACGTCCCTTTTGAGGGTGCCCCTATTCTCCCTTTCTCTTTAAATAGGGCACCAGGGGCCTCCATTTGCTCCATGTTCGTCATTTCTTCCCCCTCCCCTCTTTCTCTCGGGTCTGGAGAAGCTCTCCAGGCTCCTCTGGTTCGGACCTCCTTGAGTCCGAGCCCTTTACTTCTTGGACCTCCCTCCCGTGGGATTTCCTCCTCTCGACCTCCTCCTTCCTTCTTGTTGGACCTCCCTTCGTGGTTTTTTTCCTTTTCGTTTGCTAGTTCTTTTCGGGTTCCTTTTGAGCCGCTTTATTTAGTTGTTTTTTTGCAACGTAGATTCCGTGGGTACTAAGGAGCTTGAAGATCCAAAGAGCCGGCTGAAGCTCAAAGAGCCTCGCCATTGAAGGCAAGTCATGGGACCTTTGACCATCTTGATCCCATTTGCAAAAGTATTTTGATTTGTTAAACTTGCATTGCTATTTGTATAAAATGGTTTGGGCTCTAGTTAAATACCTACTGGTTTTATGCCTCCTCGTCTATTTGGTAATCCACATGTTGACATGTTACCTTTGACAACCTTAGGATGGTACTGTTAGTTGGTCTTGTATTGCTATTGCCAACATGGGTATCGTTCTTGCTTAGCCTTGCTCTAGTAGATGTGGGTCTCCTCATGAATCATCATTATTGCTTAATCTTGACTAATGAATTATGGAACTTTGGTTGGTGCCACTGATAAGTAACTAGGGTTGAAGCCGTAGTCGTGTTGTTTGTGGTGCGAGACCACTTTAAAATATGTTGTGCCAGGACTGGGTGGTCTTTGGCCATGTTGAACCTAAAAGTTTGTTTTGTTTCGGGCGAGTTGGCTGAGGCGAGTAGTGGGTGCTCCAAGGGTTGAAGCCATGGAGTCACCTAGGTGATCCAAGGGTGGTAGCCATGGAGTCACTGGGTGCCCCAAGTTGTTGCCGGGTCACATTTGGGTTGTGGAATGCCTCGCTTCGAGCTGACCATTTAAGGAATGAACCTTGGGAGCCATTGATCAGGGCCAAACCGTGCAACCACATGTCTATTATGGGGTGGACCGAGTAATAACTGGTCTTGTTTCGATTCGGTTCCAAGGTAGAGGAGGTGTTGATGGAGCACCATAGCTTAAGAGGGGCCACCGGTGCTAGACGACACCGTGGTGTAAACCTTAATGTTGGTGATCGAGTCGAGCAGACCTTGTAAAGCCGGTGGTAGTCTCCACTTGATCCGCATGTCTAAGGTAACGTGTGAAATATCAAGCGACTACCTCTTGTGGGTAAAGTTGTTGTAACAGCCCAAAGTTCTGTTACCAATTTAATATTTATTAAAGTTATCATTTTATTGAATTTTCTCAAATTTGAAAGAGTTTGATTGATTTATTTGAATTTATGAAGTTTTAAAAGTCAAAAGTAAAATTTATTAAAGTTTTAAAGTTTTATTTGAGTTAAAGTTGAAAAATAAAAATTAATTAATTTCTAGAATTTTCCGAGATTTTTAAAAGCTTTCCTAATTATTTTAAAACCAAAATAAATTACATGCAAAAACTATTACCATTTAAGTTGGAATTATTTTTATTAAGTTCAAAATAATTATAGGAATTTTAGAGAATATTTCTAGAATTTTTGAACTCTATTTGCTATCTTCTAAAATTGTATTTGTTTATTACTTAAATCTGAATTAATTTCGAAAAAAATATATTAATAAAAAAATTTCCCTCTGGCAGCCAACCAACTTCCCACTCGGTCACCCATCTCAATTTGTCCCCAACACAAGACGCTTAACTCCAAAATACACTATGCATGCACAACCAACTAACCATCTCTATTTCAATTGAATATAGGCTTTCCATCTATTATTTTATTCCCTCCGTTCTCTCTCATCTTCTTCCCAAAACGATTTTTGCTTCCTGTTGCTTTCCGAGAGCAAAGAATGGCAGCAGCCATGGCCGAACCTCCCATGGCCGCACCCCACATGACCCTCGCCGCCCGACCACCAACACCGGCAGCGCCGCCTCGGCCCCACTCCACCGCGCCACCTCTCCTCTTTCCCTCTCTTCCCCTTGCTGCCATTAAAACTGAACCATGAAGCTCCAAAACCTCCATTAATGGCAGACCACCATCTTTCTTCCCATTCTCCACACTCAATGCGTTAAATTTGATTTCCGAAGCTTAAACATGCGATTAACGCCACGCACATCACAACACCTTCAATTGATGTTATCTCCACTACGCAATCAATTTAAATCGCTTGTTTAGTCTTCAATTGCAACCAAAACGGCCGCCCTCGACCTCCCTCTCCGGCCTCCTCGCCCCTATAAAGGGAGCACCGGTGCGCAATGCTTCACCCATTCATCCCGAAAATCTTAGCTCCTCTCTCCTTTCTCCTTCCGCAATCGAAGATTTTACATCACGACCGAGCTCCTTGTCTTTGCCTCTAGCGCTCTCTACGGTGGAGCCCGGCACCATCGACCACACCACTAGCTTCGCCTCGGCGTGGTCTACGTCGTGCTCTCTCGCCGCCGGAGCATCGCCGGAGTACCGTCGCCACCGTGAGCCCACACCGCGCCGACGTCGTCGTCCTCGTCTCCGGCCATCCGTGCACGTCCCACTACAACCGTGGTGAGCATTGTGTTCCCTGCATTCTCCTCTTCGTTTCGCCTCCAACCCCACCCATTATCTCCTTTTCATTTGTCCGAGCGCCATGCCAACTGTCGATCACGGCCGCCATGGAGACATCGCTTGAACCGATCCGCCAAACCGACCGCACCTATGCGTTCCTTGGGCCGAGGCCATGCCCGTGCTCACCTCCGTTCATTCCCCGTGCCTCTCCGAACGCCGTGCCACCATTGTTTTTTTCTCTCCATGGCGAAGCTTCACTTTCTTCAGTTCTGTTCATTTGGAGAGAAGAAAGTGAACAAATGCATATTTTACTAGTTGTGCATGTGATTTGTACATACACATTTTATTCTTCCAAAAATTCTTGCTCTCACATACAAACTCCAAATCTATTGATTCTTCCTCCTAAATTCATCTAAATTCATCTACTATTTTTAGTATTTATTTCATAATTTTTAGATTTTATTTAATTTCTGTTAATTATTTAGTCCATTTTATGCTCGTTCTTGCCACGTACGACCTTGCGCTTTCCACCCCAACCGAGGCGAGCGTTGCATTCCCTGCGGTTCCCCCTTCAAATCGCCACAAACCTTATCCGCTAACTCCTCTCCGTTTGGCCGTAATGCCGACGTTACTCGCCGTCATGAAGATTTTCTCTGTCAGATGCGCCGCTATCGAATGTTATCTGTCCGAAAGCCGTCTACACCGCTGAGTTCGCCTCAACGTGTTCTACGTCGTACTTTCTCTCCATGGCCATAAAGATTTTTCTTTGTTCTTAGCCATCCGAAACAACAAATTTCGATGAATAGTAAAATTTTCGGAATTTTATTATTTCATGTGACATTCAACCTTCCGGAATTTCGTTCTCCCTCATACGAACTCCGATTTAAATCGATTCAACTTCATAAATTCATATAAAATCGATACCTTCCTAGCAGTATTTATGTTATAATTTTTGGATTTTATTTGGATTTTATTTGAATATTATTTGAATTAAGTATCGCTTACGGCAGATAGATTTTAACGACTTGGACGACCGGATTTCAACATCATCGAGAATAATCCATTAAGCAAGGCAAGTTACATTCTTGATCATATTTGCACCTATTATTTAAAATTATATAATTTGTTTTAAATTATTCTTGCATGCTTATTTACATTCAAGTAATTTAAATTCTGTTTTAAGCTTTATAGTTATTCCCAATGCCTTTGTATGTCTAATTATTGTCAAGAGAGGTGGTATGGATAATTTTATCGAATGCAACATATTTTTGAAGTTAGAATTTGATGGATTTGGATAATAAAAGGAGATTGTACATGGATGTGTGAAGTTAGAGAAAGATTGTTAATAGATAACACATGTTGAATTACGTAATTAGGTGATTATTAGTATTGGATTATGGAAATAGATTGTTATTAATGATCGGATTGTGGTATTATTAGAGTTATATGATTGTCGGATATTAGATGTCAATCATAGACATAGATTATTATTGGATTATTGGATATTGGATTGAATGATGTTGGATTATTAGAAATACATGATTATTATGGTTGGATTATAGAAATAAATAATTATTGGATACCGGATTTTAGAGGTAGATTGTTGTTGATGTTGGATTAATAAAGATTGGATGATAGATAGATACTATAGTCAAATCTTGAATTGTTGATATTGGATTCTAGAAATAGATTGTCATTGAATATCAAATTATCTAAAAATTTGATTATAGGATTACATAGTCATTGGATTGATAGATATCGGATTATAAAATTTGAGTATAGTTAAATATTTGGATCAATTGAAGTTGGATCATAGAAATAGACTTATACGGTGTAGATTGGACTAATGAATTTTGGATTGTCAAGGTTGGATTATCACAATCTCGATGGATTACATCTCGATCTCGTTCTTGACAAGTCTTGGACATTTAACCTCACCCTAGATAAAATCTAGTTGATACAATAGTATGAACTAGAACATTTTGAGAAAGATTATGCTTAGCAATGCTTAGACCCAAAATGTTTGATTTGGGAAACTTTCAAAAAAAAAACAAATATTGTTTAAGAATCTATGGCATTGGTTTGTCATGGAAGTTTTGTCGTAAATGAATTTGAGAAAAATAAAATAAAATTATGGTTTGTACTTGGGCTTAAATGGTTGTTTGGATGGTGCATGTTAATGCACGGATCGAAGTCATTTCCATGATCGAGGCCCATGGGTTTTGTGGAAAGTCGCCCAAGTCGATTGAGGACCAGGCCTCCGAGCTGCCTTTGCTATGCCTATAATGGGCTATGCCTCACCGTACAACCACATGTCCTCGTAATGGGGCGAGGACTGCTAATTAATTTGTAAAGTTCCATCGCGGTTGACCTGTTTGTACGTGGGCGGTCTTTCATGGCCATTTCTTTTGACAAAGTCTTTCATGACTATTGTTCCCTTTGGCGCAAGAGGGCTAGGAACTCATGCATTTCTATTCCAAAGGGGCGAAACCTTAGCGAGGGAAATCATGTGGAATGGCGCATTGTAAAGGCCTTGCACGTGCTCTAGGCGCTTACCTAAGGTAGTGAGCGGTGGCATAGATATATGCCGGATAAACTAGAGAATTCGTGTCTTGTGGGTAAAGTGTACAACCTCTCGCAGAGTGTAAAACTATTGAATAGCAGCGTCATGATCATGGACATGCTAGCAAAGCCACTCAATGTTAGACTTGGATTTTGATTTCAAAAGACTTTATCAACTGGTTTATCCAAATGGGATTCGGGCGGTTAGCCTTTGTGATAGGAGGGTATCCTTCACCATTCATGTGTGAATGTTATCGACTATAAAATTGATTTATAAAATGAATTTTAGTTATAGAATAACTGTTTTGGAACTTAGTACAAGTATTTCTGTAAAATCTCTGTTTTATGCAAATTCAACCATATTAAGCTTTCCTTTGAGATATCCATATATGCATGTCATTCTCACTTGGCGGGTGTAACTTGCGAGCACGCAGTAGTTGTGCTCATTCTTACTTAATGCAAATAATTTCAGAGGAGAAGGACTTTGCTACGGTGTGGATCTCGACGACTAGGCCGCTTCCCGATCGATTGTTCGTGGCGATTAATCGGACTCTACTACATCTTCTTCGTCTTCATTTGTGTTTTTATTGTTGGCTTGTAAGCCCTGTTGTAATAAACTCGTTGATTATTAATAAAGTTATGCGATTTATGGATGTTACCATATTTGTTTAACTGTGTGAACTAGCTACCGATCATGGGACTAGATCGAAGTGCTGAGAGGATTTGGGACGTTAATCCGGGTCTTCTGATTGTGCACCTCTGCGAGTGTAAATCCGTTCGAATGGCGCGTCCCCTGCTATGGACATGCCCGGAGATTTGAATGAGGGTAGAATTCTTTTGTGAAATTGTGTTTCTTCCAGGCGTTTTGGTGAGAGGTCATGGCTTGTGCCTCAAGAGACCTTGGCCGGCTCCAGAGGGGTCATGGCTGGCTCACAAAGTGGTCCAGGCTGGTCTTAATGGTGCTCTGGAGTGGGTGCTCGAGAGAGGTTTGGGTTAGTGCCTTGGGTGTGAGTGGGTGCTCACTTTGTCCCTTTAAAAATCAAATGTACTTATGTATTACGCTTTCTAACTTAAGCTTTGCAATCTATTATGTTATTTATCGTCACTTTGGCTTTACATAAACTAACCCTCTGACTCACTTTGTCAAGCCATGCATGATTATTACTTGCATACCTTACCCATGGCTTTCGAGTACATTCGAGGTACTCATTGGCTTGTGCCCTATTTGCTTGATCGCCAGAGGTTGGAGTTCAGGTGGTCCAGTGCTCTCGGGGGGAGCACCCTTGAAGACCTTCTTGCAGATGGGTGACGTCCTCCACTTGGTAGCCCGTGGGCTGGCCGAATGGACCTTGTGTTTTTGTCTTCGCCTCCATTTGTGTTGTTGTTCTCGCTTGTTGTTAGCCTTTAGTGGCACCCTGTACAAACCTTGGCCATAAAGCCACTTGTTAATATATGTGTTATTTTGGTTTGTCTTCTCTTTAAGCTTGTTGTATGGATTTGATTACACTGTGTCATTACATGCGAGCTAGCCAATTTGATCCTGGGACTAGCTCGGTCGCAGAGGCAGACCTCCAGAAGTCCCTCGGGACTTGGCTCGAGATCTGTCGGACCCCCCTGTGATATACGCTGAGGTGCTCCTGGCAGGTTATTGGCCAAGACCTCCAGGAGGTCTTGATGACCTCCTGGGAGGTCCTAGTGGTCCAGACCTCCAGGAGGTCTTGAGGACCTCCTGGGAGGTCAGGCACCTCTCGGCAAAGACTGAGCGGTACTACCGCTCCTCCATGCGGTAGTACCGCAACTCAAAAAAAAAAGGAAGGTCCTCCCGGACCTTTGCTGTACATCACAGGGTGGGACGTCACACTCCATGAACACTCTATTCATCAAGTTCATAAAATAAGCAGGGACGTTGGTCAGCCCAAAGGACATGACAGTGAACTCAAATAGCCCATAACGGGTAGAGAAAGCTGTCTTGGGGATGTCCTCTTGGCGAATCCTCAGCTGGTGATACCCTGACCTTAAATCTATCTTCGAGAATACTCCAGCTCCATTCAGTTGATCAAACAAGTCGTCAATCCTTGGGAGAGGATACTTATTCTTGATAGTGACTTTATTTAGAGCACGGCCACACACATATGCTGAGTACCATCCTTCTTGGGAACAAAGATCACTGGAGCTCTCCATGGTGAAGAACTAGGTCTGATGAAGCCTTTGGCCAACATATCTTCAATCTGCTGCTTCAGCTCTACTAGGTCATCAACCGGCATTCAATAAGGTCTCTTGGAAATAGGGGAGGTCCCTGGAACTAGATTAATGACAAACTCAAAGTCTCTAACTGGCGGTATTCCCGGAAGGTCTTCAGGAAAGACATCGGGGAACTCTTGAACCACTGGGATATCGTCCAAAGACACATCTTGAGCACTGCAGGTTAGAGCTCCATCAAGCTTTTCTGAGAAAGCTTCAAACTTTACTTGGGTTCCAACTAGACTAGTCAAAGTGATGCTCCGACCATTATAGTACAAAATGGCATGGTGGTCCGCAAGCCAATCCATTCCCAAGATCACATCCAGGGACTTGGTATCGAGGAGAATGAGATTGGCTAGGAATTCTATCCCTTCTATAACCACTCTAACTTGTGGACAACCCTGGTTCGTACTTAACTCTGAACCGGGGGATTGAACCAACAAGGTAGCTTTAAGAGGTGCAACGTTAAACTGGTACTTGTAGCAAAACTCCGAGAAATAAAAGAATGAGAAGCCCCAGAATCAAACAAGACAACGGCTAGCACTGATTTGACTAGGAACTTACCTAGCACAACGTCCGGGGAGGTCTGAGCTTCCTCCACTACCATGTGAGTCACACGACCTCTCCCAAAAGATTGGGAGGTCCTGGCTTGGGGAGGTCTTGTGGCCTGGGGTGCTCCTCGACTCACTCCTGGCTGAGAGGTCCTGGCAAGGGGAGGTCCGGAAGAGGAAGTCCCAGCTGGAGCTTGTCCTATCCTTTGGGGGCATTGACTAGCATAGTGCCCCACTTGATGGCATTTGAAGCACGTGATCCCCATCATGAGCTAACATTGCCTCGGGTTGGTTTGGTCTTGCCGACGCTTGGCCGGGCTCGTAAGTCAAGGAGGTCGTGGCAGAGGTCAGGAGATACCAGAGGTCCTGGCGCCGATCTTCGCATTTAAAATCTGGTGCGCTGAGGAGGTCCTTGGTGAGTACTGGAATTAGGGGTGGAAATTGGTAAAGGATAATCCGTTTTATCCGATATTCGTATCCAAGAAAACGCAAATGTGGTAAGTAAAATCCGCATTCGAATAGTATTCATATCCGTATCGGTGTTATTCAGATCCGTATTCGGTGTTATTCAGATCCGGAAAAAATGGATAGATTCAGTATCCATATTCGTGTTATTCAGATCCGGAAAAACCGGATAGTATCCAAAAACAAATACTATCCGAGAAAACGAATCTGAATACTATCTGCTTTTTGTCCTGGATCTGAATCTGAATACTATTTGTTCTACCGAGATTTGTCGCATAAAAGTTGTAGGATATTAGATTTAATCGAATTGAGTACATATTCGATTCAACCAGTATTCATTATTTACATTTGATTCAGATTCAGATTCGAGAATGTTCGAATTTGTATTCGTATTCGTTTAAAAAATAGGAATTTGTATTTGTATTCGTATTCGTTTTGAAAATAGGAATTCGTATTCGTATTCGGGATTATTCGATTCGTATTCGATCCGTTTCCACCCCTAACTGGAATGAGACATCTTCCTCTTGTAAGTCTCAGATAGCTCTCGGCGAGATTCTTCTATAAGCATAGCCTTGTTCACCATGTGCTGGAAATCGGGGTAGTCATTGCCAACCACTTGAACCTTCAAGCTAGGGTGGAGACCTCGCTTGAAGCGCTTTTGACGGGCATCATCAGTGGCTACATCTTCACGGGCATAACGGGACAGTTGTGTGAACTTGGTGAGATACTCACTCACAGTCATGTTTCCTTGCTTGAGGTCCCTAAATTCATTCTTCTTCATCTCAACCTTCCCATTAGGGACATGTGAGTGGCAGAATGCTGCTGAAAATTCAGCCTAGGTGATCCTCTGGTGGTCTTCATGTGAGGCACAAAAAGTGTCCCACCATTATGCAGTAGCCCCTTCCAATTGGTGTGAGGCAAACAAGACCTTCTCACGGTCACTACAGCGGGCAATATCAAGTTTCTTCTCTGTGCCCCTCAACCAATCATCTGCATCCAGAGGCTCAGGGGAGCTTGAGAAAGTGGTCGGACGAGTCTTCATGAACTCAGATAGCCGTGACTGTGGAGGAACAGGAGGTGGGGGAGGTGGCACAACCGCTGGGTGGCTGTTCGGACTCATCATGGCAAGCAATGTGGTAGCAGTTTGGTTTTGCTGAGCCATTATTCTGGTTCATATTATTCATCATCTGGGTTTGAGCTGCCATGAATTGTCCCAATCCTTGGTCTGCCATGGGTGCTGGAGGAGGTGGAGGTGGAGGTAGCTGCTCTGCTGACTCTTCATGACTTACCGAGGGACGGGTCTGATCCATCTGCACAGAAGTTCTCAAGTTTAGTAGACGAGAAGCAGAAACCACAATAGATAAGAGGGAACAGCACCAAGACGAGCTTAGAACAAGGGAGAAAGATAGAATGAGCCTACAAGGGGTGAATCGGTTTAACCCGAAAAGCAAAAGCGACCAGAGTACTAATAAGAGGCACAAAGACTCAAACAAAAGATGCTTCTGACCAAGCTAACGGTGCTAAAACTAGGAGGGACCACCACCAACCTAGTCTTATATGGATGGTCAGACAAAACACCCAACCAGCACTAAGAGCTCGATCCTAGAGAGGTCTTTGAGATAAGAGGGTCAAATTGATACTTGAAAACAAAGTTTTAGAGGAGGTATGATGCAAGAACGAGAGAAGGTGATAAGAGAAGTATAGAGCAAGATAAGAAAAGAAGAATCAAGGTAATATCAGAATAGATCAAGATAAGCGAAAAACCACTAAGACAATTATAAGGTTGGTTTGATTTTAGAAAATAAATTTTCGAGACTTGACTAAAACGACCATGTTAACTAAGGTTACGTCCTGCAGTCAACCTTGGCTCTGATACCACCTTTGTGAGGTCCCTCCCAGGATGCCCCCAGAGGGATCTCCCAGGAAGTCCGACAGGACCACCCGAAGGTCTGGGAGGTCCTCCAAGATTACCCTGAGAGGAGGTCCTCCAGGTCCACCCAGGAGATCTCAAAGACCTCCCAGAGGTCCCGGCCTCTGTGCTCTAAGCTAGTCCCAAGATCACTAGCTAGCTTGCACAGAACAACGCGGGTGTAATCACAACCACACAACAAGAAAATAAGATGAAGCAGACAAATTAACATATATTAAACAGGGACCTTATGGTCAAGGTTGTTTACAGAAGTCGCCACCAAGGGCTAACAAAAACCGGCAACAAAGCTTTACAGTGGAACCACCAAAACGTGCGAGGCCATCCGGCAAGCCCACAGGCTGTCGAGCGGAGGACGTTCCTAGACGGCCGGATCATCAAAGAACTCCTCCTCGAAGAGGTCTGCACACCCTTGATCTTCTTTTGCCACTGCTCAAACAGAGGGCTTAAAGCCATGAGTATGTTTGAATGTACTTAGCAAGTCGTAGGGAACAATTATGCACATAATATTCATGCAATGGCTTGGCCAAGGAGAGCTGTACGGTTAGTTTGCAGAAAGCAAGATTTAACAGTAAATAGCATAAGTAGATTGCAAAGCTTAAGTTAAAAGCATAATATATAGATACATTTGTCTGAAAAACAGGGAGTGAGCACCCACTCACCCCCAAGACCACTCGAGGGAGGTCTGGCCGCACCCACGCCCAAGACCTCCCCCACGACCACTCTGGAGCACCAACTCTAGAGCTCCACAACCAACCCCCTAGACCACAACTCGAGCCAACCATGACCCCTCTGGAGCCGACCAAGGTCTCTTCGAGGCAAAGCCGGCCTCTCGCAGAGGTGCCTAGGGACACAAATTTTAGAAAATCTACCCCTTGCGCAGTTTCACCAAGCAATGT
The DNA here is from genome assembly GCA_036346405.1 of Phyllostachys edulis. Taxonomy (NCBI): domain Eukaryota; kingdom Viridiplantae; phylum Streptophyta; class Magnoliopsida; order Poales; family Poaceae; genus Phyllostachys; species Phyllostachys edulis. The sequence continues at coordinate 30,863,391 of CM070557.1, forward strand.
CCATGACCAAGGACTTGGCTATTTGAATAGATTTTTCACTCTACAGAAGTGTACAACTTTACCCACAATCCACGATCTCTCTAATGGGACGGGTTCCGGAAAGACCCTTGCTCACTTCCGAAGGTGAGCAGTCTAAAGAGCGTGACAAGGCCTTTACAAAGCTTTGAACTGGCTCAGAGCTGCCCGCTAAGGTTTCGCAAATGCCCCCTGCCGGGTTATTAGGTGCCCCCTCTTGCGCCAGCGAATCAACATGCTCCACCACAACAGAACCAAGCCAGCTCATTGCTAATTATTTGGCCCAAACCATCCCCATAAAATGGTCTTGTGGTTGCACGGTAATACCCGGTTCAATGGATCACTAAGTAAAGTCCTTAGTTGCTTCTCAGGCAAGACCTCCTCAACCCAGTGTGCATGGAGCACCCCCTTTACTGCACGATCACTTGCCCGAGCAAGAAAACCTTTTAGGTTCAACCTGGCCAAAGACCACCCTGGTCCTGGCACACAAATTTAACAAAGGTGGCATCGCACCACAATCAACACAGCTATGGCATCAGAACCACAACTGCTTAATAGTGGCACCAACCATAGTTTCATAGTTCCATTAGTCAAGATTATTAATTGATGAGGCATGATTCACAAGACCCACGGTTTAAAACAATACTAAACACAAACATACGGTCCCATGTTGGCAATATCAAGCGATACCAACTAAAATTATCCATTCTAAGTTGTCCAAGGGAATCATGTCAACATGATGAGTGCAAACATCAAAGAGGCATAATTGTCAAGTGGAATATAGCTACTGCCCAAAGCATTTCTTATAAAAAATATCGATGCATGATAATGTAAAACAACATATTTTGAAAGTCCAGGTTCAACATGATCAAAGGTCTGCGACTTGCCTTCGATGAAGAGTGGTGGGGCTTCAGCAGTGGCTGCTGGTTCTGAGTACTCCTCCATGAAATCGGGACACATACGATCTCAAAGAATCAAATAAGCAAAACAACTCTTGGAAAAGAACTTAAAAAGACTTATAGGAATTTAAACTAACTCATCCAAAAACTAGAAAACATGAATTCTCGACGAAAAAGAGATCCCGGCCAGAGAGGGTGGTCTTTGCAAAATGACCAAGAGATGGTCACGACCGAAAGGAGGTTATGGCCAAGAGGGAGGGTGGTTTTTGCAAAAATACCAACAAAGACCAAGAGGTGGTCTTTGCCAAAAAGGCCAAGAAGGTCGTCTTTGCAAAAAGACCAAGAAGGTCGTCTTTGCAAAGAGAGACCTTCGGGAGATCCAAAGGGAGAGATGGTCCTGAGGAAGACACGATTACTTCACAAGGTCACAAAGAAACATGACCGCGTAATGTAGTCGTAGCACAGATATGATCACACGATGTGGTTGTATGAACAAGAAAAGGACAAACACCAAGAAACTTACCAAGGCCAAGAACGAGTTAAAGATAAGAAGGAGGAGCTGATCCAGAGGCTGGATGACGACCAGCTGGTGGTGGCGGGAAGGATGTCGCAGAGGCTCCGGTAGGCCCTTTGCAATGATGAAGCGATGGCGCAGCTCCAAAGGGGCTCCCTGCTGAAACTCCAAACTCAGAGAAAATTAGACAAAGAGGCTAGGATTACTGAAAGGAGGCTCACTTAGGCTTTTTTTTTATAGCCGGAGATGAAAAATAAAGAAAGAGAGAGAGCTGCAGAGAGGCTTAGGGACACACGGGTTAAAGGTAGGTGAGAGTCAGGACAAGTGTCACAACCGATTTGGTAAAGGACAGTCAAGACATGCTTTGTTGGGAAGGAAGGGAACAAGGAGGGAGGTTATGGTGCCACGCAAGTGACCACGTAAGTGACCGCATTTAATGCACCCAGATTTTTGTGGCGGAGGAATTGAGAAAGTGAGTAAGACCGACAAGTGGGGCCAGTCAAACTCAGGTAAACAAATCGGTCAAAGGGATAGTCGCGACCAAAGGGAAGGTCGGGACCAACAAGGGTGGTCTCAACCGCCAAGGTGGTCTTTGGGAAAAGACCACAAGGAGGAGGTCGTGGCAAAACGACAAAGGAAGAAGTCACGGCCTCAGAGGGAGGTCGCAGCCCAAGGGGGTGGTTTTTGCAAAAAGACCAAAAGAGCGAGGAGGTCCAAACGAAGGGAGGTCTAGACATCCAAGATTAATCAAAGGGAGGTCCTGACGGTCAAGATTTGCCAAGGGGAGATCCTGACGGCCAAGATCTAACAAGGGGAGGTCCTAACGGTTAAGATCTCCGAAGGGGAGGTCCTAACGGTCAGATCCACAAGGGGAGGTCCTGACAGTCGAGACCCAAACAAGATGAGGTCTCAACGGTCAAGATCTAAACAAATGGGGATATTTTAAAATGAGGAGATCCAAGGAAAGGGGTCCAAAGGAGAAACTCAAGGGAGGTCTAAAGAGAAGAAAGAGGAGAGGAGGTCAATTAAGAGAGTGGTCCAGAGAGAGGAAAACCACTCAAACTTGACCCTCAGAAATAAAAAAGGTTTGAAACACAAACCCAAATTGGTCTAAGACCCAAAAAGGGGAGGTCTTAGACCTACAAAAAGGTCTTGGACAAGGGGAGGTCCAACACAAGGGAGGTCGGGACCCTCAGAAGAAGTCCAAACAGAAGGCACAAGGGGAGGTCCAAGGAGAAACCAAGAGAGGTCTGGTCCTGCGGGGGAGGTCCGAGTTGGAGGATAGACCAAGCATATGGGAGGTCTAAGAAGGAAACGCCAGTGAACTCCAATACTCGAGGTAAACCAGAGGAGGTTAATTGCAGTTGGATTAATTCAAGTTAAATCTCCAAATTTCCAAAATTCCAAGTTAAGCTTGAGCGAATCAATAAAGTCGAATGGTTCCTTTTGGGTTTTGAAAACTGGCAGAAACCCTAGGACAAACGGGATGTTACAGAGTATAACTAAATTGACTCAGAGGAAGGAGACGAGCAACTCTTCTTATTTAGGATCGAGTCCTATGCCAACCATCATCTTTTGGAAGGTTGCACTAGCATTTTTGAGTCCAAACGACACTTTGTCGCTTTCCCGAGAAGCATCCTTATCGAGTGGAACTTCGTTGATTTGGTCAGAGGGCTTTGGGGCCACCTTTGATCTTGAGTGCTTGACCTGTGTGGAAGGCAGCTTAGTATTTCTGGGCGGAAGTTCATTGACCAGTTCTAGGGATTTACAATCGCATGTTTATGCCAACTTTCTATCTCCTTGAACTGTAATGACCCCTTTTGGTCATGACATTTTTAAACTCTGATAGCCATAATGCGTAGCTATCAGGAACTTCGCTAATGCCGATCGACCAAGAATTCCATTGTATGCGGTTTCAAAGTCTACAATATCAAATGAAATCCTTTCTGTTCAAAAGTTATCTAGTCTTTCGAATGTAACCAGTAGGGAAAACTGCCCTATCGGTTTAGCAGTAGACCCTGGAACTATACCATGGAAGGTATACTTCACAAGCTTTACCTAAGACATGGGAACTTGCATTTCTTCTAAAGCTGCCATAAACAAATATTGAGAGAACTACCACCATCTATGGTAGGTTCTACGACAATAGGAAACTACCTAGTCGAGTTGAGGGGATAGGGCAGTCTTCTCGGCTGAAGGAGATGACTGTCTCCGACCATCTAGATGGCTTGGCGGTGATTGGAGATTCGGTGAGATTCACTTCCCCCTCCACGGCCTTCAGATGGCGCCTGGACTCGTATGAGGAGGACACACCAAAGATCATGTCGACGGTGTGTTGTGGCTCCTGATACTCCATCTCTTCGTCGACATCCTTATCTTTCTTGGAGCTTGGTTCTCTAGTCTCCTGTATGGAAGGAAAATGACCTTTACCTGAATAGTAGTCTTCTAACTTCTTCTGCCATGCTCGGCAAGTACGCAAATCATGCCATGCCATCTGATGAAGCGGACACCACCTTTTGTTCTTTTTATACTTATCGGTCGGAGCTTTTGCCTTGCTGCGACTGGAATAGTCCTTTTTTCCCTTGGTGAACTTCTTAGGGATTACAAGGGCCTCTTTATTACTAGGTTTGCAATTCTTTTTACCTTTAAGAGCCTTCTTGTGTTTCTTTTCTTGCTTATCCGGGCCAGGTTGAGGAATTTTTTCTTTTTGATTAATAGCCTTGTTCAATGCAACCGCCTCACTGGCGACTGCATACCTATCAGCCATATTGAATAGTGTGGATATCATGGGGATATGCTCATGATCTTTGGATGATGTTACAATTGGCAATGTCATTAACGATTTGTCGAAAACAGCGTTTTAAATCGAGTTTGAAATCTTTGTGTCAAGTCTTGTCGGTCGACCGACGTTGGGCGCGTGGTCAAACCGGTCGTGATCGACAAACTTGTAAATGGCGGTCGACCAAGCCGTGAGTAGACCGCCAATCGAATGGCGGTCTGACCAATTTTGCTATTGTTCATCGGCCAAAAGTGGCGATGAGTGTTGTGTTAGGTCAAGTTCATGAGTTTCAGTGCATATCTGTTGCATGATGCATGTTTTGACTAACGTGGGTCAAGTTGTGAAGAACTGTTCCCGAAATCGATTTCTTTGTCTATTGTTGTGCAGGTTGCTTGGAAGTCAATGACGGTCAACGACGAGGATGATCGGGACTAAGCTTCGAAAGCTGAGGTCCAGAACGATCGGGGATACCGGGTGAGGTCAATGGAGTCAAGCATGGCGCAAAAGGGACAAATGTGACCGAACGGGCAATTCGGTGCGACGGGTTGGATCAAGCGGCACGGGGGTCGGTGCAAGTGCCATGGTGGTTTCGGTGGGAGCCGGATGGGAGAGACTTGCCGATATGAAAAGAGCCGCTGGATCAACCTACACGTGGCGAAGCATGGGAGGTGCTTCACGAAGATGGCACTCGATCTTTGCAAAAAGATCGAGAAGGGGTATTTTGGTCATTTTACCAAATACCGCCTTGGTGACCTTTTGCCAACCCGCGGCGCAAGATGGCGCAAGGAGAAGTGGATTAGGTTAAGAGGAGATGAAGACGGCGCTTTAAAATAGGTGCGTGTGTGACCCGTTTGTGTGTGGGCCTTAACAGGAGCTCATTAGGGTTCAATCTTCTAGAAGGTCTAAGCCTCCATTGTAAATAGAGAAGGGTGGTGGCTACACCCCCTTAACCCTTTCATTATTGAAAACCCTAGTTTTGCTTTTGTGCTTAGGGAGAAGATAGTTGGAGATTAGGGTTCTAGAGAGTTGGATTTGATTTCGTGCTCATGTATTGAGTCTTTGTCCTCCATTGATGGAGTGGCTGTAAACCAATACCATATCAAATCAATCCAAGGAAAGTTTCTCAAAGATGTGTCTCTTTACTTTACTTCTCTCTATTTGGTGATTTTGAGTCTTTCTTTGATCCGCGAGTTTTTGCTTGGTTTCTTACTGTGATCTAACTTGCTGTGACATGTGGGAACCCATCTAGGATCATCTTGATCATCAAACACCCACGAGCAATTCTTTAGATCATATTTCGTTTTTGGCTCGGTTTTGGAGCACACTTCGTTCAAACTAAAAAGATAGGAACTTTGGCATGGATCTCTACGATCCTTGATTGGAATAGGTTTCTAATATCTTTTAGAAGGTGTGGTTCAAGTTTCGTGGAGTTTGGCCATGTGAATCAAAAGTTAGATCAATTTGTGTTTTGAACACGGGCTGTTCTTCACTGTTCTGTGTTAGGCGCGGTCAGACTGGACCACGGTCAGACCATTCTTTTGTCGCCGGTCAGACCGCCCGTCGGTCTGACCGCGCAATCAACGTCGGTCAGACATCCCCTTTAGGGTTTGAGCTTCGTGCTGGTCTTTTGCTTTGGGGTTTTGGATTGGAGTTAATACGAGTCTTCTGCTGTACTTGTTGATTGATCTTCGTAGCCTCCATAGCTATTGGTGTGATATTCGTGTTGAATCCGTTCAAAGTGAAAAAGTGAGCATGCTCCTATTCACCCCCCCTCTAGTCGCCTTTTCGGTCCAACAAGTGGTATCAGAGCCCGGTTAGTTCAATCTTGATCTTAACCGGTCACTGAACTTGGCGATGGATAAGTACTCGACCAAGCCGCTTATCTTCGATGGGCTCGACTATGCCTATTGGAAGAATCGTATGCGAGTCTTCCTTCAGAGCGAAGGACAAGGTATATGGGAGGTTGTTCGAGCTCCGCTCATTTTGCCCGAGGTTGCTTCGCCGGCTTTAGCAGCCCTCTTGGCAAACAACCATAAGGCTAAAAATCTCCTATATACTGGGCTTGGTAGACAGGAGTACGATAGGATTTACAACCTTGAGACCGCACATGAGATTTGACACACCCTCGAAACTTACCATGAGGGATCGTCCCAGATCAAGCAAGTGCGCCAGACGGTCTACAAGCGAGAGTATAACAAATTCGAGATGCGTCCTGGTGAGAGCATCGATGATGTTTTTACTCGCTTTAACAAGGTGATCAATCAGATGAGAGCTGTTGACATTGAGTACTCTCAATCTGAGAATGCCACCCACCTCTTAGCTGCAATCAACACCAAGGAGTGAGAGATGAAGGCTCGCCATTGAGGAGAACGCCGATCTCTAGTCTCACTTTGGAGCTGCTTTATAGCAAGCTCAAGACTCATGAGATCAAGAGAGACAGTCTTCCTAAGAAAGATAACATGGCTTTGGTAGCTGATCCTTTGAAAAGAACTTCTGATGGTTCTTCTAAGTCTTCTTCTGGATTTTCTCTTGCGTGTATATCTGCAATTCAAGGAGAAGAGTTTGAGAGTCTTCCTGAGGCTGATTTAGCTCTTTTAGCCAAGAAAGTCACACGGGCATATAACAATGTTAGAAACATAAAGAGAGGTGGCCCTGTGACGTCCTATGAGTGTGGAGAGCTATATCATACCCTGCAAACCGCCCTAAGTCGAAAGGTAAGGCGTCACAAGGATGAGAAGGCGCTTGGAAGAAGCCTCGGGAGCAAGCCCAAGTATGATGCTGCCAAGCTCATGAAGGTCGCTCACCGGTCCTTGCCGCTTTGGAGAGCAATCCATGAGCGATGTGGACTCCGGGAGCGAGGAGGGCAAGGAGGAGGAGCTCCTCAAGACAAGAAAGGGAAGGCCAAGGACTTCACCGGCATGTGCTTCATGGCCGACTCCGTCGACGCCGATGACAACGATGAGGTACCTCCCTCCTATGATGTTATTTCTGCTAGATGCGACACCATGTTTGAGCAACTCATGAGTCAGGATAAGGCCTTAGAGTTTACCATGGCTAGGAACAAGGACTTAGAGTCACAAGTAGAAAATTTGACTTTAGAACTTGTAAATGCTAAGACTCATGAATCTGATGAATGTTCATCTTGCCATGCTCTACACTCTGAATTTGCTAAACTACAATCTGTTCATGATATTGCTTTGCACCAACTTGAGAATGCTAGGACTGAGCTAATTGATGTTAAATCTGCTCCCTATGAAAAAATACTTAAGAGTGTAGTAAGTTGGATGCCTCTGGTAATGTTAAATCTAACTTTTGCTCTTTCTGCTTAGAACATGAACATGAAGTTAAAGACATTCTAGAAGCAATTAGAGCTAAATATGCCAAGCTTAAGAACACAATTGAGTCTACACCTTGTGCCTCATGTGCAGCCTATAAGCTTGAAGTTGCTTTCCTTAAGGAGAAACATACTAGAGCCATTAAGGCCAAGACTTGTGATTCATGTGTTAACTTTAGAAAAGAAAAATTCATGTGTTAACTTTGGAAAAGAAAATGCTTACCTTAAGGACACACTAGAAAAATTCTCTAAAGGTAAGAAACAGTTAAACATGATTCTGGAAAGGTCTAAAACTCCTTATAAGAAGCATGGGTTAGAATACAACTCTGCCTAGGACAAATCTAAGTCTAATGTCACTCAGGTCTTGGAAAATGGCTTAGTTGAATTCACAACCCAACCTGCAAAAATAATTTTCAAATCTGCAGGTTTTGTCCAACCTTCTTTTGAGTCAAAAGGTGCTTCTCCCAGTGGTACCAAATACCATTGCACCTATTGCAAGAAGAGTGGACATTTGGTTGAGTTCTGTTGGCGTAGGTTGAAGAACGCTAAGAAAAATATTGCTAGAATTTCATCTAATCAACCTAGAGCTTTTATGAGACATGGTCATTTAGAAAGAAAGAAACCTGGACTAGGATTTGTTTCGCATGCTCATCATCATAAGGTTCCTAGACAGGATGCTTTTCATGTTTGTGTAACCATTGCTCATAACAGAACTTCAAATAAAATCAAGGATAGCACTTCTGCTTTGCATACTACCGCAGACATGTGTCTCATTACTGGGTTCCCAAGTCATGTTTAACTAACCCTAGTATTGAGACATATCGATCTTTTGTGCCTTGATTTTCAGGATCGCCGCGGAAGGAGAAAGAACACGTGGCTCGTCGACTCCGGCTATTCACGCCACATGACCGGAGACTCTAGATGGTTCAGTTCCTTCACGCAGTCGACGGGTGATGACTTCATCACCTTTGAAGATGATACACAAGGGCGAATTGAAGGAACGAGATCAATCAAGGTGAATGACAGATTCATCTTGAAGGACGTCGCCCTTGTGGACAAGCTAAGGTACAACTTGCTTTCTGTTTTGCAGCTTCTTGATGATGACTACGAAACTCGTTTTAAGAAAAATGCCTGTCGTGTGCTTGATTCTACCGGTGAGCTTGTTTTTGGGATTTCTAGAGTTGGTAGAATCTTTGGAGCTGATTTTTCTGAATCTCTTGCTGGATCTCTCAAATGTTTAATTGCATCTTCTTCTGATATCTGGCTTTGGCACCGACGTTTGGGGCACATTGGTTTTGATCATCTGACGCTAATTAGCGGCCTTGATCTCATGAGAGGTTTGCCTAAACTCAAAGCCATCAAGGATGCTGTATGTGCGCCTTGTAGGCATGGCAAGTAAGTTGCCGCCTCACACCCTTCATTGACTATGGTCATGACTGACGGACCAGGACAATTGCTACACATGGATACTATTGGTCCTGCTAGGGTTCGGTCAGTCGGTGGCAAATGGTATATCCTTGTCATAGTTGATGATTTTTCGAGATACTCTTGGATGTTCTTTCTTGCTTCGAAGGATGAGGCTTTTGATCATTATCATGATCTTGTTCTTCGTTTGGCTTCTGAACTTCCTGGTGCCTTGAGAGTGATCCGCAATGACAATGGCACAGAGTTCAAGAATGCTTCTTTTGCCTCTTTTTGTGTTGAGCATGGCATTGAGCATCAGTTCTCTTCTCCACACGCCCCTCAACAAAATGGCGTTGTGGAAAAGAAGAACAGAACCTTAGTCGAGATGGCTAGGACAATGCTAGATGACTATAGGACACCGAGGAGGTTTTGAGCCAAAGCTATTGCTACAGCTTGCCATATTTCAAATTGTGTCTTCTTGATACCGTCTTTGGGCAAGACTTCTTATAAACTTCGATTTGGTAGAAAACCATCTGTCTCTCACTTTCAAGTTTTTGGATCAAAGTGTTTTATTCTCAAGATAGGAAACCTAGATAAATTTGAATAAAAACTTGTGATGGTTTATTTCTGGGTTATCCTACTCATTCGAGGGGTTTTTCGGGTCTTTAATGTTGAAACTAACATTGTCCAGGAGACATGCAATGTTACTTTTGATGAGACTAGCCCTGGAGCTAGATCCGATGTTTCAGGTGACATACAGGTAATAGAGAGCATTTTTGTTGAAGAAGATGAGGATGATTTCGATATTGCTCCTTCACCTGTTGCTGATGTTCCTGTCCAAGTTTCAGAACCTGCTACGATTGCTTCACCTCCAATTGAGCCTCCTGCTGCTTCTTCTTCATCAGCAGTACCTACGGAGGTTGAGGAGATGCTATCTCCGCCAGGTGCTTCACTGCACATTCAGAAGCAACACCCTTCAGATCAGATGATTGGTAATCTTCATGAGCGAGTCACTCGCTCTAGGTATCATGATCCGAGTCTCTTCTCTCATTCTGCATCTGTAGCTTCTTTTGAACCCCGTGATATATCACAGGCTTTATCTGATTCTAGCTGGGTCAATGCCATGCATGAGGAGTTAGAGAATTTTGAGAGAAACAAGGTCTAGAACCTAGTAGAGCCTCCTAGTAGTCATAATGTGATAGGAACCCGTTAGGTGTTCAAGAATAAGCTAAATGAGGATGGTTCTATGGTTAGAAACAAGGCTAAGTTGGTAGCTCAGGGCTTTAGCCAAGTTGAGGGGTTAGACTTTGATGAGACATTTGCTCCTATTGCTAGACTAGAAGCCATTCGTATTCTGCTTGCTTTTGCTGCATCTAAAGGCTTTAGGTTGCATCAAATGGATGTTAAAAGTGCTTTTCTGAATGGTTTTATAGAGGAGGAAGTGTATGTTAGGCAACCCCCTAGTTTTGATAATCTCAAGCACCCAGATCGTGTTTTCAAGCTATCCAAAGCCTTGTATGGTCTTAAGCAAGCCCCTAGAGCCTGGTATGATAGACTTAAGACCTTTTTGCTTAAGAATGATTTTGAAATGGGAAAGGTAGATAAGACTCTTTTCATTCTTAGGCATGGCAATGTCTTCCTGCTTGTTCAGATTTACATGGATGATATTATCTTTGGTGGTTCTTCTCATGCTCTTGTTTCCAGTCTTTCTGAGACCATGTCCAGGGAATTCGAGATGAGTATGATGGGAGAGCTCAACTACTTTTTGGGGCTTCAAATCAAGCAATGCAAGGAATGAATCTTCATCCATCAGACAAAGTACACCAAGGATCTGCTCAAACGCTTCAAGATGGGTGACTGCAAGCCGATTGCCACTCCCATGGCGACTTCGACTGTTTTGGATCCAGATGAGGAAGGAGAAGCCGTGGATCAACGCGAGTACCGTAGCATGATCGGCTCCCTTCTGTACCTGACGGCCTCAAGATCGGACATCCACTTCGCGGTCTGCCTCTGTGCGAGGTTTCAGGCATCTCCGAGGACTTCACATCGCCAAGCCGTTAAGCGCATCTTCAGGTACCTTCACTCTACCCTCCAGTATGGCATTTGGTATTCCTACTCTTCTTCGTTGTCCATTCGGAGGTTTTCTGATTCTGATTTTGCGGGCTGTCGGCTTGATAGGAAGAGTACGTCTGGCACTTGTCATTTCTTAGGCACTTCTCTTGTCTCTTGGTCGTCTAGGAAGCAGTCTTCATTGCACAATCCTTCTTTGGTGAATATGTAGCTGCTACTAGTTGCTATAGTCAGATTCTGTGGATGGTGTCCACTCTTAAGGACTTTGGGTTAAATTTTGCTAGTGTACCACTTTTCTGTGATAACACTTCTGCCATTAACATTGCTAAAAACCCAGTGCAACATTCTAGGACCAAGCACATAGACATTCGCTATCACTTCCTTAGAGACCATGTTGAGAATGGTGATATTGTGCTACATTTTGTGGAGTCCGAGGCTCAGTTAGCTGATATCCTCACCAAGCCTTTAGACCCAACAAGGTTTGCCACCTTGAGGAGTGAGTTAGGGGTAATTTATCCCTATGGGTTGGTTTGAGGGGGAGTTAGATATTTTCTGATATTTCCTTGTTCATCTGATCTTTTCTTGATCTTCTTTTAAACTTGTTGATCTTTTTGATCTTTTTAGGCTTTTTGAGCTTTTCTTGCATCTCATTGTATCATATTGCATTCATATGAAAAACACAAAAAGATGCATTGTAATATAAGCTTTTCTACTTATATTTTAAAATTGATGAAACTTTGCTTATTACCCTTTGGAGTTTTAGTATTTCAATTCTTGCTCAATACCATGTCTAGTTCTTTGACTTGCTAGAATTATCATGCTTTTATATGTGTAGCTAAGTCTTTGCTAAATGAGTTAGAACTCTAAAACAACTTGAACTAAAAACTGTAATTTGTGAATGTTTTAGCTAGTTGTGCAATTAGTGCTCCTTTTGTGACATTGGCCCTATCAAAATTGCTTTGTTAGCTCTTGAATCTAAAATTTATCATTACTTGAGCTTCTTATGCTTCTGAGAATCTAAAACTGCTCAAAATTTGCATTTGTTGGAAATTGCCAATGTGTTCATCAAGGGGGAGATTGTGGATATCATGGGGATATGCTTATGATCTTTGGATGATGTTACAATTGGCAATGTCGTTAACGGTTTATCGAAACACACGTTTTAAATCGAATTTGGAATCTTTGTCGAGTCAAGTGCGGTCGATAGGTGTTGAGCACGTGATCGAGGCCAAGCAATGATCGACAAGCTTGTAAATGGCGGTCAAACCGACCAGCGGTTAGACTGGCCATTGAATGGCGGTCTGACCGATTTTGCTACTATTCATCGGCCAAAAGTGGCGATGAGTGTTGGGTTAAGTCAAGTTCATGGGTTTCAGTGTATATGTGTTGCATGATGCATGTTTTGACTAATGTGGGTCAAGTTGGGAAGAACTTGTTCCCGGAATCAATTTGTTTATTGTTGTGCAGGTTGCTTGGAAGTCAATGACGGTCAACGGCGAGGATGATCGGGACTAAACTTTGAAAGCTAAGGTCCAGAATGATCGGGGATGCCGGGTGAGGTCAATGTAGTCAAGCATGGCGCAAAAGAGACAAAAGGTGACCCGAGCAGGCGATTCGGTCTTGACGGGTTGGATCAAGCGGCGCGGGGGTTGGTGCAAGTGCCATGGTGGTTTCGGTGGGAGCCGGATGGGAGAGACTTGCCGACATGAAGAGAGCCGCTGGATCAACCTACACGTGGCGAAGCATGGGAGGTGCTTCACGAAGATGGGACTTGGTCTTTGCAAAAAGATCGAGAAGGGGTATTTTGGTCATTTTACCAAATACCGCCTTGGTGACCTTTTGCCAACCCGCGACGCAAGATGGCGCAAGGAGAAGCGGATTAGGTCAAGACGAGATGAAGACGACGCTTTAAAATACGTGCGTGTGTGATCCGTTTGTGTGTGGGCCTTAACAGGAGCCCATTAGGGTTCAATCTTCTAGAAGGTCTAAGCCTCCACTGTAAATAGAGAAGGGTGGTGGCTGCACCCCCTTAACCCTTTCATTATTGAAAACCCTAGTTTTGCTTTTGTGCTTAGGGAGAAGATAGTTGGAGATTAGGGTTCTAGAGAGTTGGATTTGATTTCGTGCTCATGTATTGAGTCTTCGTCCTCCATTAATGGAGTGGCTGTAAACCAATACCATATCAAATCAATCCAAGGAAAGTTTCTCAAAGATGTGTCTCTTTGCTTTACTTCTCTGTATTTGGTGATTTTGAGTCTTTCTTTGATCCACGAGTTTTTGCTTGGTTTCTTATCGTGATCTAACTTGCTGTGACATGTGGGAACCCATCTAGGATCATCAAACACCCACGAGCAAGTCTTTATATCATATTTCGTTTTTGGCTCAGTTTTGGAGCACACTTCGTTCAAACTGAAAACGATAGGAACTTTGGCATGGATCTCTGCGATCCTTGATTGGAATAGGTTCCTCATATCTTTTAAAAGGTGTGGTTCAAGTTTCGTGGAGTTTGGCCGTGTGAATCAAAAGTTAGATCAATTTGTGTTTTGAACACGGGTTGTTCTTCACTGTTCTGTGTCAGGCGCGGTCAGACCGCTCTCAGACCGCCGGTCAGATCGGACCCCGGTCAGACCGTTCTTTTGCCGCCCATCGGTTTGACCGCGCAATCAACGCCGATCAGACCGCCCCTTTAGGGTTTGAGCTTCGTGCTGGTCTTTTGCTTTGGGGTTTTGGATTGGATTCAAGACAAGTCTTCCGCTGTACTTGTTGATTGATCTTCATAGTCTCCATAGCTATTGGAGTGAGATTCGTGTTGAATCCGTTCAAAGTGAAAAAGTGAGCGTGCTCCTATTCACCCCCCTCTCTAGTCGCCTTTTCGGTCCAACAAATAGCTCGACGATTGTTCATGGAGGATTCATTGCGATGTCCTCCATAAACCGTCGATTCCTTAACCCTACTTTGAGAGCCTGAATAACAGAGGAATTTGCGACCTCAGGAATAGAATTACGAACCTGGCTGAACCTCTTGATGTACTACCGAAGAGTTTCATTAGGTTCTTACCGGATCCGATGGAGATCTTCTTCCTTTCCGGGGCGACCATAAGTCCCCTGAAAGTTTGCGATCAAGAGGTCACAGAGTTGCTCTCTGGTGTAAATTGATCCGACCGGTTGATTGAGCAACTAAGATTGGGCAAATCTCTCAAGTACTATGGGTAAGTAATTTGCCATCACATTATCATCATCACCAGCAGCTCTGATGGCGGTAGTGTAAATCTGAAGGAATTCTAATGGGTTTTGGGTTCCATTGAATTTCTCTAGGTTCGCTGGTCAGAACTTGTCTGGCTAGCATACCGCTTAGAGTCCTGTCGAGAATGCTCGATAGCCCATAATTGAGTCATGGTGCCTTCTTTAGAAAGAAGCCAGATTGTAGTTAGTCGGGGACCGATTTCTCTGGTTAGCATATCGAGTATCTGGTGCCCCAACTCGGTCGTGGATGTTTGTATGACGTCTTCGATCAACTACCTAGTTTAGATGATGTCGAAGATCACCTGAACCAAGCAACCGATCCTCTTGACGAGGGGTAAGAGTGGCTTTATGGAAGAGCCGTCTTCCCTCATGACTCTCTTGTCCGAATCTCTGAGGAGGTCTAGATATCGGACAGTTTTCAGTCTGACCATGTTGACTTCTGCTAAGGGAGGAACGCTCGGACGAAGTCAAGGTATGACTCTGTAAGTTCCTTTGTTCCCTGTACATCTCTGTACGTTGCATGGTTTGCTGAAGGATCTTCGACACTTGCCCTGCAATTTGAACATACCCCGGAGTCTCTGCTGCAGGTTCTTGATTGTTACCAATGGTCTTGAAGGATTCCTGTTGGCAGAAGGTATTCGATGACTTGAATTCCCCTTCGACCCTCTTGCTCATCCCATTCGACCCATTATACACAGTGGGGTAGAAACAGGTGAATTAGCTTATTATTGTCCACTAGTTCCGTTGCCTCCACCATCTCAGGTTGATGCTCCAATGCCTACACCATTTCCACCAATGGGTGCTAGCGGGTTATGCTGTGAAAGATCGTGCACAACATCTCGATCGGTATCACCGATTGCGTTAACCTCGTGCCTCTAGCAGCAATCTCCCGATGAGCTCCTATTGTAACTATGGGAGAGCCTTCCACTGCTTCGGCAAGGAGCTTCCATGACGGGGAGTAGTTTGAGATTACCACCTCTGATAGGCTTTGTGGTGGACTCAGCCTGATCCGGTGGATTTCCGATCGTATGCTGAGCTTTATTATCTTCATCTGGCTTTCCGATGATGGCAATTTCATTGACACCGCTACCAGGTGTCGGTTGGCTCCCGGAATACCTAGGAGTTATCGGTGAATATCGGTTGCCCATGACCGTATCGAGAGTACCTTGACCCTCTGATGACAGTGCTAAGCTTTTGTCATCGTTTTTGCCGGTCGAAAAAACTGGGTTTGCAGAGGCATTCGGATATTTCGAATGGGTCGGAACGACCGATTCCTCTGGGAGTGCCACTAATGGGGACAGTGAATCTTCTTCCATCCGGTTGATCTCACCGGTCTCAGCGAGCGGAGAGCCTGCGACGGAAGAGGATGACGATGACATCGCGTCGTGTTCCATGACGCGGATGCATGCGTCCATATCGAGGTCGGCATAGTCCACCAAATCGAACTAGTTCTCCTCATCCCATGTCCCTGCCATGATCGCATAGGCAACAACAAAACAAGAGAAAGGTAAATAAGGATTGCTGAGCGAAAAAATCTTTAAGACTCACGGACGGCGCCAGCTGTCGACGATCAAGTCGTCGATCTTACGAAATGAAATAAGGAAAATTACTGAGAATTCTTGGAGGAGAATAGGGTTGCTCTTTATTGCAATGAACTGTTTTTTACAGTGATGCCTTTGGCAAGACGACATACTAGCCATAATTACACTAAGTATATTGCTTGGATGAATTGAGTTGTCTATAGTGATATTGAATCACTTGACCTCTCCTTCGTCTTGTTTGTTGTGCTTCAGTTGTTTTCTTGTAATACTGTTAGTTGTCCACCCTGAAATACCAACGAAGAGGCATCAATTAGTCCTAGAGAAGACACCTTATGGAAATGGCGCGTCTCGTCAGGGAGGCAGTTGTTATTAGTTAAAGAACACTTGATCGCCAGTTAGTGTCAGTGGGAGACAAACATAGGTGAAAACTATATAGTAGCTATTGTCAGTGACTTAGTGTTGAAAAGCATCGTATGGTTTGGAGTAGATAAGGCACATATCTCATTCATCACACGGAAGGAATATACTTGGAATCGAGTCCAAATACCAGTTCAAAGATTCTTTGAGCAGTTATCTGGTCGAACAATAGATACAGTGCCTCTTCGACCAGGGTACTCGTAGAACAACCTCTGGAATTCTCATGACCACATGGGTCATCAACCACGGGGGTTAAGATCATAAAGGCTATGTGGTGTTTAATTAAATGTTAAAGCAATATTTATGGCACAACCAAATATTAGCAAAAAGAACAGTATTTGAATTGTGGACAAGTAAAATTTTGGCGTTACTAAAATTTTAGTGAGCGATTTTCTCGCCCTCGAATTACCTGCACGTGACATTAGATTTCATTGACGTTACTAAATGTTTGTGCGTGTTACCAAATTTTGATAGTAAACCAAACAATAATCAATTTTTATTTGATTTGGTTTACAAAAGTAACAAACCAAACAGCCCCTTGTGCGCGAAAATTCTTGTTAGCTGCATTCTTGTTACCTGTATGACTCGACAGTGTGCGTTGAACTGACAGCACGAGCTGCGGTGCTTCTACGCGGGTTCTAGTTCTGCGGTCTTCATGTGGGAAAAACGCAGTGGCAAAGATCCACGACCGCATCGGGCGCGCGCGCGTGCGTCTGCCGATCGACCTGCCCTAGCGTGTGCGCGCATGCATGGCGTCAGCCACTCGGCCACACAAGGTCATATGGGAGTAGGTTACCTTTTGTTCGGTACCAAGTTAGGACTACTCGGCTTCTTTCTCGAGTCAAAGTCTACCCTACAAGGCTAAAAATCTAACAGTATTTCCTTTTTGTCAGGAAAATCTAGCAGTATTTCATGCCTCGTGCAAGAGATCAGTTCATCCTTTCCATTCTCATGCTGGTAGGAATTAAACTGGTTTATATTAATCTCCTACATTCTGAACGGACCTGGTAAGCAGAGGCGGAGCCAGCCAAGGTGTACGGTATGCACAAGCACCTCCATATTTTTTAAAAATTATGTATATACCTCTGCTAGCTATAGTTCCATTGAATTTAGACTTTCTTGCAATCTGATAATACTTGAAGGAGTTATATGCAATTTGTATTTTATGTCCAATGTTCAGATTTCATAAACAGTAACACTTTTTTCGAGTAAGTCAACACTTTTTTGGGTCACCTAGAACTGAACACAAATATTTTCTTGGAACCAAACAAGTTAGGATTTCTCGCTCGAGTCAAAGTCTACCCTAAAAGTCTAAAAAACTAACAGTATTTATCTTTTTCCAAGGAAAATCTAGCGGTATTTCGTGCATCGTGCAAGAGATCAGTTCAGCATTTTCATTATTGGTCAGGAACTTCCCGACACAAATGAACACTAACAACCGATTTTTTTATTATTAATTAACCTTTTTTTGAATTTTATTTTAAAGTTAACCCTCGACGCACTTTATTTCCAATTCTGACCCCTTTGGTCACGCCATGGGTGGTGGCGTGATAAAATAACACTGTCACGCGCCAGAATAAGTCTCCAAAATAGCACTTTTTGTCACGTCCTTTGGTTGTGGCGTGACCAAATATCTTATACGCCACTTCCAATTGGCGTGACAAGAGTTTGACCATAAATGGGCGTGGCGGATGTTATTTTGTCACGCCACGGGTGGTGGCATGACCAAAGAGGTCAGAATTGGAAATAAAGTGCGCCGGAGGTTAACTTTAAAATAAAATTCAAAAAAATGTTAATTAATAAAAAATGACAAAAAAAATACCTGGAAAAATAATAGCATCGTTGCACGACCTAAATATTATGCGCTATTTGATCCATGAGAAAAGATCGACATGGTAAACATCGTGGGAATTTCGTGGTAAATATTTCGATTCATATAAGAATCTCTGATAATTCGTGTGATCCAAACAAGGGTTAAATTTGAAATGGTGCACCCTTTCGACCTAAAGGGAAGCAACACCCTACACTGCAGCACGGAGAGGAAGTTCGACCGAAGCTATACATGGGTTTTTTTCCATTGAAATTTCACGGGTTATATTTTTGGTTGGCAAGATATTTTTTTTCGTCCCAAAAATATCTTTGGCTAGTTTAACAATAGCTTCATGCGTGTCTTAGGATGAAAGTGGGATCAAAATGCGGTGATCCACCAAAATTTTATGCGGGTCATATGGCATCCGTCAGCCTACAACTCAACTACTAGCTACTCAAACACAAACATTAAAAACACAACTCAACTACTGCTGAAGCCTCGTGCACTGCTACAACCAAGCAGGAAATTTCTCAGGAAAAATGGCTCGCAATATCGAAATACCGAAACTACCAAAACAAAGCATCAAATTTTAAACTCTGCCAAATGTCAGACTAGGCAATAGTGCCATATCATGTTGTGCGAATGTATTAAAAGCTAGGTTGCCCATAATCCAGAGGCATAAACATCATCCAGCGGTAGCTTCTTAAGGGCCATACAAAACTAGTTCAGAACTCTTTCAAAAGAGTAAAACGCTATTGAACTTCAACTAGCTGCTTCGATTAGACGATCGCATTTGCTACACTAGCAATCCTGGGCCACAGATCAGCGCACTCCTTTCCGATAAGGCCGGTGATGGCAGAACCTGCATCATGGAAGCACATATTATTCAGGATGCTCCTCCAGCAATGAGAAAGTTACATAGAAATAGCTGGTCTAGCTACATGTATCAAGATCAACCAAATCTAGCTCAGAATGCTTTAGTTAGCAGCATACTAAATACAAAATAGCTCATATATTTGTCAGTGATGTTTTCAGATATTCCTAAGGCCTTGTTTGGAAAAACCGGGATCGGCCGGGATCAGGGTTGGATCCACAGGGATCATCCCGGCGGGGGAAATTTTCTCGGGCGGCTCCGTTTTCGTGTTTGGACGAGTCCCGGGATCGGGCATTCCCCGTTCGTTCCACCTCATTCCCGCGGGGAGAAAAAACTCCCCGCAGAGACGTGGTTTCCTCGGCGTCGCGTCTGCTCCAGCGAACAACGCCTCCACCTCTTCGTTCGCGTCACCCTCGCCGCCCCCTTCCCTTTGCCAGCTCCCAGCTCCCTACGCCGCGCCGCCGATGCCGCCCTTGCTCAAGGCGCCGCCGTCGCCGTCACTTGCCCCCCCTCCTTTCACCTCGGCCCTGGCACCGCCATGAAATCCAGCCTCGCGGAGCCCCCGAGGAGGCGGCCAGGTGCCGCCGCCCCTCCGCTCTTTCCCCTTTTCCCCACGCCGCCCGTCTCTCCTTTGCCCTCTGCCGACTTTTCCCCTTGTCCCTCTCGCTCTGCCTAACATGTTGGCCACAGCATTCGCGGGCGACATGTTGCTTTTTTTAGCATCATTTAGCTCGGCCAGTGTCATATTGAGCAGATATCGATTATATATGCTCTGCCAAAGTTGTTTATAGCTTCGTTTACTCTTATACTCCCATTTTTCCCATCTGGGACTTCTGAGCGTATGGAAGATGAAGGAGATGTTGCAACTGCCTTCACACTCGCTGGAATTTTGTCAAATATACCAATATCAAGAGGTGGACCTTCTAGTTTAGTGATTTATGATATTATGCTTTGCAGGTAAGTGAACTTCTTCCATATTATCCAATTAACTTCTTGTCCTGTTCCTTTTTTTAATTCAACACGAACAAACTTGTGCTTAACAACACAACAGGAGAGACTCTACTTTGGAGATTAAGTCTTACCATGTTTTGAGAGTGGCATACCCTTGCTGAAAAGTAGGCTTCAGGAGCTACCTAATTTCAATGATGTGAGTACGCCTGACTCAATGGAAAAAAGAAGTTTTTTTATTATCAATGTGGATGTGATATACATTCTGATATGATCCTTAATATCTTTATCAGATAATCATAGCTTGGTATGCGATTCAATGACACAAGATCAAAGTCCTCTATTCTTCAAGTCTTCCCTTTTAATTCAGAGAAAAAGCGAGGTGGTGTTGCAGTGCATCTGGTAATTCATTTTATCTGCAACAGTGACAAAATTCCTTCATTGGTAATTATGTATGATAAATTTTGAAAATTTTTATCAGTTATAACCTTCTGAATGGACCACAATGTTGCAGTACATCTTCCTCAATTTGCCTCACCATAATAGGCTAATAACGGCTTCAATTGTTGAAATAGTACCCATTTGTATGTGAACCCCCTCATTTGTTATCTATACTTTGCATTGCAATTTGCACCTAGTAAGGTTCTTTCAACATGTTAATTGTATATCAAATTGTTACCTACAATTACACCTAATCATTTGCATCCTTGCCTTGAAGGCTTGAACAAATATGAAAAGAGATTGACCATAAGCAGACATGATGTTCTTTTAGTTTGCTAATCTGTTTTCTCTGATACACTTGATTAAATTTTTTTTGTCCTTTTCTATTCCATTTGGTCAGATCAATTTGTTTCTTGGATGGGCTTCAAAAATTCAATTCTTCTTTTTTATGCTTGATGGTGACCTGGGAAGCAGGAAAGGGATGAAAGGAGATGACACAACTTGCTATTTACTTTTACTTTTTACATGCTTTGTCATAATTTGGTCCTTGGTTCTTAGGACTTTAAATTTATCTGAATTCTGGTGGTTCTTTTGGTTTAATCCCTCTTGGATGGACTTCCAATTTTCTTCTTCTTTATTTATCGGTAATTGCTATGTTGGAAATTGGAATGAGAGGAAGGGCGATAACTTTATCAGTAATTGCTATCATTTCAGTCTTAAAGATAGGATATTGATTCTATTTGATTTAGCCAACTACATGTGTTGAATAGTTAACAAAATTCAGGTTGTATCCTACAATAGTCAGTTAAAGCATGAAACCTAATTTCTGCACATTATACTGTTTTGTACATGAGTTGTCCTCTCGATCTTGTTATTGATTACCTTCCTTTACAAAACTGTGAGATTTGCTTGTCAGTTTAAGTACCTGTTACATACTGTCTTACTGCCTCATTGTTTTTACTTGTCCCCTTGTGAGTTCAGCTGATGATGCGTTGCGACACCCAGATGTGACTACCTCATTGTCTTACTTGTCCCTTGTTACCTTCGGGATCCTAATTATGTGCCCACAATACCATTAAGATATGCCAAATATGTTATTTCTCAAGATACATCGGATGCGTCAACGTCTCAAACAAGTGTTACATCTATGGATAGTTTTCGTGATGACCTTGCAAGTGCAATTGCTCATTCAGGATGATGGACACACTATTTGTGAATTTTTGTGGTCTTTTGTTATGACTCATTTATCATTTCAATACTTGTACGTAATATCATTTAATTATCATTTGAACACTTATACGATATGAATGTGATATCTCCAGCTTAATCTATCGCAGCGTGAACAATACAAAATTTGCTTATACACAGTTGTAATCCATCATGAAGTGTAAATACAATGTGACCTGGCATTGTGTATAGATACAACGTATATACATTCACATGGTCTAAACAAATTTAGGAGAAAAAATTCTATAATTTATGTACAAATGCATAGGAGAAAGGCACAAATACAATTGAATTATTACAACCAGGGGTAACATGGTCTATTTGTCTCTAATCCTCCCTCATATGGTTTTTGGAGATAACCTACCAGCCAAATGTTTTCAACGGACAGCTCCAGATTCTCAGAGAAGTGGATTCTTAGAGAATCAGGAGCAGAATCTGAAAAATGAGAATCTAGAGCTCTACCAAACAGGACCTAAAGGTCGATCAATAAACAACTTTATTCCTTGTGGTGCCTTTGAAATGGTTTTTTACACACTTCGCGAATTTACTATGTCTAACTCCTATAGTCAAAGAATGTGTTCAGATGTTACCTAGTCATCCATATGGACAAGAACAAAATCAAAGTCCACATTAAGTTACAATCTTCTGAAAAACGAATTTGTCGATGAACAGCTTTATTCCTTGCTGCACCTTTTAGCATGTCAGTTCACACTTTACAATTTTTATGATTTTTTTTGAATTTTCTGCACTTTTTTTTTTAATTTTCTAGACTGTTTGTGAAAAATTTCTTTTTTTTTTGAATTTTCCGGTTTGGTTTTGGAAATTTTCATGAATTATTCCAATTTTTTATTGTTGTTTTTTGGAATTTTCTATATTCATTTTTTGCTTTCAGATTTTTTTAATATATGCAATCCCTACCAAGCCAACCATTTGTCCAAACAAATCAAGGGATTAGATCCAAGGTGGGAGGAGATTAGATCCAAGGTGGGAGGGGATTGGGTGGAGGGAGGGGGATTCACCTAATCCCCCCTTAGATTGTTTCTCCCTTGGATAGATTTCCCCACTAGCCAAACAAGCCCTAATTGGTACCCACTTTTGTATGGCTTGTAGCTCATGTGATGTAAATGAACCTTGCACGTGAGTACATGACCGTACCTTCAAAAGACATCAGAGTAAATATATGGAATCTAGATAACAATATAACAGGGGAAATTTTGAATAGTCGAATAAAATAAAACAACAACAGAATATCAATCCAATAGTTTGCTAAATCAACTAAGCTAATGGTAAACCATTAATCCCATGGTACTATCCCTCCAACATTGTTGGACAAGGCACAAAGCACTGGCACCACTCTAGAGAAAAAAGGGGGTTGCTGGACTCAAAGCATTAACCATGAACATGTAACCATTTGATACTCCAAAGAACCGGAATAGATCAAACCATATCATATCAAGACACAATTAAAACACACAAGGTAAATAAACCACAGAATTGAGTAGACCGTCCAAAGAGAAGTGGGGCATACTTCCTCAGTTCCCTGGTTAATATACGTACCATCTTTGCCATATCTGCAACCCAACCAACCAATGTAGACTCCCATTAGAAGATGGTCCACGCTTATAGTCATCTCACTCCACTTTGATAATAAATTTTCTTGTATAGAATTGATCATGATACAAATGACAACGGTTCCATACCTGAGAATTCTAAGTTACAAATGCACTTCATTAGTCATCGCCATCATCCAGATCCTCTGTCGTGTTCTTTTGGTGCGAAGAGGCTGAAACATTGGAAAGTCATATATTTATGTATGATTATTTACTAAAGTGAACTGACAAGGTTTAAAAAAACAATTAAAGAACTTACTATCTGCCTTAAGCCAATATTGAAGACAAATCAAGGCCTCAATGGTGTCGCTGGAGCGCCAGCTCCTATAATCGCTAATAACTCTTCCTCCAGTGCTAAAAGCAGACTCAGATGCAACAGTGGAGGTAGGGATAGCTAATATGTCATGTGCCATACAAGAAAGGATGGGATACTTTGGAGATTGTACTACCCACCACTGTAAAATATCAAGGGCTTCTCTGCGAGGGAACAACTCTTTCTTCAAATATCTATCAAGCTCATTGCTTGCTGAACTTTTTTTCGCACTTAAATGTTGATCCCAATCGGCAAGAGGATCATTTTCAGCCTCTACATCATCACCATTTGCTCCTTGTGATGAATGCTCAAGAGAGTCTCTCACTTTAGCAGTATATTAATCGAAAAGGACTCTGATAGCTTTATAAACCTCATCGAGATATTTTTCAGCATGACCTCCAAACACTATCTTCAAGCAAAACTCAATGTCGTACTTGTACATCGGGTCAAATATGACAAGTAAGCAATTTGCCAAATACAACACTTTCCAGTACTTGTCAAATTTCTCTTGCATTTCTTTCACCATAGCCACGATGGTAGGGTTTCTACTTTTATCTTCATTTTTCAAGGTTTTTTTAACTAACCCCACCTCATGGAAGTAACGGTTGGATATTAGATATTTTGAACCCAAAACAACTTTGGTGGCATTGTAGAAAACCCTCAACAGATTAACAACATCTTCAGCCCTTTTCCATTCTAAAGATGTGGGAGCATATTTGTGAAGACCTCCTCTCAAAAATACCTTTGGGAGGGCAAAATCCGAATTTTTTTTACGTGTATGAGTGTGCGCGCCGGTACTATTATCAAGCAGGGGCGGTAGTACCGCTATGCAAGTTCCGAGAGGAGGTCTGCCCAAACCTCCCAGGAGGTCCTCATACTGGAGGTCTTGACTGAGTGCACTGAGCTAGTCCCAAAAGTCCAAGCCAGCTCGCACAAAACGGCATAGGTGTGATCACAACCACGTGGTCAAACAAAAGATGAAGCAGACAAATTAAACCTTGCATTAAACAAGACCTTATGGTCTAAGCTTGCTTACAGAAGACTGCCAACTTGGGCTCACAAAATAGAACAATGGGAGGACCTCAAAAACCGAAAACACCAAAAGCGCTGGAAGCCATCCAGTAAGCCCACAGGCTGTCGAGTGGAGGACGTCATAGGCAGCCGGGTCGTCAAAAAACTCCTCCTCGAAGAGGTCTAAGCCTCCCTGCAACTGATCATCTTCGACCACTGCTATAACACAGGGCTGACAGCCATGAGTACTTTGAATGTACTCAGCAAATCGCAGAGAACAGATATGCAAATAATATTCATGCATTGGCTTAACAATGAGAGCTGTAGGGTTAGTTGCACAAAGTTAAGTCTGACAGTAAATAACAAGTATAGATTGAAAAGCTCAATTTTTGAAACAGTAATACTTAAGTGCCTTTGTTTGAAAAGAGGGGAAGTGAGCACCAACTCACTCCCCAAGCCACTTGGGGGAGGTCTGGTCGCACCCACGACCAGGACCTTTCCCAAGACCTCTCTGGAGCACCAGCTCGAGTTCTCAAAACCTCTTGGGGAGGTGCAGTCGCACCACGACCGGGACCTCTCCCAAGACCTCTCTGGAGCACCAGCTCCAGAGTTCCCAAAGACCTCCCTAGGACTCCAAGATCTCCTCTGAGCACCCACTCAAGGGCTCATTGGACCACCCTAGGGTCAGGACCTCCACGACCAACTGAGGATGTCACAAGCACTCGGAGCCACCTAGAGTACCTGCAGACCTCCCAAGCCAGCCATGGAACATCAATTTTGAGAAGTCTACCCCTTGCACCATTTTCACCGGGCATGTCCATGACCAAGGACTTGGCTATTCAATAGATTGATACTCTGCAGAGGTGTACAACTTTACCCACAATTCACGACCTCTCTAGCGAGGCGGGTTCCCGTCGAAACCCTTACTCACTTCCGAAGGTGAGCAGTCTAGAGAGCGCGACAAGGCCTTTACAAAGCTTTGTCCTGACCTGACCTGCCGCTAAGGTTTCACCGTCCTGCAAAAGGAACCTGGCCCCCTCTTACGCCATGCGAATCAGCACGCACCACCACAGCAAATCCAGGTCAAGACATCACTAATTATTCGGCCCAGACCATCCCCATGAAATGATCTTGTGGTTGCACTTAGAGGCCCAGATCAACAGAACACAAAGTTAAGTCCTTAATTGCTGCTCAGGCAAGGCATTCCAAATCCCAATGTGCGAAGAGCACCCCCTTTACTGCACGATCACTTGCCCGAGCAAGAAAGCATTTTGGGTTCACCTAGCCAAAGACCACCCTGGTCTTGGCACACAATATTTTAACAAAGTGGCTTCGCACCACAAACAACACAACTGTGGCATCCCACCACAGTTGCTCATCAGTGGCACCAACCACAGGTTCCATAGTTCCGTTAGTCAAGTTATTAGAGAAGGAACATGATTCCCAATACCCCCGGTTCTACAAGCGAGACTAAGCATATACGTACGGACCCATGTTGGCAATACCAACCAATACCAACTAAAATACCCAACTTAAGGCATCCAAGAGGATCATGTCAACATGTCGAATACAATTGTCCAAGGAGGCATATTGTCAAGTAGGAGAATAACTACTGCCCCAAACCATTTCTTATAAAACAAATAGCCATGCATGATAAAGTAAAGCAAAATATATTTGAAAAGCTAGGCTCAATATGATCAAAGGTCTGCGACTTGCCTTCGTTGAGCAGTGGTGAACCTTGATGAACACATTGGGTCCAAGAACTCCTCCTCAAACGCGGGATCTACACGTTAGCCAAAGAACCAAAT
Source organism: Phyllostachys edulis (assembly GCA_036346405.1). Taxonomy (NCBI): domain Eukaryota; kingdom Viridiplantae; phylum Streptophyta; class Magnoliopsida; order Poales; family Poaceae; genus Phyllostachys; species Phyllostachys edulis. Next base: position 30,889,648 of record CM070557.1, read on the forward strand.
AAGCAAGCCAACTCCAAGCAAGGACCTTAAAAGAAGACTTAAAAAGAAAGCTCAAATCAACTCAGCCAAAACCAGAAAGCAAAGGCTCAAGACCTCGGGAGCTCCTTGGGAGGTCTGGCGTGGAAAGAACCAGCGAGGGCAAGGAGACTGGAAATGAGCAAAACGGTGACAAAGGGAGGCATGCCTAGGCTATTTATAAATGGAGGCTGCTGGAGAGGCAACAAGGGTTAGAGCGAGCGAGTCAATGATCGATGGTAGCTAGGACAAGGTTAGGACGGGGTAGGTCACCAAAAGAATAAAAAGAAGTACCCAGATGTGTGCATTTAATGTGATACAATGACCATTAAATGCGCCTGAGCAAGGTTGACAAGTGGGGCCAGTCAAACTCAAGAAAACAAATCAGTCAAAGGGTTGGTCTCAGCCGTAAGGGAGGTCTTTGCAAAAGACCAGGGGTCCTGAACTCTAATGGAGGTCCTAACCACAAGGAGGTCTTGAGGGCAGGAGGTCCAAAGGACGCGAGAAGGTTCTAAGGGTCGAGATCTAACAAAGGGAGGTGCGAGCGGTTAAGATCTCCAAAGGGAGGTCCTAGCAGTCGAGATCTAACAAAGGGAGGTGCGAGCAGTTAAGATCTCCAAAGGGAGGTCCTAACAGTCGAGATCTAACAAAGGGAGGTACGAGCGGTTAAGATATCAAAAGAGGAGGTCCTAACGGTCAGATCTAACAAAGAGTAGGTCTGAACGGTTAAGATCTCCAAAGGGGAGGTCTTAACGGTTAAGATCTCCAAAGGGGAGGTCTTAACAGTCAGATCTAACAAAGGGGAGGTCTTATGATCGAGATCTAACAAAGGGAGGTCTAAGCGGTTAAGATCTCCAAAGGGAGGTCCTAACGGTCGAGATCTAACAAAGGGAGGTCTGCGTGACCAGAGATAATAAAGCGATGGGGAGCAGACCGTTAGATTTCAATCAGGCGGGGTAAGGCAAGCTGGCCGTTCGGACCGAGAGCAGCTCTAACAGTCGAGACCATCCAATAAGGATCGGACGGCCCTAGAGGAGTGGGGCGTTAGGACCATCGAACATCTCACCAAGATCAAACCGTCCAATGCAAATCAAACGGTACACAAGCGATAGAGGTCTAGATCAAACAGAAGACCCAATCGGACGCGAGGGAGGTCTAAACCTTAAAGGGATTCAAACCAACAAAGGAAATCTAGATTAAAAGGGATGGAAAGATCCAAACTCAGAGGAGGTCCAAATAATCTCCAATGAGGTCCTATGAGCACAGAGGAGATTCAGAGGACTTAGAAGAGGTCCTATGAACACAGAGGAGGTCCAGAGGACTTAGAAGAGGTCCTATGAATACAGAGGAGGTCCAGAGGACTTAGAAAAGGTCCTATGAACACAGAGGAGGTCCAGAGAAAGGACTAAAATAAAAGGCACTCGGAGCACACAAAAGAAAAAGGGCTAAAACCAGAGAGCACCGGAGAACCTCAAAAGGACCAGGAACACGAACCAAAAGACTTAGTTGAGGTTTGGTTAGGTCAGGTTAAACTCCCAAATTTTTTGAAATCCCAAGTTAAGCTTGAGCAGGTGAATAAACCGAATGGTTCCTTTTAGCTTTGAAAACAGCAAGAACTCTTAGGAAAAACGGGACGTTACAAACCTTCGCCCCTTAAGGGAATCTCGACCCCGAGATTCAGGTTAGCTAGAGAATAGGTGTGGGAACTCCTTCTTAAGGTCCTCTTCGTGCTCCCAAGTTGCTTCTGCTTCAGTGTGATTGCTCTATTGCACCTTGTAAAGCTTGATGGTCTTGTTCCTTGTGACTCTGTCTGACACATCTAAGATCTTGATGGGTTGCTCCTTGTAGGTGAGGTCTTCTTGGAGGTCCACAGCTTCCATGGGCATTTGCTCTTTTGGCACTCTTAAGCACTTCTTCAACTGAGAGACATAGAACACATTGTGCACTCCAGCAAGCTGAGGGGGAAGATCTATCTTGTAGGCCACTTCTCCTCTTCGGGCAAGAACTGGAAAAGGTCCAATGAATCTTGGGGCTAGCTTTCCACTGATCTGAATCGTTGCATTCCTTTGGCGGTGACACTTTGAGGTAAACTTGATCTCTGAAGTAAAGGCTAAATCGAGCGTCTATTGTCGGCATAGCTCTTTATGCGGTTTGTGCGATCTTCAACTTTTCCTTATTGACTTCACTTTGTCTTGACTTCCTTCAGCAGTCGGGTCCAAGAACTTGTCCTTCACGATCTCTGTCGATACAAGGGTGTTCTACATTTTCTTCCATAAAGAGCTTCAAAAGGAGACATCCGGAGGCTTGCTTGATACCTGTTATTGTAGGAGAACTCAACATAGGGTAACATTCTGTCCCAACTTCCTTGCCTTTCCAGAGCACAAGCCCTCAGCATGTCCTCAAGTACTTGGTTGACCCTTTCGGTTTGTCCATCAGTTTATGGATGATAAGATGTGCTGAAATTGAGGTCTGTGCCCATAACTTTTGCCAAAACTTGGAGGTGAATTGAGATCCTCTGTCTGATACTATTTTCTTTGGGACACCATGCAAACACACAACTTTTGCCATGTAGATTTTTGCCAATTTGTCTCCAAAATAGGTGGTCTTCATAGGAATAAAGTGAGCCATTTTGGTTAAGCGATCTACAATGACCCATATAGAGTCAAAACCAGCCTGGGTCCGGGGTAGACCAGTTATAAAGTCTATCTCTACCTCTTCCCATTTCCACTCGGGTATGGGCAAGGGCACCAAAAGACCCCCAGGTCTTTGGTGCACGGCCTTAACCTTTTGACAAGTATCACATTTGGCCACATACTCTGCAATTTCTCTCTTCATACCAGGCCACCAGTACATCTCCTTAATGTCTTGATACATCTTTGTAGCTCCAGGGTGAATGGAATACATCGCTTCATGGGCTTCTTTTAGTAAAATCTTCTTGAGTTCTATGTTATTTGGCACACATAGCCTCTTGTTAAACCATACGGTCCCTTGATCATCTTCTGAAAACCTCAAAGATTTCCCTTTTTTCATGTTGGCCTTGATTTCTTGAATGACTGCATCTTCAACTTGAGCTGCCCTAATCTGTCTTTGCGGGTTGGGTGCACTTCCAAAGTTGCCAAAACCCTTCTTCAACTATCTCAAGTCGAAGTTTCGAATTCCTCATACAAAATAAGGTGACTTTCTTTGACCATCAAGGTACTGCTATAAACCTTTCTACTTAGAGCATCAGCTACCACGTTGGCCTTGCCGGGGTGATAATGAATTCCAAGATTGTAGTCTTTAATCAACTCTAACCACCTTCTCTGCCTCATATTCTGTGGATATCATGGGGATATGCCCATGATCATAGGATGATGAAACAATTGGCAATGGTGCTTTTGGTTTGAAGTTTCACGCGTTTTCGACAAAGTTTCAGATCTGTCAGGTCAGCGGCGGTCTGATCGGCTTTTGTGCTGAATGTTGATATAAGTGGTGAATTGATTTTGGGATAGGTCATATCCATGTTTGTTAATGCATATGTGTTGCATATTGCATGTTTTGGCTAACGTGGGTCAAGTTGTGAAGAACTTGTTCCCGGATTCGTGTTTGCTTGTCTATTCTTTGTCTTGGTGGCTTGCGTGTCAATGACGGTCAACGGCGAGGAGGATCGGGACTAAGCTTGGAGAGTGAGGTCCGAAACGATCATGGATGCGGGTGAGGTCAAGCGACTCAAGCGTGGTGCGAGAATAGACAAGAATGACCGAACAGGCGGTTGGTCTGTTGGTTGGATCAAGCGGCACGGGAGTCGTTGCAAGTGCTCAGTGGTGCCGGTGGGATCCGGACGGGAGAGACTTGACGACATGGAGCCGTTGATCAACCTACACGTGGCGAAACAGGCGATTGCTTCAACAGATGGACTCGGTCTTTTGGAGAAGGATCGAGAAAGGGTATTTTGGTAATTTTACCAAATACCATCTTGGTGACCTTTTGACTAAGCCGCGGCGCGGGTTGGCGCATGGTGAAGCGGTTTAGATCAATCGACGATGAAGACGGCGCTTTGAGATGCATGCGTGTGTGTTCCGTTGTTGTTGGGCCTTAACGGAAGCCCATTTGGTTTTTAGGGTTTGTTGTTGCCCTATAAAAGGAATTGTAGATGGGTCATTTGAAACATTCTTTGAGAGGAAATAAGGTAGCACGAGAAAAAAAAAAGGCAAGGGGTGTTTTGGGAGTGGTGGCGGCCCATTGCTTTGAGAAAACCCTTGGAGGCGGCGGCCTCCAGCGCTGGTTGAAGTTTAGAGCCTGGCGGCGCCCCCAAAAATCAGTGCAGAGATGAGAGTCCTTTGCGGTGGCCGCTTGTAGCGACATGAGCAGATAGAGAAATCAGGTAGTAGTAATCACCGGTTTTTGCAGACACAAAAAAAATCGGAGCTTGTGCCGGTGTTTTGCTCTCGCAGCGCCCATCAGTGTGATGCGTTGAGGTGCTGGTTTCATCTTCCAACGATTGGCCTTTGGATTATTTTATTGCCTTGTCTCAGCTCCTCTTTGATTGCTTGTCGGATCCATGTCTTGAGGATTGCTGTTGCAAGATCTTATTTATTTGGCTGCTCTTCTTGATCCGATCCCGGGTTCGGTTCCTGCCTCTGCGTGTTTCCAGCAAGAAAAACAAACCCCATGCCGGCGGCCTCTAGCTCGGAAAAAGTAGAGCTCCTGTGGCAGAGCCCGGTAGTGCAGCGCCAGTGAGAAGTCTTGTAAATCCGGTGCAGCAGCGTGTAGGGTCATTAGTAGATGAAAACAAGTGCCGTCGGCTGCACAGAAAAGTTTGGATGCAATTGATTTTGATCGCCATTTTTGATGCATTTGATTGGTGGCCTGTTTCCCTGAATTGATCGGCTGCGGCAATTTTTGATCGGAGCTTGCGCCGTCCTTTTGCCTCTACGGTGGCGGCATCTCGGACCCAGAATTAGGAGCCCGAGCCACCAAAGTGTGTTGGTCGGTTTTGCAATGAATCAATTTTTGTTTATCGCCTCATTTGCTCTCTGTGCAAAAATGTGAGCTTTGATGGCGTCTGTTACGCTCTGAAATATCGGGGAGTTGTGGCGGCGGCTTTGTGGAGTGCTGAGTGCCGAGTGTGGCGGCGCCCTTCAATGTTGTCTGCATTTGAGTGCTGTCTGTTTGTTTTATGCACATGAGTAAAATGCTTTGCTATTTTTGAGTTGATTCAAGATCTAGGAGATTGCTTGTTGGCTCAATCCTGTGCTCTAGTAGTGTGTTACAGTTTTAGGATTAATTAATTGCTAGTCTGGTATCTCCTGGAGAAAAATGATCTAGAGTTTTTGTCATCTGTTTATTTCTAGCAGCTGCACCTTCTTGCTTGTGTCATGCTCATGAATTGAGAAGCCATCTCAGTTTTTTTTGCTTGCGGTTGTGAGATGTTTTTGATCTTGTCCTTCGGGGTTTGATCGGATTCAACACAGGTCATCCGCTGTGCCTGTATACAGATCTTCATAGCTTTTATAGCTATTGGAGTGAAAGTAGTGTTGAGTTCGATCGAGGTGAAAATTAGAGAAAGCGTCTATTCACCCCCCCCTCTAGTCGCCTTTCCGGTCCTACATATTCAAATCAGCTTGTGTAAAAATATACTTTAAGCTCTTGTGGTCTGTGTAGACTTCACATCGGTTTCTAATGAGATAGTGGTGCCAAATCTTCAAGGCATGCACCACAGCAGCTAGCTCTAGGTCATGAGTTGGGTAATTGGCTTCATGAGGCTTCAATTGTCGGGAGGCATAGGCTACCACTCTTCTTTCTTGCATTAAGACATAGCCAAGTTCTTGCTTTGATGCATCACAATAGACTTCAAAGTCTTTTCTGACATCTGGCAATATCAAAATTGGTGCAGAGGTCAACCTTCTCTTGAGCTCTTGAAAGCTGTGTTCACAATCAGATGTCCATAAGAACTTCTTTTCCTTCTTCAATAGCTGAGTGAGAGGTCTTGCTATTCGATAAAAACCTTCAATAAACCTTCTATAATACCCTCCCATACCAAGAAAACTTCAGACCTAAGGCACTGACTTTGGACGTTCCCAATTGAGCACGTCTTGGACCTTGCTGGGGTTGACAGAGACTCCATTTTCGGACAGCACATGTCCTAAAAAGACCACTTCCTTCAACCAAAACTCACAGTTACTAAACTTTGCAAAGAGTTGGTGAAACCGAAAAGTGGTGCTTTGCATGCTCTTCTTCACTTCGGGAATACACAAGGATGTCATCAATAAAGACAATGACAAACTTGTCAAGATACTCTATAAACACTCTATTCATCAAATTCATGAAATAAGCAGGGGCATTGGTCAGCCCAAAAGACATAACAGTAAACTCAAACAGCCCATATCTAGTTGAAAAGGCTGTCTTGGGGATGTCTTCTTGGCGAATCTTAAGCTGGTGATATCCTGACCTTAAATCTATCTTTGAAAACACTGCAGCTCCCTTCAACTGATCAAACAAATCATCAATTCTGGGCAAAGGATACTTGTTCTTGATAGTGACGTCGTTGAGAGCTCAGTAGTCCACACACATTCTTTAAGTACCATCCTTCTTGGCCACAAATATCACTGGAGCTCCCCAAGGTGAGGAGCTAGGTCTAATGAAACCTTTGCCCAACATGTCTTCAATCTGCTGCTTTAACTCCACTTGGTCATCAACATGCAGCCTATAAGGTCTTTTGGAGATGGGGGAGGTCCCTGGGACAAGGTTAATCATAAACTCAAGATCTCTATTTGGTGGCATGCCTGGGAGCTCATCAGGGAACACATCTGCAAAATATCGAACCATCGGGACATCTTTCAAGGCTAGAACTTGGGCACTGCAAGCTAGAGCTCCTTTAAGCTTTTCTAAGGAGGCTTCAAACTTCACTGTGGCACCATTAGGGCTGGTCAAAGAGATGCTCCTACCACTGCAATCCAACATTGCATGGTGGTTTGTAAGCCAATCCATACCCAAGATCACATCTAAAGACTTTGTATCCAAAAGGATAAGGTTGGCCAAGAATTCTACTCTCTCTATAACCAATTTAACTTGTGGAGAACCCTGGTTCGTGCTTAGCTCCGAACTGGGGGATTGAACTAACAAGGTAGATTTAAGAGCAATAACTTGAAATTGGTGCTTGGCAGCAAAACTCCGAGAAATGAACGAATGTGAAGCTCCAGAATCAAATAAAACTGCAGCTGGCACTGAATTTACTAGGAACATACCTAGTACAACCTCTGGGGAGGTCTGGGCTTCCTCTACGGCCACATGGTGACAAGCATCTAGGCCCCTAAATATTATTTTGGTAATTAATGACAATATGTGAATATGGGATTAACAAGTTTATTGAGTATTTACAAGGTTAAGTCCCATTGGTGAACTTGTTGACGCAGAGATGCATGCCAAAGGAGAAAATAAAGATCCACAAGGCTTAAAGACAAGGTACTAGTAGTCTAGGTTCCTTTTCTATTTTACCGGTCTTGGGAGTTTGGTTGGAAGACCGGATTATAGGATAAATGCCGTACTATTAAGAAGGATCATGGCTAGTAGCTTGATAGCATGTTCTGATGCAATATGGATCAACTTAGGATCATGCATGCATGTGTACTTTAACTTGAAATTGATTTGAAAAATTCTAAGTCTTACATTCAAAATCGGTAGTACATGATTCATCTTCTTGATTAAATGCAGCTTCGGTCTTGATATGACCGGTCTCTACTCGGCGGTAGTACCGCATTTTGAAGGAACGACCAATTAAGTATTGAAGCGGAGCAATAGGGTCCTTAAGCGGTCGTCTGTTTATCTTGATCATTCCGTATTTTAGTTGGCGGTTCATTAAAACCAGAAGCGTTGCAAATTACCTCAGACTTTCTCATGGAAATCGGTCGTACCGCTCGTGTCTAACAGTCGTACCGTTTTGCGGTCATTCTGATTTTTATGAGGCGGTTCAATAAAAACAGAACCAGTGTAAAATCTACTCAGAAACTTATCTGGAATTCGGACGTTCTGTTTTTGGGAGCGGTCGTCAAACTGCGGTCATTCGATTTTTATATGGCGATACGAAATTCCGAACCATTGCAAATCCTCGAAATCACGAAACCCTACAAGCGGTCGTCGCTCAAGAAAGCAGATGCGGCCAAAATCAGACGTCGCAGCGTTTGCTGCGATGCGTTCGATTGGGAAGTTCAACGGCTAGTTTTTCTTTATATTGTAACTATTCTAGCCGTTGGTATGTGCTCGATCGAGAGGTGCTGATCGTCTGGCCTTTTACTATGATCGTTCGATTTCGTCTGACTTCTCTGGTTTCGTTTCCAACGGTCATAATTGTTTGTGGGGGCTTTAAATACCTCCCCTACAGCTCAAGGCAGAGTGTTGGGGGTATTCATTTGATATCAATAAAGCCTTGAGAGCCTTTGCATCTACTCAACACTCAAAATACTCTTGTGCATTCATTGTGAGGTTGTTGAGATACATTCAAGTGCATTCATACTCTTAGTTGATCCATTTGCACTTGAAGTGTGATCAGCGAAGACGTTGGTCTATTACTCTTGGAGTGTTGCCGCACTCCTAGGCGGTTGGTGGTGAAGCGGTGATCTCTTCAAAGGAGATTGTGAAGAGGCCGGTGCAAGCTTGTGAGTGGTTCGGTGTTCACCATCTCCGGAGCGGAGAAAGAACAACCATAGTGATTTGAGGAAGGCTTAATTCGTGGAGCCGGCTTGAGGCGTCAAGTTTCCTCAACGTGGACTAGTGAAGACCGGCAAGTCTTGATACCACAGGAAAAACATCGTCGTGTCCTTGTGGTTATTTCTTGTCTTTACTTTCCGCATTTATATTTCTAGCATATTATTGTGATTGTCTTGTTTAGCTAGAGGTATAACTTGTTTAGACTAAGTAATTAATTGGATAAATTGTTAATTTGTTAAAAGTTTAAAACCTCCTATTCACCCCCTCTAGTCGGTTATCCTTGATCCTACAAGTGGTATCGAGCTTGGTCTCTCATTGATTTAGACTTAACCGTCTAAGAGAGAAAAGGATGGCTTGTGAGGGAATTGCTCTAGGAAAGGCTCCTTTATTTGATGGCTCAAATTATGCTTATTGGAAAATTAGAATGTCAATTTATTTAAAAGCCATGAGTCCAAGCGTATGGAGAATCGTGAATGAGCGTCACGTAATGCCTCTTGATCCACTACATCCCACGGATCAAGAGACGCGTAATGCTCATTTAGATGCTCAAGCTATGAATGCTCTCTTTGGCGCTTTGAACACGGATGAATTCAATAGAGTGAGCAACTTGGAAAGTGCTCATGATATTTGAACCACTCTATCGGAAATTCATGAGGGTACATCCACGGTCAAAGAAGCCAAATTGCATAGGCTTCGGATCAAATATGAGACATTCATGATGTTGCCTCATGAAAACATCAATGAGATGTATTCACGACTCAACAACATTGTGAATGAGCTCAAAGGCCTTGGTACTAACCTTCTTGATGTTGATATTGTGCGCAAGATGCTTAGGGCTCTCCGGACAAGTATGAGGCGTTGGTGACTCTATTTCTCAACTCACCCGAGTTGACAAGGATGACACCAAGCTGGGCTTTTGGGCAACCTCATCACAAATGAGTTGTTCAAAAGGACAAGGAAGAGCTCTTGGAAACATCCTCCTCAAGAAAGAAGATCACCGCTTTCAAGGCCAAAGCGGAATCAAGTGATGATGAAGATGAAGAAGAAGATACCGATGAGGAGTATGCACTCCTTGTGAGAAAAATGAATAGGTTCATGAAGAGGCGCCCAAATAGAAGCTATAACCCGACAAGTACAAGAAAGGGCAATCCTCAAATGACAAGAAGCGTTATAGCAACATCCGGTGCTATAATTGCGAAGAAGAAGGGCACATTGCTTCTCATTGTCCCGAAAAGAAGGATGACAAGGACAAGTCATTCAAGAAGAAGGAATACAATGGCAAGAAGAAGCTTTTCAAGAAGCTTCACAAAGGTGGCAAGCATGAAGCCCATATTGGAGAATGGGATTCAAATGATGAGTCAAGCGACTCCGATTCGATGAAGAAGAGTCTCCCAAGAAGAAGGGACTAGTCGGCATTGCCATCAAAGAAACTCCATCGATGTTCTCCACTCCTACTTGCCTCATGGCAAAAGGAGATAAGGTAAAATCCATTATTTATGATGAGCCAACATATGATGAATTAATGGATATGCTCAATGATTTAAATGAATATCTTGGAAAAGAAAAATCAAAATATAGGGTCTTAAATAAAGAATACAATATTCTAAAAGATTCTTATATGAAGCTTGAGGAAGCACACAACTTGCTTATCCAAGAAAATTCAAATAAATCGTGTTCAAATGTAGGAATCACATGTAATATTATTGATAAAATGCCTAGTGTAGAAATTGCTAAGACTAGTGTATCTACCTCATGTGATGATCTACTTGCTATCCCATGTTGCTCTAATGTTGATGATTATCATAATTTTGTTAAAAAAAATGATTCAAGGCTTGTTCATGAAAACAATGAGCTAAAAGAACAAGTGACCAAGCTAAGTAAGAGCTTGGAAAATTGTTTCAAAGGGAAGGCCACTCTTGACAAACTTTTGAGTGAGCAAAGGTGCTCATTCAACAAGGAAGGTCTTGGGTATGTGCCTAAGAAAGGTAAGAAGCCGGCAAACATGCCCACAAGATTTGTGAGGTAAAATGGTAAGCAATGTTTTAAATGCCGGGAAATAGGACATATGCAACAAGATTGTCCTAAGGGTAAGACTCCATTCATTGGAATGTATGATTCTTGCTATATGCTTAAAAGGTCTAAGGACGGTAAAATAATTGCTCGTTTTGTTGGCACTTCAATTTTAGGCGCTAAAAAGAATGCTATTTGGGTGCCTAAATCCTTGATTACTAACCTTCAAGGACCCAAACAAATTTGGGTACCTAAAAGGACTTGATGTTTTGTTTTGTAGGTGAACTATAAAACCGGTGGAAAACATTGGGTGCTTGATAGTGGATGCACTCAATACATGACCGGTGATAGAAAAATATTCACCACATTCGAGAATGGTCAAGGAATGGAAAAGATCACTTTTGGAGACAATAGCAAAGGAAAGGTATTAGGATTGGGTAAAATTGCTATCTCAAATGACCTTTCCATTTCTAATGTTTCTTTAGTAGAATCATTAAACTTCAACTTGCTATCCGTTGCTCAAATTTGTGATCTTGGACTAATTTGTTCGTTCTCTAGTGAAGGTGTAACCATTTATAATGCAAGCAATAGCTCTTTAGCTTTCAAAGGCTTTAGATTTGGAAATCTTTATTTGGTTGATTTTGGTTCAAGTGAATCTTGTTTAAAAACTTGTTTAATGGCAAAAACCTCATTGGGTTGGCTTTGGCATAGAAGGCTAGCTCATGTTGGAATGATTCAACTCAAAAAGCTTTTCAAACATGATTTAGTTGTTGGCTTGAAAGATGTGAAGTTTGAGAAAAATAGACTTTGTAGTGCTTGTCAAGCCGGTAAACAAGTCGCTAATTCTCATCCTTCCAAGAATATCATGTCAACTTCTAGACCATTGGAACTCTTACATATGGACTTGTTTGGGCCAACAACCTATAAGAGTATCGGGGGAAATAGCTATTGTTTAGTCATTATGGATGATTACTCTAGATATACATGGGTATTCTTCCTAGATGACAAAGGTGAAACCTCCGGGATTTTCAAAAGATTTGCAAAAAGGGCCCAAAATGAATTTGATTTTAAAATAAAGAAAATCCGTAGTGATAATGGTTCCGAGTTCAAAAATACCAAAGTAGAAGACTTTTGTGATGAACTTGGAATAAAGTATGAACTTTCCACAACCTACACTCCGGAGCAAAATGGAGTAGTAGAAAGGAAAAATCGTACATTGATTGAAATGGCTAGGACAATGCTTGATGAATATAATACTTCCGATGTCTTTTAGGCGGAAGCTATAAATACCGCTTGTCATGCCATAAATCGCCTTTATTTGCACCGTCTTTTGAAAAAGACTTCCTATGAGCTTCTTGTAGGAAGAAAACCGAACATCTCTTATTTCCGAGTTTTTGGTTGCAAATGTTATATTTTAAAGAAAGGTGTTCGTCTTTCAAAATTTGATAGTCGTTGCGATGTTGGTTTCTTGCTTGGTTATTCTTCAAATAGCAAGGCTTATCGTGTCTTCAACAAAAACTCCGGTTTGGTTGAAGAAAAACACGATGTGCAATTTGATGAGACTAACGGCTCTCAAGAAGAGCATGAGAACTTGGATGATGTAGGTAATGAAGCCTTAAGAAAAGCAATGGAACATATACAAATAGGCGAAGTCAAGCCCGAAGATGATCCAACATCCTCCACTCAAGTTGAACCACACACATCCTATACAAATCAAGTTCAACTAAATGAAGAGAACGATAATGAAGATAATCAACCATCCAACCAACCACCAAGGATTCATAATGCAATTGCAAAGGATCATCCAATAGATCAAATATTGGGTGGCGTAAGTAAGGGTGTCCAAACTTCGCTCTCGTGTTGCTTCTTTTTGTGAACATTACTCGTTTGTCTCTTCTATTGAGCCAAAGCATGTAGAAGAAGCACTTTCGATGATCCGGATTGGATGAGCATAATGCATGAAGAACTTAACAATTTCACCCGAAATGAAGTTTGGACATTGGTGGATCGACCTAAAGAGCACAATGTTATTGGTACAAAATGGGTCTTTAGGAACAAGCAAGATGAGAATGGTTTGGTTGTTCGGAACAAGGCAAGGTTGGTTGCTCAAGGGTTTTCACAAGTCGAAGGCTTGGATTTTGGTGAAACCTTTACTCCTGTAGTTAGACTTGAATCAATTCGGATATTACTTGCTTTTGCATCATGCTTTGATATTAAGTTATTTCAAATGGATATTAAAAGTGCTTTCTTAAATGGTGAAATATCCGAACTTGTCTTTGTTGAGCAACCTCCCGGTTTTGAAGATCCTAAGAATCCAAATCATGTCTATAAACTCTCCAAGGCGCTCTATGGTCTTAAACAAGCTCCTAGAGCATGGTATGAAGCATGTAGAGATTTTCTAGTCTCAAAAGGATTCAAAATCGGAAAATTGATTCAACTCTATTTACTAAAGTTTTAGATGATGAATTCTTTGTATGTCAAATTTATGTTGATGATATCATTTTGGGTCTACTAATCAAGATTTTTGCGAAGAATTTGGTGATATGATGTCTAGGGAATTTCAAATGTCCATGATTGGAGAATTAAGCTATTTCCTTGGACTTCAAATCAAGCAACTCAAAGATGGGACTTTCATAAGTCAATCCAAGCACGTGAAGGATTTGCTTAAAAGATTTGGCATGGAAGGCATAAAGCCCATCAAGACTCCCATGGCTACAAATGGTCACCTTGATCTAAATGAGGGAGGTAAACCGGTAGATTTAAAGCTTTATAGATCCATGATTGGTAGTTTGCTTTATCTTACGCATCTAGGCCCGATATCATGTTTAGCGTTTGCATGTGTGCACGTTTTCAAGCATCTCCAAAAGAGTGTCATTTAATGGCGTTAAAGGATACTAAGATATTTAAAGCATTCCTCTAGCATTGGCCTTTGGTTCCCGAAAGGTGCTAAGTTTGATTTAATTGGATATTCGGATTCAGATTATGCGGGTTGCAAAGTGGATAGAAAAAGCACCTCGGGTAGCTGTCAATTCTTAGGAAGGTCCTTAGTATCATGGTCATCCAAGAAACAAAACTCCGTAGCATTATCCATCGCCGAAGCCGAATATGTTTCCGCAGGAAGTTGTTGTGCTCAATTGCTATGGATGAGGCAAACATTGATAGATTATGGAATAAAATTTGATAAAATGCCTCTTTTGTGTGACAATGATAGTGCCGTGAAAATTGCTAATAACCCTGTTCAACACTCAAGAACCAAGCATATAGATATCCGTCACCATTTCTTGAGAGATCATGTGAGCAAGGGAGATATTGAGATTAGCCACATAAGAACCGAGGATCAATTAGCAGACATTTTCACCAAGCCATTAGATGAAGGCCGCTTTTGCAAATTGAGGAATGAGTTAAATGTCATAGATCTTTCAAATGTTGCTTGAACTCTTGCCTCATGTTATGTGTTTCATTTGATGTTATTTGAGTATTTTATGAAAATATTTCCCAAATCTTTATTAAAAAATTAGCTATGATCATAAAAACTATGTTTCTTAATAGACAATAGTCTACTCTATGCACAATGATCCTTAATGATATTTACTTGAGTGCAAAACTAGGGATCATTTGCAAAATAATCTCGATTCTAGAAAATCCGAAGTTCCGGGACAATCGGAGCGGCCAGTAGTTATCTGTGAGCGACCTCACATCTTGATACGACCGGCGTTATAACAACGGTACGACCGGGCTGCGGAACGACCGACGGCATTTTGTCGGTACGACCGTGACGGTTTGAAAGAGAATTATAACTCCTTGCGGTTGCGCTTCTTTCTCTCTCTCTCCTTTTAACCCACGAACGGCACGACCGCTCCTTTTCTTTCTCTCTCTCGCGCCCGTGCAAATTCCAATCCTCTCCTCTAATCCACTCAAAATCTCTCAAAATCTCTTGTTTCTTCGGTTTGGAAGCCTCTCCAGGGTTCATCTCCTCCGATCTCAAGGTAAAACGTTGTTTAATTCGCGGTTTATCTCCTTGTGGAACCCTAGGTTATCACTTTAGGGTTTTGTTGAAATGTGATGAATTTATGTGATTCTAGTTGGGTAAAAAGGTGTATTTTGGTGTATGATGATGATTGCGCATCAGCTCCTTGGATTCAATCCATTAAAATCACCAAAATATGCAAGATTTAATAGCCCTTAAACCTCGGTCGGGATAATCGAACGACCGGTTCTTGGCGCTGACGACGACCATGATCTTGATCGTCGCAAATAATAAACATTGTCTGACCGATTGTCTGGTGAAAAAGCAAATGTCATTTCTTTCAACTAAATTCAATTCCATTCATTCCTTTGAATATCTTGTAACCTCTTATTTGGTTCTAAAGATGCCTAGGATGAGGGTTGCGATGAGAAACCTATTGGACCTCCTCGAGGACAATCTTCTCCTCAATCCTCGGTGGCTCCCTCTCAATCGCCTCTTAAATGCGACAACAGGCAGCCCAGTAGCAGCAAACTCGCTCGATTAAATCGGGAAAGGTCGTGTACTGACAAAGGAAAAGGGCCAGCTCCAGAATATGAAACAGAAGCAAGTGAGGATTATGTCTCCGAGGATGAGACTCAATCTGAGCACAACTCTGAAGAAGAAGGCACTTTTGATAATTTAGGAGAATCTCCACCACCTCCACAGGATTTGAGACTTCTTTCAGCAGATGACTACGCAATTAAAAGGCATGTAAATCAATTTCTTCTCAAATCTGATTCGGTAAATCCAAGGTTTCATCTTGTTTTTCAAGAGCAAGTTTATGAGCAACTTTATGGAAGAAAGCGAGAAAATTTCTCGATCATAAATGGATTAAGTGGACTCACTTAAATGATTTGGACAAATATAGTGGAGTATATCGAAGTTCTATGATGTGGGTCTTCACGATCTTGTGGCTTTAAAGCAAAACTATGATGATGAGCTTATTCGAGCGTTTTTACGCCACAGTTCATGTGTCGGTGATCTCTGATCCTTTAGGTGGATTTACGTGGCTAGAGATTTGCAAAGCACAAAGCGAAGAATTTGAGCAAATCTTAAGAGTAAGATCCAGTTCTTGGGAGAAAATCTTTGATAGTCGACTTTACTTGCTCTGCTTGGTGATTACTATGACTCAAATGTCAAATTCAAGCTAGGAACCATCAGGACTTAGGCCATTGCCAAGCATAATTAACGGATTATCAATCACACCTTTTATCCTAAGAGCGGCAATTTTGATGCTATCGAGGGACATGCTCGAACATTATAGATCATATTATGCGAGGCATAAAATTTGATGTTGTGGATGTTATCCTTCGGGGCATAGTCTCATCCAAGAATGATAGAGTCAAGAGAATTTACTATGCACCTTATATTATGGCTTTGATTTCTGAGAAGATAACATATCATGGTGGTCTTGGTTCAGTTCATAAATCCTATAGACCACGAGACAGTGTTCCTCCTCGACAGGCTACTGAGGATGACCCCATCACTGAGGTGGTGCCTACTGCTGATCCCATTATCAATGAAGGCTCTATTGCACAGATTCTTCAGAATCAGCAGCTCATTCTTAGTTCTTTGCAAGAAATAAAGGCTGAACAGGCTGAATTTCAGAATGAGACTCGAGGGAGATTACTTGAGATGGAGCAGACTCAGAATGACTTCTTCGATGAGACTCATAACAGGATGGCTGCACTAGTAGAGAGCATGGCCCGACATAGAGGAATTTTGAAGACTCCTGGCGCTTCACTCGGCGGCCTTCTATTTCCATGCCATCTCTGTCCCTCCTCGGCTCGGCTCTGACACCTACTCCTCGGGATCTGATTCCTGCTCCTATTGCTTCTCGGCTTGATCCAGAAGTCATGACTAAGGTTTGACTTGACTTTAGAGACCTCTTCTTGATCCGGCACCTACTCCTTGGCTCCTCCTCCGAGCAGGTCACGCTACTCGGGACTCCGCTCCACTAGTCCACGGCTTCTCGGGGCGTTATCCCTCCTCCTCAGGACCCGACTCCTACTCCTGCACAGGACCCAGTTGCTCAGGACGTCGTCCCTCCTCCTCAGGATCCCACTATCTGAGTCGTTTTTGGTACTTTGATGCCAAAGGAGGAGAGAAGTGAAAAGATAGAAGACATAGCTTTAGGGGGAGCAAGCGCAAGCTTTTGCTACATATGGACTTATTATGTAATGATTGAACTACTTATGTGCTTGTAATAGTTTAACTATCGTCATTTAACTTGTTGAACTTGTTGAGTACTTTGTTATTATCTTAAATGAAATCTCACTTATCGTTATATATTACTATTGCATTTCCTCAAGTTCAAATTTGCTAAAGAAACTCCTTAAATTTCTCATATTTTCTACAAAATGCTCTATCTTTTTATGCACACGTTTAGGGGAGCTTTCTTTAAAATAGACTTAACAAGAAAATTATTCTCATACATTCTCTCATGCTTATTGCAAGAATTGTTTTATTGTTAAGCCACAAATAGAATATACAATTATGGTATATTCAAACCAATCTTTCTCACATATTGTTAGTGTTGTCATCAATTACCAAAAGGGGAGATTGAAAAGCATCTAGGCCCTAAATATTATTTTGGTAATTAATGACAATATGTGAATATGGGATTAACAAGTTTATTGAGTATTTACAAGGTTAAGTCCTATTGGTGAACTTGTTTGCAGAGATGCATGCCAAAGGAGAAAATAAAGATCCACAAGGCTTAAAGACAAGGTACTAGTAGTCTAGGTTCCTTTTCTATTTTACCGGTCTTGGGAGTTTGGTTGGAAGACCGGATTATAGGATAAATGCCGTACTATTAAGAGGATCATGGCTAGTAGCTTGATAGCATGTTACGATGCAATATGGATCAACTTAGGATCATGCATGCATGTGTACTTTAACTTGAAATTGATTTGAAAAATTCTAAGTCTTCATTCAAAATCGGTAGTCTACTTGATTCATCTTGCGGTCATACTGCTTCAGTCGGTATATGACCGGTCTCTACTCGGCGGTAGTACCGCATTTTGAAGGAACGACCAATTAAGTATTGAGCGGAGCGATCGGGTCCTTAAGCGGTCAAATGCGATGTCTTGATCATTCCGTATTTTAGTTGGCGGTTCATTAAAACCAGAAGCGTTGCAAATTACCTCAGACTTTCTCATGGAAATCGGTCGTACCGCTCGTGTCTAACGGTCGTACCGTTTTGCGGTCGTTCCGATTTTTATGAGGCGGTTCAATAAAAACAGAACCAGTGTAAAATCTGCTCAGAAACTTATCTGGAATTCGGACGTTCCGTTTTTGGGAACGGTCGTACCGGCCTGCGGTCATTCCGATTTTTATATGGCGGTACAGAAATTCCAGAACCATTGCAAATCCTCAGGAAATCACGAAACCCTACAAACGGTCGTACCGCTCAAGAAAGCGATGCGGCCGGAAAATCGGACGTCTGCGCGCGTTTGACTGCGGTCGTTCCGACTAGGAGTTCAACGGTTAGTTTTTCTTTATATTGTAACTGTTCTAGCCGTTGGTATGCTTTCGATCGAGAGTGCGATCGTCTGAGCCTTTTACTGCGGTCATTCGATTTAAATCGACTTCTCGGTTTCGTTTCCAACGGTCATAATTGTTTGTGGGGCTTTAAATACCTCCCCTACTGGCTCAAGGCGAGTGTTGGGGTATTCATTTGATATCAATAGAGCCTTGAGAGCCTTTGCATCTACTCAACACTCAAAATACTCTTGTGCATTCATTGTGAGGTTGTTGAGATACATTCAAGTGCATTCATACTCTTAGTTGATCCATTTGCACTTGAAGTGTGATCAGCGAAGACATTGGTCTATTACTCTTGGAGTGTTGCCGCACTCCTAGGCGGTTAGTGGTGAAGTGCGGTGATCTCTTCAAAGGAGATTGTGAAGAGGCCGGTGCAAGCTTGTGAGTGGTTCGGTGTTCACCATCTCCGGGCGGAGAAAGAACAACCATAGTGATTTGAGGAAGGCTTAATTCGTGGAGGCGGCTTGAGGCGTCAAGTTTCCTCAACGTGGACTAGTGAAGACCGGCAAGTCTTGATACCACGGAAAAAACATCGTCGTGTCCTTGTGGTTATTTCTTGTCTTTACTTTCCGCATTTATATTTCTAGCATATTATTGTGATTGTCTTGTTTAGCTAGAGGTATAACTTGTTTAGACTAAGTAATTAATTGGATAAATTGTTAATTTGTTAAAAAGTTTAAAAACCTCCTATTCACCCCCCTCTAGTCGGTTATCCTTGATGCTACACATGGTTCACACGACCCCTTCCAAATGATTGAGAGGTTCTAACTTGAGAAGGTCCTGTGGCTTGTTGGGAGGTCCTAGCAGGGGAGGTCCTAAAGAGGAGGTCCCAGCGGCTGCTTGAGTCCTTTGTGGGCATTGGCTGGTATAATGTCCCACTTGATGGCACTTGAAACAAGTGATCCCTGCTGCTGGAGAGGACTTTGGGAGCTGATTGCTACTGTTAGTGTTGTGTCGTTGCCCTGGAACAGCTGAACGGGAGGTCTTGGCAGAGGTCCTAGGAGGTCCAGGAGGTCCTTGGCGCCTAGGTTGGTGCTGCACAAAAGTCCTGGCACACTGAGGGGGTCTTTGTTGAGTATTGGAGGGTGACAACTTTCTCTTATAAGCCTCAGAAAGCTCCCTGCGAGATTCTTCAATGAGCATAGCTTTATTTACCATGTGCTGAAAATCAGGATAGTCGTTACCAACGACTTGAACTTTCAGGCTAGGGTGGAGACCTCGCTTAAAACGCTTCTGGTGTGCCTCATCAGTGGCAACATCTTCACGGGCATAACGTGACAACTAAGTGAATTTGGTAAGATACTCACTTACAGTCATGTTGCCCTGTTTAAGGTCCCGAAACTCATTTTTCTTCATCTCAACCTTCCCATCAGGGACATGGGAATGGCGAAAAGCTACTGCAAATTCAGCCCAAGTGATCATCTACGGGTCAACATGAGAGGCACAAAAGGTATCCCACCATTCAGCAGCAGGACCCTCCAATTGGTGTGATGCAAACAAGACCTTTTCTCTGTCTTCACAGTGGGCAATATCCAGCTTTTTCTCAGTTGATCTCAGCCAATCGTCTGCATCCAAAAGCTCCGGGGAGCTTGAGAAGGTGGTTGGATGAGTCTTCATAAACTCTGACAACTTTGACTGGGGATGAACCGAGAGGGGAGGTGGCGGCACAACTGCTGCTTGGCTGTTCTAGCTCATCATGGCAAGCAAGGCAGTGGTGGTCTGGCTTTGCTGGGCTATCATTTGGTTCATGTTTTACATCATAGAACTCATCATTTGAGCTTGTCTTTGCCATGAAGCGCCCAAAACCTAGGTCCGCCTTGCGACTTTGGAGGAGGTGGTGGTGGAAACAAGCTGATACGACGGCTCATTCTGACTTGTTGATTGCCGAGTTTGAACCATCTGCACCAAAACCTCTCTGGTTTAATAGATAAGAAAGAAAGCATAATAGATAAGAGGGAATAACACAAAGATAAGTTAGAGCATGGGGGAGATGGATTATTCTATTAGGGGTGACTTGGCTAGACTCAAAAACAAAGGCCCAAAAAGGCTTAAAAAGAAACAATAAAACTACAAACAGAGGTCCTAATGACCAAGCTAAGTGTAACTAAGATTAAAAAGGGATCACTACCAGCCTAGCCTTACCAAGTCAGCCCTATGGAGGTTACAGAGGCAAGGAGATCAAATTAAAATTTGAAAACGTGGTTCCAGAGGAGGTAAGATAACAGGACCAAAGAAAAAGATAAGAATGAAGTAGAATAAGACAGGAAGAGCTTGAGCAGTTGTTATAGAAACCATTTTGAACAGGGGGTTTAAACTAGCCACAAAAGATCTAAAGCCATCATACTCCACTAAAGAAAAGGGCAGCTCATGGAGGACAACAATTCGCACAATTTCTCTCCGCGAGACATCGGGATCAAATTTCCAATCTTTCAAGACAACTCCTTCAGGTGAAGTTGCTGAAGAATGCATTTTATCTACCATATTATGCATTTTAATTCTCATTTCACACACTTTCAAATGTCTACCAATTTGGCTAGTTCCCGAGTCCTGAGATGCTGGAAAGGTTTGGTGGCAATGTGTGCAACTTCCTTCTACAAGTTTCCCATCATGATATATTTGCTCGGCCTCCTTCCATATAATAGATGTCAACTTGTGTGGTTTACATTTAGAGCCTATATCATGAAAAAAATACTACTTTCAACTTGATATAGACAAATCAATGCAGCATCATTATTTGAAGTGAAATCACTATTTCATCATTCTAACAACATTAGAATAACTACAGATTTATGTTACAACATTAGAAATTACTGCAGTAAAAAGAACATGGAAGTAAATATCACCAGATGAAGTCCTCGCCAGAGACGGAGACCTCGTCAGTGATGGAAAATGTACAATACAACATGGTGTCGATGGGGATGGAGACCTCATCCCTTGTTTCAATGCTACCGCTCTCACCAATGCCCCAAGCGGAGACATCAACAAGTTCATCCCTAGCGACCTCACCAATGCCATAACTGGAGACTGAATTTGTAAACTCCGTAGAGTAGCCGCCGGTGAACACCCTCTCTAGGAAACAAAGAGAACAAGCGAATTAAAATATTGCATGCCTAGATCCGTTACACATGGATAATATCAAGTAGATAGCCATTAAGCAGAACCAGTAAAACTAAACTAAACATTAACAACAAGAGCAAAATAATAGCCTAGTGACAATCTAGTCTTCAGAATATAAGCAGTGGTGATGGTGTAACTCTGACGGCGGACAGTGCATTTGAGTCTTCAGAATATTAGTCTTTAGAATATAAGCAGTGATGACAACAGAATAATAGCTTAGAGCTCTGGTTTCAGTCAGTGAAATACTATTAAACCGGTGAAGGGTTTGCAGTGAATTCTGGACGAGAATTTGAGCTGCTTAGTCCAACTTATGAAACCTGGTACATGCTGATTGTATCTAGTAAGTTCATGACAATTTTCAAATTATGAAACCTGGCACATTCTAAGCTGCTCAGCCTAACTTATGAAAATTTGCAAATTGACAGTATCCACTTTAAGTTCACAACAATTTTCTTGAAGTTCAATTAGATGCATCCAGGTTTACAAATTTTCTTTTACATGTGAAAATCAATAAGACAAAGCTGTCAGGTTAACACAATCTTCCAGCTATTCTACTATGAAGTAAAACAAATCTGGGAGGAGGGGGTCCTAACAATTAAGCAAATCTAGAACCCCAAGAAACTAGGAAATCGACAATGGCACACTCACCTTGTTCGTCTTCACTGTCTCCCTGGGTCGGCTATCCTCCTCCACCCTCTTCCTCTTCTCCAGCTTCTTTCTCTTTTGCTATTTTCTAGATTTGCAGCGAGCAAGCACACGCAACAAATCAGAAAAGGGGAGGATGAATCAAGAGCTGCAAGAGGGAAGGGGAGGATACAAACTTCTTGGATAGTAGTGGCTCCTCGCGGTCGCAAACCTTGCCATCACACGGATGACGTTGCTCATCGCCACCAATCGCCAGCTGTGACTCTTCCCCACCGCCTGCACTAGATGTTGAGCGCTCGCCGTCCGCCATACCATCGGCACCAGTAGCCCCGCTGGATCCGTCTCCCTGTGCGCCTTGCCGTGGCGCCCCTCCGGATCTGCCGCCCCGTGTGCCCTACCACGACTCCCCTCCGGATCTGCCGCCCTGTGCGCCCTCACCGCGGCAGATCTGACACGAGGGGCACCGAGGCGGCCGCAAGGCGTGCTACGCCGCGGACCACACGAAATCGTGAATACGCGATGCTAGGTGGGTACATGGACACTCACTGGCGTCGACCAGGTGACCACTTAATTTTTCACGTTTGCCCGCGAGTGTTCGCTTATCATTTTTCGCAGGATGGGTTAAGTGGGTTTGCGTGTAGCCCGTGCCCACTTGCACCCTTATGCATGTCTCTCTGTTTTTTCCCCTTTGCCTACTTATGAGATCAACAACCTGATGAAAGTCATGAAAAGTTTGTACGTAACCAACCCAGTCGGAGTTCTCTGTAAGTCAAAGTTAATTGCATTCAGATACAGACTCCATTACAGGACCCATTATGCTCTGCTCCCAAGCCCTACAAGGCTACAGCAAGGACCCTTGGATCTTCCATTGGTGGGATTCTGGCCGTTGGATGCAAACATTCCAGTGGCCAGGTATTCTAAGGCCGGCCAAGTACAGTGGCCACGCGCACACAAAACAAACAAGGAGACCGTGCACTCGCGCGTACAGTTACTTCCATAGTTCCGCTCATCGAATGCATGCGTTCACAGTTTCACATCACCGGATCGAGTCAGACGTACAAAAATTTAGCGACAGTTACTTTAGCAACATATGGAGAACCAAAGTTACGCACGCCAATCAACAAAAGGCTACCACTTTGTTTAAACGATTGCAATCAGACGAAATTTGACAGGGAATAAATCAGTGCGAGAGATTTATTGTTAGGAAATATAGCACTTTTGTGATTATTTTAATTCCTAAAACAATAATAGTAGGAAAGCAGCATATATACTAGACATATTTGCAGTTAAAAATAATGACATGATCATCAACTCAAATACACATATCTCATATATGAATAATTTCTAAGAAACCTAGAACAAAAATACTACTAGCAAAAGTAGAAATCATCCTTATTACATGACTAATTTCTAAGAAGCAAGGACTAGCCATGCCAAGAGATGTCACCGTGACTTAGAATAGCTCCGACGAAGGTCACAGTAGAGTCAGATGCGAAGAAGACGACACACAGCAGATGACGAAGGAAGTCGTGAGCAGTCGTGCGAACGCTTCTAAAAAAACCTAATTCGCCTCAATCTTGCAGGATCGTGAGGGACGCTGACTTCGGAGACACTGCTCTTCCTGCAATGATGCATGCCGGTATAGGGATGGAGTAGCTCATGTAGCGCAGCACAGAGGAATTCAAGGCAAAAGTACAGAGGTTGATCTCTCCGTTCAGTATGAATGAAGGCATATCTCCCTCATATAGAATCCAGCGGCACGGAAGGAAACTGCCACAATCACTCTGCTCGTTCGGTTCCCTATTCGCATACGCGTAGATGCCAAGTCAGCATGCATGATTTTGATGTGCAAAAAGAAGTAACAGTCCCACACCCAATCGAACACGAAATCGTTGGGCCATTCACACGGATAGGCGATGGCGCATACGTGTGTTCTTCTTTTGCTTGTTTCAATTAGGTAAGATCAATTCCACCTTATAAGTTGATCTCCTCTCACCTAAACTAACAATATGGTATTAAATTTCCCACCTCTCACCTAGACTAACAATAGTGAACTTTTACGATTTTCCTATAATCTATGAAGAGTATTATTTGGACCAAGCCCGTAGACTCAACATTTATCACATTGTTCGTTATTCTAGTGAATTACATAATGAAATATCGCAACGTACCGACCTAAAGCACTCGTCCATGATCTACATTCCTGTGCGTATTTGGTGTCTGCCACTTTGGGACGTGGTGGGCATGGTTTGTTTGAGCTATATCAAGGATGTCAGAGTCGAGATCCTAAGTTGGATCGATTTGCCTTCGGTAGGATCGAAATCGTAGTATTGAATCGTAGAATCGGCCATTCTACGGAATTGTAAAAATACACATATTTAACATCTATACTATAAGTTTGTATGATTCTTACATGGTTTACCACTTGCATGTTCCTTAAAAGTAGCTAGACATACTCCAGGAATAAAAATAGCTTATCATTATTAAGCTCAAGATTGTTCATGCCATAATATAGATATTTGTATTAGCATTACCACACTGATACAATATTTTGCATGCTCCTTGTTTATTTATAGTTTCATTCTCATAAATTAATATCAACAAATTTTGCTCTAAAACAAAATATCAGCAAAGCCTGGCCTCTAAAAAAAATTGTCCTAAGTCTCTACAAGTAGGATCGATAGTGCGATTTGGATCGACAGGCTGTCGTGGGTTCATAGAACCGTAAGACTCTAAGAGTAAGATCGCGATTCTAACTACCTTAAGTAGGATCGGATCGACAGTGCGATTTGGATCGACAGGCCGTCGTGGGTTCGTAGAATCGTAAGACTTTAAGAGTAGGATCGCGATCCTAACTACCTTGAGCTATATAGGTCCCGCACGAGGCCTCAGCTTGCAGTCGCTACAGATATAGGCGTCAAAGAAACTAGGATGGTCACCGGAGGTGGTCTCGCCGGCCCCATTGTCGCCTCCCAGCTGCCGCGCCGAACCTGACACGGCCAACAGCATAAGCACTGCCATCGTCAGTGGCAAAACAAACTTCGTCATCTTAGACATATGTGCAGGGACGGAGCATGGGCTCTGTCAACCTGGGTTGTGGCTCTCTAGCATTTCAGAAGAAAAAAAATAACAACATATATGTAATCCACAGTCGGCCCAATTTGGTTAGATCAGGTCCATCTAGAAGGCTCGTTGTTACTACCGGCTACTAGTTACGATACTATTCAGCGAGACAACGACTTCAATCTTGCGGCAGCGAAGCACAGAAGCAGCAGACGAGGCGTTGGCCGTTGGTGCGTTGTAGGCCGATAGATGCGCAACCGACGACTGGAGAGCCAAGTCTGTGCGCCACGTAGGACATGCAGCCAGTAGTGAGCAATGTGCTTCTAAATTTGATTTGATCTTTAGTCCCTCTTGAGATTTTGCTCAAGCTCCGTCACTGCATATGTGTACATACGTATATGATTGAGCTGCTGATCTGCAATAAGCTAATATAACCTGCTGTTAGCTAGCTACTATCTACAACCTTTCTTTTTGCACAACAAAATACTGAGGGATCTGCAGGACTATATATTTAGAGAAATTTTACGGTACATTCTACCAGTAGTATATAGCAATAGTATAAATTAAATCTGATCATCGATTTGTTAAGGACATAGTAGACTTATCTTTGTATTTATAAATTTTTTTGTGATGATATTATGAACTTTTTCAACTATGGTTCAAAATATTAATATTGTGTCATATGATCTTCACATGGACAATTACAATACCACTCATGTTAGAATTTTACCGCTCATACTATCGGATGTAGTATAACTAAATCATAACTAATCTGAACTATTTGATAAAAAAATGGACGGCCCATATACCTATATTTATATAGGAAGCTTATATATTTGCGAAATTCCTTTGATGCTTATCGCGTAGCGTGCGTGACTCCGCAGTGTTCATGGTACAGTCAGAGACATGCTTTCTCCTTTCTTTCTTTTTGAAGTAATGGCACAGACATGTTTGGCACAAAGGTCACAGAATGCCTTGTTGGTCGGAAACTTTCCGACACGTACTTCTGCGGCACGAGCAGAGCAACGTTGAACACGTGCAGGTCCACGACGCATTATATGTGTCAGTTCAGAACTTCAGATGGCCGGCCAAAAGCGAAACAAAGGGTTGAAGTTGTTCGGTCCAAATTAGCTGCTGATTGGATCCTTTCGATTCTCCGTACGTACCGCAGCCTAACATCCAAGAAAATGGTGCACGTTTGATTAATCAAGAAATTTAACGGCAATCAACAAAAAAACATGCGCGGCCAACATGTCGGTCGACTAAAAATCTCGGCTAGCTGTTTACAAAAATTTTACGATACATTCCACTAGTAGTGTTCAAATGTAAAATATCTTTTTATCTATTAGTGTTGACACGTGGTATACGTGATGAGTTGTTGAGCCGGCTTTGTTGATACATGTAGCAATATGGATCGCACACTCAATTAGCTGACATAGATTCGTGTTTCACTGTGTAATCTGGAGTTCTGAACTCAACTCTGAAAAGAACCTCGTTATGGTAATATAATGCACGGGGATTTATACAGGAACTAACAACAATAACATTCAACGAGCTCTTATAGTACACTCAAATCAACATGGGTCGTCCATTCTTTTTATCTAATGATTTAGATTAGTTAGTATTTAGTTATACTACATCTAACAATATGAGTAGTAGAATTCCGATGAAGTAGAATTATAATTATGGTACAAGAGTAATATTTTCAACTCTAGTTGAAAAAGTCTATAATATCATTAAAAAAAATAAATACAAAGAATCTATTATGCCCTTAACAAATAAATAGTCAGATCTGATTTATAACACTACTAATAGGATGTACCGTAAAATTTCTCAGGTTTAAACTGATGACACTTAAATTGATACAGATTATGGGTTGGTTTAGCTATAGTAGTATTTTTTTTGTGGTCAATGACGTGTGTTTGCCTGTCTAAAAACAAACCGTTTTGTCTAGGTTGGAGTTGGATAAGTAAAGTCCATTAATATTTAGTGGAGATTTATCTCAACAGTCCTAATTTCACGAGACGGTGTGAGAAGGGAGCAAGCAATACCTCACCCCCTCATGATCTCAAAATGTATGTTTCTAGTAGGGAAGGAAACATTCGCTCTCACATTCGCTCTCACAGTTTCATTGGATGTAGTGTTTTCTACTAAATTCCTGTGAAAATTTGTGTTTCAAACAGACCAAGTTCTGTGAGAGCTATTGTGCGTATATATGCGACTAATGAACTTTCAAAGCCCAATCAGCTCGGACCAAGCAGTGGCAGATGTAGGATTTGATCGATAGGGCGTGAACTTGAAATGTAACACGACAAGACAATTTAGAAGTTCAAGAAAATTTCCTTTGTTACTTGATTCTTCACTTTCATCGTGTCTACGACAAATCAACCCTTAACGCAAAAGAAACCTAAAGCACTTAAATGAATAGGTCAACTAAGAATTATACACAATCTTCTTTTCACTACTTATCTTTACAATAGACTCTCTAACTGATGTTTTGGGTTTGTGTAACATCCCAAATCTGGGTGTGTATTTCAAATGTAAGAAAATGAGAAGAAATTAAAATTTTTCTTGCAAATTGTTGTTTTTGAACTTTTCTATAATTTTGGTAAAGGAATTGTGGAATTCAAAAACTCAAATCTCCAATTGGCTAAAGTCATGAACCCTTTTTCAACTTTGTTGAGAATCTTGTGATCAACCTCTGGAAATATTTTTCCTTAGTTCTAGGGCTGCTGTGTGACACCTCTGAAAAATTTCATAATTTTTAGGAATTATTTGATAATTTTTAAGAGGCAGTGAAATCAGTTTGACTCTTGGTCAAACCCTAGAACAAACCTTGAGAAATTTCTGGAGAAAAATACTATGCATAAAAACCTCTGAAAAATTTATGCAAGGTTGATCATGGAGTTAGAAATCTCCAGTCAAAATTTTAGAATTTTTGGAGTTAGTTTGCTACCTCTAAAAATTCCTCAAAGTTTCAGCTTTAAATTCTAACCCTAGGTCAGTTACTGCTGGGCTCGGGTCAGGCTCGAGCCATTTGACTCGACCCAATCAACTAACTGCACTCGGGCTCGGTCGTTTTGGCACGTGCGTTTTGGACCGTTTGATTGCAATCGGACCGTCCACGTTTGGAGGAACGTTCGGACCGTCTGAGATCAAATTCAATCTGAGCCGTCCATTTCAAATCAAGCGGTCAAAAAGTTTTGACTCGGGTCATTTGTTTTGACTCAACCCGTTCACAGTTAGGCTCAAGCCACTTTGGCTCTCTTTCACTGACTGTGGGCCCTCGCCAATCCTGGTCATCATCTTCTTCGCCGCGCACGTGCATGTGTGCCAGAGTGCATGGCGTGGGCGATGTAGCGCCTGGTCTTCAACGGCTCTTTGCCTCTGCGCATTTAATGCTCGTGAGTGGCCGCCCCCAAAGTCGTGTTCTTTACCTGCTCACGTCGCTCAGCTTGCCCATGGCAGAGCCGTGGACCAAGCTCATCCTTGAGCTTTGCCCTAGCTCAAACCCTTGCTCCCCGGCTATAAAAAGCCCTTGAGCCCCTCTGTGGATCCTTTTCCAGTTAACCCTAGCTTCCTCTCTGTTGGTTTGTGCTTAAACCACAGAAAACCCAAAACCGCCATTGTCGGCCGTGGAGCTTCTTCTTCGCCGCCAGTGCTCCAGTGGTTCTTTTGCAAATTCTTTCACGTCACTTCGTGCCTCTCTGCACCTTAAATTATTCCCCTAAATTTTGTTTGGCATTCACAGAGATTGTCAAATTTGGGACTTGTTCTTTTTCGGCCGAGGATCATCCCCTTTCTTTCTCAACTCCGGTAAGGGCTTCATTTCTCAATTATTTGCTCATGAACCATCTCTGAGCTATTATGAAGCTAACCCTACCACATGGTTCTGTTATTTTTGCTCAGGCCATCTTCTCCACTTCATCTTCCTCAGCGCCGGTGCTGTGCTTCATCACCGGAGCAACTCCGGCCATCTCCTAGCCTCTACAGTGTTAAGGTAGTTTCCTTGTAGTCCTTAGAAGCTTGGGCACTCGCTTTCTTGGACTGCTGCGGAGCTATTTGCTGTTTTCACTTTTGGTCGTGCTTGTCGCCGTCGTTCTTCTCCGGCTCGCTGCCGTTCTTGGCCGCCGCCGCCATCGAGAGTACCTCCGTTGGGTGCGCAAGGCTATTGCGACCCATTCATGTCTTTAGCTCACGCCGCTGTGACCGGAGTCGCCGGCGGCAAGCCACCCTTTGCCCTCGGGTTTTTGTCGGACGAGAACAGCACTGTGCGTTGTCGATTAGGACAAAGATACGCTCATTAATTGCTAATCATTGTTAATCATTATTAATCATGGTTTAGTAATTAATGGCGGTTCTAAATTGACATTAACTGTCGCTGACACGTGGGCCCCACGCTTTTAAAACCCCGCGGGCGCGTGCGCTGCACTTCGAGAACCGTGGACCATTTGATTTGAAATTAACGGTCCTGATCAGGGGAGACGTTCGGACCGTCCAACGTCCCAAATCATTGTGGACCGTCTGTTTCTTGATCAACGGCTCTAATCGCGTGAACGTTCGGACCGTCCGAACGCTACTTCGCTTTGAGCCACCCATCTTTAGATCAACGGCCCAGATTCGCGTGAACATTCGAACCTCCGAACGTCCCCGTTCATTTTGGACCGTCGATTTAATCCGACCACTGAGATTCGTTGGGCCTCAGCACATCCGATCGTCCCTCGCGCTTGGGCCGTTGGATTCAATCTTAACAGCCCAAGTTTTTCCGGTTTGAGTTAGTGTAAAGAAAACCCGAAAACCTTTTATTTGTGAACTGTTAATTGTGTTAAACTTCAAAATTGCATAACTAATTCATTTTAACTCCTTTTCGGTTGATTCAAATTTTGTTAGTTCTGGTTTTAACTAAGCTTTAATCTAAAAAATGGTTGGAAGCTTGGTTCTATTCCAGACAAAGTGTTAGTGGATTTATTTTAGGTTTAGGCTTTATTTGTACTCTAAAAATTCTTTTAACTTGAAAAATGCATAAGCATTTCTCTATAGCTCCTTTCTGAGTGAAACCAAGTTTGTTGGTTTCCTCTGTTAATGTGCTTAATGGTTGAATAGGTTTTGAGCATTTTGTTATCACTAAAGTTTCTGTGGTTGCATTTGTATTATGCACTTTTTTATGTCTTTGAAAAATCATAGAAAATGCATCCTAGCTCCAAATGAGGTGAATCAAATTGTGTTGTTCATCTCATGTGGTGCTCTGTTTACCATAAAAATTTTAGGTGCACCACCTCTCTGGAAATTTATGCCAAAAAATTAATTTCGGATGAACAGTACCCGAGGTGAATTTTTCAGCATTTTTCCAACCGGCTGAAATTGTTTTGGCCATAACTTTGGCATTGAGCACCCAAATCAATTGGTTCTTGTTGCTAAATTCGTTAAAAAATCTTGCTATTCCTGCTGTGTAAATTTCATGGCTTTTGGTTGACTTTGGTTTTTGAGTCTTTTCGGTGTTCTTCGTTCTTATCGGTTCTTTTCGTTTCTTTCGCTAGGTGCCGACGAGTTCGTTGAGTATGCGAGTGATCCTCTGCAGCACATTGAGTATCTCGAGCAAGGCAAGCAGTTGTTTTCCATTTGATCATATTGCTTCCATTAGTTTCAGAGTCTAATATCTTGTTTACAAATTGTATGTATGCATGCTTTTTGTGTCAAAGTTAATTTTGCCGGTTAGAGGTAGCTAATCCTAATGCATGGTTTCCTTAAATTGTTCATCCCCTACCACTAGCCTTAAGTTATTAATCTCACCAGTGAATTAGAGCCCGGTGGTTGAATTATGCTCTTTTATTGTCTTTACGGTGTCATGCTTAGAAATGCTTAGCTACCGGTATAATTGGGCGGTTATCGACTTAGTCGATGACCTTGATCACACAAATCTTATTATTACATTATGTCCAGCACTTTGTGCTTTGCTAATTTGTAAAGTCAAAACTGAAAACAAAATGTTATCGACTTGGGCACAATGGATGATGGTGTGATTGGAATGGTGCTTAAGTCAACAAGGACCGAGTTACTTGTGTCACTGATCCAAGCGATTATTGCGTGCTAACCACACGAGGGGGATATGGGACCTCTCTTGACTAAGTACTTTGGGAGGTGTTAATTAATGAGTCACTGGTGGTAGTTGTAGAGAAAAATGTTCGTTGTTGGGATGAGAGGGATGGGTTCCTTTCTAGGTTCTCCATACCCAGGAGCACCCGCAGTTGCTTTGGCTGGGCCGGTGTGTCCGACTCAACGTGTGGGTCCTTAGTGGGAGCCCGTAACGGCGGTTCACTAAGGGTTAACGCCCATACGTGCGACTCTTAATTAGCACAATCCAATGGAAAGCGTCTTGTAGGACTTAGCCGTACCGTCATACCAAAGAAAGTGTGCTAAATAGCTTGGCAAAAAGGCGGTCTGACGTGTGGGTACTTTGGTACACCCCTTCAGGGTTTCAAACTATTCGAATAGCCTCATCCTAGGTTATGGACATGCTTGGTAAGGTCGTGCAAGAACTAGACTATAACCTTTAATTAGAACTTGATGTGGGTGGTATGAATGGGGAATTCATACTATTGTTGTGGTGGCTATTGGGTTAGTCACTTCCAGGATGTCTTTATATTGTTATTACTTGTTATCTCACTGTTTTTGTCAAATAAAAACAGATTGTTAAAACTGCTTTAAATCTATTCCATTATTGCAAATAAAAACTTGCTTTATGCTGAAAATGAACCATAGCCTTCTCCTTTGATTAAGCTTGCATGTAGATATGTATAGTCTTGTTACCCGTAAGTCTTGCGAGTACATTTTTGTACTCATTTGCATTGCTTAATTGTTGCAGAGGAGGTTGATCCCCAAGGGATTGACTTTTGTGAGACGGACTTCGCTTTGGACGACTAGGTTGGCAGCCCGGTTAGTTGCCTTGTGGGTTAAAGGCACACTAATTGGCTCTTGTTTATCGTCATCTTATGGCTTTTGCTTCCGCTGTTTATTTAGTTATTTATATGTCATTTGGCCGGCCGGCCTTTGTGTAATAACTCTATTATGTATGTCTTTTGATTTGTAAAGCTTTCGCTTCGGTTCTGTGTGTTGAATGGAATTGATGCATAATTTTGTAAAGGGGTATGTGTACTGCAAATTCTGGGAAGTACATGTATCTCGAGGTTCCGATTATTTGATTTGTAATGCTAGGACCAAGTGGATGGTTAAGCATTACAAGCCAAACGATCCGGGTTCTCACAGTTTGATAAAAAAAATATCATATTTCTCTTGAGCTTGATTATGAGTGCTATTAGTAGTACCTCCAACATGTTTACCAAACCTAGAAGTTTTGGGCCAATTCCTAAATCCTCCGGTCACAAAACAATCTACTTGATTCCCTTTGCCTATTGATTATGTTGTACAATATTTTAGTTTTTGTCTTTCTGTGCATAAACCTTTGCTTTTCCCTTCACACACACACACACACACACACACACACACACACACACACACAGTAGGGGCCTCCCCTACTATCGACGATCAAGTTGCCGATCTTATGAAATAAAAAGAGGAAAATGGCAAAGAGTTCTTGGAAGAGAATGAGACTACTCTTTATTGCTATGAACTAGCTATTATAGGGGGTGCCTTCGATAAGGCAGAGGACTAATCCTAATTTACACTGACCATAATGTTTTCTATGCTATTGAAATCCAATCGTCTGTTGATCTTCAGAATTAGATTCCCACTCATTGCCTTCTGCCGCTTATGTTCTTCTTTAAGTTGTGTGTCTCACAGGTGCACAACCGCTGAACGGTTGATACTCTGTCAACCGTTGCTTCCCTTCGACTAGACACGTCACTTCCCAACGGGCGCCTCTTCGAATGTTGAGTATTTAGCACATGCATGTATATATGTACCTAATATGTGGAATATGTGGCTACCCAGGGGTAGCTACCTATTTGGATTTTAAAGTTGAAATTCAACATTTTTCCGATGGAATTTGAATTTTTTTAGGTGAAAGTGAGAAATTTTGAGTTGAAAATCTTCAATGTTTTTAGTTAAAAGACTTCAAAGTTGATAGGAAAAGAAAGAACATGTATCTTGATAGAAAATCGAACGGTGGATGACAAGTGGGTAGCTACCCATAGGCAGAAAATCATGTCTCTACCTAATATACC
This sequence comes from Phyllostachys edulis, assembly GCA_036346405.1. Lineage (NCBI taxonomy): Eukaryota > Viridiplantae > Streptophyta > Magnoliopsida > Poales > Poaceae > Phyllostachys > Phyllostachys edulis. The sequence continues at coordinate 30,922,915 of CM070557.1, forward strand.
TATCATATGTTAGAATTGAGCCCTTATTTGTAAATGCCCATTCATTCCTAAAATTTCAAAGCATGCATGGTTTAGGCCCATACTGCCTGGCCAAGTGGTGGGAGAGCAATTTTAAAGTAGAGTCCTTACCACCCCTTGATACATATGATACATGTCATGGGGTGATATGAGGAGGACTATAGCTAAAGTCACACACACGCACGTACGCACGCGCGCGCATTTATTCGCGTGGCAATCGCGTGACTTGTGACTTGCGACACACGACTGTGAACGTGTCCTGAACCAAGTCCACCTTTCTTTTTGCTAACCGTGCATTTCTCTCTCTGGTCGTAATTCACTGGTCGAAGGCATAGACTAGTATGATGCCATATGATCAGTGAGAGCTATTCCTTAGACCACTCTTGAACCTCTTAGGGAGATCCTCTTGGACCTCCCTTGGAGATTGCTTCGGATCACTCCAAGAGAATGTGGAGATCCTCTTGGACCTCCCTTGGAGATTGCTTCGGATCACGCCAAGAGAGTGTGGCCTTCGGGAGATCCTCTTGGACCTCCCTTGGAGAGTTCCTCGGATCACTCCAAGATCTCAAAGCTACAGATCAGTGTGGTCGGAACACTGTGGTCCCATTGGACCTCTTTGGGAGATCCTCTTCGACCTCCCTTGGAGATTTCTCTTGGACCTCTTCGGGAGATCCTCTTGGATATTTCTTTGGATCACTCCAAGAGAGTGTGGTCGGAACACTGTGGTCAAAATAAAGTGGTCAAACCAAAGTGATTCAAATAACGTGGTCAAAGCTGTGGACCAACGTATAATCAGGATATGATAAATACTGATTAATTACCATTAATTAGTTTTGAATTAGCAGTTACCAGTGTTCTAATGAGTGCTTTATTGAGCAGTTACTAGAGAGTAATTGACTCGACCCTTAAAATGATCCAGAGACATCCAGACCAAAAAGGATCTTTCTCCATTCCAATTATTCTTCTTCTTCCTCTTTGTTCTTTTGTGCTGGAGGGTTGTGCTATTTGAACCAAGCCGTCCCTTCTCCTTAGCGTGCACCGGGAAAGAGCAAGCGACAAATGGTTGAGAAAACCTTTGGTGAAGACTTTATTGTATATCTCATGGATGATGTGCCAAACACTCTTTCAGAGGCTTATGCATTACCTGATGCTGAGTATTGGAAAGAGGCGGTCCATAGCGAGATGAATTCCATCATGGCTAACGGGACTTAAAAGATCACTAAACGTCCTATCAGGTGTAAACCTGTTGGATGCAAATGGATCTTTAAAATGAAAATAAGGCCTGACGATACTATTGATAAGTACAAGGCAAGACTTGTGGCCAAGGGTTATACCCAGAAAGAAGGTGAGTTTTATTTTGATACTTACTCTCCTGTTGTCAGATTGACCACAATTCAAGTGCTCATTGCATTAGCTTCTTCCCATAGTCTACATATTCATCAAATGGATGTGAAGGCAGCTTTCCTTAATAGAAGTTAGACGAAGAAATCTATATGAAGCAACCGGATGGTTTTCTGATTTCTGGAAAGGAAAGTAAGGTATGCAAATTAATCAAATCATTGTATAGTCTAAAGCAAGCACCTAAACAATGGCACGAGAAATTTGATAAATCTTTAACATCTGCTGGTTTTTCTGTAAATGAGGAAGATAAATGTGTGTATTATCGTTATGGTGGGAGTCAAGGAGTGATTTTGTGTCTGTATGTTGATGACATACTTATATTTGGGACAAACACTACTGTTATTGACTAGGTCAAATCTTTCTTATCTAGATGCTTTGATATGAAAGACCTAGGAGAAGCAGATGTTATTCTGAATATTAAATTGATAAAAAATGAGGATGGGATCACTTTGAACCAATCCCATTATGTTGAGAAAATCTTGAACCGGTTCGGTTTTGAGAACTGTAAGATTTCCCCAACTCTTTATGATGCTAGTGTATGTTAAGCTTCAAAAGAATAAGGGATTAGGCAAAGATCAATTGAGATATTCACAAATTATTGGGTCCCTTATGTATCTATCTAGTGCCACAAGACCTGACATATCATTTGCTGTGAGCAAATTAAGTCGGTTTACTTCTAACCCAAGAGATGATCACTGGGAGGCACTTGAGAGAGTGTTGCGCTACTTGAGAGACACAACATCATATGGAATTTACTATACTAGGTATCCATCTGTATTAGAAGGATATAGTGATTCAAACTGAATCTCTAATGTAGATGAGATCAAAGCTACAAGTGGGTATGTGTTTACCCTTGCAGGTGTTGTAGTTTCATGGAGGTCGTGTAAACAGACCATATTGACGAGGTCAACTATGGAAGTAGAACTTGTAGCACTAGATAGAGCTACTGTTGAGGCTGAATGGCTTAGAGAGCTTCTGTTGGACTTACCACTGGTTGAGAAACCAATACCGGCAATCCTAATGTACTGTGATAATCAAAAATTGTTGATTAAGGTTATAAGTGCTAAGGATAACATGAAGTCCTCCAGACATGTAAAGCGTAGGCTTAAATCTGTCAGAAAACTGAGGAACTCCGAAGTGATTATTGTGAATTATATACGAACTAAGAAAAATCTGGCAGACCCTTTCACAAAGGGGCTAGCACGGAAGGCGATTTCCGTTGTGTCTATGGATATGGGAATGAGTCCCATTGGAGTTACAACTCAACAGTAACCAATACCTTTTTGATCGGAGATCTCATGACTTAGGCATTGGGAAAAACAAGTTGATATTTGATCAAGAGAGTACATTTTAATAAAATATGTTCCCATGTCCTGATAGACAAAGTACTCTCAACTGTATGGAAAAGGATAGTTTAAAGCCTTAATGTATTCTAGTGTCCAATGAGGGAAAATGGTATTAGCCTATAGGATACCTAGAATGAAAACACCTAGTTGAGCTTAACTGAGGTCGCGGTTCACGAGAATAGGGGCATTCTCTAGAAAGCTCATGAGCAGATAAGAGAGCATGACCAAATAAAGCTCTAGTTAGGCTTGGTTCCTTGACAGCCTAGTATTAGTTGAGATTTCAAGTGAAATCTAATCACAAAAGACTGTGAATTCAAGGCATAGTCCATTCATCAGTTGTGAGAAGATAAATCTTGTTATTCTAGGTGCAAGTTCAACCCGTACGGGACTTACACTAAAAGACTGATATATTAACAATTCTTCAGCACAGTAGTCTTTATCTTCCTTTTTGCATCTTGCCTTGGAATTGGTGGAGGATTGTTAGAATTGGGCCCTTATTTGTAAAAGCCCATTCATTCCTAAAATTCCAAAGCATGCATGGTTTAGTCTCATACTGCCTGGCCAAGTGGTGGGAGGGCAATTTATAAGGTGGAATCCTTGCCACCCCTTGATACATGTGATACATGTCATGGGGTGACATGAGAAGGACTATAGCTAAAGTCACACACATGCACGTACGTACGCACGCGCGTTTATTCACGTGGCAATCGCGTGGCTTGTGACTTGCGACTGTAAGATCGAGGAGGCCGACTAGAGGGGGGTGAATAGGCGTTTTAAAAACTTCTTTGGCTAAAACCGATTTCTAATGCGGAAGCTAATACAAATACGGTTTTGCACAATTAAAGCCTAAATCAACTAGGTTCACCTAAGTGCACCAACAATACAAGTCTAATGATAAGAGTAACAATTAAGCATATGACTTGTAATCAATTCAATTAGCAATATGAATAGCACAAAGCAAGCAAGCATTCATACACAATAAATAAGCAATTTAATACAAGGAATATAAATTGCAATATGTAAATCACAAGAATGCAAACCACAATTGACACGGCGATGTTTTATTTGTGGTGATCGGAGACTTGCGGTCTCCCTAATCCACGTTGAGGTAAGCCCAAACTAATTGGACCGGCTCCACGAATTAAGCCAAACACCTCGATTCCACTAGTGGTAGCTCTTTCCCGCTCCGGGTAGGTGAGCTCCAACCTTCACAACACGCCGGGCCTTCTCACAAGCTTCTTGAGAAGATCACCGGTCCACGACGCCTCCACGCCGTCTAGGTGTCGGCAAACACCAAGAGTAATAAGCCAAGCCCCTTGCTTGACTCTCACCACGTGCAACGAATGCACAAGCTCAAGTGGATACGAAATCCACCTCTAGATGCAACACATGCAACTAGAGACCTCTCTCCTTGCTCACAAGGTGCACCACATGCACAATGGAGAGGAGAAACTCACACTAGCTCAAGTGAGTGAAATAGGATGCCAAAGGTTGCCCTCCAACCGGCCAAGGTGAGTATTTATAGCCCACACACAAAAACTAGCCGTTGGAGGAGAATCTGCTGAAAATCGGGAAACCGGTCGGGATCATGAGCATAGGGCGGTCAGTCAGGCCCTCTGATTCAACGGCTATAAAATAGCCGTTAGATGCAATTACGGTCAGTCCGCCCTCAGGTCCGGATGACCGACCAGTCAGTCCGGCCTTCCGGCGCAAGAAAACCGAAAAATACGCCCTCTGGAAAATGTTGACCGGCCTTACAAGGCGGTCGGTCCCTGAGCATGTGGGCGGTCATCCCACAGCATGTGGGCGGTCAGTCCGGCCTGGATTTCAGCACAGAGACACTCGGAAAACGGTCATAACTTTTGACTCCGATGTCGGAATTGAGTGATCTTGGACTCTATGGAAAGCTTATTCAAAGGGCTACACAACCCACCTATTTGATTTGATCTCAAACACATTTTATCAAATCAAAAAGCACAACTCCAAAGAGCCACTACCATGGTCTAAGTCCAAAGTATTAGCAACAAGCAATCTTAGACCATGCCAAGGGAAAATACATGAATCCCAACAATTTGCAAAACACATTTGCAAACTTAGATCATGCCACAAAGAGTAGGTACATGGACTTCAACCATTTGTAAAACACATTTGCAAAGTATAGTCACATGCTACAAGGATTAAATGCATGAGCCTCGACTATTTTCAAAACACATTCGCAAATAATAGCATCATGCCACGGAGAGCTAGAGCAAGCAAGATTGAGCAATCAACACATGATGAGACTCAAGCTACTAGACAAGACCCCTCTTAATAGTACAGCAAACCTATACTAGCAATCCGGTCTCCCAACCAAACACCGAGACCGGTAAAAGACTAGGAACACATCCTTAGCCCTAGCTAGTCATACCTTTGCCTTGAGCAACCACTTGAAGCTTGATGACGCATATCTTTGCTTCAAGTCCAGGTCATTGACTTGATATGGATCAACTCATGATGCATCCTTCACTTGACTTTCATCAACACATGATGGGTCTTCTTTTGACTTGATGATCAACTCATGATCATCTCCTCTTCTTGAACTTGATACACATCAACACATGATGCGTCCTTTACTCCAAGCTCTTCAATATCATCAACACATGATGTTTTTCTTCACTTCGGTATTCTGACTTGAACATTATCAACACATAATGATTTCCTTTATCCCGAGTCTTGACTTGATGACAATCAACTCATGATGTCATCTAAAGTCTCCATCCTCATGGAACACAACCTATTCATCCAACTCATGGAAAATGTTAGTTCCATTAACGTGATTGTCATTAATTACCACAACATACCATTAACTCATAATGGTGGGACAAGATAGCACAATCTTTCCTCTTTGGTAATTGATGACAACCACTTCAATTACAAATAATTGAATGTAGATTGGTATGAGTATATATGAACTACACAAGTTGTATATACTCAAAGGATATATGAGCATGTATGAGCTACACAAGTCTCATATATTCATATGAATATATTAACTACACAAGTTATATATACTCAAGGATATGTTTCAAAGTAAAGATCCTTAATATATGTGGAAACGGAATATGGATCAATACTAATGAAACCACAAAGCATAGTGTGAACTCCCTAAAGGTGTGCATACACAAATGTGTAATAAGAACATATGCACATATTCAAGTTAGACTTTTGGTGGAATTCATCCTATATTTTGGATCCGAGGAATGCAACAATATATAGAAATATAATGTAGAATGCATACCTCTTTGATTTTCACCTTTATATCCAATTTGAGACTAAGCAATAGGTATATCAATAAACATGTTAGTCTCACAATTAGATTTATCAAAATGAATGCATACCTGTTTGGATTTTTCCTTTTATATCCAAGCTGAGACTAAACAATAGATATATCAATAAGAGTGTTAGTCTCAAAAATAGATTTGTCATTAATAACCAAAACTCCATTAACACATAATGGCGAGTCTAGATTCTTCAGCGACGCACGACCGTGAACATGTTGAACCAAGTCTACCTTTCTTTTTGCTGACCGTGCATTTCTCTCTCTCTGGTCGAAGGCATAGACCAGCATGACACCATATGATCAGTGAGAGTTATTCCTTAGACCACCCTTGGATCTCTTAGGGAGATCGTCTTGGACCTCCCTTGCAGATTGCTTCGGATCACTCCAAGAGGGTATGGAGATCCTCTTGGACCTCCCTTAGAGATTTTTTCGGATCACTCCAAGAGAGTATGGAGATCCTCTTGGACCTCCCTTGGTGAGTTCTTCGGACCACTCCAAGATCTCAAAGCTATAGACCATTGTGGTCGGAACACCGTGGTCCCATTGGACCTCTTCGGGAGATTCTCTTGGATCTTCCTTGGATATTTCTCTTAGACCTCTTCGGGAGATCCTCTTGGACCTCCCTTGGAGATTTCTTTGGATCAATCCAAGAGAGTGTGGTCGGAACACTGTGGTTAAAATAAAGTGGTCAAACCAAAGTGATCCAAACAACGTGGTCAAAGCTGTAGACCAGTGGTCAAAGCTGTGGACCAACGTGTAATCAGGATATGATAAATACTACTTAATTACCACTAATTGGTTTTGAATTAGCAGTTACTAGTGTTCTAATGAGTGCTTTATTGAGCAGTTACTAGAGAGTAATTGACTCGACCATCAAAATGATCCGGAGACATCCAGACCAAAAATGATCTTTTTCCATTCCAATTATTATTATTCTTCCTCTCTGTTCTCTTGTGCTAGAGGGTTGTGCTGTTTGAACCAAGCCGTCCCTTCTCCTCGGCGTGCACCGGGAAGGAGGGTTAATGGTATCTCCGAACCATTATCGCAGAGTTCACTTGCACAGGGTGACAATAAGGTTTCTGGGCAGCACATCTACGCGACTACTTGCTGCACCACGACGTCTACGATTTGTATTACTTCTTGTTCTTCATCAAGCCCTATAGTGAGTTAGTCGTACGACCAGATTATTCTGTTATAATCATATTTTTTAGTACTATGACCAGATTATTCTGCTATAATCATATTGTTGAGTATTATTAGAAGTGCAATGAGTTGCCTGCTATTAGTATCGTTTTATGCATCTGTGGTTTTAAGTGATCTTTGCTTCATAATAAAATCTGGAATTAAAATATTATCCACTTTTCCAACATCATATATTTGATTTTTGCCAAACAAATTTGGGGGTGCAGCTGCACCCGGTCACCCAACCAAATCCGCCCATGGGGCCAAGACAGAAAAAAAGGGAAAGAAAATGATCCTGAATGGAAGCACTGCCTAGCTTTTGGGTTTTTTTACTTCCAAATCCGTAGAATGACATTTTTTTGTCAGACTTTACGGCATGCATCATACATCTACTTGGATCTTCCGTATATGCATATTCTTTTATTTTTGAGTGAATAGCAAAAGCTCTGCTACTTAATTCTTTAAGTAAGGAGAAACCAAAAAGAGTTTAGGCAATCTTAGAAACAAGAAAAGGGACAAGGAGACAACAATGAAGATAGAAAAACTATACAGTTGCTATGGAGAATTATCTCTTAGACTACCATATTGGAGAAAAAAAAACTCCAATAGAGAAGTTTGTTAACTCGTTGTCGTACGGTTGTCGATCGGAACTAACTCGCCTAACTTGTTTGCACCCGCTGCCACCCGTGCTCGTGCATCATCTTTGACGATGGTCATGATTCTGGTTGGCGTGCAGCGTTGATGTTGGAAGATTATGCGATTTCACACCTTCCAAATTTGCCATAATACAATGATAAGCTTGGAGTTTGCCCCAAGCACATTTCGATGGTGTTCCTCCTCATTTCGCACCATCCACCATTCTAATATGCTCACGCTGGCACCCCAATTTATCGGGTTTAACCAACTCTGGCTCAGCCAGGTTGACGTTAATCGCCATACTTTATGCGCAAATGAGCACTCAACGAACAAATGCACCACTGTTTCTAGTTGGACACTGGCACACTGCACATGGGACATAATTGATCCTTTGGGATTTGTCATGAGGCCAACTTGTCCGCTGTAAGCACTCGATGTTGAACTAACAATCATGCAAAGAACTTGCATTTTTGTCGTGCCCACGGTTGCTAGACGATATCTTTCAAGGGGTTTTCAATAGAACCATGCAGCTGGGCAATGTAAGCGGACTTTGCAGTGTACTCTCCATGCGCAGTCCACTTCCAAGTTATCTTGTCGGGGATCTCATTTTGTAGCTACACCTGCTACACCAATTCAAAGACCATGACACATTGTGGCAAGATGTCCAAGGTTATATGAGTTCTAATATCGGCAATCCATTTATTGTCCTGCATGGCTTCTTTGACCGCTCTCTTCTTTATCACGGAGACCTGGAAGAGCTCTGGAGCTCTCTCCTTCAAAGGGATTTGGTTTAGCCATGCATCGCTAAAAAAAGAGCCTTTTCTCCTTTCCCTAAGTGGATGATCGTGGAAGTGTGGAATAGTTCTGTAGGATCGTTAATGACAATCAAAGGGGGGGTGAATGATTGTGGAAGATTTTTGTCACCCAATTTTGGTTAACACCAACAGCCGCCTTTTAGTTTCGACTACTTACTCTTGATGACACCGACAGCAAACGTGCACGCGAGGCAGCAAGCAGGAAAGCGCCACCTACAGCGCATGTGTGTCCTAGTCGATGATCGCCTGCGACTCTGGATTGAATCTCGCAGCGTGAAAGGACACACAAACACTGCCGCAATCACGCAACGGAGCGTACGGCCAAACACCACGTCCGCACGTCGTAGAATCCCCTGGATGTTGTCGCGCAACACCTTCCTGTGCCGCTGATCCCCTGGAAGCCCGGATGCCTCGGCGATGATGCAGTAGACGAGGTCAATCAACCAGCAGGATCAGCAAGAAATTCTTACGATACAATGCATAATAGCCATCAAACACCACACAGCCTTCCTCTCCATTAACTCAACTCCAAAAGTGGTTTTCTTCTACAGATTTGATGACCATGACAGCCCCATCAATTGCACGTCTCGCACGGCGCAACACCCCCTGTTTTTAGATCGGTTTTTCAAGAGATATATATCCACAGCCGCCAGCCCCTAGTCTAATCTCCCGTGAATAGAACTAGGACTTCAAAACAAACTAGGACTCCAATACGTGTTCGACACGTACTCTTACAGCCTAATAGTCTTAGGGCTCAATATATAGGCTTTTACACCAGATTACTCAACTAATTTTGGATACCCCAAAATTGTCACATGTTGTAGCCTCCAGACCGCACTTCCGTAGCTCCAACAAGGAAAGCAAATTTCTCTATTTTTTTTTCAAATTCTCCTATTTTTCTCCCCCTTTGGCAATGTAATCATCAAGAACTTCAGAGAAAGAATAATTCTAAAACAAGGAGCAAGTAGAGTAAAAATCAAGAAGCTTTGTAGATTATCCAAATCACTTCGCATTGATTTAATAAATTAACCAAACCATTTTTTTAGTAGAGCTATCTAGATCATATAAAGTCATATACCATATAGCAAAGTCAAAAACAGGTCTGTTAGAATGATTATGCAATTTAAATTCATGACATGCTTCTCAACAATGACTAAAACGATTATAAGACCACAAAGAGATATCACCATGAAAAGTTAAAGCCTAACAGTGAGTCAAACTTTAAATCTAGATGAGCTAGCAGTCTTAAGCAACAGCCTATTGCTTCACTGTCAATTTTTATGTGCATGTGGCATGCTTGCAGCATACTTCTTTTCAAGGGTGGCATGCTTGTAGCATACTTCTTTTCACTTAAGCACTTTTGTGTGCATATTTTTCCTTTGGAATATACACAGCTATGTATATGGCATGCTTGAAGCATACTTCTTTTCATTTGAGCACTTTTGTATGCATATTTTTGTTCTTTTGAATATACATAGCTATGTATGGCATGCTTCAAGCATACATCTTTTTATTTTCCTTTTCTCAACCCTTTATTTTTTTATATGACATGCCAAATTGAGTGAGCATAATAGGATTGCAATGAGAGACATACTTACTGTAAATCCAAGATTTAAAATAAGATTCACAAACAAGCTCATCCTTTTCAATAGACATCACAAAGTGATAGCAATAATCAATCTAGTCAAAGTGTTCAGCCATGTCATGCTTTAGTTCTAATGTAGCAAGTTTATTAAAACCAGTCAAGATCAAAGCTACACAACACATGAATAAATATGATAAAGAAAGCTCTACAACTCATTCGATTTCACTGACTTGGACTTGATGAATTTGTTTGACAAGAATAATAATCAAAACTTTTGAAATTTTAAACAACAAGCTCCCCCTCAGAATAATCCCATAGGATGCAACACACCCAACTCACTTTGCAGATAAGATCTAGGAATCCAGTACTGAGATACACGATATGGAGGAACAGCAACAAAACTAGAACCAGAACCACGTGTGCGTACGCGATCAAAACGCGAATTATGTGAATTAAATCGCAAACCAGTACGTGAAGCAGATTTAAAGCCATCATAAAAATCCTCTAAAAACCTAGCTTTCGCATTAGTTCCAGGGACAATAAAAGAGGTTGCACGTTTTTGTCTTAAGGCATTAAATCTTTCCTTTTTCTCTTTCTTAACACGCCTAAAGCAAAATTCATGCAAGTGCTCATCTCTACCACAATAGGTGCAATGAAATTTAACATAATTAGAATTCTTTTGAGATGACGAGCTAGCACCTACAACATTAGCAGAAGAGCTTTGTACAAAAATAGCAGATTTAAACACCGTTTTATGAGCCTCACTTTTTGTTTCAATTAGCCCACTTCCAATGACCTTAACTATCTTAGGTGGATTATTCTTTGCATAATTAGCAGCATTAAATCCTAGACCAGTGTTTTTGACACTCAATTTTGACTTGTCCAGAATCATATTTAAATTTTTCTTGCCAAAAGAAAATCTCTCTAAAGTGTCCTTAAGGTACTCATTTTCTTTAGCTAGAATAGAACAAGTTGTGCACTTAACAGATTCAACCACAGTTTTCTTAGAAGCACTAGACTGAGCCAATCTTTCCTTTTCAGCAAACTCATTTAGTTGTCCGGTTAAAGCTTCTATCTCTATTGTAAGTTTAGGACAGTTAGAGCAAAAAGCTATCTCATGATAAAGCATCTGTTGAGTAGTTTCCTGAGAAGTAGTGAGTCTAGCTTCTAACAATTCACAATTAGAGCAAGTTTTAGTTTGAGCATTTGACATACTTGACTTTAAACAAGTAGAACTAGACTTGAGTTTTTCAATTTCATCATATGCAAGTTTTAACTTTTCATCACAAGAGTCATGTGCTAGTCTTAATTCATCAAATTTAGTATGTATTGACCTAGCAGTCTCCAATTCAGAAAATAAAACTTGGCAAGACTCACAAGATTCATCATCAGGAATAGAAGCTTTAAGTCTATCAATTTCAGAATTTAAGTTCTCAACAACAATATCATGTTTCTTTTTTTTATATACTTTTTGAGCTCATCTGTCAACCTAAGCATAGCACGAGATAAATATGTATAAGAGGATTTTACCTCATCAGGATCACTATAGAGATCATCATTGTTAAGCTCCTCACTGCTTGCCATAAAACACATCCCTGTGAAATCCACCTCCTTTGCCTTCTTGCTGTTGTCCTCATTGTCACTTCCAGAATTAACATCACTTAAATCAATCTCATCAAGTGCTGAGAGTATCTTTTTGATTGCCTTACGATAATTGTGCTTCTTGCTTGAGTCAATCTTGAATTTAGAGCGTCGAGTTGGTACTTTGTCATCTTTGACCTCCTTATTCCTCAGTTTGGGACAATTTATCTTTATGTGGTTTAGCTCACCATATTCATAGCATCTGATTGGACCACCTCTTCGTCTTGATCTGATGTTGTTAATTGCCTTGGTCACCCTATTGGAGAAGAGTACAAGCTGCTCTTCTGCTCTTCTGGAATCTCCTCTAACTGTTCATCTGTGGAAGAAGAAAAAACAGACACAAGACAAGAATTCGAAGAAGCAGCCTGCATGGGGTTAGTTACAAGTGCTAAAGGTGAAGATATATCAATCTTAGATGGCATAGCTTCCATCTTATAGGTTTTCAATCTAGAGTAAAGATCATCCATGGTTAAAGTATCTAGATCGATAGTTTGATTGATAGTTGTGACAACCATCAACCACTCAGAACCTAAAGATCTCAATATCTTAGCTGCATTATCTTCATCAGTCGGAATAACACCAACACCATGCAAACTACTCAGTATCTTTTCAAAACGAGCAAAAAGATCATCACTAGATTCACCAGGCTTCATAGCAAAATCAGAATACTCTTTTTGATAACGATTCTTACGCACTTTCTTAATTTTAGTGGTTCCCTCATGATAATCGCAAAGAGTCTTCCATATTAAGTGGGCAGAGCTAATATGAGCTACACGATCAAATTCTTTGCGAGAGATTCCTTGAAACAACAAGTTACGAGCTTGAGCATTCAAATCAACATCAGTTTTATTTAAATTTGTAACAGTAGCAGGAACCACATAGGGGCTAGAAACTTCATTCCAGACATCATTACCTTGAGCCTCAATATAAGCTTGCATACGACACTTCCAAAAAGCAAAATCAGTACCATCTAGCATGGGGGGACGATTCACATACCTCTCTGACGCCATAGCAACCTTACTCTGATACCACTTGTAGGATCGTTAATGACAATCAGAGGGGGGTGAATGATTGTGGAAGATTTTTGTCACCCAATTTTGGTTAACACCAACAGCTGCCTTTTAGTTTTGACTACTCACTCTTGATGATACCGACAGCTGCCTTTTAGTTTTGACTACTCACTCTTGAATGATTGTGGAAGATTTTTGTCACCCAAATTTGGTTAACACCAACATGCACGCGAGGCAGCAAGCAGGAAAGCGCCACCTACAACGCGTGTGTGTCCTAGTCAATGATCGCCTGCAACTCTGGATTGAATCTCGCAGCGTGAAAGGACACACAAACACTGCCGCAATCATGCAATGGAGCGCACGGCCAAACACCACGTCCACACGTCGTAGAATCCCCTGGATGTTGTCGCGCAGCACCTTCCTGTGCCGCTGATCCCCTGGAAGCCCGGATGCCTCGGCGATGATGCAGTAGACGAGGTCAATCAACCAGCAGGATCAGCAAGAAATTCTTACGATACAATGCATAATAGCCATCAAACACCACACAGCCTTCCTCTCCATTAACTCAACTCCAAAAGTGGTTTTCTTCTACAGATTTGATGACCATGACAGCCCCATCAATTGCACGTCTCGCACGGCGCAACACCCCCTGTTTTTAGATCGGTTTTTCAGAAGATATATATCCACAGCCGCTAGCCCCTAGTCTAATCTCCCGTGAATAGAACTAGGACTTCAAAACAGACTAGGACTCCAATACGTGTTCGACACGTACTCTTACAGCCTAATAGTCTTAGGGCCCAATATATCGGCTTTTACACCAGATTACTCAACTAATTTTGGATACCCCAAAATTGTCACATGTTGTAGCCTCCAGACCGCACTTCCGTAGCTCCAACACGCATTATCCATCTTTGATCTCCACGAGCCCCAACTCGAGCTCGACAGTCTCCTCCAGCATCCTCGACCCTCTGGACCATGACTTCGCACCAAGCCATCTCCCGGTCACCGCCATAGACCACGATCACCTCCGAGTTACCCTGCACATGCAAAGACCAAACCAACATATTTTTCCGGCACAAGTTCTTCCCAACTTGACCGACATAAGTCCACACACACCTCACGCCTCAAATAACATCAGTACCCAACATTGTCAATTATTCATCAACTAAAATATACTAGACCTAGCCACATAGTCTAACAAGTTCTCGGTCAGTTGCATCTAGAGGTAACTCCATCCCATTCCAAGGTTTATCAGGTGCCGTACAATGGTACCAAGGCCAGCGAAGGCGCAGAGCACTACCGAATATTTTGAGGTCCAAGACTCTCAAACCTCATTATTTCTTTGGTTTTGCTAAACAACATTCGACTGTTTTCTTTTATCAAAATAGTCGAAATTTTATCCGCCTGATATGCTTTGAGATTTTCACTTCTTCTCATCTGATGAATTGGATCCAAATTTATTATATATTTTTCTTTGGAACATAACGAGTTCACTATATTGTCATATTTTGTTGGTATAAAATTTCATTTTTGTCTTTGTTTTTGCTCAATATCTCAAAGTATATGTTAGATTTTGAATCATGTGATAAAAATATGAGTTATTAAGATTTTCAAGAATAATTACAGTGACCAAGAACAAAAATTACATAAATAATTTACTATAATTTATATATAATAAAGTAATAAATAAACTAAAATTTAACTATCTTAGGATGAGAAAATAGTCGAATCTTTCGTAAACAGACCCTTTGTTTACCCTTATTTCTTTGGCCGACATAATGTCCTTGCCTCCCCTCCATAGCCATCCGCATATTCTACTTTGTATCTTTCGTGGGGCTTAAAAGTACACCTAGAATAGAATTTGCGGCTCGGTTGTACACTTGTGCTTAAGTCAAAGCCCGCATACTAGAAGAATGGAAAATTACTACCAAAAGAACAATAATTCTGAAGAACCTAGACAAGGAGAGAAAAAAAAACACACGTAAAGAGACAAGCAGGGCGTCAGCAAACAGAAGTACAATACGGTACTAATTAATCAATATCTTCTCTTCATACAATTGTACCTTTTCTCTACAGTGCCATCCACTTAAATAAATTTCTATACGAGGAGATAATTTCAACAGGGGACCTTTAACCCCTAACAAAAGAAAGAACATTGCAATTACAAATTTATAACCCAATAAACCTATAGAATGCACTACTATGTGGCTGGGCCGCGCCATAATTAATTAGCTTCGTGGCCAGTTTCTGCATCTTTTCAGCATCCGCCGTTTGGGTTCCAGGTCGTGCAGGAGTGACCTGGCCCTTGCAGCTGTTGCAGATATAGCTGCCGGAGAAACCCGATGACGGAGTCGCCGGTGGTGGCTTCTCCCGCCCATTCCTCGTTCTCCAATGGCCGCGCCGCGCCGAGCACCACCGAGAACACCATGACCATCACGATCACCGGCAGAGCGAACCTTGCCATCACGGCGGCCATGATCTTAAATGTGATCTCTGTGTTTCTCTCTGCTCTTGCTGAGTCGCTGCTGTCACTTAGGAACTAGCTGTGAAGATTTACAATGTGCAAACACTGACATGCTAATAGCGGTACTGAACAAGCCTATATATAGAGAGAGCCATGAATAGAGGAAGGGGCAGCCATTGCGGAAGTTGCCTGCTCCTTACGTGGGCGACTTGGCGCGTGTATTTGAAATTAATTTGACGAATAGTAACCCAGTAGTGCGAACTTTACACCGAAATGCAGGACTCGAAGCTCCTGAAATCGAAACATAACAACTGATGGATGTTTTTGTGTGATGTAAGAAGCATGTAACTTTCAATGGCAGGCTGGCCTTGGTCTTAGAAATGTGAAATGTGTACTACCGCGTTTAGACCCGGCATGTAGACCAAGATTCGCAGTCGATTAAGTCAAGAAAATCTTTTAATTGGACCCAATTTGTAGTGTTAATGAACAGGAAGAAGAAATGTCAGGTGGTGGAAATGAGGTGTCTTGCTGTGAGCAAGAGCAAGACCTTGCGAGTATCTCGTCTGACTTCGAATACCAATGGACGTATCTGGTCAATGATCATGTAATGTACGTGCTTTATTTGACAGCTCGGTTGTTTGGTCAAAAACTTGGATTTGTTATGACGTACGACATTGTACTCTTCTACTGTTGTTCGTTGGTCAGAGTTTCGTGTTCAATTTTTTTATTCAAGTCAGAGTCCTGGCAAATTTCCAAGAAAATGCCCCAATATTGTTCTTTCCCTGCGTTCCAAGTGAAGAATAATCAACCTTTATTTTCCTAATTCTGGGGGGAAATCTTCCATTTCCCTAGCTCGATATATGGCCAGTCTGCTAAAAAAAACTGTTGTTTTTCCAAGGATATGTGAAACATTGCAACGGTTTCCTTGAAAGAAAGGGTTTCATCCTTTTGTTCAGATAAAGGCAACATTTCCTCGAATTCCAGAGCTCGATATTTGACAAGGGCCACGAGGTTATCTATGCTAACCCCCGTCTCGGTTAGACGATTTATCTCTGCAATGTTTTTTTTTGTATATTTTTTAAAGTTGATTTGATACCTCAACTGACGGGGTAAGCATGTTAGTGCCAAACTAGAGCTTAGGTGGTTAGCATTGATTCCTACAATTCCATTGCACGAGATTAGACCTTTTCTCGTTTAAAAATTGCATGGTTACGATCATGGTGTTCATTTCCAGCGCTTTGAAATTGGACTTAGGATCTCTGAAATTCCAGCACGAGATTTGACCTACTGGTCGCTACTCCAAACTGAAGCAGGCTAGGTGAGTCATTTGTAATTCCATGCCCGACGTCAAGAGCCATGTGTACCACACGGTTAGGCAACTTGACTCGATGACCAGTTGGTAGGTAGGAGCATTTACAGAGTTAGGATTCAAGATTATACTCTGCTGTAAGAATCACAAAAGTCAGTAGGAAAAGATTGCAATTAACGTCTAGCGAATGTGTACGTCCTTGTTATACTCGACCGGGATCATTCCAAATTTCAAGGACAACCACTTCTGGTAAAACAAAATAGTGAATTTTCAGTTTAGAATTTGTTCTAGTGAATTTAAATTTTAAAGAAGTAGTTTGGTTTTTCCTGACCTGACTAAGTAATATAATTTTTCTCGAAGTAGCTTGACTTCAGTAGTAGTATAAATATACATATACATCTAGCAGGGAGAAGTACTATCAACACCTAATGCTCTTTTTTTTTCATGATTGATCGCTTAGTTCTTTCACCAGAACTAGAATAAACACCTAATGCTAAAAAAAAAATCATGATTGATCGCTTAGTTCTTTCACCAGAACTAGAATAAACTATTAGGACACTCATGAGATTCAAGTAATCCCGCGCACATTGCAACCCACGTTACAGCGTTAGTGCGTTTTCTGCGTAATAGGGAGATATACACCGAGGCCGTCAAATTTTTTCTCGACAGGAGACCGAGATCGAGCCTGCATCAATATTTTTTTGCGTCATCTTCTGATAGCAAACATGAGAATGAGCAATTCAGTAGTTCTCTTCTTGAACTAATGATCTATGGAGTTTGGGACACACATTCTTTGCTGTTTTCTCTGCCTTCCCATGAATGAAAAGGAAACAATGAGCATCGACTGCATTGTCGAGTTTTTGGCCTAAATGGCACTGCTAGCACCTTTATTAACAAAAGTAGCCGTCCACACACCATAATATTAAAACTAGCAGAACCGACGTGTCGGTGTCCGACACGCGTCCACATCCGTGCCTCCCGCGTCTGGATTCGATCTTCGTTGTTCCTGGGAAGGCCGGACGCTTCTGGTCTTGCCATGTCGCCGCTACCGCTGGTTATTTTGTTTTGGTATAAAATGTGCCATTGTATATAATATGGAGGAAGAGTTTGGGTTTAGTGGATATGTGGTTTACTTCTTTTGGAACCAGGAGCCACAACAGTTACTGGTGTCAACTTACTATGATTTTGCCAATTAGCTGGATGATCTCCAAGTACCTATGTTGTTATTGCTTATTTGTTAGTGTAGTTACTTCTATGTGTGGAAATGCATAATATTAACCTGATGATAATCTAATCTCTTTGTTCTAAGTATTTCACTATTTTAATGTTCTTCCATAAGTTTTATTGATTATTATGAAACTGATTGCCTTCATTTATTTGGCTTTCTTCAAGTTGTTTTCATTTCAACATCTTGATCAGGATTTCTTATGTCTGCCTTGTTTGTAATCGTCTTCTCTGCAGCACCAACCATAATTACTGCGCTTGATTTCTATGATGCCTTACCAATCCATCAATTTCAGGTTGGTTACATTAGTAATTCTACTTAAGATTTATGGCGCTTACTGATTGAGTAATGTGCAGTCATTCCACTGAATGATCAAAAAAAATTTCCCGCAGAAAACATCACGTGGCTGGTGCGAAAAGATGGTGGATCTCGCAGAAAACTCATCGTAGGTTTTACAAATTATAGTAAGTGTTGTTAACCTTAAGGAAATGTGTAATGCTTACTTTGTAGCAGGTTTCGCTTTGTTCTATCTCCACAGCCTACAGCCTCTTTAATTTACCTCTCCAAGCGTTGTCAATGGGCTATTTCTGAGGAACTTGAGAAGGTTGAGCATATTGAAGTCTGCCCGAAAGCAATGGAGATCACCGAGCAGATTGCAGACAGAATTAGCGCGGATGGCGGAGGTGCTCTTATCGTTGACTACGGCAAAAATGCCCAACCCTTTTCTATTCGACCTGAGAACGTTCGATTGAGCCAGGCTAAGCGGCCCTCGTGAACATATCCCATTGCTCGAGGGTAATAATAAAAAAAAGATTGTTGTCGTGTCGACTGTAGTCATTTTTTGTTCTTCTGATTCCTAAATTGTGAAATCTTAATCTCCTACTAAAGTCCAGTGCAAAATGAAGCCTAAGACAGTGCCACATCGCCCTTTTCTCTCTGTACCTAAGCTAGACATTCGAATACTCTAGAGCCATATACTGACTCGCACATTACATAGACATTCGTGCGCTCTAATCTTCTATTGAGATATTAAGGGGTATAGTAAAAGTTGAGGGCAAAATGAAGCGCAAGAAAACATCACGTCACCATTTCTTCTCCCTCTTTCAATTCAAATTCAAAAGCTAGACACTCGTTCACTTCACTCTCGACCCCTCTATTAACGTGCACCAAAACTAAGCATCCACACACACTACCACACTCTATTGAGGTATTTAATGATACTAAAATAGACTAATGCATATTGTCGATGATCTAGTATTGATTTTACGAATGAATATTCGATGGTCTTCTAGAATTAGAACCACGCAGAGAATGACATAGGGATTTTAGGCAGATTTAGGCTTTCTCCAAGGAGAATAACAAACATACTCCTGTGTTCTTGTATTGACTACCTGGATTACAATCAAGAAGTAGAATTATGCGTAATGTTTCCTCCTCTTGATCCTTCTCCTTCTGTATGCTGACTTTAGCCCTTATATAGTGCATGTAGTGACGACAGTTTCTTCAGGCCAAGAGGCGCCTCGTCGTTTGGTGTACCACACACATTGATGGGAGTTACTGTGGGTTATGATACCACCACGTCACCTGGCAGTTATCTTTAGAGACAGGGGTATAATGCAGTTATTCAAGAGAATAACAACACGTATTAACTGCCCTGTGTTTTAAACACAGCGCATAAGATTCCTCGATTGACTAGGCCCCACATGTTTGTACGCCTTATCAATTAGAGAGTGGTCGTAGAAAGCCATACGACCACAAAGTGGTCGTAGAAAAGCTTACGACCATGATATGGTCGTAGAAAGACTTATGATCAAAGGGTGGTCGTAGAAAGGCTTACGACCACCCATTTTAGTTTCTCCCTTATGAACACTAAGGGGTACGCTTAAGAGTAGTATAAATGTATTGTTATCTATAATAAGAATTACAAATAAATAAATAATTGAGGATTATTATATCCTCATCACATATATAAACATAAAAATTGTTGATATATCTAAGGGTACAATTAATTTATAGGCGAAAGCATTTTTGTCCTTATTGTCATTCTTAGATGAAGGGGAAACCAATCGAAAAGTAAAATATCTATTATATCTCTATAATTAGACTTTCTACCTCTTTTCATTTTAAAACTTGATTTACCAATAAACATTTTAGAATTTAAATTAGCATAAGTAGATGACGCTACATATGACATTTATTCAAAGGTCTTTTCTAGATGACAAGTTTTCAGTATCTTACTATTTTCACACATACATCAACCTAAAATTCACTACCTAAATATTCCATTCAATGAACGACTATTCAAATTTTTAAATACTAAATTAAGAAAAAACTAATATAATTTATGTGACGATTGCTACTTTTAGTCCAATATGTGGAATACCACAGTCAATTTTGTTATGGTTGTCAATCTATGTATCATTTTTGTTTAATGGGTTACATATGTTATTGTTCCTGAATTACTTCAAATTGTGAAATACGTGGTATATTACTGTAAATTTGTTGAATCTATTACTGTTGCTCTTCAGAGGCAATTTGTTCAATGTTTTGTTGCTACTTTTGTTAATATCATTGTGTTCCTTAATATATAACGCTTTCTTGGTTTGTTTTGCTATATTTTCTAACTACAAGAACTCGAAAGTTATGTCCAGTCCGCTGACTTTCCTAAGCAGTGTTTTTTGTTAACTATGCTAATGTGATTGTGGAACACATTTAGGTTGAGATTGTTGTCAATAGGTAAACCTTACTCGTGTTGGTGCAAATCAACAAAGATAATCACCCGTTGTGTAAACAATTGATGGATGAGGATAAAACATATGTGCACCGCTTAAGGGAGAAATGTGTTTGATGTAAATGAGATGATTTGCTGATGGGGTACTATGTCTTTGTCAGAGCCCCCTAGCTTTCGGTAGATTTTACACATAATACTTAGTGATGCTGAGTAAATAGCGTAGACAATATGATATTTATATTTTGTTACTTGTGGTAACTTAATAATGTCAATTTTGACTAAGATCATTTGTAACTTGTTGATTTGGATAATTATTATTCTGTAGTCCTGTTAGTTTAGTGGTTTCTAGACTTTTTATTGTAGAATATGATATTGTTTTTATTTATTACCTTACATTTACTTACATGACCATTCAATATCATGCATTTTATGGAAAACTAAATGACCATAGTTTGTGAAATATGATTAGTGTTAGAGCAACAATTGAAAACATAATGTTGGGTGATTTATTTGGAAAAAGTCCATTATACACATGGGTTTGTTTTTAATATTCATGTCGATGTGAGATGATATGTTGTACCATTTTTTATAATGTCAAGCGATTTATCTATGTTTCCATGAATGAAAAGGAAACAATGAGAGCATCGACTGTATCATCCCTGGCGTGTCTTGACAGTGTCCAGTGTGTCTTGATAGTGTAGTGAGAACTTGCTACAAAAACTCACATATTGAGGTTAATTTTGTTTATTTACATCCCTTTTGGGAAATTTATGTAATGATTACAAGTAAAAATTTCTGTTTATTTTCATTGCTCTTAAAGGTCTTACAATTTAGCTAACTGGTAAGTAGATGAAACACAAAAAGAGGTTAAATCTATCCAAACTGCAGTCTCTAATAAAAAAATTGACTATGAGCTTTTTTTGTGTGACTAATTTGACTCTGATTTCAAGGATGTACTATTGTATTGCAAGCAATGATGTGAATAACTAAAATGGACATCAAAATTTTACAATCCTTCGTTAATCCGAAATCATAATGGCGACTGAATGATACCATTTAATTGGTGAAAGTTCTAATATAAGTTGATTAGCTTTAGCAACTGTATTGGAAGTTTTGTTTATAGGAGCAACTAGCGCTCGGACGTACGATGGGAAGCTTCCCATTGTACGCTCTGGCACAACATTCGTAGACAATGCGTGCAATAATTTTAATCTATGTGTGCAACAAAATGCACAAAGAACAAATACAATGACAAGAAAAAAAATTTGAGAAAAATATCATATTCCCACCAAAATTGCATGAAACCATTAGTATAGAACCTAGCTGTGCTTTTAAAAACTAGTTCAAATGTAATACCCCGATTTATTCTAAAGAAGAAATCATTCAAAAGATAATAATAGAATTAAGAAAGAGGAGTTTTTCGCTTTTCTTCGGCAACCTGGGCCTCGGGCCTTGGCCCAGGAGGCCCATGGGGGGCCGGCCACCTATAAAAGAAGAGAAAACCCTAGGTCGGCACTGTAGCTATAGTAGCCACCGCTACAGTGCGCGGTGCTACAGTGCCCTGCCTCTTGGAGCCGCTCCTTCCCGCTGCCGGTGTTCGCAAAGGAAGGAGAAGGAGGGACTGCAGATTGGTTGGCCGAAAGGAGGGACGAGGGATCTTCTTCGTGGGGGATCGTTCAGCGTCTCCCTAAGGTTCTTCAAGGGTAATGAGAGTCGTTCCTCGCTGTTTAATTAAGAATAGATGCAAAACCGATTAGATTTGATTGGATCAAAGTCTGTCTGCAGTAGATCAAATCTGTCCAGTATGTTGCGCGGGTTGTTTCGATGTCTTAGATACCGAATCAGAAGTGTTGATCTCCTAGAGATATCTAGATTATGTTCTTAAATTTCTGTGGCCACTGAGTTCACCCGATTCCATCGCTCGAGTCAAAAGTTATGATAGATTTAGTATCTGCTGTCCAGATTTCTGACGAGATTAATCTGTTTTGTTATTTCGTAAAATATGAAAATGTAATTGGAAGAATCTGGGTTTTCACCCAACTAGGTTATTGTAGGTAATTTGATAACCTTTTCATATTGTTAAAGAACGATCAATTCGGAGTTATAGATTAAAAGTTATGATCGTTTTAGTGCTGCTGTTTATTCTGTTAGACAGTTTCTGTGCTGAAAGTTCATCTGTCTGTTAGCGTACTAATTTGGCCGAATTGAATCATCTTGTAAACTAGAGTATTGTAGATTTGTTAGTTAAAAATCCACAGAAACTGGATTCACCTCATTCGGAGTTCCAGATCAAGAGATATGCTGTTTACCGTGCTGCTGTCCAGTGGCGTTATTTGACTGAATGCGTTGGTTTCAGTTTAGGGTTTCTAGATAAATCTTGATTCACCGGGGAAGCGATGTAGAACGTTATTAAGTAGTGTCATGTTCATCGCGTTCTTATTTCAGTTATTTAATTGTTTAGGAGGTGAAGCTTCGGGTTTAGGAGCACCACCTTTTTCCTGCTAACACGTCGCATCGCGGAGGGCAAGTACATTGCTTATCTTAATGATTGTGATTGATGAATGCTTTTATGATTATACTGTGATTTCTTATGATGCGAGAGAAGTTGGATTGTCTATGATCTTTCACATGTGTTGAATCCATGATTGGAGATGATGATATTATTTATTCAGTAGTTCATGTCATGCATTCATTGTTATTTACCGTCCACGGGAGTGGATGAGAATGGCCCATCAATTACAGGATGGGTATGTAAGTCCCATTAATTCCAGGATGGGCAGTGTTGGACACCCGTATGAAACGTTCTTCATACGGGAAGTGGATCCCCGTATTTTTGTTAAGATGCGGGCTTGAGTGACACATCGATGGGTGTGTCACTGGCTATACCGGTATATACATGTGTGCAGTCCATTGAGTATTTTTCATTCATCTCATTCATACATAAATATTAAGTTACTGTATGTTCAGAACCTTTGAGGAGGTTGTCTTGTTTATGTTGATTGTCTGTTCTTATTCGATGCACTTGCTGAGTCCTGGACTCACGCTTGCTTTGTTTATTTATTTTTAGGTGATCGTTGATGAAGTTTCTCTTGGGAGGGAGTAGCCACGCACTACTCGAATATTTCACTCTACACTAGATTGAATAAAAGAACTATTATTGTCATTCATTCATTATTGATGAACTGTAATAAATAAATCTAGATGGGAAGGAAGGATACCTTCTCCATGATACTGTTGATTTATTACTGCTTGTGAATCTAGATTAACGATGAACTGTAATAAATAAAATTAAATGGTGAAGGAATGATACCTTCTCCATGTTTTGGATGTTTTATTTATGCCTTTATATGATATCTTATTCGAGTTCTTCCGCCATGTGGTTGTATGTTAGTGTATTTAGGTGACATCTTAGCTTCCAAATAGCCAGGGTGTTACATCAAATATCCCTAATAAACAAATTTCGATGTTACAACATTGCAACATTTGAAAATAATAGTGGAAACATCTGAAAATAATTGTTGCAATATTTTTGGAATAATGATGCAACAATCAAATGGTGTAAGAGCTGCAACAATCAAATGGTGTAAGAGCAGCAACAAAAAGTTTACTCTTGTGCAACAAATCAAAAACACAATTGCAAAAAAAAAACCTCTTGCCGCAACATTTGATGCAACAACATCACAACAATAAAAAACGCTCCATGCAACATTTCGAGCCAACTGTTGCAACAAATTTAGCAAACACCTGCAACAAAACGTACCCAGATGAAGCTGGTGTGGTGCCTGGAGATGACATTGGCCAATGAGCACGTCGAGGGATCCCTACACCTGACGCAGCAGGCACGGGCACGACCCTGGTGGGCTTGGCTTGCCGTAGTACGCACCCCCCGCCACGTGCACCTTGGTCTTGCCGAACTGGTCTTGGCACTGCAAGAACGTGCTCCAATCCCTCCGCTTCTATAAATTGTACCTGCTCAACTACGCCGGCAACTCCCTTGCCGTTCGAGATCGAGAACTAGGTAGAGAGTACGTGGTTGAGAGAGAGGGAGGGGGAGATGGAAGGAGGAGGAGGAGTGTAGGGAGGGGAAGTGGGAGATGGAGGTAGGAGGAGGAGCGTCGTTCCGTCGATGAGCTATTGTGCTGGATGTGGGAGGAAGGGGGAAATTGGTTGAGAAAGAAATGGGGATTGGGTGAGAGAGACGTTGATACTTGTGGATAGGACTGCCTGAAGACGAAGCATCTGATACCATCGGATGTCAGTGGGCTAGCGTTATCCTTTGTTTATTTGTCCAGTCATCTACAAAATTGTAACGACACTAGTGGTTCCAGTGTAGGGCTCATTGTGGCCCTAGTTATCATACTCGGACTGGCCCGACAATTGGATCAGAAAAAACCAGTCCCAGAAGCTACGTCGTGCCTGACACGTTCACAACACTGAAGATGCAATTGCCCTGGCTTAATTCGGCTGACCCGACCGTTTTTTCACTAACCCGGTTGACCCATCTAGTTTGGATTAACCCAGTCGAGTTTTGTTGATAAGGCTCATAGACACAAATATCCTCGAATTAAAGCACTTTTCAATACAAAATCAAAGCACATGTTAGTATTTTGGGGGCTGCTATGGTTTAAGTCTGAAATACCAAGTGGAATTGGTGGCCACATCAAAAAAAATTCCCTCTTTGTCACTCTCCCACTCACTCTATATCGCCTCCACTAGATCTAGATTGGGACGTTGGTCGGCCTGCAGCTACTCCTTTCCGACAGCGGCGACAACTACGTGGAGTGGGGGGGAGCTGCTTGGGGGTGGCGGCAACTACAATAACTACTCGATGGCAACAACAAGGCAACAGGTGGCTATGTAGTTTCCTAGTATAGCACACATGGTATATTGTTATTAGGCTATTTTCTAAATCAGAGATTGATGTAAGTAGACTAGTAGTACTACCGAAGGGCACATGCTATTTGTAATGTTGTGTTTAACATTTAGATAACTAAATGAATTAAAAAGAAATAAAATAGATTTTGTAGTGGAATTTCATAATTTAGGGGATGTTTGGGGAAGTTTGTGGCTGCCGATCCATACCCAAGAGGGGGAAACCGACCATTGACCCAAGTCCCATTAGGGGGTCGGCTTTAAGAGGGCAAGGAGAGGGGGGCAGCAACCCTAGTCGCCACTCCCAGCCCCCCTGCCCTGCTGCTGCCACCCCTGTCGTGCGATCTGCTGCTGTCGGCGCCTCTCCCTACCGCCTTCCTCCCTGGCCATGCTTTTGCCGTGGGGGATGGTGCTACTACTGCTATGGTTGTCCAACAAGGAGGAGAAGAGCCAGGAAGGAGCAGCAAGGAACTAGGAGAAACAAAAGGAAAGGGAGAAAAAAGGAAGCAAGGGAAAAAAAAGGGAAAAAAGGAGGAAGAGATCAAGGATTGGTGATCGGCGATGTTTTTATTGTGGGTAACGTCTGGTAATCCCTAGATTTATCATAGATTATTCACTGTTCGATTCGTAGATCGTTTGGTCCAAGCGAAGGGTGGATTTATGTAAGCCCTAGTTCGTCGAGTTTTGACGCAGAACCATACAGGGGCAATTAGAGGTGCTTAAGGTCGGGTTCATGGTTTTGTCCAATTAGAACAGTTGTACAGAATTTCATTATATTTCCAGGAAGGTCTAGAACACTAAATTTGGAGTTGAGCAAAAAGTTACGGCCTCGGGAAGGTCGCTGTCCAGAAAACGGACATCGTTGGTAGCTATCGAGAAGATGTTCTATTTACGCCTAGTAAATAAAATAATTTAATTTTGGTGATAACTTGAATAAGCTAGGAAATTTTTAGTAGATTCTAGAACTTGTATCGTTCATTACTTTTCAAGTTTTAGAAAAAAAAAGATACGAAATTGTGAAGTGATTTATCCTGACAGATTCTGGGATAGTCTTCGGGGATGGAAACGGGGGAGTAAACAATGGATTCAGAAGTTCGTTATAACTAGGAAATTGTAAACAATGTTGTTGAGGATTCCAGAAAGTATATAGTTCACTAGATTTGGTGATCAGATGAGGGAGTTAGAGCCTTTTTACTACTAAGACAGCGGGTAGTGCGTCCGGTAGAATCGAGTTAATTGTGTTGTTTTTGTGTAGACATGTGAGGGTGATTAGCGTAATGTTTTGGTGCTGTGGAGATGTGTTTTTGAATTTTTTGTTTATGGAGTGTGGCCTCTAGTACCTTACCGCCGTCTCGCTATCCGACTCCTAGGGGATAAAGAGGCAAGTGCATGGTAGAACAACGATCGATGGTTTGATCGTTGTATTCCTTATTATTCATTACCATTATATTCTTTATTCCATTAATTTGTTTAATTACAAGTCTTGTGAATTGTTATTGTAACATCCCAAATTTAGGGTTTGTGTTTCAAATGTATAAAAATGTGATCTTTTTAAAAACTTTTGCTGCATCTTGTTGTCATTTAGTTATTTGGATTTACATCCAAGGTTTTATTGGATTTTCAAAACCTAAACATCAGTTTATGGAAAGCATAAATCTATTAGATAACCAAAAACAAATTAAAATATAAGATAACAATTAAAATACAAGTTTAGCATAATTATGCTAAATATAAAATCAGGGAAACAACTGAAGCATGTTTTGGAACTTTGCCTCAAAACAAATATTAAAGATAAAACAAACTGAAACTTAAAATATTTTTAGAGAAAAACATAATACATGAAAACAAACCCTATGAAAATTACACAAGGATCTACTCTAGGTCAAAAACTTTCCCTAAAAATTTTAGAATTTTCAGAGCTATTTTTCTATGTCAAATAATTTCCAAGAGCTCTCAGCCTTTTTCCAATTAAATAAAAATCAGAAAACCTACCTTCTCCCGCTGACCAGTGGACCCCATTGGTTAGGTCTCCTGTTGTACCGACTGCACCACGTTGCAGCCGCACCAACTTGGCACCAAGACTTTCTCCCATCGACCAGTAGCCCGCTTCTTGACCTTCATCCCCACGCCAAGACGCCACGCCAAGCCACTCCAGCGCTCACCATGCCTACGCGGCACTGAGCTCCACACCGGTTCAGCCAAGTGCCCCTAGTTTCCTATCGCCTTCGGCTGCGTCACCCATGAGCATTAACTGCCTCGGTCATGTCCCTATCGCTCAAGCCTTCACCTCACCATGCCGCGCGTCACCAAAAGCCTTAGCGCCCAAGCTGGCTTCCTCTCGTTTCTCCACCCCCTGGCTATATAAGCCGACCAGGAGCTCCTTGAACACCTCTTCGCCTCGCCATTCCCCTGCCTCATCATTTCCCTCCTTCCCTAAGAGCAAACACGAAGGAACAAGTGAGCTCCATTCTCGGTCGAGGCGCCGCCTCGTCGCCACCGGCGCTCCAGTGACTCCCACATCGCACCAACCCCGTTAGCATGTGTTCCATAGCCCCATGGGACTTTCCCCCAATCTAATTGCTACTCTCCTTCACAGGAAACCGTCGAGCATCCTTTCTTCCGCACTGTCGGCCGGAAGAGCCATCTCCACCGCCACATCATCCCTGGAGAGACCCGACTCAATTACTCCCTCCCCGACTATCTCAACGCATCACTGATCCTCCTCCGACCCTCACTTTCCCACCTCCTTTCTCAAAACCTTGCCGCCGCGTGGAGCTCCACCGTGTCGCTTCGGGTGAACGTCGCTAGGCCACCACCGACCCTCCCCGGCTCCCCCTCTTCCTCCCGGTGAGTTCCTAGTACCATAAGGATGCTCATGCGCATGCTAATCTGCTCAATGCACCGCCGGCTTCGTCATTGCATGTTTGCCACAGGGGCACCGCTGCTTACCTACGTCGCGCCACCGCTACGACCACTTCGGCCATCGCTGCCGGCACCTTCAGCTGCACAAGGGCTCAAGGGTCCCATTTCTACCACCTACTCGCGCTGCCATGCGCCCTATCGCTGGTGATTAGCCGGAGAATCCCGCGCCCGGGAGCTGCTATGTGCTGTCGGAAAAACCAACAGTACTATAGCGTATTAATTAAACCAAATCTTGGTTAATTAGGGTTAAAAAGTAATTAATTACTGAGCTAATGATTTGTTGTACTCACTGCCGTGCGAGCCCATGAACAGAAAGCTAGGTGTATTAATGCACTGATTTCCGTAGCTACTCACTAACGCGTGGGCCCGAGGCCTTTAATTGCACAGCGATCCTACCGTGGACCGTTGCACTGTTCGTATGGACTCCGGTCCACACGCACTATTGCGGTGAGCCAAGCCACTAACGGTGGGTCCTGCATGTAAGAAATGGTTTTCCTTTAGAAAGTTAAATGAAAAAGAAAATAAAATCGCATGGCCCCACCTGTCAATGACTAAGCCTTTTCGGATGGAAAATAAATTGAAAAGAAAATAGAAAAGGGAGTGGACCCCACTTGTCACACAGACATTTCTCTCTCCCCTTTTCTTTTTCTAGAATTTTAGTCCAACCTAGCTTCAAACGTTAATAATTTTTGCTAGGAAACTCCAAATTGGATGATTTGGTCTCTAAATTTGTCTAAAATCATAATCTACCTG
This sequence comes from Phyllostachys edulis, assembly GCA_036346405.1. NCBI lineage: Eukaryota > Viridiplantae > Streptophyta > Magnoliopsida > Poales > Poaceae > Phyllostachys > Phyllostachys edulis. Next base: position 30,952,144 of record CM070557.1, read on the forward strand.
AATACGTAAAAATATTTTGATTTGGTTACTGTTTGAATTTATTTGCATTATTTAATTGATTTCCTGCTCTTTTTGCAATAGACGTTGATTGTGCAAACGAAATCTCCGACGACCAACCAATCTCATATTCAGAACAACCTGAGCAAGGCAAGCACCCCTTTGATCATATTGATCCTAGTATTTTACTTATTGTACTTTTTTTGTAAATCTATTACCGCATGTGTGTGTGTTTGATATCAAATTGCTATGTTTGGGTAATCGGTAGCTGTAAATCCTATTTGTTGCATGAATTCCCTTGATATGTTGATGTCCTTTTTGTTGTAGACTATAGGATATGAGTTAGACAATATATAATTTCATTTGGGAGTTTTGAGTTTGAGTTATCGCACGAATGCTTACTAGAACGATAGTTTTTCCTGAAAGAAATGTAAATAGACAATATAATAAATGTGAATTTGGGAGGTTTATGAAAATGTCCAGAGGGCGTGTCTCTGTTACTTTGTATAAAAATAAAATTCAAAACCTTGTTTTGGTCGCAGGCGGGTTATATTATATTCTGAAAAAGTGGGAAAGGAGTCTCACTAGTAGATAGGGGGATATTCTCGCCCGGGACAGTTAAGGACCAGACGCCAACAAATCCAGAGCTAAGACCTAACGTACAACCACATATGCTAGTATGAGGATGACCTTAACTAATTAAGTCATTGAAAAACTAGCCTTGCACGTAGGTAGGCCGTCGAGTGCGTACAGGGCCAAAGGACCGGCATGTCCGAAGGGGCTCCCATCTCCGAGGGGTTAGGGTAAAGCCTTCTGACATAACTGCGAATGCCTCACTCAATGGGAGCTATCCGGGTAGTGAAGGGTATCCATTCGCTGGGTTAGTGCAAGGGTAAGGCTAGATGAGGTAAAGGTTTTGACACGTTCTCTAGACTGTTTACCTAAGGTAGTGAGTGGTGGTATCAACGGATGTCGAACAAACTAGAGAATTTGTGTTACATGGGTAAAGTTGTACAACTCTGCAAAGTGTAAATCTATTTAAATAGCCGTGCTCGCGGTCATGAGCGTGCTTAGTGCGGACGGTATGGGTTTAGTGTTGGTTTTCACAAAAACTGTCTTATCGGAAAAATATGGGAAATGGTTTATGATTTATTTGAGTTAACTACCGAGTTATGGCTGAACATGAAATGTTGCTCGCAGCTAAGGAGGGATGCGAGTTGTAGTTACTATTATTGTTGATTCATTCAATTACTTACTTACTGTCCTGTTATCTATTTTAACTACTCTTTCAAATTCCGTTGCAAAGTACTACTTATGAATATTGCAAATAAAATCTGCTTAATGCAAAAATAACTTTTAGCATAGAGCCTTCTCTTTGATTAGCCCTGCATCGATATAAATCTTGCGATACACTACAAGTCTTGCTAAGTACACAATGTACTCAATCTTGCTTATGTTGTTGTTTAGAGTATGAAGAAGAGCTGATACCAAATGACGCTTTCCTTGCACCAAGAACCGGAGGGTTCGGTGACGGGTCTATCTAGGTCCTTGTTTCCTTGTTGGTTGCCTGAGGGTTGGATGGGCAAGCCGCTGGAGCTTTTGCTACTTTTACTATTTCTTCCGCTACTACTTTACTCTGTTAATAATTGTTAATATTTGGCCAGACGGCCGCTGATGTAATAACTGTACCGCTTAAGTTAAGTACCCCTTTTGCTTTACTTTTACATGTGTATGTATGGATGTGAATGTCAAATGTTGTGAATGTGTGTACTAGCAACTGATTATGGGACTAGTACGGTACATACATAAGGTCTTCGGGTATTCCACACCCGGGGGTCTGACAGTTATGGTATCAATTTTGATGATGGAAGTCATGAATTGTGGTTAATGGAATAATTGATGAACTTAAGTTGAATTGTGCATCATTGCATAAAAGGGAAGGTGATCATGGTGATCACATATCTACCTCATTGGTAGAGACTCCACGGAAGTGGAGAGGTCCTCGATCCTTTGAGGATAGGCTTGATGAAAGGGTAAACACTGTCACAGGTGTTCACTCATGCTATACCGGTATAAACGATGAAATTAGCATGTTGACATGTAGTGTAGAGTTGCATCGCATTAATGGAAATGGTTATGATATTCGAGTATGAGCACAAAGAGAATTAAATAGATGGTGTTGATGATGATATTGATTTGGTTGATAAATCATTGTTCATTGTTTTATTATTGTGCTTACTAAGTCGTGTACTAACTCTTGCTCTATTGTTATTTTAGGTGACCGTTGACATCTTACATGGGAAGGGATAGAGCACTTAGAAAAACTACATACACCTCAAATACTTGATCCATTTGTCATGAGAGAACTTTATTATAGTGTGGTGGTTTATCCTTTAGGATATGATAGACATTGAATAATTCTAGATGATTGGTTGGAACTTGTTTATTCATTCAATATACTCTATTTGGTTGATTTTGCTTAAGTATTGGATTATTATTTTGCTTTGCTATCTAGAGATTATATAATTATGCTTTTCGTGTCGTTATTCCTGTTTTATTGTGACCCGTTGATGGGTTTTATTTTTACACTGCTTGCTGGAATTTATTGTAAATTGTTGTTAAAATTAATAGTCAAAGTAGTTTAGTGTCATTCTAGGCTCAGTGTTGGGCCTAGGTGTTACACTATTAGGCTATATATAAAAGCAAAATATTTGCTAATGTAGGGATTCATCAAATACTCCAGCGGCTACCTATGAAACACTAGCTAATACTAGGGAACAACCTCTTGGTGGGGTCGTGGAGTTGTGGGTTTACGACTGCATCCACCAGGGTTCAAATATTGGTGCTTATATTTACGCACACGTGAGTGCGCTTTTAGTACGATTTTTCTGTTGTCATGGATTTATCCCCGACTTCCGTCTTTCTAGACGTATGCTAAGGGGGCGCACTTGCATGTGTCTATGTGTGGTGTGCATGCGTTGTGGCCTATGTGCTTGTGCGTCTTTCTTGTAATCGCAAAAAAAAAACCCTGCTAATACTACAGACTTAATTTCATCTTTTATCCATGATTTTATTACTTAATGATCCTACTTCTTTTAGTATTATTGGCTATTTGTTATTTATCATACAGATTATTATTGCTATTTTTGTATTGTTGATCTTTTCTCCTACTTTTTGGTCCACACTGACCGAGACCTCGGCTAGGTGGATGGTCAATCTAGGTCCGATAACTATGCTTGTAGCCTTGTAGGTGTGTGGGGGTTTGGCGAAGGGATCTCTATGACATGTGCCTGTACTGTTTTAGACGAGTTTTTGACTTGTTCTGAGTAGAGCTAGGCATTAGGTCGTGCCATGCCAGCATGGCACGGGCTCGCCGTGCTTCGGGCCACGTCATGTCGTGCCAGCCAGGCCACCCTGCTGTGCCGGCCCGCCTCGCCTTTGGCTAGGCTCAGGCATGGCCCAAAGCCCACCATGCCGGGGTCGTGTCGTGCCGGCCCAAGCCCAGCCTTAAGTAACTATAGACGGTGGAGGCAGCAGCGACGATAGTGGTGGCGACCGTCATCTTCATTCCTCTCTTGCTCGCCTCGTTAAAAACCTAGTTAAAATTGAATTAATTGCATAAAAACATGGGTACGTAAATATTTCGGGGAAAAGTGGATTTTTTTTATATTTTATAGATACAATGTTACTGTCTCGTTAAAAACATGTGTATATACTAACTACTCATCAATGTCGAGATCATTCATACGTTCGAGGTCAGTGTATGCTTGCACATCTCAAGATCCTCTAGTTGATGCTGTTGCCGCTCTTTAGCCAATTCCCAGTCTTTGGCGCATGTAATTGCCTCCACCATCCTAGACGTGAGGGATGATCTTTTTTCTTCAATTATTCTTTCTACCATGCTGAACATTGCTTCTGAAGAGACAGTTGTGACCCCCTGTGTCATTACCAAGGTTTAAGAAAGCACTAGGCGCTAGGCGGGTGGTGGCCCGGGGCCTAGCGCCTAGGTGGACTAGGCGGCACCTAGGCGGCCGGCTTGGCTACGGTGCAGATAAGCCCACAACAGGAATAATTTGATGAATTGAGCAAGCATCAGGCATCAAATTGAGCAAGATAGAAGGAAAATTACCTGAAGAAGCAAGACATGTGCAATTTGATATAGTCATGTATATTATCTCCCCTCCAAGGCTCCAAGAGCTTGATGTAAACATGTATGTATTGTAATCAAATAATGATGTAAACTTGCATATTTAATCAATGATGAGTTATTTTGCTACTGTGTTGTGTACTTGTGTGAAAGAATGAATGAATGAATGAAAGTATGAAACATATGCAGCCACACATCTCAAAGACTTGACATTGAAAATAATCAAAATATCATAAGTTCATAATATGACAGCGCCAACTCCACATAGCAAGCAAAATACTAATATAGTTTATGATGAATTGCTAAGATGACTCAATATGTCAATCACGAGTTAGTGTCTTCGTCCTCCTCCTCATAATTCCTAGTAACAACCACTTCCTCTTGGTCGGACTCAAACTCAATGTCGTCCTCCCCCTCGTTGACATCCTCTTTGGAATCGGACGGGAAATCATCTTCATAGAGGTCTCTCACTCTTGTGCTCCTACGAGGTTGCATAGCTTCACTAGCCCCAGATGCTTCATCAATAGCCTTCCATATAAGCCTTGTACCGGCCTCAACCTCTTGATCATCATCACCACCTTCAATTATCCACCCTTGAGCTTGTGTAGCATCCGAAGCTAGAATGACATCGATGTTCTTCACATTGCTTTTCTCTTTTTTTGCTCAACAATCTTGCATTGAATTGAACATAGACTAGATTGTTGAGACATTTCACATCTAGCCTATTTTTTCTCTTTGAATGTATCTACAAATTGCAAAGTGGAGTGTAGTAGTTACATAGTTGACATATTGAGAATGAGATAATTTATACTTTATAGTTGAGAGTTGAGACTTACCATATCAAAAGTGCTCTAATTTCTTTCACATCCGGATGAGCTTGAGATCAAGGAGAGGATTCTTATGGCCATTCTTTGCAAAGTAGGAACTTGATATCCAAAAGTAGGCCGCCATGTTCCTAGCCATTAGGAAAACTTGATATCCGAAAGACCCCTTCTTGATCTTTAAACTTGTGTTAGTCCTCATTAAGCACTTGAGCTTGCATTTCATCATGATCATGATAAAATGTTTCAACACATTCAAATAATGCATCCATGAGATTTGTATCTTACAAGATGGTTTTATCGTTGTAACTATAATGTGGATTCAGAAGGTACGCTGTTAAGTGCAATGAAGAATCAAGCCTCCCTGCCATCTTTACATCAATTGTATCCATGATCAATTTGTAGTTGTTGTCCAAATTATTTGTCTCATTACGGGATTTTATTGGCGGTCAATTTCGTTATTTTTTTTTTTTACGCATTTTTCTATTTTTATTTTCTACCGGTCAGTCTACTATTATTCATCTGTACGGGGTTTAAAAATCCATTTTCTAGCGATTCGTATGATATTTACGGGTTTGTTACGTACGCGTTCTCTCTTTTTATTGATATATTTTATTTTATTTTTTTTATTATCGGTCTAGTCTATGACTATTTATCCGTATGTGACTTACTTAAATTTGTTGGTCTACTAATTATATGGTGTCGACACGAAATATTCCCGGTGTTCATTTTTATGGCTACACCTGCTACCACTAATATTTACTATAAGTTATCTAAATTTCTAAAAATTCTACACCTAATTTTCTAATTTCTCCCAACTAACCCTTTTCCTCAATCCTTTTCTCACATAATTACTCTCTCACCTACCTATCCAATCCTAGCCGAGAGCTTCCTGGCCACTCATCTCTTCTCCCCCTTTTTCTTTATTCCTCTCTCTCTCCTCTCATTTCTTCCATTCGGCCGAAGCCACCAAACCACATCCTGGCTTCATCTTTTTCCTCAATGCTTTCCTCGTCTCTCTCTCCATTCCTTATCTTCCAATCCCTCGAGTCCTGGTGCTTGCTCTGGTTGAAGTACCTCCAAGTGCCGCCTCCGACCGGCCCCACCAGCGCACACCGCCGCCGCCACCTACGATGTCGCTGCCCTCCTCTTGCTCGGCTTGGTCGGTGCACCCCTGGCTCCCAGTGCCTCCCTGCTCCCTACCGCATCCCCATGGCGCCACCGGACCCCTTGCTCACTCGGTCACGCCTCCCCCTTTGCTCGGCGCGTCCTGGCTCCCCCATGGCGAGGCAAGATGGTGAGGCCTAGGTGGCGATGCCGAGGCCGCGAGGCGGGAGCTGGCGAGGCCAAGGTAGCCACGGGAGGCGAGGAGACGAGAGGTGTGCCGGTCGTACCCGCCTTGCTGTGCCGGCCCGAGCACGACACGGTTGGCCGGGCCGTGCCGTGCTGCCCGACGGGCCGGCTTTCGAGGCCCAGCCCAACCCAGCCCATCGTTCGTGCCATGCCAACCCGGCCTACCACGTGTCAGGCCGTGCCGTGCTTGGGTCGTGCCGTGTCGGCCGGGCCTCGGGCTGGCCCAGAAAAGCACGGCCCGACTCCCAACTCTAGTTTTGAGTAGATTGGGCTGGAGCAAAACTTTGCTTAGCCGTTGAAAATCCTAAGCACTCCGGGGTAGTCACGCGAGTTTCTTTTATTTTTTTAATCCTTTTAAAAAAAATATGTTAAAGATAATTTCTAACTTTATTTTCAATTCTGACCTCTTTGGTCACGCCATGACCCGTGGCATGACCAAACTGTATTGTTATGCCACCGACCATGGTGTGACTAAACCTTCTCCGACAGCCCTCCGAGTCAACACGTGTCTGTTTTTGGGCTAAGTCATATCACGTCAAGAAGAGTGGCGTGACAACACTTGTTTGCCACGCTGAGATCCATACGTGACAACATGTTTTTACCACGTCACGTGTTGTAGTGTTACCAAAGGAATCGAAATTGAAAATAAAGTTAGAGAAAAATTATCTTTAAAATATTTTTAAAAAATGATTAAATAATAAAAAGAACTCTAGTCCCGTTGGGCATCATCCTAACCCAAAGCATCCTTACGTATTTTCACAGAAAATCAACAATCGGGCTGGGCAGTGTCAGGCCGAACCCTTTTCTTTTGGACCTGAGAACATCGAATTGGACTAGGCTAAGCGAGCCTCGTCAGGGTACGGCTACTTTACGCCGGACATCTTGTTTAGAGTACTCCGGTCTCCGGAATGTTATTTGGAGAAGGAAGACGTGGTTACCGACTGGGCCAAAGTGATTCGGCCTACTCTTGTCTCACATGTTGTAGCTCCTGTCGAGTGCCGAGTTGAGGATTTGATTTCGTCTAAAAAGAAACGAAAGTTGAGGATTTGATGTCATGACCTCTTACAGATAGAGTAGAGAAAAATCATGCTAGGTCACGTGAAATTTCACCTGCCAGATTAAAATGTGGAACAACAAAACTGCTCCATCGCCGGAGGCCCAGGGTTGAAGTTACCCACAGCCCACCCAAGTTAACACCCTGGCCCGTCAAGCGAACGCTGGGGCTGCCCGTCCGTGGCTGCCGTGCCGTAACGTTCCTAAATTCTGGGAACGTTAAACTCTTCATAACCGTTCAGAATGTACGGTTGCGAAGTAAACAATATCTTAAGTAAGCTTTCGATTACAACAAAATCCAACATTTTAATACACAAAGATAAGGCTTAACAGCCAGTTTTGACACTGACACGGGCATCCAAGCCCAAAGTTAAAATAATACAAGACAAAAGAACTTCAAACTACAGGCACACTTGAGCGCGGCTGAGACCTAGTAACAATAGTCGCTGCCATCCGTGGGTCCAACAAAATCCTGTTCAACCAGATCCTCTGCATTTTCCCTGGTTTCTTCTGTAGATCGTTTGCAGATTATGCAAGAATGAGTACAACTACCGTACTCAACAAGCCACATGGAAAAGCTAAATAATTACATGCAAGGAGTTCAAATGATGGTTAGGGTTTACCCTAACAGGTATATGTGGATGCAATTTGCAGTTAAAGCAATTTACATTTAAAACAGTAAAACAATAATAAATAATAACATCAGGGGTTTCTCAACAACCACAATTACCAACTTACCATCTCAAAAACTCTACTTATGCCTCATGTACTGGAATCACCCATTAACACAGCTTCATTAACCGGAAGCACGGCGTATTCGAATATCTTTTTATACACTCTGCAGAGTTGCCCAACTTTACCCACAAGATATCCCAAACTCATACTATCAAATCATAGACACGCAACCCGTTAGCGTGCGACTGAGTTTGGGATAACAAAGGCTTTTCACTGCTCAACCCTTTTTAGCCTCTACTTGGTAGGTATTACTCCGAACAGCCCTCGGGAGACCACTGACCAACAGTGGAATGCGTACTCCGAGGCTGACGGGTCCATTCCGTTGTGTGTAGACTACCAAGTGTCCCTTCAGGCCCACTCCTATCACACCCCAGTTCCGCAACTACTCTATCACACAATAGCAGTTACCTTTCCTTGCAGATATTCAATCGGATGAGCAGTGTACTAAGCTAGGGAGTAATGACCACGCTTGTGGTTGAGCGATTTTCTGTGTCTGTTACTTGGTACAAGGTTCTTGTCCTTACTTGCCATCCAGTGAGGCAATGATCCAACACCAACTCGTGGCTGTCCACCTCGAGATCTCACTGATGACTCACTTTTAACCCAAGTCTATTGGGTTGTCCAACTTCTTGGACACAACTCTCAACTCTCCACCAAAACCATTGGCGAATTGTCAATACACACTTTTTGATTGATGAACACAATTGTGTGATAGAGCTATTTATATAGATAACATTTTATGTGAACTTTGTCAAGGTGAATATGGTCTACAAGTGTTATGTGGGTTTGTATGTAGGGTAACAGGATTTATCTAATTATCATGGCATTCAAAAGTATTATTTCAGTAATTAAAGTAATTGGCTTAAATACAATAATGAAAGTAATAATAAATATATGAAATATGGGTTCAAAATGATCAAGGAATGCGACTTGCCTTCTTGCACAAAGTCTTGTGGATACTGGTCTTGTCCTGCGTCTTCTGGAGTTTGGTCGTCAAAATCGTGACCTAACGAGAAGCAAAGCAATAAAAAGAAACCAAGTAAAAACTAGCTCGACAAGGAATGAGCTGGGAACAACAAGCAAGTAAATAAAACCAAAAAGAAACTTAAAGGAAGGTGGTGTGGGATAGTGGGAATTTATCTGGTGCTTGATTGGACTGGATAGAGTTTGAGATTCGGATCCAAGTACAACAAAAATATTGTAAAGGACTTAATGAATACTATAGGAAGGTGGAAAGATTTATTTGGAGCTTGGTATAGCTGAACGGAGTTGAGAACTGTAACTGGGGTTTACTGTTTTGACAAATGAATAGTAATTACTATAATAGTAATGACTATGAACAGTGGTTAAATTATTGTGCTAAAAAAAATAATTAGGGTTTCGGTTTGAACAGTAAATATTTTACTGTGCAAATGAACAGTGCCAGTCCGGTTTTTGGATGAACAGTGTTTTTCCCTGTGCACAGTGATCTGCTGCAGTGTTGGGATGCGCCCGTTCGGCTAAAACGGCCCGAAGGCCCAGCCGGCCCAAAACGTTATGCCTTAAAGGCGGCGTTGGCGAAAGGCAAGCGCCCTCGTCTTGCGGCGAAGCGGAGAAAGCAGCTGATGGCGGCGCTTCGCGTGGAGAAAAAGCGGCGACCGGTGGCCCCGACGGCGGCAAGAATCGGCAAATGAAGGGAAGGACGCGGAGCTTCACCAGGTGAGTCCTCTCCCATTTGGGGTTTTGGGTGGGAGAGGAAGGGATGGGGAGGATTTGGCTTCTGGTGGGGGTGGGGCGGCGGGAGCTCGGGATCCGCCGACGCCGGTAGGGAGGGGTTAGAGAGGCGGTGGTGGGGATGAAGAGGAAGGCCGCCCGGCGGCTTTTATAGGTGGGCGGATGCGGTGGGAGCAGGGCGCGGTGTGGGCGGACGGCGTGGGTGGCGACATGGGTGGCGGTATGGGTGAGACGAGGTGGCGCTTGGGTTTGAGCGCCGCATTGAAGGGGAGTGGCGACGTATGCGGCTGTGCGTGTTTGGTCAGCCACGAGAGAGGGAGGCGGCGGCATGGGCGACGGGGTGAGGTGGAGGTGGCATGGGTGGTGGAAGGCGCTGGGTGATGCGATGAGGTGGCGCGGATGTTGTGTGTGATGGATGGGCGGTGACAATGAGGAAGGGTAATGGCGGCTTGGGCAAAGCCGCTTCCGGGGAGGGGAAAGCAGGAGGGAAAAAGGGAAAGCGAGATTTTGGTGATTTTTGATGAATTTTGTTGAGATTTGAACGAAACGAAATTCAAATCTCAAACTCAAATTGGTTTTAAAATTTTAAAATTTTGCAGGTGTTTCACGTGCCTAGTCGCCGCACCGAGCAGGCGTTGATCCGCTCTTCTACTCAAACCTCCGCCAAGTCTCCCTCCCAACCTTCCAAAAACGCGGCATCGTTCAACAACTTGCCCCCGCGATCCCCGTCCGCCTACTCGCCAAGCTAGGGGAGGGCCCCGCCCCGGTGCCGCTGCGTGATCCCGGGCCCCCGCGGCCACCACCACAACCCAGTCCACCCACCGATCCCGAGGTGCCCTCCTCCGCGGCTAGAAAAAAAAAACTCAGTACGACCCAGTCGCCACACGTCTCCTCCTCCGCGGTTTAAATACAGCTCACTGCCCGTCCTTCAAATCACAACAAGCTCAGCAGCAGCAGCCATACCAACAACGTTAACACAGCCGGGGGGAAAAACCGAGAGATCTTCTAGTCCTAGGTGCCTTTCGAGAAAGAGGGGAGGCAGCAGAAACCGGCGGAGTTGCCCGTGATCGGCCTTTGACAAGCTTGGCGAGAATGCCGGGTTGCTTCGGCCGGAACGGGGGCGGCACTGCCGCGCCGGCGCACCCGCGCTACGTGCCCAAGAGGGGGCGGGTGCTCAGGGGCGTGCTGGGGACGTTGTTGTGCAGCTACCGCGCCGCCAAGACCCGGCCTTTGCCGCGGTGAGGCGCGCCGGCCGGTGAAGCTCGTGCCGGAGGCCGGGGCGCTGACGGTATAGGTCCCACATATTGGAGGAGTCCATGTACCAATGTAGCTTAGCTCTAGCACTTTCTTCTTCCTACATGGAGATTTCCCTTTTGCTGCGTGGTTGTACTTTGCCCTCTTGGCAAGTCGTGATCTTCTTGCATTCCTCAGGGCCTTGGTGCATTCTGAAGTCACTTTGAGGTGCTTAGCTCTACAGAACGTGGAGCTTGAAAAGAGGGGAGCAATGAACCGTGGCTACAAAAGATTTTAGATTTACCAATGTTGCATCTCTGAATAGTCTCCTTTAAGTAATTGGAAAACAGGAAGCAGAGAAAGAGTCAGAGAGAGGAGTTGTTTTCGTCTTCTTTAGAGTCGAAAGGTGCTCTTTTGAAATAGGAAGGACTGCACAGAACAAAATAAATGACGACGAAAGTTAGAAGTCAAGGTCAGCTTTTAGACTTGACTTTTCAGACTTGTTCAAATCTTTCTCTCTGTTGCGATGGTTGTTGGTCGGATCTGAAGTCGTCTTGGCTGCAGTGGCTTAATCGGATTGGTTCATAAAATTCTGAACATTTGGTAATAACCATACTGCCATACTGGACAACTTTCTTCGCATCGTTTGAAGAAGCTTGATTGCTTCTGAGCCCCACATCTTCTCTTCTGAACATTGACTGGAGTCCTAAGCTCAACCTTACCTTACTGTGCGCAGAAAAGAGAAGGCCTTCTTGCGAAGTAGAATGATCTCACATTCCATTCCCTTATTCATGTTAGAATAAGGATTTAGAATAGAATAGTACTATTTTGTATTCCTTATCTGTCTTTTGTATTTCCTTATATGTTTAGGGTATATCCCTTTGTACACCCTATATATATTGTCCATTGAGCCTCTTCAATACATACATAATATTCATAATATAGTATCAAAGCCAAGGTTAGGTTTTTCTGTAGCGGCCGCCGCCTCCTAGCCTCTACCCGTTCTTTGCTACCGTTGCCCCCGGGAGGACCGATTTTTGCTCCCGGGGGCGTCCTCTCGCCGTCGCCTGCCTGGATCTCTCGGTCGGATTAGTCATTGCGCGGGGAGAGCCACCGCTCGTCGTCTCTGGTCAAGACATCGCCGCCCCCGTTGGTCTTCCCCTGCTTGAGCCGCCGCCGCTGTCTTCTTCTTGGACCACCGCCGCTGCTTGTCTCTTCTTGGCCACCACCATCCCAATCCGATCTGGATCGGGCTGCCGCATGTCTCTCGGGCCATCACTTGTGTGACCTCCCGTGCTTCAAGTCGCCTCTGGATCCACGCCGCCCTAGCCCGGCTGCTCTGTCCACACTCGCCCCCGCCCCGAGTCCCCTGGATCCATCGCCGACCAGACCCACGCATGCATCGGCGCCTCGCCTCCTTCCGCGCCGTTGAAGTGTCGTGTCGTCGCATGCTTCCTCCCGCGCCAGCCACCGCAGCGCCTGCTTTCACGCCCCGCTGCTCGGCATCAGCTCCTACGGATCCTCATCGGCGCGCACTCCTTGGCCCTGTCGCGTGTGCAGTTCCTAGAGAGAGTCCTACCCAAATCCTTGCTGCTCTCCAATCCCAGTACCCACCCCACCGCCGCATTCGAAGATATCCCCCCATAGCCGAGTCGCCAATCCCCTTTGAAGAATCCTCCTGCCGGTTTGTGGATTTTATGTTCCTACCGTTGCTAGTTTTGGTGGGGATTTGGGGGATTGTGGAGCCCTTGCTTCGGTGATTTGGGCATGATTCTCTTTGTTGTAGGGGTGTTGTCGTTGGTGGGGAGTTTTGCTTGATCTTTTCCCCTCCTGCCTTGTTTGGTTGTGGGCTTGAGGGGAGGACTTGAGAAAATAGAGAGGGGGTGTCTCTTGGTGAAGCCAATGCAGAACAGACGGAGCATGTAGCTCTTTCAAGTCACAGGTTGAAGATTGGTTGGTGTGGAGTGGACAGGAGATCCATCCCAGGCTCGTTTCTTTTGTTGACTTGCAGAGGGTTTTTCAACATGACTTGGGCTGCAATCGAGGTGTTGATGCTTTTGGCCTAGCTGGTGCTTGCTGCTGGGGGAAGGAGATGAAGATAGAGCTAGGGAGACTCTTGCTCTGCCTCCCTATGTGTGTACTACTAGTTGCGCGTGCTTTGCCTCGCCTTTGCCACCTGCAGTGGGTGTGTGTGTTGGTTGCCGTGCCGCCCCTATGGCCGGAGCCACTTCGGCTTCGATTTCTGCTTTGGCTTCTCATAGCTTCTTCCGCTGTTAAAGCTTTGCTGCTGCTAGTTATCCTTAGGATTTTCTTTCTTTGTGTCATTTTCTTCCGTTGCGTCCATCCAAGTCCGTAAAACTTTATCTTTTAATTTCATCTAAGCCATATAAGTCCATAAATTTATTGTCAGTCATAGAAGCATAGGAATTCTTTTTTGCATGACAGCAGTCGCCGCTCTTTTTTCTTCGAACCGCTACAGATCGTAGAAATCTTTATGATGCCGCCGCTTCTCTCTTAGCCGCCACCCCGAGCTTCTATGGCCGCCTCGCTTCTTCCGTACCGCGCCTCTGTTGCGCTTCTTATGCACTGCGTCGACGCTATCTTGGGCTTTGATATGCGCCGCCATGCTTCTATCTATTCCTCTTCGGTTTGATTTGACAGCTTTCTCTATTTTGTCGGTTTCATCATTTTATTTGTCGTATTGCTGCAGTTAACTTTGCTCCCGCACCTTGTGCTTTATGGGCTGTCGCACGACAACGGATGAGAGGAGATCTTTTGTCGACATATTTTCCTAGAGCTGTATGGTACGACGATATTAACAAAACTCGGACTTTGGATTTTCCCTAGTTTAGTGTTAACCCTTTCTAAATACAACGCTATTGCATACGCCTTGCATTTGACGGGAGGTGTTAGAATAAGGTATTAGAATAGAATATGTACTATTTTGTATTCATTATCTGTCTTTTGTATTTCCTTATCTGTATAGGGTACATCCCTTTGTACACCCTACATATATTGTCCATTATGCCTCTTCAATATATACACAATATTCATAACAATTCACACAAATGATGATGATTTGTTCTTCTTAATATGAACAATTCTACATCAGATATGCCCTAACAACTGTATGAACTAGGCAACCTGAATTCTCACATTTAAAGGTTGCTCTAAGTATATATGCTAATATTTAGAACTACTTCCATGTATAAAATCCCCCCCCCCAGTGGGTGGTACTTAACCACCAAACTAGTTGCTTAAAAAGATTTCTCACATTGAAATGTCTGACCAATACATTGTCCAACACTTGGGGTAGGAAGTAGGATTCATGTCATCTGCAGACTGCAGTCAGTAAATTCAGAAGGAATGGAAATTGGACATTGAGATGAACTCGGACAGAAACAGAGGTGATTCCTCCCCATGAGAAATCACAGGTCTTTGCCTGCCTTCATTTCGGATTTAGCTAAGCAGACTGAAAGTAGTACACCACAGACTCCAAACAAGCGAGGTTAGAAAAAAGCATGACTCACCGGGAGAAGCAGGAGGTAAGGGAGGAGATCCAGGGGACGGGGGCACGAGGCGTCCGTCGGTGGTGAAGGAGGTCGTCGGCCGACGACGCCAAGGGGAGAAGCACGATGGGGGGGGGGGGGCAGCTAGCGAGTGGAGGACGGGCGGCGGGAGGAGGACATCCGGCGGAGGGAGGAGGGCCGGCGGCAGGACGAACAGGAGGAGAGAGGTCGCTCGGGTGAGATGGGGACGATGGAGAAAAATGAAGACCTGACTAGATCGAGAGCCCTAAGTCGCCACTGTCACGTCACGCGTGTTGGCGTGACAAGTGAACTCATCACGCCATTAGTGCAGGCGTGACAACGGCCACGCAAGCCCTCCACGCTGGCACAGCGCGCGGACGAAGGTTTACGTAGCATGTTTTGTCACGCCGATATCTGTGACGTGACAGAACGCTTTGCCCACGCCACGAGAGGTGGCGTGACTAAAGAGGTCAGAATTGGAAATAAAGTTAGCAAATAGTTAAGTTAAAAATAATATTTAAAAAAGATTAAATAAAAAAATTCTTGCCTCGCTGCTCCGTTTCTTCAGCCTAACTAGATGCAATAACCAGAGCAGACAATCCATGGCCCCTATTTGCACCACTCTCAAAAAGCCAGCCGACCAAGAAAGGACTGGCCCATTTGGGCCTCGTCACTCGAAACCAATACATCCATCTAACACCTCTGCTACAGTTACGGCACGATAAGCTCTTTCCTGCGCATACGGAATTTTTTTAAAAAATAATCCATTTTTAATTATTAATTACAACATTATACCTGCGATAATATTTTTACGTAAATATCTCCTCGTCGCCAACCGCTGAGCAACTGGATCCAGTAGCTCAACCGTTGAGCGATTAGGACACTTGTCGCTCAACAGGTGGTTCTAGTGTGCAGCTCACTTATCTAGCCGGACATGCATCGCTCAACGGTTGAGCGACAGGAGTATATTATTGTAAAAAAATATTATCGTAGGTATAATATTGTAATTAATAATAAAAAAATGGATTATTTATAAAAAAATCGCGCATACGCCACTAGTGACTTGTAGTACACCTACAGCAAAAAAATGACCCTGCAACCCTGCGAGCAGGCTGCACTGTGTATGAATGAAAGTATCACATCACGCAACATGGATGACTCACAAGTCACAAGTAACTCCTCTATCGCCTGCACTCCCCCTCACGGCACCGACCCCACGCCCCAGTTCCCACTCTCGCCGCTCCGCCCCGTGCGCCCACCACGATGTGGAACCTCGGCCTGGGCCACAAGCATCAAATCCACTGGCTACGTTGGCCACCTTACCATGATCATTCCCTGCGGAGCGCAGCAATGCAATATATTTCCGTCGATCCCGTCCGTGCAGTTACCGTCTCTCCCTCTCTCTCAGGGCCTGACCTAACGTCAACTACAGTAATGTGTACTAAACTCGTCACAGTAGCGCACCGAACAAGAACTGGGGTTTCACGTAGAACAAGAGATGATGCGCCGAGAAAAATATCTGAAAATTTCGAGATACAGGTCACGAGCACCTCACCCTGGCATACCATAGCGTAGACGTCGTGCGCGCTAGCGGGCAGCCGGGCCCACCCAGCTTAGCAGACTTGGAACCGCTGAAACTGCATCAGCGTATGGATTCGTAGAGAGGTTGCTGTAATTTGCACCAGAAGTTCACAACTGAAGCTAATAGCAATTGATGAAAACATCCGCAAGGATTCAAGAGCACAAATGTGCTACAGATATTGATAATCCACAGAAGGAACGTCTACAAGTTAAGCAACGCCATCTACTTCTGAGGGCTGCAAAATGGCACACTACAAGGAGAAATGTCAAAACAAACGAAATTCTCACCAAGGCATCCAAGCACCACAATGTTTGATCATTCTTTCTCCACGTCAGCAGTCGCAAAAATGAAGACACCTCAATGTCTGTTGTCAAAATAGACGTTAAAATAGGGTGATACTAGCACCCGGACGTCCGATTTGGAGGCTAGGATCTACTCGACTTCTACAAGATCCTGCACAGCACCTGTCGCTCCGCGCTGCCGGCGCTCGAGATCAGCATGCTCTACAAGGCCTGACACCACGCGTGCATCATGCGCTTGCGCATACATATATCGATCGCAGCCGCAGGTGCTGATTAATTGACGTACGTATGCAACATTTTTTTCTACAGATGCAACACTTGCAACATCCCTGAACAACGGTTGCAATATCTTAGGACAATGGTTGTAACATCTCCGAACAACGGTTACAACATCACAAATCAAAACATAGCATCTGGAAACAAAATTCTTGCAACTGAGACACTTTACTCCTACTGAATACTAATTTCTCCTCTTCTTCTCCCAAACCCATCCAATTCCATATCAACAATACGAATCCACCCAATACGTCCCAAAAGAAACCCAAACCAAAGGATACCATCGAGCGCCTACACCAACCCAAACAAGCCGATTTTTAAATCAGAATTCAAGACAAGCACCGCACAAACGAGGCAAAATCGAGAGGCACCAAGCTAGAAGGAC
This sequence comes from Phyllostachys edulis, assembly GCA_036346405.1. NCBI lineage: Eukaryota > Viridiplantae > Streptophyta > Magnoliopsida > Poales > Poaceae > Phyllostachys > Phyllostachys edulis. The sequence continues at coordinate 30,969,271 of CM070557.1, forward strand.
GACACCACGAGGACGCGAGCATCCAGCCCAAGAAAGAAATGTACAGATGCGGGAAGAGGGAAGAGAAAGCGCCAGACATCGCGGGAGAAGGGGAATCGACGACGGCACATGCCGAGGCAAGGCGTGATGGAGTAGGAGCAGGAGCAGCGAGGGGGAGTGTGCGAGCCGTGCTGCGAGCGGAGGCGACCGGGCGTGCAGGCGATTTTGGGGAGAGGAAACGAATGCTATTGGATAAGAAGTGGGGAGAAGAAAGTGCAGGTTCAAATAATAGTGTTTGGTCTAAGTGGCTCGGGTAGTTACGCCGTGCGATGCTCCGTACGTCCGTGTGATAACGTTTCCGTTAAAATATGGGACAGAGAACAAATAAATAAAGGATCTGAAATTTCGCACCAAATATTGTTACCTTAGAAAACTCTGGTTACCATCATGAATTCAAAAAATTCATGGCTCCATTGTATATATTCGAGATCAGGGTGACCAAAAATATGCACGTAGCAAATTTATGCGCGGTTGCAAAAATTATAGTATTTTACTAGATCTCTAATTATTGTCTGTCTAGAAACGAAAGAGAATTTAGGATTATGCGTTGTTCTAATGTAAGTTTGGAAAACATTAGACTTTCCAAAGCCTAACGGTAAATCCTCAGAAGCAATTAAACGACACAGAGATTGACGGGCTACCTCAAGATCGTAGTCCTAGCTACGTACCGTAACGTCGGAGTTGTACTGCAGCTGTGTCTACCTTATCACCAATACTTGCTTAGCCTTACATCTTGTAGCATGTCTTTGCATGTGCCCCATCCCTCCTATAGACTTTGCAGACAATTCCTGACGATAAATTTTGCAAACAGCATATTGTACCTCATTTCCCTGTGCATCTGGCTTGGTTATCCTGTCGAAATTCTCTCACACTCCCGATGTAGACGACATCGACCTCTTTATTTCAGTGGTCGCCGATGAAGATGTTGCCGTAGAGTCTGATGACGGAACTCCGCCTTGCCCTTCTGCTAAAAATTGTGGTTGGTTTGAGGCAGCCGCAGCCTCCACGGATGCAACTTGCTCCGGTGAAAGTTCGTAATCACCAAGAGCAAAGCTATCGTAATTTTCCATAACAAAAACTGCAAAATCGAAACTAACACTATTATTACTTTCATCTTAGCATAACAAACAATAACAATAAAATTATGCAAAAAAATAGTATTATACCTCTTTTGCTTACTTGTTGCCAGAAATTGAATTTTCCAAATTTTGGCACAATTTTTTTGAATTTTGCCAAATGATCTCACAACGAATTTGAATTTGCACAATATAATTTCAAAGAGGGATTGAGGAATGGCTGGGAGCTGAATGAGGGTATGGTGGCTATTTATAGCAAAAAAAAATTAATTTTTTTGCTATTTTTAAAGCCTAAAACGGTCAAAAACGGTCAGAAATTGTCCAACGGGCATATTTCCCTCGGGCCGTGTTGTGCCAGGCACGGCCCATCGTGCCGACGAGGCCCGCTTGGCCTCCCCCTTTTCTCCCCCCACTGCCACACTACCGCCTACGCCCTGCCCCTTCCACTTCATCTGCCGGCTGCCGCACTCCACCTCCACGCCAGCATCGCCCCCTCCGGCCTCCTCCCTCCGCACCGGCCCGCGCCGCCTCCTCCTCTTCCTTTCCTCCTCTCCTCCTCCTCCCACCACATCAGCCCCTTCTTCCTCCGCATCGGTGCCACCCCGCCCTCCTCTCCTCCCGACTCCCTCCCTCGACGGCTTGCTGGCTTGGCCTCTTCGCACGTAGGTCAAATGGGCCATGCCAGGTTCGTGCCGTGCTTGGTATGGCCCGACATTGTTCGTGTCGTACCAAGTCGACCCACCGTGTCAGGGTCACAGCCCAAACACGGCATGACCTTCGTACCCGACCAGCACGGCCAATCTATTGGCACACGTGTCCGTATGTCTTTTTTTTTAAGGAAGTGTCCGTATGTTAACAGTGGCACCCCACATTCCTTTCCTTTCGCTTTATTTTCTTTTCTGTATATTAATGTATAATACAGTCGTGCATGTGTATATCCATGTAGCTAGTAGAATCCTCTGGTATAATTAGAGGAAAAATTCAGCCTCCAAACTGCAGGCCATGTTGCCTCTTTTTTCTCGTCCGTGCGATGCTGGATCGAACTGCTTCTATAATTAAAGGAAAAATTCAGCCTCCAAACTGCGGGCCACGTCGCCTCTTTTCCCTTGTCCGCGCGATACTGGATCGAACTGCTTTTGCGCCATCCGTCGCTCGGCCGTTTTCCTCCAACACGCACCTCCTGCTTCATCCTTCGCAGAGACGACTCCTCCCCCGGCGCCGGTCCCATTCTCCTGCGCTGCCCTCCCTCCTCCTGTGGACGCCCCTCCTCCACCATCCTCCCCCGCCGTCCCTCCTCCTCCCTCCACCCGTGACTACCGCCGCCCCTCCTTCCTCCCCCGGCGCCCTCCTCCTGCGCCGATGCCGCCACCCACCCTCCTCCTCCTCCCGCCGCGCCACCGCACTGCCCTCCTCCTTCTCCCATGCGGACACGCGCCTCCTCCTCCCGACGCCTCCTCCTCCTTCCTCGCTCCTCCCTCCTCCCGCACCGGCGTTCTCTGAGAGTGAGTGTTTTATCTACTTTTACACTTTCATATTTCTGCTATAACATTTTTTGTCATTTTATCATCATGATCAAGTATGCTTGATTCTTCATTAGAATCTCTCAATATGTCATGATATTTGTCCTCTGTGTATCCTTACAACAGTGAAATAGTTCAAATTTTGGACAATTGGCGTTATCCAGTTTAGACTTGTCTTATATATATGTAAGTTACGTTGCATGCATATTTATTGTTGACTAATCAATTAACACTACAATTCATGTGGAATTACTATTGGTCATTTTTGAAACCAAATTACTATTGGTCATGAATGCATTCGGTTGCTGCCATGTGAACGAGTTCATTTAATCTGCTTCTCTAGGTTGATCACTTGATTTTCTTGCAATAGAAAGCACAAGTTTTTAGGTTTTGGCATTCTGTTGTGTGGGATAGGCACTAGCATGCTGGAATTCAATTTGTTTCACTTTTCATTGTATGCCCTATAGCAGTCATTTTTTTCGACAATATTGCAATGCTTCTTATGACACTTTATGCTTCCAGGCGATAGCTGAGTGTCTTTCAGAGGAGCAAATTACTAGGTTAAAAGAAATATTTAAGACAGTGGACGCAAAAAATAGAGGTGTAATCACTTTTGTTGAGCTTAGAGAAGGTTTAAGAAGACATGGCACCGAATTTGAGGATACATATATTAGCGATATAATGGAAGCGGTAAGTAGATGCCTTTTTTCATGATTATGAAGGAATATATGCAATTATATTAAATGTGTAACATACGTGGTTTGTGTATCGCACACACCGACTTCTTTGTCGACTGACACATTGTTTTCAATGATTATGAGTTCTGAGATATGTTCTATTGGAAAATGCCTAAGCATTATATATTGTATAGAACAATTTCTCTTTGCTTTGACATCATTGCAGTAATAATGTCTACATGCATTTTTTGGCAAGACTATCTACCTTATCATAGTGCTTTATCTAGACTCTCTGAAGCTTTTTCAAGCTGATAAAGACAATAATGTAACCATCAATTATGAATAATTTCTCACCTCTTAACAAGTCTTGTTCCAGATGAATCTAATGCACGAGTCTTGTGTTTTGTTTTTTAGGGCGGTCAAATTGATTATGCCAAATTTGTAGCCATGATGCAAGGCAACAAAGACAGATGATAGCACATTTCGTTATTCTGTGCTAAAAGCAGTTGTGCAGGGTAGAAGGAAGCTTGGTTAAATTTAATGATCTTTACACTGTTGTCTGTCGGGGCTGCCTGGTTAACTAACTACTTTATCAGTATTATTTTGTGGCACTGATACGTTACAATTTTGTCATTTACTTCTCATATGGTTGTGGTATGGACGAGTGTGCTCTTGCATTTAGCGATGTGTAATTTTGAGCGAGGGTTTGTAAGTTTTTGCTTTTATTGTAATGCAAAATTGGATGTCAGAGGTGGTTTATGTATTACATACTACTAGGTTGGCTTGTGAGGGATTAGAAAGCTACCCTATAGTGTCAAAAAAATTTAACTCCATTTCAGTTTGAAATTTCTTGAGTTGAATAACATAAATCTTTCCAATTAAAATCCCTTAGTTCTGCCCGGAAATACCTTGGCGCGCAGATGCGCACAGCAAGCTACTATTATGGTAAAAGCTTTGTCATATTGTCAATTCTTTTTATGTATACTATCAACGTCTATTTGTATTTTCATTTTGCTTCCTTGAGTTAGTTATAGATGCAGCTACCACCTGGCATTGATTTCTCTGTTTGCTTCTATGATGGCCAGCGCATGTTATGCTACTGCTTGCGATGTTTGTTGGTCATGTCATTTTCCCTGTCCTATGACTATATTCATGATAAAATTGTACTCTTGCAGGGAGTGGTGGAAAATTTGCTAGAGAGAAGTGTCTATATTCAATTGCTTCATGGATCTGTTGTGCTCTTGCATAAGAGTGTCAAGACACTCATATTGTCAGCACTTAGTGAAATATCTGCCAGAGCATTGCACTGTATGGCCTTTGCATACAAGGAGGACTTGGCGGAATTTGCAACATATAATGGAGAAGAGCATGCAGCTCACAAATATCTACTCCGTCCTTCATACTACTCTTCCATAAAAAGTAGTATGATCTTTTGTGGTTTTGTTGATCTAAGAGTGAGAACTTCTTGTGCTCCATGGAGATAATCCAGTTAAGATTACTAAATAATAATATATTCATATGTGTTTCTAAGTAGACAAATGCATGTACCTTTTAACGTTATACTTTACAGGATCCTCCTCGAGAAGAAGTCCACAAAGCAATTGAAGATTGTAGAGCTGATGGAATACGTGCGGTGACCGACGTTTGTACTATTGTGCTCTTGCTGCCCATATTTTTTTTCAGATTCATTTTTCCTGAACAAACACGTCCCATACTTTTCGATTTCTCTCTTTTTTTGCGTCTTAATAATACTTCTTATAATCATCATCTATCTTCAACGCCATAGTTATTCTGCATACAACATGCCTTGTTCTATTAGATTACATTCCTTTTTCCCAGAACAATCATTCTAACAGCTCCCAGCAATCAGTTGATGCCGATCCAACGCCCCCACCTGCTACAAAGAAAGTCACACCAGACAACAATCCCTCCAGGTAACCAACAGGTATATTCCGAACGCTTTTTATTGCCAGGTATATATCTAATTCCTCCTGCTATCTACACGCCTGACAATTGCTCGCCGATATTCCATCTTGCAGCAACTGGACTGTGTCGAAAAGTGCACTACCCATCGCTGCTTAATCATCCCATACCGATGCTGCATGTACCATACTCTTCCATCTAGCGACAGATCGCTGTCTTCTGCACTTCTGTTGTACAATAGATATCTGAACTGCCCCCTGTATCACAGGGACAGTCTTACCTTTTGTAAACCGTCTGCTATGTTCGCTGCGCAGCTCGTTCCTTTTCCAACTAATAATCCTCTCTATCAGTAGTCCAGTATTCATTCTCGCGTGTCTTGGGCGCGAACAGGCTACTAGTAATATAAAGTTTGAACCAGACTTCCAGAGCCTCAACGTCCACGCCCAGACAATTGCTCAAAGCAATCTTCTAAGTCCAGTAATTATAGCAATGTTTTTTTACAGGGTTAATTCTCGCAATGTTAAAACAACCGTAGTGAGTTCACGGCTCCAGCCTAACAGAGCACACTTCAGGAACCGTTTCTGTTTGATGTAAAATCATATTCCGGGAATCAACACAGTAGAGAAATGGAAAGTTTGTTTATATCTCTGTGGAACTCCTGGATGCTAGACAAATCCCATCTGCCTTGATCCTAGCCGTCGAAAACTTGATCAACTGTAAGGCTGTCCGAGGCTCACAGCCCCATCCATGTTCTTCCTAATTAAGTATTACCACTATTCAGAATTGTTGAGTCGAAACCATCCACCCTTAGGTATGGACGTTCAGAAAATGAGAGAAAAGAGCACAATACATTTCACTTCTTTATTGTTTCATTTCCAAATATGTGCAATTGGTTAACACTAGTATACTTAAGACTTAGCAACCGATAAACATAAATCTATGTATGCACTACAACACAAATCCCATATAGAGGTGTTTTCTTAATATAGTAGGGATGTTTTTTCACGTCTCTGCAGTGTTGTAGAGTCGTTTTTTTTAAACACCATATAAGCGCATTCATATGCATCGTCATTATGATGAAGAGACGGTTTATTAAAACACCTCTATATTCTTTGCATCATTTTTATAGAGACATTTTATTGTGTATCTAAGAAAATAGAGATGTTAAATTGTGCTACTAAGTATAGTGAGCCACAGAAAATAAAATCTAAAATGCATCATCGTTACGACGAAGAGACGGTTTATTACAACGCCTCTATATTCTTTGCAGCATTTTATAGAGATGCTTTATTGTATATCTAAGAAAATAGAGACGCTAAATTATGCTACTAAGTATAGTGATCCATAGAAAATAAAATATAAAAAATGTGTAAACTCCTACAAAGATCAGTACTCAAACTATAGACCTCATGGGAACAAGACTTGTTGCACAACCACTTGCACATGACATGTTTAGTTTTGTCCTACAATATTTATGGGTAGTTTTTTAACACGTATATCAACCGCCTAAAAAACACATCTGGAGAGGAACTTTTTTATTAATTAACCTTTTTTAATTTTTATTTTAAAGTTAACCTCCGGCGAACATTATTTCCAATTCTAACCCCTTTGATCACACCACCACCCGTGGCGTGACAAAATACGTTGTCACGTCATAAGATAAGTCTGCTAAATAGCACTTTTGGTCACGCCATTTGTCATGGTGTGACTAAACAACACTGTCACGCCACGGGTGGTGGCGTGACAAGAGCTTCCCCGGATACAGGCTGGCGTGACAGCGTTGTTTTGTCACGCCACGACTAGTGGCATGACTAAAGGGGTCAGAATTGGAAATAAAGTTCGCCGGGGTTAACTTTAAAATAAAAAATTAAAAAAGGGTTAATTAATATAAAAAATTCTCTAGAGAGTTGGAAAGCATATCTAAAATGTCTTTACACAACAAAACTTTAGGCGAATTAGAGAGTGTATCAAAAACGTTTCTATAGGATAAAACTATGTGTGTGTCTTGAAAACGTCTCAAAACCATCTCTATAGTACAAAATTTTAGGGCGGTTTTTAAAGTGCCTGTAAAAAAGCATCTCTAGATTGTACTACTCATGGTTTTAGAGATAAATTGGAAAGTGTTTCTAGAAAAGCGTCTCTACAATGGGTTTTCTTGTAGTGGTAACATGTATCATGACATCTCCAATAGTGGTCATCTCAGCCGTCTCTTATCTGCTATATCACTCAAAATTATAGTTGAAGGTAAGAGGATGTGAAGAGAGAGAATGTGTCATCTCTTGTATAAGAGACAAACTTGGTACGTAAACCATCGCAAATGGTAAGTGTATAAGGAGAGAAGTTGTGATGAAAATGAATGATTTTATAGATAAATTATTAAAGATAGTGTCTCTAAGGTTGTCTATATATGAGTTAGAACCTTTAGAGATAATCCTAAAGACAAACTATTGTACATGCCTCTAATGGGACTTGAATCGTAACATGTCCGCATTAAATAGACGCCTATTAGTATTCCTCTAGGACTATCATCTCATTTGGAACTCTTTTAATTATTTAATAATTTTTAAAAATTATTTTAAAGATAGCATCTTCCTAACTTTATTTTCAATTCTGACCCCTTTGGTCACGCCACAACGCGTGACGTGGCAAAAACACGGTGTCACGCCACAGATCTCAGCGTGGCAAATTGTAACATTATGATTTTCTAAATCCTTTTTAAATGTGTAAAATAAATTAAAGCTATTTTATTTTAATGAGAATTGCAAGTTTGGTTCGGTTGGAGAGGTTTGAATTGCTGAGACCTCCTTTTGGTGTGCCCAGTAGACCTCCCTTTAGTATATCTTCTTTGGGTGTGTAGGTTTAGACCTCCTCTGTGGTCTAGACCTCCCCAGTGGCATGTGAGGTTAAGCCTCCCGTGAGGCTTAAACCTTCTCTGGCTTGGACGTATTCCTACGTCGGGCTTGTTCTTTTGAAAGTGGTCACTTGGACCTCTTTGTTGGTTTAGATCTTTTAGGGTTCAGACCTCTTTTCTGTTCAGACTTTTCTTAAGTCTAAACCTCTTGCTGTCTGGGCGCCTCTCTATGCCCAGACCTCCTTTCATTGGGACATCCGTGTGTTCCAGTGAGCTTCTTGTTCACCTGCGGACCTCCTGAATTCATGTAAATCCCCTTGGATATCCTTTCTTGGCCGAAAGGACCTCCCTTGTGCTGGATCTAGCGGTCCAGACCTCCTCCCATTTTTAATCCAAGGGTCTAGACCTCCCATGCGTTATGTGCCTTCATGGACCTCCCCTTCGTTCTGAATCGGGCGGTTCAGACCTCCCCTTTGATCTAAATCGGACGGCTTGGACCTCTCTCACTTTGAATCCAAAGGCCCAGACCTCCCCGCGTGTCTGTTCTCTCTGAGGACCTCCTCCTCGCTGGCTCTTGGTCGTTGGACCTCCTCTCGGAGATCCAACCGCTTAGACCTCCTCGCTAGACCTCCCTTGGTGAGATCTCGACCGTCGGGACCTCCCCTGTCTGGACCTCCTTAACCTTTGGACTTCCGTCCTCGGGCTTAGGACCTCCTAAGCTGCTCGGACCTCCTCGAGGACCTCTCTGTGGGCAAGACCTCCTCTGTTTTAACCCGACTGTTGCAAAATTGATCGCCCCACTTGCCGCCTTAGTCAACCTCATTTCCTCCGCCACATAATTATCTTGGATATTTAATGCGTGTCTTGTCACATTAAATACATTCACATACGTGGAGTTTACCTTGAATTGGGTCACTTAGCCGCATATGGATATTTTTCTTTGTTCCTTCCCATAGCATCATACGTGTCCTTTTATTGTACCTTTTATCCAGGGTAGTAGCGACACCTACCCTGACATTCACCAATTTTTGACCCATTTCTATACTTATCCCTGGCACGTATGTGTCTAGTTTTCTTCACCCTTTTTGACTATGATTGGTCCAGGAAGCACTGTCACATTACCCTCTTCACACTCGTCAACTTAGTTTCCCTTCGGTGACTTCCGAGGAGAACCTTGTTGCTCACGACCTCTCCTTTCATCCATTGCTCCTTCCTTTACCCAGTAAGTTCCTTTGATGATCCGCTCCACCCTTGTTTTCACCAATATATCGAGCTGATCTTGTCCTTCACAGACCTCCTTTCGTGGACTTCTTTTGAAACTCGAGGTGCTCGTGTGAGGACCTCCTCTCTCGACCTTGTGCAAGCATCTCGCCTCGAACCTCTCGCCCTCCGCCTAGGTCACATCTTGGGACCTTCTCTAAAGACCTCTTTTTCCTTTGGTAAGCTAGACCTTCTCCAAAAGAACCTAATCTAAATACAATACTCTTACGTTAATTGGGTTTTTGAGATTTCTTTGGAGTTCTCCTGGTTCTTTATTTGGATCTTTATTGATCTCTGCTTGAATCTTCTTTGAATTTGCCTTCTATATATATGTAGATTGTGAAGATTAGGGAATCCAAAAGTTCAAGAAGAAGAATCTCTAAGTAGTGAGCAAGGCAAGTTACACTCTTGATCATATTGCACCCAAGAATTTAAACTAACTATGTTCTGCTTTTAATGTGTCTTGCATGCTTATTTTTATCAAGTTAGTTCAATACCGCTTTTAACGTTATAGTTATACCCACTTCCTTTGTATGACCTCTCGTTGGTTTGATGCAGTAACACATTGTCACCTTTAGGTCAAACTTGGCTAATACAGTAGTATGAGTCAAGACCATTTGAAAAACATATGCTCAGTTATGCTTAGACCAAAACTGTTGATTTGGGGAAATCTTTACCAACATAACCAAATAATGTTTTAAATGTTTTCACCATGGCATTGGGTTGTCATGGAGGTATGAAAGTATTCTTTGGGAAGCAAAGTTATGAAAATAGATTTTTGATCGGGCTAATTGGTTGACTTGGTTGGTGCAAGTTGATGCACGGATCGTGCCTTATGGTAGATCGATGCCCTTGGGTTTGTGGAAGTCGCCCTAGTCATTTGAGGACCGGTCTTTGAGCGACCAATGCCATGCCTATAATGGGCTATGCCACAATCGTGCAACCACATGTCTCGAGAATGGGGTGTGGGACTGGTCAATAATTTGCAAAACTCCACTACATGTCGCTCCATTGGTAGTGTGGGAGGTCTTGTTGGCTAGAGGTCTTTGATGACCCATTGTTCCCATCGGTGCAAGAGGGGCTTCACGGATGGCTATCCATAGGGGGTGAAACCTTAGCAAGGAAAGGTCGTGGTGGAGCAATGCATTGTAAAGGCCTTGTCATGAGCTCTAGATCTCTTACCTTTGGAAGTGAGAGGTGGTATTGACGAATCACTGGGACAAACTAGAGTACTCATGTCGTGTGGGTAAAGTGCACAACCTCTGCAGAGTTAAATCTATTCGAATAGCCGTGTCCACGGTCAAGGACGTGCTGGCAAAGGCCACTTGAAGTTAGTTGTTGACTTTGGGAATTTCGAAATGATTTTCAAATCTGTTTTGGGACCGCCGTCCCATGGGTTTGGGCAGGGAGCCTAATGTCAGGAGGGTATCCTTCACCAAATAATGATGAATGCTATCCAACTGAAAAATTGCTTTGGTAAAATGAATTTTATCTATTGAAAGACTCGCTTTGGAACTTAGTAATGGTATTTGAAAAAAATGGGCTTTGTGCAAGATCACCCTATTATGCCATCCTTGATTATCCATTTATGCATGTCATATTGTTAACCCACGGTGTAACTTATGCAGCACAATGGTAGTGCTCACTCTTGCTCATTACAAATTTTGCCAGAGAAGATATTGGCAAGTGATGAAGATCGGAAGCCTAGGTTATGCTCTCGGTCACCGCCTGTGGCGTGTTGATGGACTCTCGTGCTTCCTTTTGCTCTCTTTTGCTTTTATGTATTTATGTTTGGCCTAAGGCCACCTTGTAACCAACTTTGTTAACATGTGGTATAAATAAAAGATTGATCTGGATATCACCACTGTGTATTTTTGCTGTGAAGGGCTAGCCATGATCCTTGGGACTAGCTCAGGTTTCACAGAGGACCTTGGAGCAGGCTCGGTCCTCCATGATCTCACGTTGGGAAAAACATGTGGGGTTCTGAAGTGGACCTAGGCCTCCACGACCTCCTCTGGAGGGTCGTGGGAGGTCTTGGTGCGCCCTCGGACCTCCTTATTTATTTCCACGTGGGGCTATGGCAGGTCGTGGGTGCTCCTCGGTTCAAAGACCCTCTCTCTCGGGTCATGTTCTCCGGACTTCCAGAGGTCTTGGCTGACCTCCGGGAGGTCTTAGGATCGCCTGAGAGGTCCTGCTGACCTCCCTGGGAGGTCTCGTGGACTTTCCAGAGGTCCCGAGGATCTCTCGGTGCCCTAGGGCCGGGTCGTCACAAAAGTGGTATCGAGCACTTCGACCGTAGTCGTAACCTAGTAGAATGGTTGTGGAATTTCAAAATTTCTTTATGACAAAAGAAGAATAAAATGTTCTTTCTTACCTAGGTCATCTTTCCATTCTTACCTTGTTACGTTCTTTTTCTTACCTCAATCTCATCTTAGCATGGTTCTTTCTACACACCCATTTATTAAGTTAAATGGACTGCCTTATCCTTGCAACTTCTTATTTGAGGTCTTGAGTTAAGTTTGGTGCTTAGGACCTCCCTCAAAAAGGTAAGACACGTGTAGTATGATATTTGGTAAGTTTAAGCTTTTGAAAAGGCTCTTATTGCTGATTTCTTTGTATTGGAGTTTTGGTTGCTGAATTGGTTTGGTTGGGCTAGTTTTCCTTAGCTTCTTCTCTTTTCTTTTTCCAGCCTTGGTGCTTGGACACTATGGCCACCTCTAGAAATGGCAGTGGTAACTCAAGCCATCACAGCCGACAAGCTGAGGAAGAGGCCGAGAACCCCGCTATATGGACCAATCGAATAGAGGAGTTGAGGGTGAGCAAGGGCAACCAACATCACAGCCACCCCACCTCCGGTCAAGGCCCTACTTGGACACAATTGTTGGCAAATCAAACTCAGCTTGATAAACTTGCTCTCACAGCCTATTGCCAACACTCAATCTCGCAAGCTGCAGAAGATACCTCAACCTCAAGCTCAAGCTCCACCTCCACCAAGGTCTAGCATTGCAGAATTTATGAGGTTGCGCCTCCAACTTTTTTTCAAAGAATCTTGAGCCAATGGATGCCGATGGTGGTTAAGGGCAAGTGAGCAGAAATTAGATATGGTGCTATGTATGCATCATGAAAGGGTACTCTTTGCCTCTCACCAACTCGGTGGACCAGCCTCCGAGTGGTGGGACAACTTTAATCACCCCATGCCGATCCTCGTGCCATCACATGGGATGAGTTCAAGAAAGCATTTCATCGTGCTCATCTCCCACCCCAAGATGATGTCATTAAAGAAGGACAAGAGCTTGAGAATGTGTGTGGATTATAGATCACTCAATGAGGTCACTATTAAGAATAAATATCCATTACCAGGATAGATGACCTCTTTGACCAACTTAAGGGGCAAGTGTGTTCTCCAAAATAGACCTAAGGTCCAGTTACCATCAACTTAAAATCAGCCGAGGACATCCCTAAAGCTGCATTTACCACCGTGTATGGACTATATGAGTTCACTGTGATGTCATTTGACCGACAAATGCTCCAAATTATTTTATGAGCATGATGAACAAAGTATTCATGGACTTCCTTGACAAATTTGTGGTGGTGTTTATTGATGATATTCTCATCTATTCCAAAAATGAAGCAGAACATGAGGAACACCTAAGAATGGTGTTGGGAAGACTTAGAGAGCAAGCAGACTCTATGCCAAGTTTAGTAAATGTGAATTTTGGCTAAGTCAAGTAGCCTTCTTAGGTCATATTATTTCAGCCAAAGGTGTAGTCAGAGACCCATCAAAGGTGGAAGCGGTCCTGAATCGAGACCTCCTAAAACAAAGGATCGAGGTAAGAAGTTTCCTTGGACTAGCCGGTTATTACGTAAGATTTATTAAAGACTTTTCTAAGATCGCTAGACCTCTTACTCAACTTCAAAAAGGAAAAGAGGTTTGAGGACTAAGACACGTGAACAAAGTTTTCAGAGATTGAAGGAAAAGCTTACCACCGCTCCTGTGTTAGTACTTCCAGACATTCAAAAGGATTTTGAAGTGTTTTGTGATGCATCCCATCAAGGTCTGGGATGTGTGCTAATGCAAGATAGAAGGGTAGTGGCATATGCCTCTAGACAGTTGAGACCTCATGAGGAGAACTACCCAACACATGATCTTGAACTAGCAGCTGTTGTACATGCTTTAAAGATATGGCGGCACTACCTCATTGGCAACCGATGTGAGGTATACACCCACCACAAAAGTTTGAAATATATTTTCACACAAACAGAAATGAACTTAAGACAAAGGAGGTGGTTAGAATTAATTAAGGACTATGACCTTGGGATACACTATCACCTGTAAAGCCAACACAAATGGTCGATGCTTTAAGTTTAAAAGGATATTGTAATACTTTGATGGTCCGAGAACAAAGAACCAAGATTATATGAGGAATTGAAGTACCTCAATTTGGAGATAGTAGAGCAAGGTTGTATAAATACTTTGGAGGTATATCCAACTGCTCGGATCAAATTAAGGAACAACAAGAAAGAGATGTAGACATCCAAGACATCAAGAAAAATATGAGAAGGGGAAAGCTTCAGGTTCACCGAGGACGAGCAAGGAGTAATCTGGTTTGGTAGCCGACTTTGTGTGCCAAACAACAAGGAAATTAAGCAACTAATATTGAGGAAGCACACGGGTCACCATATTCTATCCACCCGGGCAGTACCAAAATGTATCAGGACCTTAAAGAGAGGTACTGGTGGACCGGTATGAAGCAAGATGTGGCTAAATATGTAGCCCAATGTGATGTGTGTATGAGAGTTAAGGCTCTACACCAAAAACCCGCAGGTTTATTACAACCCTTGCCAATACCTGAATGGAAATGGGAGCAAGTGGGCATGGATTTTATCATCGATTGCCCAGACTCGCCTGGGTATGATTCCATATGGGTGGTGGTTGATAGACTAACTAAGGTAGCCCATTTCATACCAGTTAAGACCACCTATAGTAGCAATGTCTTGGCAGATCTATATATGGCCAGAATTGTTTGTTTACATGGAGTGCCCAAAAGAATAGTATCAGACAGAGGATCACAATTTACCTCAAGGTTTTGGCAAAGTTTGCATGAGGCTCTAGGTACTAAACTCAATTTTAGTACAGCCTACCATCCTCAAACTGATGGGCAGACAGAGAGGGTAAATCAGATATTGGAGGATATGCTTAGGGCATGTGCTTTGGATTTTGGAAAAAGCTGGGACAAAAACTTGCCCTATGCTGAATTTTCTTACAATAATAGCTATCAAGCTAGCCTACAAATGTCTCCATTTGAGGCTTTGTATGGAAGACCTTGTAGAACACCTCTCTTCTGGGATGAAGTTGGAGAACATCAACTGTATGGGCCGGACCTGATCAAAGATGCTGAGAGCAAAGTGAAATTGATTAAGGAACGATTGAGAGTGGCCCAGTCCCGACAAAAGAGCTATGCTGACACCCGACGTAGGGATTTATCTTTTGAGGTTGGTGATTTTGTATACCTCAGAGTAACACCAATTCGGGGAGTTAGAAGATTTCGGATGAGAAGAAAGTTGGCACCAAGGTATGTAGGACCATACAAGATCTTAGCAAGACAAGGTGAAGTAGCATATAAACTGGAACTTCCAGAGTCCTTGGCGGCAGTACACAACATTTTTCATGTATCACAACTAAGGAAATGCCTACGGGTTCCTGAAGATCATACTGCAGTGGAGGACCTGGACTTACAAGAAGACCTTACATATGTGGAGCGACCCATTAAAATTCTGCATGTTGCAGAGCGAGTCACCAGAAGTAGAATTATCAAATCATACAAGGTGCAGTGGAGCCATCATCCAGAGAGTGAAGCTACATGGGAAAAAGAAGAGGACCTCAAGATCAACTACCCCTACCTCTTTGCTGATTCTGTTTGAATCTCGAGGACGAGATTCCTTTAAGGGGGGTAGGTTTGTAACATTCTGATTTTCTAAATCCTTTTTAAATGTGTAAAATAAATTAAAGCTATTTTATTTTAATGAGAATTGCAAGTTTGGTTCGGTTGGAGAGGTTTGAATTGCTGAGACCTCCTTTTGGTGTGCCCAGTAGACCTCCCCTTAGTATATCTTCTTTGGGTGTGTAGGTTTAGACCTCCTCTGTGGTCTAGACCTCCCTAGTGGCATGTGAGGTTAAGCCTCCCGTGAGGCTTAAACCTTCTCCGCTTGGACGATTCCTACGTCGGGCTTGTTCTTTGAAAGTGGTCACTTGGACCTCTTTGTTGGTTTAGATCTTTTAGGTTCAGACCTCTTTTCTGCTCGACTTTTCTTAAGTCTAAACTCTCTTCCGTCTGGCGCCTCTCTATGCCTGCACCTCCTTTCATTGGGACATCCGTGTGTTCCAGTGAGCTTCTTGTTCACCTGCGGACCTCCTGAATTCATGTAAATCCCCTTGGATATCCTTTCTTGGCCGAAAGGACCTCCCTTGTGCTCGATCTAGCGGTCCAGACCTCCTCCCATTTTTAATCCAAGGGTCTAGACCTCCCATGCGTATGTCCCTTCATGGACCTCCCTTCGTTTCAATCCAAGTGTTCAGACCTCCCTTGATCTAAATCGACGGCTTGGACCTCCTCACTTTGAATCCAAAGGCCTGACCTCCTCGCTGCTCTGTTTCTCTCGAGGACCTCCTCCTCTCGCGGCTCTTGGATGTTGGACCTCCTCCTGAGATCCAACCACTTAGACCTCCTCGCTAGACCTCCTTGGTGAGATCCTCGACCGTCAGACCTCCCCTGTCTCGACCTCCTTAACCTTTGACTTCCTCGCCCTGGGCTTAGGACCTCCTAAGTGCTCGGACCTCCCCGAGGACCTCTCATGGGCAAGACCTCCTCTGTTTTAACCCGATTGTTGTAAAATTGATCGCCCCACTTGCCGCCTTAGTCAACCTCATTTCTCCGCCACATAATTATCTTGGACATTTAATGCGTGTCTTGTCACATTAAATACATTCACATACGTGGAGTTTACCTTGAATTGGGTCACTTAGCCGTACATGGATATTTTTCTTTGTTCCTTCCCATAGTATCATACGTGTCCTTTTATTGTACCTTTTATCCAGGGTAGTAGCGACACCTACCCTGACATTCACCAATTTTTGACCCATTTCTATACTTATCCCTGGCACGTATGTGTCTAGTTTTCTTCACCCTTTTTGACTATGATTGGTCCAGGGAGCACTGTCACATTACCCTCTTCACACTCGTCAACTTAGTTTCCCTTTCAGTGACTTCCCGAGGAGAACCTTGTTGCTCACGACCTCTCCTTTCATCCATTGCTCCTTCCTTTACCTGGTAAGTTCCTTTGATGATCTGCTCCACCCTTGTTTTCACCAATATACTGAGCTGATCTTGTCCTTCACAGACCTCCTTTCGTGGACTTCTTTTGAAACTCGAGGTGCTCGTGTGAGGACCTCCTCTCTCGACCTTGTGCAAGCATCTCGCCTCGAACCTCTCGCCTCTCGCCTAGGTCACATCTTGGGACCTTTCTAAAGACCTCTTTTTCCTTTGGTAAGCTAGACCTTCTCCAAAAGAACCTAATCTAAATACAATGCTCTTTCGTTAATTGGTTTTTGAGATTTCTTTGGAGTTCTCCGGTTCTTTATTTGGATCTTTATTGGATCTCTGCTTGAATCTTCTTTGAATTTGCCTTCTATATATATGTAGATTGTGAAGATTAAGGGGAATCCAAAGTTTCAAGAAGAAGAATCTCTAAGTAGTGAGCAAGGCAAGTTACACTCTTGATCATATTGCACCCAGTAATTTAAACTAACTATGTTCTGTTTTAATGTGTACTGCATGCTTATTTTTATCAAGTTAGTTCAATACCGCTTTTAACGTTATAGTTATACCCACTTCCTTTGTATGACCTCTCGTTGGTTTGGTACGTAACACATTGTCACCTTTAGGTCAAACTTGGCTAATACAAGAGTATGAGTCAAGACCATTTGAAAAACATATGCTCGCTATGCTTAGACCAAAACTGTTGATTTGGGGAAATCTTTACCAACATAACCAAATAATGTTTTAAATGTTTTCACCATGGCATTGGGTTGTCATGGAGGTATGAAAGTATTGTGGGAAGCAAAGTTATGAAAATAGATTTTTGATCGGGCGAATTGGTTGACTTGGTTGGTGCAAGTTGATGCACGGATCGTGCCTTATGGTAGATCGATGCCCTTGGGTTTGTGGAAGTCGCCCTAGTCATTTGAGGACCGGTCTTTGAGCGACCAATGCCATGCCTATAATGGGCTATGCCACAATCGTGCAACCACATGTCTCCGAATGGGGTGTGGGACTGGTCAATAATTTGCAAAACTCCACTACATGTCGCTCCATTGGTAGTGTGGGAGGTCTTGTTGGCTAGAGGTCTTTGATGACCCATTGTTCCCATCGGTGCAAGAGGGGCTTTCACGGATGGCTATCCATAGGGGTGAAACCTTAGCAAGGAAAGGTGTGGTGGAGCAATGCATTGTAAAGGCCTTGTCATGAGCTCTAGATCTCTTACCTTTGGAAGTGAGAGGTGGTATTGACGAATCACCGACAAACTAGAGTACTCATGTCGTGTGGGTAAAGTGCACAACCTCCGCAGAGTTAAATCTATTCAATAGCCGTGTCCACGGTCAAGGACGTCTTGGCAAAGGCCACTTGAAGTTAGTTGTTGACTTTGGGAATTTCGAAATGATTTTCAAATCTGTTTTGGGACCGCCGTCCCATGGGTTTGGGCAGGAGCCTAATGTCGAGGGTATCCTTCACCAAATAATGATGAATGCTATCCAACCTGAAAAATTGCTTTGGTAAAATGAATTTTATCTATTGAAAGACACCTTTGGAACTTAGTAATGGTATTTGAAAAAAATGGGCTTTGTGCAAGATCACCCTATTATGCCATCCTTTGATTATCCATTTATGCATGTCATATTGTTAACCCACGGTGTAACTTGCAGCACAAAGTGGTAGTGCTCACTCTTGCTCATTACAAATTTTGCCAGAGAAGATATTGGCAAAGTGATGAAGATCGAAGCGACTAGGTTATGCTCTCCACCACCGCCTGTGGCGTGTTGATGGACTCTCGTGCTTCCTTTTGCTCTCTTTTGCTTTTATGTATTTATGTTTGGCCTAAGGCCACCTTGTAACCAACTTTGTTAACATGTGGTATAAATAAAAGATTGATCTGGATATCACCACTGTGTATTTTTCTTTGTGAAGGGCTAGCCATGATCCTTGGGACTAGCTCAGTTTCACAGAGGACCTTGGAGCAGAGCTCGGTCCTCCATGATCTCACGCTGGGAAAAACATGTGGGGTTCTAAAGTGGACCTAGGCCTCCACGACCTCCTCCGAGGGTCGTGGGAGGTCTTGTGCGCCTCTGACCTCCTTATTTATTTCCACGTGGGGCTATGGCAGGTCGTGGGTGCTCCTCGGTTCAAAGACCCTCTCTCTCGGGTCATGTTCTCCTGGACTTCCAGGAGGTCTTGCTGGACCTCTTGTGAGGTCTTGGTGGACTGCCCGAGAGGTCCTTGCTGGACCTCCTGGGAGGTCCTGGTGGACTTTCCAGAGGTCCTGGAGGATCTCTCGGTGCCCTAGGGCTGGGTCGTCACACAAATGAGTGTTGTCACACCACTTCTCTTGACGTGACAGAACTTAGCCCAAAACGGACGAATTCAAAGGAGTCGGTGGCGTGACAGCACAGTTTGATCACGATGCGGTCGGTTACGTGACAGTACAGTTTGGTCACGCCATGGGTCATAGTGTGACCAAAAGGATTAGAATTGGAAATAAAGTTAGAAAAAGACTATCTTTAAAATAATTTTTTTAAAATGGTTAAAAAATTTTAAAAAAAAAAGGCTCTCTCATTTGTTGGGGATTTTTATTTTTGGTGGACCAGAGGTTGCCTTGAGAAACAACCCAATATGCATCCGAAAACCAAAGCCATATTGTTCAATGCTTCACACGATACAACTATTGTGCTACTGATCTCAATCTCTTTTATAACTCCCGAAGCCCGACTCAATTATACGCATGATCTACTCCAATCATCCTACTACCCTTGATATACACCATCCAATCAAATAAAGTACGCACATAGTACATAAAAGTTTGTGTGTATTACATTGTCATCGCAAGAAATCCAAGTATACCGCCGAATGGAGAATCACATTGTCAGCATCCCCCACTTGGAAAAACGAAATCAACAGTGCTACACGTACA
Source organism: Phyllostachys edulis (assembly GCA_036346405.1). Taxonomy (NCBI): domain Eukaryota; kingdom Viridiplantae; phylum Streptophyta; class Magnoliopsida; order Poales; family Poaceae; genus Phyllostachys; species Phyllostachys edulis. The sequence goes on from CM070557.1 coordinate 30,988,859, forward strand.
ACAATATTCGTACGATGGCGTTCGTTGGCTTGGCTCCCTGGTACCAGGGGAAAGATTTTCAGCTAAGTCAGCGTACAAAGTGTTTGTTGCAGAACAAACCAGGAGAAATGGCCAAGATGGGGCATCCGAGGTGGTTTCTCCAAGGTCTCAGTGGAGAAACCCTAGAGTTGTGAAGTTCCACCGAAGATAAAGCATTTCCTTTGGAGAGTTGCTCATATGCCCCTAAGAAAGAGTGTTAGAGGCAGGGCGGATCTAGTATAGGGACATGAGTGTACAGATGTACACGCATTATTTTTGGGGAAAAAATCAGTATTTATTAGGTATATTAGGTATATATACTAGTAAGTACGTAAAATAGGTATTTAAACTGCACAACCACTCCTCCCGATAGCGATTCGCGTCGTGCGCTCACGCAGCCCACTCGTTTAGCCGCCTCACGCCCCACCAGCAGCCCACCACGGCCCAACCCAAGCGGCAAGCGTCGAGACGACCAGTCGAGCAGACCTAACCGACTAACCCATCCCCTTCGATGCCTTCGTGAAATCCCCAAGCGCCTCGCGGCCCTCTCTTCTCGCTCTGTGGTGGCGGTGGCGGCGGCAGCACAACCGCGCAAGGACACACGGCGAAGCGGCGACGCGGCGAGGAAGGGGTGAGCCGTGAGCCCGTGAGCACCGAGCTGCCGATGCCGGAGCCGGGGATGGAGGGTGCCTCGCAAGGCGAAAGCGGCAAGGAGGGAAGCCTCGGCGGCGGTGAGCGCCGAGGTCGAGGCAGACCACCACCGGCGCAAGGAGTGGCAGCGGCGGCACGCGGCGAGGTCAAGGTGAGCTCCTCGCCTCCTCGGTTGGTTTCTTGCCTCGTGTGAGGACCCCGACTTATTTGGCTTGTAATGCTTAGTCTACCATTGACCCTAGCATCATAAACAAAATAATCCGTGTCTTGGAGATATGTATACTTCCCAGAAATATAATATACACACCTCTTTACAAAATCATGCATCAATTTCATTCAAGACATAGAACCAAAGCACGAACTAGATTAAACAAAAGGCATACATAATCGAGAGTTATTACAAAAGGGGCCGACCGGCCAAATACAACTAAGAGAAGATAAATAACAGCAGAAGCAAAAGCCATAAGATGGCGATAAACAAAGCCAATTAGTGTGCCTTTAACCCACAAGGCAACCAACCGGGCCGCCAACCTAGTCGTCAAATCCACCGCACATCTCACAAAAGTGATACCCAGGGGGATCAACCTCCTCTGCAACAAATTAATTAAGCAAAGCAAATGAGTACAAAAATGTACTAGCAAGACTTACGTGTAGTGTAACAGACCTATACATATGCTACATGCAAGCTTATTTAAGTGGAGGTTATAGGTTGTTTTCAGCATAAAGCAAGTTTTTATTTGCAATAATTAAATAGATTCAAAGCAGTTTTACAATTTATTTTTAATTTGCAAATAACAGCAAGACAACAACATAATAACAATAGATAGATGACAACAACAATCTTGGAAGTGACTAACCCATTAGTCACCACAACAATAGCATGAATTACCCATTCATACCACCCACATCAAGTTTTAATTAAAGGTTGTAGTCTAATTCTTGCGGGAAATAACCAAGCTTGTCCATAACCTAGGACGAGGCTATTCGAATAGATTTAGCCCTGCAGGGGTGTACCAATGTACCCACACGTGAGACTACCTTTTCGCCAAGCTATTTAGCACACTTCCTTTGGTATGCCGGCACGGTTAGTCTTACATGACATTTCCAATAAACGATGCTAATTAAGAGTCGCACACAACCCAAAGGGTAGGATACACAGGCCCAGCCTAAGCAACTGTGGGTATCGATACTATTCACAGTGAATTTCTCTTTTTTGTTTCTTCTAACATACTTCGAGTTTGAACTTCAAATTTTAAAGGGTGGAACAAAACACCATAAATTACATCTAGAATTTTTTTCAGAATTTTTTATGCTAATTTGATACCTAAACTAAAAGTTTTTCCATATGTACACCAAATGGCATATGTGCACTAGATATGCAGCCCCCAAGTATGGCGCGGGACTCTGGAGACCTCGAGCTCGCTTTGTTGGCTTGAGTCTTTCCCAGATTTTGTAATCCGATTTGTGTCTAGCGATTTGGCTAGTATGCCGGCTTCATGTCCCACATGGCTCTCTGTTTTTACCCTCTCGCTCCAACTACAGCTCCACATCCGTAAAATGGAAGCAAGAAAGAGCTCTCATGGTAACAACTGAACATGACTTCCTCAAATATACCTCCTCCTCCCATTCTTGGGATCAAATAATCCTAATCCTTGTCGTTTTTCTCTTTCGCGGCTCTACCTCTGTGTTTCACATAAATATCCCAGAGCTCTAGTTCCTAATTAGTGCCTTCGTCTAAAATTCATTTTTGACTTGTCCACGATGGAGAAGGTCTATGCTAATTCCATATTAAATTGGTTGTTTTAGAAGCGAAGTAACAAAAAAATGCTTTACCAAGATCATAGAACTGAAGAAATCTTTTGAAATTTTCAGTTTTCACAAGCTTTACTGAACAAGGCTTGGAGGAGAGGCTTTGGCCCTACGCGAGAGAAGGGTAGTGGTCCTGTGAGAGCCTAGTCGGGAGGGGTCAAATGCATCTTTACTATTATAAAAGAAGGGTTTAGTGGTAGTGGTGAGTCTGTTATCTACTTCTTTTGAGTAGGTAAGATCTTTTATAGATAAATATGTACACACATGTATAAAATACTTGAATGATCTTCTGTGGATAATTAGATTATTTGTGTTTGTGGTTTGCGATAAGATTTTATGTGGCTGGTTTATTGGATGCAAATTATGTATGAAACTTTCATTTGTAGAAATAATTACTTTATATATATATTGGTTTTCTAAGTTTATAACTTATGTTATGTTTTATTTCAAATACGACCGCAACGAGAGCACTCGGCTAGTACGCTACAATGAGTAATGTTTTCCAAACGCAGCACCTCAATAGGGAAAAACGAAACACCGTGAAATATCAAATAACACTCCATGGCATACGAGTCATACCACTTCCTCTTCTATGTATTGTTACACCATACACGAGTTCAGTACAACCAACCACACGGAAGGAAGACTAATAGTTTTTTGGGTATTGATAGTGATTAGAATATCGGACGCTCCAACTGTAAGCCCACACACCACACGTCTTGATAGGAGTGGTTGCTCATTCGGCCCACAACCCAGAGCGCCAGATAGATAAGGCTATCCAAAGCAAGCTAATCTTTGACTCCTCCACACCACACAAGCTCACACCCCCATCTTCTTCACGTATCACTCCTCCTTGAGTTCACATACGCTTGAAGCTCGCCGGCCTTGTCATCCTCGTCATTCCCCGCCGCCAAAGCCCGAGGCCATCTCCTCCACCGACCCCCTCGCTTGCTACGCCCATCGCCGTTGCAACCACAGCCGTCGCATCCTCCGGCGGTGGAGGGGAAGGGGGGCTCCAGGAGGTGGCTGCCCCATCCATGCTGGACACATGATGAGATGCCAGCCACCGCTATTGCCTCCTTGGATCATCGTCACCGTCACCTGCACACCTTCCTCCTCCTAGGTGGCTTGTTATAGACATTTCTTTGGATTGTTTCATCACTGTCTTAATCGTTGCATGAAGTATACGATTTTGTTGCAAGTATCTTCTCCATTTTTTGTTGCAAAGGATATTTGTTGCGGTTGGCATTTTGATTTATTGCACAAAGTTTATTTTTTACTGCAGTGGGGATGCTTATTTGTTGCATCCAGAAATCTTAAGTACTTCTTTTTAGTTTTGTTGCAAAAATGTTTAGTTGCATCTGCAAGTTCAAGATGTTGCAGTGTTGTATCATCGTGTTTTGAACAAGTTCCAGTGTTTTTGGCAATTTTCAGTAGCCTTTTTAAGCATAGAAAGTTGTAGGATGAACATGGTTTGCGATTACAACTCAAAACTTTGGCTGAAATTTTAAATGTATTCTGAATGTTTGTTACACACTTTGCTGCAAACATCGTTAAAAATGTTGCATACATTATTTCCAGTTGTTAATGTTGCTTGCATTATTTCCAGTTGTTGCGGTGTTGTGGGGAGCATACAATAGGAAACTTCCCACTGGACGTCCAAACGCTAGCTGTATCTTTTTTTTACCCCTCCTAAGAAACGTCGACGACTCAGCTCACCGCATCTACACGCACCAGACGCGCATCCTCTGCCATAACGACATGCCATTGCTTGCAGCCGGACCGTCCGCTGCTGCCAGAAGTGACCTTATCAGTCAGTCAGCTAGGCGTAAGGACATTTTTGACTTGGCCAAACTAACAAGTACTGACCTCTGGCAACAGACAAAGCATCATAACATCTGATAAAAAACTTAAAAACCAAATACAAATAAAGGACATCAATCCAAGCATCAGGCCAAAAGAAGGTCAAATCGTGGACAAATATACCCAAGATTCTGAAGAAGAAAATTAAGCTAACAAAGGAAATATTCCACAGTGATATTATTCAGCTCAAAGATCATAACAGACAATAAAGTTCAAAATGGATCAACATCCAAGAACACCAACAATACGAAACTCAACCTCCTGCTGCTGCCAATCCACAAGAATTTGCAACCAAGCTGAAACAGCTATGCAGAATCTAAGCAAAAGCATTTTTTTATTAAAAAAAATCTGGAAAGGAATCCACACAGATGGAGTAGTATTGATTGGTAGACCAAGCTGCCTCTATGTATAGGAGATTTTAACAAGACAAGCGTGATAACCATCAAAAGAAACTATACTAGAACTCGATCCGTGCTATGACGTAAATTTGCTCTAAAGGTTACCCAACCAACACCTTTCAATCCTCATGTCAGTTCCAACATCATACCTACTACCAAAGCTAAGCTGCTAAACACCTCAAACAGCCCATGTACATGGAGAACAACCGACCAAAGCTGAAATAGAGAGAGCAACAGGGGGATCTCAACTAAAGAAGTAGAGCTGGGGCTTCACATGTCACTGTGTTGTGCACTGTTCGAATCAGAAACGAACAGCACATAGCTCTTGTGGCAAAACTCTGAAGAGTATATCAGTATAGCAGGCGCACATCTAGAAGGGTAACATAACTCGCTGCAAAGAGCAATGAGCCTAAAACGTGCCAACAGAGATCCCATGTAACTATGAGCGTTTGAAAAACATAGGACAACGTTTAGTTAAACTCACATATATATAAGTGAGTCAACTGCAGAAAACTTTTGAACGAGAGCACATGCAAAGTTACTAAACAGATATATAAAAACAGAATCGTGCAACGAGAACCAAGAAAGCGGTCTAACTGGTACATGGCATACAGTCGAGCAACCAAGTTAAACTATTCAGCTATTTCTGCAGGATGGGAAGTCGGCTTAAACACTATAGTTCTGCTAAGTTCTATATTTCATATGCATGACAACTACTTCAGATTCTCAACGATGAAGAAACCGATTGTTAATGATAGACCACCAACATGCAACACTACATAAGTGGTGGTATTTACAAACTAATGAGTAAGTAATTGTCATGTGGGGTAAGCATTATAGTCGACGATCACACAACATAGCGGCAGACCCAACCGGTCCAACCGGTGCGACCGATGCACTGGCCGGTCTGACCGGTGCAAGGACCAGTCAGACCGATCTGAATTCCCCTGATGCAGCCGAACAGCAGGAGGCTTAGGAATCCCTTCCGGATTTGCTATTAGAGATCAGATAGGTATCCCTTTCAGATATAGCAAGTTAATAGCTAAAGTCTCTTGGCAGAGGATTGGTATTAGGAAAGGATTGTGTTAGAGTTCGTATTAGCTTAAGAGGGTTCAGCATCCACTATATAGTATATAAGGATGCTATGTATTCTCATTGAAGGAATCAAGAAGTTATCTCTAAATCCTCCCTCTCAATCTCTCCTCTCGGCCGATCCCTGTTCTGCGCCCTACCCCTTGCGCCTTGCTGCTACCAAGTGCCCTAGTATCCATCTAAGTCACGGCTCCTCGCCAGAAGCCGAGGCCAAAGCCTCCCACAACTCACGACTATCCAATACGTTTCGCTAGGACATGACAGTAACTGACCAAAGTAACGCAAGCAATCCTTCACTGCACATGCAAGAGAGACAATTCGAAATCAAATGATGACGCAGCTACATTCATATCAATTCTGAATCAAAAGGCAGCGTAGCCACATTCATGACCATAAGAAAACATCAATGCAGCAGTTAAGCAAAGACCAAACTTGTCATCGCTAAGTATCAATACACAGACAAGACACTCAAAGGCAAAAAAATCATGCTACTATGCAGTGCAAAGGATGCATCCAAAAGACCAAAACATAGCAAAACCCATGAATAAGAGACATGCCTTAATCAAGGTCTGAATTTACTGTATTACACCCAAACCACACAACCAATGGTACAAAAACTATTGAACCTCTCAGATATGCAAAGAACAAACTCAATTGCAACTATACCACTTCAGTATATAAACCATATGAAAACACCAATCGCACATGAAAAACATAATAAAGCCCCAGATAAAGAACTGAACTCGTCACAGTATTACTGCTTTTAAATCTGAACATAGTGAGTTTCAAGAAATACTGGCTATACAAGTGCAACTAGAGTACTTCATCCCTAAGCGCAATATGGTGAAGGAGAAAAATACATGGTGCCCATCAGGGATCAAAATCCCGGCCGGTAACCGGATACCGGGGCGCGGGCGGGAGAAAAAAAACCGGCCGAAATTAGTTTGAATTTGGATTTTGTTTTTTTGCCTTGATTTAGCACCCCCTTTGTGCAGACAACAGATTCCCTCCCCCCTGCCCCCTCTTGCTGCATTGGATGCTTTGGACAGCATGTAACCCCCCTCCCTCTTGTCCAGATTTTACCAAATTCCCTTCCATTTCCGGTTTTACCGGTTTTTCAGCCGGTTTTCCCGGTTACCGGCCAGGAAAATTTCGAATTCAAATCGGCCATAATTTTGGCGGTTTTAGCGGGTTTTCCGATTACCTGACCGGTTATCGTATCGGGCCCCGAGCGGGATTTGGCCCTTGCTGCCCATAGTCTTCTCTGTTAATTACTTAATTAAGTGTTTGGTTTTCCCTTCCATGCTATATATGAATTCCCATCACAGAACTGATCATTACATAAAGCATTTGAAACAAGAAAACCTACTAAGACCACCATAATATATTTTTATAATACGGACTCATTAAATTCAGACATATCATAAAGCAACAGTCAAGCGTCCACACAAAATATAACTAAATCGTTGTACCAGGCCATTCATAGAGTAAATTACTCTTAATTTCTTTATCTAGGGAAGAATTTAGTCAACGGCCTTAGTTCAGTTTGGTATGAACAACGTGTAATTCTAAAGAGCAGTCCTAACTCAATAGTTCAACATGAGCTAATTGGGAATGAGAGGTCAACCAAAATTGTAACTTGAAACATGGTCATAAAAAATATCTTTAAGATGTTACACTGTTAGGAAATATAACTCTGATCATAAACAAAGTTTTCACATAAGCAAATAATGACATAAAATCAAAGTTCATGTGAGTAGCAGCCCTGAAAAAACCAGGCTAATAGAAACAGTGGCATGGCAGTACTTTGAATTTCAAACAATGCACAGTAAGGGATTCAAATCTTCTATTGGGTAGGTTTGCAGATAGTAGCATTCAATAAAGACAAAGAAGCACAATAATGAATCATAGCCTTGTAGCGATTGCAAGTAATATAATAGGCATTAGAAAACTGGGTCTAAACAAATGATTCAAAATGATGAAGCTAAATGTTTAGCCTCAGGGTAAAAAGAGTTTGAGCAGGAACTATGAAATTCCGACACACCACATTATAGAACTATTATACGCACTGCACTTAAAAAGGATGTTGCTTAACTTTCTTTGCAAGAATCATCATCACTCGAAGCACTCTTGGCGTATGCGCCCCATGCAAGGAAACATCTACTTGCAGCGAGACATGAATTTTATTAGTAACACAGAACAAATAAAAAGACAAGACAAGGGGGGAGGAGTAAATTACCAGTATAGCCCCTCCCTGAGTTTCTTCGCTGGAACATTGCCCATAGAAGTGGTAATATGACTTCATTATGAAGATCGTTGAGCAGATCCTCCAGAGCATCCACTCTCATCTTCAGAATGGATATGGGAAAGCGGTGCTCCTCATGAGCTGTTGTGCTTCCATATGATGACCTCTTAATGATAGATTCCAAGTCGTCATCCACCAGAAAGTTAAGATGGTCAAAACCTTCTTTCTTATCAGTCACAAGCTGCATTGTGAAATATGAATTTAACAGTTAGCTAAAAGAGCAAAAGGTACAACATCTGAACAGGAAGGGAGAACGTGTTATGCACAAGAGGGCTAGATCATTGTAACATTCCAAAAAATTGGTCTGTTTTTAAAGTTTTAAAGGAAAAATAACTATTTGAATTTTTCTACTAAAGTTAAAGCTTAATTGGAATTTTCAGAGTACAAAAACAATTTAATGTGATTAATGTCAACATCAACTATTATCAAAATTATTTTATTTGGATTCTTTGTGCTTAGATATATTTTCTAGATTTTTATAGAATTTTTATGAGTGAATTTACTATTTTTCCATTTGTTATTTGGATTTTCTGCTATTTTCTAAAAAGAAAAGCTAATATAAGTCTCAGATTTCGTCTTGGGCTGAAGTCCTTTCCTTCGGCCCTGTCCAATTCGCTTTTGGCCCACTTCGTTGTCCACCGAGCCGGCCCAGCCATCTCTCCTCCCGGACCGCCTTTTTCTTTTGATTTCCGGCCGCTTCCTTTGCTTTCCTCGGCGCTCAAGCCCACCTCTGCTTTCTTTCCGCACGTGGGCCGCAGCCCAACATCTTGGCCAGCCGCCTCTTTCCTTTGCGCGTGAGCCGGCCCGAGCAACCCGCTCTTTTCCTTTTTATTTCTTTGGTTCACTGCCGTGTGGGCCGCCTTTGCCAGCTTGTGTCATCTTCAACCTGGAACCTTGTCCTGTGTCCGAAGCTAGCATGCCTTGCGCCACCGGCTTCTTGTGGAACTCCTCTCCCAAGCCTTTATAAGGGCAGCCCTCCGCGTCAATTTCTTTGTGTTGCTCATCTCCACTGCAACCCTAAATCCTCCCCACCGTTTCTGCTCTTGTTGCTCCGGATTTCGTTGGAGACCGAGCCGACACCGAAGTACTTCGTCGTTGAAGTTCATCGCCATCAGTTCATCTCCGACCGTGATTCCACCGCCGTTGGGTCCGCAATAGCGAGAGCTGTGCCGTGCTCCTCTTGATTTTCATGGGGCGCCACTCCTTCGCCGTTTTCATCTCCGTCCGAAAACTGACCGTGGGCAACCGTTGTCAATCCACATCTCCACCACCGAATTGTCACCGCCTCCGACGATCTACCACCGTCTGTGCTGAGCCGCCACCTCCCTCAGCTTCACCTCTTCCTCGGTATTCCGTTTTTACTCATCGCCGCCACTCTTTCGCCTCCGGTCGCCGTCGACACCACGAGTTCATCGCCGGCCATCTTCTAATTCTATCGGGAGCTTTCTTCCCTTTGCTGACGTGGCTTGCCACCTCCCCTTCCACGTCATGCCACCTCATCTTTTGTGCCTGTGTGTCACCCATGTGGCAGTCCAGTCAATAGCCATGTGGCACACCACAAATCCAACTCGAGCCCAAGTTCCATGAACTCAGTCCATGGTGCACCCTTCAATGACAGTGGGACCCACATCTTAATTTATTTTTCCTTTATTTTCCTTCGGCTGAATATTTGTGCTGATGTCAGCTGATGACATATTCATCTTTTCCTTTGGAAAGATAATTCAGTAAATTCATGAAATTATGATTTTCATTATTTCATGTGATTTCAATCTTCCAAAGCCCTTATCTTTTCCATCCGAACTCCGATTAAGTCCATTCAAATTCCTAAATTCATATAAATTCAAGATCTATTTATCTGAGATTTTTATTTAATTTTTGGAGTTTGTTCTCTCTCTATTATTTATTTATTTGGTTTATTTGCTTGTTTGCGAATAGACGTTGATACTTCGAGAAGTTTTGAGCAAGGAGGAGTATACCAAGATCAAAATCAATCCCAGGATCTATTCCAAGGAAAGCCGTAGTCCTTTGATCATATTGAACCTATGATTTCAAAAGTATATTGTTTTATACAATTGCATGCTATCTTTATACAAATTGTTTTGGAATTAGTTATTACCTGTTGTCATTATGCCTCCTTTGATTATTTGAATGCCATGAATCCTTTGTCACCCTAACGTGGATAATTTTAGTTGGACATATATTGTATCACCAATATTGGTATCATACATATGCTTAGTTCAGCTTAGTTACGATGGGTTCGTCATCACATGTGTTATAATGATTAATCTTGACTTAATGATATATGGAATTATGGTGGTGAGCCACTCTTGTTAAAATTTGTGTGACATGAGGAGGGGTGTCATTGGTCTTGGTTAAACAAAATAGTTTTCGCTCAGGCGAGTGGTTGGTGGATAGTGGGGGTGTTTCTACACACTGTGGGTTTGTGGTATTCTCGCCTGAGTAACTTGTCAAGAACTTAATCTTGTGCACCATTGAACTGAGTCTTTCGTACAACCACATGCCTGATGAGACGGGCCTAACCTAGTAGGTTGTTGAGTTTTGGCTTTTGACTACTCAGGTAGTATTTGGGCGGAGGTGTGTATCCTTTTCTAAGGCCACATCGCGAGACGATTCGCAGCATCTCTATCCAATGTTGTACGTCAACCACGATGAGGTTTTGGATGGTTGTAGGTACAACGGGAGAGTCAGTTGTTGAGATGAAACCTCTTAAAGGTTTTGTTATAATTAGTGCTTACTACACTAGTCATATCTTGTGGGTAAAGTGTACAACCTCTGCAGAGTGTCAATTGATCTATTCGAATAGCCGCGTCCTCGGTTATGAACATGTCCGGGGATTTCACACGGGGGATAAAGTTTCTTAAATAACGAGTCGGGGTGTGAATGAGATGTTCACTTGATGAATATAATGTTTGTTTGGTGAACAAATAATTCACTTGGTGGTTTCTGTCGATTAGTAAATTGGGGATTCATTTATCATTGGTTTGGTTGCGAAGTGAATGGGCAGTTCACTGGTTGTTTCAAATAAATTGTTTAACTATTTATTATTGCTTTCAACTACGCATTTCAATCTATTTATTGTATTTATCGTAAATGTTACTTTCTGCAAAAGAACCATACAACTAACATTTGTCAGGCCGTGCATGAATACTATTTGCATACATTTCTTTACGGCTTACTGAGTGTTTTTTGTACTCACGGCTTATGCCTTTGTTGAATCACTTGACGAATATCAAGCTGCTCAAGAGTTCTTTCAGAAGGAGAACTTTGAAGGTTTTGCGGATTAGGATACACTCTCCACTCAATTGCTTGTGGGCATGTTGATTGGCCTCAAGAGTTTCGTTCTGCTGCAAGAGTTTATTCGTTTCTTTAGCCCTGTGTTGGTAAGTTAAATAAAACGTTGACCATAAGGTCCAGTTATTATTACTATTTGTTACACTGAGATCTTTTTAGTTAAATCGAATAAATTGATGATATTTCATCACTGTTTCCTGTGTGAGCTAGCTACTGATCTAAGACTAGTTTAGAACGCACAGAGAATTCCTGAGATGCATTTTCGGTCCCAACAATTGTACAGGTTTAATGAAGTACCTGATGACATCACTATTGTCTCTCTCCTGGTGAAGCGGACCTTCTTCCTCGAGCTTTGTGATTATCCCATTGGTTGCATTCACACTCTTGTACCTTTTTTACAAATCGCTTCAGCCACCAGTATCGATCAATCAACACCCCTGCAACGTTTACCTTGTAGAGGAAGATCTCTGGGTTCTGAAATGGAAGGCCCTTGCCATCATTGTTCAAGGCAAACTTATACAACTCCATTGCGTCAGGGCAGGACAGGTTGGATGGGATAACCACAGAGCGACCGGGGTGGCGGACCGCCTTGTCGTACATCTTCGCGCAGTCCGTCCAGAGAAGAGACGACGAGGGGGCAAGTGAGGTCTGATGAAAGCTGTGTAGACAATGACGCCTGTGACAGCACCGACTCAGTTAGCACCTCTGATGACACCACCTTCGAGAGTGCTAAATGTGAAGGGGACAACTCGGATGGCGCCACCTTTGAGGAGAAGGCGCCTTCGAGCGTGTCGGTCCAGGTAGTGGTGGGGGACGCCTTGGGTGACGCATCCATCGAGCGCGCCGCTGTCCAGGTAGTGGGGGGGGACGCCTTGGGCGACACATCCATCGAGCGCGCCGCAGTCCATCGAGCTGGTGAGGGACGCCTTGGGTGACACATCCATCGAGCTGGTGGGGGACGCCTTGGGCGACACCTCCATCGAGCGCGCTGCGCGCCGCAGTCCTGGTAGTGGTAGGGGACGCCTCGAGCGATGGCTGCGTCGAGTGCCAGGTGGTGGTGGGGGCGCCTCAAGCGACGCAGCATTCGGGGGCCAGGCGGTTGGGAAGATCTCAGGTGACGAGGCCGTCCAGTGCAAGGAGGTGGAGAAGACCTCAGGAGACGCGGCCGTCGAGAGCAAGGAGGAGGAGGAGGACTCCAGCGATGCGGCGATCGAAAGCCAGGCGGCCTCGAGCGACGTGGCGGACACCTGGCGCGACAAGGAGATGGCGGCGGAGGACGCCTGGCGCGACGCGGAGATGTCGGCGGAGGACGCCTTGCGCGACGCGGCAGTCAAGCTCCATGTAGTTGGAGGACGCCCCGAGCGACGCGGAGATGGTAGTGGAGGATGCCCCGAGCGGTGCGGCAGTCGAGCGCCGGGCCATGGAGTACGACGGCGTCGTGCACACAGATTCCTCAGCGGACATCGTCGTGATCGATTCGGTATGGGAGGGTTCGGTCCTGTGGGGTTTGGTAGAGTGGGGAATTGGGGAATGGAGAGACCTGAGAGGGGAGTGGTTGCGTAACTTGTGTTGCGTTGCGTTGTGTTGCGTAAAGTGTTGGCAAATGGCGGCACGACACGGGTACCTCATTTTATCGACCTTTTCATAAAATTGAGATTTGATTTAATATTATTTTATTTATAGTTTAAAAGTATTTTTATAACTGAGCTAACGAGCTGAGCCAAAGTAAAATTCAATTTTATTTGAAATTTGCTTATTTCAATATTTGACCAAATAATGAGTCTAATTGGATAAATTTTAACTGAGCTAACGAGCCCCACTAACGAGCTTTTCTTCCACCCCTAGTTAAGGGCACGATGGGTTATGGCCCATTCTGGCTAGGCTATTAGATGGATCATCTCAGTGTTGTGCTTACCACGTCTTGGGAGACGCTGCGAGCACAACCCGTCGGTAGTTAGTCTTGCGTCTTAGTTTGCCAAAGACGAGTCTGCTTTGGCCCAATGGTCAAGGTCGGCCCGTTTAGCCCATTAGGCCCGGAAAAATAGAAATAATCAGAAATAATCCAAAAATAGAAAAAAAAATATGTAGAATTCATAAATAGATATGAAAATTGAAAAAAAGAGACAAACATATTGAAAATGTAATAAAAAGCTTTATTAATGTCCAACTGGCTGCCTCGTTAAAACATTCGCCAAGTAAAAACTCAAAATGAGATAACATTGGCAAAGGAAAAAAGAGTACAGCCTATAGCTCTACATACATGATACATCCTTGTTCTACGTGTCATTGTCTAAGTACAGATTTTTGAACACCTCCAACAACTCTGGATTTTCCACAAAGTGTTGTGTTCGTGAATCAACTTGTTCCCAGTCCTTTACAGATAGAAGTATCTCCATCATCTCACTTGTGAGACTTGCTCTTCTCTTCTCCAATATTCTTCCAGAAAGGCTGAAAGTAGACTCAGAGAAAACCGTCGAGACAGGTACAGTTAACACATCACGTGCAAGTATGGATAGTACGGGATATGTTAACTTATGGGCTTGCCACCATTGCAAAATATCGAAGCCCTCCGAGTTGAAATCCACTGTATCGCTGTCCAGATAGGTGGATATTTTCCACTCCTTGTGGGTCTTGGCTGAGCAGACGGCGGTGTAGAAGAATAAAACCTGGACCTGGAGGAAAAGCCACCGAAGATATTGTCCCACATATTTGTCTTACTACTTGAGGCGCTGGTTACTGGAGGTCGTTGCGAGCGGACTCCCAGAAATTATTTTATACATTTGGTAAATCTCGTATAATTGAGAACGAACATCTGCAAAATAGTTAGTATAGTCTAGCTCTCTAGCATCACTAAGAAGATCAAGTACACTACCAAATGCATCAATTTTACCTCTAGGATCTAAAAGAAATGCAAATGCATGTAGGTAAGGGATTTCTCTCCAATATTTAAGGTATTTTGATTTCATGGAAACAATAGCATCATGTAAAACTGACTCATTTTCATACATTTTCAATTGAGTAACAATCTGCAAAATACTATGCACAATGATAAGATATGTTGGATAGTACACAGCGGACAAAGCAACAGTGGCCTCATAAAATTTTTCTAAAAACTGTAGTATCTTCTCAGCAATGAACCAATATTGCTCAGTCAATAGTATACTACCGTCAGTGCTCTGATAATGTGTTTGAACAAAAACTAAAAAAGTGCTCTTGTATGGTAAAAGACTCTTAAGCATCAGGTAAGTAGAGTTCTACCTTACCGGTATGTCCAAACCGAACTTTCTTAGACGTACACCTATCGCCCTGCAGAAGCTCTTATATTGTGCTATTCTTACGTTAGAATTATTCAACGAAAAGCTTTAATATACGGACTCAACCTCTTCAAACCACATTTGACTATAAGGTTGATAATATGACAAGCGCATCGTTGATGTAGCAAGAAGGAATCGGCGTATGTACTCAACACTGGAGTAAGAATATCCATGGCCCTAGAGTTCGAAGCGGCATTGTCTAAGGTAATTGATACTATCTTGTCTGTAAGACCAAAGTCTTCCACGACTTTGATAATACAGTCCGCAATATTTTCACCCGTGTATGCTACCTCAATTAAATTCAAATATATAATCCTTTTCTCCATTACCCTGTCGTCATTAACATAATGGGCAACTACACTAAGATAATCATCTCTAGCCCGACTACTCCATATGTCCGAGATCAGGGCCACTGAAAATGTGCACGTACTAAATAGATCCTTTATTTTATTACGGTGTTCATTGTAGTATTTTATTAGATCCCTAATTGTTGTCTGTCTAGAAACGGAAGAAAATTTAGGATTATGTGCAGTCCTAATGTAAGTTTAAAAAGAAGCAGACTCCTTAAAGCCTAACGGTAAATCCTCGGAGGCAATTAAACAACAGAGAGATTGACGGGCAATCTCAGGATCGTAGTCCCAGCTACGTACTGTATAGTCGGGGTTGTACTGCAGCTGCGTCTACCTCATCACCAATCCTTGCTTAGCTCGACATCTTGCAACATGTCTAAGCAAGTGCCCTGTTGCACCTGTAGACTTCGCAGACAATTCATTGCGAAAATTTGTACAAATAGCATATGATACCTCATTTCCCTATGTGTCTTGCTTAGTTGTCCTGTCAAAATTCTCTCATACTCCCGATGTAGACGGCCTCGACCTCTTTGAACTGGTTGGCGTGGAGCTTGATGCTGCCGTGGAGCCAGATGATGGAACTACGCCTTACCCTTCCAGTTTGATTGAGGCACCACCTCCATGGACGCAATTTCCTCTCGTAAAAGTCTGTAATCACCAAGAGCAAAGCTGTTGTAAGGATTATCCATAACGAAAACTGTAAAATCGACACTAACACTATTATTACTTTCATTTTAGCATAACAAGCACTAACAATAAAAGTATGCAAAAAATAGTATTGTACCTCTTTTGCTGACTTGCTGTTGAAAATTGAATTTTCCAGAATTTGTCACTTTTTTTGAATTTTTCCAAATTAGCACAACACGAATTTGAATTTGCACAGCAGAATTTCAAAGAGAGAATGAGCAATGGAGGGGCTGAATGAGGGGTTATGGTGGCTATTTATAGGAAATATTTTGGGATTTTTTTTTAATTGTTTTGCTATTTTTAAAGACTCAAATGGTCAAAAAGGTCAAAAACACCCAACATTCGAATTTTGGTCGGTAGCATAGTGCTACACCTGACCACGAGCCCATTGCCGCGCCTTACTGCCTGCGTCGCCTCTTTTCCCTCGTCTTTGGCCGGCTACCCGACCCTTGGTCTCCTCCTCTCCCTAGCGGCTGGCTCCTGCCAGATGGTGTGGCACTAGGGCACTAAGCAAGACAAGCCAGCAGTGGTGGCACCAAGACCTCCCTCCACGGCTCACCTCTACTCTGCCTCCTCTACCTCCCTTCCTGAACCAGTCCGCGGCCCCCGTCGCCTTCTCCTTCCTTCGCGTCAGCCCGTTTGGCCAGCTCTAGTTGCGTATGTAAGTTCCTTTTGGGATCAAGAAAGTTCTAGGCGGTGGCTAGGTGTGGGCTGCCACTGTGATGGCAGGATCTGGATGGGTTTCTGTCTGGTAGTGTTGGCCAAATAGGCGGCCCGGCTTGGGCACGATGTGGCCCGATCCAAGATGATACGGGGTCGCCCGATCTCCTCGACGTAGGATCAAGATACTGACGTGTAGTCTCTCGAATCGTAGTGATCCTCTGTTGCCAATGCAAGAACGAACACTCTTTAATTCGCAAGAACACACGCGTCGAACTTCACAACCAACAAGCGAAACCCTATCGCGCTCCCAATTCCCAGCGGAAAGGTTGAATGATCTCAATTAGTAAGAACTCCCAATTTCTCCATTGATGTTGTCGGCCATCAAGAAGAACACAATCTGTTTTTAGTTATCTCGTACAATCTGGTCTGTCCTCTACGTGATGGCGGCGCTGCTACTTAAAGGTCTCCTAACCTCACGTGCAAGTATGGATGGCACAGGATATGCTAACTTATGCTCATGCCACCAGTGCAAAATTTTGAAGTTTTCTAAGTTGAAATCTACTGTATCTCTGTCCAGATAGGCGGATAGTTCCCCACTCCTTGGGTGAGAGGTTGGTCTTGGACTTTGTTGAAAAGGTGTCGTTATGGAAGAAGAAGATTTGGATCTAGAGGAAGAGCCACCGAAGATCTTGCCCCGCATATTTGTCTTGCTACTTGAGGTGGGGGCTATTGGAGGTCGTTGCAGGCGGACTCCCTGGAACTTATTTTCGTATCTTTGGTAAACCCCGTGTAACTGAGTACGAACTTCTGTAAAATAGTTAGTATAGTCTAGCCCTGTAGCATCACTAAGAAGATCAAGAACATTATCAAATACTTCAATTTTACTTCTAGGATCTAAAATAAATGCAAATGCATATAGGTGAGGGATTTCTCTCCAATATTTAAGGTATTTACTTTTCATAGCAACAATATTGTCGCGTAAAACTGAGTTATTTTCATACAATTTCAATTGAGTAGCAATCTATAAAATACTATGTAGAATAATAGGAGATGTTGGATAGTAGACAGCGGACAAAGCAACAGTAGCCTCATAAAAAATTTCTAAAAACTATAGTATCTTCTCAGCAATGAACCAATGTTGCTCAGTCAGTAGTATGATACCGTCGGTGCTCTAATAGTGCGTTTGAATAAAAATAGAAAAAATGTTCTTATATGGTAAAAGACTCTAAAGCATCAGGTAAGTAGAGTTCCATCTTACCGGCATGTCCAAACCGAACTTTCTTGGACATACACCCATCGCCTTGCAGAAGTTCTTATATATTGTAATTCTTACGTTAGAATTATTCAAGAAAGAAATTGCATCGTAAAAAGCTTAACATACGGATTCAACCTCTTCAAACCACATTTGACTATAAGGTTAATAATATGACAAGTGCATTGTTGATGTAGCAAGAAGGAATCGGTGTATCTAGTCAACACTGGAGTAAGAATGTCCATGGCCCTAGAGTTGGAAGCGGCATTGTCTAAAGTAATTAAGAATATTTTGTCTGTAAGACCAAAGTCTTCCACGACTTTGATAATACAGTCTACAATATTCTCACCCGTGTGTGCTAAATCAATTAACTTCAAACCTATATTTTCTTTCTCCATTACCCAGTCGCCATTAAAATAATGAGCAACTACACTAAGATAATCCTCTCTAGCCCGACCGCTCCATATGTCCTAGGTTAGGGGCACCAAAAATGTGCATGTATTAAATAGTTCCTTTATTTTATTACAGCGTTCATTGTAGTATTTTAGTAGATCCTTAGTTGTTGTCTGTCTAGAAATGGCTGAAAATCAAGGATTATGTGCAGTCCTAAGAATCCATCATGGATTTAACCCCCTGATACCATGCATTTGCAAAAATGAACCCTGTACCGTTTTTTTTGCAAATCTAGCCCCTCTCTCCTCTACGCGGTGGGTGGCGAAAAGGCGTCAAAGACAAATTCATGAATGGAATGGGCGATCAGCCGAAGCGGCCACTTATCACAGGCCACCATGAAGCCTCTTTCGCATTCATGCATCATGCAGAAGCATTGCTGCATGATGGGCGGCCGGTGTGTCTCTGGTGTCTTTCCGCGCTTGGGGAGCGTGGAAAGTGACCTTCCGCGCTCCCCGACAGCGGAATGAGGGGGAAGAGGGGCTAAAAATGCAATTGTGTGTGAGAGGGGGCTAGTTTAGGAGAAAAAAAGGGCTAGGGGGCCATATAAGCAAAAGGTTCCAGTCCTAATGTAATTTTGGAAAGCAGTAGACTCCCTAAAGCCTAACGGTAAATCCTCAGAAGCAATTAAACGATAGAGAGATTGACGGGCTACCTCGGGATCGTAGTCCTAGCTACGTACCGTACCGTCAGGGTTGTACTACAGCTTCGTTTGCCGCATCACCAATCCTTGCTTGGCCTTACATCTTGTAGCATGTCTAAGCAAGTGCTCCGTTCCACCTGTAGACCTTGCAGATAATTCATTGCGATAAATTTTACAAATAGCATATGGTGCCTGATGTCCCTATGCATCTAGCTTGGTTGTCCTTTTGAAATTCTCCCACACTCCCGTTGTAGACGGCCTCAACCTCTTCGCTCCGATGGTCACCAACGAAGTTGCTGCCGTGGAGCATGATGACGGAACTCCGCCTTGCCCTTCCGGTAAGAACTCCAGATGGGTTGAGGCAGCCGCAGCAGCCTCCATGGATGCCTTTTGTACTCTAGCCCGACAGATTAGCAAGGGGAGGATAATCATTTATAGTGCAGAACAACAAGGAACGTAAAGTGAAGTTCTCTCGTTTGTACGCATCCCATACTGCATTCTTCAATCCACAAGATTTTTAGATCTTCCATCAATGGAGCTAGGTACACATCAATATCATTCCTGTGTTGCTTGACCCTTGGATAAGTATCGACAAAAAATATACTTCCGCTTCATACACAACTAAGGAGAAAGGTTGTAGATACAGAGCGTCACTGCCAAGTGATATGCTCACGCTCATGTTACCGAAAGGATTCATTCCATCTGCACTCGATCCAAACCTTATATTTCTCGGTTCCACACCGAAGTCTGCAAACCTCCTATCGATGTTTCTCTACTGGGTGGAATCAGCAGGGTGTCTTAGGCCCTGTTTGGTACAGCTCCAGATTCTTATTTTCCAGATTCTGCTCCTGATTCTCTGATAATCCACTTCTTTGAGAATCTGGAGCTGTCTGTTAAAAGCGTTTGGTTGGTAGGTTGAGTCCCAAAACCATATGAGGGGGATTAGAGGCAAATAGACCATGTTACCCCTGGTTGTAATAATTCAATTGTATTTATGTCTTTCTCCTATGTATTTGTACTCAAATTATAGAATTTTTCCCCTAAATTTGTTTAGACCATGTGAATGTATATACGTTGTATCTTTACACAATGCCAGGTTATATTGCATTTACACTTCATTATGGATTACAATTGTGTATAAGCAAATTTTGTACTGTTGTCGCTGCGATAGATGAAGATGGAGATATCGCATTCATATCGTAAAAGTATTCAAATGATTTATTAAATGATATTACGTATAAGTATTGAAATAATGAATAAGTCATAACAAAAGACCACAAAAATTCATAAGTAGTGTGTCCATCATCCTGAATGAGCAATTGCACTTGCAAGGTCATCACGGAAACTATCCATGGATGTAGCACTTGTTTGCGACGTTGACGTATCCGATGCATCTTGAGAAATGACACATTTGGCATATCTTGATGGTATTGTGGGCACATAATTAGGATCCCGATCGAACCTATGAAAATGCATGTCCGGCGAAGCATGTTCACGTATGAAGTTGTGGATTCCCATGGTTGCTGCAACAATCATCTTTTGCTTGGACATGGGAAAGTTCAGCATCTTAAAAAGAATTCTCCATTTCATCTTCCATACACCAAAGGATCTCTCAATTACGTTGCGAACACTCGAGTGTAAATAGTTGAATTTCTCTTTCTCACCACTAGGAGCAACACCTCTCCGAAATTCTGGAACATGATACCTTTAGCCCTTGTATGGCACTAAATACCCAGGCCTGTTCGGATAACCGGCATCGACAAGATAATATTTACGTGCAACATAAGACGGAAAATTCATGTATATCAACATCCAATGCATGAACATTACAAGTACATAATTATGTAAATGATACTAAACAAAGAAAATTTACCGCTAGATCACATCATTGGTTATTTGTCTTGTCAGTAATTATTGGCAATTCCCTGCTGATTGAATTAGCATAGTCAAAGTAGTAATGCCAACACTTACTATTGCTGTAAAAATTTAAGCTTGTGCTATTATTAGACCGCTCCTAACAGAAGATAACATAACCTGACAGTACTGGTTTTATGTGCTTGATGTGCATTTCCACATGGCAGTTTGGATTTTAGAATGATTATAGAGAACTGCACGGTTTGTAAGTAGAGAGAACCCGAAGGGACATATCTCCAAGGCAAAATAGGATTCACTTGAACACAGCTAGATTAGTACTACTGAAACAGAAACAGTTAGACCTTTACCAGGAAAAGGGTGAAAGAAGCAAACATTCCCTCCTGAAGTAGTGCACCAAGGCCACCAAATTCTTCCTCATCAATCTTCAACAGGTATGCATAGTACCAATAAATTATACCAGTAGAAATAGCCAGAAATCTGTAAACATCCACATAATATGTTAAGGACCCCATCAAAAGCTCACATGCTGATACTAAATGAAAAAAAATACAAAATTCATTGTGCTTTTACAAAAACATGAAGGTAGTAATAACTGATAACTGCAACATAGTGAAACACAGTTTTCAGCAAATTCAGGTCATGGCAACAACACTCGGTGGTATTTTGACTTGCATTTCAAATTGAAAATAACTAATTATTATTCTGCATGACCTTTTCAGGTGCTACATTCTTATGCCGATATTCCCAGAGCATCAACTAAAGAGATTTGGAGGAAACCTTCATATTTACGACCACAAAATAATTGAAACAGCAAGAATCTTAACATTCAAGTAAAAAAAAATGTCCCAATTGAAGTGCCACGCACACAGTACACTCCACGATTAATAATTTAGTTGCAAAATGGCATGCTAGGCATGCTGATAGGTGATAGCTACAGGGTCTGCTGAAATGTAATTATATTGTGCACGGTTATCTCTGGACCGAACCGAAATGCATCTCAGCAGATTGGCATGTGCTATATCCTTACAGGGTTAGTGCACCTGTGTTGTTTCAGTCTAGATGTCAAGTAAAGATCTGGTGGATGGCAAGATAATGAAAATTCCACAATTCATAGATAAGTGCCTGATTGATTCCGCTAACATTCAGCTAACCAGATCCAACTCACATTTTTTTTCACTTTTTGAAAAGAAAAGGCAGGGCCTCTGCCAATCACTATTAGATAGAAAAAGGATGTTCCACAGAGTTAATACAAGAGCAAAAGACCGGTCAGCAGCTTAAAACAACATTTTTTTACCACATCTTTGACTATTCACTAATTGCTACAAAACGGCAAAATCATCCTGAAAACCAATGACATCGAGTAATTGGCCATCCTCCTAACTTGCAAACTAGAACTCAATACAACATGGGTTGTGCTCAGCTCAGGTGCAAGGATCAACACAACATGGGTTGTGCTCAGCTCAGGTGCAAGGATATTGCAAAATACTTCATACGAGGTGCAAAATCAATTTAGGTATATCCTACAGGAGTATACTATAGCCTGATAACCCCGAGCAAGGGAAGGTGTGTCCTATTTCCACATTGCAAAGAGATCTGTTTCACTTGTTAACTCCTCTGTGCGCTCAATTACAAGTACCCAGAAACTCTCGAATTGGACCTGCACGTAATCTAGCTAAGAGAACATGAACCTGGCAGTAGTACACAACTACTACTACGTCTTATATCTGTTCAACTTAGCATCTGAATGTGAGAGACGTTGAAGTTGAAGACGCATCCGATTACCAAAGGAAACCTACGAATCTAGGGGCAAAGACTAGGGCTTTAGTGGTGCAGCAGGACTCACGGGGTGATCTAGACGGCGCCGACGAGGGGGACGGCTCCCCAGAGCAGACCGAAGACAAGGCCCAGCACCTGCCGGATCCAGTGCACCGCGTCGAGCAATTGATCCTTGCAAGTCAACCAAAAGCATGATTTCTTCACATGAAATATTGTCTGCCATGTCCCAACTCCCAAGAAGCCAAGAGAATGGTAGGATTGACCAAGAAGAAGACTAGTAGCAAGTAGTAGTACCTTGTCCCATGAGGCCTCTGGGTCGAGGTACCTGGCGAGCTTGGAGGGGAGCACGTGGCCATCACCGTTCTGCTGCTGTGCCTGCGCGCGCGAATGCTTTGATGACGACTTCGTCTTCCCCATATCGCTCGCTCGGTGGCTCGGTGCGCGCGGCGCAGGATCCCCAGGGTGGGCGGCCAGATCGAGGAAGATGAGATGGGATCAAGCCGCGGCGAAAATCTTTCTTTGGAGCTGGCGGCGCAGTGGAGGTCCGGCGGAGGTGCCCTCGGGAGGTGCGGCGGCGGCTGCGTGGAGGTTCGCCTCTGTCACGAGAGAGGAAAAGGAGAAATCGAAGGAGGCCGGCGAGAGAGGAAAAAGGAGAACCGAAGGGGTACGCGTCGGGGAATCGAGTAATGGTATTTTGCGGGTAAATATAATCAATTTCAAGGAGTATTTTTTTTCTATCTGGATTTTCACGAGAATTCAAGAAAAGGTTGTTTCTCTTCGTTAGTGTATTTTTGAGACAGCTCCACGCGAGAATCAGAATCGAATGGTTTTGAGAATCAGGGTGTTTGGTATGGCTACACGAGAATCGATTAAGAAGCTAGGAGCAGAAGCTATACCAAACAGGGTCTTAGCTTTCCGTCATTCTTACGCTCCTCTGAGTGCCAATGCAGCAGTTTTACATTATTTGGGTTTGCAAAAAACCGCTTCAAACGGACAATTACAGGAAGATACCACGCCACCTTAGCAGGAGGTCCTTTCTTCACCTCGATTCCCTCGTCGTCATCTGATTGATTCTTACGCTTGTATCGGGATGCGTTGCACACCGGACATACATGCATGTTTGTATACTCGTTACGGTAGAGGATACAGTCGTTCGGACATGCATGTATTCTTTTTACTTCCATTCTCAATGGACAAAGAACCTTCTTCACTTTGTAGGTGGTTTTGAGCAACTCATTTCCCTCCGGAAGCATGTCAGCTAAGAGACCTAACATTCCGTGAAACTCTTGTCTGACCAACCGTTGTTTGCCTTCAATTTCAAAGTTCAAGCACGATGACAACCTTGTGTATTCCGCTTGGCAGGAACAAAGGTTTCTCTCGAGTCCTCCATCAAGCCCTAATTGAACATACTCCTCTCATCACAGCTTCCTTCGCATCGCGAAGCATCTCGATCTAGATTGTCATCGTGCAAACCTATCCGAATCGAAACCACAATCGACATCATCCGTGACATATCGTTGACTTCAGATAATATGCTCTTCACCATGGCGGTCCAACGTGTATAACCCTTTTGAAACCCCTTCAATCAAGTGCGCTTCAATCTGCGCTCGGTTCTTAAACATCTTTAGATTCTCGCAGTCAATGCATGGACAGTACATATATTCTGCCCCCTTATTCAACATATCCTCCTTGGCAGCTCTTGTAAAAGCACACACGCCATTAATGTGCTCTTCACTCACACGGTTCTCAGCGTACATCCAGTTTCGGTCCATCACACGGTTCATATTAAAAACCCTGTAAATAAATAAAAGGGTGACTTCGAAAACATATTTTCTGATGCTTAATTACGCTTTCCAACAGAATAAGCGTATTTTTCTCTGAACTAAAGGTGGCTTTTTTATTTTTACATTTTTTCAGATTTTATTAACTTACATGTAGGCCCTACTTGTTAGTGACTCATTTTTTATTTCATGATTTTATTTATAAAATCTATGGTGGTTCCACATGTCATAGACTTGTTAGTTTACTAAGTAAATGATTAAAAACAGTAGGATTTTAAGCTCAAATTGGGCTTAGGGTGACATCGCATTGCTAATAGTCGTGGCTCGGGGCCCTAAGGTCGCTTGAGGCGAACCGACAGGGATGTCTCATGGCGGCGCCATGGGCTTTACTAGCGATTTCGGCGTAAACGCTTGAAACTACTCAAATTAAAGGATGCTTATGCTCCAGTAGCTCACCTCGATCACGAGGAAGGTGTCAATGAAGTCGGGGAAGGTCTAAGGCGGCTGGTCGACGATCGGTGAACAGAGGCGACGGCGGCAAGCTCCTCGGCGACAATAGATGAAATGGACCACATGAGCGGGCTCAGTGAGGCGAGGCGATACTCAAATCGGGCGCGAGTGGCGATGGACTCACCGGGCTTGGAGATCTCCCATGATTATCAGAGCGCCAGAGATGGAGATCAAGAAGACTCGTTGGGAGCTATGTACACCGTGATCGTGCGTGGAGTTAATTATCACGGACGATTTTCAACAAAAAACCGTCTGTGGAGTTCATTATCATGGACGGTTTTCAACAAAAACCGTCTATGATATGTAGTAATATCACAGACGGTTCATGTTGAAACCGCTCGTGAAGTATCACGAGCGGTTTTATCGAACCGCTCGTGATACTTCTGACGGTTTTAAACATGAACCATCTGTGATATGACATCTTCACAGACGGTTTTTAGCGTAGAAAATAACATAGACGATCGGTAAACAATAATCGTCTAAGATTGTGTTTAATATAAACGGTTTCGATGAAGTACCGTCTGTGATCAGGCGTCCAGTATTAGCATTTTTGTAGTAGTGGGTGTTCATGCGGTTTGGATTGTCAAAGTGGACATCCACTTTGATATGTTTGATTTTATGATTATCACTTTCTTACTTGCTGTCTTTTGGTCCAAACATTGTTTACAAAATGGCCTTTGCAAATTAGAAAGTGTAGGAATAAACCTTGTTGCTTTTATGCAAAACTAATGCCAATATAGCCTTTCCTTTGGACAGCCTTTACATGTATAATCTCTAATCCTTTGGATAGGTTCTATTAAACACTTTCTTTTATTAGTTTGTGTAAGTCTTACGAGTAAGTTCTGTACTCAGTGGAATTAACCACTTGTTGCAGGTGAGTACGTTCATGCTTACGATCCGTCCGTTAGCGTCGATTATAGCGGCACTAACGAATGATGTTGTTTCTACCTCCACTCAGTTGCCTTCGGGTGTTGGGCACACTTGGTGGTATCTTTTGGTGTTTATATTTGTTTCCGCTGCAAACTTTTGTTTTTAGTTGACCGATGGTCACATATGTAACTTATGTACTGAAACATTGGTTTTGTAAATTCCTGTTATAAACATAGGACCTTTGTATGACTGTGTACAATGTTGTTTAAGATATGTGCACATTAGTCATTGATCTTGGGAACTAATGTGAGACACGTATCCGGGAACTTGAAATTGGGCTCGTTCCTTGTTAAAAATTATGCCTCTGGTATAATCTTTTAACTTGAAACGAATCCAATCTCAAGGGTCCCGACAATACCTGAACTAGAAGTCTTGCTTCCTTTGTTCTTTTTCATTTCTGCCAAGTACTTCTTGCAATTTCTCTTTCAATGCCAAGTCTCATGACAATGGTAACATTCTGTGTCAGGCTTAGGACCCAGTTTGAGCTTCTTAAACTTAGCCTTGAGACTCTCGATCTCATCTTGAGTCCTTCCTTTGCCCTTTCTCTTTCCCGATTTACCCTTCTTCTTGAAGGTTGTAGTCTTTTGAACCATCATCACATGATTGGAACTTTTTTGATGCTTTCCTCAGCACCTTTAAGCATGCTATGCAACTCGGTCATTAACTTCTCCATGCCATTCATATGAAAATTCAATATGACAGGCTCAAAGCTCGCAGGGAGCGATTGGAGAATCACATTAGTAGCCAACTCTTGGTTAAGGGGAAAACCAAGGCTTTCCAAGCTCTCAATGTGACCAATCATTTTGATCACATGAGGACTGATCGGGTTACCTTCTGACAGCCTACAAGAAAACAATGCTTTGAAGGTATTATACATCTCTGCCCTTGCTTGATCCTGAAACAAACATTTCAGACCCATAATCGTATTGTAAGCGTCTATGGTCTCATATTGCTTCTGAAGCTCAGAGTTTATGGTTGCAAGCATTAGGCAGTGCACATCGACCGAGTCATTACAATGCTTCTCATAAGCATTCTTTTTAGCTCGAGTTGCATCTACATTCGGTTCCTCGGAATATGGTCCCTCTAGAACATATTCCTTCTTTTATTGTTTGAGAACAATTCTCAAATTTCGAAACCAATCAATGAAATTTGTTCCATTCAACTTTTCTTTCTCAAGAATAGACCGCAAATTAAAGGTAGGTGCAGAAGAAGTAGGTGTCATGATCTACAATAGAAATATATGCAAACATTCAGCACTATCTTTATGTAAGATCTTCTATTAAACACTTTAATAGAAGATACCCCCACTATATGTTCTAAACCATGTTTCCCTCTAACATCATATAGTGAGTTCAAGATCCACAAATCATTAAGTCCTAGTGAGCTTTGGCATCACTGCTAGAAACCTAGTAATTTAGGTAGGCAACCTCTTGCCAATCATATCTCATATGACTCTTATTTGTTGGATGACATCTCTATGCCCCGGCGACCAACACTATGCCCAAGGCCCAAAACTGTTTTGATAACCTTGTCAAGTTAAACCCATACTAAGCATGTGGGTGTCCAACACCCACCCCATCTTATTAAGATAGTTAATGTCACCCTATTTTGGTAGACTTACCAATTAATGATCAAAATCGTGATAGGCGCAACAATTGGAAATGCATCAAATTAACTTAATTTTTCTTGAGGGATACTATTCTACCATGTTATAACATCTAATGAAAAAACATGATAAACAACATGACAAGAATAAACATTCACAGATAATCAAATTAAACTGTGAAATAGTATGGCCTTTAACATGATGATCTCCATCACCATGCCTCCTGTTTTCATGGCCTGGGCATAATTCTTCCGAGTAGTCTTGAGCAGAGTATTAAGATCCTCTAGAAGTTGACCCAAGTAGTTCATTTTCATCTTGGATCTCTTAAAGCGAGTGTGCTTGATCCTCGATCCCATATCAAAGATCATCTTGTTCAAAAATAAAGTCTTTTCATCTAGACTTTGAACGAGAGCCGCCTCCTTGTCTTGCTCAAATTTGAGTTTTTTCTACTCGTCCAAAACTTGTTTTTTGCTCTGCAAGAGTAAAACAGGTGATAAGCACAAAAATAATTGGAGGAAAATAATAAGTCAAGTTTACGACCTATTACCTTCAATTTTCTTGTTAAGTTCTTCCTTGCTGGCCGTCGCTTCGGCGATCGACCGGTCCTTAGCTTTGATTTATTCTTCAAGCAGAGCTGTCTTGGCTTTCACCAGATCTCTTCTTTTATTTTCTCCAAATCTATCAAATACAATAAGGGAATAATTAGCAAAGGGCGGCGTTGAAGAAAGAAAAGGCTAAGGGAAAGTTTTACTTTCTAATTGGAGTGTTTCGCTCCAAGTCTTTAATCCTTCGGATCGATCCTCCGACCACAAAAAATTCTCGACCATATGTTGCTCAAATAGCACTTTCCTCTTTAAAAATTCTCTATAAAAGATTTTTATGAGAGACTATGAAACCGGTCGAGATACTTACCCGAATCGTCAAATCATTATATCCGCCAAATATTGAATTAGGATGCATTTTGATTTGATGATCCGATATTTTTCCCCTTGCCTCGTCAAGCTCCTTATCCTCGATGAATCGAAGGTGAAAAGGGAACTTGTCAGGTTGAGGAGAATTACCAACAATGGTCGGAACCTGTTGAGGGCCTTTAGGGGCATCTACCTCCGCAGAAGGAGTTAGAAACACCAATGGTTCCAACTCGACTGTTGGCCCTGAAGCCTGCTCGGGGGCTTTTCCGACCACTCTTTCCTCAGGAATTCTGTCCTGAGAAATGGTCTGCTTATGAACCTCCGCAAGGACCTGGTCCTCATAAGGAGTCTGGTCGGAAACGACCGAAATACCAGAGGAGCTATACAAAGCAAAGAAGAGAAGTTTAAAAGACATCAAATCATCGAGAAATTATTAGAGGTATGCGCTTATACGACCACTTTCATTTAAGCATACCTAGTTAATTTCCGAGATTTGACTTTAAAACGCAGAAGAGTAAAATCTGCATCGAAATCACCCTTCCTTTTCTTTTCTTCGATCTTCTTTGGTTCGAACCGCAGAATTAGCCAAATTCGTTGCATCGTCAACAGGATGTCGGAAGCTATGCCTCGATCACTCGTCAAAGATTACGCCCTGACCATTTGGTCAAGTGAGTGGAGCCCGACCTCGCACCAGCTTGTTCCATTACAACCTATCAGTCGACAATGACCGGCTCGAGGTTGGCGGCCTCCGTAGTTGCGCACCGGTTGCCTTTAGCCTTCTCCACCTAAACCAACAAATGAATTTGGTTAGGTGATGAAATCTTTTATCAAAACTACATATATATATATATATATATATATATATATATATATATATATATTCCTCCGAAATGTTCTGTTACCTCGGGAGATTCATCTTCTTCCAATGCGTCTGGGCACGAATCGGTCGGAACAATGGTGGGATGTTTAGCCTCACCATTTTGTGCGATTCGCAACCCGACCAACTACAGAAATAGAACATGATCAACAATCTGATCGGAGAATATGTATACATGATAAAAGATTTTTTTATTGTTTACCTTAAGCCTTGTTAGCCTCTCTTTAGCAGGAACTATGGCCAAGATCTCGGGGAATCCAGCCTTCTCTCCAGGCTCCCCTGCACAGATCAGCCTGATCCGCTCTCTAATTTCCTCAGGGGAAAGAACTTTAAAAGGAAAGGAGAGAAAACAAAACATGAACAAATTTTAAGGTAGTACATTAATCAAATGAAAATACTGGTCGGAGTTTATCTCAAAGACTTACCATCTCCTGAGATAGCTTCATCACGACCAATGGACCAAATCAGGGAGTGAGTCTGAAGCTTCAGTGGACTAATCTGGCGCTTGGTGAAGTCCCTCACCACATGCCAAGAGGTCAAGCCCTTGACTCGCAGGTCGTAGATGGCATCCACCCATTGTCCGACCACTCAAGTCTTCTCCACGGTCTTTCTCCACTTGGGATCTTCATTCGCTCTCATCCCGGCGAAGTAGATGCCATAATCCCTCGTAACAACTAATGACACATGAAATCATAATAGTCTAAATAGTGTCTCAAGGTGGGTCAACCCAACACCATGTTCTCTAACATGTGTTCATATTATTGATTTGATGTCCCTATATCCATGAACGGTGAAACATGGTCATCAATCAATACATGTGATGGTCAATTAGTCACTAGTGTTCTAACTTGGGATACATTTAGAATGACATCATGTAAGTTAAAGAGCTTCACCAACAAGTCACATATTTGTTAATCTTTATAACTGAAGATTCATTCAAGGAGCATAATAACATATATTCTCATAAACATAGACGTGATACAATCATCTCTATGATTGCCTCTAGGGCATATCACCAACAATTTCTAGATGACATATTGGTCTACAGTCGCAACTTGCAGGATCACCTCGAGCACCTGAGAACCGTACTGGAGGTATTACGATGAATCAATGTAACGCTCTGATTTTCAGAGCCTTTTTGAAAATTTCCAAAATAAAAAGAACCATTTGGTTTTGATCACGAATTCAAGCTTAACTCAAGTTTTCGAATTTGAAGAGTTTAAATTGACTTAATTAAACTTCAACTAATCCCAAAACTTAGTTCTTTTGGTGTTGCTCTAGCTCTCTAGAGCTACCCTTCCTTCTCCTGGTAAGATTCCCTATCCTCTATCCTACGTTTAGACATTCTTATATGTCCAGACAGTCCCTCGTGTGTGACCTCTGTTGTTGTTATCTCCCCCTTGCCTTTTCGGGTCTTTCCTCTCCTTTGGAAATCTCTCTCTGTTGAGACCTTTGCTAAGTTTACCCTCTGGTCCGGCCCATCCTTTGGGTCGGGACCTCCCTTAATCTCAATTACAGCTCAAACCTCCTCTCGTGTTTAGATTCTTCCTTGTATCTAGACCTCCTTTGAAGATCTGGACAATCCTTGCGCTTTTGACATTTTCCTTTTGCTTGGGCACCCCCTAGGTCTAGACTTTCCTTGGGTTTAGACCCTTTGTATGCCCAAACCTCCTTACCACTTGGACCTCACCTATGGTGCGGATCTCTTCTTTGTCTTGACCTCTTTGATGTCTCAGATTCTCTTTTTTATCACTGACCTCATTCCTTGTTTGGGTATACTCTTATGCTAGACCTTCCTCAAGTCTTTTGCTTGAGTTTTCCCCATGCTCATTGAACGCCCAAGAATTCACTTGAACCCACTCGTGTTCAATTAGACCTTCTTTGCATCCGATCGAACCACCCTTCGCTCAAATTGGACCTCCTCCGTGGGATTTCCTTCTCGGCTTAGACCTCCTCGTGGTCTAGGTCTTCTCTCATACCACTTGAGTTCCTTCTATGCTCTTGTGAACCCCTCGGTGATCACTTGGACTCCTTTTCACCTTGACCTTAGTAAACCTTCTCTTTGGAAAAGTCCTCCTAGTGCATCTGGTATTACCGCCCCAACTCATGCAGATTACTGTTTTCTAGGACGCCCTCCCTTTGCCGATCGTGACTGTTAGGATCTCCCTTGTGAGGTCCTAGCCATTAGATCTCCACCTTTCGATTTGAGCTTGACCTTCGGACCTCCTGTGAGTAGGTCGTTGGACTTCCTGTCCAAAGGACCTCCTCCCGATTGTGTCTGTTGGACCTCCCTGTCGTTTGACCACATCCTAACCACCCAGACCTCCTCTGAGTAGGTCTAGACCGTTAAGATGTTCCTTGATCATCTCTGAGCCGCTTAGATCTCCTTTGCTTATTTTCTTGATCGTCAGGACCTCTCCTGACTTTTGATCTTGACCGTCAGACCTCCCCCTTGTGAGATCTAACCGTCAGACTAGCCTTTTGTGGGTCCTGTCCTCAGACCATCTTGTGGTGTGTGTCTTTGGACCTCCTGTCCATGAGACCTCCCCTTGTGTGTCCTTTGGACCTCCCTTTGCCTTGATCTTAATTGTTAAAGCTCTCTTGATTTCATCCCAGCCGTTGAGACCTTCCCTGAGTTGATCTCACTCGCTAAGGACCTCCTAGACCAAATCTTGACCGCAATTTCATTTCAATCCATTTGAACCTCTTTTGTCCTTGGGACCTCCTTCTTGTTTAGTGGATCTTCCCATGTCCTTCAGACCTCTTCGTGTTCTCTAGGACCTCCCCTTGTGCGACCCCAACCGTCTGGACCTCCCTGAAGAGATCCTAACCGTCGGGACCTCCTCTTGCGATCCTCGATCGTCGGGACCTCCCATGTCCGACCTCCTCTGCATGTTTGGACCTCCTCAACCTTTAGACCTCCCTGTCCTTTGGGCCTAGGACCTCCTAAGCCTTTCGGACCTCCTCAAGGATCTCCCTGGGCAAGACCTCCCTCTTGATCCGACTGTTTCTAAGTTGAGTGGCCCCACCGCCAGCCTTGGTCATTCTCATTTCTCCGCCGTTAATATCTTGGGCATTTAATGCATGTCTTGTCACATTAAATACATTCATATACATGGCGTTCTACTTTGAACTTGGTCACTTAGCCGTACTCTGACATCCTTCTTTGTTCCTTCCCATAGCAACATACGTTGTCCTTCCTCGTACCTTTTACCCAGGGTGGTGGTGGCACTTGTCCTGCCACTCACCTACCTTTGACCCATTTCTATACTTATCCTTGGTACGTATGCTTCTAGTTTTCTTCACCCACTTTGACTATAATCGGCCAGGGAACTTTGTCAGATTACCTTCTTCACATTCACTATCTTGACTCTTGTTGGTGGCCTTCCAGGGAAGACCTTGCTGCTCACGACCTCCCCTCCATCTATTGTTCCTTCTTGTCCCTGGTAAGTCCCTTGGTGACCTGCTCCACTCTTATTCTTGCCACTGCATTGAGCTGGTCGTGTCTTTCACAAGACCTTCCTTGTGGGCTCCTTTAGGATGTCTATGGCGTTTATTTGAGGAGCTCCTTCTGGTCTCTGACAAG
The DNA here is from genome assembly GCA_036346405.1 of Phyllostachys edulis. Lineage (NCBI taxonomy): Eukaryota > Viridiplantae > Streptophyta > Magnoliopsida > Poales > Poaceae > Phyllostachys > Phyllostachys edulis. Next base: position 31,021,518 of record CM070557.1, read on the forward strand.
AACCATCTCTCGGGACCTCCTGCTCATTGTCGAAAACACTCTCTTGGGGTCTTTTGCTAAAGACCACCTCCTCCGGTAAGCTTAGATCTCCTCCAAAAGAACCTATTCTAAGTACAAGATTTCTCTCTTGTTGGTTGAGTTTTAAGGTTCCTCCGAGTTATTTTGATTCTTTATTTGGAGCTCTGTTGGTTCTTTATTTGATCGTTATTTGAATTTGCTCTTTTTAGTGTAGATCTTGGACGTTTCCGTAAAGCCGAGTGTGAGAAAATAGAATCTTAAGCTATCAAGCAAGAGGCAAGTTACACTCTTGATCATATTGCACCCAATAATTCAACTTAATTATGTTCAGTTTCAAAGTGTAATGCATGCTTATGTTTACCAAGTATTTCAATACCTGGTTTAAATTTATAGATATACCTACTTCCTTTGTATGGCCACTGTTGACTTTGGACTAAACTCATTGTCACCTTTAGATCAAACTTGGGTCATGCAATAGTGTGAGCCAAGACCATTTGAAAAACATATGCTCAGTCATGCTTAGACCAAAAGTATTGATTTGGGGAAATCTTTACCATCATGACCAAATACTGTTTTAAATGTTTTCACCATGACATTGGGATGTCATGGAAGGATAAAATTATTGCTGGGGAAGCAAAGAAAATGAAAATGGAGATGGATTTAGACTGGGGCGAATTGGTTGGCTTGGTTGGTGCAAGTGTATGCACGGGATCGTGCCTTTATGGTAGATCGATGCCCTTGGGTTTGTGGAAGTCGCCCTAGTCATTTGAGGACCGGTCTTTGAGCGACCGATGCCAAGCCTATAATGGGCTATGCCACAATCGTGCAACCACATGTCTCCAGAATGGGGCGTGGGACCTGGCTGAGTAATTTGCAAAACTTCACCATATCTTTGCTCCATTGGAGGTGTGGGAGGTCTTATATGGCGGTGGTCTTTATAACCCTCTGCTCCCACTTGGTGCAAGAGGGGCTTCATTTGGATTGTAGTCCATAGGGGGTGAAACCTTAGCAAGGAAAGGTGTGGTGGAGCAATGCATTGTAAAGGCCTTGTCATGAACTCTAGACCTCTTACCTTGGAAGTGAGAGGTGGCACTCACAAGATGCCAAACAAACTAGAGTACTCATGTCGTGTGGGTAAAGTGCACAACCTCTGCAGAGTGAAATCTATTCGAATAGCCGTGTCCGCGGTCATGGACGTGCTGGCAAAGGCCACTCGGAGTTAGATGTTGGTTTTGGGTATTTCAGAAAGGTTTATCAAATCTGTTTTTGGGATTGCTATCCCATGGGTTGGTGTAGGATCAAGGATAACCGACTAGAGGGGGGTGAATAGGAGGTTTTTAAACTTTTTAACAATTTAACAATTTAAGCCAATTAATATCTTAGTCTAAACAAGTTATACTTCTAGCTAAGCTATTTAATCACAATAAACAAGCTAGAAATATAAATGCGAAATGTAAAGACTAGAAATAACCACAAAGACACAAAGATGTTTTTCCTGTGGTATCAAGACTTGCGGTCTTCACTAGTCCACGCTGAGGAAGCTTGACACCTCAAGCCGGCTCCACGAATTAAGCCTTCCTCGATCACTATGGTTGTTCTTCCTCCACTCAGGAGATGGCGAACACCAACCACTCACAAGCTTGCACGGGCCTCTTCACAATCTTCTTGAAGAGATCACCGTGCTCTCCGCCAAGCCGCCTAGGAGTGCGGCAACACTCCAAGAGTAATAGATCACCGGTCTTCACTTGACCGCACTTAAGTGCAAATGGATCAACTAGGAGTATGAATGCACTTGAGTGAATCTCAACAAACTCACAAAGAATGCACAAGAGGTTTTGAGTGTTGAGTGGGTGCACTAAGCTCTCAAGGCTCTATGAATGTTCAAAGAACTCCACCACCTTGTCTAGAGCGGTTGGGGGTATTTATAGCCCACACCAACAAAAGAGACCGTTGAGACTAATCCCCAACTTTCGGGAAAATCGGACGGCCGCGAGCAGTAAAGGTGCGGTCGTCATCATCTCAGTCAACGCGATGCCAACGGCACAGCAGATACTAAAAAGATTTACTAGCCGTTGAACTCCCGGTCGAACGATCGCGAGTAAGGTCATGAGACGTCCGATTTCCCGGCCATCTGGATTAAACGAAGCAGACGACCGATCGTAGGGTTTCGCGAATCGCTCAAGATTTGCAAGGGTTCGGAAATATTGAACCGCATACAAAATCGGAATGACCGCAGCGGTACAACCGCTCCCAAAATCGAACGTCCGATTTCCGTAAGAGTTTTGAGCGATTTTACACTTGTTCTGCTTTTTATTGAACGGCTCATAAAAATCGGAACGATCAAGAAAACGCATGCGGCCAGATAGTACGCAGACGACGACCGATTTCTATGAGAGGGTTTAAGTCATATTTGCAGCTCTATCGGTTTTATTGAACCGCCGACAAATTTCGAACGACCGCAATCCCAGACAACCGATTTCACAAGCGAGACGACCGATTTGTGGACAAGTTCAAAAACCACTCAAATCAATTTAAATTTCAAATTCAAATGCATGCATGTTCCTAAATTGATCCATATGCCACAAGAACATGCTGTCAAACTACTAGCTTTGATCCCTCTTAATAGTACGGCATTTATCCTATAATCCGGTCTTCCAACTAAACTCCTAAGACCGGTAAAATGGAAGAAGAGGAACCTAGACTATTTGTACCTGTCTTTGAGTCTTGTGGATCTTCATATTCTCCTTTGGCATGCATCCTTGTGTTAACAAATTCACCAATGGGACTTAACCTTGTAAATACTCAATAAACTTGTTAATCCCATAATCACATATTGTCATTAATTACCAAAACAATTTTAGGGCCTAGATGCTTTTCAATCTCCCTTTTGGTAATTGATGACAACACTAAACAATTGTGAAAAGATTGGTTTGAATATAACAAGATTGTATATTCGCTTTTGCGACTTCACAAAAACATAATTTTATAATGAGTACAAATGAATGAGAATTATTTTCTTGTTAAGTCCATTTTAATGATAGCTCCCTAAATATGTGCATATAAAGATAAAGAGTTTAGCGAGCACATGAAGTGATAATATGAAATTTTGGCAGAGCTTCTTTAACAACTATGAGCTTGAGGAGATGCAATAGATAAATATGACGAAATCTGAAATTGCATTTAAGATAATAACAGACATCATCCACAAGTTCAACAAGCCGAGAAACATAATAAAAACTATTACAAGCACACAAGTTCAACAGAACTAATAATACATATACGCCCAAATATAACTATAGTAGAAAAAGCTTGCGCTTGCTCCCCCTAAAACTATGTCTTCTATATCTTTTCACTTCTTCTTCTCTCCCCTTGGCATCAAGATACCAAAAGTAACTCGCATAACGGGATCCCGAGGAGGAGGGACGCCATCCCGAAGGGAATAGGAGAGGAATCTCGAGAAGCCGGGACCGGAGGAGCGGCATCTCGAGAAGTAGTGACTGCTCCAGAGGAGGAGCCAAGATGGATCCCGAGAGGCTGGAGCAGGAGGAGGATCTGAGCGGTGGAGCCGGAGGAGGATCTCGAGCTACTGAGCTGGAGGAGTAACAGAGCCGAGTCTCAAGCGTAAGTATGATGGCGGCGAGTGTAAGCAAATCGATAAGGAGCTGCAGAACTTCTCAATGTCATCGATACTTTCCACCATAGCACCATCCATCCTGCTAGAACCTCATTGTGAAAGTCATCTCTCACTAACTCCATGTCGACCAACTTATTAGTGACCTCATCTGAAATTCTATTTGAGCATGCTTCATTTCTTGCGCTTGATCGAGAATAAGTTGTTGGTTTTCAAGAATCGAGCAATGGAACCTTCAAAGAATAGCCGGATAGCGATGGCACGCGGCAAAGAATAGGATCATTCTCAAATTTGGTCGAGGAGGAACACTGCCTCGTGGTCTATAAGATTTGTGAACTGAACCAAGACCACCACGAAAAGTAATCTTCGAGAAATCAAGGCCATGATATAGGGTGCATAGTATATCCTCTTTACCCTATCATTCTTAGATGACACTATGCCTTGGAGAATGACATCCACTACATCAAACTTGACACCTCTCATAATGTGGTCTATTATGTTCCAGCGTGTCCCCGATAGCATCAAAATTGCCACTCTTAGGATAAAAGGTGTGATTGATAATTTCGTTAATCATACTCACTTCGGCTTTAGTCCTGATGGTTCCAAGCTTGCATTTGACATTTGAGTCATAGTATTCGCACTCAAGTGGAGCAAGCAAAGCAGATCACAAAGATCTTCTCCCAAGAGTGGACCTTACATTTAAGATTTGCTCAAATTCTTCCTTAGTGCTTTGCAAATCTCTAGCCACGTAAATCCATCTCAAAGATTGTAGATCACCGATACATGTATTGTGGCGTAAAACCGCTAATCGGTTCATCATCATAATTTTGCTCAAGCTCACAAGGTCATGAAGACTTACAAAGACGAACAACCGATATACTCCACTATATTTATCCAAGTCATTCGGTATGACCACTTAATCCACTTATGATCAACAAATTTTCATTTCCTTCCATAGCATTGCTCATAAACTTGCTCTTGAAAAGTAGTGTGGAATCTTGGATTGATAGAGTCAGCCTTGCGAAGATACTGATTGACATGCCTTTTGATAGCATAGTCATCCGCTGACAGGAGTCGCAGATCCACAGGAGATGGTGGAGGAGTTCCAAGTTATCAAAAGTGCCTCTCGTGCGTCTTTGGAGAATCATGCTCGGACTGAGTGTCCTCATCTGAACGATAATCATCACTTGCTTCAGTCTCAGAGTCCGGAGCTGGTGCTTTGCCTTTCCCTTGAACAACCTTCGATTTAATCGACCGAGTCGGTGCGCAGGAGCGCCTTTGCGCGCCGAGGTGGTGACTTCGGAAGGAGCGGCGAAGATTGCGGCGAAGATTGTCCGCGAGGAGGTCCATGTGATTTCCTTGTCGAGCACCTCATCCTAGTCATCTTCGTAACCTGAGAATATGTTACTGGGATAATCAAAGGGATGATTGAAATTGATTGATGAAAAAGAGTTGAAATTGTTTTTCGTCAGATAATCGGTCGTCTGCAAGTCGTTCATTGGCGATCAGACGATCAAGACTACTGATCGTTCGCGCCAAGAACCGGACGTTCCGATTATCCTGACCGACTTCTAGGGTTGATAAAATTGTGCGTTTTTGGTGATTTTTCGAGGAATGAATCCAAGGATCTGATGCGCAAACATCATAGTACACCAAAAACAACTTTTAATCCCTTAGAACTACAGAAATTTCAAAGCATTTTCATCAAACCCTAAACCTCGACTCCTAGGGTTTCAAAAGGAGATAAAACGTGAATCAATCAACATTTTACCTTAAGATTCGGAGGAGAAGAACCCTCGGGAGGCAGGCAACACGAGGAATCAAAGGATTGAAAAGCTTCGATAGGATTTGAGGAGGAGTTTTGAGGCGACGCGCGGAGAGAGAGGCGAGGACGAAGAACGGACGCACTGCTTGGGGTTTAAAGGGGTAAGAAAAAATAACCGCAGGAGTTATTTTCCTCTCCCAAACCGACGCGGTCGTTCGGCCACAAGCCGTCCGTCGCTCAAGACTCGGACGCACCGATGTTACAACTCGGTCGATCAAGACAGAGGTCGCATCATGAGTATAACGCCGGTTGTTCCGATTATCCTGGGAATTCCAGAATTTTCTAGGAACTGAGATTATTTTGCAAATGATCCCTAGTTTTGCACTCAATAACATAACTTTAAGGATCACTGTGCAAAGAATAGACTATTGTCTATATAGGAACATAATTAATAAATTTTTATGATCATAGCTATTTTTAATAAAGATTTTGAAAATTATTTTCATAAAATACTCAAATAACATCAAATGAAGCATAATGACAAGAGGCAAGAGTTCAAACAACATTAGAATGGTCTATGATATTTAACTCATTCCTCAATTTGCGAAGTTTACCTTCATCTAATGGCTTGGTGAAAATATCCGCTAATTGGTCCTCGCCTTATGTGGCTAATTTCAATATCTCCTTGCTCACATGATCTCTCAAGAAATGGTGGCGGATATCTATATGCTTGGTTCTTGAGTGTTGAACAGATTATTAGCAATTTTACCGCACTATCATTGTCACACAAGAGAGGCATTTTATCAAATGTAATTCCATAGTCCATCAATGTTTGCCTCATCCATAGCAATCGAGCACAACAACTTCCGCGGAGACATATTCGCTTCGGTGGATAATGCTACGAATTTTGTTTCTTGGATGACCATGATACTAAAGATCTCCTAAGAATTGACAAGCGCCCGAGGTGCTTTTTCTATCCACTTTACAACCCGCATAATCGAATCGGCATATCCAATTAAATCAAATTTAGCACCTTTCGGGAACCAAAGGCCAATGCTTGAGGAATGCTTTAAATATCTTAGTATTCTTTTAACGGCCATCAAATGACACTCTTTTGGAGTTGCTTGAAAACGTGCACACATGCAAACACTAAACATGATATCGGCCTAGATGCGGTAAGATAAAGCAAACTACCAATCATAGATCTATAAAGCTTTAAATCTACCGATTTACCTCCTCATTTAGATCAAGATGACCATTTGTAGCCATGGGAGTCTTGATGGGCTTTATGCCTTCCATTCCAAACCTTTTAAGTAAATCCTTTACGCACTTGGCTTGACTTATGAAAGTCCCATCTTTGAGTTGCTTGATTTGAAGTCCAAGGAAGTAGCTCAATTCTCCAATCATGGACATTTCAAATTCCTAGACATCATATCACCAAATTCTTTGCAAAAGTCTTGATTAGTAGACCCAAATATGATATCATCAACGAATTTGACATACAAAGAATTCACCATCAAGAACTTTAGTGAATAATGTTGAATCAATTTTCCGATTTTGAATCCTTTTGAGATTAAAAAATCTCTACATGCGTTCATACCATGCTCTAGGAGCTTGTTTAAGACCATAGAGCGCCTTGGAGAGTTTATAGACATGATTAGGATTGTTAGGGTCTTCAAAACCGGGAGGTTGTTCAACAAAGACAAGTTCGGATATTTCACCATTTAAGAAAGCACTTTTAACATCCATTTGAAATAATTTAATATCAAAGCATGATGCAAAAGCAAGTAATATCCGAATTGACTCAAGTCTAGCTACGGGAGCGAAAGTTTCACCAAAATCCAAACCTTCAACTTGTGAATATCCTTGAGCGACCAATCTTGCTTTGTTTCGAACAACCAAACCATTTTCATCTTGTTTGTTTCTAAAGATCCATTTTGTACCAATAATGTTTTGTTCCTTGGGTCGATCCACCAAAGTCCAAACTTGGTTTGGGTGAAGTTATTGAGTTCTTCATGCATAGCATTCACCCAATCCGGATCTTCAAGTGCTTCTTCTACATGCTTTGGCTCAATAGAAGAGACAAAAGAGTAATGTTCACAAAAAGAAGCAATACGAGATCGAGTTTGAACACCTTTACTTACATCACCCAATATTTGATCTATTGGATGATCTTTAGCAATAGCATTGTGAATTCTTGGTGGTAGGTTGGATGGTTGATCATCTTCCACATTTTCCTCTTCATCAATTTGTATTTGATTAGTGGAAGAGGTTGGAGCCTCAACTTGAGTAGAAGATGATGGATCATCTTGGGCTTGATGTCACCTATTTGCATATGCTCCATAGCTTTTCTCAAAGCTTCATTACCCACATCATCCAAGTTCTCTTGCTCTTCTTGAGAGCCGTTAGTTTCATCAAATTGCACATCGTGCCTTTCTTCAACTAAACCGAGTTTTTGTTAAAGACACGATAAGCCTTGCTATTTGAGGAGTAACCAAGCAAGAAACCAACATCACAACGACTATCGAATTTTGAAAGACTAACACCCTTCTTTAAAATATAACACTTACAACCAAAGACTCCTAAATAAGAGATGTTCGGTTTTCTTCCTACAATAAGCTCATAGGAAGTCTTTTTCAAAAGGCGATGCAAATAAAGAGCGATTTATGGCATGACAAGCGGTGTTAATAGCTTCCGCCCAAAAACTATCTAAGTATTAAATTCATCAAGCATTGTCCTAGCCATTTCAATTAATGTACGATTTTTCTTTCTACAACTCCATTTTGCTCCGGAGTGTAGGTTGTGGAAAGTTCGTGCTTTATACCAAGTTCATCACAAAAGTCTTCCACTTTAGTATTTTTGAACTCGGTACCATTATCACTACGGATTTTCTTTATTTTGAAATCAAATTCATTTTGAGCCCTTTTTGCAAATCTTTTGAAAATCCCGGAAGTTTCACTTTTATCATCTAGGAAGAATACCCATGTATATCTAGAGTAATCATCCACAATGACTAAACAATAGCTATTACCCCCGATACTCTTATAGGTTGTTGGCCCAAACAAATCCATATGTAAGAGTTCCAATGGTCTAGAAGTTGACATGATACTTTTGGAGGGATGAGAATTAGCGACTTGCTTACCGGCTTGACAAGCACTACAAAGTCTATTTTTCTCAAACTTCACATCTTTCAAGCCAACAACTAAATCATGTTTGAAAAGCTTTTTAAGTTGAATCATTCCAACATGAGCTAGCCTTCTATGCCAAAGCCAACCCAATGAGGTTTTTGCCATTAAACAAGTCTTTAAACAAGATTCACTTGAACTAAAATCAACCAAATAGAGATTTCCAAATCTAAAGCCTTTGAAAGCTAAAGAGCTATCCTTTGCATTAGATATGGTTACACCTTCACTTGAGAAAGAACAAATTAGTCCAAGATCACAGATTTGAGCAACGGATAGCAAGTTAAAGTTTAATGATTCTACTAGAGAAACATTAGAAATGGAGAGGTCATTTGAGATAGCGATTTTACCCAATCCTAATACCTTTCCTTTGCTATTATCGCCAAAAGTGATCTTGTCTACTCCTTTTCCATTCTCGAATGTGGTGAACATTTTTCTATCACCGGTCATGTGTTGAGTGCATCCACTATCAAGCACCCAATGTTTTCCACCGGTCTTATAGTTCACCTACAAAACAAGAGTTAAGTTCTTTTAGGTACCCAAATTTGTTTGGGTCCTTCGAGGTTAGTAACCAAGGATTTAGGCACCCAAATAGCATTCTTTTTAGCGCCCATAATTGAAGTGCCAACAAAATGAGCAATTACTTTACCATTCTTAGATTTTCTAAGCATATAGCATGAATCATATATACCAAGAGATGGAACCTTACCCTTAGGACAATTTTGTTGCATATGTCCTATTTCCTAAGACTTATAGCAATACCTACCATTTTGCCTCACAAAACTTGTAGGCTTATTTATCGACTTCTTACCTTTCTTAGGCACATACCCAAGACCTTCCTTGTTGAATGAACATCTTTGCTCGCTTAAGAGCTTGTCAAGAGTGGCCTTACCCTTAAAACATCTTTCCAAGCTCTTGCTTAGCTTGGTCACTTGTATTTTAGTTCATGATTTTCAACAATGAGCAAAGGATCACAAGCATTTGCTAAGTTAACATTTGAATCAACACTAGAGCAACATGGCATAGCAAGTAGGTCATCACATGAAGTGGATGCACTAGTCTTAGCAATTTCTATACTAGGCATTTTATTAATAATATCGCATGTAATCCCTATACTAGAACAAGACTTATGTGAATTTTCTTGGATAAGCAAGTTGTGAGTTTCCTTAAGCTCCATATAAGAATCTTTTAGAGTAAAGTATTCTTTATTTAAGACTTTATATTTTGATTTTTCTTTTCCAAGATATTCATTTAAATCATCAAGCATATCCATTAATTCATCATAAGTTGGTTCGTCACTAATAAAGGGTCTTACCTTATCTCCTTTTGCCATGAGGCAAGTAGGAGTAGAGAATAGCGAAGGAGCTTCTTTGATAGCGATGCCGACTAGTCCCTTCTTCTTGGGGACTCTTCCTCATCGGAATCGAGTCGCTTGACTCATCATTTGAATCCCACTCTCCAATGTGGGCTTCATGCTTGTTACCTTTGTGAAGCTTCTTGAAAAGCTTCTTCTTGCCATTGTACTCCTTCTTCTTGAATGACTTGTCCTTGTCGTCCTTCTTTTGGGGGCAACGGAAGCAATGTGCCCTTCTCTTCGCAATTATAGCATCGAATGTTGATATAACGGTTCTTGTCACTTGAGGATTGCCCTTCTTGTACTTGTCAAAGTTGTAGCTTCGATTTGGACGTCTCTTCATGAACCTCTTCATTTTTCTCACAAGGAGTGCATACTCCTCGTCGGATTCATCTTCTTCCTTCTCATCATCACTTGATTCCGCTTCGGCTTTGAAAGCGGTGATCTTCTTCTTTGATGAAGATGTCTCCAATAGCTCTTCCTTATCCTTTTTGAACAACTCATTTGTGATGAGGTTGCCCAAAAGCCCGTTGGTGTCATCCTTGGCAACTTCGGGTGAGTTGAGAAATAGCGTCACCAACGTCTCATATTTATCCGGGAGAGCCCTAAGCATCTTGCGCACAATATCAACATCAAGAAGGTTAGTCCCAAGGCCTTTGAGCTCATTCACAATGTTGTTGAGTCTTGAATACATCTCATTGATGTTTTCATTAGGCAACATCATGAATGTCTCATATTTAATCCGAAGCCTATGCAATTTGGCTTCTTTGACCGTGGATGTTCCCTCATGGATTTCCGAGAGAGTGGTCCAAATAGTATGAGCGTTCTCCAAGTTACTCACTCTATTGAACTCATCCGCTCAAAGCTCCAAATAGAGCATTCATAGCTTGGGCATCTAAATGACCATTACGCTCCTCTTGCTCCGTGGGGAGTAGTGGATTAAGAGGCATAACGTAACCCTCATTTACGATTTTCCAAATTTTGGACTCATGGCCTTTAAATAGATTGACATTTTAATTTTCCAATAAGCATAATTTGAGCCATCAAAGAAAGGAGCCTTTCCTATAGCGATTCCTCACTAGCCATCCTTTTCTCTCTTAGGCGGTTAAGTCTAGATTAATGAGAGACCAAGCTCGATACCACTTGTAGGATCAAGGATAACCGACTAGAGGGGGTGAATAGGAGGTTTTAAACTTTTAACAATTTAACAATTTAAGCCAATTAATATCTTAGTCTAAACAAGTTATACTTCTAGCTAAGCTATTTAATCACAATAAACAAGCTAGAAATATAAATGCGAAATGTAAAGACTAGAAATAACCACAAAGACACAAAGATGTTTTTCCTGTGGTATCAAGACTTGCCGGTCTTCACTAGTCCACGTTGAGGAAGCTTGACACCTCAAGCGGCTCCACAATTAAGCCTTCCTCGATCACTATGGTTGTTCTTCCTCCACTCCGGAGATGGCGAACACCAACCACTCACAAGCTTGCACCGGGCCTCTTCACAATCTTCTTGAAGAGATCACCGTGCTCTCCGCCAAGCCGTCTAGGAGTGCGGCAACACTCCAAGAGTAATAGATCACCGGTCTTCACTTGACCGCACTTAAGTGCAAATGGATCAACTAGGAGTATGAATGCACTTGAGTGAATCTCAACAAACTCACAAAGAATGCACAAGAGGTTTTGAGTGTTGAGTGGGTGCACTAAGCTCTCAAGGCTCTATGAATGTTCAAAGAACTCCAGCCACCTTGTCTAGAGCAGTTGGGGGGGTATTTATAGCCCACACCAACAAAAGAGACCGTTGGAGACGAATCCCCAACTTTCAGGGAAAATCGAACGCATCGAGCAAAGGTGCGGTCGTCGCTTCGAAGTCAACGCGATGCCAACGGCCACTGCAGATACTAAAAAGATTTACTAGCCGTTGAACTCCCAAATGAACGATCGCGAGTAAGGTCGCAGACGTCCGATTTCCGCCAGTCTGGATTAAACGAAGCAGACGACCGATCGTAGGGTTTCATGAATCGCTCAAGATTTGCAAGGGTTCGGAAATATTGAACCAAGCATACAAAAATCGGAATGACCGCAGGCGGTACAACCGCTCCCAAAATCGAACGTCCGATTTCGAGAAGAGTTTCGAGCGATTTTACACTTGTTCTGTTTTTATTGAACGGCTCATAAAAATCGAACGGCCAAGAAAAGCAATGCGGCCGTTAGAAACGCAGACGATACGACCGATTTCTATGAGAGGGTTTAAGTCATATTTGCAGAGCTATGGTTTTATTGAACCGCCGCACAAATTTTGAACGACCGCAATCCGGTACAACCGATTTCACCAAGAGACGACCGATTTGTGGACAAGTTCAAAACCACTCAAATCAATTTAAATTTCAAATTCAAATGCATGCATGTTCCTAAATTGATCCATATGCCACAAGAACATTTGTCAAACTACTAGCTTTGATCCTCTTAATAGTACGGTATTTATCCTATAATCCGGTCTTCCAACTAAACTCCTAAGACCCAGTAAAATGGAAGAAGAGGAACCTAGACTATTTGTACTGTCTTTGAGTCTTGTGGATCTTCATATTCTCCTTTGGCATGCATCCTTGTGTTAACAAATTCACCAATGGGACTTAACCTTGTAAATACTCAATAAACTTGTTAATCCCATAATCACATATTGTCATTAATTACCAAAACAATTTTTAGGGGCCTAGATGCTTTTCAGTTGGGCAGGGAGCCTTGCAACAGGAGGGTATCCTTCACCACTTGTGATGAACGAATATCCAACTGAAAATCAAGTTTAGAAAATAAATTTTATCTATTAAGAACCCGCTTTGAAACTTAGTAATTGTATTTGAAAGAAACTTGGCTTTACGCAAATTAACCATATTAAGCCTTCCATTGTGATATCCATTTATGCATGTCATTTTGTTATCTAACGGGTGTAACTTGCGAGCACGGTTGTTGTGCTCACTCTTGCTTGATGCTATCTTTTAGCGAGGAATTGGAAGCTTTAAGGTGATCTACTCGATGGACCAAATGGTCCAGATCGACTAGGATTAAGCCTCCAAATTCGGGTAGGTTCGTGGTGTATCGGGTGGCCCCTGTGTTTATTTTATTATTCTTTGCCTGCTGGCTTGTAAGATCTCTTGTAAACAACTCCTTTGGTTATTAATAAAGCTTGTGTTGTTGCTATTTTACCATTATTGTTGCTGTGAAGAGCTAGCCATGATCCTTGGGACTAGCTCGGGTTTCACAGGGAACCTTGGAGCAAGCCCAGACCTCCATGTCCACTTCAGGGAATGAACGCGTGAGGCTCTGGAGCGCTCTCAGACCTCCACGACCTCCTCTGGAGGGTCGCGGGTGGTCCTGGGGTGCCCTCCGACCTCCTTGTTTTTCCTTGACCTGGCCGTGGTAGATCTTCGGTTGCTCCCTGGCTCCACGACCTCCTCGGGTTTGTCCTCCTGGACTTCCAGGTGGTCCTGCTGGACCTCCTGGGAGGTCTTGGTGGACTGTCCGAGAGGTCCTTTGTGGACCTCCTGGGAGATCCTGATGGACTTTACAGAAGGTCTTGGAGGACCTCTCGGGTGCCCTAGGATTGGGTCGTCACAATCAACTATTTGCCAAATTGTCCAAGTGTTCTTTTGCTAGAGATCGAATGGAGCATCTGGGATACATCATCTCTTAGGAAGGGGTATCCACAGACCAAGAAAAGACTAGTGTAATGGACAAATGGCATCAACCAACCTCAATCATAGAGCCGTGTGGATTTCTCGGACTTAGAGGCTGCTTGGATGGATACTGAAGGCTACGCTCGGTCTCCCGCCTCTGGATCTTTGCCGCGCTTCGGCTTGGTTTGGTCCTGGCTCCCCCAGCGTAGAAAATGGGCGCTGGGAGCCGGCTACTGGATGTTTGTTGCTGGCTCGTCTGCGTTGATTATTTGATCCAACGGTCTATTTTTTATTTATCAATTCCAGGCACATACTTTCAACCAAACAACTCATCTCCAGGTTTGCCTGGCCAGGCCAAAACCATCTACTTTCCAGGCTACATCCAGGCACCACTTTTTTCCAGGTATGAAGTCCAGGGCACCAACCAAACAGGCCCTTATTGTATACTACCGAAAATTTGTTAAGAATTACGGTCTAATTGCCAAGCCATTAACTAATCTTCTGAAGAAGAAAAGCTTTGGATGGGACGAACAAGCAAATGTAGCCTTACTTAATCTGAAACATGCAATGGTGAACACACCAGTGTTGGCTCTCCCAGATTTCAGTGTGTCTTTTACAATAGAAACCGATGCTTATGCCACATGTATTGGGGTGGTGTTGATGCAACAAGACCACCCGGTTGCTTATTTGAGTAAAGCTTTAGGCCCCCAAAATCAGAGTTTGTCAATTTACGAAAAGGAATTCCTGGCTGCGATTATGGCAGTAGACAAGTGGTGATCATATCTATAGCAAGGTCCATTCTTGATCCTCATTGTTCACAAAAGTTTGTGTACTTTGGAAGAACAACAGTTGGGCACTGAGTTGCACCGTAAGGCAGTGGCAAAGTTGGTTGGTTTGTAGTTCAAATTTTAGTACAAGCGGGGAGTGGACAACAGTGCAGCTGATGCTCTTTCGCGGGTCGGTCAACTCTTACAGTTGCAAGCAATTTCATTTTATCACAATGATTGGGTACAGGAGGTACTGAATTCTTATGAAATGGACCCCGATACTCAAGCACTTCTCGCTTCTCTTGCAATCACGAGTCCGGACAGTACAAGATATACATTGTAACATGGACTGATCAAGTAAAATGGCATAATTTGGATTGGTACCAATTTAGCCCTACGCACGAAACTAATAAGTAATTTTCATGGAATTGTGGTCGGGGGTCATTCAGGCATGTTGGCAACATACCACCGCATCTCTATTGGCTTGGACTCAAAAGCGGTGTAGAGGAATTAGTCAAACAATGCCAAATATGTCAACAAGCTAAACATGAACACACATGGCAAACAGGTACTTTACAATCGTTGCCCATTCCAGAGGGAACTTGGCAAGATCTGACCATGGACTTTATAGAAGGGCTACCCAAATCATAAACCTATGATGTGATTGTGGTCATTGGTGATCGATTGACTAAGTACTCACATTTTTTTTGCCTCTAAGACATCCATTTACAGCATCTCAAGTGGCTAGAGTTTTCCTTGACAACGTACTGAAACTACATGGGGTGCCACATTCTATTGTGTCAGATCGGGACAAGGTGTTCACAAGTGCATTCTGGCAAGAGCTATTTCAAGCGGTGGGAACTAAATTACACTACAACACAACTTATCACTTGCAGATCAACGGATAAATGGAACACATTAATCAGTGCTTGGAGATGTATGTGTGTTGTGCAATTCATAATTGTCCGAAGAAGTGGAGATCTTGGCTAGCGATGGCTGAATTATGATATAACTCCAACTTCCACTCCTCTTTGGGTTGCTCACCTTTCAAAGCTTTATATGGAGTAGAACCAAATTTTGGTGCTATGCCCAATTTCTTGGTGCAAACAACCACTAAAGCGGATGAAGTGGCTAAGGATCGACAATCTTATACTGAGATGCTCAAGACTAAACTGGCTCGGGTGTAGAACCGAATGAAAATGCAGGCCGACAAACACCGTCAGGATCGACAATTTCAGGTCGGTGAACATGTTCTCCTAAAACTTCAGCCTTATGCCCAGCATTCCGTAGTCAATCGGCCGTTCCCGAAGTTGGCTTTCAAGTATTTTAGCCCATTTTCTGTGTTGGAACGGGTAGGTGTAGTGGCATACAAACTCCAATTACTAGAAAACAACACAATTCATCCGGTCTTTCATATTTCACAGTTGAAGCCGTTTACTCCAAACTACTCGCTAGTGTTCAAAGATTTGGAAACGACCATGGATTTAACAACAGGAACTCCAGAGGCGGTCGAAATTTTGGATCGACGATTGGTGAAGAAACGAAGCTCCGCGATGCAACAGATCCTAGTGAAGTGGTCGACTCTGCCTACAGAATGTGCCACATGGGAAGATTACTCGGTGCTTCGCAGTCGTTTTCCTCATGCAACGATCTGGAGTCCAGCTACATCTCGGGGGGGGGGGTCACACCTCCATGCTCTAGTCGATCCATGGTGGTGGACACAAAGGGCGTCAACGTTGATCAGAGGAAGACGAAGACAAAGGCCCAGCTGTGGGAGAGGGGCGAAGCTGCCAGTGGGATCGAGCATATGTGAGCTGTCCGTGCGCTCAGCGTAGGTGTGTGTGTGTGTGTGTGTGTGTGTGGAATGGGTGCTGGTGCCGAAGGGCCCACTTGGCAGTGTAAATTATGGGGTGTTTAAAGTATGTACTTTGGTGGACATGATGATCTCTGTTCTTCATGATCGCCTCTACGCTATTTAGGCCAGTGTAATGCCTTCGATCGATCGTGGGTGATTCTCATTAGCTGCTAGAGCTGGCCAAACAGCACAGGCACGACACGGCCTGCACTGTGGGTAATGGAGAAAATGATTATAGGTTTAAAATTAATTGAGGTAGCACACACGGGTGAGAATATTGCAGACTGTATTATCAAAGTTGTGGAAGACTTTGGTCCTACAGACAAAATATTCTCAATTGCTTTAGACAATGCCACTTCGAACTCTAGAGCCATGGATATTCTTACTCTAGTGTTGAGTATATACGCCGATTCCTTCTTGTTACATCAACAATGCACTTGTCATATTATCAACCTTATAGTCAAATGTGGTTTGAAGATGTTGAGTCTATATATTAAAGCTTTTCGTGATACGATTTCTTTCTTGAATAATTCTAACGTAAGAATATCACATTATAAAGGTGATGGGTGTATGCCCAAGAAAGTTCGGTTTGGACATACCGGTAAGGTGGAACTCTACTTACCTGATGCTTAAGAGTCCTTTACCATACAAGAGCATTTTTTCTGTTTTTATTCAAACACACTATTAGAGCACTGACGGTAGTATACTATTGACTGAGTAACATTGGTTCGTTGCTGAGAAGATACCACAGTTCTTATAAATTTTTTTATGAGGCTACTGTTGCTTTATCCGTTGTGTACTATCCAACACCTCCTATCATTGTGCATAGTATTTTACAGATTGCTACTTGATTAAAAATATATAAAAGATGACTTAATTTTATACGATGCTATTGTTTTCATGAAAACTAAATACCTTAAATATTGGAGAGAAATCCCTTACCTATATGTATTTGCATTTCTTTTAGATTCTAGAGGTAAAATTGATGCATCTGGTAGTGTACTTGATCTTCTTTGTGATGCTAAGGGTTAAACTATACTAACTATTTTGTAGAAGTTCGTTCTCGGTTATACGAGATTTCTAGAAGAATATTGGAGAGAAGAACAAGTCTCACAAGTGAGATGGTGGAGATACTTCTAACTATGAAGGACTCTAAACAAGCTGATTTACGAACACAACACTTTGTGAAAAATCTAGAGTTGTCGGAGGTATTCGAAAATCTGTACTTAGACAATGACACATAGAACAAGGATGTATGTAGAGTTATAAGCTGTACTATTTTTCCTTTGCGAAATGTTTTCTCATTTTGCGTTTTTACTTGGCGAAAGTTTTAACGAGGCAACTAGTTGAACATTAATAAAGCTATTTATTATATTTTCAATATGATTGTCTCTTTTTGTCAATTTCCATATTTATTTCCGAATTCTACACATTTTTCTGTTTTTTTGGTTTTTTTCTGGCCTAAAGGGCTAAATGAGCAGTCTTGGCTTTCTTTGGTCAAGCAGGCTCGTCTTTACCGCCCAAAGACAAACAGATCAATCAGGTCATGCTTTGGCAGATACTCGCACGCGTGGGTTAGCACAACACGGCCCATCTAATAACCGAACCAGAATATACCGTGCCTAGATGGGTCGTGCCGAGTCGGACCACCCATTTTGCCAGCTCTATTAGACCATCTCCAATGTTGTGTTTTAGCTGGTTCAAATGAAGAGAGATAAGACAATGAAATGATTCAATACATTGGAGGGGTTTATTCCAACAAAAAAAATGCATAGAACCTGACTCTACTTAGAAGTCAATTCAAAGCATTAAACAACTCATATGAGCATTAAACAACTACATAGGAGAGAGTGCGGTTGATAGATGATATTATTATTTTGTGGTTTTTAATATAATGTGGGTCCCAGTTATTAAGTAGGAATCGGTTCAATACACTTGAGAAAAACAAGCTCAGATTTTAGAATACTCACATGACATGACTTTGATTCGACACCGATTCAATACACTAGAGATTCTTAGCTGCGATCAGGACGTTACACACTCTGTCCACGCACGCACGCACACCATGACACATGGAGTCCATAAAATCTTGGCCGTCCAATCCACACGAATGCTCGGATCCTAGCTGTTCGTCCTTGCCCCGCAAGCTTCCGCATAAGACCTTGGAGCTTTCCACGATCCCAACTCGCTCCTCTCTTTCTTTCTCTCTCCTCCACCTCATGACTTTGAATCAACATCGGTTCAATACACTAGAGATTCTTAGCTGTGATCAGGATGTTACACACTTTGTCCATGCACACACGTAGCACGCATGCCGCGACGCATCGAGTCCATAAAATCCTAGCCGTGCAATCCACACGAATGCCTGATCCTAGCTGTCCGTCTTTGCCCTGCAAGCTTTCAAATAAGACCCTGGAACTTTCCACGATCCCAACAGTTAAAACCTTCGCTCCTCTCTCTCTCTTTCTCCCTTCTTCACCTTATGACTTTAAATCGACATTGGTTCAATACACTATAGATTCTTAGCGGGAGTTACACACTCTGTTCATGCACGCACGCAGCACGCACGCCGCGAGTCCATAAAAATCCCATCCGTCCAAATCCACACGAATGCTCGGATCCTAGCCGTCCGTCCTTGCCCCGCAAGCTTCCGCATAAGACGCTGGAACTTTCCACGATCCCAACAGTTAAAACCTTCGTTCCTCTCTCTCTCTCTCTCTCCTCCACCTCCCACCTCCTCGCGATCTCCACCTCCCCGAACCCCCGCAACCCACTCCCAGGTGGGCCCCACTTCGCCGCCGGCGGGCCCCGTCTCCCCACCCCCCGCCGCGCCCCGCGTACCACCGGCCATGACGACCTCGCCGCCCGCAGAGGTAAGCGCGCGCGGGGGGCCGAGCCCCCCCGCAGCCTCCGCTCCCCTTGCCTCCTCCTCGCGCGGGCCCTGGCGGCCGAATCGGGCCTCGATGCGGGCGGCATCGCGAGCTCTGGATGGCGCGGGCTCCGTTGCCCTAGGTCTTTGGGTTGGTTCCTGGGTCGGGGTTCTTGTGTGGTGTATGGGGCTGGGCGTGCCCGCGTGGGCGTACGGAATTCTAGGGTTTGGGGTTCTGGTCGCTTTCGTGGGGTTTGGTGGGATGGATCTGATATGCCCCCCTCTCGTGATTTTTGCGCAGCAGCTGCAGCAACAGCAGGAGGAAGAGGAGGTGCTCGTGCCGCACCAGGAGCTGCCCAACGGAACGCAGCCAATGGAAGGTTCGATTTGGTCATCTCGCCTCGCGATTAGCTCATATGCTTGTGTGTTACGGCTTATTAGTTACTCAGTTGTTGATGTTCTCAGACATGTGGTGTGTCGAAACTGTCAATACGTATATTAACTGCTTTGATATGTTGCTTTTTGCTGTCTTATTTATTGTGCAGAGTGATGATTTATTATTTGCTTGTTCGTGTGATTTGTCATTGCTGCTGTATTCAGGGTTGCCATTGTTTATCTTATTTATTGACTTATTGTGCATAATGATGATGCATCATTTGCTTATTCTTGTGATCTGTTATTGCTGTTGTATTTGAAGTTATCATGGTTATGTGTAGTTTTTTTTCTATTAGATAAATAACTTACACATCAGTGCTTTTTTCAGCTAGAAAATTATTGCTTTACTTGCAACATACTTTCCCTGCCTTTGATAGGGTTATAGGTAATCTGGTATGTATATGTCGTGTTGAGGTTCCTTGGGGAGTTTAGTTGTGTTAACACTATGCTAGTCTGCGCACGCGTTATATTTTTATGTCAATGCGGTTCTATAATAATTGAGGGTTTCCTGTAGTTGTGTTTTTGTGTGCAATCACGATGAACTGAAAACTTCTCTGATTGCTTTGTTGAGTAACTTGAGTTACATTTTCTGTCACTTTATGCAGTAGGTTAGTGAGTGCATTCAATAGTGCCCTTTGTTTGTGCTTTGTACTAAGCAGTTTTTGGGCCTTTATGCAGCATCTAGTTGAAACTGCTCTGTTTTTTATTGTTGCTTTTGTTGTATGATTAAGCACGTGAGGTTAGGGGTATTCATGTTGACTCTGTATTGTCACTCCAGTTGTGCCTGCTGAGCCAGCTGCTACTGTGGAAAATCAGCAGATAGAGGATCCACCGATCTCTAGATTTACTTGGACCATTGAGAACCTATCAAGAGTGAGCACGAAGAAGCTCTACTCCGAAATTTTTGTGGTTGGAGGCTACAAGTGGTAAGTGCCTACTTCTCTTCTCCTCTGAATTAGCATATTTGGTTAACTCTGTGCTCATTCAAGGAGTTTTGGTTCGGTGTTTGATGGCTCCCTTTCTGTTTTGCAGGCGAATTTTGATTTTCCCAAGGGGAAATAATGTTGAATTCTTGTCTATGTATTTGGATGTGGCCGATTCGGCAGCCTTGCCCTATGGGTGGACTAGATATGCACAGTTCAGCCTCTCTGTGGCTAATCAAATTCACAATAAGTTTACAATAAGAAAAGGTGTATATTTTATTATGCCCTTCTTTGTTTAATCTATTAGCTGACAAAAATGGACCTGATATCTTAATCTATAGCAATAATGGTTTCATTGAATTGAAAGGTGACTGAATTGAAATTCTTGCAGAAACACAACATCAATTCTCTGCTCGAGAAAGTGATTGGGGTTTCACTTCATTTATGCCTTTGAGTGAACTCTACAACCCCAGTAGAGGTTATCTTGTAAATGACACTTGTATAGTGGAAGCGGAGGTTGCTGTGTGTAAGGTTGTTGATTATTGGAGTTATGACTCTAAAAAGGAAACTGGTTATGTTGGTCTTAAAAATCAAGGTGCCACTTGCTATATGAATTCACTTCTTCAGACTCTCTATCACATTCCGTATTTCAGAAAGGTACTAACTACAAATTCACAGATCATTTGCTTTTTGTTTAAGCCTATTTGGATGGTGCCAACTGTATGTATTGTTTGCCAGGCTGTTTATCATATGCCCACTACTGAGAATGATATGCCCTCAGGAAGCATTCCATTAGCTCTTCAAAGTCTCTTTTATAAGTTGCAGTATAATGACAGCAGTGTCTCTACAAAGGAGCTCACAAAATCTTTTGGGTGGGACATGCATGATTCATTTATGCAACACGATGTCCAAGAACTAAATAGAGTTCTTTCTGAGAAGTTGGAAGATAAGATGAAGGTTTGACATCTGTAAGGTCTTTCCTTTAATATCCTCCAGTGTTGTTTATTGGATTGTGTAGCTCTGACTGAATTATGATTGTACAATGTTGATTCAAGGGAACTGTTGTGGAGGGCACAATACAACAATTATTTGAAGGGCATCACATGAACTATATCGAGTGTATCAATGTGCATTTCAAATCAACAAGAAAGGAATCCTTTTATGGCAAGTGATGGTGTTATTGACACATGGGTAACAAATTTTAAACCTGTCCCCTTGTTTGATCTAATTGTAGTATATTCCAATGCAGATCTGCAGCTAGATGTCAAAGGTTGTCAGGATGTCTATGCTTCATTTGATAAGTATGTCGAGGTGGAGCGCCTGGAAGGTGATAACAAGTATCATGCAGAAGAACATGGCCTGCAGGTTAGTTTTCCGGAGCTTGTGGTAGCTCAACCCATTTTACCGATAGATCACATGATCCCTTTCACAATCTCTCTCTCGTGTGCGCGCATGTGCACACCTATGTGCCATGTTACACTTAACCCTGAAATAATACTTCTGAGTTTTGACAGCATGACCATATTACGCTAGGGCGAGTGAAAAACCGTAGACCAAACCTAGTTAAGCTTGCCTTTGGTTTAATTAGCAACGAAATTAGAATCTTAATTAAATTGTTTGAGCTAAGAACAGACATGGTTTCAAAGCAACTCAGGGAACACTGCTCAGCTTAATAGCACAAATCATTCAAATTCTATTAAATTATGGTGAGACGTTAAGCGACAGGATGCATCTCAGGCATAACATGGAAGATTTGAAATGCAATATTGCCACTATTGGTAAATAGTCTTTAGGGAATTTTCAGATGCAAAACAATAATGCATAGTTATTAAGGCGTCGCCTAAGCGGTAAGGCGCTGTCGGGGGGCAAGGCGTCACCTTGCCGCCTCCACCTTGCCACCTCCTCCCTGCAGTTCCTTGTCATGCGGCTCCTCCTAGCTCCCTGTTGCCGTCGCGCAGCTCCTCCCCGGACCGAGAACGTGAGCTCCGTGCGTCGCCCGTGCCCTGCCCGCACCTCGCCCGAGATCGCGAGCTCTGTGCGTCGCCCGTGCCCTGCCCGCACCTCCTCTACTTGGAGCCTTCGGTGGAGAGGGAGGTAGAAGGAGAGGAGAGAGGAGCCGAGAGCTCACTGGATCTTGGAGTTTGTCGACAAGGTGCTCTCGCCATTGCTCAGGATCCGTGCCACCGCGTTGCGCCTCCACGATGACCCTGCCGCGCTTCCGCGACCGCCGCGTCGTGCTGCGGACTGAAGCCTACACACCGCCGCGCACGCTGGCTTCGTGCTTTCTGCGCGAGCACGCGCCGCTGGATGGTGGAGAACAGGGGGAGGGAATCCCTAATTCCCCCCGTGCGTCTGCGTTCCTATTTTAAGTTTCTTAAATGGGCCGGCCCAAAAATGTAGCTTTGGCAGTGTGATTAATAAATAGTAGTAGCAGCGGCTAGCAATTAGGAATTAGCATTGTAGCAATTACTCAATTAGGCAATTAGACTGATGCTTGTAAGGCGTCGCCTCGCCTTGCGCCTTAGCGCTTAAAAGGTGTGTGGGGGGTGGGTCGCCTCACCTCACCTTACTGCCTTAATAACCATGCAATAATGGAGTATTGGTTAGAAGTTATTTATTAGATTTCTTGGGTAATACGACCAGTGCTGTTAAAAGTAGGTCTTGTTGAGTTGAGGTGGGTTACCATGTTACACCCTCTCTGAATTTGGAATCCTTCAACTAAATCCCAAAAAGTCCCCTCACACTGGCACCTACTGCACACCGCACCCAAAGTTGATTTGGACCAGACTAGTCCAACTGTGGAGACAAAATAAGTTGCGGTAACCAGTTATGGCTCATGGCATGTGTATATCTGACAATACATGGGCTTCTTAATCAGGTATTCTTTGTTTTTTCAGGATGCAAAGAAAGGTGTTCTTTTCATTGACTTCCCTCCTGTTCTGCAACTTCAGCTAAAACGTTTTGAATATGATTTCATGCGTGACACAATGGTGAAGGTTTGTATCGGTACCATCCCCTAAGAAGTTTTCATTCTTCCTCCATTATCACATTTTTGGTATTACAAAGATGACAGTTCTGTGGTAGAGGAAAAAGTTGTCCTGATAGGTTTTGTACATTTCAGAAACCTTTCAATAGATGACCATTAGGACACTAGCATTTTTAGCTTTAACGGATGCCTGGCTTCACTTCAATGTACACCAAAATGTAGCATTACATTTTTGCTTGTGTGCACGTGGGCATTGAATATATCTCTTGCATTCTGCTCTAGTCTCTTTGGTTCTAAAATTCTTTTGGTATCTATTGCAATCCATTGGACTAAATACTATTTGTTCGGAAGTTATTACGGGTGGTAATTTTTTATTCCAAGACATGTACTGGATATGGTCATGTGCAACTGTGACATTGATTGGGACAAACATAGGCAGCCGTAGAAATGCCTATTTTCGTGAATGCAATACACTATTATCTGGATGATATTGTTGACATTTTTTTTAATAACACTGATATCTTCTAGAGTTCTAGGATATTGGATAAAATTGTGTTCATTGATGTTGACTGAGAACTCTGTGACCAAAATACTAACAGATGCATTGGGCTAATACATTTAAGTGTTCACATTAGCCAAATGTTGGAATAATGTCTAACAAGTCTCTTTAATTCGATGCTACTATTTTTGACGATTTTGTTATATTTGTATCGCAGTTATGATATACTCGTTAGATATGTATATAGCTTAGGGTGTTACTTTGCATATTGACTCACCCTGTACATGATATATTGGCCTTTTTGGCTAATTGGAATACATCAAGTGTTCATTCCAACATGGTATCAGAGCAGAGGAGTCTTTTTGGGCATGTTTCTGGTGACACTTCTTTACCTTGTATGGGTTGCAAGCTTGGCAAGCAGCTGTAGCTCCCTTATCCCTCTAGTGATTCTGTCTCGGCTCGTCCTTTTGATCTTGTTCACTCCGACGTTTGGGGTCCGACTCCCTTCATTGCAAAAGGGCGTCATCGATACTATGCGATCTTTATTGATGATTTTCTCGTCATACTTGGATCTACTTCAGGTGCTCTCGTAGTCAGGTTCTCTCTATTTACCAGAGGTTTGCCACCATGGTTCGCACTCAGTTTGATTCGGCTGTTCGTGTTTTTCGTGCTGATTTTGCTGCGAGTACCTATCTGTTGCTTTGCGTCTTTTTCTCGCTGAGCAGGGTACTCTTCCCCAGTACTCTTGTCTTGGTGTTCACGCTTAGAACGGTGTATCTGAGCGTAAGCATCGTCACTTGCTTGAGACAGCTTGCGCTCTTATACTTGCCTCTTCTGTTCCACCTCACTTCTGGGTTGAAGCTGTCTCCACTGCTGCTTTCTCATCAACATGCAGCCTTCCACCGCTCTTCAGGGTTCTACTCTTGTCGAGTGTCTCTACGGGTGTGCTCCTAAGTAGTCACCTTCATTGTTTCGGCTAATGTGTTTCGTCCTTCTTCCACCTCGTGAGCGCACCAAGCTGACTGATTAGTCAGTTGAGTATGTTTTCTTTGGCTATAGTCTTGAGCATAAGAGTTATCACTGCTAGACCCTGTTGCTCGTCGGATGAGGATCTCTCGGGACGTCACCTTCGATGAGTCCCGGCCTTACTACCCTAATCCCTCTACTATTATCTCAGATTCTCTTGTTGAGTCGATATCCTTTCTGACTTTTCCTGACACTCAGATTTCCACTTTTGTTTCGCTTCCGCCTCCACCTACTTTGCTTCCCTCTCCTTTGGCTCCACCTGTTCCCTCTCCTTCGGAGTTTCCTTCTAGCTCTTTTGTTGAGATTCCACCTTTTCCCCTGCACTACTTTCGCTGTTCTTGGCCTACTCCTCCAGTTGAGCCCCCATCTTTGCTGGGCCCTGTTCCCAGTTCTTCTTCATCCTTGCTGGGTCCTGCTCCATCTTCTCCTCCCATATACGATCTTCGTGATCGGCGCTACAGCTTTGCAGTCGCTTCTCTTTCTGAGCCTACAACTTACTGTGAAGCTGCTGCTCACCCTGGGTGGCAGCTCGCGATGTTTGAGGAGCTTGCTGCTTTGGAGCGTATTAGTACTTGGGATCTTGTGCTCTTACCTGCGCGTGTCACTCCTATCACGTGTAAGTGGGTGTACAAGATCAAGACCCGCTCGGATGATCCCCTTGAGAGTTACAAAGTTTGTCTTGTGACGCGTGATTTTCAGCAGGAGCATGGTCGTGACTACGATGAGACCTTCGCTCCTGTCGTCCACATGACCACTATTCGCACTACTTGCTGTGGCCTCTGTTCGACAGTTTCCCATCTCTTAGCTGGACGTCAAGCATGCCTTTCTCAATGGTGAGCTGCGTGAGGAGGTCTACATGCAGCCGCCCCTTGGGTATTCTGTCCCTGATGATATGGTTTGTCACATTCGCCGCTCTCTCTATGGGCTCAAACAATCCCCTCGTGCTTGGTTTGACCGCTTTTCCTCTGTTGTCACTGCCAGGGATTGAAAACCCGGCCGGTAACCGCTTACCGATAGGGTGGCGGGATCCAAAATCCCGGCCGGTATTCCCCAGGTTTTACAAATTCAAATTTTGAATTTTGTTATTTGGATGGTTTTTAATCAAATTTGAGTGAATTTCATTTGGAAAAAATCCGGTTTGATCGGTAACCGGCCGGTTACCGGTCCCGGCCACCCAGCGATACTGGAGATGACTCTCAGTATATTGCCTTTGTGAAGGAGTGTCTTAGTGAGCAGTTCTTGATGTCTGATTTGGGTCCTCTTCGTCACTTCTTTGGGATTGAGATCACTTCTACGCTAGAGGGCTACTACCTCTCCCAGGAGAAGTACATCTAGGATATCCTTGCTCGCGCTTGTCTCACTGATCAGCGCATGGTGAATACTCCTGTGGAGCTTGATATTCACCTTCGGCTTACTGATGGTGAGCCTCTTGAGGACTCCACTTGCTACCACTATCTTTTTTTGAGCCTCGTCTATCTTGGGATCACTCGACCTGACATTTCTCACCCAGTTCACATCTTGAGTTGGTTCATCTCTGCTCCCACTCAGCTCCACTACAGTCATCTTCTTCGTGTTCTGCGATATCTTCGCGGGACCATCACTCGTCGCCTTTTATTTCCTCGCTCCAGTTCTCTATAGCTTTAGGCATGCTCTGATGCGACCTGGGCTAGCGATCATTCTGATCGCCAATCTCTTTTTGCCTATTGCGTTTTTTCTTGGTTCCTCTCTGATTGTCTGGAAGATCAAGAAGCAGACTGCCGTTTCCTGTTCGAGTGTTGAGGCTGAGTTAAGAGCCATGGCGTCGTTGACAGCTGAGATCACCTGGCTTCAGTGGCTACCCGAGAATTTCGGTGTTTCAGTTTCTGCACCGACCCCTCTTATCAGACAGTACTGGTGCTATCAGCATTGCTCAAGATCCAGTGAAGCATGAGCTCACCAAACACGTTAGAGTAGATGTTTCGTACATAAGATCGCAGGTGCAAGACCAAGTTATTGCTCTTCATTATGTGACTTCGGAGTTTCAATTAGCAGATTTCTTCACCAAGGCACAGACTGGAGTTCAACACAGTTTCTACCTCACCAAATTCAGTGTTGTTGATCCACCATGAGTTTGAGGGGGGTGGGGGGTGGGGGTGGGGTTGGAGGTGTTAGATATGTATATAGCTTAGGGTGTTCTTTGTATGTTGACTCACCCTGTATATGATATATTGGCCTTTTTGGCCCATTGGAATAGATCAAGTGTTCATTCCAACAATACTTATATGACATCAAGAAGTGACGTGCAAGAAGTTCAAGTTGCAACCGTATGACTTTATTTAAATACCGTTTTCTTTTACGGAAGTGCAAATTTGATTTTTTTTAAAAAAATACATTTTTACATTAAAAAAAATTGATTTAGAACATGTCAGATTATGTTTACTTGCAGAAAAATTGTGCTTAAATACGACCATATGTGCACTGTACAAAAAAGACAAGGTTGCACACATATATATTTTCGAGTATAAGTCTGTTTTGCTTTTTTGTTTGGACAGTGCACATATGATCATATTTTTGCCTTTTATTTTGCAAGTGCACATATTCCAAGTTCTAACATGTTCGACATCTATGGATTTTTTGAGGTGCACGAATGCACAAACCAAAATGGGTGCATATGCACCGAAGTTCATAAAATCCCTGTCCTTTGCTTTATTTTAATGTTTTATCTTTTTATCTTCTATTTTTTAGACTATTAAGAATGTTTACCATTTCTTGTGAACTGCAGATAAATGATCGTTATGAGTTCCCACTTCAGTTGGATCTTGATAGAGATGATGGAAAGTATTTGTCTCCCGACGCAGACAGGAGTGTTCGAAATCTTTACACTCTTCACAGGTCAGTCAGATGCTCTCAAATTATTTCTTGTGTTCAGTTTCATGATTTAGGTTTCGAATTTCAATAGTTGGACTTGGAGAAGCCAAGTATTCATATCATGGCTGAATTGCCAAAAGTGATGGAAATAAATTTCTGGCCTCAACATTTCACCTGTCTTGAACAGCGCTAATCACTTAGAAGATCCTGACCAGACAATAGTTATTCTATCTGCTGTCATATGTGTTGCCTGGTTTTGACAGCTATGTGTTGCCTGGTATTGACAGCCTGTCTTATGTCCATAAAATTGAGCTAAATCCAAGTAACAAGATGCATGTTTGTCGATCAGACAAGCAATCATGGTAGAAGAGTTGGGTTCTAATGCCCCATATTCTATGAACTAAATATGAATACAAAGGTTAGATGGTCTAGGTAAAAGGTGTATTTCTGTTATTATTTTTATGAGGGCAATTCACAATGATGTGTTTCTGTTTATTTATATGTCAATGCATCTCTTGCAGTGTTCTTGTCCATAGCGGCGGTGTTCACGGTGGGCATTACTATGCTTTCATACGACCTACTCTTTCTGATCAGTGGTAAGGCTGTTTGTTTTGATTTTTATTTACGATTGGCTCTGTTTCTGCATGAAAACCAAGAAATAATTGGAAACATCTTGCCCATGCTTGGTTTGTCAACTTTTGTTACTCGATTGCTGTAATCGTCCAGTTGCTGTTTGCAGCTGGTCAGCTTGGCGTTGACTAGTAGTAATAAACTTATTTGCTCAGTCTGTTGATAAATAAACTATTTTTGGTGATCATAACTGGCTGATCAGACTTGTGAACGATTTGGAATGGCCCTCAAAGAGTTTATTTTTGTTAGTGCTGTAAAGCACTTCAGTCAACAATATTCCTTCAAAAAATTTGTGCTCAGTCTATTGCATAAGTTAGTTTATATCTTAAACCAACTGAATCCGGAGTAGTAAGTAGGAACTAGTACTTGCTCTATAAGCATGCATGGCACAACCACCTTCGCTGTTTATAAACTTATTATGTGCTTCTTGGATGGTTAGTTGGTTTGCTCACATTTAATTATTGATTGAACTCTAATTTTCTAGGTTCAAGTTTGATGATGAGCGTGTAACAAAAGAAGATCAAAAGAGGGCATTGGAAGAGCAATATGGTGGTGAGGAGGAGGTCCGTTGCAATTTTCAATGCTACAATGCTTATATATATTGCCATAAAAACATTGAGCCAATCAATTTCTTTTTGCAGCTACCTCAGACTAATCCTGGCTTAAACAACACTCCTTTCAAGTTTACTAAATATTCGAATGCATACATGCTTGTGTACATTCGTGAAAGCGACAAGGACAAAATAATTTGTAATGTGGATGAGAAGGACATAGCAGAGCACCTTCGAGTAAAGCTGTCACCTAAGGTTTCTAGTTATTGGGATATTTTATTTTAGTAGAGTCTAATATTTCCATATTCTCTCAGATTAGATTGGAAAAGGACCGTGAAGAAAAGGAGCGCCGGAAAAAAGAGAAAGCTGAGGCCCACCTATATACCATCATTAAGGTGTTTC
Organism: Phyllostachys edulis; assembly: GCA_036346405.1. Taxonomy (NCBI): domain Eukaryota; kingdom Viridiplantae; phylum Streptophyta; class Magnoliopsida; order Poales; family Poaceae; genus Phyllostachys; species Phyllostachys edulis. The sequence continues at coordinate 31,050,934 of CM070557.1, forward strand.
AGTCAACCTATTGGACATAGAGCACCAATTGTTTTATCTCCAGTAGCTTTGTATTTTTTTCTTACATGTTTTCCTATTGTATAGGTTGCAAGGGATGATGACTTGACTGCTCAGATAGGGAAAGACATATATTTTGATCTTGTCGACCATGATAAAGTCCCAAGCTTCCGTATCCAAAAGCAGATGCCTTTTACTCAATTCAAGGTAATTGCATGGGTCAAAATCTTTATTTTCTGTGGTGGGGTCTCCTGGCATATTCCAGTCAGGAATAAATATCTCATCAGGCTGCTGCTTATTATTGGTTGTGTCCATAAAGGTTAAAGATGATGGTACAAGGACTCAAGTTGGCCACCAGTGTGGCGCGGTACTGTTTTGGTAAAAACTACACTTGGGCCTAACTCGGATAGACTATGGCTGTTTGTAGTTCAAAAAAGGGATGTAAGAAGTGCACATAACATAAGCTTAAAATGGTGCAATAATATTTTGTCTTTAAACAGCTTCTCACACCCTAGGAAGAAACATCATTTTGATGGTTGGTCAAGCCTATAGTCCTCTACGTGCTGAGCATGTGAATCATGCTTAAGATTTCTGATTTACCAATATCATAGCAAGGAGGAATATGTCTTGCTTGCTACAACTCATGTGCACCGCTATTTAGGAATATCTAACTTTGCAGCACTTACAGGAGTAGCGCTTCACAGTTGCCATACTGATTACTCATCTATGAAGTGCTTTACAGGAGGAGGTAGCAAAAGAGTTTGGTATTCCTACTCAGTTTCAACGATTTTGGCTGTGGGCCAAGCGGCAAAACCATACCTACCGACCCAACAAACCATTGACTCCTCAAGAAGAAGCACATACTGTAAGATGATTTCATTTACACATTGCCTTGGATAAACGACGCTCAGACATAGTTGATTTTCTTGTTTTCCAGTTCCCATTTTTTGTATCTGCATACAGAATAGACTTGTACACATGCTTTCTGTCACCCCCCAGTTTGGTACCCCGTTGGTTGTTGGGTCATTTATGTCATGTTCAGAAAAGCTGCATAGTACATGCTAATTTGTATAAAACTGTTGTTGCGTCATGAACTCATGATATCTTTTGTTGTTCATAATGGCATCTGTTTGTATTTGTAATTGTTTGCTTCTTTTGGATGTCAAGTTGTTGATTTGCTATGTTTGATTAATATTCATTAGTCAATGCTACCACTCGTTCAGCTCAGTTCCCTTTATATCCTGTTGAACTGCTTATGGTTGTACACCTCACTTGACTGGTGATAATGTATCATGGATTATGCAAATAGTGTACGTAAATTTTGCATTCAGCTAGCTTGCACTTTTACTATTTTGTTGTCATGGGCGGACTGTTGACGCGCGTGAACAGTACGCGCGGTACTGTAGCACCGTGTACTGTTCATACCGGGCCCATGGTGCATTAGTAGTTGGAAATAGAGATAAGAATAGTTTGTTTCCTTATTAGTTAGGTTTACTTACTTAGAGATATATTCCATCTAATAGAGATAAGTTTCCATAGAAATAGAGATCGTTTCTTAGAGGTCAAGTCGGGTTGTCCCTATAAAAGGGATAGCATGTATCTATTATGAAGAAAGCAAGAAAGATGAATTAATCTAGTTTCCCTTCCAAAGTTCTCCCTTCCAAGGTTCTATCATCTCAGTCTATAGTCTAATCTCTCATCTCACCAAGCTGACGCCGTCCGGCCTTCTTCCTGACGGTGTTTACACCGTTATGAACCAAGGTTCATGACATTTGTCCATCTGACTTCCTAACACCCATTAGTATCATCTTTTGTGCAACCGCTGTGTGAATTGTTTTTTTTTATCATTGGCAGTCAAAACTTTACTATTCCTTCTACTGTCAACAAATTTTTACTTATTTAGATTTCACATGGCAATTAGGATCCTATGATTCTGTTCTAGTCATTGTAAAACTTGTATGGATTTTATGCCAACTTCATTTTTCGTGGGATTTCTTGTCAAGATAATACTTCTTTGCCTTCTCTTCAGCATCTATTTAGTCGTATAGTAGTTTTGCATATGGGTAAACATGCTAATTCTAAACGTAAGCATTTTATGTAGGTTGGACAGCTTAAGGAAGCGGCAAACAAGGCCCACAATGCCGAGCTGAAATTATTCTTGGAAGTTGAACTTGGATTGGTAATAGCTTCTTCCCTATCTGCTTTCATGCATTTTCCTGTGTTCATTTTCTCACGTTTGTCCACCAGCTTATTCATCTATTTTCAAATTGATAAATCTGTTCTCAATTTTTATGGGTGATGTAGGACCTTGAACCTCTTCCGCTGCCAGAAAAAACCAGAGAGGATATATTGCTTTTCTTCAAACTCTATGATCCTGAAAAGGAACAGCTGCGGTACTTCTCACACTTCCTAACTGTCTGTATCATACTATCATCCTTGATTTGTGATTAGATTCTTACTTGTCTACTGAATGAACTCTTCAGGTATGTTGGTAGGCTCTTTGTGAAAGCTTCAGGAAGACCACAGGATATTCTGCCAAAATTGCGGAAAATGGCTGGTTTTTCGCAAGATGAGGAAATTGAACTTTATGAGGTTAGTTATATTTCTTTTTAGAAAGCTGTTGTCTGATGTTTATGTAGTACGCTTGTCATTCTGGATTCTGGTTTGTATCTTACATTTTTTTTTCTTTCACCAATGTTAGGAAATTAAGTTCGAGCCCAATGTGATGTGTGAATATATTGATAATAGGCTTCTATTTCAATCTTGCCAGGTATGGTCCAATGTCTGTTTTTTTGAAGTGATACAATGCTTGTTTCTGTGCTGCTTTCTTACCTGGATTGTTTTTTTATGTTCACAGCTTGAACACGGAGACATTGTTTGTTTTCAAAAATCTCTAAAGCGAGATACTGCTGACCAATTTAGATACCCTGACGTCCCATCCTTTCTGGTGTATATACGTAACCGACAGGTACCTAAGATTGCCCCCACTTAATAATCCTGAATTCCATGATATTTGATATTTACACGCATTCTCCTTGCCGCAACATTGTACTAAGGAATTTCTCGCCTCTTGGTTTTACACTAAACGGTTGATGATTAACCACAAGGGGCTGCATGGACAGTTCAACATTTCTCCTCCAAAAAAGAAAAGAACACATACAATATTTCTGTGCTTGTTATCTGGTTTTGTCTGTTGTCTTCTTTGCCCAATTTCTTTTACTATTTCTCTACTACCATGCTCTATTATTGCACTGTGATGTGCATCTCGGCATCATCATCCTATATTATACTATTTTTGCATGCGATAATTTCTATTGTGATTCTTTAGGTGGTCCACTTTCGTTCATTGGAGAAGCCCAAGGAGGATGATTTTTGCCTAGAGATGTAAGCATTTGGACATGCCGTGATTACCAAATCTTGATATTCTGTATTATTACTGATTTTTTTTTCATTTCACCCTTTCTGTATAGGTCAAAGATTTTCACGTACGATGAAGTTGTGGAAAAAGTGGCTCAAAAACTTGGTGTTGATGACCCATCGAAAATTCGGCTTACATCTCATAATTGTTATTCACAACAGCCTAAGCCTCAACCAATTAAGTACAGAGGCGTTGAACGTCTACTAGACATGCTGATTCACTATAACCAGGTTGCTACTTTGACTTATCATCTGTGCAATCATTGGTTACTTAACAACTAAAGTGAAGAATGACATATCTATTGACTTTTCATGTATCAGACTTCTGATATTCTGTACTATGAAGTATTGGACATACCACTTCCAGAATTACAAGCGTTGAAGACGTTGAAAGTTACATATCATCATGCCACCAAAGATGAGGTTATTTTGCTGGACACTTTTAATCTTAGCAGTAGACTGTTTATGTTTAGTAGTCTTGAACATGTTTTATCAGGTGTCAGTTCACAGTATCAGATTGCCAAAAAATAGCACTGTTGGTGATGTGCTGAATGATATCAAATCAAAGGTATATTTTAGTATCCTTTATTTTATGGTCACTATTCCATGTACTCTGATTATTCGAACCATTGCTTTTATGAAGATGACTTATGTCCTATCTGTCTTCTGTCATTGTCAAATCAGGTGGAACTATCTCATCCCAATGCTGAACTTAGATTACTTGAGGTTTTCTATCACAAGATATACAAGGTGGTACAAGTGCTAGTTTAATAATACCCTCTTAGTTGCATTTAATTCCATTATTCCACACAATATTGTTGCTAACTTGTATTTGCTGCAGATTTTTGCACCCAATGAAAAGATAGAAAACATCAATGATCAGTACTGGACACTGCGTGCAGAGGAGGTATGTCATATTGTTATATCATGCTTTACAACAATAGCAATCTCCATTGGTTGAGAAGGTTTAGATTCCCCCCGGGGATCAATGGATGACATTATCTTTTCTTTCTAGGTTCCGGAGGAGGAGAAAAACCTTGGTCCCTTTGACCGCTTGATTCATGTATACCATTTTACCAAAGACACTCAAAACCAAACGGTAATGGAAGTTTGGTTAATACTTCTGAATGACTCCAACTAGTCATTAATATCTGTTGTGTATTTTTTTTTAAAAAAACACAGCCTGGTTTTTATGAATAAGTTCCACAATGCTGTTTACAAACTTTTAGTCATTATATTGCTTTTAGTTTTAAGAAATGCATTTAGGTTACCTGTGTTTCTCATACTCAAATGTCTGATTTTTATTTGTTTCAAGTTTCAACTGCCTCTTAGCATCAGTATCGTACTTCAAATTTTATTTCAGGTGAACTTGTATTGTGCAGTGCACTACTAATGCTTGGTTTCTCTGAGTTTTTTGTTGTTATATTTATTACCTAAATTTTAGCAGGTTCTCTACATGTTAGTCACATGCAAGGATACAAATCTCGGAACCGGTGAAAAACCTGCCCGGCGGCCGGTAACGGTAAACCGGCAAAAAACCGGTTAAAATTCGAATATGAAAAATTGAATTGAGGATGTTTTAAATCTGGTAACCGGAACGGTTACCGCCCAAAAACCGGAAAAACTGCTACCAAAACTAAAAAAAACAGAGAAAACCGGTTATGGGTAATTAGCAATTGGAATAATGCAAATATTAATTAGAAAGTGTTTAATGAAGTAACAATCCTGATACATATGGAGCTTGATGTCTAGTTAGAAATTTGTAAGGAGCCTGATGTTGTACGTAAAAAGTCCTCCTTGCTAGTTTGACTATCTAGGGAAGCCCTCTCCTCCAAGTGTTCTAAAGCATCTAAAATAATAAAAACATAAGTTAATGGTAATGAATGATAACTTGACTAGCATACTAAAAACAATAATAGAGTAGCAATTCATACCAATACATTGTCGAGAAACGCGAAGCATGTACTAGCTAGGCTAGATTGTCTAAAAAATGTTGGGACTTGGGAGTACAATAATTCAAACATATTTAGCTCATACAATAGGTAATCTAGTATTCGGCCGGTTTTCGGTTTTCCGTAACCCCCATTGGCGGTCACATGAACAAAAGTGTACCTATGTGTTTCTTTTGTATTGAGCAGAGGCTGTCCTTTTAAAATATATATATATATTTGAGGTGTTACAAAGATGATATTTTGGCAATTAGCAGCATCTTTTTAAATAAAAGTTTTCTGTAGTATACTGTCAACATGATTAAAGGAATCCTTGCAAAGTAGAAGGTAGGATAAAGTTCTTGTAGTGCTACCTTTTGAACATCACAATTTCTGTGTTGTATGCTGTGTTATGCTTATATTTGCAGTTATAAGATGCTTACATAATTATTTTTTTAAAAATGGTTTAGGATTTATAACATGATAAAAATTATTATTAACTTTTAGATATGGGTATGTTCCACCCGCTGCCCAGCATAATTCATGACACTGATGGGAAGGCAATACTACTAAGCCAGCTTTCATTGTTCTGATTCTATTAACAAACTTGAATATCTAGTTAAACATATGCTGATATTTATCCTGATTTCCACAGCAAGTTCAGAACTTTGGAGAACCATTCTTTATGGTTATTCGTGAGGATGAGACCCTATCTTCTATTAAAGAACGTATACAGAAAAAACTTAAGGTTCCAGATGAGGATTTCTCGAAGGTAATGCTCTCTTATGGTTTCCATATTTTGTAGGTAAATTTGTGATATGTTTTTTTTGTATAGCACATTCTGTCTGCCACCTGATATTGTTCAGAAGTGATGTTATTGAAACATGTATGCTTGCTAGTTTTCGGTATATTTAACACCATTAAAACATAAAGTAGATCTTTCAGTGACATTTCTAAGTTCTGGCTATAGTTCTCATTTGGAAACTCATTTGTTATTATTCACTTGGTTGTATTTTTATTCTTTGATAGCCAACATTATCAGCTTGGTGCCTCTAATCTTTTTCAGTTTGAATGCTCTATGGAAAGTATATGTTTAATGGATCAGCTCTTTCTAGATGCTAGTGCGACCCTGGTACTTTTGTTTGATTAGAGTTCCAAAGTTGCCTTGTTTGGAGAGATTCCTATCACACGTACACAATGCCACTGCGCTTGTCTATATATTCCTATCACATGTACACAATACCACTTCACTGTTCTAGAGATTACTATCAGACATACAGAGTGCCACTGCATTGGTCTAACCTTGGTAATAAATTCCACAGAAATCAACCTTTTAAATTCATCATAAGCATTCCAGGCGCTTTACCCATGAAACTTAGTTACTTACTATTAATGGCCCTTGGAGGCATGGAAAAAAAAACAGATATCACTTCCCCAGGTAACCGTGAAGAGGGAAAACGGACAGGCAAAGGAAATATAAAGTGCTTAAGAAATCAAGTCTATTATGTGAAAAGTTTTGACCTTTTTATAGCGAATAGTGATTTTACAATTTTGTAAGACCTGTGGTGTTCTCTTGCTTTCTGTTGGTTTTCTGCATGTGAAAACTGTGAGACCTATCACAATGCATTACCAACTTGAATGTAAACATGCCTAATGATTAATGCATGTTCAATTGATTTTAGTCATTTGTTTGCTTAATGTAAAACATGCACTACTAACCAATGTTCTCTTCTCTTTGGGCAGTGGAAATTTGCGTATATATCACTTGGTCGCCCAGACTATTTTGAAGACTCAGATACTGTAGCTACGAGATTTCAGGTACAATCATGCTTTTTATCTACTTGCTGAAGCAACTGTTGTTTAGTGCTTAAATCTCGTTCACATTTGAACTTTTTTCCGATCATTTAAACTTGTTTAGAGAAACATGTATGGAGCTTGGGAGCAGTATCTTGGACTGGAGCACCCAGACACAGCTCCAAGAAAGGCGCACACTGTTAATCAGGTACCCTTAGCACACTGTCACAAATGGTCCTGGGTTGTCTTAACAATGCCCCTACTCTTTATGTTCTTTTTTTTTTTCTGGAATGTTTGTTAATTGCATGTTCTTCGTGCAGAACCGCCATTCATTTGAGAGACCTGTAAAAATCTATAACTAGACAGTCGTCAGAAATTTGAGTGACAGCTGCCATCCAACACCAAGCAAGGGGCTGGAAATGCTGGCTTGAATAAATTGTGTACCATAGTCGACGGCAGGACGGGTTGCTCAGGTTTTCGTTGGAGCTACCAGCTAGTTTCAGAGGAGACTTTTTTCAATATCGTCGGGGCAGCTGGATATAAAAAAGCTTGTGCAGAGATGACCCAACGAACCATCATCTTTCAGTAGATAAGGCGGCATTTTCCAGTAGGTAACTTTATACAGTCAAATAGCTGATGTTTTAGTCGATTACTTTTGTTCTGCTGTTGGTGCTAGGAGGCCGAGAGTTGATGATACTTGTCCTGTATATTATTGGTCCGAAGCGTACAGTCTTTTTCTTGTTGTCAGACACGGTATTTGTTATTCCAATGATAGTGTATTGCCACCTTCATAAGTGATTGTGCCGCCTCCCTTAAGCATCCCCTTTCAAGTGTCGTATAAACAAATGTCTTGTATTTTGATTTGGGAACCTGCAACTGAACAATAAATGAAGACGTGTAAGTATGATGCATTTATAAAAGAATTAACGTATGTGCGCGCGTCAAGCAATGGGAAAGCCTTGGTATCGAGATAGTCGCTTTATAAAATGAAAGAAGGGGAACTGCGGGTGCGACCAGTACAATCTGGTTAGTTGTGGCACTAAGTTAATAGGTACTCCTTTTTTTTTAAAAAAAGAAATTATGGTTGAAGCTTTACGTGTGAATTTGTTTCTATGAATTGGGTGGCAAGCCGAGAATTCCCAATGCTTATGGTGTCAAATCGCATCGGAACAAAGAAGAGATGGAAGCCGGGACTATATTCCGAACCCGCGAAGATGCAAGGCCCACAAGCTTTCTCTAGGAGACGCCGAGAGCTAGGGGTGTGTAGCTTGTGAGTGGACGCCCAGCAAAAAAACAGTAAGTGGCCTCGTGCGGGCCGCCGACAAGTCATAGCCCACTAGTTCACTTGGCCCACTGAGAGGTCAAGAAGCCTGATTCCACCTAGTCTTCGTGTCCTCGGCGGCCCGAACACAAAACATTTTTTATCTTCAAATTAACGAAACTGCATAAAGATGGAAGAAACAGGCAAATTGTATAAGTGACTCGTTCGGCTAGTTTGGGGTGTTGGGCTCAAGCTTGGAGGTTGGAGAAGGTAGGCTGTCTGGATCTACTTGGTTTTTTCCCAGAAAATTTGAATTACTATTTACAACTTCGTTTTAATTAAGGGATCAAAATGTGTGCAATATTGTTTCTGCCATCGAAAATCTGATCATTTCATTTTTTTCATCCTTCCTTCAGTGCAATATTGTATCCTATTTTTTTCCCTATATATTTTGATATTTTTCTTCATTTTTAATGATTTGGTTTTTCTTATCCTTTTCCCATATTTCTTAAGGGTGAAACCCATTGACTTGATGAAAGAGTGGATAGAGTGGCAAAAACAAAATATGCACCGATGGAAGAATAACAAAAATGAAAAGAGCAATAAAACGACATTTCACATATTTTAAGTGGCAAGACCAATTTTTCCCTTTAATTATAGACAACTAGGTATACAAGGGGGAGTCATGCCCTTGAGCAGGGGTGGAGGGATGGGCTCATGGATCAAAACTTGTTTTAGTACAACCTACCTAATGACTCATTAGTAATCTCCAGAGTTCTTGACATTAGGTCCCTACAGATGAAACTTCCCTCACAATTTTGTTGGGACCCGGACCTCCGGATCCGGATCCGGAACCCTTTGTGTATATCTGCACTAGTCCCTGGACCAGTAGCTAGTGCACACAGTGACATCATTGATAAAATCATATCCATGCAACAAGGTATCTAAGAAGTAGACAAATTAAAATTATTTAGTGGCAGCGGACCTTATGGTCAAAGTTTTACAGAGTTTGCCACGCAGGGTTTAAGACAAAAGAGCAAACTTGCAGCGGAATAAAACAACTCATGGTAGCCATCCGACACGCCCACAGGCAATCGAGTGGAGAATACATCCTAGTTCGCATAGTCTTCGAAGTACTCCTCAAAGAGCTCTGTATTCCCTGGTCATTCCTCGGCGACTGATCAACAAATGACGCATAGCCGTGAGTACATAAAAGTACTCAACAAGTCGTAGGAAAAAGTATACAAATAGTATTCATGCAAGGCTTGATAAGGATAGTTTTATGGACATTTTGCAGAAAGCAGTATTGACAGTAAATATAGTAAATAGATTAAAAGCATAATTTAAAAGAGACTAATACATAAGTAAATAAGTTTTTTGAAACAACTAGTGAACACCTTTTTTACTTCCCAACCATCGACCAGATCAAACTACTCAAATCCATCCAAACCATTCCAACATTTTTGAGAAAATCTACCCCTCATGAGAAATCACCAGGCATTGTCCATAACCGGGGACACGGCTATTCAAATAGTTTTATACTCTGCAGAGGTTGTACAACTTTACCCATATGACATGACTTCTCAAGTTTGTTTGGCATCCGTTGATATCACCGCTCACTACCTTAGATAAGCAGTCTAGAGCACGTGACAAGGTCTTTACAAAGTTCTGCTTTGACTCGGTTCTGTTCGTTAAGGATTTGCCATTCTGGGCCCCCTCTAGTGCCAAGTGTGAATGTCTAACCCAGGGTTCACATTTCCACCATAACAGAACTGAATCAAAGCATTGCTAATTAGTTAGCCAGGTCCACCCCACCCTGGACATGTGGTTGTACGGTATAGCCCAGATCAATGGTGCACAAAGTTAAGTCCTTAGTGGTTGCTCAGGTGAGACTACCCACATCCCAATGTGCTTCCGCACCCACCTTCACCACCGCCCACTCGCCCGAGCATAAATCATTTTCGTTCAACCTAACCAAATGACAACTCTTGCCATGGTACAACAAATTTTATTAACAGTGGCTTTCGCCAAAATTCCATATATCATTAAGTCAAGATTAGACATTTATGAACATGTGATCATGAATCCCGTCGTATAACTAAAGCATGACTAAGCAAAATACGCACCCACGTTGGTATTACAATAATGTCCAACTAAGATTACCCAACCTATGGTGTCCAAGGGTGCATGTCAACATATCGTTCGCAATTATTCAAGTAGTCATACTGCCAAGTAGGTGTCTAACTAATCCCAATACCAATTTTATACAACTAGCCATGCATGTTGATATAAAACAATATAATTTTATAAACTGGGTACGACATGATCAAAGGTCTACGACTTGCCTTGCTCAATATTCTGATAAGGCTCATTATGCTGATAACCACCTTGCTCAATATTCTGATAAAATCAAATATTCTGACAACCCTTGTCTTGTTCTGTCTCAGACCGCTGTTCCATGATATCTTCAGATTCTAACTACGCCGAATACGATTAAATCCAAGAGCGTCTGAAAATAACCAAATAAAATCCAAAGACATTCAAATAAATGAAAATACTTCAAACAGAACTAAACATACTTATCGGTGTTTTGAAAGCTGGGGGTACTTCAGATGAGATGTAAATGTATACTCATCTAGAGCTGATGAAGGAAATACTATAGACAAAAGTTGATAAATCTAATAGGGAGAGAGAGAATGTTTGTAGGAATATTTCTCGTGGGTTACCTAGATGAGAGAGATCACCCAGCTAGATATGATCCTTTGATCCACCTTTGGACCATGAATAGTATTTCTACCGGGAGCGGCTAGCGACGGATGAAAGCTAGAGTCTAGGCGATGTTGCTTTCCTTAACAGGCCACCTAGTACTCACAAGCACTCTCTTCAGGCATTCTATGTATACACCCACGATGATTGTGCAGTCAAAATCCATCCTCTTTTATACACTCAATGTGGTTGCTAACTACACCACTATAGGGGTTGCTGATGGGAGTCATCTAATACCGAATCACCACAGTAGTCCTTTAATCGGCTAGGGCTCACTGGTCAGTTAACTACTAATACCCACCCAGACAGATCTTGGACTTTATCCAAATACTGATAACACAGATTGAAGTGTTACTTTGAATCGTCATACTTAGCAGATAATTGACTAACAATTCTTAACTAGCATTCCCCCACAGCTTAGCTATTTTCTTAAATTAACTATACTAAGCTAACCCATGCTAGCTGACCTGCTAATTGACCTCTTGTCGTGAACCCCTAATCACTTAACGTGTCAATCGCTGACATATTTCAATTATTCACTGACTATCCTAATCAAAATGTATAAACATACTCGTTTATAATATTGAACAATTCACTACTAACCTAATCCAAGAATTACAGTGTCATACACTAGTTCAACTATCCTCTATTAATCAATCCCTACTATCCAGATTCTCATTAACCCCTGATTTCACAGGGTCTAAAATCATTGATCAACCACTCTACTATCACTGCTAGTCTTTCCCTAAAACACTACTAACCATTGTCCTGACAAAAAGGGCACTGCCGGTCACACAAGGACTCACAAAGTCATACAACTACATACTTACACTGAGAATCATAGAAGGATAGAGGGCCAATTACATTTACAGGATCACACCTACTAGCTGATACCGTCCGACAAAACAGCTTACCAACAGCGCATTCATAAACTAACTAATCTGGTTAACTACTCTTTCATATCATTCTAATAACCTTTTAGCAATCACTAACTAAACACTTGCTTAGCTACTACTTAACCCATACGGGATCTGCTGCTTATTGACACTAACACCCAACACAGAGGGCAACAGAGCCAGGAAAGCCAAGGATAATTGAAAGCAGGCGAGGCAGCCGGTGCAAGGAGGAGGCGTCGCCCGTGAGAGAGCAACAAGCGGTGGCCGTGGTCGATCAAAAGCAGGCAGAGGCGGTTGAAGCGAGCTCATGGGCGGTGGCGTCGTGGCCGAGACGAGCGCCAGAGCGGCGGCGGCGCACGCAGCGGCGGTGGCGGTAGGTGGCCGGCAACGGCGGCGAGGGAACCCGCGGCTAAACCGGGGATCGTCGCGCGATGAGCACCGGTGTGGTGCGAGAACCCTCCGAAACCGCGGTGGCGGCGGGGAGTAGCCGTGGTGGGCGGCGGCGTGGCGGGCGGCATGGTTGCAGTCGTCGTGGGGCGGCGCTTCTGGGAAGGGAGGAGAAAGAACGGTGGGGGAAGGTGGGGAGGAGTGTAGAGGTACTTCAGGAGCGGGGAATCAAGGAAGTGCCCACCGGTGGCGATATGGTGACGATTTTGGCGGAGTTGGCCGGTTGCGGGGAAGACGGTGGATGCGCGGTGCTCCGGTGGCGCAATGATGAAATTGAATTAGGGTTTTTGCTTGCAGAGTGGTGGGGCGCAGCGTGACGCGGATGGCCGGCGCCGGAGCTCACCAAGGCGGCCGGACGGTGGCGCGTGTGTGGCGGAAGCGAGCAATGGCGCGAGCTTGGCTCGAGGAGGATCATGATGAAGCAAAGGCGTGGGGAGGATTGGAGGGAGGCGAGGAGGATGAGCGGGCTTGGGCGGCCTTTTGTAGACGGGTTAGGGCGGATGCGGAGGGCACGATGGTGGCGGCATGGGGCGGCAGCAGCGTGGCGGAAGGCGTTGCTTGGCTGCGCTGCACGCTGGCGGCGTGGTGATTGCTTGATGGGGTGATGCCACGAGGGCACGGGACGAGGCATAGGTGGCTACCGCATGGTGATGCCCAAGGTAGGTGAGGGCATGTGGCATGGGGATTTTTTTTTAAAATAATCTATTTTTTATTCGAAAATACAGAAATAATACCGTTATTTTTTTTTACAGAAATAATCCCTTATCGCCGTACGGTTGGGCGAGTCCTGCAAGTCGCCCAACCATAGTGCGACACATATTCAAGTCGCTCAATGGAACGACGATTTAAACGTTCGAGGTGTCGTCGCTTTATGGCATGGCGACTTAGATAGAGTCGTCATACGGTCGAGCGAATTGCTCGCAGCTCAATCCAAGTCGCCTAACAGTATGGCGACTTAGGGCAGCTAGAACCCGCGCGCGGCCGGGCCAGTACGTACTGCCAAGTACTTACTGTCAAGTCGTCCAACAGTTCAGCGACTAGTCCACATGTCGCTCAACCGTTGGGCCAGTACTTACTGCCAAGTCGTCCAACAGTTCAACGACTAGTCCACGTGTCGCTCAACCCTTGGGCCAGCACTTCCTGCCAAGTCGTCCTACGGTTGAGTGACTACACGGTCATATAGAAAGGCAGCCCAGGTCCTGTCATGGTTTCTTTCACCATTTGTCTCGGCGGACAAGCATAGTAGATCAGGAGAGGAGAAAAAGGGGAGAAGGTAGGGAGAGGGAGAAGCAGAGGAGCTCGAGAGAGGGAGACAATAGGAGGAGAGGAGCTTGGGAGAGGTACACAGGGAGGAGCAGAGCTCGGGAGAGGGCGGTTTGGGAGGAGAGGAGCTAGAGACGTGAAAGAGAAAAACGAACAAAGCTTGTTCATACGAAGAGAAGGTCTCCGCGTAAAGGTAATACTCTTGTTTGTTCTTGTTCTCGGCCGAATGTAGACGACATGTAGCTACTTGTTTGTTTACCATGTATATGGGGAATGTATGTCGAGAAATCACTGGTTGCAACGTTTGTAATATTTGCAGTCATGTCGAAGTCCACAAGATTGAAAGTGCATTACGGTATTGGTACGGTTCGTGAAGATCCGCACGGTGTTGACCTAAGTGATTTTCAGCAAGTCGATTTGGTACACCCAGAGATGTACGACAGGGCATTCATCCAGCAGAAGTACATGCTGAACTACTCGGTGCGGGCCGAGAACTTCGTGCGGTGGAAACCTTACGTATCGAACCCTGTTGAGGAGGCACCGAAGGAGCCAAGTACTCGCCTGGGCGTAATCCATATCGACGATGTGAGTTATGAAGAATTTACATCCTTATTACGTTTTCAGCATGCGGTGTACTTACATCATAGAATCGCGGGACATGGACAACCGACATACCACCGGCGTTGTGATCCGCGACAAGGGCAAGGGAAAAGCTCATGCGACTGAGCCCGGTCGCCATAGCGTATCCGGTCGCCCGGGCGTAATCCGTATCGACGATGTGAGTTATGAAGAATTTGCATCATTCTTACGATTTTCACTGTATGGTGCACTTACATCGTGGAATCGCAGGACATGGGCGATTTCGACATACCAGCCCGACGTGGACAGTCCCGCGACAAGAGCAAGGGAAAGACTCATGCGGCTGAACCCGGCGGTCACAGCGTATCCGGTCGCCCAGGCGTACTCTGTATCCACGACGTGAGTTATGAAGAATTTACATCCTTCTTATGATTCTCACTACACGATGTACTTACATCATAGAATCGTAGGACATGGATGACTTCGACATATCAGCTCGACATGGACAGTCCCGCGACAAGGGGAAGGGGAAGGTCGGCGAGGAGTTCAACGCCGAGGAAGCAAGGAAGGGAAAATGGCCCCGGTCCACGTAGTAGGTCAGGTTATTACGTAGTAGTCCCCCATCCTACCCCCATATTTTTTACTATCCCCTAAAGGCATGTATACTTATATGGTCCGGATGCTTGTGTCGCAGTGTACCGTAGTAGTAGCGAGGATGACTAAAGCAATTAGCCGAACCATCATGTCATGTGACTATGTGTAATGTGCTTCTGTCCGCGGACTTTAATGTACTTCTCGTTCTGTGTCTCCGCTAAGCCATCAAAGCAAGCCTATATTGCAAGTATGCCTCTTCTAGTGGAATCCCAGAAAGAACCATTCGCACCGCCATCGAATCATCCATGTTTTATGGCATCTTCATAACCACAACGAGCGTTCTCAGCATCTTCATAACTTCATCGAGGAGAGACTCCCTCACGCATCGTAATATCACTTACCTTTGTACTTACCACTCATTACTATCTCAATCGTCCTCACAAAATTCTACAGAAATTTAGCGCACTACAACAATATACGACGATCAAAAAATGTTATTGTGAGTCTGACAAATTTCGTATCCTTCATATTCTACGAAAATAACAAACAGACCAACCAACGTTGTCACCACACTTTTATCTTTTTTTTTTAAAAATAACATCATATAATACGATTTGCTAAATACAATACCTAAAAAATGTAATATCTATTTTAACACAATTGTTCCAATTGGATTGGCATAATTCCAGGTTTATGAGCTAAAATCGTCCACTGGTTGGGCGACTTGAACTAAGTCGCCCAACTACTGCACGACTTCCTAAACTCGCTCTACAAATGGACGATTCCAACACATGTCGCACATCCGTTTGGCGAATAGGTCCACTCACGCTCTAGTCGCCGTTCCATTGGGCGACTTGAATATGTGTCGCCTTTGCGGTTGGGTGACTTGCGGGACTCGCACAACCGTACGGCGACATGGGATTATTTCTGTAAAAAAAATTAAGCGGTATTATTTCTGTATTTTCTAATAAAAAATAGATTATTTTTAAAAAAATTCGTGGCATGGGCACCGGGGAAGAAAGCTATGGCTGCTCGATGGTTTGACCAATGAACAGTACATAGAGCCAAGATGAACAGTAGTCAGGGTCAAGAAAAGACTAGGAAAAGTTTTTGAGAAAAGGGGATGTAACAGAATTTTTGGGTTGGCTAAAATTCTGTTGTTTTCTTTCGGAATTTCTTATTCGACGATAAATGAAATCCGATATTTTCTAAAGAATTATGATTGGGCTTTTGTACATTCGAAAGATTAGGTTTCTAAGGTTCCCGTGTTTAGGGTTTTTGTTTTTTTCCACTTATATTGGCAAAAGAAAACACAAATCAAATAACTCCCAAAAATGCAACTAAGGCCAAAAATAACACGCGAAAAGTTTTTTTTTTTTTTTTTTAAAAATCTGTATTCTTATATTCTGGTATTATTGGGGATGTTACAAACTCCTAAGCTAATAAGCCCAATAAGGACCATATAGTGACAGCCAAGGTAATTATTTTCAGATTATCTTTCTAATTAGAGATAAAATGAACAATTAATTTCTTGCAAATTAAAGGACCATGCATTTAGACTATTCATTCGCATACCATTGGAACCTTGATACTCGAGAAAACAAAAAAAAAAAAACGTCGTAGTAGTGAGGCCATGAAGGTCGAAGCTAGCGAATAAACAAAGGGGCAACTAGTTTAGGCAAAATCAAGGTACCGTTAATGATGATCGACGAAGATTTTTTTTAAAGAATGATTCTCTTATTTACTCCCGCAGTCCACAAATGTATGCTGTTTTTTACTTTTTACGGTCTGCAACACAAAACTTTGACTACGATTTTTTTTATCGTAATATACTAGCAAAATAATAATAATAAGTATATATTACGAAAGTATTTTGCAAGACAAATCTAGTGATATTATTTTTATGTAGTTAATTTATATACATTAACCTGTATTAATGGTCAAAAGTTTCAAAACCTTGGCCGCATGGATCTCAAGACAGCCTACATTTGTGAACAGATAGAGTATATTAATAAATCATGGATAAAGTGCACAAGTGCCCAGCTTTTATACTAAAGATTCTAAATGAACCACTTGTTACCATAAGTCCTTGAGTTGATGAATGTGCTGAACTGCTTTATTTTTCTCACCGGAGACTCCTGATCTTGCAACATCATCATGATTGCCAATGCCGATGATCACAGTAGCAGAAAGTAGATTATCGATGATCTCTATTGATATGTAGCGGAAAGTCCTTGGTAACAATATTGCTCCCCGGAAAAACAAATTAGAGGAGACTTATTTATACCTAACTCTGCCTGGTGTCGCGTGATATGCAACGTAGCCGTTGCTATCGTTGTCCAGTTGATACGGTGGTCCGTTATGGTTTTAAAAAATCCGGCTAAGAATAAGAAATTCCATACAATTGGAAAAGGCCAGCGAGGGAGAGAGAGAAAACGATATATCACAGCCCACATCAAAGCTGACCCAACAGCAAACTACAGCTTTGCAGAGATAGATTAGGGCCCTTGCCTTCTCTAGAAATTACAATCAAGCACTCCAAGCATGAGACGGAGACGTGTAGTGTTTGGTCTCTATTCTATATATATGGAGAGCCGCAGGGGAGCAGGAAAGTTACGTTGGTCGATCTCGGAGCTGCGCAACCTGGCCACGAGGATGCGGGCCGCCGCCGCCGCCGCCTGTTGTCGAGAGTCGAGACACGCAGGTCGCCAGTGGCGGGCTCTCGAGCCCTCGCTACCACCGGGGTTTTGAAAACCGATATGATATTTTTAGGGGTAGGACCGGTTTAGCCAAAATCGGAAAATTTCGGTGCATTGTGGCCAAAATTTTCAAATCAAAATTTGAATTTAAAAAACCGGCTGAATTTTTTTAAACTAAATTTTGGTACAAATTTCTTCTATATTTGACAAATTTCATGCAAATTGGAACCAGTGAACCACACTATAGTCGGAGTAATAAACAATTTGCTATTATCTATGAAACTATTTGTTCAACAGCTAGATCGAACAAACGACACTATATGATCTGAATTCTCAAAAGGAATGATGCTGTGAATCTATTACTACCTCCGGCTTTATTTAGTTGACGTTTCCGAGGGTCAATCTAAATACGTTGACGTCAAGTAAATGTACCTGGAGGCAGGAGCGAAACTAGAATGGAAATGACCGGAGTTCACTATTTCACCGTACGTATAACAATATATATAATTTTGAAGCAATATGGTACTAAATAGTAATGTATCCAACAACTTTTAGCATCAATATTTCAACATAACCAATATCAATGCACAATGATAAAAAAATGGCGATCAAAATGCTTGCTAACATAAAGAAACTCACTAATAATATTGTTAACTATAGCAAAGTGAAGCAACAAAGGGCGAAATCATAGATAAAGATAGACGACATCGGCAAAATACATCATCATACCTCAATGACCTATATAAAAAAGAACAAAACGAATTAAAATTATCTAGTAAAATAGTAGAATAGTCGAATGAAAGTAAATACAATACCTTTTAGTATTTACGTTCTTTCAAGTTCATGAAATGATGAACCATAGCGCTATTGGTAACTTTCTTCATTTCTTCTTTCTCCATATAACAAATTAGGCTATCACTTATGAAATCATCACTGATGCGATTGCACAAATAATTTTTCACAATTCTCATGGCTGAAAAACATCTCTCAACTGTGACAGTGGCGACAGACAATACTAGTACTAGCTTCAAAAGTCGATAAACCAAAGGATAGTAAAGATGTTTTCTTATCTCCACTATTTTTTGATAAAGTTGGCCAATAGTCTGTATATTGAAGAATCTATCATCTGCTCGCACATCGATAATGTAGAGGCAAAAATGATGATTAAGGTCCCTCAATTCCCCAAAATCAAAATCAGTGGGATAAAGTTTAGCTATGCTCATCATCGCAATTTTTCAATGCTTGGTTGTGAACGCTATTTACACCACCTACATGCTCTTTTAGTCTAGCTTTCTTGTTCCAACCATTTATAATAAATGTCTCGTACCCAGCTTCTTTCTTGTTGCGGTCCCTAAACAAGAAACAACAAAAACAATGTGCCCTATCTTTGGACTCACTATATTCAAGCCAACTCCCAAACTTATCAAACCATTCAGGATTAAACCTTCTGTTTTTATCCCCAAAGTGTGTATATGGAAAATCATAAGTACGAGGTTGACAAGGCCCATTATCCAAGTATTTTCTTCTTACCACATTTTTCTGATTAGGATGATAGTCATCTACTCCCTCCTTTTTTTTTTACTTGACTTCCTAGAATCCGTGTGGTCAAACTTTCTAAAGTTTGGCTACCAATAGATTTAAAACTATCTAGATTGACTACATAAAAATTAAATCATTACATTTTTCGTTAAAAATACTGTCATAATATTATAATTTTATTACAACATCTTAATGTAAAGTTATAAAAAGTAACGGACAAATCGCATCTCGAAGACCGCAAAAAGTCAAAAATGTCAAGTAAAAAAGAACAAAGGGAGTATCATTTTCCTTTTGCCTGGATCAAATTAAATTTCCTCTTCCCAATTGATAACTTCTGTAGGTGAATTCCTAGCATTAGTAGTGGCAATGCTATCGGGTACTTTTCTCTTTAGAAGCTTTTCCATAAATTTGCCTATCATTTCCCGATGATTTGAAACCTTAATTAGATGCTATCAATTACTCAATTGCCATGTTCAACAACAAGAATAGTAAATTACAATCATCAAACATACGTGTAGATAGGTGCTTTTACTTACTTGACATTGGTTGAGCACAAATGACAAATGCACAATAGACACTACACATGGGTCACGATCATGTGCAATTTTTCCTGTGATCACGGGTCACGTTGTCACGATCCAATTTGAAACCCTAAATTTCAAGTTTATAAGTTATAACCCTAACATTTGATGAAGAAAATAGCAATCATCGAGTTGAAAATACCCATTTCTTTAAAGAAATTGGAAGGATCAGAAGAAATTAGAACAAAATTAATACCCATTGGTGGTGACCAGAAGAAGCTCTCAAGCTCCGGTGACCGGTGGCCAGCCGCCAGCGGATCAGGGCGTGACATCGGCGGCGGCGTCCCGCGTCCAGCCGGCTGAGGCGAGAGTGCGAGACGGAGAGGCGCGTCCGCGTGACTTTTCGTGCTCTCGCCACTCAGTAGTGCTGCGCGTGAGGCGGCTAGTGCTAGGCTGCTAGCAACTTGCATGTGGCGCATGGGCCTGTAGCCTCAGCCTGTAGTCTGCTAGTGCTGCGCGTGCCTGCCTGCTAGTGCTATCCAGTTCATACTTGCATGTGGTGCTAGGCCTGTAAGGCTGTAACCTGTTGGCTGTTGGTGGGCTGGACCGGCTGGTGGCGCTCGGCCTGCTCCCTACTGGCTGCTGCCATGCGTGAAATCAGCTGGCGCCGTGCCACGGGCCAACGGGCGTGGGCTGTATGGCATGGAGCCGAGAGCGTCCTCGCGTGGAGCCGGGAGCGTCCGTGCGTGGGCTGGAAGTGGCCCGGGTGCACAGTTTTTTTTTTTTTTTGTTGTTGGGGGTGCACACATAGCAGCAAAGAGTTGATCTCCACTAAAAATTCTTTTGGACCCGGTATCCTGAGACACCGGGTGGGCCTATTGGGCTCCGCCCCTGTCTGGAGGCAGTATCTTCTAATTAGCAAAAAAAGACGTGGGAAATAGTGAATACCAAATTAGAAATGTACATTCGTTTGGATCGATAGGCAATATTCAATTCAGTTACAGCTATTAGTAGCAAGGTGCAAACCAAATAATAATTACTGAACTGCGCCTGCTAGGAAAATTTCAACAGCCCATCCTAATCTGGGCATACTATGATTAATTTATGATACATTTGTTCCTTCATCTTAATCTGGGCATATTATATATGATTTATGATATATTTGTTCCTCCATCTCAGCTTGAATAAATATTTTACACTAGATATTGCCATCTCAGCTTCTTTTGTCTCGTTATTGAATTGTAGGGTGAACAGAAAGACAGTTCTATTCCAAAGAACCAATATGCTATAAACATATACGAAAGTACTAAAGACTATCTTGAATATGCATGCGAAGCAACATGAGGAAGATCTGACGTAAAGGAACTAAAATTTATTGTTATTTGATTTAACTCAGAAAATGATCCTAATGTTAATTATGCCTTTCCCTCTTCTTTCTTTGGAAGGATGTTTGCCAAGTGGTCTGGAAGGCAAAAAAAATTCTATAGAGGAGAGCTTTGGGAAAGACCCCTCCCCCGAATCAGCGGCTCGGGGAGAGCCTCACGGTGAGGTTTTGTCTGGAAGGGCAGTCAAGTACTTTAGTTGGACTTTACAATATGTTGTTGCTTTATCCATTGGGAATATGGCCGTGCAAGCGTACACATAAGCGATAATGGTCATTCGCTGCTCTGTTTATTTATGTCATGTCTTATGTATATGAGCACTCCGTTTAGAATTTTTTTATTAATATTTTAAAGTTAACCTTTCGCGAACTTTATTTCCAATTCTAACCCCTTTGGTCACGCCACCACGTCTGATGTGGCTAAAACACACTGCACGCCACAGGTTGCGGCGTGACAAAATTTGCCACGTAAGCCTTTAGCCGCGCGCCGTGCCAGCGTGGAGGGTTTGCGTGGCACATGTCACGCCATGAGTGAGGGCGTGACAATAGTGCCCTGTCACGCCAACTCTAATGGCGTGACAATGGTGACTTAGTTGTGGGCTTAAAACCGCCGATTCATTTCTTCTTTTTCCCCCAACGCCTCTCTTCCTCCTGAGCCTCTTCCGACCTCCCCAAATCCGTCGTCGCCGCCACCGGATTCCGTCTTGGCTTTGCTCACATGTTGTCCTCCTCGCATGGCCTGCTGCTCCCTACGTCCTCCTCCTCCACGCCATCCTCCTCCCCGCACCGTCCTCCTCCACGCCTCCTCCATGTAGTCCTCCCCACGCCGCTCTGCTCCCGACACGGCCCCCTATCTTGCTTTGCTCCCGTGCTGCACGTCCTCCACGCCGGCTTCGTGGTCAGGTTTGGCAGTCGGCTTGTCCTCCACCATCAAGCACGGGATCTGGACTCTCCTCCCTTCCTCCACCACTAGAGAAGGTAAGCCACGAGTCGTCTCTCATCATCTTGTGCTTAGGATAATCACTGATGATGTTGCCGGATCTGGGCATTGATTGTTGAATGTGTGAATGTGTGATGATGTTTTGGTTCGGTTATTGGTAGCACTTAGGAGAATCCTGTGAGTACCATTTCATTTGGACACCGCAATTTGAACAAATCAACCATGGTAGTACTTAGGAAGGCAACACCGATGTTGTGGAAGGGCTTTGATTTTGAGGGTTTTGAATGTGTAATGGCAAAACAATTTGATGCTTTGAGGAGAATATGCTGTTATGTTAAAACTTAGGATCATTACCACCATTAGAACATATGATTTAGTCTAATTTTGTCTCAAATAATGCATCTTTAACATGTTATCTTCTTAGATAAGGTTTGTTATCACTTATGTTTATTACCTGGATGAATTGATCGATGCAAACTATCGATTATCGAGAATATGTAATACAGATTCACTATCAATTTTGAAAGATAAAAATAATTTAGCCATATTATCCTTGAACTCCATACTTTGAGAAAGAGAGCAAGCCAAATAGCTCTCATCTAATCTAAATTCGATGCCTTGAGTTTCATTTTACATGAACTAACACCTTCTTTGTGAACTTCCTCATTACTTTAAGCCATGATACATTGCATTTGATGAGTTGTAGCAAAGTAGGATTTATTTTGTTTGGTCTTGACGATTATTGGGTATTGCATGCATTATCATGCACAATAATACCCGAGTCCTGACAATGAGAAAAGTCAAAATCTGAGGACTGCATTTAGTTTTTAGTTTGTCTCTAAATTATAACACGCTTTTAAAATTTTATGTTTTGATGAATGCACTCTGGTTGGTGATTATTCCTTGTAGGCAACATCCATGATCTCTATGTCCATTTTGAATGTTCTCATTTGGTGCACTACATGATAAATTCATAACTAACACATGTAATTTAGTTGGAATGTAAAAAATGGGTGGCGCAAATTACATTGACTTCTATAGAATTATAATATTGGCTGAAGGCGAAAAAAATTGACTTACCTCCTTTCTGCATATAAGATTTCCCGAATGAGTGGTTCGTGGCACTCCGAGCATGTAGCTCTGGCGTACCCAGGAGCGAAGTCTTGGGCATACTCAGGAATGAGACCTAAGCGGTCCCAAACACGTGGTTTGGGCGGTCTCGAGAACGGTTCGCAGGGGAGCTTCCAACGCTTAAGGGACTTTGCTGAGGTAACACACACTACGTTAAATTAACATGTTCTCCCTTGTTATTTATTTTTTTGTATTAAACTTCACTACCTTTTTGTTGGTTAACCTTGTAGTTGGTTCGATGCCAATATCGGCGAATGGCGGCAAAGATGAGCTGTGTGGCAGCGGTGGGAGAGGTCGTGCAACCTGGTTCGGCTCGGAGTGGCTCCGAGCGTGCTACAACATCGGGAGCGACGACATCCGCTTTGGTCACACACGACGAGGACCCGGAGGACGACGAGGAGGATGAGGAGGAGGGTGGCACAGACAAGGCCGGCGAGGAGGGCGAAGAGGAGGGTGGCGTAGATGAGGCAGCTGAGGCCGAGGAGGACGAGGAAGACATCGATGCTAGGATTCCCGACGAGATGGTCCTCGCGGACCTAGTTGGTGCACCGCCCCCTACGCAGCCGACTCAGGCCACGCCACCACGCCGTAAACGACGTGATCACGCGGACATTAGTTCAGTCAACGTCGTGGAGGGCAGCGGCCCGACACCAATGGCGAGGTTTACAGGGGGTTGGGTCTTGTGCCAAAGCGCAAGTGATAGGATGATTGGATGGGTGTATGCATGTTTGTACAGTTCATTTTGAATGAAATCATATTTCTCAGCTGGAATGAATGGATGGGTGTATGCATGTTTCTATGGCCATTTTGAATGTTGAATGAAATGATTGCATGAAATGAAATTTCAGAGTTGATGGATTTCAATTGCTGAATGAAATGAGATGACTTATGGTTGATTCTTATTGCATGAATTGCTATTTGAATGAAATAACTGTAACGATTCTCAATGTTGATTGAATGAAGTCAATTTGGATGCTTGTGTTGAGTATCTGCTGGTACTGTCATGCCTTCAGTAGTGGCGTGACAAGACAGTATTGTCACGCCGGTATAGATGGCGTGACAGGACTTGGCTCCGGCGCTAACCCCCTTTTCGCAACGCCTCTGGACCATCAAGGATTTTGGCGTGGCAGTGTGTTCTTGCCACACCCTTAATCGTGGCGTGACAAGGCAGTACTGTCACGCCGGTATAGATGGCGTGACAGGACTTAGCCCCGGAGCGTTGGCCCTTTTTGGCAACGCCTCTGGAACATCAAGTATTGTGGCGTGACAGTACGTTTTTTCCACACCCTGAAATGTGGTGTGACAAGGGAGTACTGTCACGTTGGGGTAAGCGGCGTGACAGGACTTAACCCCAGAGGACTAGCCCTTTTTGGCAATGCCTATGGAACATCAAGCATTGTGGCGTGGCAGTATGTTTTTGCCACACCCTGCATAGTGGCGTGACAGTACTTAGGTTTAGGTGTTGGTTAAGGTTTAGGGTTTTAGATTTTAGGGTTTAGGTTTAGGATTTAGAGTTTTAGGTTTACGTCAGGGTTTAGGGTTAGGGTTAAGGTTTAGGGTTAGGGTTCATGCTTAGGGTTTAGGCTTTTCAGATCGACTGGACAACCCTGACCCTCGCTAGGTTTTTAGATCGACATGACAACACTCTACGTCTTTCTTTGCAGAGTCATGTCTTTTCGTTCTGAAAAGCTGACGAGGTGGTCCGGGTTGTCACTGCGCAAAGTTGTCCCGTCTTGTCTTGTCACTGCGCAAGGCTGTCTCCTTTGGCCTTGTCACTGTGCAAAGCTGCTCCGTGTGGTCTTGTCACTGCGCAAAAGCTGCCTCTTCCAGTCTTGTCAATGCGCGAGGCTGTCTCTTTTGGTGTTGTCACTGCGCAAAACTGGCCCGTTTGGTCTTATCTCTGCGCAAAACAGCCAGCCCCGTCAGGTCTTGTCATCTAAAACCTAACACATTACTCGCTTTGTTAGCCTCCCCCTGCGGGCTATAAAATGTGCGTCCCACGCTATGGAAAGACCACTCGACCCATTGAAACCGTAGGAAAAAGAACTTTCTCTGTCGTATAGTAACATACCATGGCAGACGCCGAGGGACCAGTCCAACCGGGGTCGCCGAAGTAAGACCTTCCCCTCGAAAGGAGGGAGGACTTCAGCCCTAACTACCGGTTGATGCCGAATAAGCGTGCTCAACCGGTATGGCCAAAATGCGGACACAGGGAGGACGTTGTTGTGCAGGTCTTGGATGACTCTTTCGATGGCGGATGACGTTTCCTCCGATGCCCACACTCTGGGGTAAATAGTTTTGTTCATATTATTGCTAATACATCCTCGTCCATACTAACCGCCCCTTACAGCAGATGGCGAAATGCAACTTTGTCCGCTGGATCGATCCTCCTCATGAACGACATGTTGCGATGCACGTGAATACATTGTGGAACCGAATCTTTGAGTTGGAGACGCAAATTGACAATCTCAACGAGCAAAATGATGACATCCGCCAATAGATGCAGCGCGAGAGGGGCAACAAGGAGGTCGGGAACATAGGAAGTTCCTATGATCGCATATGCTGCTGCGCCAACCCTATCTGCATATGTGTGTGCCACTACAACGACGGCCAACCACGTCCGAGGCACCCAACTGGACAACACTCTATGTTGGTAGTGCGAGGCACCTTCTATCATTAGGCACAGGAGGAGAAGTTCGCAAGGAAGGGAAAATGGCTCCGGTCCACGCAGTAGGTCGGACCATTCCGTACTAGTTCCCGGAAGGTC
Organism: Phyllostachys edulis; assembly: GCA_036346405.1. Lineage (NCBI taxonomy): Eukaryota > Viridiplantae > Streptophyta > Magnoliopsida > Poales > Poaceae > Phyllostachys > Phyllostachys edulis. Next base: position 31,076,854 of record CM070557.1, read on the forward strand.
TAATTTATTTCCATTCAAAAAAGGCGCATATGTATCGTAGGAGTACTTCGGTTTGTTGCATCGTGCATGATGTTGTTTCTTATGCACGTAACCAACCCTGCGCGCCATGTTATTCCAAGCTTTATTATGAAGTCTATTTTAATTTGCAACTTTAAATCTCATTGTCTTTTCGCATTCAATTTTTCGCGTAGTAAGTCATCCAACAACATGAAAAAACGAGTTCTGGAAGTTTACAGTTTGCTCTACAACCACAAAGTTATGAAGAGCAACACCTATCATTCCACTAGGATGTCTACGCATCTTTCATCAGCGGTACTGTCTAGCATATGTGCATTATTGTGCCTCATGTTGTACCACACAATCCACATATTAGTCATTTTTTTTCAGGATGCATTATGTATCACTTCTGGGACACGTCCTGGAAATATTTTGAAGTGTCAAAGGTTTTCAAAGGACAAAAAGATTATCGGTCCATATATGTATTTACTCTCAGTTAAAATGATGGTGTTATATTTGATTACGTACAGAGGTCTCTATTTTCAAGTTGTGGATTGTTAAATGTTACATGTACATGGTGTTATGCATCACCATACCTTCAATTGTTTTTTATCTTTCAAAAGGAAGTTCCTTTGTTATCATCTTACCACAGGTTCCAGATCTATAAATTTAAATGGAATAACTGTCATAATTTACAAACATCACTACTGTCACGCCGTTCTAAATGGCGTGACAAATGGTACGTTCGGACCGTTCAAACGTCTCCGTCTATTTGGACCGTCCGATTGGAATCGGACGGTTCGAAAGTCTCTTCTGCATCGAGCTTTGTCACGTCATGGTATCTGGCGTGACACAGCACTACTATCACGTCGTTCTAAATGGCGTGACAAAGGGTACGTTCAGAGCGTTCGAATGTCTTCGTCTGTTTGGACCGTTCGATTCCAATCGGACGGTCCAAACGTCTCCTCCGCATAGGCCTCTGTCACGCCATGGGATATGACGTGACATATGCCACGCAAGCTCCACGCTGGCAAGACGCGCGGCTGAGGGCTTGCGTGACAGCTTTGGCCACGCCGCCATGGGTGGCGTGACAGTGTTATTTTGTCACGCCACTAGTGGTGGCATGACCAAAGGGGTCAGAATTGGAAATAAAGTTCGCTAGGGGTTAACTTTAAAATATTAATAAAAAAAAGATTAAATAAAAAAATTCCTCCGTTTATGGCTGCCGTCATGTATGATATCAGTTTATGGCAATTGTTATGTGAAAGTATGTACTCTCTTTATGAAAGAAAATCCCTATTACAGATCAAATGATGTCGTAAAGAGTAACTCAGTACTTTCAGTTGTAGTGCATGATTTTTGCAGGTTCTGGAATCTTGTCGTTTTGGTTTAGAGAAGTGAAAATTTAGTGTAATCCGTATGAGTGCGAATGCATGAGTGACCGAGTGCCGACTGCTGTATCCATGATGCATGCAAAGATTTGCAACTGATGGAAAGATCTTAGAAACAATGTAGAGTTTGAGTCATCTAAAATAACACTAACCTGAAGTATAAATGGAAGCAGTATCTTAGAAATCGATCCGGTCAGTACTATCTTTGTTGTAAATTTAGATAGCCAAATAGATTTGTACTAAGTATGTCATGAGGGGGAAGGCTTATATGGGTTGAAAAGATGGTGATCGAGTTTATTCATAGTGATTGTAGTTGTCCTAGCAATAGATATAAGGCGAGTATAGTGTAACATCCCGAAATTTGTTCGCATTTCAAATGCATGAAAATGTGAAAAATTTAAAACTTTTTAATGTGCTTTATTGATAATCGAGTTTCCTGGATTTTATTTGAAACTTCATCGTATTTTGAACTTAGCAAAATCAATTAACAAGATGCATATTGGTTAAAGTAAGAAATCGTAAATTAAATCAAATTGATATTTGAAATTGAATCACCAAATTAGAAATAGGAATTGAAAGTTGAAAACAAATTTGAATTAAAATTTGACTTTAAAAGAAAAGGACAATAAAATAAAACCTCCAAAAATCCGGACTGGGCCAAAATCCCTCTGCCCAGCCTGTGTCATCCCTTCTCTCTCCTTTCCTTTTTATTTTCTTCCTGGGCCGACCCTCCTTTTCCCCCTTCGGCCTAGCTGCTCCTGGCCCAGCTCCCCTCTCCTTCTCTCGGCTGTTGCCCACGCTAGTGCCCTAGCCCGGTCGGTCTCCTTCTTCCTTCCCCCTCTTCTTCTCTGCTCCACATGTGACGCCCGACAGTCGCACCGCTCCAACCACTCTCGTCACCTCTCACCTGCTCCCGTATCGTCGCCACCGCTATAGCCATGCCAGTGCCTGTGTCCTCATTGTCCACACTCGACAGCGGTCGCATGGACCACGCTCACTCCCACGTCGTCTCATCATCCAGTTGCCCACGCCGCGCACTAGTGCTGCCGCGCTGCCGACGCCAGCCACAACCGCGCCCTTGCCACCCTATTTAAGCCGTGCCTTGGCCTCCTCCTTCCTTTCCCCCTCCCTACTTTCCTTCTCTTTCCCGCGCGAGCAAAACGACAAGTAGAGCTTGAGCTCTCTGTTCCGGCCACTACGCTTCTCCCACGCGCAACCAACGCCCCGGTGAGCTTCGATCGCAACTATCGTGCCCTCTAGCACTGCTTAAGACACCTCCATTCATTCCTCCTCTCCATCTCTCCTAGGCTCGAATCGAGCTCAAGGGCGTGCCGATGTCGCGCTGGTCGCCAGCTTCACCTCACCATTCCTGTCGACCCAGTGAGCTCCCTCCCCATCCTCTCGCGTCGGGGCGTGTTCCTGAGCACCCTTTGCATTTTCCCTCCACCGATTCTGAGTTTCCTCATCCACGGCTCGCAAGCGTCGTCGTCTTCCTCGCCTCTGGTCGAAAACTGTCTCCACCACTACTGTTCATCACCCGGTGAGCTCCTCCTCAATTCCTCTCACCTGGAGCACCCCAACACCCCTCAATCCTCCCTCGTCACTCACTCCCACTCTCCTTCATAGGACCGTCATCGCGTGAACCTCCCCATTCCACCTTTGGCTCTCATCGCCAGCCCGCCTCGGTCCGTCTCTGCCACCACCTCCTGCGCCGGTGAGCTCCCCTCACCTCCCTCGTACTCGTGTGTGCCCCTTTTTTTTTATCCCCTCTCCCCCTCCAGCGCCGCCGCCACTTTTCCTTCTCCGTACCCAACTGCCATGCGTCGCTTCCAGCCCACCTCGACGTTGCCCAAGCCGCAACGCCACCTCCCCTAGCTTCCTACTTCCTCCAGCAACCCATTTTTGAGGTCATCACAGTCTCTCTGCCGCCCCCCCCGCCGCCAGCAAGCCAACCGTTCCGCTGCCGCCCCTGCTCAAGATCTATTCTGAAACAGAGAGCTCCCTCTCTGTTGCTCTCTCTCTCTCTCTCTCGCTCTGCGAATGACAGTGGGCCCATCCCATTTAATTGATTAATTAGAATTTAATTTGTAGGGTAATTGGTTAATGACATTTCAACTAGCAAGTTCCTTCTTAATTGTAACACCTAGGCCCAACATTGGGCCAAGAATGTCACTAAACTACACTAACTACCAATTTAAACATTAAATTATAATAAATTTCAGCAAGCATATCAAGAATAAAATCCGTCCAATGGCCACAAGGTAATCAAATAATGTAATACCAATTGACTCAATGAAATCACCAACAAGTCTCAAGCATTTAACTAAGCAGTAATAAAGCCTATGAATAAGATAAATAACTAATGTCTCTAGATTTATATGGAAACTCTAAATCAATGTTGAATGTGTATTTGGTTTGCATGTGCCGCTCGTGATCCATTCCCTCCCATGAATGATGCCATAAACGATCACCTAAATTCAGCAACAAAGCAAGGATGAGTCCAAAACTTAGCAAATACGTAATAAAATCATAAAAAATAGTTTATCAAGCATAATCAATGTTATCATCATCATCTATTTATTTAATGCCATACTCAGTCTCAAATAACAAGTCATCTTCCAAATAGGTAAATTTGCACAATATACTCATGTATGCAATGCACCATCATGCTCATGCTCATATACAACTCAACAGCTAATACTGGTATAGCAGAATGTTCATCCGTCGATGACATACTCTTTCCCATCTTCGTTAGGATGAGGTCCCTATATTTATAGAACTTTATCTAGTCCCTACAAAAATAAGAGTTTATCTAGAGCACTCTAGAAAAGTTATGTATCTTTCTCACCGACCTCACCGGAATAGTTACATGACTTTCTCACCGACCTAGCTCGTGCACTCTTATCGTGATGAATGTAAATGACGCGACATAATAATTATTCATTAACATACTTCGTCTCATTCACTCATTGTCATAATCCCGTTAACTCAATGTCATCAATATCATGGTGTGTGCATAAGCTTAACGAAAGCATAATAAATAGCATGATAAGGTAATATCAATGACAATGACAAACAACCAGTTATTCACCATTCTACCATGTACTTGCCTCTTAGCTTCTAAAATCGGGTGATGAAATTGTGGCACTCTACTTGAGGCAACGCTCCCTAAATAAACAATAAATAATGCATTTAAAATACGCCACAACAATACCAAAATAATCATACAAAAATACTATCGCACCTATACGCAAAACAGACACACCTAACTCAACTTCACCGGATGAACTACCCACTGTCCCAGTGATCAAACGACCATATCTTTCATCAATGAACTCCAAGTATAGTAAACCATATCTTTTCTGGAAACCTCACGAAGTTACTCGCAATATTCTAGTTATGCAAAACTTCTGAATTTGCCGATTATGTTCCCGTTTCCAACCCTGAAGGTTAAACGTACCAAAAAAATAATATAACAATCAACTTCACATTTTATATCTATTTTTTATAACATGAAAAGTAGTAAACAATGATATTTATGAAATATACTGAGAAATACCTAGCTTATTCTAGTTATGACAATAGTTAAGTTATTTCATCTAATGTATGTACTTAACCCATCTTTATGACTGCTGCCATTGACAGCGGATTTCTGGATAGCAATATTTTCGAGGTTGTATCTTTTTACTTATAACTCCAAAATTAAATATATAGACCTTTCTAGAAAGCTATTGAAATTGCCTACAACTTTCCTAATCAAACGAAATCCTGATTCTGGACGTAGATACCCCTAATTACCCTTGCAAAATTCTTCAGCCTAGTTCGACAAACTAGGGTTTCCCAAAACCTCTACCTCCCACAATCAAATCAATCTATAACATGATTAATCACTACTCTAAGATTAATCTAGAGACTACAAGACAGTTACCCACGCAAAACTTGATTGATGATCACGAATCCACATCCCTTTCCTTTCCTTCCTCTCCTAGCTTGCTTCTTCCTTGGCAGCACATAAAATCGCAGCAGCGGTACACGCAACAGCAACTTTCTTTTCTTCTCTCTCTGCTGGCCACAACATACAGCATGCAAATCATAGCACGGCAGCACAAGAGGCTAGCAGTGATAGGCGCATGCTACAGAGGACAGCATGCAGCGTACAACCTTGGATGCAGCGTCAGGAGAGAAAGAGGAGAGCTATGCATGCATGCCGCAGCAGAGAAAAGCCAGCACAACAGCAGGGTAGAGCTGCGCAGGCAAGGGGCTTGGCAGAGGGGTTGCACAGGGAGGGCAGAGGGCTGGTGGCGGCTGGGAGGATGGACAGATGGATTAGGCTTGCAGCCCCCCTCCTCTAGCTCTTTTTTTTTTAGTCTAGGCTCCTCCCCTGTAGGTCTTAATCTCTTATTAGACCTTAAAAACCTGGCAAAGGCTTGATTAAAAACAAAATATAACATTCTGCCTCTTAAAAGAATTCGACCCCGAATTTTACTCTCGTCATTCTACTCGACGAACAACAAAACTGAAATCAACAACATTTAACACATGCCCGTCATGAACAACTCCGGGTACTTCTCGCGCATGCGAGACTCTAATTCTGTGGATATCATGGGGATATGCCCACGATCTTAGGATGATGAGACAATTGGCAATGGCGTTGAGGGTTTGCGGAATCACCCGTTTTCGGCGAGGTTCAGCTGCTGTTAGGCCTCTAGCGGTCAGACCGGCCATGCCTCGGTTTGTTTTTCAGGTTTGGTGACTGACGGTCTGACCGGCCATGGTGGTGGTCAGACCGGCCACTGTGGCGGTCTGATTGGCTACCCCTGGCGGTCAGACCGGCCATTAAGGTGACTTTGGATTTTTGAGCTGAGCCAAAAACAGAGGGTGTAGGCAAGAGAGAGGGTTCTTCTGCACTTGGTCTCATAATTTTTGGAGCCTCCAGGCAAAAGTTCTATTCATTTGAAAATTCTAGAGAGTTTTGGTTTTCTAGGATGGAAATTTGGCTAAGTCCCAAGTGGGCGGTCAGACCGGCCTTTGGTTGGCGGTCAGATCGGCCAGTGGGTGGTTAGACCAGCCAAAGTGGCGGTCTGACCGGTTTTGGCTTGGTTCGCCGACCAGCTTGGCGGCGATGTTTGTTGATTAGGTTAAGATCATGGGTTTCATTGTATAGATGTTACATGATGCATGTTTTGGCTAACACGGGTCAAGTTGTGAAGAACTTGTACCCGGAAATGGTTGCTTGGTCTATTGTTGTGCAGGTGGCTTGGAGTCAACTATGGTCAACGACGAGGAGGACCGGGACTTGGTTAGGAGAACCAAGGTCCAGAACGGTCATGGATGTCGGGTGAGATGGTTGGACTCAAGCAAGACGCAAGATGGATAAGAACCATAGAACGCAAAGTTTGAGCAAAGGCCTTTGTGAAGGTATGTGCTCATGCCTCATCAATTATGAGAATTGATGATTGTGCATACCGTGTGGTGCTATGTAACAGTTTGCTTGTTTGTGATGGTTGTAGGACACCGGAGCTAGGTCATGGTGAGACGGATTAGATCGGGACTAGGTTAGGAGAACCAAGGTCGAGAATGATCGAGTGGTCTTTGGAAGATGGTGAGGCTAGCGGAGTGCTTACAAGAGAAGACAAGCTGGGCGGAAGCTACCGATGATGAACATAATAGGCAGCGGCAAGGTGGACGGGACTAGGCTCGGAGGAGGCGAGGTCTGAGCAGTCAAGGAAGCGGGTGCGATTATAGTGAGACATGTAGTGCGCCAAGTGACTTGGTCCCGATTACAAGCGAGGGCGATTCGATGGCATCCAGATGCATGAGAGGCTTGGCGGAAGTCATTGGGATCACATGGATGAAGGCGGAGCATGGGAGATGCTTGGCGAAGAATCGCAAAAGGTCGTGAGAGGGCATTTTGAGAAATTGCTCTATCTGGAAAAGTCGTAAGTGGTGGTGTCTTGAAACCACCTTCTTGGCCTTGGCTAAACCGTGGCGCGGGACGGTGCATGGAGAAGCGGTTTAGGTCAAGCGAAGATGAAGACGACGCTTTGAGATGCGTGCGTGTGTTAACCCGTTTGTAAGTTGGGCTTAACAGGTGCCCTAATGGAATATTCCCTAGATGCTAGCCTCCACTATAAATAGTGTTGGGTGCTGTCCAACAAGGGGGAACCCATCCATTTGAGTGCCCTACTTTGTGTTTTAGGGTTTTGAGGAGAATAGAGGAGAGCTAGGGTTTCTAGGGTTTGGATTGAGTGTGTGCTCACGTGGTGAGCTTTGTCCTCCTAGATGGAGTGGCTGTAAACCAACAATCATCCATCTCAAATCAATCCAATCAGATTTCACAAGCTAAGTCATTTTGTGTTCTTTCTTTCTATTTGATGATTTTGGGGCTTTTCTTGATCTACGAGTTTTCCTTTGGTTTCTTGCCTTGATCTAGCTTGCTGTGACATGTGGGAACACATCTAGGATCATCTTGATCATCAATCACCCACGAGCAAGTTTCTAGATCAAATTTCAATTTTGACTCGGTTTTGGAGCACACTTCGTTCAATCTGAAAAAGATAGGAACTTTGGCATGGATCTATACAATCCTTGATTGGAATGGGTTCCTAATATCTTAGAGAAGGTGTGTCTCAAGTTTTGTGGAGTTTGGCCTCATAGATTAAAAGTTAGACCGATTTGAGTTTCTGTTTTTGGGCTGTTCTTACTGTTCTAGAAGAAATCGGTCAGACCGTTCTCAGCACGCCGGTCTGACCGCTCGACCAGATTTAGTTTGGGCTATTTCTCTCTGTTCTTCAGCCAGCCGGTCAGACTGCCCGTGGTAGCAGTCAGACCGCTCAAGGGTCCGGTCAGACCGCCGTATACAAATCGGTCAGACCGCTCAGCTTCTGTGTTTTGAGCTTTTGATCTTATGCTTTGGGGTTTTGGATTGGATTCAATACAAGTCTTCCGCTGTACTTGAATATTGATCTTGGTGAAAAAGTGATTGTGCTCCTATTCACCTCCCTCTAGTCACCTTTTCAGTCTAACAAATTCCCAAGTGGCTTTCCGTTCGGTTTGATGCGACCACAATACCTTAATATACTTCAACGTCTTATCCCTTAACACCCTCTCTGACTCCTCTAGTACATGCATCAGACGTGACTCAAAGGTGAGGTCTTGCTCAAAGATCAACTACTCCAATGAAATCTCATGCGCCAGACCTCTCAGGTACTTTCTCAACATCAAGACATGAAAGACATTGTGTACCCCGCGCATGGATTCAAGAAGGTTCTAGCGACGCACCAACTTTCCTATCCGCGCAACTATCGAAAATAGTCCAATGCACATTGGGCTAAACTTCTCTTTGGTACCAAACCGCACAATACCTTTGGTGGAAGGCACTCTCAAGAGCAACTAAGCACCAAACGGTCACCTCTTTTCTTTGCAAAACACATAAAGCACGCACAACTCTCACATTAACACATGGAACCCTTACTCCAACACATCAACCAACCACTTCACTTTGCAATGAGCATCTCTTTTAACAAGGGGCGCACAAAGAATTCGTATTAAACCAACTCTTACAAAAAGAACCCAAACTAAAAACAAAGAATTCACATTGCAACCACTCATTACCAACTTCCCTCCAAAAGAGTCCAATCCAAAATCGAAAGATTCATTATGAAAACTTTTTCTCTTTCCAAGTAGGTAGTTTGCAAATAAATATCACATAAGACAAATGCGAAATCACGCAAATGCCAAATTAATCATTTCTTTTATTTTTCTTGAAAGGAAAGAGCCACACATACCAATTATGGCCACGTTCTCCCTTTCGCATTTACTTTGACCGTTTCCCTCGACTTAACAATGCACTAGCGCCGCCTCCCGCGCCGACGAGAAATGGCCGCCGGTTGATCTCCCTTTCCCGTCCTCCTCTTGCCCTGTAATAGGGAACACCATGCGCCCCCTACTCCACTAATCCATTTTCCGCGAAGCCCTTCTTGTCTCTCCCTCTCTCCTCGCCATAATCACTGATTTCCCTTACCAGAACCCAAGCGCTGCCACCGCCGATTGTGCTGCCGCCCGTGGAGCTCGACCGTCATCATCTTCATTTTCAGCATCGTCGCTCCACGTTCTACGCCGTGTGCACCTCTCTGTCATCGGAGCGCTGATGGAACGCCGTTGCCATCGTGAGCTGAACTGCATTGCCGCACTCTCCTCCCCACCGGTCACCTCCATCCATGTAACGACCCAACTCTAGGGCACCCGAGAGGTCCTCCAAGATCTCTTGGAAAGTCCATCAGGACCTCCCAGGAGATCCACAAAGGACCTCTCGGACAGATCCTAAGACCTCCCGGGAGGTCAAGCAGACCTCTGGAAGTCCAGAGAACAAGCAGGAGGTCTTAGGAGCCGAGGAGCACCCCAATGATCTCCACGGCGGACCAAGGGTGTTCGTGGAGGTCCGTGGGCATCTCAAGTTCACTGCGACCACGGAGGAGGTCGTGGAGGGCTGAGGCCACCACCGAACCACACACGACCCAGCCATGGAGTGAACGTGGAGGACTAGGAGCTCTCCAAGGTCCTTTATGTGGTGAGCTAGTCCCAAGGATCATGGCTAGCTCTTCACAAGCAACACCCAGTGGTAACATAGCAACAACACAAGCTTTATTAATAACCAAAGGAGTTATTTACAAGAGATCTTACAAGCCAGCAGGCAAAGCATAACAAAATAAACACAGGGGCCACCCGATACACCACAGGCAACCGGTTGGAGGGCGCAATCCTAGTCGATCTGGACCATTTGGTCCACTGAGTAGATCACCCAAAGCTTCCAATTCCTACTAAAAGATAGCATCAAGCAAGAGTGAGCACAACAACCGTGCTCACAAGTTACACCCGTCAGATAACAAAATGACATGCATAAATGGATATCACAATGGAAGGCTTATTATGGTTAATTTGCATAAAGCCATGTTTATTTCCAATTACCAGTATTAAGTTCCCAAGCATCATATAGTAAATAAAATTCATTTTAGCAAAACAATTTTCAGTTGGATATTCATTCATCACAAGTGGTGAAGGATACCCTCCTGTCACAAGGCTCCCTGCCCAACCCATGGGATAGCAATCCCAAAAACAGACTTGAAATTCATTTCTGGAAAACCCAAAACCAACATCTAACTCCGAGTGGCCTTTGCCAGCACGTCCATGACCGCGGACACGGCTATTCGAATAGATTTCACTCTGCAGAGGTTGTGCACTTTACCCACACGACATGAGTACTCTAGTTTGTTTGGCATCTTGTGAGTGCCACCTCTCCACCTTAGAAGGTAAGAGGTCTAGAGTTCATGACAAGGCCTTTACAATGCATTGCTCCACCACGCCTTTCCTTGCCAAGGTTTCACCCCTGTGGATAGCAATCCGCGGAAGCCCCTCTTGCACCGGTGGGAGCGATGGGTTATAAAGACCATTGGCCAAACAAGACCTCCCACACCTCCAATGGAGCAGCATATGGTAGAGTTTTGCAGATTAATCAGCCAGATCCCACGCCCCACTCTGGAGACATGTGGTTGCACGATTGTGGCATAGCCCATTATAGGCATGGCATTGGTCGCTCAAAGACCGGTCCTCAAATGACTAGGGCGACTTCCTCAAACCCCTGGACCTCCACCTTTGCTAGGATAGAGTCCATGTACAAACATTGCACCAGCCAAGCAACCAATTCGCCCCAGTCCAAATCCATTTTCATTTTCTTTGCTTCCCCAGCAATATTTTCACACCCCCATGACAACCCAATGTCATGGTTAAAACATTAAAAAGCAGGTTGGTCATGTTGGTAAAGATTTCCCCAAATCAATACTTTTGGTCTAAGCTTAACTAAGCATGAGTTTTTCAAATGATTCTGGTTCACATTATTGTGTCAACCAGATTTTGCCTAAGGTGACAACAAATTTGGTTCAATGTCAAAGTTGGCCATATGAGAGAAAGTGGTATAACTATGTGTTTAAAGGCGGTATTGAAATAACTTGGTAGAAATAGGCATGCATGATACTTTGAAGCAGGACATAAATAAATTGAAATCTTGGGTGCAATATGATCAAAAGTGTAACTTGCCTCTTGCTTGATAGCTTAAGATTCTATTTTCTCACCGCTCGGCTCTCTGGAAGCGTCAAGATCTACGGCAAAAAACGATTCAAACAATGATCAAATAAAGAACCAACGAGCTCCAAATAAAGAACCAAAATAACTCGGAGGAACCTTAAAACTCAATTAACGAAGAGGTCTAAATTTGATTAGGTTCTTAGGGAGGAGGTCTAAGCTTACAGAGGAGGGTGGTCTTTAGCAAAAGACCCCAAGAGAGTGTTTTCAAGAATGAGCAGGAGGTCACGAGAGATGGTTCTTGTACAGAGACCAGGAAGGAGCTCCTCAAATAAACGCCATAGAAATCCAGAAGGTGTCCACGGGGAGGTCTGTGAAGGACACGACCCGCTCAATGTGGTGACAAAAATAAGGGTGGAGGAGATCGCTAGGGGACTCACGAGGACAAGAAGGAACAATGGATGGAGGGAGGTCGTGGCGACAAGGTCTTCCTGGAAAGCCACCGCGAGGAGCTAAGATAACGAGTGTGGAGAAAGGTGATGTGGTAGAATTTCTTGGTCTAATTGTAGTCAAAGTGGGGGAAGAAGACTAGAAATATACGTGTCAAGGATAAGTAAAGAAATGGGTCAAAGGTAGGTGAGTGGCGAGGCGGTGTCACCACCATGCGGATAAAAGGTGCGAGGAAGGACAGCGTATGTTGCTATGGGAAGGAACAAAGAAGGATGTCAGAGTACGGCTAAGTGACCAAATTCAAAGTAAACACCACGTATATGGATGCATTTAATGTAACAAGACATACATTAAATGCCCAAGATATTTTCGTGGCGGAGAAAATGAGGATGACCAAGACTGGCAAGTGGGGCCGGTCAAATTAGAAACAGTCGGGTCAAAAGGGGGAGGTCTTGCCCCGCAAGAGAGGTCCTCGAGGAGGTCTAAGAAACTAAGAGGTCTGATATACACAAAGGAGGTCGAACATGGGGAGGTCCAAATACACATGGAGGAGGTCCACGTGGTGAGGTTGGACAACCAGGACTTCATCAAAGGAGGTCCATGACTCAAGGAGGTCTGCGAAGTGGAGGAGGTCGAGAGATGCGGAGGAGGTGCGGACATGGGGAGATCTGACGGTCGGGATCTCTACAAGGAGGTCAGCAAGGAGGTCGAGCCGGGTTTAAAAGGCCACGGAGAGGTCTTGGGCGGAGGTCAAGAACTACCAAGAGGTCCGTGGTTAAGATTAAGGACAAGTTGAGGTCGGGCGGTTGGATCTCCAGAGGAGGTCCAACGGCCAAGATCAAACGTGAAGGTGAGGTTCAAGGAGAGTAATGCACGGGAGGTGCGGACCTTAGGATTGAAATGAGGGAGGTCCGAACCGTTAGATTCAAAACAAAAGAGGTCAAAGGCGGAGGGTTTCAAGAAGAGGATTCTCTGAGGAGTTCCACCGAGTAGTTCTAGATGGAGCCGCCAAGGTCAAGGTAACTCAAGGGAAATCTTCAATCCAATGAAGTAAGGTCGAGAATGAACCCACGAAAGCCCTTTCGGTTAGGAAGAAATGTCGAGGTGGTTCAAAGGCACACAAAAGACCGATAAAATACCATGATGTCTGGTGAAAAGAGGATTGGGCATAAGGAGTGTGCCCAAGCAACAAGGGTCTTGACTTAAGAGAAGTGCGAGCAGAAAAGAGTCGATCCAAGAGATCTAAACCAACAAAGAGTTTCAAAGTAATCAAACTCAAAGGAAAGGTGCGAACGAATGGGAAGGAGGTCCTAAGAATGGTATTACCGTGAATTGGGGTGGTAATACGGATTGCACTAGAAGGACCTTTCCAAAGAGAAGGCTACAAGGATCGGGCGAAAAGGAATCAAGTGATCACCAAGAGGTTCACAAGAGCATGGAAGGAACTCAAGTGGTTATAAAGGAGACCTAGACCACGAGGAGGTCTAAGCGAGAGAAGGAGATCTGGACCAGGGAAGGTCCAAGCGCTTAGAAGATCTAGACCTAAAGAGGTCAGGATCCTTGGATGATGATCACAAGAGGTGCGAGCAGTTCGAGCCTTCACATGGGAGGTCCGACGGCTCGAGGGAAATCGAAGGGGTCAATTGAGCACAAAGGTGGTTCAATCGAATGCAAAGAAGATCTAATTGGCCCAGGTAGGTTCAAGTGAATTCTTGGGCATTCCAATAAGCAAGAGGAGACTCAAGCAAAAGATGTGAGGGAGATGCGGCTAGATCAACCCAGAGGAGGCCTAGGCACAAGAATATGCCCAACTGAAGATTGTGGTCTAGGATCGGAAGAGATCCAGACAACAACGAGAGGTCAAACAAGGGGACGGTGCGGACATATAAAAATGTCCAAAGCAGGATGAAGGAGAGAAATCCTATCAAGAAAAGGGAGATAGCTCCAGAGAGCTAGAGCTACATCAAAAGAACCAAACTTTGATTTAGTTGAAGTTTAGCTTAGTCATTTTAAACAATCCAGATCCTGAAATTCTCAAGTTAAGCTTTGAATTATCATCAAAATCAAATGGTTCTTTTTTATTTTGAAAATTTTCGAAAAGGCTCTGAAAATCAGAGCGTTACAATCCATCTCCGGTCGTCCGCGTGAGGTAGAAAGAATCCCATGCTCTCCTTTCTCTGCCACGCCCCTCGCTGGCCGCCACCGTTTGTCGGGACCCTTGGTCCCCGTGTGCACCGCTGCTGTCGAGCCACCGTAACCGTCACGTGGCGCCACCTCAGCAGCCCAAGCGCCCGCATGGACGCTTGCGTGGCAAGCCATGTTTTACCAAGCGCCCAATCCATCGTGGACCCGGGCCTACATGTCAATGACTGGAGTTATTTTTCTTTAGAAAAATAATTTCTACCGAAATTCAAAATCCCTGTTGATGTCATGCTGACGCAATAATCCATATTTTCCTTTAGAAATAAAATTCCAAAAATCCCGTTCTCTCTCTCATTTTCCTTGAATTAAATCTTCCGAAAGCCCATTCTCCCTCACCCAAACTCCGATTGATGTCGTTCGTTTTCCTAAATTCATCTAAAATCAAGCTATTTCTTCCTGTTATAGTTTTTTTAATTTTGAATTTTATTTGAATTTATTTTTAATTCATTTGTGTTTGTCTCATTTCTCTCTCTCGTTTAGACAGCGAATTCCAAGGAGCAGGAACAAGATTTGAGGAGTAGAGTGTGGTAATTGAGCAAGGCCAAGGCAAGTCGTAACCTTTGAACATGTTGTACTCATTTTATAAAAATATATTGTTTTATAGCAACATGCATACTACCTTTATACCAACAATTTTATGGGAGTAGCTATTCACCAATTTTACATTATGCCACCTTGTTTAGCTTGGATGCCATGAAACTTTTGTCACCATAGGTTGGGTTAATATTAGTTGGACATAACTGTACTACCAACATGGTTGACGTAGCTATGCTTATCCATGCTTAGATATACGATGGGCTCATATTCTCAAGATTAAACTTGACTTAATGAGATATGAAATTGTGGTATGCCACTACTGTAAAATTTGTTGTGCCATAGAAGGGGATGCCATTGGTCTTGGTTAAACAAAATGGTTTGATGCTTTTAGGCGAATGACTGTGCAATAAAGGAGTGCCAAGTGCACATTTGGATGAGGTAGTCTCATCTGGGTAATCACTAAGGTCTTAATCTTGTGTGCCATTGAACTATGCCATATCGTACCACCACATGTCCAGTATGGGATGGACCTGGCTTATTAATCTGCAATGTCTTGACTTTGGTTCTGTCATGTGTGGTGTTGGTTCCGGGATAGATGGGTAGATCCACATAGCGCAAGAGGGGGCCCCTGACTTGGTGGTGAAGCCTTAGCGAACAGAACTGGGTTAAGACATAGCTTTGTAAAGGCTTTGTGACAATCACTTAGTCACACGCCTACGGAAGCGTGTCTTGGCTAACATTATTAGTTCATTATCTCTTGTGGGTAAAGCTGTACAACCTCTGTAGAGTGTCAAAACTATTCGAATAGCCGTGTCCCCGGTTATGGACAATGTTTGGAGATTTCACATGGGATATAGAGTTTTTCATAAAACTTTGGATAGTGAAATGGTTGGGAAGTGAACAGATAGTTCACTAGTTGTTTCAAAGTAATTGTTTACTTTATGTATTATGTGTTTTTAATTACGCTTTACAATCTATTTACGGTATTTACTATCAACTTTTGCTTTCTGCAAAAATAACCATACAATTATTCCTTGTTAAGCCTTACATGAATATTAATTGCATATTGTTCTCTACGACTTGCAGAGCACTCTATGTACTCACGACTATATACATTTGTTGATCAGTCACTGAGGAAGAACTTGGGAACTCTGAGTTCTACCAGGAGTACTTTGAAGACTACGCAAACTAGGAAGCGGTCCCTACTCGATTGCCTGTGGGCATGTCAGATGGATACCATGAGTTTTCTACTTCTGCTGCAAGAGTATTTATTTGTCTTTTAAGCCCTATATGGCACATTATGTCAACTTTGGCCATAAGTTTCATTGCTATAATTCAATAAAATTTGGATACTTTCGTAGTTATTTCATTGAATGGTTGATATTTCATCTATGTTGCCATTGTGTGCACTAGTGTGATCCTCGACTAGTGCAAAATACATAGAGGGTCCAGATTTTCATATTCGGGTATTGACAACCTTCCCTTCCCCATAGCTCTGCCTCCATCACACCCTCCCTCCTCCTTTGCGCCGCAGCCTTCCCCTTCATCCTCGCTGCAGCCTCCCCCTTCCCCGCGCCACCACCTCCCCTTTCCCCTGGTGCCATCCCTCCTCCTCCTCCTCCTCCTTCGTGCTGTACCCTTGCCCTTCCCCACGCCACCGCCTTCCCTTCCCCTTCCCCTTCCATATGCCACCGCCTCCCCTTCCCCTGTGACGTCTCCTCTGCACCGTCTCCTTTTCATCGCACTACTATAGAAAAGGTCTTCACAGACGGTTCAAAAACGTCATCACAGACGATTTCGTGAGCTGTCCGAGTTTATGGGTCAGTGATGACATGAGGTCATCACAGACGGTTTTTGAACCGTTTGTGAAAAAGCTATCACAGACGGTTCTGAACATAGAAGGGTCTGAACAAGAATTGTCTGTGATAATATACTTATCACAGACGGTTCTTGTTCAGAACCGTCTATGATAGTTTTTTCTATTGAAAAAAAAATCAGATTTTGAGCCAAACCAATCAATTGCTAGACAGTAGTTTTCATATGCAACCTCTAGCAAGACAACTAAAATCCAATTAAAATTCTAATGGCAAACACATTATAGGAAAGGGAAACCAAAAGGTTTCACAACGTCCCCTCCGAATGGAAAAAAAGAATAAAGTTACAAAGTTAAACTAGCTAGAAACCATCTATGCCTCCAAGCTCCTAAATAACTCATCGGCTTCTTGGATTGGACTTGTGAGCTCCTCTCTGTACCTCACCAGCATATCACAAGATGTTCTTGCATGTCGTCGAGTTCGACTCAAGCTCGTCGGCAAGGAGAGACGACTGAAAACCTCCAGTGGCGCTCCGACCTTAGGTAACACAAAATTAAGATAATTTTTTTACAACAAATACCCAACAAATTATGTATGTTATGGGGATGTACACGTACCTTCCAGTAGTCTACCTTCTGCAGAAGACAAGGAGCTCCTCCGCATCCCTCCTCATCGTCGTCGTCGGTTGTGTCTCCTCACTAAACCGCGACGGGGAATCGAGGGTGGTCGCCAGAGCTCGGTGTGGGGAGGGGAGAGGGAGAGACTGATGGAAAACAAGGCTGGGGTGGCTATAATATATAAGGACAGCGCCAAAACATTTTGCCTCCCGTGCCCGCATTCAAAATTTTTCAAACTCCTGCGCTGCAAATCACAGACGGTTTCATACAAAAACCGTCTGTGACGACATAGCACAAACGGTTCGTATTAAGAACCGTCTGTGATATATATCTTATCATAGACAGTTTGTATTAAAAACCGTCTGTGACTTAGAATTTTCCTTACTCTCTGATTTTACCATGGCTTGAAATTCTTCTTACTTTATGATTTTACCATGGCTTGAATTTTCCTTACTCTGCAATTTTACCATGGCTTGAAATCACTAACACTCTAGTAGTATCACAGACGGTTCTTGTTCAGAACTGTATGTGATACTTCACAGATGGTTTTCAACATGAACCATCTGTGATGAGGACGGAAAGTCATAGAACCGTCTGTAATGAGGACGGGAAGTCACCGACGGTTCACGATGAAAACCGTTTGTAAAGTATCACAGACGGTTCTAAACTAGAACCGTTTGTGATATTTAGTAGTATCACAGATGGCTTTCAACACGAATAAATGCGTGATATTATTTCTTCACGCAGAGATTTTTTAGCGCAACCGGCAAATGCTCGTGATTGTATTTATCTGACGGTTTTAGTCGATAAATGCGTGATGAGGTGTCTAGTATTAGTCTTTTTATAGTAATGTCGACACCGCGCTGCAGATAGGTACGACTGGATGCAGTGGCACCTTAAACAGGAAATACGAGATGTGGCGGTGTCATGGATAGGGACGGATGGATTCGAGCCTTGCCTCCCTCCTCTTCGATGATGATAGCCTGCGCTCACACGCTACCCTTGACTTGCCTAAGTTGCGGCTGCACTTTGCTGCCCTTACGATTGCCGCGCCTCGGTCAAGTGAGCCGATAGACATGGCAATGCCGCCTCGGTCTCCTCCTCTGGCAACGGTTCCCCGTCACACCGACGGGGAGTGCTCCTCCAAGCCACAATCAGCACCACTAGCGCAAGCACAGGGCTCGTGGTGACTGTGGTAGTAGTACTACCGGTGGTCAACATTAGGCAAGACGTCGACATCGAGTTGATGTCGACTCTGGTAATGCGGAGCAGCCATGAGGCCATGCGGCGCAAGTAGCCAAGTAGGAAGAAGAGGTGCCGCACCAGAAGGGGTAAAATAGATATTAAAATTGTATTATCTCATATCATACATTTTTGCTATTAAAGATGGATAGAAAATATGATAGTAGTACTATTTTCAAGATTTTCGGTTGTTTATGGTGTCATTTTTCAGCTGAGTGCAATTTGGATGTTATTTATTTGAATACCAACGATTGGTGCTACTGAGCTAATTTTCCTTTTAACAATAAGCCATAGCTCAAAAGTCATAAAAAAGACAGGTTACCAAATACCCTGCTTAAGTCAAAAAGCTGATTTTAAGCTATAAGCCAAAATTCTAAGTCTAAACAAACATGACCTTAATTTGGATTGTCTATTTTTACCTAAACTGTTAGGCAGGAAAATATAAAATATGTCTCCGTGTCTCTCCGAGTCTCAGTAAAACAATGTATATATGCCAAATAAAGTGTACGTGTTAATTATTACTACTCCTGCAGAAATGATTTTTTCAGTTCACTTTGCCGCTCTTTTATTCCTGATCATTTTCTTAATTTGTGTGCTGCTGCTTGCAGATATATAATCATTGGTTAACATACATAAATAGTCAAATGTGGTGGGGGCCATCGTATACCAGTAGAAAGGCAACATGTCTTGTGTAAACGCATATTGAACGAAATACTGTAAACAGTGCTACCGCCGTTCGATCACTCGCGCAATCTTGCAAAAAAGAAAATGCCGCACCTGGACGTCGAAATAAAACTCCCCGTAGATCATTATTTTGCATCCTGCTTTGATTTGAATAAGGCCTTCTTTTACGATTACTTGGAAGAAGCATATACGCGTGTGCACACGATCACACACATATATATGAGTGCACTTTTTTAGCACAAGCCTAAAAAGACTGAGGCTGAAGATAAATCTACGATGTCACAAAATTTCTACTGAACTGCATTAGCTGTGCATAATACCACAGATAAGGAGGAAGAAGATAGATTAGTGTCTAACATGTGGGCCCATCAATTGTTTTTTCTGTTTATTACATGTGCAACTGATTAGGAGGTGAGCCAGCGCTTAGGTGTCAAAACCATTGCCATGTAGACACATGTCAGACAAAACCAATGTCATGTCAAACATAGCCACCATGGTTTGAGTTTAGAGGGTAAGGTAGATGGTTTTGTTAGTTTGATATTACGATTCGGATGGTTTCAGAGTTAATGCTGAAAAACGAACCGATGCTAGAATTTAGGATCGAAAAGTGAACTTTTTTACTTTTCTTGTCGTCGGACATACGGTGTTTGTAATTCCAATGATAGTATATTGCCACCTCTATAAGGGCATCTCCAATAGTTAGAGATGATATTGTCTCTACCATATGCTACATCGTGTAGTTTAGAGACATCATATTCAATAGATAGTCTCTAGCACACTCTCCAATATTTATATTTTATAATTTTCATTTGAAACAGACCTACATGTCAACTAGAGTAGATTAATGTAACATGTCTTGTTTCGCGTGCACGATAGTGCTCTCTCTCCTCCTCCTCTCTCCTCCATGTAGGATTTTATTGGCGTGACATGGCTTAGAAACAATAATAAATGCACTAATGGAGATGCTCTAATTGACTATGACTCATCTCTTAGAGCATCTTTAGTATATTGAACTGATGTCGATTCAAAGTCATGCCACATAAGCATTCTAGGAACTGAGCTTGTTTTTCTCCAAGGAATAAGTCCAATTTACTCCCCCAACTATCAAAAAAGTCTAGTTTCCTCTCTGAACTTCAAAACCAGTTATTTAACCCCCTAAATTCGCACAATCCGGTCACTAACCCCTCACGCCGATTTGAAAAGGTGGTTTTGCATATGTGGCCGGTTTTGTCCAAGTCAACATGTGTTTGACCAGTCTGAGCGTTCTTCTTCCCCATCTCTCTCTCTTTCTCCAATTTATCTTTGCTACAGCCGATTCCCGCACTGGCTCTTCTCTTTCCTTCTTTCCTATCCCCAATCCCCCATCCCTCTCTCTCTCTCTCTCTCTCTCTCTCTCTCTCTCTCTCAGCTGGTGCATAGAGTCGCCTCCCCCTGCGCCCGGTCGGCCTGGCTCCATGGCGCCGCCACCGCTGGCTCTTTGGCTCACACTCCTCCCTCGGTTCGCTCCTGCGCCGCACCCGGGAGGTTGGGCACACCTAGGAGGTTGAGCATGTCGGCGAAGAGGTGGAGCGCAGGGGAGCGACGGAGCCACTGCATGGCCACGAGGAGCAGTGCCATGGCGAGGACGGCCCCGTCGGCGAGCACACGGCGCCGGTGGTCGGCAAGGAGCTTGGCGGCCGCGAGGGCCCGAGGTCGACGCCAAGAGAGCTGGCCGATGGGCGGGACCGAGACCAGGCCAGAGCGCCAGTAACATCCCAAAATCCCTAAGTTGGATTAGTTATGCATCTATTGTGCATTTATGAAATTTTGGACCTTTTTAAAACTTTTTGTTGCAAAGCAATTAGGTTATAACCTGGTTTAAAAAACCTAGAAATGAAATTTCTAAAACAAAATAAAAGTTTGGCAAGAATTTGAAAACTTAGTTCAGAGTAGGGTATAAAACCCTATGTAGAAAATCCCTTGATTTTGAAGACTAGATTGAAAACTAGTAACCCAATACTCCTTCTCCATTTCAAACTTGAAAATATATTTTCTATAGCTCAGAAATACAAACTAATTTCTATTTTGAAAATATAGTGGAACTCAAAGCTGGGAATATGTTATTTGTATTTGATATACTCTGTTATGCTTGTATGGATTTTCTGAATATTGGGGGTTGTTTGGTTTTTTTTTTCTCATTTTGCATGTTCAAATTTGATTTTGAATTTAAAATACAAACAACTCAAGTGAACAGTGCCTGGAAATAATTTTCCTAGGTTCTGTAACACCTTATAAACTCACCTTCAAAATTTCACAATTTTTAGATTTTAATTACTATTTTTAAGCAACCAGTCAATCCAAGAAAATCAAAAGTCAAACACCACATTAGCAACTTAAAATAATTTAAGAGAAAATTGTAGGGATTGTAAAATCCTAGAAAAATTAAATAATGGACTAACTAATATCAGGGACCTTCCCCTAAAAATTTCAGCAATTTTGGAGCTAATAATCTACCATCAAAAATTCATTTAAACCTTCAACCTTTTTCCACAAAATCAGGGCAATCACTGTTCATCCGACCGAGCTTGAATGATCGGACCGACTGGACTCGGGCATCTTGGCTCAGCCGAACCCGCTCGCCTCTTTCTTCCACTGACGACCCGGCCCCGCCCGCAGTCTCCTTCTTCCACGCCATCAAGCCAACAGCGTTCTTCCTCCACGCGCTCCTCCTTCTCTGCCGCGCCTGCGCCGTGGCAGCACCGCTGCGCCAACGAATCAGAGCCACCCCCAGATTTTGACCCTGCCCATGGTTTCATCCCCTCGCCTTCCTTCTTCCTCTGGAAACCCGGCCCTGCCTGCAGCCTTCCTCCTCCACGCAGCCAGCCAACCGGCGCCAGCGCAGCCTCCTCGCCTTGCATGCCTGCCACGGCTCCCCGTTGCACAGGCTGACCACCCTCGGCACACTCTGCCGCCTATGAGAAGGCCAGCCCGAGCAGGCCTTGCCTCCTCCTGCTGCCATTCTCTTCCTCCCTTCCCTTTTACTCCACCCCCTCCTCAAGCTTGAGCCGGGCTCAAGCCGCATCACGCGCGCGCCAGTCGCCGCACCGCCTCCGAGCACTCCGGCCGGTCCGAAGCTCCTTCCCCCCAAGCGAGCGTGTTAGAATGCGTCCCTGATCTTCCTCTACTATTTCCCCAAATCAATTTTGGGATTAAGCCACTGGAGCACCCTTGTTGCCCTTCTTCTCGGCTCGGCCAGAATCGCTGCGTTCGCCGCGCGTCTTCTCCAGCGAGCCCCAGCTCGATTCTTCTCTCCGTGAGCATCCTCTAATTACCTTCTACCTCCCCATATCACTCACTGGTGCCTTCTCCCTTTCCAGGTAGCCGCCCACGACGTCTTGACCGCGCCGGCCACGGTCATCACCGCCGGCTCACCTCAACGTTTCTCCGTCGAAGGCAACCACACCGGTGAGTTCCCTGGACTCTTCTCATGCCTATGCGCGCCCTAATTCCCCCCATATACCTCTCTGTGCCGCCGGCACCATTTCGCCTCCATGGCCGGCCGCCACGATCCCTCGCCGCGCCACCATAGTGCCTCTCCGGCCACCCCGCGACCAACCCTAGCCTCCTTTTGCTTCGAACAACCCATTTTTGGGGAATCCATCGCCTCCACGCTGCTCCAACCGCCGGCGATGAGCCACCCCCCCTTGCCGCCGGCCACATTCGTGCAGCTCCTCTCTGTGTCTTTTTCTGTCGAAGCACTGTAGGAGCCTTAACACTTTTGCTAATAGAACTTGCAAGTGCTTGTTGAATCACATAGTGCGTGTGTCAAAAATTGAACCTTGATCTTGGAAGGAAGTTGAGTTATAGCTCTGTAGTCTGGAAAACTTCTTGTTGTAGGTCTTTGAGCAGTAAACTGGAGAAGTTTAGATTTTGGCAGTGAGCCGATAGCATAACCAAATCTAGTAGTTAGACCTTGTTTTCTTGTTTTAATTAGTTAAGTGGGGCAATTAGAGATCAGTAGCACTTTAGTTCTTATAGGTGTTCTGTTGTAGGTTCAGTAGTTGTTCTATTATAGGTGTATGAACAACAATCTATAAAGAATCAGTTTTGTCATTAGACAAATGGCTTTGTTAATTTAGTAGTTAGAGTTGTTAATAATTCAATTAGCCATTTGACCATCACCTAACAAGCAGCATCCAAGTCTGAAAAGAACCAATACAGATGTGAACTTTCAGAACTAATAGAGAGCAACCAACTCTTTCTGTTGAACTGTTAGGCAGAGGAGAAAAGATGAGTATAAGGAATGCTTGGGATGTCAGTGTTATCAATAGGTTAATGAAATGCTAAAAGTAGTAGTTAGAGTTTGTCTTCATGAGTCTTTTGACAAGTTCTAACAGCAGCAACCAAACCTGACAAAACCAATATAAATGTGAATTTCAGAAATCAACAGAGAGTTAACAAATTGAAGTAGAGGAAGTTCTGTAGCACCCAAATCTAAAAGTTCAGTTGGCAAACAGTCCAAATCAGAAAATTTCCTTAAGTTGCATACATGAACAGAGTAGTGGTCTAATGAAGTTGTATTAGTCTAATAACAGTACTAAGTTATAGTTTAATTCAATTAGTCAGTTGCATTTACCTAACAGAAAATAGCCAAATCTGAATTTTGTTAACTGAAGGAAGTAGCTAGTAACACTTAGCACTTTAGTCAGAGAACTGTCCTGTTGTAGAATGCTTGAACAGAGGAGTTTGAATGAAAACTGAAAGTGGCAGTAGGCTTATGACTTTAGCAAATTCTAGTACTTAGAATGTTAGTGTTCCAGTTAGACTTTTGACCTTTAACTGATAGGGTTAATTCATCTGATAATTAAGCATGAGTAGGATCCCCTTAAACAAATAGTGAATTCTATGATCTTGTAGAGAATAAATGAGTTGAAGAGAACAATAAGTATAATTCATGACTAATGGAGTTTTCAAACTTGCAAACCGCATGGTGTTAATTGAAGTAAGATTAGTGCTTTGGGCTGTGTTTATCTATTGGATCACTCAAAACTCCTAACAAATAAGTATGTGGATTAGTAAGAAGATTTAGTTATCAAACTCTCTTTCTTAGCAATGTTCCTTTGATAGGATGAATGACAGAAGGATAACTAGATGAAAAACTAAATAGCTGTGAACTAATGGCAGTGGATTGATGGCCTTTATAAAATTCATTTGCAATTGAAGGTTATTGTTCCATTTGAGTTTGGGTCTTAAACTAACACTTAAATAAATAGAGGAAAGCATATGATAAACAAGCATTAGTTTGATTCTCCAAAACAAGCAGTGATATCCTAGTTTATGCAGAGAATAAACGGATTTAGAATTAGTTTCAGGAATAAAGTGTCTTTACACTAGAACTTGAATTAACTTACAAAAATTCATAAGAAATTCTTTTGAACTCCAAATGGGATGAATCCAATTGGGTTGTTCATATAATTTTATCCTCTATCCATTTTTGTAATCCTTATATCCACCACTATCCTACAAAATTTCACTAAATAATTAAAATCGGTGAACAGTAACAGAAAGGAATTTTCAGCATTTTTCTCAAATGCTGATTTTCAAATGGCCATAACTCTCACATACAAACTCCAAATCAAATAATTTTTGACTCTAAATTCATCTAAAATCATAATCTATCTTCTGTATTAATTTCATAATTTTTGAAGACTTTTGGAAGTTGGTGTTTATTCGGTGTTTTCGCTTTGTCGGTTCTTATCGCTAGATGACGATGATTTGGGAGTGCAACGGAGGTGATTTTGTGAATGTCCAGAGTACTAGCAAACAAAGGCAAGCAGTTTGATCATAAATGTCCCATTACTTTCAAGTCTAATACTTTGTTTACAAATTGTATGTATGCATGCTTTTGTGTCAAAGTTTATTTTCCCGATTAGAGGTAGCTATTCCTATTGCATGGTTGCCCTTAAATTGTTATCCCCTGCCACAAAACATAAGTTATTAATATCGCTGGTGAATTAGAGCCTGGTGATTTAATTATGCTCTTTTATTGTCTTTTCGGCGTCATGCTTAGAAATGCTTAGCTACCGGTAGAATTGGGCGGTTATCGACTTAGTCGATAACTTTGATCACACAAATCATTTATTACACTACACTATGATCAACACCTTGTGCTATATTACCTTGAAAACTAAAAGTGCAAATGAAATGATTTAGACTTGGGCAAGTGGTTGGATGATGGGATATCGGGTGTGTGAATGTCTTGCCCAGGTCAACAAGGACCGAACATCTTTTTTCACCAAAACCAAGCATAATTGTGTGCTAACCACATGAGAGGGATATGAGACCTCTCTTGACTTAGTACTTTGGTGTGTGTTAGCTCCGAGTTGCATGGTGGGCTATTGGGTGAGCAGTAGTGGAGGTTATCCACTGCAAGGAGCATCGTCCTTTATGAGGAGATGAGCATCTTTGATGACTCCACATCAACGTATGGGGCTTCCTCCCATATGGGCGACTCATAGTTAATACACAATATTGTAAATGTCTCGTAAGACTTAGCTGTGCCGGCATACCAAAGGAAGTGTGCTAAATAGCTTGGCGAAAAGGCGGTCTGACATGTGGGTACATTGGTACACCCCTGCAGGGTTCAAACTATTCGAATAGCCTCGTCCTAGGTTATGGACACGCTTGGAATTGGATTTGCAGGAGTTAGACTCAACATTTTGGAATTTTAATTAAAACTTGATGTGGGTGGTATGAATGGGGAATTCATGTTATTGTTGTGGTGGCTATTGGGTTAGCCATTTCTAGGATATCTTTTATTATTGTTACTTGTATCTCGCTGTTTTTGTCAAATAAAAACAGATTGTAAAACTGCTTTAAATCTATTACATTATTGCAAATGAAAACTTGCTTTATGCTGAAAA
The DNA here is from genome assembly GCA_036346405.1 of Phyllostachys edulis. NCBI lineage: Eukaryota > Viridiplantae > Streptophyta > Magnoliopsida > Poales > Poaceae > Phyllostachys > Phyllostachys edulis. The sequence continues at coordinate 31,102,767 of CM070557.1, forward strand.
TGAGTCTAGAGCCTCCTCCACTTAAATAAGCTTGCATGTAGCTATGTATAGGCTGTTACACTACACGTAAGTCTTGCGAGTACATTTTTGTACTCATTTGCTTTGCTTAACTAATTGTTGCAGAGGAGGTTGATCCCCAAGGGATTAACTATTGTGAGACCGACTTCGTACAGGACGACTAGCTTGGCGGCCTGGTCGGTTGCCTTGTGGGTAATGGCAAACCGTTTGGCTCTTGTTTATCGCCATCTTATGGCTTTTTGCTTCCGCTGTTTATTTATCTCTTTAGTTGTTATTTGGCCGGTCGACCCCTTTTGTAATAACTCTATATTGTATGTCTTTTAAATTGCTTAGTTGTGCTTCAGTTCTATGTGTTGAATGGAATTGATGCATAATTTTTGTATGGGGTATGTGTACTGCAATTTTGGGAAGTACATATACGCCGAGAATTGGGATATTCTATTTGTAATGATAGGACCAATTTGATGGTTAAGTATTACAAGTTTAATACCCCGGCTTCTCACAAAAGTTGGTATCAGAGCCATACTGACCGTAGAAACCCCTAGCTTGGTCGTCGTTAGGATATTTTGGAAAACTTAGTTTCAAAAATATCAAATGGTTTATGAAAACTTAAGTAAGTTCTCAGATTTTATTCCTTACCCATCCTAGCATCTAATTCTTACCTTACATTCATTTGATTTGTGCAAAATAATTTTTCTCCATTGCTCGTCTCTCCTTTCCAATAATAGACACGCTAAATAGTCTCCAGTTAAGAGCTTCGATGAAAGGACGAGAAGATGGTGCCTTGCTGCGATATTAGGGTTAAATTAGCGTTTATTCATAGAATATATACACCCTAATGATATTACTTAGCTTGTAGACGCTGGATGTTGTAGTATGATCATTTGCTCCCTTTTGTTCCAAGTAATTGCGCATCTCCTATGGGCGGCATGTATAGCAATTATATCGGAAAACTAATTGTGGTTCATTTGTGTTCCATTTTGGTGATTTTGAAATGATTAGTACATATTAGGGTTAAATTGCATATCCGTTGTCCATTTTCTCACCTTATGCTCATTCTTTTCTCACCACATTCCATATACTCCAAAATATTAAGGGGGGTAGAAGATACCTCAAAATTATGTGTTAGGCATCTTGATTCTTATACTTTGATCATGCATATAGCTCCTAAATTAACTCAAGCATGTCATGTTACCCAAGTTGTATAAATCAAGATGCATGGTTAGTAGTTCATCTTGGTTATTAAAGCATGAAAATGACTAACATGTAGAAGTATGAATTGAAATTGCCATACATTTCTTTATCTTAAGATTGTTAACCAAAATGGAATTTAACAACTTGCCATGCTCATGTAGGTTCCTTCATGCATCTGAAAATTGGATGTCATGTATGTTATAGCTTGATGTGCTAGATGTTGTGATAGTAAAAGTACATGCTTGTCTTTTAAATTAATGAGAAGTGAACTTATTATGTTTTGATCTAAGAGTAGCTCTTTTTTTTATGTTGTTCAATGGAAGGTGTTTAAAACATGCTAGATTTGCTTATGTAGTCAATTATTCTTTATGCAAAGTGAAACTTATTTCTTGTTTTGGTGCAATTTTTGACTTGGATTGAAAGAAAAATACTTATGTAACTGATGATAGATCCTAAAATCTTGAAATTATTCACATGATAAACTTATGGTGTGTAGTAATAAATATAATTTTTTCAGAATTTATTGAACTTGTTTTGCCTAGATATTAATTCAAACACTTTGCAGTGCTGTTCTGGCCAATTTTGAATCTGGTACTAATAGGTAGGTGTAAACTGCTAGTACCCAATTTTCTGGTGTTAAGTATCACCTCAGTAACATACCAAAATTTTTCTGGAATTTTTGAACTTAATTTCACTAGTGTTTGAGCCTATGTATTGTTTTCCTTGTCTGAATTGTTGTACCAACTAGAACCTGAGATTATTGTGTAGGGTTAATTTTCCTAGCATCTCTAGTGTCCCATAAACATCCCAGAATTTTTATGGAATTTTTCTAGCCAATTTAGTATTTTTCCCGAGCCTTCGTTGCTCACTAGTAACCTTTAAATCAAAATCTGTTTTGAACTAGATGCCAAGCTTGATGTATGCATAATCTGAGGTGATGATACTAGCATGTGTAGGACTTATTGAGTGTTTCAAGTTGCCAATTTAATTATTTGATTGCCTTGTTAAGGACTAGGTCATGCTAGTATGAATTCTTCTTGTTATCAAATCTTATGCTCATCTAACAAAAATGAAATTGTTTTGTTGCATTTTGATAGGATTATGTAAGCTTGCATGTAGCTAAATATATAGGCCTGTTACTCTACACGTCAGTCTTGCGAGTACATTTTTGTACTCATTTGCTTTGCTTAACTAATTGTTGCAGAGGAGGTTGATTCCCAAGGAATCGACTTTTGTGAGATCAACTTCGTACAGGACGACTAGCTTGGCGGTCCGATCGGTTGCCTTGTGGGTAATGGCAAACCGTTTGGCTTTTGTTTATCGCCATCTTATGGTTTTTTGTTTCCGCTGTTTATTTATCTCTTTAGTTGTTATTTGGCTGGTCGGCCCTACTTTTGTATTATGTTCTTGTATGACCTTTAAGTTGTACGCTTGTAATGACTTGTGTATGGAATGGATGCTTAATTTTTATATGGGGCATGTGTACTGCATTTCTGGGAAGTATATATGCGCCGAGAGTCGGGATATTTGATTTGTAATGCTAGGGCCAATTGGATGGTTAAGTATTACTAGTTAAATACCCTGGGTTCTCACAAGCGCGCGCCCGTGGGCCGGACTAAAGCGAGCAGGGGCGGGCGTGCGCCAGTGGCTAGAAGTGCGGCGAGGCGATGCGCGGGCCGACCAACTCTAGTTCCTCTCCTTATCCCGCTGCCGCGGCCCCTACCTCCGCCTCCTCGCGTCCCCTACCCGTCACCGCCGTGATCTTCTCCTCAGCACCTCTGTCTGTGTCCTTCGCCTCACCTACCGGCCACTACCCACCACTTCTCCAGCGCCAATGCTATGTGTGTCAATGGCCGGCCCGTCCATGCCCCCTCCCCACCGAGCTGGACGTCGGCGACGATTTCGGGACCCCAGATATGCAACCCCGGGACTCTCTGTGTATGTCTGCACTAGTCCTTGAATCAGTAGCTAGTGCACACATTTGCAACATCGATGAATCATATCCATACAACCAGGTAGCTAAGAAGTAGACAAATTAATACTATTTAGTAGCAACAGACCTTATGGTCAAAGTTTTATAGAGTTTGTCACGTAGGGTTTAAGACAAAAGAGTAAACCTGTAGCGGAATATAACAACTCGTGGTAGCCATCCGACATACCTACAGGCAATCGAGTGGAGAACGCGACTTAGTTTGCATAGTCTTCAAAGTACTCCTCCTCAAAGAGCTCTACATTCCATGGTTCTTCCTCGGTGACTGATCAACAAATGACGTATAGCCGTGAGTACATAAAGTACTCAGCAAGTCATAGGGAAATGTATGCAAATAGTATTTATGCACGAGTTGAACAAGGATAGCTTTATGACTATTTTGCAGAAAGCAGTATTGACAGTAAATACAGTGAATAGATTGAAAAGTATAATTTAAAAGAGACTAATACATAAGTAAACAAGTTCTTTGAAACAACTAGTGAACAACCCTGTTCACTTCCCAACCAACAACCAACATCCGAATCGCTTCCCAACCAAACCATTCCAATGTTTTTATGAAAATCTACCCCTCGTGTGAAATCACCAGGCATTGTCCATAGCCGGGGACACGGCTATTCGAATAGTTTTATACTCTGCAAGAGGTTGTACAACTTTACCCATATGACACGACTTCTCTAGTTTGTTTAGCATCCGTCGATATCACCGCTCACTACCTTAGGTAAGCAGTCTAGAGCATGTGACAAGGCCTTTACAAAGTTCTATTTTTACTCTGTTCTGCTCGCTAAGGTTTCACCATTCTAAGCCCCCTCTCGCGCCAAGTGTGAATGTCTAACCTAGGGTTCACACTTCCACCAAAACAGAACCGAATCAAAGCATTGCTAATTAGTTAGCTAGGTCCACCCCACCCTAGACATGTGGTTGTACGGTATGGCCCAGATCAATGGAGCACAAAGTTAAGTCCTTAGTGGTTGCTCCGGTGAGACTACCTCAACTCATGTGCTTCGCGCACTTTGCTTCACGCAAGATGCTTTGCGCATTCCTCCTTTACTATCCGACCACTCGCCCGAGCATAAATCATTTTCGTTCAACCCGGCCAAATGACAACCCTTGCCATGGCACAACAAATTTTAATAACAGCGGCATCACACCATAATTAACACAACCGTGACCTCACACCACAGTTGCACAATAGTGATATCGCACCATAATTCAATATATCATTAAGTCAAATTTACCATCATTGAATCCTGTGATCGTGAGACCATCGCATAACTAAAGCATGACTAAGCATAGTACGCACCCATGTTGGTATTACAATAATGTCCAACTAAGATTACCTAACCTATGGTGTCCAAGGGTACATGTCAATATGTCATTCACAATTATTCAAGGAGTCATACTATCAAGTAGGTATTTAACTATTTCCGAAACCATTATCATAAAACTAGCAATGCATGTTGATATAAAATAATTTAATTTTATAAAATGGGTTCAACATGATCAAAGGTCTACGACTTGCCTTGCTCAATATTCTGATAAGGCTCATTATGCTGATAACCACCATGCTCAATATTATGATAATCCTTGTCTTGTTATGTCTCGGACAGCTGTTCCATTAAATCTCCAGATTCTAACTACGCAGAATGCGATTAAATCTAAGAGCTTCTAAAAATAACCAAATGAAATCTAATAAATCCAAAGACAATCAAACAAATGAAAATACTTCAAACATATCTAAACATACTTACCGGTGTTTTGAAAGCAGGGGGGTACTTCAAATGAGATCTAAATATATACTCATCTGGAGCTGATGAAGGAAATACTTTAGACAAAGTATAACAAAAGAAGTTGATGAAGGAAATACTGCAGACAAAGTATATTCAAAGGAGCCGATGAAGGAAATACTGTAGACGAAGTATATCCAAAGGAGCCGATGAAGGAAATACTATAGACAAAGGTTGATAAATATAACAGGGGGAGAGAGAGAATGTTTGTAGGAATATTCCTTGCGGGTTACCTAGATGGGAGAGATTACCTTGTTAGGTAATACTCTCATATCTGCTCTCGGGTCGCGAAGGGTTCTGCTACTGAGAACGGATGACGACGGACGATACCTAGAGCCTAGGTGATGTTGTTTTCCTTAACAGGCAACCTAGTACTCACAAGTACTCTCTCCAGGTATTCTATGTATATATCCACGATGATTATACAGCCAAAATCAGTCCTCTTATATGCTCTCCTCTTTCAGCAGACTTTGATGGTGATCTTGGTTAGCTTTATTTCTTGTGTGGCTCGGACTTACTAGTATGAGGTTGTGACTGACATTTTGATAATTAATATAATTACTAACTGATTACCCTGGTTACAATGCCATTTCCTAGTAAAGGCATGCTCTATTGTTATTGCACTATTTGGTTAAATAAACACTAATCATCTTAAATTAACCATTTGTTTAACCCATGGGTATTATCATTTATATCCCAGGTCTAGGGTTTACTAACAAAATCTAATTAACACTGTTATCTAGCTAACACTGATTTAAACATCTAACTGGCATAAATTGAGGATGTATCTTACTACTAATTAACCTGTGAATGCCAACTAGAATGTCCAGCATGTAGTCACCTTAATGACTGCTCTAACATAGCCAATCCCACTGGTGGGGGCCACTGTCATATGCTCACTAACTTGTAGTCAACCCCTAATTACTTATCTTAGTCACTAATTAATTAAATTAAACAAATGAAATGCTACTAGCTAATCATCCTATTATTTGGACTCTAACTAACCACTTAACTAAGTAGTAGTGTTACTAATGATTGTACAACTCCTATGTGTAATGACGCGCTAATTAACTTATTAAGTTGTTATAAATTTTAGCAATGGCCTAAGGTTCACAGCCATCAAGGAACCTGCATACCAAAGATCCCTACTGGTTTTTGTCCCTTACAAATCAATGATTTTGATACACTAATTATTTAGTTAAAAACCTACATCTTAACTACCCTTCTAATCACTTAGCTAGTCGGGTCCACCTGCCATTCATACACACGCAAGGAGCCAACACAAAGAGAGAGCAAACAGAGAGTGCTGAGCAGAGGGAGGGCAGAGCGGCTCGGTGGTGAGGGCAGCACCGGCGGCGGCGGCCGTGAGTGCCAAAAACAGAGCTGATCGAGCGAGGTGACCCCGGGGCAGTGGTGGCATGGCTTGAGGCGGCCAGTAGCGGGCTGGAGGCGGTGCGCGGTGGTCGGAGCCAGAAGAGGCGATGGTGCGGCCGCGCACAGGTGAGGGAAAGGGGAACTTCGGATGAGCATGAGCATCGGCCGGGGTGGGGAACCCATTGGGGTGGTTACCGGCGGTGGGGAGTGGCCGGGGCGGGCCTGCTGCGGTGAACCACGGGCGGCATAGAGAGCTCGTAGTGGAGGTGCTGTTGGGGAGAGGGGAAGCCGGAGTTGGTGATGTGGGGAGGTAGAGGGAGGTGTGGAGGGTCTCCAGTGGGGAGGAATTGACTAGGGGCTCACTCGGTTGCAATCGGTGGCAAAAATGGCTGTTTGGCCGGCGACGACGAAGGGGAGGCCGGCGTGGATGCTCCGGTGGGGGAATCCTTCGATTGTTTGGGGGATTTTGCTCGGGATGATGAGGGACACCATGTGACGTGGACGGCAGGCGGCAGATCTCACCGGATGGCCAGGGCGGTGGGGTGGCGCTTGGCGACCGAGCGGCTCGGGGACGGGGTTTCACACGCTCGGCTCCCTTGGCTTGGTTAGAGAAGGGGTTAAGGGAGAGAGGAGTGGATAGCAGGGGCAGGGCAAGCTCGGCGCTGCCCTTTTGTAGATGGGCGATGGAGAATGCAATGGTGGTCGGCATGGCACACATGCAGGGCTGGGCAAGCAACACTAGCATGGTGCGGTGGAGAAGAACTGTAACACCCTAGCCAAAAATCCGCTCAATGCCCAGCCCACTGTGGGGTGGACCCGCGCACACATAGCACCCCACTTACACTTTCGTCCTCGCTTCGTGTAAAAGGGTTAACCCAGAGGTGCTAAGTTTGGACCCAACAGACATTATATACTACTACAACTCACTTTAGACAAGAAATATGGGACTAATCCCACCACATGACTCCTCATGGGCCACATGGGCTGCACTACGAGTAGTCCAGGGTATTACATTCACCCCCCTCAAGGGCTGATGCCCTCAAAGATATCAAGATACGCTGCAAATGCCTGTAACCACCCCTCGATACACGTCTGGTGCATCCGGTCGGGCAAGATATGCCATGCCGCTTAGTGTCCACTCTGGGGCCACACGCACCATGCGCCATATGCCCATGCCCCTGTCCCGCACGCGCCCATGCAGCGAAGGTTGATGCTCTGATACCATTTGTAACAACCTGGCCCAAAATCAGCTCAATGCCCAGCCCACCGTGGGGCAGACCCGCGCACACATAGCACCCCACTTACACTTTTGTCCTCGCTTCGGGTAAAAGGGTTAACCCCGGAGGTGCTAAGTTTGGACCTAACAGGCATTATATACTACTACAACTCACTTTAGACAAGCAATATGGGACTAATCCCACCACATGACTCCTCATGGGCCACATGGGCCGCACTACAAGTAGGCCGGGGTACTACAAGAACGCCTGCTAGTGGGCCTGGTTGGTCAGCTGGAGGGAGAAAAGAAAATGAGTTTTCTAGTTTTCAAAAAATGGTTGACAATTAAGTGAATTGTTAAATATAGTTATCAAGCTCCAAAAATTATAAAACGTTTAGGGGAGGTTTCTAACAAAGTCTAGTTCCTATTACAATTTTTGTAGAATTTTGTTAGTTTCTTATTATTCTCTAAAAATCTTTTAAATTCCTATTTTCTTGCACCTTTGTTATTTGACTTTGAGTAAAATATAAAAATGTGTTCAATAATATTTCCTTATTTTTATTAGCAGTATAATTACACCAAACTCGAACTTTTAATTCCCTCAATTTAATTTGTTTTTAAGAAATTCTCTCGTGATGGTAGTTGAACTCTCGTCCTTGCTAAATATTTCTAATTAGCTTTTAAACATGATTTTGGTTTTAGGGTTTACAACTCGTGTAATATTTCAAAGAGCAATACCTTAGGTTTATTTTGTGTTTGTAATTTATGTTCCTAGGGTTTCCGCAATTAGGGTTTCTATGATTTAGGGTTTTCTTTTACACTACTTGTGTTAGCAGAGAGAAAATGCAAATCAAATAACTCAAAAAAAATTCAATCAAGGCAAAATGAAATAACACGCAAAAAGTTTTAAAAATCTCATATTTTTATGGTCTGGTATTTTTGGGATGTTACAGACGAGGTCTCGCTGCTGCGCCGTCCTCCTGGGCAGGCATGGAGCAGGAGGCTCCCCAGGACCTCATCGAGGAGGCCCGCGCGGCATAGGAGGTCCACTATGCAGCCGTAGTGCTCCGTCCTAGGCTCCACCACGTGGACCGACAGCATATCGACGGATGTGGAGATGGATCTGCTAGCCCAAGGCGAAGTCCCCCACCTGCATCAGCCGGCATAACATCACGATGGCGGCAGTGGGGTCCACTCTTCTTCGCACCTGCGCTTGGGGCTCTGGCTGCTGGCTACTAACTGTGGAGCCACGCCGAGAGCCTCGAGTTGGCGTTGTGCCATGCCGATGCTGTACTCGTACTCTGTCTCCGCTTCCACTCTACGCCGCGCCACCTCATACTGGTACTCCCCCACGACCGTCATAGGCCACCTCCTTGAGCTCCTTGAGGCGCAGCTTGGCAGCGGCGTCGTGGATGTCCCATATGTCCTCGGCGTCGTCCAGTGTCGCATGGATCCTCTTCATCATCCACTCAAGCTTCCTCAGCTCCCCACGCCGCCCTTCGCGGCCGCTGCATCGCCCGACGATGGTAGGAGCGATGCCAACATATTGGCTCGCCCGGTTGACGACGTCGAAGGCAAGCAACGCCGCCATCGATCGATCTTAGAGTGGTGGTCACCGCGACCACCGGCTGTTTGATGAGATGTCTCACCTAAAGAACTAAAGAAGTGTGTATAGTGTTTTTAGTTTTGCAATATGCTCAAGTTGAAGAATTTGTTTATACTTATTTTTAAAGAAGGGTATTTTTAAATCCAGCCACATGTGCAAAATGTGCAAAACCGCTACTTCAAACCGGCTTGAGAGGTTTAGTGACCGGATTTTGCAAGTTTACGGGGTTAAATAACCAGTTTTGAAGTTCAAGGGGGTAAATCAGACTTTTCTTATAGTTGGAGGGAGTAAACAGGACCTATTCCTTTCTACAATGTATTGAACCGATTCCTACTAATAACTGGGACCCACGTTACATTAAAAAACCACAAAATAATAATATCATCTCTCAACTACACTCTCCCTATGTAGTTGTTTAATGCTCATATGAGTTGTTTAATGCTTTGAATCGACTCCTAAGACCATCTCCAATGTTGTGTTTTAGTTGGTTCAAATGAGGAGAGAGAAGGTATTGAATCGATTCAATACATTGGAGGGGTCGATTCCAACAAAAAAATGCATGAAACCAAACTCTACTTAGAGTATCTTTAATGTATTGAACCGATGTCGATTCAAAGTTATGCCACGTAAGTATTATAGGAATTGAGCTTGTTTTTTTTCCAATGTATCGAACCGATTCCTACTAACAACTAGGACCCACGTTACATTAAAAAACCACAAAATAACAATATCCTCTCTCAACCGCACTCTTTTCTATGTAGTTGTTCAATGCTTTAAATCGATTCCTAAGTAGAGTCCGGTTCTATGCATTTTTTTGTTGGAATCGACCCCTCCAATGTATTGAATCGATTCAATGCCTTCTTTCTCCTCATTTGAACCGGCTAAAACACGACATTGAAGATGGTCTTAGGAGTCGATTCAAAGCATTAAACAACTCATATGAGCATTAAACAACTACATAGGAGAGAGTGTGGTTGAGAGAGGATATTATTATTTTATAGTTTTTTTAATGTAACGTGGGTCCCAGTTATCAGTAGGAATCAGTTCAATACATTGGAGAAAAACAAGCTTAGTTCCTAGAATGCTTACGTGGCATGACTTTGAATTGACATCGGATCAATACACTAAAGATGCTCTAAGTAGAGTCTAGTTCCATGCATTTTTTTTGGAATCGACCCCTCCAATATATTGAATCGATTCAATGTCTTCTCTCTCCTCACTTAAACCGGCTAAAACACAACATTGGAGATAGTCTTAAGAATCCTCTTTAAGGGTATCTTGTCAAATTTGACCCTGTTCCCAATATGAAGTCGTATAAAAAATGTTTGGATTTTTTATTAGGGCGTTGCAACTTAACCATAAATGAGAACATATATAAGTATGAGCATTTATAAAAGAATGCACGTATCGTGTATGCGCGTTAAGCAATGGGATAGCCATCGTATCGAGAAAGCCAGAATTTTTGGCTAATCTAACACGTTTTGAAAACGTATTTACATAAATGACCGTATGAAAATCGTATTTGCAAAAATGGCAACTCGGCAAGACGGCCACCGTGGCGACATCAGTCTTTGGCAAGACGGCTATCAGGCGCCATGCCGCCTTGGCCGACGCTGCCTCCCGGGCCACCTCACCCCACCCCACTCACCCCTGCCCCACCACGTCGGCGCTAGCGCGTGGTGGCTATGCACTGGCCGTGGTGGTGCATGGCCACCTAGCCCGACTAATTAGGTTAGCGGTGGGTTAGTTAATTAGGTTAGGTTAGTTTTTTTTTGATGAAAACAGTAGGGGGACCCTACTGTAAAAATAAATAAATAAATAAATAAGGAACCAATACAGTAAAGGCACAAAGGAGAAAGAGAAAAAAGAAGTAAAGAAAGGGAAAGGAAAAGAAGAAAAGAAATGAAAAGGCGGAGATGAGTTACAAAGGTGAGGCTAGGCCTGCCACAGCTACAAATAGCAAATGAGTCCAAAAAATTATGAAATTTTTTGTAGAGCCTCCTAACACCGTGTGCTTATTTCTATAAATTTTCTATTATTTTATTCATTCATAATTTTTATCACTATTTCGTATAAGTGTCATGTTCGTACGAATTAATAAATGTAGAAAATAAGCTCCAAAAAATTTGAATTTTATTTTAAAGCAGTGGACTTAATTGTGCAATGTTTCGGCAATTTTATATGTGTTCTGGTATTATCTCAAAAATTTAGGATTTAGGTTACAAAAATTTTGATTTTAGGTTTCGGAAATTAGGGTTTCATGATTTCATGTGACTTGGAATGTATAAAAAAAACTACATCGCAACTCTATTGGAGATGTCGATATACAATATGGCACTGGAATACACACATAACAACCAAAATACGCGTACAAATATAGTAAAACAAAATCACATAACACACGATACTATATGGCTCACTCGTCTGAGTCACTACTCTCTCCCTGCTGCGGCTGCGTCCACGTGCGTGGCCTTGTTTTGCGCCGAGCATGACCCGTGGAATACGTCCACCGGTCCGGAGAATGTGTGTTGGTTCAGAGGGGGTACGGAGACCGTTGAGGCGGAGGTGGACCAGTAGACTGACTTTGAAGCAGAGTCTGGTAGGTGTACATGTCGTCGTGATGAGCCATGCCGACCTCGGGGACACCTCCGAGGAATTCATCCATTATAGAGGCTAAAAAAACATTCTGGGGGTACAATGCCTACAACTCCGGTTGTGTGGATGAGCTCTGGCCTTGGACATACGGGGTTCCCGCGTACCCGGAGGAGCTCTGGCCTGGAATGTACCGTGGGGCACTGAACCCGGAGGACATCTGCCCTTGAATGTACAGTGGGGCAGCGAACCCGGAGGAGCTCTACCCTGCGTACGCTAGAAATCCTAGCTGCCATTGTCCGTTCCTAGCGTGTGTCTCGCTCCTGGCAGAGCCGGAGGCCCATATTCTCATCTTCGCCGATGTGAATCGGCGTCACCCCTACCGCAATCAAGGTTGCAAGACGGAATGATGTTAGTACAAATAAACACTCTAGACGTAAACTAAGAACCTCGTACCTCCCGGATGTGTGTAGATAACCGAGGGGGAGCGCTAGTCTGTGTACCGGGTCCGGACGACAGAAGTGATTGATCCCGATGGACCTACGGCGGGAGAGCGGCATGATGTTAGCGCATAACCAAAAAAACTGAACGTAAATTTGTACATAGCGACTTACCTCCACGGCGACCTAGCCCGCGGATGACCAACAGGGAACGCTACGATGCCTGCCGGACTCGCTAGGTCATGGTGACCTAGCGGGTGAGCACGCCCCCCCCCACTTCGTGCCCGATGCGCAGGATGTCGTCCCTCGAACGACCGCAGCTCAAGTTCTTTATTATCTTCTTTATCTCCACCGAGATGTGCTTTAAAACTTTTTTATATACTGTTATGATTCTATCTGGGCTGCGGAGGGCGTCGTCCGATGCACTCTGGATGCACAACACCCGCTCCAACTGTAGTGACATACATGTGAGTTCATTAACAAAAAGTACGAATGTCGCCAATGAAAGCCGCGACCAGAGGTTGTAAGTGTCGTGACGGTGTCATCACGCCATGGAAGCGCCAGGATGCCAGACGCGACGGAGGCTCGTGGTGCGCTCGCTCATCACCTCCTCCGGCGCCCGGAGGAGGAATGGCGAAGTCTTCTTGCTGCTCATGGCACGCACCACTCCATGTACGCACCGCACGACTCAAGGTCGCACAGACGCTACTCATGCCAGACATCCACATGCGCCCTGTTCATCCATGTCATAGTCCACTGCTGCTGGTGCATTCGCCAGTCCTGAATATGCCCACCCGCCCTCGATTGCCTGTATTTTCAGAAAGATTAATGTTAGAAAAGAAGACGTAAGGACTGCAAACATTACTCGGATAAAGTTTGACTCACAGGTGTACGGCTCGCTCCAGGAGCCTGTCGTCCGGGGGGGGGGGCACGAACTAGTACCGACTAAATCGTCGACATACAGCATGCGGCGTGAGGCTCCACCATATGTGAGAAAACCAGGTGGCAGGTGGTCGTCCACAGTAATGCATCCTGGACACATTGCACGGACAGCCTGTGCGGCGCTACCACGAGTAGGAAATCAGGATACCATGGACATCAAATGATGTCACTCTCGTGCAACGACTCAAACTCGTTGTGGTACAACGAGTAGCACCTTGCCGGTCTTCCGCTCGCCCAGCGCAGACGGGAAGCAGTCCACCGTAAACCCATGGTGGGCACGTCTACATGGTCATGTGGGACAGGGTACGGGTGCGTCGCTATCTCGATGGTCGGCCGCCCAACAAGGAAGTGCTCCCAACTCCACAGCTGCAGGAGCACGTAACAAATGACCAGGTTGGTGTAGCGACCCAACCCTAGGGCACCCGAGAGGTCCTCTAAGAGCTCCTGGAAAGTCCATCAGGACCTCCCAGGAGGTCCTAAAAGGACCTCTCGGTCAGTCCACCAAGACCTCCCAGGAGGTCCGGCAGGACCTCCTGGAAGTCCAGGAGAACATGCCCGAGGAGGTCGTGGAGCCATGGAGCACCCTCAAAGATCTCCCATGGCCAGACTAGGGGAAGGCGTGGAGGTTTGTGGTCATCCCAAGACCACCCACGACCCACCAGAGGAGATCGTGGAGGGCTGAGACCACCACAGAACCACACACGCCCAACCCTGAGGGTGGTCGGGGAGGACTGAGCTTACTCCGTGGTTCCCTGTGCATACTGAGCTAGTCCCAAGGATCATGGCTAGCTCTTCACAGCAACAATGGTGATAGCATTGCAACACAACCAGCTTTATTAATATCAAGGAAGTTGTTTACAAGAAGGCTTACAATTCAACAGCAAAATATAATGAAAGATAAACACAAGGGCCACCCGATACACCACGAGCAATCTACCGAGGGCGATCCTAGTCGATCCAGACCACTTGGTCCACAAAGAAGGTTATCACAAAGCTTCCAATTCCTGCTAAAGACAGCAACAAGCAAGAGTGAGCACAACAACCGTGCTCGCAAGTTACACCCGTTAGATAACAAAATGACATGCATAAATGGATATCACAATGGAAGGCTTGTTATGGTTAATTTGCGTAAAGCCAAGTTGCTTTCAAATATGAATACTAAGTTCCAAAGCAGGTACTTAATAGATAAAATTCATTTTATCAATGCAGTTTTCAGTTGGATAACTTTCATCATCAAGATGGTGAAGGATACCCTCCTGTCACAAGGCTCCCTGCCCAAACCCATGGGATAGCAATCCCAAAACAGTTTAATAAACATTTCTGAACCCAAAACCAATATCTAACTCTGAGTGGCCTTTGCCAGCACGTCCATGACCGCGGACACGGCTATTCGAATAGATTTCACTCTGCAGAGGTTGTGCACTTTACCCACACGACATGAGTACTCTAGTTTGTTTGGCATGCTTGAGTGCCACCTCTCACTACCAAGGTAAGAGGTCTAGAGCTCATGACAAGACCTTTACAATGCATTGCTCCACCTGACCTTTCCTTGCTAAGGTTTCACCCCTGTGGATCGCAATCCAAGGAAGCCCCTCTTGCACCAATGGGAGCGATGGGTTATAAAAGACCATTGGCCAAACAAGACCTCCCACACCTCCAATGGAGCAGCATATGGTAGAGTTTTGTAGATTAATCAGCCAGGTCCCACGCCTCATACTGGAGACATGTGGTTGCACGGTTTTGGCATAGCCCATTATAGGCATGGCATTGGCGGCTCAAAGACCGGTCCTCAACTGACTTGGGCGACAAACACATACCCCTGGACCTCCACCTTTGCCAGGATAGAGTCCGTGCATAGACATTGCACCAACCAAGCAAACCAATTCGCCCAAGTCCAAATCCATTTTCATTTCCTTTGCTTCCCCAGCAATATTTTCATACCCCCCATGACATCCCCATGCCATGGTCAAACATTTTAAACAATAGTTGGTCATGAAGGTAAAGATTTCCCCAAATCAAGTGCTTTTGGTCTAAGCAGGACTAAGCATATGGTTTCACAATTGCTCCTGGTTCACACTAATGTATAATCCAGGTTTTGTCTATGGTGACAACAGATTGGGTTCAATGTCAAGTTGGCCATATGAAGGAATTAGGTATAACTATGTGTTTAAAGACAGGTATTGAAATAACTTGGTAGAAATAAGCATGCATTACACTTTGAAATTGAACATAAATAATTTGAGAAACTGGGTGCAATATGATCAAGAGTGTAACTTGCCTCTTTCTTGACAAATTAAGAATCTACTTTCACACACACTCGCTCTCTCGAACGCCAAGATCTACACGTATACAAAGCAAAGCAAATAAAGATCCAAATGAAACCGAATGAACTGAGCAAGAAGTAAATAGCAGAGGATGATACTAAAAGGAAATAAACAGAGAAGATTCTTGGAGGAGGTCTGAAGGTGAAGGGCTCTGCCCAGTGGGGTCCGAACAGAGGGCTTGGAGAGCTCCTCAAACAGAGAGCCGAGAGCAGAGGCCGAAATGAAGAACAGGGAGGCAGTGGGTGCCCCGATGCTCTATTTAAAAGAGGAGAAAGAATGGAAGCATAATAAAAAGAAGGTGACCGAATTCAGTGTATTGGTACAAAGGCAAACTACCCCAAGGTACTAGAAAGGATAAAGAAAGCAAAGGATGTGACAGAAAGTAGAAAAGAGGACAAGGGTAGATGGCAGCATTTAATGTGACTCATCCCACATCCAATGCACTTAAGAGCCAAGGGAGACCAGTCAAAGGGTGAACAGCTTGGTCAAAGGGGACGGTCCAAGGAGGAGGTCCTGCGAGGAGATCCACAGAGGAGGTCCACGGAGGAGGTCCTGATGATAGACAGGGAGGTCTTTGAGGACAAAAGGTCCTAAAGGCCACAAGGAGGTCTAAGGACATGAGGTGCAAAAGACAATAAGGGTCTAAACCACAAAAGTCTAAACACAAAAGGGAGGTCCAGACCATAAGGGTCTGAACACCCTAGGGAAGTTTGAACCTAAAGGAGGTCCAAAACTCAACAGGGAGGTCCGGACATGGGGAGGTCCTGACTGTTGAGATCTCTGCAAGGGAGGTCTGGACGGTTGGGATCCAGACAAGGGGAGTCTGGACCCTTAGATTCAAATGAAAGGAGGTGCGGACCGTCGAGATCAGACAAAGGGAGATCCAAAGGATTTGGAGGTCTTAAAGACTTCAAGGAGGTCTGGACAGAGGTCGAAGACACACAATGGGGAGGTCCTATAGACAGGAGGTCCAAAAGACACACCCACGAGATGGTCCTGAGGACAGGACCCACAAAAGGCTGGTCCTGACGGTCAGATCTCACAAGGAGGAGGTCTGACGGTCAAGATCAAAAGCCAGGAGAGGTCCTGACGATCAAGAAAATAAGCAAGGGAGATCTGAGCGGCTCAGAGATGATGATCAAAGGAGGTCGGAGCGGTTAGGATGAGGTCAAAGGACAGGGAGGTCTAACAGACACAACCAGGAGGAGGTCCTTTGGACAGGAAGTCCAACGACCTACTCACGGGAGGTCCGAAGGTCAAGCTCAAATAGAAAGGTGGAGATCTAATGGCTAGGACCTCACAGGGGAGATCCTAACGGTCACGATCGGCAAGGAAAGGAGGTCCGGGTAAGCAAGGATACGTGAGAGGAATTAGAGCCCTCAGATCTATTAAGGACAAGATCAAAGCCGTTGGATTTGACAAGCATGAGGTTTGGGCCCTGGGATCTATCACGGAAGAGGTCGGAACCGCGAGATCCACCAGGGTGAGGTCTGAATCCGCACGAGAGAGGTCCAGTGAACATAAGGGAGGTCCCAGAGAACACCAAGAGGTCCTGAAGGACAAAAAGGGTTCAAAGGGGGTGAGGTGAAATCGCTGATAGCGGTAGCACCGGACTTCACAAAACGGTATGACCAGCGGTGGTCCTGACGGCTAAGACCCCAAAGGAAGATCTTTAACGGTCAAGATTGGTCTAGGAGGATCTCAGCAAGTGAGATCAACTCATGAGAGGTCTCAACGGCTGGGATGAAATCCAGGGAGCTTTAACGATTAAGATCAAGGCGAAGGGGAGGTCCTAAGGATTAAGATTAGGACAAAGAGTTCCCGAATGGTTCAGATCCACGCATGGGAGGTCTGAACGGAGGAGATCCAAAGGAATACAAGGAGGTCTCAACTGATAAGAGGTCTGGGCATAAGAGAGTGCCCAGGCAACAAGGGGGTCTAGACTAAGAAGAGGTCTAGACAGGAAAGGAGGTCTGAATCAAAGAGATTCAAACCAACAAAGAGATCTAAAGTGATCCAAACCAAAGGGGAAGGTCTGGCTAGATCAACCCAGAGGGAGGTCTGGGCATAAGAATATGCCCAATCGAAGAATGTGGTCTAGGATCAAAAGAGATCTAGACATCAAAGAGGTCAAGACAAGGAAGAGGTCCGAACCACAGGAGGGGTCCCAGTGGTAAGGAAGTCTAGGCACACAAAGGGCTAGAACACAAGGAAAGTCTAGACCTAGGGGGTGCCCAAACACAAGAGCAATGTCAAACCAAGAAGGATTGTCTAGTCCTCAAAGGAGGTCTAGATATAAGAAAAAATCTAAACCTCGGAGGAGGTTTAAACTACAAAAAGAGGATTAGAGAGAGGTCCCGACCCAAAGGTGGTCTGGACCCAAGAGGTAGACTAGAAAAAGGGTCTCAATAGAGAGATTTCCAGGGGAGAGGAAAGACCCGAAAAGACAAGGAGGATGACCACAACGGAGGTCAAACAAGAGGGACGATCTGGACATATAAGAATGTCCAAATATAGGATAGAGGAAAGGGAAAGACGAGAGATAGCTCTAGAGAGCTAGAGCAACACCAAAAGAACTAAGCTTTGGATTTAGTTGAAGTTTAGTTTAGTCATTTTAAACTCTTCAAATTCTGAAATTCTCAGGTTAAGCTTTGAATTCTCATCAAAACCAAATGGTTCTTTTTATTTTGAAAATTTTCAAAAAGGCTCTGAAAATCAGGGTGTTACAGTTGGTACCAGCGCTGTCGCACTGCGAAGCGTCACACAACCCCTAGTATGTGGCGTAAAGGACGGCTGATCCCCAGCTGTACTCCTCCATCGACTCCACATCAACCAAAGACTCGGCGACACGGATGAAGCTGGGGTTCAAAAAATCGCCCTTTGTGGTTGGAAATAGGACCCAACCAAAGAGCTAGAGAAGGTAAGCAACGATGTGCGTCCTAACGACCTCGTGAGGTGCACCCTGCGGGCATTCACTGAACTGCCTTAGCCAAGACCGGGGGACGCCACGTGCACCCTCCAGGAGAGGTTGGCCAAACCGCTACTCCAGCCTGGCCTTCCAGTCCGCACTCGGAGGGCCTGGAACAAGCGGCACACCCTGGATCGGGAGACCAGTCAAGAACGAGATGTCCTGCAGGGTGACCGTCATCTCACCCCACCGAAAGTGGAAGGTGTATGTCTCGGGCCTCCACTTGTCGACAAGTGTGGACAGCAAGCTGGCGTCTAGGGTGAACAGGCGTCCGACGGAGGCCATCCTCGCAAAGAGCAATAAGCCCGTGTCCCGGAGGATCGGGACGTAACGATCGTCCATCGCCCAGTAGTCCCTCCCCGCTCGAAGCGCTAGGGGCGGAGGGCCATCCACGTCAGCAGTGAGCCATAGCTTGCATCGGTGGTCCTCATCGTAGAATTGTTCTAGTAGCTCCGGTAGAGACATGACTTGCAACACATGGAATAGAGGGAACATTATTGAGAAGGTAGCTAATGAACATAAAAGATTGTAAATTAATTGCAGAGTAGTTTTTCTGGGGTGATAAGCTATATGATAAGCTAGCTTAATTAGATTATGCTCCGCTGTTCTTCAGTGAATGCATTTCTTATTATTTGATTTTGCTTTACGACCAAGCTAACACTACACATTAATGTACACTACTTACTTAATTAATTACTACTAATTATTTCGTAACTAATAAACACTGTAAATAACGTACACTACTTAATTAATTAATTACTACTACCTGCGAATGACGGTGGTTAATATCGTTGAAATGCCCACAAAAATATAATCGACATAGCAAGAGAGCGAGCTAGCGCGAAATGAAATGAATGAGCGGAGGAGCGAGCGAGCGAGCGAGCGACTGCGATATGAAATGAACTAGCGGAAGAGCGAGCAAGCGACTACGAAATGAAATCGCACTCGCTCCCTTTAATTTATAGCCACTACTCTCAAAGGGAATCCTTATCTCGTACGCTAATTAAGCCATAAATGTCGGCGGACAAAGATTTGATGGATGAGATAAGGAGGTGACGGGATAACGACTGATTGATGCTTTCGGTGGGAAATTATGGCAAATGGAGGGAGGGCCTGGTTCAAATCTTTTGACAATCAACACATGGCACAGACATTTATTGATTCGTACGAACATGACACTTATACGAAATAGCGATAAAAATTCTGAACGAATATAATTATGAAAAATTTACATGAGCAAATACACGGTGTCAAGAGGCTCCACAAAAAATTTCATAATTTTTTAGAATCATTTTTAGTATATTTTAAAATTCCTTCAAATTTCACCCTGACTAATTACCTAACTAACCTAACTAATTACCTAATCAACCTAACCACTAACTAACCTAATAACTAACCTAACCACAGGTTGCCTAATTGGGTGGTGCACGGGCACCATCTTGCATGGTGGCGCGATGGCCACCGTGGCGCCACCGTGGTGAGTGGCGGGCGGGTGAGGAAATGGGGGGGTGAGTGGCGGGGCACACGTCGACCGAGGCGGCGCTAGAGTCGGTGGTCCGCGCTTGCGCGCTAATGTCGTCTGAGAATCGTCTTTCGGGTTGTCATTTTTACAAATACAATTTTTATATGATAATTTCTGTAAATACGTTCTCAAAATGTGTTAGATTATTCGAGAAAGCCGCTTCACTGAAAGAAAGTGTTAGATTTTTAATTCTTGATCTTAACCTGATGATCAAACTAACAGGATCGTATATGTGGTAATTGCAACACACAATCCAATCTGTAAATGCGGAAGCGTACCTGATGACGATGCCATTGTTCGTCGTAGGATTGATCTGAAGTAGTAGATGAATGGAGGCTCAATCTAACTAGGGTTTGGTCTTTCCCAGCAAGAGGTAAGCCACAAACTCCAACTACTGATGGGGATAGGTGGTATGGCGAGATGTTACCCTGCTGGGAGGACCTGACCCCTATTTATAGCTTTTTTGGCATAGAATCCTATCTCGTCCCATAATTAGAGATAGATTCCAAATAGGTCTCTACATAGATTTAAAATCCAAGTCCATATTTATCCTTAACAGATACTCTGACTCTTAATAATATTTAATTGATCACTTTATATATTTGAGCCAACCAAAATAGATAGCTGATATTTATTTAAACTCATGTGGGTCCACATAACGGAAATTAATCCAACAATCTCCCACTTGGACCAAATGAGTAAATACATATCAAAAACTTTATGAGCTCCAAAAATGCTATCTATGTCATGAGCATCTTTAAACCAATCCAGTCCATCAATTATATCAACATAGGATCAAAGCGGTCTTCGTCACTTTAAAGCGTAACTAAACCCATCAATGGTCACATATGTCAACATAAAAGAACGACATGGATCAAATATGGATGTGTAGCATGGAAATTACATGAAATGTGATCATGACATGCCTATTTCCAACTGGTCCAACTTTATACCTTATGAGATCAAAACATCTTCTCAAAACCAAAAGAGAAGACATGAATTCAGAGTAAAAGACCATAAACTTTATTTCTCTAGAGAATATAACTGAAGGTCTTTATACTAAATTGATATTGTCTCATGAGCATAAGAAAGGAAAATTACAAACTCCCACTTGAACCGAATTCCATAAGTGAAACCACACCCGTATGAGCAACATGCTCATGGAACACTTTAGGTGTCAAGCCTTTAGTGAACGGATCCGCAATCATGGAGTTTGTACCTATATGCTCAATTGACAATTTGCCACTCTGAATTCTTTCTTTCACAACTAGGAACTTGATGTCTATATGCTTAGACTTTGACGAGCTCTGTTGTTGTTAGAATACATAAGCGCAGACTTGTTGTCACAATACAACTTTAGTGGTGTCGACTGATCCAAAATTCGACCTGTGACAAAGTTCTGCAACCATATCCCATGATTTGAAGCCTCATAGCAAGCAACATACTCAGCTGCCATTGTGGACGGGGCAACGAGTGACTGCTTAGTACTTTTCTAGGAAATCGCACCTCCACCAAGTAGATAGATGTAACCTAAAGTGGATTTGCGAGTATCTTGGCAACCAGCAAAATCAGAATCAGAATACCCAATGATCTCCAACTGATCTGATTTCCTATATGTGAGCATGAAATCCTTCGTCTTTTGCAAATACCGCAACACCCGTTTTGCTGCGACCCAATGATCCAATCCTGGATTGCTTAAATACCTGCTTAGCATTCCAACAATATATGCTATATCCGGTCTAGTGCAAACTTGAGCATACATCAAGCTCCCTATCAAAGATGAATAGGGGATGTTCTGCATTTTCTTAGCCTCAAAATCATTCTTAGGACATTGGCTAAGACTGAATTTTTCACCTTGGCCACAGGGGTATCTAAAGGTTTCTGATTCGCATGCCAAATCTTTGCAATACCTTATCGATATAGTTCTTTTGTGATAATCCAAGTACACCTTGAGAGCGATCTCGGTATATTTGAATTCCTAATACAAAAGAAGCATCACCAAGATCTTTCATCTCGAAATTTTTTAGCGAGAAATTTCTTGGTTTCATGCAACAAGCCTATATCGTTACAAGCAAGCAATATGTCATCAACATACAGAACCAAAAATATGAACTTACTCCCACTGAACTTATGATACACACAATCCTCAACTGTATTTACCTCAAAACCAAAAGAGACAATAACCTCATGAAATTTGTGGTACCATTGCCGGGAAGCCTGTTTGAGCCCATAGATGGATTTCTTTAATTTGCATACCATCTTCTTCGGGTCATCGACCACAAAGTTTTCTGGTTGCACCATATAAATCGTCTCATCAATGTTTCCATTTAGAAACGCTGTTTTTACATCCATCTGATGAAGCTCAAGATCAAAGAATGCCACGAGTGCTATAATGACCCTAAAAGAGTCTTTTGAAGAAACCGGAGAGAAAGTCTCTTTATAGTCTATGCCTTCCTTTTGAGTATATCCTTTAGCAACAAGACGAGCCTTATATCTTTCCACATTGCCTTTCGAATCCCGTTTGGTCTTAAATATCCATTTGCAACCAATGGGTTTCTTTCCTTCTGGCAATGGGACAAGATCCCAAACGTCATTGTCCTTCATGGATTTTAACTCTTCATTCATGGCATTGATCCAATTAACTGAATTTGGGCTTTGCAGGGCATTTTGGAGATTGATAGGATCTTCTCCCAAAATTTCACTACAAGCCTCATTCTCTGAAGAAAGATAATGTAATCATCGAGATTGCACTTCTTCTTTCTCTAGTGGATCTCCTTAATGGCCTTTGGTTCTTGAGGTTGATGAGTTTGTTCTTCAGTAGGAACATCATTTTGTGGAGGAACCTCATGGACATTATTTTGAATTATATTTTCCTCAATAATAGGGTAAAATAACTTCGATCCCGATCATTATTGGGAATAACCAAAGGAAGAGAAAATAAATCCTTGAAACTTCTTCAAAAATAATGTTCCTAACCATATCTCCCCTTCAAACTCAACATCCTCAAAAACGGGCATTTCCGTTTCAAAATTGTCTTAGTAGTGGGATCATAGAATTTGTAACCCCTAGATCTTTCAGAATAACCAACAAAATAGCTACTAACAGTTCTTGAGTCCAATTTTCTTTCGTTAGGCCTGTACGGCCTTGCCTCAGATGGACATCCCCACGTACGTACATGCCTGATGCTAGGCTTTTTGCCTATCCATTGTTTGTACGGGTTTTATTAGTCGCTTTAGTTGGTACTCTATTAAGTAAATAAGCTGCAGTTTTCAATGCTTCTCCTCAGAGAGACTCTGGTAAGGTAGAATGACTAATCATACTCCTCACCATATCCTTAAGAGTCCTGTTTCGCCTCTCAGCAACACCGTTCATGCTAGGAGATCCCGGCATGGTGTATTGAGGGACGATCCCGCATTCCTCTAGGAATTGAGCAAAAGGTCCTGGACGTTGTTCACCTGATCCGTCATTTCTGCCATAGTATTCTCCACCACGGTCATATCGAACGGCCTTAATTCTTTTGCCAAGTTGGTTTTCCACCTCAGCCTTAAAGTTTTTGAACACATCCAGGGACTGTGACTTCTCATGAATAAGATAAATATAACCATATCTCGAGAAGTCGTCTATGAATGTGATAAAATACCTTTGGCCATTCCAGGAAGCCGTAGGGAATTGACCGCAGATATCCGTATGTATCAGTTCTAAGACATCTGAAACTCTATTAGCACTTAACTTCCTTATGTTTGTTTGTTTCCCCTTTATACAATTAACACAAATGTCGAAATCTGTGAAATCCAGGGGATCCAAAATTTCTTCTGACACAAGTCTCTTAATTCTCTGCATGGAGATATGACCTAAACGCTTGTGCCACAAGGAACTTGATTTCTCATTAGTGAATTTTCTCTTTATACCACGAGAAACCGTATGCAGGACTTCATTATATGAGGCAATAGTATCAAGCAAATATAGGTTGTCATGCCAGATTAAAGAACTGGTACCAACTTTATTGGAATTCTGAAAAAGACTAAATAAACCATTTCCGAAAGAACAATTATAACCCGATTTGTCCAATACAGAAATAGAAACCAAATTCCGCCTAAAAGACGGTACAATATAAGTCTCTTTCAAATCCAGATAGTATCCTCATCTTTTAACAAAGAACCTAAATGTGCCTATAGCCTCAACTTCCACCTTCTTGCCATCGCCCACATAGATGAATCTTTCAAAGATCATTTGGCTTTCGGCGATTCTCAGCAACCTGCATGGACACACTGATGTTAGATGTTGCACCGGAGTCTAACCACCAAGTGTGTTCAGGCACAGAAGTTAAGTTAACCTCAGAGCTAACCATAGCAAGAATTGTACCTTTCTTGGCACGCCAAGTGTGATATTTGGCACAATCCTTCTTTACGTGACCATCCTTTTTACAAAAGAAACAAGCCAATTCAGGGCCTTGTTTCTTCTTTATGGATGGCACATTTGCAGCTTCTTTGCTCTTCCTCTTGTTATTTTTGACTTTAAGGGTCATAGCCAAATGAGCACTTTCTGTTCTATCTTGTTTCCATCTATTCTCCTCTTGCACACAATAGGAGATGAGCTCATTAAGGACCACTTGTCCTTTTGATGCTTATAGCTCACCTTGAACTCGATTAAAGTGTGCAGAAGGGATATCAAAATTAAATACACGAGCAAATCCTCGATAGCTCTAACTTGAGTGCCTTTAATTTCAAACAAGATGAGACATTTCCATAATGTACTCCTTATGTTTCCTTTACCCTTATACTTCATTGAGATAAGTTTTGCCAAAAGCGCATTTGTTTGACCTTTTCGCTTTTGGTAAACCTTTGCTCAAGACCTGTCAAGGAAACCCTTAGTCAGTAATGGCTCGTTACGATGTGTTATCCCGAAAAACTTCCTAATAAAGACGCCTCATGATCATAAGACTCATGCGATTTGAACGATCCCACTTCTCAAACTCCACCTTTTCTTCAATGGAGTCAGTTAGCCACAAGAGCAATGGGTTGTTCTTTACGGTGCAAGGTCTAGATCCATTACCCCAAGAACAATGAAATGTTTTCTTTCCATTCTTTAAAATTTGCACCAAGAAGCATAGGTATGGAATTGATGCTAGCAGAAATATTGGAAGCAGGATTTGCAGCTGAAATTAAAGAAATTAAATGCTCTTATTAGGACATGAATAACAAACTTAAGGCTTGATTCAAATTTTGGTATATATACCATCACGCAAGATACCTAGCGCTCCATTAATATTTAGTCTTTGGACAGAAATATTAACTTGCAAGTGGTAACCTTGATGTAGCAAACAAATACTAACAAATATTTCACAAACAATATGCCTTACTTTGGTCCGACTTATTGTTCACATGGAAACTTGATGACTGTTACATATTTATTGCCACAGTTGCATATATATAATTCGGCCAAATATTGACTTTCCTTTGGGCCAGTCAATAAATGCATGAATTATACACACAAAAAAAATGCCTAGTTGTTCTGAATAAATTAACCTACATACCAGAGGTTGCTTTGGCAACATAGTATTTCAATTAACCTATGCAGAACACTAGCTGGCCAAATTTGAATCAATTCATCGTTCATCAAAAGAGTATATTTCTTTAATAGTCCACAATTTATACCACAGTGCATTATATAATTCTTAGAAGCACCATAACCAAAAAAAAGCTAATCGCTAATCATAACCAAATAGCATTTAATTGACAAACAATATTGCATTTGATTGATTAATATCAGAACCAGCAAGGAGAAAAGATAACCCAGAACTAGGATAAACTTTATTATGCCATAATTAATCAAAACTTTAAGGGCTAAACTTTATTCTCTCAGCGGACGGCGTCGGTCTCGGCGACATGGGCTTGGGCCATGAGACGGCGACGCGGTAACGCAGCGGGCCGTGCGGATGGTAACAGGGCGGGTCAGCATCTTCTTATTTCCATCTGAATTCTGAAGAATATGAATACGTATGCATGCTCTTATGCGTACGTACGTGCTTGCATACATGATACATGCATATTCTTATGTGCTTGCATGATACATGCATACACGCATTGATATGTGCTTGCATGTAGCATACATGATATATGCATGCATATACTTATGCGTGGCTTTCAGGTTGAGCCAATGGTTGATGACGAACGCGGCTGTGGCGGCGAACTGGAGGCGTCGTAGCGCGCAGCGGTTCGCAGCGCTCCGGAGGCGGACTCGGTGCACGCGGAGGTGGCGGCGGCCGAAGGGCGCTCAGCGGTAGAAACCCGGAGGCGCAGAAGTGCAGACCAAAACGCAGGAGCGAAGGGAAAAAAAACGATCTGAAACCAAAGAGCCGAGCGACTCGCAGAAGCAAACAAGAAACCGATCCGACCGGGGAAAAAAAGGCGCAGCAGCAAGCCGGAGGGCACGAGGTGAAGGCGGCGCAAGAGCCGGAGCCCGGAGGGCACACGGTGGCAGATGCATCGGGGCAGAAGCGCGGAGGCGGCGCAACCTAGGCCGGCACGCGACCACGCGGAGAGGACCGGAGGGAGCAGCACACGCGCAGGCGGCAGGAGCTTGAGGCGCTCGGCGGTGGTGAAGAGCAAAAGCCGAAAAGCAGATCGGATCGGGAAAAGAAAAAAACGGGGGCTCACAGCACAAGATGCGAAAACCATCGGTGGGGGAAAAACAGACCAGATGGACGCGCAGCGGCGAGAAAAAGAGCAGAAGGCAAGAATCGATCTAAAAAAAACTTCTGATCTAAGCCGAACTGAGAATTACTAGAACGGGTTACAAAACACATATGATGCTCTGATACCAATGGTTAGATTTTTATTTCTTGATCTTAACCTGATGATCAAAACTAACAGGATCGTATATGTGGTAATTGCAACACACAATCTAATCTGTAAATGCGGAAGCGTACCTGATGACAATGCCATTGTTCGTCGTAGGGTTGATCTGAAGTAGTAGATGAACGGAAGCTCAATCTAACTAGGATTTGGTCTTTCCCAGCAAGAGGTAAGCCACAAACTCCAACTACTGATGGGGATAGGTGGTATGGCGAGAGGTTACCTCTTTGGGAGGACTCCGACCTATTTATAGCCTTTTGGCATAGAATCCTATCTCGTCCCATAATTAGAGATAGATTCCAAATAGGTCTCTACACAGATTTAAAATCCAAGTCATATTTATCCTTAACAGATACTCTGACTCTTAATAATATTTAATTGATCACTTTATATATTTGAGTCAACCAAAATAGATAGCTGATATTTATTTAAACTCATGTGGATCCACATAACGGAAATTAATCTAACAGAAAGCAGCGGAGCTGCTATGCATAGAGAGCTCTCTCTATTTACAATTCATACTCTCTTCTCCTTACCACTCGTATAGTTCTAGATCCCACTACCCTGCGTCCCTGCCCTACAACGACTCGAGGTGCTACGCCCTAACCCGGTCATGGTACGTCCCAACCCGCACTCGGGTAGGTGGATGCGGGCCAGAGGCCGCCCTGCCCCGTCGTGTCCCGATCACATGATTGATTTATATATTTTTTGTATGGATTAATATATTCTACGAGCTATGCTAAAACAATATTAATTAGTATTTACTATCCTAAAGACATTTGTCGTCGTTGCTGGATTTTCAAAAAGAGACCATTGTTGCATAAATTTTTCGACTTTATTACGGCAATAGCTTATCCGGTTGTTGCAGTAGTAATGGTCTTCCGCCTTCCGGTAGTAAATTTTGAATTGCTCTCGTGTTATATTTGATAGTTACCACTAAATATTTTGATTCTTCTAGTAGTATCGTTGAGATGTTCCTGTAGTATATTTCAAATTGTTTATGTGGTTTATTTTGATTTTTTCTGCAGTTTGTTTTATTGTTCTCAAAGTATAATGTGAATTGTTACTAGTATATTTGAATTGTTCCCATAGTATATTCCGAATCATAACCGTAGTATATTTTCAATGTTCCTATAGTATATTTTTGTTGCCGTGGTGTATTTTTATTGTTCCTGTATTACATATTATCACAGTTAAACTAAAACATAATATTAATTTTTTTAATAGATCTTGTTGTAACGAACCTAATCGTTTAAACAGATTATGAATCGGATGCTTGCTTGAGAAGATATGCACATTTGAATTTCTGAGTCAATAAAAAATCATCCGGCCAAAAGTGGACTGAGCTTAGCAAAGATGCGATTAATCGCCACGCTGGCGTATAGAGTACGTCCTGCCCGGGCACACTCATATCTTAATTTAATAATTTTCCATTAAAGTCGAGTGCAAAATGAAACACGATAGATCGTCCCATTGCCATTTTTTCACTCCATCATTGGATTTCGAATCTGATTGACTCAATTGCACCTGAGCTAAACACTTATACACTCTAGAATCTTCCCTTCTATTAAAGACGGTAAAAATGGAGCTCCCAGACGCGCCCCCGTACATTTGCCCTCCCAATCATGTGCATGCACGAGGCCGAATCGCACGCCGGTTCTTCGTGCGCTGCGTCCACGCTTCGTTTTAGCCGGTTCCAAGTTGCGCTCACCTCCTCGGTCAGTGGCTTTCACCCATGCGTGCTAACCTGTCAGTCTTCACAGGCTGCGTGTGCACTTGCCGGTCTATGTGGTGCTCATCGTGCGGCGCAACGTAACGTCAGCCGGTGCCTCCACCGTTGAAGCCAGTAGCCTTTGTGTTGTCCATCTTGTGTGTGCCTGCCCGGGCTTCTCGTGTTTTCCACCTTGCTCGTCTTGCGTGTGCTCTCCCTGTCTCCTTTCCTATCGCTGTTGGGTGCCTGCGCTGCGCATCGCTTTGTTTGTCTTCCTCTTGAGCTGTCCGCCCCCTTCTCCGCGCTCCTCCGGGGCCAGGTGATTCTGTTTTCAACCGGCCCGTATGCTTTTCAGTTGTTTGCTGTTGTTTCTTCAGCCGTCCTGATTTTTTTCTCTTTCTTGCTATGCGTTTTTCACTTTGTGGGGTTGCTGCTGCAGCGCCATCGAACTACCAAGCCTCAGATCGTTCGCTCCCGGACCTTGCCCTTTGGATTCCAGTTCAGGTTCGACACTTTGCACTTCGGTGTTGTAACACCCCAGCCCAACGTGAGCCTGGAATGCTACTAAACTAACAAAGTAACAAATTAAAACCTAAGACATTATACTAAATTTCGGCAGAACCTCCTTTGTATAGTTGACCATACAGGAGGTTCTAACAACATCAATAACATAATCAATTAATTCAACCTCCAATTTAAAACATAATCATAAAATCTTCCATGAACGCTAATTAACTCTATTGCAAAACAATAGAGGCATTAAGACATAACCAATAGAAAACATCCTGGCAGTTTGCTCAATTATTAAATCATAGTCTAAAATCAATCATTCATGAGTGGTTCGTGGTTGTGTGCAATAGATCTCATTTCTAGCCCCTCCCATGCATGACGTTCGCACAAGAGGTACCTAAAAACATAAGCAAACAACAAGTGTGAGTCCAAGACTCAGCAAAGTATAATTAATACAGTAATTCAATATACAACTTTGCCACTATCATCTAATCACAATTCTTTATAATAAACCAGACCATATGCTCATGCAATGCAAATGCCACAAATGCACTCTTTTCTTTTCTCTTTGCATTTACCGGTAATGCGAAGTATGCATCCATCGATGCATACCCATGCCTGTGCCTTCTAGCACAGAGACCATAAGCCCACACTCCACAAGTGTGGGGGACCTCAAGCCCGTCTAATACATGACGGAGACCTCAAAATCAATACTTGGTCACCACGTGACCAAGTCTCAAAGATGATAGCATGATGCATATGAGTCAATCCACTTATCCAACATAAACATGTAATAATCCACTTATCCAACATAAACATGTAATAATCCACTTATCCAACATAAACATGTAATAACCAGCAGCGACATACGTGAATAAAGAACATACATGTAATACTAGCATTCATGAGCAATCACTCTTAATTATTCTACCACTAATTGTACTTGCCTCAACCGTGCGAAGCTTGATGACGCGAAGAGGGCGTTGCCCCCGGAATGAAACACCCACATGAATAATTTTAACAAACACTCTAAGATAACAATTCTGGACAAGACGTTGCTAGAAACAAACAAACGACTAACTACGCTCCCTAATGCAACCCAAAACACCAACTCCCATGAGCATCGATCTGTCCCAAAACAGAATAGTCTTCTTCTGAAATTCATAACTTTTCGTCTACTTACCCAAAAAGGGTGATATTTGATTCTCTAGAAATATTATTAATTTACCCACATAAACATAGTTGGTGAGATTTCCAGATTCTGCCATCCTCTATCCTTACCAAACAGATTAATAGAACTACTAAATCTCGTCAGAGGTTCTGGGCAGCGGGACTAAAACTTACGTAACTTTCAGTACAAAAATCCAAAAATTGTGTTCTCTAACTTTCTGAAAACCTTATTAAATAACCTACAACTTTCATGTTGGTGAGATCCTCTGAATAATTCGTTAGCTAATTTCTAATAACTAGTTAATACTCGCTGCCAGAATTCTGACAGAACCTCAGAACAGCGATGTTGCACAAATCATAACTTATGATCTTCTTATCCAAACGACCTGATCCAAGATCTTACGGAAAGCTAATGATTCTAACTACAACTCTCTAAGAGATGGCCGGACCGGATTTCGTAATTAACAGCCATAAATCAATCGAACACTACAGACTGCTAGAAACCGATCTAATACCGACATTGCCTAAATACATGAATACACGACTAATCGAATGGGATCAGGAGTTACCCTTGGAGAATCTGCTGAAGAACACAAGAACCACCACATGATCCCTCCTCCCCTCCCTTCTTCCCTTCCCTTCTTCCCCTTCCTTCTTCCTTCTTCTTCCTTCTTCTTGGCCGACCACCATGATGGCGATCTCCTTCTTCCTCCTCTACTTGGCCAGCAGTAGGAAAGCACACCAGGGGGGGGGAGGCACAGCAAAAGGTCTAGACACGGAGGGAGGAGGCGCAGGGAGGTGGGTTGTGGTGGCCAAGGGGGGAGGAGGGGGTGCTTTAGGGTTCCCCCGCTTTTTATGTGGCCGGCTGCCCTTCCCCCTTGGGCCTAAATGATGTGGGCCGAGAGCCCAAAGCCCAGGTTGTCGAAAATACTCAAAAAACCCCCCCTGATACAACTGATAAGTCCACTCTCTAATTAATTCTCCTCCCTAAAGTCTTTCTTTCTCACTTAAATCTATTTAGGGTATTACAGATTTTGCTTACTGTTAGTGCCGCCCATTAATCGTCTTCCCATTTGTTTATGCTAATATACTTATGGTGGTCGATTCAGGTGTGCTCATCGGTCTCACTACTAATTTACAAGATGTTCTACGCCCCATTCCTGCAGAGCCTGGTGCATCGCCATCGTCGTTCCAAATCCATCTGGCCTTTTGTTTGCGTTGGACTGCAGGTATCATGTTTTTCCCTTCAGTATTCTTTTTTGGCTATGCTGAATAGTATCTTCATGAGTGAGCAATCGCCCATATCTCCTAAGTTATGCTCATCTGCGAAAAAGGTGTATTTGCTTGGTAACGACGCTATCAAGCCTGCAATTAAATATGATACAACAAACCAAAGCATGGGAGTCTCTTTTTCGTTGCCGCTTCGATTGCTTGCCTTACCAATGAAAGCCTTACTAAAGGAGTTGCAGATAACATATGGTATGTTCTTCAGATTTTTGCTAACAACTAGAAGTGGAATTACTAATAATTTTTTTTGGCAATTGTTATATAGGTTGATATTCTCTTCATTTGCTACAATGTTGCCTTCTAGCTTGCTTAGGGGATCAGCAATTCAGCATCGTTGTCTGCTTGTGGGAGGCTGGTCGATCTTATTTTGCGTTTTATGCCCGCTGTCTTAACCACCTACATAATTCGTTTCGCACTTTCAGTAGGACAATGGGAAGATGAGCATATCAGGTAGTGCAGTTCTTCGGTGCTGAGCTAATTGTACACTATAGAAGCGCATGTCCCCACTCTTTGTCATTAATAGTCTACATATTTATCTAAACCCAAAAAACTGTTGGAAATATGCCCTAGAGGCAATCATAGAGATGATTATATTTCATTATGTTCATAATATTGGATAATGTATTATCCTGTTCCTTGAATGAATCATTGGTTATGAAGATTAACAAGTATGTGACTAGTCGGATATGGGATTTGCCCCTCCTTACATAACAGGAGAGATGTCTCTGGGCCCCTCGTTGTGGTCAGATAAAGAAAGGGCATGGCCATGCCACTAGTGGTCGAAGTGTTCGACCATATGAAGTTATCCGACACTCGATCGAGAAAGTATTGAACAGTCCATGGATGACACAATATCTCACCTGGAGTTCAACCAGATATTGTGAGGCAAAGGGAGAATACACGAGTAGGTCGCTTAGTTAGATTAGTTACGGACTAGTCGTATGGAGATACGAGCTGGTCGTAGACTGGTCGAACGAATCACAAAGTGGTCGAAACCTGGTCGTAAGGAGTTACGAACTG
Organism: Phyllostachys edulis; assembly: GCA_036346405.1. Taxonomy (NCBI): domain Eukaryota; kingdom Viridiplantae; phylum Streptophyta; class Magnoliopsida; order Poales; family Poaceae; genus Phyllostachys; species Phyllostachys edulis. The sequence continues at coordinate 31,135,289 of CM070557.1, forward strand.
GTCGTATAGAGATAGGACCTGGTCGTTAGTAATGGGGACCTGGTCGTAGATCATATTGCACTAAAGTTTGTTTGATATAATTTGTGTGTATTCGGAAATCGTTATGTCCTGCTAGGAACCGCTAACGACTCGTAATCGGAAAGGGTTTCCGAGTCACAATCGATTACGCATGAACCTATAGGGTCACACACTTAACGGGTTGGAACAAACCAGTACATATACGATTCATCAAACGTGTTCGGATAGGATCCATCACGAGCACTATATAAGGAGATGCATGAGGCTGTTGGGAAAGAGGTGAATGTAACAGACGAGGCACACAAAAGTCGTGAGTTGAGTTGTTCCACCGAAACCCTAGCCGCCATCTTCCAGATAGCTTTGCCGTGCGACTTGGTGCTAACACACCGGCGCATGGTTGTTCCTTCCCTGGACGTGTGGATACCGTAGAGGCGCTACTACGGTTGCTGTTGCGCTTGAGGATGATCCGCGATCTTCACAAGGAACTGCAGAGGTCACTGGAGGAGACGATCGATTACGACCACTACATCGACGCACTCTTCATTGGACCAGGCTGCTCCAACCCTTCTTCCGGTGCTCTGCGTGTCTGGTGGTAACAATCTGTGATCATCTACTTGCTTGGCTTCTTGGTTTACGTGGAAGAAAATTTTGATTTGTTGCTATCATAGCCTACCCGTGACCTAACAAAAACCTCCATAAGTTAACTATTTTTCCAGATAGATTTTCTTTTTTGCCATGTTCATTAGCTAGACACAATTTCTTTCGCTTCTCTCATGGGTTGCCGAAGGCCCAATGATATCATGTTGTTGTCTCCTTACATGAAACAAACTTATATCAGTCAGTTTATTTTCGTTTGTTAGTTGAGTTTCATATTATAAATTATTTGTAGAATCGAGCATGATATGATTATTTCACCATATAATTTTTGGTTTAGACTGTGATATTGGTATTCTAACATTGGATAGACTGCTGCTTTTGCAGAGTATGCGGTATGTGCTTTACATGCCCTGTTGCGTATGAACGGTGCACATGAAGCCTCACGGTACGGCGCCAACATGCAACCGTCTTGTCGTCTGTCGATGCCAATAGGGTCAGTGCTAAGCCATTTTTGTTTTTGCAACCTAACATCCTAAACATTTTGCATGGTACATGTCTCATCATTTGCCTCTTTTTGTGTCACTTGCATTGCTTCGGAGTTGAGATACAAATGCGAATATGCCTCCCTATTTTTGAATATCAAGGGAAACCGAAGTGTGGACTTTGTAAATACCCCTCCACTGTCAGTCCACAGGCTATTTTGAGATGCACAGGAAGTGTGGACTTCAGAACCAAATAAGGTCTTTCTCCTGTTTTTCCATCTTTAGATCTACCTGCATCCTATATAGTTCTGTGAATTATTTGTGCTGACTACGTTTCTGAACTATTTGGTCTTCGAGTCTTTATAACTGATGTGTTCCTTATGCATAGTTTTCTAAGTGATAGGTGCTACAATATCTGCTGTGTAGTAAGTAACAACTGAGAGAAGGTTAGCGCTCATATACTGTTGGTTATTTTCGTTTCCTTGACTCATAGCTCAATGGAGATTTTGCTAATTCCGTACTTGTTCTCATTAAATTGTATAAGTTCTTTGAGATATGCTATGTTCCTCTGTATGTCTCAGGTTATGGAAGCTTTTCTTAGGTATGGGCCAAGTTTATTTCATCTATTTAGGTATGAAGTTTTCTGCATCAAATTTATTTGTTTCTTTCAGTTGCTTTGCTTTTCTTTTTTTTTCCTACTTGTCATTGTACAGTTATTCTATAAGGAGACAAGTGTTTATTCTCTATTGGCAAGGAAAATATTTCTATGTCAGGTGTTATAATTATTCTATCCTACGGAGGATCAACTATGTGTGCTACAATCTATATATAGATTCAATATTTTACCGCTCAGTGCAGAGCGCTTTATTTTCAGTTCATCATGCTAATGTTATCAATTAACATAGATTATTTCCTTAATACAAATCAAAATTCTCGCATATCATACAATTCATAGGTCTCTACTTTTCAGGTTGTTGAGAGGTAGATGTTCTACAAGATGAGCGAGCAGCACATAATGAAGCTAGGGCTGGAAATACCCCTCAAAGAAAATTGCTTCAGTGCCTCTGATCGATTGGTGTTTGATGCGAGCAAAACCCTTTTGTGCTCTATGTACATGGTCTATGATAGGCTAACATCCTTTGATATGTACTAAATCTATGCATATCTTAGCTTTTGGTCGTGCAAACAAAATCTGTAGGCCATATCTGATGTTATGCACGTTACATATAAATGATAAATAGCAAGCTGATTTTATGCATTTCTTTAAAAGTACAGTCCTTACCTGCACATTACTTCTCTATGCCTTATGATCGCACACCACGTAGTGTCTACACTATGTCCATCACTAAAGGCTGCCCACGTGATAACACATCATATCGACAATTAATTTCATGTGCTCATCTATCACGCCAAGCTTGGCCTTCTGCACAAGCTCAGCTACATGACTAAGTGGGCTTCCACACAACTCATCAACGGTAGCCTCTAGCCCTTCTACCATGAGACAAAAAATAGCATCCTACCAGGTAATTCGGCGCAGGTTTTCGTGCACCTTGTGGTGGCCACATCGCCCCGATTGTTTCTGCGCGTTAGATCCCGCGCATCTTCCTCCACGACCGTCCGATATATTTTTTTGTTTCGTGTGCCCACGAGTCCTTTGCGTCGTCGTCGCTGCTACTTCACCTCCACCTCAACGCTTCTACTCGCGCGCACAGAGGAAAGGGGATCGGGCGGACTGCTCCAACGTAGCTTCCCAAGCTTCTCTTCTCCACCACAGGTTCGGCTCCCCTCCTCCTTCCGCCATCGCTGCGCCACGACGCCGCCACTTCGCTTTGCCGCCGACGTGGACACTTGATCGATCGTCGCAAGACAAGCACCGATGTTGACTACTTCGTTGACCGGGACACAGGAACCAATCCCCTCCTCGTGCAGCACCCGAGGCGGAGTCTGCGGAGGAGGGGGGAGAACGAGGTGGCCTCCGCGGCGCTCATGGGGAGGGAGTGGTGGGAATGGGGGTCGCTCTTGTCGCCCTTCTTCTTCTGGGGCACGACCATGGTGGCCATGAAGGGGGTAATACCCAAGACCGGGCCCTTCTTCGCCGCGCGCTTTGCTTTCGGCTGCTGCTGTCTCCTTAGCCACCACGTGTGGCAGAAGCGACCCTCCGGTGGGTAGCACTGGGCCGCCACCGCCTTCAAACCTCGCCGACAACGCTGCTTCTGTAAAATATGTGACGCCTATCCAATTTAGCATGTGGTTGTGTTGATCCCTGAAGCGTGCATGCATTGCTCTCCTTCTACAGGGCTTTCTCGCAGAGGGCATGCAGAGGACATCGGCTAGCCTCGGGCTTAAAGGCCAACTCTCCCCGCCGTTCTTTAGCTCCTCGAGAAAGCAACTGGCTTGCCATTCTGATCCGTTGAGATGATGCCCCTTATCAAACTGAAATATTCGTTGTAGGTCATAATTGACTCCTTGCCATTGACGTTTGCTATCCTTGCAGCACCACTCTTTGGAGAGTCTATTGGCGCGATAGGAGTTGGAGGGCTCGTACTGGGTGTCATTGGGCTTTTGCTTCTTGAGGTTTGCCTTCTGTCAATGCGTATCCTAACTTTTCGTATGCAGTGTAGAGTTTACCAATCTTGAGACCCGGATATTGATTATGACAACAAGTTATATCGATGATGCACTATTTTCTCCACATTGACGACATAATTTTGGAAGCTAGAAGTTCCTTGCAATAATATTTGAACTGAGCCTACCTATCCGATTTGTCTAAATTCTCATAGAAGTACTTACAAAGAATTGCCTTCTCATGGACGCTCGATTTCTTCCTTGTTGCTATATGAAAACTAAAGATATAGTACATGACATATCATCAGATAATGGTGTGAAAATGCTCTTCCTTTTTGTGAACCGTTTTGTACTTTATTAAATTGCATAAGGGTGTGCCAATTTAATGTTTTTTGCACATTATTTTGCTTGAATATATGGATTTTGTATAGCTGCAGTTTAGGTTCCAACACTGTCTGTTGAAAGAAATTACACAACAATATGGGGGAAGTGGGGAATGGTGGATGTTCCTCTGAGCTCAAAGCATGGCAGTCGGAACTATCATGGTCCGTTGGGTATCGAAGTATTCTGATCCAATCATAGCAACAGGATGGTCCATTGGGTATCGAAGTGTAGGATTGAACCAACCTACCTCATCCGGTAGCAACTTCACCTACTAGGTATGAAATCGGATTAGGACTTTTGTTTGTATCTTACCACTCACGGCAATGTTGTGAGTTATGGCCTACGGTTATTAGCTAATCTGAATTTCTGATGAGTATTTAGTTAGACCTGAGTACTCTTCTCCAATTAGGTCTATATAGGTTTAGTATTGTCTTGTAAGTATTGTCTTGTACAAGACAACTTACCAATGGCTATGTACATAAGCGTGAACAAAATGGTTATTAGCTAATATGAATTTCTGATGGGTATCACAACTGGAGACAGCTTCTTTGCCGAGTGCCTCAGGCACTCGGCACAGGCCGATATACACTCGGCAAAGGCTTTGCCGAGTGCTACACTCGGCAAAGGGCGCTCGGTAAATAGTTTATCGGCAAAGACCCTTTGCCGAGTGCACTTTATCGCACTTTCGGCAAAGGCTTTGCCGAGTGCTAATCTAACACTCGACAAAGAAAAGTCGCCGTGACGGCGAAGCGCCACTGCGGACGACGTCTTTGCCGAAAGTGTCAAGGTCAAGCACTTTCGGTAAGGTCTCCGCTTGCCGAAGTGCCATTGAATCAAACACTCGGCAAAGGTGGCGTCGTGCCGAAGTGCAACCGGAGGACACTCAAGAATCGGCCATCTTTGCCGAAAGCACCGCCCGTGGCACTCGGCAAATCTGTGATGTTTGTCGAGTGCAATGGCCTTTGCACTCGGCAAAGCAATGGTCACTTTGCCGAGTGTCATGGCCATTGCACTCTAACAAGCAATGGTCACTTTGCCGAGTGTCATGGACATTGCACTCGCAAAGTGACCGAAAACAACCTTTTTATTTGTTTTTACATCCCATCCAAACAAGCAGTAAGATATATATATAACAAACATCATCAACATCACATATATATCATCAACATCACATATATATCATCAATAGCACATATATATCACTAACACCACATATATATCACAAACGCCACATGTCTCACAATATATCACAAATAACGTCACAAGTAATCCAAGTGCTCCATCATCTACAACCATAATTGCAAATAGAAGTACCATTAACAACCACAAGTAGTATCACCAAGATGGCCAATGAGACCGATTTGGTGAAGGATTCATCAAGCATGAGGATCGCTCGATCCCGCCGATTGATTCTCGCACAAAGGAGAAGAGATTGCATGTGTGAGACAAGATAAATATATACCATACATGAATAAAACTTTCATACTCCACTAGGTTTGACCGTAAGCATGAACATACAAACTAAAACATTTATACTCACAGAGTAGAATAGTGAGGAGGTGGAGGCGGAGCGAATAGCGAAGGTGGCGGAGCTACACCAGAAGCGGCGCCAAGACTTTGCATGTAATCAAGAATCTCCGCCATCCTCCATTGCTCGGCCTCCCCCGGCCTCCCCGCCGCCTCCACCCTCTCCATTTTCTCCATCTTCGCTTTGCATCTGCTCCCAGATCCTCCTCTCTTGTTCCAAATTGGCCTACAATATATTCACCCCAATGTTACAATAATGCAAAGGAAAGGTATGAAAAACCAATGAACGATTTAATAAACCAGAATAACCTCGAGTGCCTCCACCGGTGGTGTGAAGTGTCCCGCCGAGGTCGATGGCGGGCTCGTGCTCGGCCGCTTGCTCGAATCTGGAGAGGCGGGAGAAGCGGCCGAGTCGATTGCGCGCCGCCAATCCAAGATCGCCCATGCTTCTTGCCTCCTCCCACCCTCATGACGACTTCTCCATCAAGGTCCTCGGTGCTCGGATCGCACTCGCCCATGGACCTCCCTTGCCATCGATGTGTACTCACTAAGGCGGTTGTGGGCGGTCGCATTGTCAGACGCCTCGGCCCGTCCTCCGGGTTGTAGTCGACGCGTCGGACGTCGCCTTGCCCTTGTGGGCCATAGCAAATGCCTTGAAGATGGAGCAAGGCTGGCCACCATGTGACGCCGATTGCGAGAAAACAAAGAAGATGATTAGAAATCATGCGAACTGAGCGTTAGAATAAATAAATGAATTCGCGTACCCATGTTTCACAGATCCGCCGAGGTTGCGGCTACCTTGATGGTGTGCTACACCGCATCATCAAACGCCGCCCCGCACAAGTTGTGCGTCTCCTCCACTCGCGTGAGCACCACTTGTGCACCATCTGCTCTCAAAGATGGGGATGCGGCGCACCAATAAGGAATCATCTACAGCCATCAAGTACATGACATATCGAAGATGAAATTAAGCCTACTTAATCTCAAAAGGAATCAGATAATGTTTCAGATTTACCGCAGTCTTGGTCCCGGTCGGCGTCATGGTTCTTCGTCCTTTTGGTGACCTTCGCTCCAAGGACGGTCCGTGGTAAGTTACGATGGCCCGGATGCGCGCCCGTAATGCATGTCCCCGACGAGTTTTTGCAAGATTTGGTAGCCACCGATCCGCCTACGCCTCATGTCCGCCCCGGCATCTAAAGAAATCCTGATACAAACACGATGTATCCATTCATTATTTCAAGAATGTCCAATGAATACGATGTATTGAGCAATGTAGTGCGAGGAAGACTTACCCACGCTCTTGCTTCACCCGCTCCGCTTTGTTGTTGAATACCTGCGGGCCCGATCTGCAAAGATCGGGCGGCGGCGAGTGGTCAAACGAGTAGGCGGCCTCACACTCCGGCGACTCAACTGGCTGTGGAAGTGCTCCTTGCACGTAAGACCGAGGATGCCATTGACTTGGCATGTGTGAGCACCTCCACTCGCCACAATCGCCCGCCTCGCCCAAGTGATTAAGAAAAATTATTAATTTCTATTTTGATTTTCAACATATCATATAAAGTAGTGATAACATCTAAAGTTACTTACTTTTCCCCTCGGGTCGAATCGTGGGCGTCTCTCACGAGGTATCGGTCGCCGAGGAGGCTCATGGGACCTCGCAAGTAGACGCCGCGAACTAGAGGAAGCGGAACCCCCGCTGTCGCCTCCTCCTCGTCGTCCTCCTCAAGCGTCCTCCTGCGCCTCCTCTCCCTCCTCTCAAGGCGTCCTCCTGCGCCTCGCTGCCCTCCTCAGGCGTCCTCCTGCGGCCTCGGCGTCCTCCTAGGGCACTGCTCCTCCTCCTCCTCCTCACGCGACGGGCGGCGGCGACGACTCCCTCTGGTTGCTCCTCCTCCTACTCTCCCGGCTCAGCGGTCCTTGTCCTTGGTACAAGGACGTTAGCTTCTCATCCCACCGCCCACCATCTTTGTTCAATCACCGCAATTAAAAAGAGTAAACCAATAAGCACAGATAAACAAGAAGTACTTAGAAAGAGATGCAAAATAAACAAAACGTAATTACAAAATAACATAGTATTACATGTATTAGAAATAATCTTCATGATCGGGATTATTTGGATCATAAGTCTCATCATCACTATCAATCATGTCGAAATAATCAACACTATCCTAATGAGCAATGTTGCCATTGTCATTGTCTAAATGTAATTGCTCAAGCATTTGTAAGTCCTTCACATTTTGCACCTCATCTCCAAAGTCCTCTTCAATAACCGCTTTCATTGTCTACTTCCATTCCGATCGCTTCTGCTAAGTCTATCTCAAACCTCCTTCTAGTCCCTCTTCTTGAAAGAACTCTCCGTCATATGTGTTTGGGTCTGTTGTAATCTTCATCGCTTGGGGATGTGCACTTTACCGTGTGGTGATACCTCATGCACAATATCCCAACCCTTAAGATGCCTTATGGTTTGACACGCATATGGGAGATAATAAACTTGCGTGGCTCTGTTGGGCCACAATATAGACATCGTCTCTCGGTAAGACGGAATCTCGTCAATTTCGACTAGCCCAAGATTAGAATATGTCCGCCTCAGCATTTCAGGATCAAACCAATAGCATTTGAATATGACGGATTAAAAGGTTTGGAACCATGAAACTTGAGTTCAGATATTTCTTCAATTCTTCCATAATACTCGACCTCATCAACGCCGGGCGAAAAACTCCGGAACTTGTGGTTCTTCGACAATGACTCGTCAGAGCTTGTTGTGCGTAAAGCGATATCCATTCACGCCATAACCGTAAAATGACTCGCCCTATAGGCAAAGCCATCGCAACTGTGCCTCAACTCTAAGACACATAGACGATCCTCCGCCCCGCAAGCTCAAGCAGATACATCGTTATATTATTCGACGCACGAGTAACTTGGAATGTCAAACTAAGTACGAGCTAAATTGACGGTACCTTCCGCTTGAACCAAGAAATGAAATCGGCATTCCATTTCCGCACTCGCCTAAGAAGGGTATCTACCGTGGGGTAGGATCCTTGATTGACGCTGCAATTCATGAAGAAATTCCTGCACTAACGAGAAACAAGGGGTTGGATGCGAGAATAGTGACGGCAGATTTAACAAGTTCGTTGAGAACTTATCGCATGTACGGTGCCACTTCGCCAAGGTTGGTCAACACGATAGCATGATATGGCGCCACTCTTCATGATTCAAGGTCTTGGGGTCGATGCACTTGCGCTTCCAAAGTTGCCCTCGGAAAAGGCCGAGGTTCGATTCATTTTCACCAAAGATTGTAACGAGGGGTGGATTATGCACGCTTAGGGAGGTTGTTACTATAGTATGTTGTTGTGAAGTTCGCCACCTCCTCCGTAATGTATGCCTCGCAATGGAAGCCTCGATTTTGCATTTATTTCTACATTTCTTTCAAGAACCTTTAGACATCTCTCGATTGATAGCACCAACGTACCTCAAGACGGGCCCCCCATTCGTGCCTCTCAGACGGAGGTGCAAAATCAAATGTCGATCGGATTGAAGAAGCCGTGGAAAGATCTTCTTCAACTTACAGAGCAACACAGTGCCATTCTTTCCAAGTCAGCAATCACGGTCCGAGATAACTCCTTGGCACAAAGTGGCGAAAGAAATAGCTCAACTCACAAGACTAGTCGACATGCTCAGGACATAGCCTCGAACCATCGCGAAGAAGCCGCCAATCCATATGTGGTAGTCATGACTCTTCCTCCCTAAGACTCGCATAGTAGATAAGTTCACTCCCTCCTCAGATTAGTCAGATACCCATCAGGAACATTAACGTCTGGATCCATTCTAGTACTTCCTCCTTTGGGGCTTGCTCAAGACAAAATCGCCTTAGGCCTTCTCCATGTCTTGCCGCCGCTAGGAGGCTTCATATGTTGGTTTGGTCTATCGCATATTGTTGCAGATCCACTCTAGCGTTAACGTTGTCCTTGACTTGTCAAGAATGTCCATGATTGTTGCCCAAAGTGCCTCGGCAACATTCTTTTCAATGTGCATTACATCAATGTTGTGTGGAAGGAGAAGGTCATCAAAATAGGGGAGCCAAGTCAAGCCCGACTTATGAGTCCACATATGTTGCTCACCATATCCCACAAAACCACCTTCTGGATTGACCACGAGACCATCTATCTGTTCACGAACCGCTGCACCACCATTATCGGTGGTGCAGGGTCTGTCACTACGACACCTTTCATAAAGTTTTTGATGTCTCGTCTGAATGCATGGTCAAGAGGGAGGAATTGCCGATGTTTGTCGAACGATGAATACTTGCCACCCTTCTGCAACCAAATGAACCTCAGACCTTCCTTGCATACTGGGCATGGGAACTTCCCGTGAACACACCAGGCGCAGAATATCCCATACGCTAGAAAGTCATGCAGGGAGTAGTGGTACCAAACATGCATTTTGAAGTTTTTCTTTGTAGCTCTGGTCAGATGTCCATACCCCTTCCTCCCAAGCACGGACCAATTCATCAATCACGTGCTCCATGAACACACCCATATTATTCCCCGGGTGTCCAGAATTATCAACGACAAGAATATGTTCTGTCGTTGAAAGCATACGCCGGGGGGGAGATTGAGGGGGATAACGAACACGGGCCAACATGTGTATGGGGCAGCCATCATTCCATAAGGATTGAACCCATCTGTTGCCAGCGCAACACGTACATTACGAGCCTCTTTAGCTTTCTCATGATGAATGCCATCAAAGTGGGTCCATGCTTCACCATCGGATGCATGTACCATGTACCATCCTGTCAGGATTGTATCGTTTGCCATTTTTGTGCCATGTCATCTGCTTCATGGATTTCTCGGTCATGTATAGCCGCTGGATCCTCAGATGAACGGAAGGTGCCGAGGATTGTCACGGAATGTCAAGTCGCCTCTTCCGCCATCACCGAATCTACCTCCAGAACCTAGATGATTTACACTTTGGACAAGATTTTGCTTCCACGTATTCGCTCCTAAATAGGACGCACTCTTCTGCAAGCATGTATCCGCTCATACGGCATCTTAAGTGCACGAAGGAGTTTCGTGACTCGTGCATGCTCTTTGGCGTAGGTGACCTCCGGAAGCAGCCGCCAATAATCGCCAACATACCATCGGCGTCTCGACTCAAAGCTATATCGACTTTAACGCCATTATGCGCCCAATGGCATCCAGCTTGAGAAACTTTTGTCCGCCGTGAAGGGGTTTCGTGTCGTGGCAAACATGTCGAGAACGCCTTTGCGGTTGCCTCGGCTCCTCCTCCGACGCCCTTCAAATAACTGCGCCTCGTGATAGTCATTTAACATGTACGCTACCCCAAGACGCAAGATCATAATCCTCGACGCGTGGTCTCACCACCTCCTCTCTCATACGATCGGCTTCACCATGGTAGACCCACCGGTATAGTCTGCCAGAATCCATTCTTCCAAAGATGTTCCCCATGACCTTCTTCGCTTGTCTTTTCTCGTTTGCACATTTGCCGCAGGACAAAGAATTTTACTCGCTCCTTTAGCGTACCACGCCAAATGCCCGCTCCAAGAAAGCATCGGTCTTGTCGATCCATTCATTGGTGACTGACCGACTTGCGCTGCCCGTGTACATCCACTCACGGTCCTCCATCCTCTAACATATATAGCGGCGAGTAACATAAACATCAATTGCATCTACACGACGCTCCTACTATCTAATAGGTGAGGATAGGTCCTAATCCACGCGAGATCCGTAGATGAGGTTAGTTTCATGCTCTACTTTTATTCGAGATGTAATTTCGCGAAGATTTTCGCCGTTTCTCCAAATACACGCCCCGCCAGGAGAGTGTGTATCCGGAGAACAATAGGGAGATGATGCCAAACTCGCTCTCGGATCGAAAGGCACTATGGAAACTAACCCCACCTACGATCCGCGGCTGTCCAAAAACGTGGACAATTCAAACAGATATGTTTTAGATATGGAAATATCTCGATATTTCCAACCGTATCTCTTTCGAACGGGAGACGCTTAATCGGGTTACGTGATCTACGCACCATGATACGGAAAGAGGGTTATACCTAGGGTGGCGGTGGAGTCAAAGCTAGCGGGCCGTATGGCGTTTGGCAAAGCGGCGAGGCGACGCGTGCAGTGCACGCAGAAGCGAGGAAGGCGATCGGGTCGCTAAGGTACTCCGCGCCGCTCCGATCGCTCTTCTCTCGCAAAAAGAAACATAAAACTGTCAATACAAAATTTCGGAAGACTCCTCGCACGGTGAGGTTTCCAAACTCAAGAAGAAAACCAACGCACGATGGCCGACATGCACATATATATGAACGGCACGATGGCCGACATGCACAAGATTATATCCAACCACGTATATATAACAATGTCACAACCACTCTTACGACTACTTAGACTACCACCATCGCTACTTTACCACTACTACTACCAAGAACTACTAGTAATACTACGACGATTTACGCGGTATGGCATACCTAGTGGGCGCCGAGGGCGGCGGTGGTGAAGGCTAAGGCGCCGTGGCAGCGAGCGGCGGCGGCGGCACGGCAAGTTAAGCTTTTTATAAATTAGATGAAACAGGCATCCATTTGTTTAGGCTTTAGCTTTTTTTAAGCCAAATAAAAATCCTAAACAAACAGGGTCTAGGAAATGTATATAGGCACTTAAAGTAAGCATGAGAAAACAACAATTAAAGCATATAATCTGAATCCTAGAACTTGAAGGACTTGGTAGCGACAGGGTACTCGCAGGGTTGTAGGACTTGGTTGCATTACTTGGCTAGTGCAGTAATCAAAGTAGACTTACCATCTCAGTAAATAAATTTCTCAATTATGCATGTCGTGTGTAACCTAGATAGCATCAAGTGATTTGCCATGTTTACTATTAGAATAAGCAAGAACACTTGGATTCAAGTGTGGTTAACTAAATGAAATGGTCGAACCTACATTAATAATCTATTATCCTTCCTTGTAACATGCATGAGCTCACTCAAACTAGGCATGTTTAAGCCCGATACTTGCTGGACTACAATTTAACTATGTGATAATGCCAAAACACACATTTCTTTCTTTCTATGGTTTACAACAGAACACAAGACAAATGGTAACGAGTAACTAAAAGATAGAAAGATGTTAGGAAACTTCAACAATGGTCGTAGGGATATCTCGAATCGATAGTCAGAACGAACAATTCATTGACAACAATATTGACATCAAATGTAGAATGCATACTTGTGAGATAGTGACAACGTTGGGACAACCTCAAGTACTTGTCAACCACAACCAAATGCTCTCATGGTCCCCCTCTCGCAATCAAGATGATCAATGGAGAGAATGATCAGATCTATACTACTTATCTATGCAGCTTAATAAAAGTTTCGATGCACTATCATCTTGCATTTTGAACACTTAGATGGTTAGTGCAATGATGTCTCATTCAGAGCTATGGGCTCGAACCCATTGCCAAGCAATATTTTTTGTTCCTGTTCCTTTCTTTTCTAAGTATGTCACATGAATTATATTTCACAAAGATGTAAATCATGTTTAGGAATTTCGTAACACCCATCGACAGCTTCTAAATATCACAACACAATCGACGACGAGCTTCCACAGTAACATCTAACACACTAATCATCAACACTTAAACACGAACAACAATTAGCGCTCAAAATACCAAGCAGTATCGATTTAAAGCAATTGTGAAATAGCAGGAAGAAAAGAGAAGGAAGTGGAAGAAATGGGGATGTGGATCAACCTAGAGTAGAAAGGAGGCAGTGAGTAGTAGATGCTGTCGAGGGGTCTCGCGTCAGATCGCTGCTAGAAGTTGACGTTGAGGTCACCGGCGTCGGTGGCGGAGGAGCAAAGAACAAATTGTCGAGGTGGCGAGGTCCTCCTTCTTCCTCCTCCTCCTCCTCCTCTCTTTCTCCTCCTCCTGGCGCGATGGCTGGCTTGGGCGTGGCGGCGGCTGGCGGCCATAGGCGGCGGCGGCGGCGCTGCAGGGCGGCATGGCGCAAGGGCGGCGGCGGCGGGCGGGCGACGCTGAGCTGAGCGGGCGGCTGGGCGGGCGGCGCTGGCTAAAATGAGCGGCATGGCGGCGGCGGCGGCGGGCAAGGCCACGCTGTGGGCAGTGTGTGCGGTGGGCTGACCTGGCCGGGCGGGGAAGAATCCCCCTTGCCGAAAGTGCCCCGATCCGCACTCGGCAAAGAGGGTTTTTTTTAAAAATTTAAAATTTTTTGCCGAGGGTCTTCATACAATACCGACTCCTCCTGGCACAGAGGGACTTTTTCTATATTTCTTTAATTTATTTCAATTAATTGAATTTTCTTGGATAATTCAAATTATAAGCTGCTAGTCATTGAATAATGAAAAAAATGAATGGAAAAATGATATTCATGTTATTTAGTATAATGTGGTTTTTCAATTTGGAACATCTTTTGACCACGAACTTTTCGAGTTGTTTTAAATTGTATAAAAAGCAAGCGAAGTCCGAAAGTCATGAAACTTGTCAAGATGTCATGATATCATATGTGGAGGCTGTGATAAAAATTTGAGAAGGTTTCAGCGCAAGTTGTCACGCATTTATGCTTGCAAACCAAGAATCTCAAGAAGTTGTCATGTATTCTTCGCTTTTTCTAAGGTTTGCAAGCATCGACGTGACAACTTGCGCTAAACCTTCTCAAATTTTTATCACAGCCTCCACATATGATATCATGACATCTTCCCAAGTTTCATGATTTTCGACTTCGCTTGCTTTTTATACAATTTAAAAACAACTCGACCGCAAGTTCGTGGTCATGTTTCGTGAACAAGATGTTCAAATTGGTGGTCTGCTCTCGTTACGGCCTCACATTATACTAAATAACATGAATATCATTTTTCCATTCATTTTTTTTCATTATTCAATGACTAGCAGCTTATAATTTGAATTATCCAAGAAAATTCAATTAATTCAAATAAATTAAAGAAATATAGAAAAGTCCAAGAAATGTGCCAAATTGGAACATGGAGTACTGTGTATTGTATGAGGACCGCAGAAAAGTTTGGAGGTCAAAAGTGGAAAAAATATGGTTTGCCGAGTGTTCAGGGAATGACACTCTAAGAAAGCGAGCCTCTTTGCCGAAAGTGTCAGAGAAGACACTCAGCAAAGGGTTAACGGCGCGCCGCCGCTAACGGTGGTGCCCTTTGTCGAAAGTGTTCGGTTTGCCGAAAGTGTCGACACTTGGCAAACCATCTCTTTGCCGAGTGTAATTTTTTGTCGAGAGTGCTCAAGACTCTAAGAAACCATCTCTTTGCCGAAAGTGCCGATGTTTGCCGAGTTCTTTATATCCGCACTCAAAGAATAGCCTCTTTGCCGAAAGTGCCCGATAAAAAGCACTCGGCAAAGTATGGGACACTCGGCAAAGAAGCCGTCTCCGGTAGTGTATTTAGTTAGTGCTGAGTAACTCTTCTCCAATTACGTCTATATAGGTTTAGTATTGTCTTGTACAAGATAACTTAGCAATGACTATACATAAGTATGCACAAATTTCTTGCCTATTTCTTAAACGTCTATATAGGTTTAGTATTGTCTTGTACAAGATAACTTAGCAATGACTATACATAAGTATGCACAAATTTCTTGCCTATTTCTTAAAATGTATATTCTGCATAATTTGATCAATTGCGCAAGCTGTCTGTAACACCCTGGCTATTCGGAAGCCAAGATGTTACCTAAAAGACTAACATCCAACAACAATACGGAATAATTTCAACAATCTTTCGACTAATGACATAAAAGATCAACATCTAATAGAATGAATGTAAGAATTGAATCAAAATCCAACAACATAACAGACTCTATCATCCAATCATATTGAATCAATTAGGATAAAACTATCAAAAGTTTATATGAAGATCATAGGCAATTACTAATTCGATCATATCTTAAGGAATATTAACATCAACCATTGAACTCCATTTGTTATAATCCAATGATGATCGAATGAAAAGGTAATAACAAGTTCATCTAATTAACAAGTAGATAATGTGAAGTGAATGAATGATTTGTGACTATTCTCTCCCAAGCATGTTGTCTTCAATGTTTACCTAAAACAAGTAAACATGGCAAGAATGAGTCCACGACTCAGCAAGTATAACAGAACAAAATGAACCATACTGAATAAGAACATAATAGAATGAACGAGTAAGGACATATCATCATATAATAGAATTCAAATGTAGAATGAACGGATAAGAACATAACATCACATAATAGATTTCGAATGTAGAATAAACGAATAAGAACATGATAGTCACATTATAGAATATGAATTTAGAATAACAGAAATCATTTGAATGAATGAAATGTATGAACTCCATTTCTGCTTATACCGGTATAGCCAATGACACACCCGTCGATGTTCACCTAAGCCCGCATTTATCAAAATGCGGGGATCTAAGGCCCGTGTGAAGAAAGTTTCATAATGGGGATCCAAATCTGCCCACATTGGAATGGTGGGTCTTACATGCCTATACTGAAATTGATGGGTCTTTACATGCCACTCCTGTGGGCGAATTATGAACAATGTATGAATGAATGAATACATGAATTTATAAGAAGAAAACTCAAGAAGCATGATTCACATACATGAAACAAAATAGAAAGCAATAAAACCTACTCACAAACCATAGCACTCAGTCATGGCATGAACATAAAACACTATGAACAAACAACAACAGTAAATTACACATTGTACTTGCTCATATTGGAATAATGGGACTTCACTACCCACTCTCGTGGATGAACATGAAAGAAGGAACGAATGAATATATCGAACGTAAATGTACCACCGAATAATCATGGTTTATCAATTATGAAGGGAAACAAGAAATACCAGGATTACCCATTGCATAATCACCAATCAAGTGGAACAAAACAATAAACAAGACAATTTAATTGTACTTGCCTTTCGAACTGTGATGCGTTAGGAGGCAAGGACGAAGCCACTAATCTCGAACCCTCTCCTCCTACAAAATTGAATTACTTGAATAAAAAATAACGTAAATAGGACGCTACTCCAAATGCTTAATTGCATCAACCTAAACTCAAGGTTCACATGGTCGATCTATCCAATTAACCCAGCAGTTTAACAGGACGATAGACTAGACAGCGGTACTAAACTCATAATAACTTTTGATCTGAGACTCGAAAAGGAGTGAGCTCAGATCCTATGGAAAGATAAAGAAAATATCCACATTAAACTAGTTGGCTGAATCCTCTAATTCAGCAAAAATAATTAAGCTAAAAATTAGATGGAAGTCTATTACAAAATCTGCCTAGCAGAAATAGACAGTAGTAAAGAAATGATCATAATTTTTGTTCTACAAATCCAAAAAGGATGTTTTTTTTATCAATCTGGAAAGATGATGAAATTATCGTCAGGAATCGTTTTGGGCAACAAGTCTGAATCTGATCCTAACCAAATTATATTTTAATAAACATCTTGACTGATAATTCTCGTCAGATTTTCAGGACAGCAGGAAAGAATCTATCATAACTTTTGAACCGTAACTCAGAATTGAGTGATCTTGGAGGATACAGAAAGCTAAGAACGATTCCCACATAACTCTAGGATATGGGAACCTCAAAGTCATAATCTAAACACATGAAAACTGTCGCGCAAGGTACTGGACAGAATTGATCTAATTGCAGTAGGGAACCGATCTACTAAACGTAATCGATTTCGCATCTAAAACGATGCAAACAGCGAAGAAAACCCTTCGTTACCCTTAAAGATCGCAGGAAAACGAAGAACAACCCCCACGAAGAAGATCTTCTCCCTCTCCTTCTTCCTCCCTCTTGAATGAATGGCAGTCCTAGGGTCTTCCTCTCCTCCCTTCGCTTTGGCCGGTAGCAGGGAGCATCGATGGCAAGGAGGGGAGGCACCAATGGTAGGGGCGGTGCCAAGGGGAGATGGGGCTGCGCCTAGGACAAGAGGAGGTGGCGGATTGGACTTAGGGTGGCGGGTAGGGGAGGGAAAGGGGAGAGGTGGAGGCGCATGGTGGGAGAGGAGGAGGCCGGTTAGGGTTAGGAGGTGGGGAGGACGCCCCTCCCTCTTGGCCGGCCCAACATGGGCCTTTTGGGCCAAGGCCCAAGCCCAGATTGGCGATTCTTTGCAGAAAAACTCTTTTCAATTGATTATTCTCTCTTTTCTTTATTGCATTTGGTAACGAATATTGAGAAAATTCCCTCTCCGAATAATATTCTCCCTAATTGATGTTCGGGGTATTACACTGTCTCACCTTTTGTTCTCCAATAGTATGCTCATGATAGTTTGGAGAATATGCTTGTAGAGGTCTCCTCAGCAATCTCTTTGCTGACTAACCAGAAAATTCTTGACTTTATAGTGATCCTCAACTCTAAAAGGTAAGAAGATATATTCTGAAACTTCATGCTCTTGCTTATGTCTTTCATTACTGCCACAGTGGTGCACTTGTTATCCTTCATAGCATTTGCTCGAATACTTACATAGTACAGCTGTTTTTTCCAGCCATAATTGCATTTTTTTTAACACTTCTTTAACTGGATATTGCTTCCTTTTCTCTTCCAAGGTTTTTAGACAGATTGGTGTCGACCTTAGAAGATAAGAAGCATCATGAGGTGAAACTACGGGAAGGCTTAGGTGATCTGTCAGTTTAGCGCATAGAGCTGCAAAATGCAATATCATCATCCTGGCCGAGGCAAGTAAGTGATAATTTTTCCATCACACTGGTTGATTACATTTATATTTTTTTTTCTCATTGAACTATGCTCCACTTGGAGAGGAAAACATCAGTAAAGTGGCTTATGATCTTTGATCCATCCTAAAAGATGTGATCTAAATTCAACTAAACATTCCCTGTGAACAACTGCATTATTATTCGTACTCTCCATTTACTAAAATATTAGTTTTTGCTCCATCGTGTACCCAAGGAGTGTATGTTGATGATTTAACTTTATAATGCTACAGGAAGCACCAATTACAAAAACAAGGGAACTAAAAAAGCTCTGTGAGGAAACACTGTCATCTATTTTTGATGGCAAGCCAATGCATATAATTGGAGAGATCAATACTTTATTTAGTTTGAGCGTGACTCCATGGTGTTGAAACATCTTACGAGTTAGCTTTGGATGCAACAGTGGATAACTTAAGATGTGTTTGGTTGAATCAACCATGCTCGTATGAACAATTAGTCGAACTTTATGTCCTGATTTTGACATAAGGAGATGTTGCCTGAATTGCACAAACCGTGATACAAAGGCCTCTGTTTAATTGAAACCACAGTGGAAATTTTGATTGATATCATCATATGTGGCCTCCTCTGTCTAGCTTCTGGGTAACACTAATGTTTTGTCACTTTGATTGGACCACCATAGCTTTCACATTAATTACATATTGCATTGAGTAGAATAGACATGTCTTAGTTTTCCACCTGTTAAGAATCAGGGACTACTGGAGGTCCCAACCTGATCTCATCTAATTTGATGAGTGGTAGTACTACATTCTATAAGTGAATAGTATGAGCAGAGGAAACAACTCATTTAGACTACTGGAGAATAGGCCTTTCTTGCATTTGGATGGTGTTTTAGCCTGTAGGTATACAAGAACCTTAAGTAATATGTACACACACATTTACCAGATTATCATATTGTACTCAATAGGAATGTATCTAAATGCTCTTTCTTTACACATGTGGACAAGTGTTAATATGGGGAATTGCCTCTCCCTCTCCTCTCTCTATATTAGGTTTCCTAAGAAAGAGACTTCACTTTCGAAAATTACAATACAATGTAAGGGCAGCAGCAAGTTGTACAGATAGCTATTTTTCTATTGAGGTATACATTAATTGTGACCTGTTCGAACCAAGAGAGTTGACAAAAAAAAGAGGTTGAAAAATTCTCCCACATATGGCTTATGAGCCAAGTTTCAATTATAACAGGAAACACAGATACCGCTTGATCTTAGTGGAGTTAAGTCTCAACTCTCAAAGTCTCAAGTATGGTGCCATCCAGATACTTTAACTAAGTTGAACCTGGCTTTTTTGTTACTTGTACTTTTTACCAAATGTGAGAACTCATCTCTTAAAATTTAAAAAGTTGCTGATCAAGAGGATTTTTCTATTGTTAATTGTGATTATGACTTTGCATGTGTTTGACCAATGATGATTTTTAGTTACTTGTGCCGAATATACCACCTGACCCAGATGAATCAATTTGTGAGGTTGTGCAGCATTTCTTTCTTGTGAATCATCCTGATCACTATCACACTATGTAACACACCAGGTATTTTTTTTTTCATGACTACCCATATTCTGATCTTTATATTGCTCTATAAATTTTATATATGCTCATTGTTCTCAGCGGACCATCTATCTGATTTGTATGCTTAGTGAAAGCATGCTATAGCTATATGCCATTCGTTTCTTCCCTAATGTATGTGCATTTATTTTATTTTCTCCAATTTAGCTGGATTTCTATTTGATTCTTTATAAAATATAATTAACCTATCTAATTTAAAATACAAATGATGATTATATGCTTTGAATTTGGCTTTACGCTGTTCTCAGCCATGTTCTCATTAATTCATTACATGTGTTGTTTCTTTAAAGGTTGTTTACAATGCAAATAAGTTCGCTAAGATGGTCAAAGATAAGAAGACGATGCAGAATTGCCTTAAAACACACTAAGATTAATCTTAAAAACAAAATTTTGTCGGCTAATATACATTCTGATAGTACATGTATCTTTATTTAGATACTAAAACAAACGCCACCAGCTCTACCTAGCCTGACTACTACTGAAGAAAGAACCCAGCAAAGGTATACCGTTCTCTCTATTTTCTTTTCTATTCCTTTCATCTTAAACAAAATATTATTACCTAATATAATTATTCTCTACTATGTCCAGCTTGAAGACAGTGCATAGTCTGATCAACTCTACTCTAAAAAGACTCTTTCATACGACGTCAGCTTCTGATCAGGTAAGCATTTTTATCTTACTCTATAATGTTTTCATATCAATTGTAACCTAATAGGTTTCCTCCTCTCATACTATTTACTTACAAAATGTAAACAAACAAAGCGCATATTACCTCGAAGAACATAGCTCTTCCGACACTAGCAACAAGCCAATCAATCCCGCTAAAAAAAACCACAAGATGTAAGTCACCCGAATTACCAATCTGCAAATTACTATCATAACTGCTTTATCTTTCTATTATTCGTGCCTGACATATCTTAAACTCCATTACTTACTCTATACTCTCTTCATATATTTATTCATCTACAACCAGCTGCAAGTTCTTGACAATTTTTTTTGTTATTCTTACATCTCATTGGTTAGTTTGGTCAGCCATATGTTAAGAATATGTAGTACATAGCCCAGATGTAAACAAATGCCATTACATTACAACTCTACTTGCTTCAGGGCTATACTACATCAATCATAATGCATGTACTAAATAATTCTAAACTGCATCATACTGGAATCTATATGATTGCTTCATCTCTTTGTTGGTTCAATGCTACCACTACAAGTACAACAGTCATTGATATCACTTGAAAATCTAAATTCTTATCTTGATTCACGTAAACACTGACAAAATACAGCTCATAGAGCAACTGTCTTTATCCTTGTCATATAGAGTTAGAATCCTAATTATAATTATACTACATCCTATACAAAGTATAGACTAGGATTAATGGCCTTTTATCAGACTGGAAACTTACATTCTTTCTTAATTGTACAAGTTGCTGCATGATTCACCAACCAACAAATAATTCAAATGTACAGTATGTGGCCTTACTTTTCCGTATTAAGATTTTGCAGTATGTTATACACAACTTCTTAAAAGCCTCTCTTTAAATTTTATATGAAACAGGAATGCAGCCCATATGCTTCTGCTACAGAGCATTTGTTCAGACTACACCTGTCCTACAAAATCCCTTTTTTGTAGACTGCTATACTAGACTCTGGCCATCTTTTGTGTGTACTCCATACCTATATAACCAGTTTAGAGGATGTATCAGACTGGCCAACCTGTGATATTTTTCAAACTACTAGATGCATTATATATGCATCATACATATTCTTCAATCTTTTGTAATAACAACACCCACTAATATATATTATTACCTATGTTTAAGTTCTTATTAATTCATCCTTCTTCCTATTACATCCTGCGACTACTACAACATCTATTATCTCTATGCTCCTTGCATAGAACTTGTGCTCAGTTTCAATAAAATGCTCTTGTTTTCATATTCGATAAATGTTTATATGGAAGCTGACCAAGTCTACTTCTATTTATTATTGTACCTAGACATGCCTAAATATACTCATATTGAACTCCTTTTAATTTCTATATTTAGTACTTACATCATAATCCATATCTCGGAGTTGCACATCTACTTTCCAGATTATAAATATTAACATACAAAAAAAACATTCTTACACGTTTCTCTGCTTATAGTTATTTCATTTAAAACATTCTTACACATTTCTCTGCTTATAGTTATTTTATGTATTATTTTAGATATAACTTTTCCATCTACAGTTGTAACCATTTTGTACGCACGCGCATTTGCGCGCGACGGGCACTAGTTGCCGTAATACCCAGGTGGGATGGGCATTCTGTTGTGCTTTCTCCCACGGAAGTTTGAAACGAACAAGATACGCACGCGCTGCCTGGCTTTATGACCCAACGCTACTGTGCGGCACTTCCACATTACAACGGTTAGTAGCTCAAAAGTAGTGAAGGACTTTGTAAGGTGCAATGGAACGTGCTTTCGCAGAGTTGCTATCTCCCTTGGACCAAAGAGGAAATATTGGTTTACCATAATTCTGAGTGGCGTTGCCGAGCTATTAAGGGGAGACTTGTACGCTTGATAGACACAATTTTTTTTTAAAAAAAATATATTTTTAACAGAATACATAAATAAATACCGATTTAATAAAATTACAAAAATAGGCTTCTGTTGTTGTTTCAAATGGCGAAATGGCTCTATCGCTATTTGGATTGGCAATAAGAGCCCATCCGCCATCCAAACAGTATGAAATATCTTTGTAGCTATTTGGAATAGCGGCGAAGATGCAAGTCACCGTTTGAATTGGCAACACGGTAATGACGACAGGGCTTGGAAAAAATTGCACAAAAAAATTTAAAATTAGCGGTAAACAAAAACAATATTAACGGTAGTACATAGGATATACATAATTATTTGACACACGACATACCATTAGTACATCGGACAACACAACTAAATAGGACATACGTTATCATATAGTTGTTCAACAAATCACAATGATAGTAAACAAAACATTCATTTCAATAAGATAAACAATCCCCGTGACCACCACCTCGACATCCGCCATGTCGACCTCCACGGTGCCCGCCTCGAGTGGAGCAGTCTGATGAGGTCCCTGTGGTGTCATCTGGGCTGCCGTCATCTCCTTTATGTTGTTCATTTCTCGCATGGCAATACTTGAAGGTATGCCCGGGCTCCCTGCGAATAGAGCACTTCTTTGTATAACATCCGGCTTCTGATTCGTCTATATCGTTCCTGATAAGCCATCTCTGCTGCCGACGAACCGTTCTCTTCAGCCTATCAATGTCGGCGGCCCATATCTGCTCCTCCTAGGTAGGATGGCCGGTGAAATGGCCAACGACGCAGTAACCCAACAACTCTGTAATTCAGGCTAGCATCATCTCTTCTTTGTTAAAATATTCAGAAAGGTATTGGTCAGGATGCTGCGCCAAGTCGAACATGCGACCATCACATGTGAGCATAGCCTATGCAGAAGAAGTGGTTTGTTGCAAGTGCATATGCAACGAACGCGGCCAAGCAAGCACTCGTGGATCATCCTATCACGGTTCTTCCAGCGGTGTCCTTTCTTCCTATAAAGTACCTCGAAGCAAAGCTCTCTTATGCCCATCTTGAATGCCCAATGCATCTCACTCTTCTTATCCTTCTTCTCCATGTACTTGATGATCATGGTAGAGTACAGTACTCTGTCATTTGCCATGGAGAGCAACGTAATGTTTCTTTGCTCAACAAAATATATTGTGGTACCACGTAGAACTGCCTCTACTATACCAATTAAAGGGAGGCACCTCACGCGCGCGTATGACCCAATTGTACACCTTAGTTAGATTCATTGTCATGACACCATACCGAGCACTATCTTTATCATATAGCAATGAGCACTTCACCTTAGACTCATGCTTAATAAAGTCCAAGAAGCATTTCACCTGCTTCTCGGTCTTCTTCATCAAATTAGGACCATCTGTGAGTAACTGAGGCAATGACTCAAGGAGATTTCCAGTGCTTGTGGCGGACTTCTTTGTTGCCTCCCTTTTTTGCATCCTCATCGACTTATGTAGAGCTTTTCAAAAGTGCATCAAACGTCCTCTACTAGTTCTCTATTAGTTCTCTATTAAGTTGCACATAAACTAGACACCCATGCACTTAGAATCTTCAAGATATTTAAAGGATGCTAAAATAGTATAAATTAGTTGCAGAGTGAAGTACAAGAGAGCGCCACATCACCACTTATTTCTCTACCTTTAATTTTATATTCAATGAGCATAATTGCACCTAAGCTGGACACTCATACACTCTAAAAGCCCACTATTTAGTTTGCATATAAGCTAGATATTTGTGCGCTAGATATTTGTACACTCCAGAAGACTAGAACCTCCTATATTGAGATATTTAAGGGGTACTAAAATAACACCAATGGTATATAAACTAGAACCCATTATAATATATCTAAGAGGTACAAATTGATCTATCGAGGAAAATAATTTTGTCTGTATTACCGTGAATAGATGAAGGCAGGAAAACTGATACAAAGTAAAATATCTACTACATCCTCATTATCTTCCTCGCTTCTAGTTTCTATTAGTATATGATTAAAATTTTCAACTATTTTCATTTTAAAACTTGATCTATCAACAAACATTTTAGTATTTAGATGGGCATAAATAGATGAGGCAACATACGAAATTTACTCCAAAATTCCTTTATAGTGGAACTATACATCAATCGGGACTTGATTAAACTATTAGATCTTGTTATACTCGTACAATGTTATTGGACTAATTAGGTACGATGATCTACCTAAATATTATTAATTAATGAATAATTGTTCAAAATTTCTCATAGTAAATAAAGAAAAAATATATAATTTTTATGATAGTGCGGGTTTAGGCATTAGAGAACCGGGTCTAAACAAATGGATTCAAAATGATGAAGCAAAATGTTTAGCCTTCAGGGTAAAAAGAGTTTGAGTAGGAACTATGAAATTTAGACACATCACATTATAGAACTATTATACGAACTACACTTAAAAAGGATGTTGATTAACATTCTTTGCAAGAATCATCATCACTCGAAGCACTCTCGGCGTATGCACCCCCACACAAGGATCAACATTTGCTTGCAGCGAGACATGAATTTTATTAGTAAATAGAACAAAAAAAAACAAAAAGATGAGCAACAGTTTTTAGTGATCCCGACTAAATCAGTTTCGTTCAATTGTGTTGTCTGCGTTTCCCGCTGCCTCGGTGTTCTGTTTGTTCTCCAGAAGAAAACGAACGTGCTACTTTCAGGTGCTAGCATCACGTGAAAGCAAGGACCAGTAGAGGCACTGCTTTTGACAGGAGGCACATCACGTGAAGCTCGAGTCACATCGAGAGCAAGGACCAGTCTCGGAGAGTCACGTCGGTGACAGATCCCACGAAAAAAACTGGACGTACGTCAACAACAGGAAGCCGAGCGCATCAAACCTGGTCAAAGCAGTGAACAAAGCTAGGATAGAGGGAAAATTGCCAACAACGTTCCACTCAGCGAGGCCCTTGCTCTGCCGTCGGCCGGCCGTAGCATTTCGCGGCCATGGCGTGCCGTGCCGACCATCAAGCCATGCTAAGTTCATCAAGGTGCTGCTCCCTTGTTGCCTGCAGAATCTGGTACGCATGAGTTAAATCTTTCGATCGCTGCGGAACGTTCGTAACGTCCGCACGCCACGTTACGTTTTTGCAACATGTGCTGGGCAAGGACGCACGGGTGCTCGGCGACAGCGACGGCACAGTGCTCGTGGCTAGCGTGCTTGGCAAGGTGTGGCGTGTTGAGGTGCGGCGAGAGCAGGGCGGTAGCGGCAAGGAGGAGGGGAGGAGGAGAAAGCGTTCCAGTGCTTGTGACGGGCTTCTTCACTGCCTCTTTTTTTGCGTCCTCATTGGCTCATGTACAGCTTTTTCAGAGTTTGATACTAGTTCTCTATTAAGTTGCACCTAAACTAGACACCCATGCACTTAGAATCTTCAAGATATTTAAAGGATGCTAAAATAGTATAAATTAGTTGCAGAGTGAAGTACAAGAGAGCGCCACATCACCACTTATTTCTCTACCTTTAATTTTATATTCAATGGGCATAATTGCACCTAAGCTGGACACTCATACACTCTAAAAACCCACTATTTAGTTTGCATATAAGCTAGATATTTGTGCGCTCCAGAAGACTAGAACCTCCTATATTGAGATATTTAAGGGGTACTAAAATAAACACCAATGGTATATAAACTAGAACCCATTATAATATATCTAAGAGGTACAAATTGATCTATCGAGGAAAATAATTTTGTCTGTATTACCGTGAATAGATGAAGGCAGGAAAACTGATACAAAGTAAAATATCTACTACATCCTCACTATCTTCCTCGCTTCTATTTTCTATTAGTATATGATTATAATTTTCAACTATTTTCATTTTAAAACTTGATCTATCAACAAACATTTTAGTATTTAGATGAGCATAAATAGATGAGGCAACATACGAAATTTACTCCAAAATTCCTTTTTAGTGGAACTATACATCAATCGGGACTTGATTAAACTATTAGATCTTGTTATACTCGTACAATGTTATTGGACTAATTAGGTACGATGATCTACCTAAATATTATTAATTAATGAATAATTGTTCAAAATTTCTCATAGTAAATAAAGAAAAAATATATAATTTTTATGATAGTGCGGGTTTAGGCGTTAGAGAACCGGGTCTAAACAAATGGATTCAAAATGATGAAGTGAAATGTTTAGCCTTCAGGGTAAAAAGAGTTTGAGTAGGAACTATGAAATTCAGACACATCACATTATAGAACTATTATACGAACTACACTTAAAAAGGATGTTGCTTAACATTCTTTGCAAGAATCATCATCACTCGAAGCACTCTCGGCGTATGCGCCCCCACACAAGGATCAACATCTGCTTGCAGCGAGACATGAATCATCATCATTATGTAGATTGTTAAGCAGATCCTCCAGCGCATCCACTCTGGTCTTCGGAATGGATATGAGAAAGCGGTGTTCCGCATGAGTTGTTGTGCTTCCATATGATGACCTCTTACTGATAGACTCCAAGTCGTCATCCACCAGAATGTTAAGATGGTCAAAGCCTTCTTCCTTATCAGTCACAAGCTGCATTGTGAAATATGAATTCAATAGTTAGCTAAAAGAGCAAAAGGTACAACATCTGAACAGGAAGGGAGAACGTGTTATCCACAAGAGGGCTAGATCATACAGGCTTAATGAAGTACCTGATGACACTATTGTCTCTCTCCTGGTGAAGCGGGCCTTCTTCCTCGATCTTTGTGATTATCTCGTTGGTTGCATTCACACTCTTGTACCTTTTTTACGAATCGCTTCAGCCACCGGTATCGATCAATCAACACCCCTGCAACGTTTACGTTGTAGAGGAAGATCTCTGGGTTCTGAAGTTGAAGACGTTCTGAAGTGGAAGACCCTTGCCGTCATTGTTCAAGGCCAAACTTATACAACTCCATTGTGTCAAGGCAGGACAGGTTGGATGGGATAACCACAGAGCGACCAGGGTGTCGGACCGCCTCGTCATACATCTTGTGCAGTCCGTCCAGAGAAGAGACGATGAGGGGGCAAGAGAGGTCTGATGAAGGCTGTGTAGACAATGACGCCTGTGACAGCACCGACTCAGTGAGCACCTCTGATGACACCACCTTCGAGAGTGCTGAATGTGAAGGGGACGACTCGGAAGGGCGCCTTCGAGCATGTCGAGGTCCAGGATGCCTCAGGTGACATAGCCTTCGAGTGGGACGCGGCCTAGGACGCCTTGGGAGATACATCCATCGAGCGTGCCGCAGTCTAGGTAGTAGGGATGGTAATGGAGTCATTTCCCGGTGGAGAGTAGTAGAATATTTTTATCCTCGAGAGAAGAAAAAATCTTTGTTTTTCGTCCCTGTTCTGGAGTGCTATTCTCCCCTGTTCCACGTCCCTGTCGGGTTATCGGGGCCTTACGGAGACCCAGACCCGAAAATTGGATCTCCAACCTCTCCTACGCAGACACACATAGAGACAACAGAATCAGTGTTCCCAATGATTTAAACAGTGCTTTATCAGTGTTCCAAATGAAGAATTCCAACAATATTCTTAAAGATAGTATCCCAACTTCTAGGCAAATAAGTAAGCAAACTCTTAAAGATTTAAACAGTGCGGTAGTGGGCTAGTAGCCCATATGTCATAGGGATGGGGAGTAGGGGAATGGCCCCAGCCCCGCTTCACCCGATGGAGAATTGTATTTGCATATTAGCATCCCCGTGGGAGAAGAAATAGCCCCAACCCTGACTCCTAATGGGTGAATTCCCCGTCGGGAAATGGGGAATAGGGCTCATTGCCATCCCTAATCGAACGCGCCGCAGTCCAAGTAGTGGTGGGGACACCTTGGCCAAACATCCATCGAGTGCGCCATAGTCTAGGTAGTGGTGGGGGACAAGCGACCGAGCGTTCGGGGGCCAGGCAGTTGGGAAGATCTCAGGCGACGAGGCCATCCAGCGCAAGGAGGTGGAGAAGACCTCGAGAGACGCGATCGTTGAGAACAAGGAGGAGGAGGAGGAGGATTCCGCCAGCAACGCGGAGATCGAAAGGTAGACGATTGATGCCTTGAGCGACACAACGAATGCCTGGCACGACGAGGAGATGGAAGCGGAGGACGCCTCGCATGACGTGGAGATGTCGGCGGAGGACACCTGGCGCGATGCGAAGATGTCGGCGGAGGACGCCTTGCACGACACGGCGGTTGAGCTCCACACGGTGGAGGACGCCCCGAGCAACACGGAGATGGTAGTGGAGGATGTCTCGAGCGCTGTGGCAGTCGAGCGCCGGGCCGTGGAGTACGACGGTGTTGTGCACACAGATTCCTCAACTGACATCGTCGTGATCGATTCGCCCTGGGAGGGTTTGGGCCTTTTGGGTTTGGTAGAGTGGGGAATTGGGGAATGGAGAGACATAAGAGTATGGCGAAAATGGATCGGATAATTTTCGACTGATCCGGGCGGAAAGGAATTCGGATTGTTTCAGATCGAGTTTTTCTTGGATAATTCTCAGATAAAAAACGAATATGGTTTTTTTTTTGTCAAAAACGGATACGAATACAGTAGCCCTGTTATCCGTTGAATACGAATATACATACGGATTATCCAGATAATACGAAGGCCGGATATTCAGAATATTAGCCCAATAGCCCAACTAGCCAGACGACCAGCCCATCGGTCCATCGCTCTCGCTCCATTAGGGTTTGTACTCGGCTTCAGCTACTCCAGTCTCCACTGGCCACAGGCGCCGTCACGCACTCACGTCTCATGCGACTACGCGAGTCATGAGTCTCAACTCTCAAGCCAAGCGGCTTCTGGCTACCCTCGCCTCACCACCGGCCACCTCACTGGTCTCCGTCGACCATCTCGCCAGCCTCTGCCAGCTCCCCTGCACCATCTCGTCTGCCTCCACGGGCTCCCATGCGCCTTCGCCAGCTCCCCCTCACGGCCCTAGTGCCTCCACCGAATCCCCCTCGTGGCCATCTTGCCTCGCCGCCGGCCACCTCACTGGCCTCCGTCGGCCATCTCGCCTGCTTCCGTCGGCTCCCCTGCGCCATCTCGCTTGCCTCCGAGGGCTCCCCTGGACCTTCCCCGCTCCCCCTCACGACCCCAGTGCCTTTGTTGGACCCCCCTCGTGGCCACCTCGCCTCACCGTTGGCCACCTCACCACACCTCCACTACCTCTGCCCGCAGCCCCTTTTGTGACCTACCTCGTCGGCCGCCTGGCTTGTTCCCCAAAGGTAAGAATGCACACTTTTTCCCCTTTGTTGTAAATTGTCTCCTTTACAGACTAGTTACGTGTAAATTATTAGGATTACCAATTGCAATTTGCAATTCCTATTGGTGACAAAGCATGGATTAAATGTTCTATTTTTTGTTTGAATCGAATGTTTGAAGGCAGTATATCCTAGAGTGCTTATCAATGGAGTGCACTTTAAATTGTTTGAATTGATGAATCAAATGTTTGTTTGAATCAAATCCAAACTAATTGGTACTTTAAATTTGCATACCCCACGAGCTATATATCCTAGAGTGCTTATCAATGCTGCCAAGTTGGTAGAGTTTTTTCCATGCAATATACTTCTGCTGAGAGCTAATAATGTGAAATGTAATCATGTCCATAATTACCAAAAGAGAACAAAAACAGCAAGATGTATTCAGATTATCTTTGTAGTTTGTAGAATATGCATGCCTCATTGATATCTTATGTATTCCCTCCACTATCTTGTGCTAGATTTGTGATGGAATCTACAACTGGAAGTAGCAGTGCAAGTGTAACTAATACATCTCTTGCTTTGTCAGTGCCACAACCACCTTCCACTGCTACAAATGTTTCTGATCCAGCTGCTGTCGCATTGGTGCCAAGGAATGAAGTTCATTTGACTAGTGAGACTGGTACCGAGACCGACATTCCTACTCCTGCTAGGAAGAGAGCAAAGAAGTGCAGCTCTGATGTTTGGGAGCACTACATAAAATATGAGAAAAAGAAGAAAGGATCTGATGGCAAGATGATTACAGAGTATTGGGCTAAATGCAACAAGTGCAGGTACGAATCTCATTGTGAGAGTGTGAGAGGCATATCAGTCTTTTGGAATCGCTTGGCGAACAAGCACCAAATCAAGGGAGGTCAGCAGCTTCTAAAACTGAAGAAGAGTGGAGACGACAGCAGCACTGCATCTATTGAGACTTATAGGTATGATGAGGCTGACAGTTTGAAAAAATTATATTTGGCAATTATCATGCATGAATATCCCTTTAATATTGTTGAGAATGAGTACTTTGTGGAGTTTATCAAGTCATTGCGCCCTAGTTTTCCGATTAAGAGTCACATTACTGCCAAAAAAGATATATTGAATATCTTTGTAGAGGAAAAGAACAAGTTGTATGATTACTTCAAAACACTTGCATGTCGCTTTAGTACAACCATGGACATGTGGACATCAAACCAAAATAAAGGTTACATGTGCATCACTGTGCATTGGATAGATGACAATTGGAACATGCAGAAAAGAATTGTTAAGTTTATGCACGTAGAAGGACACCATTCAGGAAGAAACTTGTGCGCACAGTTTCATGATAGTGTAGTGGACTGGAATCTTGATAGGAGATTACTTGCCCTTACTTTGGACAATGCGTCAGCCAATCATGTATGTGCAAAGGGAGGTAGTACTAAAACTCAATAACTCAGCTCCCTTAATCTGTGATGGTATCTTTTTTCATGTGAGATGTTTGAATCATATTTTAAACCTTGTTGCCCAAGATGGTTTGAAGCAAATTGCACCAGCTATTGCAAATATCAGAAATACAATTACAATTGTGAAGAACTCTCCGTTGCAATATGAGGAATTTATGAAGTGTGCATTAGAATATGACTTAGATATGACAAATGGTCTCCCCTTAGATGTTCCAACAAGGTGGAACCACTACTACAGAAAAGGTCTTCACAGACGGTTCAAAAACGTCATCACAGACGGTTCCGTGAGCTGTGTGAGTTTATGGGTCGGTAATGACATGAGGTCATCACAGACGGTTTTCGAACCGTCTGTGGTGCAGACTCTCACAGATGGCTATTAGCTCAGAACTGTCTGTGATATTGGACTATCATAACCAGTTTGTAGATAAAACCGTCTATGCTAGAGCTGATATATCACAGACGGTTTATAAATGAAACCGTATGTGATATATATTCTCTATAAAGTCTCCAAGCAGTGGCTGCTTGTTCCTTTAAAACCGGCTACACACACACACACATATATATGTATGTGTGTGTGTGTATATGTATATATGTATGTATATGTATATATGTATCGGGGCGTTGTGAGGATGAGACAGCAGCCATGCGCAACTTCATCGAGCCTGCAAGTTTAAGAAGCATGGCTACCAGGAGAGCGTGTGTACATATAATTACCTGGATATCGTCGATAGGTAATTGGACATGACATCAAGGAATGGTTGGTTGCTGATACATGAAGCCACTTTTCGATCGGAGTACCTGCGCATCCACACCACTTTCTGTCGAACTCGGGAGCGAAGGATCCCGAATTCTCTGTGTTTATACACTAGTCCAGGATAGCTAGTGTACACAGTCAAACAAAAGTGATAACACAAACATATCACGTATTTTATTAATAATAACTCAGAGTTTATTACAAAGGGCCTAGGGCCAAATAAAGTAAAACACAATGGAAGCAAAGCAGTAGTAGTAGGCCACACGACTTGCCACAGGCAATCGTCTGGGGGCATAGCCTAAGCATCACCGTCTTGATAGAGGTCTTCTCCTAAATAAAGAATATTCAGCAAGAGTGAGCACAACTACCGTGCTCGCAAGTTACATCCAATATTGAATTATGATGCATGCATATAGTAAACAAAGGAGATTGGCAGGGTCTATTTGCATAAATAGCATTTTCGGTTTAAATACTCATATTAATTTTCAAGGCCATTTTTATACTATAACTAAAATCCGATTTTTTTTTTAAAAGACAGTTTTGTAGTGTGGATAACCTCCATGATTGAATGGTGAAGGATACCCTCCTATCACATGGCTACCCGCCCAATTTTACCGTAAGGATTATCCATCCTAAAATCATCTGTTGAAAACATTTTAAAACCAAAAACAAAGTCTACCTCGGAGTGGCATTGCTAGCATGTCCATGACTGCAGACGTAGCTATTCGAATAGTTTTCTACTTTGCAGAGTTTGTATAGCTTTACCCACATGAGATAACTTGCTTTTAATGTCGGTCAATACACGCTTCCAAAGGCATGCGACTAAGTAATTATCACGAGGCCGTTACAAAGTTCTACCTTAAAGTATTTATGTCCGCTAAGGTTTCGCTTCCATTGGACTGACCGTCCTCCGGGAGCCCCCTCTTGCACCAGGTGGGACTACTGTCTGACCGACACCCACACAAACAAAATGGCACAAATAACAATGAGGTATCACAAATTAATAAGCCAAGTCCTGCCCATACAGGACATGTGGTGGTACGGTAAGGCATAGCAAAGGAACGCTCAAAGGCCGGTCCTTAACTGACTTGGGCGTCTTCCAAATTAAACCCTGGGCCTTAATCTTAACCAGATTAAGCCCGTGCACAAACCTGCACCCACCATTCATCCATTTCGCCCAAGTCCAAACCCATTTTGATTTTATTTTACAAAAGCCACCTTTATAAACTTTCTATGGTAAAACAATACCACAGATTCAAATTTTAAACTAATTTGAAATGATTTGGCTAAATCCTCCCAAAATCACAATTATGGTCTAAGCATTGGCTAAGCATAATTCTCTTAATTATTTTACTAAGGTGACAAGGGCATGGCAAACAATATTCAAATTGGCTATACCAAAGGGATTGGAATAACTAAGCATTTAAACAGGGAATTAAAATAATTGATAAAAGTATGCATGCAATAATAATTTAAAAACTGAATTAAATAACTTTAAAATATTGGGATCAAAATGGTCAATGGTATAACTTGCCTTTGTTGAAGTCTTGGTACCCTAAATCCTTTGAAGGATCGAACTCTCCGGAGTTGTCGAAGTCTATACGCGAAAATACGATAAATTCAATTGAAATTCAAATAAATTCAAAAGACAAATAAAACTAACTCCAAATCAAAATATTTTAGTTTATTTAGCTAGCTAATGATTTTATACAAATTTAGAAATTTGAATCACCCAATTTGGAGTTTGGATGCAAAAGATATGGCTTTTAGAAGTTTAAATCTACTAAAAACCCTAAATCAGATTGTGGTAACGTCACCGTAGTTGTGGCATGACGGTGACACTACACAAGACACTCTTATCGTACGAGTGTCTTGTGAAGTGCACCGTGGTGTCACAACCGGTGGCGATAGGAAGAAGGACGGCGTCAGCGATGGGGTCAGGCGGCAGCGTCGAGGTCGGGGTCACTCGGGTGGGGAGGGGAACGGATGAGAGTAAGGGTGCTGGGGAGTGACAAGTTAGGACGCAAACCCTAGTGGGCTCCTACTAATAAAGAGTAATACTTATCACTGACGGTTCCATAATAGAACCTTCTGTGATATGGTGTCATATCACAGACGGTTCTATTATGGAACCGTTAGTGATACTTATCACAAATGGATCCATAATAGAACCGTCCGTGATATGGTCTCATATCACAGACGGTTCTATTATGGAACTGTCTGTGATATGATCTCATATCACGGACGGTTCTATTATGGAACTGTCTGTGACATGGTTGTTCTCAAGTTCTATGTTTTGAGCATATTATCATGTATACATTCATGAAGAAATTACATGTTTATATGTCAATTTTGTCATTTAAATACTGCTGAAAATTTGCTTTAACTATGGTACATATCACAGACGGATATAATTAATTTGTTCCACTAAACTTCTTACAAAGATTAAAAAAAGTAGAAACATAAATAAACAAAGTTTTTATAGTGACGGAGGTAGGCTGCTATCTCCGTCTTCAAAACTTTGTAGGTGATGGCGTCGGCATCGGACGGTTTGTGATCATCAGCGAACGAAGCCCGAAAAGCATCCACCCGCTGACGCGCTCGTTCGAGTGCCTCCCGAAGACCCTCGGACTGTTGAATCAAGAAGTATTTAGCCCATAGGCTCTCTTCCCTTGTTTGAGGGGTCTCGACATGGTCAACTCGGTCGCCCGCCACCTCGATTAAGCAGTCCAAGTGACGGCAAGTCTCTTGGAGACGTGCAACGTCGTTGTGGAGGACCACGTCGATGACACGGTACACTCGCCGGAAGTGGGAAATCAACCGGAAGACGTGGTGGAGGAGGATGTCAAGACAACGGAAGGTGGCCGTCATCTGCTTCGACAAATCCTCGGACAGAGGAGTGAGGACACTGTTGAAATAGTGTCCTTCCGCAGCATTCGCCAACGTACGGTCGGAGAGGTGCTCGTACAGTATGGCCAAGTAGGACATCAATGCTGGTGACAAGGAAACAAAAGAGGGAGCCATTTTTGCTTTAGAAGTATATATAGTAGAGTTATATGTGGGGATGATCATCTTCGATGGTGGATGATCCTTTTTATAAAACAAGGAATAAATTCAACACCTGAAACGAAGAGACGCATTGGGGAGCCGTTGATGCGATGCAGAGACGCATCGGCGACGAAGAAACTCATTGGGCACGAAGAAACTCACCGCGGAGCTGTAGCGATATTATCACAGACGGTTATAATTAAAAATTGCTTGTGAAGTCTACAATTAACACAGACAGTTCATGTTCAGAACCATCTATGATGCTTCACAAATGGTTTTCTATATGAACCATCTGTGATATTACCTCTTCACATACGGTTTTTAACGCAGCCAGTAACACAGACGGGCTCTAAACCAAAACTGTCTGTGATTGCCTGTAATACAGACGGTTTTGGTCAACCGTTTGTGATGAGACGTTCAGTATTAGCCTTTTTATAGTAGTGAACTCCACATATCTCATGTTGAAGCAAGTTATTTACTATAGGTATGCTTTTGGTGGGCTTTTTCTTCGACATAGAAGCAAATATGTGAGATGTGCATCTACATGTTTGAAGTGATTTTATGATACTACTGAGATCTTCTCCGGAACTAAATATCCAACAGCAAATCTATTTTTCAATACTTTTTGCAAGATTAAGCTTGCCATTGCAGACCGGTGTGATAGCCCTGATCTTATTATATCTACTATGGCTCATTCCATGCAAATTAAGTATGATAAGTATTGGAAAAAGTCCAACATGACTCTAGCTGTAGCATGTTTTCTTGATCCTAGATACAAGACAAAGCCGATACAATATTTTTGCAAATAAGATTTACGATGACAATGCTCCAGAAGAAGTTGATAAATTCATGAGTGTTATTAACCAGTTGTTCCAAGCTTATGTGTCCAGTCCACTTGTAACTTCGAAGAAGACAATAACTACAAATGTGCAAACAGTTGATTCTCAACCGTTAGACCAAGAGGTTGAGGATAAGGAGAGTGATGATGATCTTGATGCAGATCTTGAAAGGTTCTTGCATGGCAGTAGTGCTGCAGGTCAAGGTACCAAAACTGAGTTGGAAGTGTACATGGAACAACCACTAGTGGAATGGAAAACAAAAGGCAAAATCTTATTTGATGTTTTGTCATGGTGGAAGCTCAAGCAACGTGAGCTCTGTCGGGACCCATAAATGCAATTCTAGACCCTCTGTATATAATGCACTGGTCCAGGATCAAGCTAGTGCACACAGTGTCAACATAGATGAATATCATTCCACATAAGACAAATATAAGAATAAACGAATAATTTGAATAATAAATAACAGTTTTGACCTTATGGTTGAGTTTGTAATTATTAAGCCACACAGGGTTAACACTAAATAAAGAAGCAGCAGCGGAACAAAAGCAACTCCAGCGGATATCCATCGACTCGCCTCGGGCAACCGACTGGGATCAAGACCTAACGATCAGTAACCTCATAAAGCTCCTCCTCGGAAACAGGCGACGATTCATCCACTTTAGCTGAATGATTGCAGCAAGAATGAGTACTCTGAGTACTTAACAAGTTGTACCACAGAATGCAATTATAGATGATGGCTTATTCCAAAGAAAATGGCTTCTGTGGCTATTTTGCAATAAAGAAGCATTTGCAATTGAATACAAATAATAGATTGAAAGTGTAATTCAAAACAAATAACAATAACAAATTTGAACAATTGTTTTCACAAACATACTAAGCCTAATAAATTTCTTTCACATAGCCATATGAAATAAATCAAGTAGGTATCCCTTCCCAAATGTTTTATGAAAATCTACCCCTCGTGTGAAATCCCCGAGCATTTCCTTGATTGCGGACATGGCTATTTGAATAGATTGATTAACACTCTGTAGAGGTAGTACATTTTACCCACACGATATAACCAGTGTAGCTAGCACCAATCATAACAAAATATTTCTGAAACTTCATCTCGACTATTGACGCTTCCGATGTGCTTTACCGTCGTACCAACCCTCACAAAGCGCTTTGGTCCGACACACACCGTTGGACCTGGAAGCGGCGAACCGTCCATCGATGTGACTTTCAGAGTAGTCCACACGTCCACCCATCACTGGGCACTTAACCTACTACCTGTGTAATCAATGTTGAGATTCTGTAACTTACTAAGTTAGGCCCGTCCTATCAAGCATGTTGTTGTACAGTTGTGGCTCAGTTCAATGGTGCACAAAGTTAATCCTTAATTGACCAAGGAGAGATTGCTAGTTTCTAACTACATTACCATGATTCATATTTACCAATCACACAGCCACCATACCACACAGTACCATCCACTCGCCTCAGTCTAAATATTTCTCCACCCTATTGGTTAATTGCAACACATGCCATCAACGAGTAATAGCACACATCACACAGTTTTACACAAGTTCCATAATCACTTAGTCAAGTTTATAATTGCAACTCGAATGATGTAAATGACTTGTTGCATGGCTAAGCAAAATATTCGTAACTAACCAATCCACGTTGGTGTTATGATATTACCAACTCATAATTAACCAAGCTAGGATTACAAAAGATCATACGATGAGCAAAGTGTACATAATCAATTTGGATGAATAGCTAATCCCAAAACATTTAAATAATTACTTAAAGTAGAATGCAGTAATTTAAATCAAAGTAATTTTAGAAAAACTAGGTTTAACATGGTCAAAGGTACAACTTACCTTGGAATAAGTCTTGGTACTAGTATTGGGTTGATCAACTCCTCCTTCCTCAAAAGCTCTTGAAATATCAACGTCTACTCGCAAACGAAAGAAAATAAACAAAATAAATACAAAACAGAGAGATAAAAAAAAACTCCTAAAATTAAATAAAAATCTCAGGAAAGTAGATCTTGAATTTAGATGAATTTAAAATTTTGAATGGGCTCAATTGGAGTTCGTATGAAGAAGAACGAACTTTTGGAAGATCCAAACCTAAGAAAAAGAAAAAGGGTTTACTGTTTCTAATTTCCCGAATTATCTTTCTACTGGAAATTCCAATTTATTGTGTCAGCATGACATCAGCAACCAATTTCGGAATAAAAATAAAATCTGGCAAATAGGAACAGTGGCTGACATGTGGGACCTCTGGTCTATGGACCAAGTCCACAAAGTTGGCTCACGGGTCCATGGCTCATGGGTTCACGGTACTATAGCTCTGACAAACGGGAGCCACATGGCAGTGGCTAGGCTCACGATGAATTAGATCTATCTAGGTTTAGGTTTAGGGTTTGAGTACAGGTGGCATGAGGGCTGCTGACTCGACTGACACGTAGGCACAAGCGCTGAGTTGGCACTAATGTGGCATAGACGCGACAGACACGTGGCTACCATGTCACCTCAACGATGGCGAGGCTCTGGGCTCGATGATCTCCGGTGAACGACGGCTCTCCGACGATGGTGAAGGTGCGCATTGAGAAGAAGATGCGACAGGGATCATGTTGGTACACTCACGGATGCAATGGAACCCCTGTACTGGACAGCGGTGAGGTCTCGAGCTCAACGGGAATGACACTCCAGCGAAGCGAAGGTGTCGATGGTGTAGATCAAGACCTCGCGAACTCAACGGTGGTGACGGTGAAGCTTGAGGTGCTCCGAAGGCGAAGAAAAAGCTCGTCGTCAATGTTGGCGACACACTGCTTCCATGGCGATTTTTGACGGCCAGGGTTTCGCTCCAGGGCTAAGGTGGTTATGGTTGGGATACGGAGAACAAGGGCTACCCCTCCTTTTATACGCGGCGACCAGGTGAAGTCCAGAGTGCGCACGCCAAGAAACCGCATTGGCGGCGGAGTTTACGACCGAGACAGGAACAAAGAAGATAAACAGTGCAAACCGAGACCCCCATGTCAATGACAGTGGTTAGGACGAAGCTCCGTAGCAAAAGGCATCGTAGAGGCTAGCAGGTCGGCCCGGTGCGTGCGGGGAGAGACAGACATGATCCACGTGGGATTTGAGCTGGAAGCGCACAGGACTGGGCAGGGGAATAGGGTTTCATCCCAAAGAATTTATGACATTTTAATTAGATTTTGTAATTTAGAAAAACCAGTAAATCCAAAAGGCAAATGGAAAATAGCAAATGAACTCGGAAAAAATCCAGAAAAGTATGGAAAATATTTCCAAGCACAGGGAACCCAAATAAAATTGTTTTGGAATTAGTTGATGTTTAGATTAGTCACATTAAATTGTTTTGCTATTAAAAGTCTATATTAAGCTTAATTAAATGCAAATAAAATTTGGTGAATTTTCCAAAGGGCTAAACTACTCAAAAAGATTTTTGAAACTCAGAAAATTGGGATGTTACAAGCTCTTTATTCTCTCCTGATTTGCTTGTGATGTCTTATCTATGCAAGTGTCGATTGTTGCTTCGGAATCAGCTTTTAGTGCTGGCGGACATGTTGTTGATCCATTTCGCAGTCACCTTGATCCTGAAGTCGTGCAAGCTTTGATTTGTACCAAAGATTGGACTACAACATCTCGAAAAGGTAATATTGAGTTCTGCTATTTATGTGTAGTATATGAGGAAATCTTTGAGCATAATTAATTTTTCACATGAAGGTGGAGATATTGGTGGATCT
Source organism: Phyllostachys edulis (assembly GCA_036346405.1). NCBI lineage: Eukaryota > Viridiplantae > Streptophyta > Magnoliopsida > Poales > Poaceae > Phyllostachys > Phyllostachys edulis. Next base: position 31,174,874 of record CM070557.1, read on the forward strand.
ATCCTCACTGAGATGGACATGGAGGGCATTGAGCGATGCTTCTCAAGCTTGGCAACGGTTTGCTGTTTTTTTTTACCTAACTATCTAGCTGTTTGGCTTAATTTAATGCCACCTTGATACATGATACTCATTGAATTACAACTTGTAGTTGCAGGAGCACAAGGATATGTATGATTTGGAGGATGTGTTGGAGAACATGGATGAATGACTAATCACTAGGTAAATCTCCAAGCTTTTAAACTTAACATGCTAAGTTGTCATGTCGCTGCATTGCAACAACTTGACTCTACTTCTCTTTGCTTCTGTAATTTTTCGGAAAGATGGGAAATTGACAAGAAAGTTGTTTGGGTCACATACTCACATCATATGAGCATGTGAGCCAGTGAAAACTAGTTAATTTAGAAAGAAAATCAATTTTATTTAAGAAAAAAAAAACAACTCACAAATCGCAAGCACACTCCAAGCTTGCATCTGGCTACAACAATTAGCTAGAGAGTTAGTTGGTAAGGAAAGAATTAATCAGTGATGCTTGGGTCTTTGCCAAGTCAAGCCCCAGGCAAAATTAGAGCATGCACAAGCACAATGCTAGCTTTAGTTAGTTGCCTAAACCCAAGGTCCCAAATGAACACAATGACAATTGACAGGGAGAGGGATCCAAATCTTACTTTGGCTGGACACAGGAAAGTGGGTAGGGAATGGCTGCCATGCTGAACATGGACACATCCTCTAGAGTCACATGAGCAAGTGGCCACCTTATGGTGCTTAAAATTGGGACCTATGATTTAACTTTCGATATGCATTCACTTTTGATTAAATCAACATGATGAGATAATCTTCAACTTTTAGTATACATGACCCTAATGATTTTCCATTTTTAAATTTAAGCTTCTTCAGTGCTAGGGGAAGAAGAAGATGACGAGATGCTATTGGTCTACTGCTTGTTAAAAAAATGGATATATGATGAATTGAGTGTACTGCTACATATATTTTTTGAGACATGGTATTTTGTTATTATTGAACTATGTATGTCATGAATGAACTACGTATGATGAGCTAAGTGTAAACTAAGTTTTATATATGTGATGAACTAAGTGTGAATGTGTGATGACTTGTGAGTTATGAGCTAAGTGTGGTAAACTAAGTGTTATGTTTGTGATGAACTAATTAATGCAGCTTACTAGTGCTAATGTTATGTGTGGTTGCTGAAAATATGAACAATTCATGAATGTTTACATCAAATAAAGTAGTTATATATTTTCATTAATTTATGGCATACAATTTAAGGGGTTTTCATGTTTCGAAAAATATTCGTGACCGTATTCATTTCGATTCGTATTTGCTCCGTATTTGTATTAGATATTATTCGTATCAATATTCATATCCAGGGTATTCATATTCATATCCGCATCTGGAAAAATATGAAAACAAATATGATAGAGCTATTATCCGTCCGTATTTGATCTGTTTTCACCCCTAGTGTATGCCCACTGTTAATGTGAGAAAGGGGACAAACCCAATATGAGTATGGAGGAACTAAGGGAAGAGGTTGTGCGGGTAAACTTGACTCTATGTAGTGAAACTGATGCCAACGTCATCGCCGACGGAACCAAGCCCAAGATGTGTGTCAGTGCCGCCGGGCCCCCGCTCACGCGGCGCCACACACTATTGCTGGCAAAAGCAACCCCTTTGCGTACTCCATGTGAGCCCGGGATGCTTGGCCACAAATTCGGCATAGAGGTAACTTAAGATGCAACGACTCGCTCGATGCACCCAGAAATGAAGGCCTCAGTCGAACAGAGGAAATGATTACTTACAGCCATTTTAATGAATACAATGAAGGTAAACAAATCTTAAAAAGGAGGAGGAGGCTAAAAAGGATAACAAGACACTAAGGGAGAAAGTTATATCAAGTTTGTCGAGATGAGTCAATTATGCCAGGGGTAAGAGGTGGATCAATGGAAGAGCATTCAATGGTTTTGAAAGGATACAGGTAGGTGATAAATGGTGATTCACTACTACATTTATTTATGGATGTCCTATGTATAAGCACTTTATTTATGTCAGTTGTTATGTGAGAGTGTTATGTTTATGACAATTGTTATGCTTTGTTTATTTATGGTATGTCTTATGTATGTGCAAGGATAATTGGTTATATGTCATGTCGCTCTAGGATTTGTTACCCGTTAGATTGTAATACATTATTTGTCCTACTTTACGTTAATTTCTCAATTATATGCGATTGACTCGGTTGGGCGCACAACATAGCAAACTTGCTCTCCATCCACTCCAGTTTGTCCCACCCTAGCCATTCTTCCTCAACGTCGTCCAGATCACCGGTAAACCAAACGCACAAAGAACTCAAGCTCGAAGTCCAAGCAAAACCAAGATGGTGTCCACGACAGCGATCATGCCATGCAGCCAACCTCCGCCTCCACTTCGGCAACTTACCAATGCCCACGTCCTGGGCCCCACTCGCGCTCGCACCACTGCTACTCCTCGCTAGAGCGGCATACTCGTTTGCCCGCCTCGACGTAGGCATGTTCCACTCTCTCGTCCTCCTCACCCGTGTCATGTGGCTTGGCACCGCGGTGCTCCTCCTCTGTTAGGAATAATCCTGCATTGGTTGTGGAAAAGAAAAAAGCATAACTTATAAATGTGATAGAGACCTCACCTATTAGACTAGTCTTTTTGGGGGAGAGAAGGCTCAATACCACTTATAAGGCTGTTGCTATAGGGCTTGCATGCGGCAGCCCATAGGCTTAGTTGTGTTCAACTCGTTTGGACCTGTGGCCCAGGGAGTAAACCAGGTTGGACCTAGGCATGTGGCCAGGGTCCGATCTAACATTTGGTATCAGAGCTCAGGCGTCTAACATCTCTTTGGACTTCATGGTTGTGGAAGTACACAACCGATGTGTGAGGAGGAGAATGTTAGGAATAGTCCCACGTTGATTGTGGAAAAAAAAAGCACAACTTATAAGTGTAAAAGAGACCTCACTTATTGAACTAGTCATTTGAAGGGAGAAAACCTAATACCACTTATAAGGCTGTTGCTATAAGGCTTACATGCATGCGATAGTCTGTGGGCTTAGTTGTGTTTAGCCCGTTTAGACCTGTGGCCCGAAGAGTAAACCCGATTAGATCTAGACATGCGGCCAGGATCCGATCTAATAACCTCGCCATTTGCTACCTCAAGCTGCCCCGGCTGGTGTAATGTACGGCTGTACCTCGTCAAGTTCACCTTCTACAAGCCCAGCGACAAGCACAAGATCTCCAAGGACCACTTCCTGGACATGATCGAGAGCACGGGGTTCTTCAATGCCGAGGCACTCGATTTCCAGACCAAGATCACCAAGTGTTCCTGTCTCAACGGCCGGACGTACCTGTTGTTGGACTTAATCTTGACAACTTCATGCAGTAGTGGACAAGTGGTAATACAGTGTATCATGCATTAGTTGAGTTAGTGGGCTACATAGAGTTAAGTGGACAGGTTATTAGGAGATAGTGTGTGTCCACGGGTAGAATTCCCAACACCTGTTGCGGGGAATCCAAGCGCGGCGGCCGTGGCTATCCATGACGGAGGCGCGGACAGAGACAGAGGCCAATCCTAGTCATTTCCGCCAAAATAGACGCCATACTCATGTTCCCCATGCTCCACACTCCACTGATCATCCCCGTGCTCGTTGAGTAGCGAACGACAGCCGCTGTGGATGCAAGCGACAAGCGGACGGCTGGCGCGCCATACTAGCAGGAGGCATGGCAAGCGTGAGCGGCATGCAGCTGTAGGCGAATGGAGATGGGTGGCGCTGAGAGAGAGAGAGAGAGAGAGAGAGAGAGAGAGAGAGAGAGTAGGGCCGAGAGAGGAGGGAGAAGGGCAAGGCGACTTGGTCCGATTTAGGGGTGGGAGTGGTCCACGTCGACCCATTAGATCACTGATCCGCTTCACAAATTCTAGTAAGATGGACTAGAGGTTTGGCCCAAAAGCAATTAGGGGCAAAAGGTTCATGAACCTGTTGATCCATAGGTCGAAAGGGTTCGACCCTAATGCAGAGAGAATAGACTAGTAGTAGCTAGTGCAGCAGGCCGACACCGCGCGCAAATGCATCGCCCTCTGACGTGACCATGGCATACATTTTCTTGCGGAGGAGCTCGACCAAGAGCATCCAAAGGAGGATGAAAATAGCGCGCTCCGGCGCATCCTTGCTGCGGGCCTTGGTGAGTCTGCAGGACATGAAGCACAAAAAGAGCATGAAGGTGGTGCGGAAGAAGATGTGCATCGCCATCGAGTGCCCCTAGTGCCGGTCGGAGTGGCGCGCCAGGAGGCATAGCGCGAACCGGCGAACAGCGTCGCGCCGATGACGGTCATGAGCAAATGGCATTATGTAGAAAAAGTGTCAACCCATCAGATCCATTGTATCCACTGGGTCCATCTCTGCTGCGGCAAAAGGGCGACCCCTTGCATCCACTGGTGGCTCTGGGCTTCACAGGGCAGGTCCGGTTCGAACCGGATCGAACCATGCCCATCCCTAGTCCGGTTGAATTAGGAGGGGTAATTTCATGTTTTCACCTCGCAAATGGACTCTAGTTGAACAAATTCAGCTCAAAAACTTAAAAAGTAGCAAGTAATTGAGGAGTCAACTTGAAGAGTGACAAATAATATATTACAATCTAGAGAGTGACAAATTCTAAAATGACATTGAACTAGAGGGCAAATAATCAATTATCCCCATTGTTTATGGCATGTGTTATGTTAGAGTACTCTGTTTATGACAATTATTATGTTTCATTTACTTGTGACATGTCTTGTGTATATAAGCACTCTGCCTATGTCATGTGTTATGTGAGAGTGTACTGAGTTTGAAATACCCGGGCCCGTTAGTGTGGTGGCCCATGTGGCCCAAGTGATGTTATGGTGGTGTGATTAGTCTCATATTGCTTGTCTAAAGTGAGTTGTAGTAGCATTTAATGCTTGTCAGGTCCAAAAGTAGCACCTCCCGGTTAACCCTTTACACGAATCGAGGACAAAAGTGTAGGTAGGGTTTTATGTGTGCGCTTATCCGCCCCACAGTGGGCTGGCATTTAGCGGATTTTGGATCAGGATGTTACGATGTTTATAAAAATTGTTATGTAAGAGTTAGGTATCGATTTAATTAAGAAATAGGCACCTAAATCTGAACAAACAAGAAATCGCAGATTACTTGAGAGCTTGTTAAACTCCTTTCTCAAAATTTGTCATCAATCTCTACCTGATCTGCGGTATCTTGGGAATTATTCTGGATCAACTAGCACTGGCAACTTCAATCTTCCATTATCTTCTTGCAACGAAAATGGGAGAAGAGAACATATGGAGGGTACATCTTCCAACAAAAAGACAAAAAGACCGCAAGGACAACAGTACAACACCCAACTGAATCCTGACAAGAAGCTCAAGCAACCTAGAACTGGATGCTTTCAAAAGAGTCGGAACTATTGGAATGATGTCAAGGGATACTGAACATGAGGCTAATGATTCTAGCGAGGTTGGGCTTGTATATTTTATGGCAGCACCGTGCTCAGCTGGATATGCAAAGATTAAAATTCAGAACTCTCTTTGCAAACTTACTCAGATGTGTGCATTTTATCTGATATGATTGTTATCCTTTATGGCAAGCCCAACTCCTGACATTACTCTGGTTAGAGTACACATCTTGTGTAACAAGACTACTAGAGAAAGAATAGAATCAGTTATGAATTGTATCCACCAATGCTTTCTTTATCTCTAGTAGATTAACTAGATCTCCAAATCACCTTGTACTCTATATATATGCTCCCCGAGGCTCAAGCAATATCACTCTAATTATTCCGGGTATTCTATCTTCCTCTATGGTATCAGAGTGAGTTCGCACCTGAGCATGTTCCTAGCCACCACTAAATTCTGTTGTACGCCACCCTCGGGAGAGGAGATGTAACCTCCTAGGGGTTGCGCATTGTAGATAGATGGTCTCCCTTCTTTCTCTCCGATCAATAGATCGTTTCTTTTTTCACCGATCAATAGATCGGTTCTTTCCTCCTATCAGTAGATCAGTTCTATATTTTTAACCTTCTCCAATGCCGACCCTGCCAATCTTGCCTCTTCGTCGTCTCTACCGTACGTGTCTCTCCGGCCACTGTGCACTCCGCCAGTGTCCGCACACCAAATTGATATGTTTTCTTGCTGCCAATTCTTCGTCGTGATCTCCCTGAAGTTATGGTTGCATGCATGCATGCCTATGTCTTCTGATCACGTTTCCTTTCCTAGATGCATGCCTATGTCTTCTGATCATCGTTGTTCTTTGGTCCGATCAGCTTGGCCAAAATCCTCGGCGCTCTCCTCTGGCCGATATTCTCTCCGGTGGGTCACGCCGCCACACCGTGCCTCTTCTACCAACTTTTGGCTGCTCTGGTGTTTCCTTGTTGCATGCATGCCCCGCGTGCATGCTACTATCTCCTCTTTTTCCTGTTCTTTTCTATTTTCTTGCCGGATCTACTCGGATGGCTTCCGACAAAGCTACAAATCTGGCCACGTTGTTTCTATCTGCATGGCCATACACGCATGCATAATCTGTTGCCTCCCCGTTGCAATTATTCTTGTCTCTTTCCTTTTGCATCGCTGCCATGCATGCACATGCACACCTCCTACGCCACCTCCACCTCCTACGTACGCAGATGATGATGTTAGTCTTTTCTCTTATGTGGTTCCTACCCATCTCACTTCTCTATGGCTATCGACGACCTTCTTCGACTGCGACAACCTCAACATAGACTTCTCGCTACATCGATGTTAACTTTGAATACGGTGACTTCCCGTGACTTCTTCGTCGCCGCTCCTCATCATCGGCAACCCTATTTCAATGACTACCTCCACGGCAGACAACTTCACCATCAGCTCCTCATATGCACTCCTCGTCGGCTTCAACTCCAGCTTAAGCATCCTCGTCAGCTTCTTCTCCAGCCTGAGCGTCCACGACGCTCCCGCTTCTACTGCGGGGAGATGTTAGAGTATACATTTTGTGTAACAAGACTATTAGAGATAGAATTGAATCAGTTATGATTTGCATCTGATTCTTTCCTTATCTCCAGTAGATTGACTTGATCTCTAAGTCACCTTGTACTCTATATATATGCTCTCTGAGGCTCAAGCAATACCAATCCAATTATTCCGGCTATTCTATCCTCCTTCAACTCTGAGCTTGTAGTGAGATCCAGTGGGGCAAGCATCTTTGTCTGCGGCAGGCAGTTCTGATCTACCATAGTGCAAGGGAGAAAAGGTAGCAGTCTTGCGATGCTAGCCAGAAATCAGTCGTGTGATGGACTGATGGTTAGATGGAAACGTTCTTGTTTAACATGAATATTTATTTTCACACTTTACGATTAATGTACTACTTGTTGGCTTGACAAGATGATGGCCCCTGTTCGGAAGCTTCTGTGGATGTTCCTCTTGGTGTTTTTTGTGATTCTGCAGTTAAATTGACGAGATAGGGGAAAGCATGCAGGATCAACATGTTTTACAAAATATCACGCAGTTGCCTGAAAATACTATGGACTGTCTGTTGGAGATTCACTTGCTGACAATACGATGGAGTGCTTTGTCAGGTCGGATACGGATAGTGACACTTGTTCTGGTTTGCTTTCTTACATGCCTTCTCGCACTTCATTGATGCATGAGGCATGATATGTTCTGTCAAATATCAGGCTTTGGAATGAGGATGGAAGTTGAACTCTCTTGTATGTATCATTAAAATATGGATCAGTCTACACATAATGTGACAGTTTTCTTTATATAAAACTGTCAAATTTTGAAAGTTTACTTACAACTCCATTATATATAAATTACAGTAAATTATTTATGTAATTTTGGTTATTCGTCATTGTAATTATTCCTGAATTCTCTATGAAAACACTGTGCTATTTTCTGTATCAGTAGATAGCACTCACAGGCACATTGTTAAAACCATACCATCCATTAATTTAACACATCAGAGTTTACATAGACCGCATCAGGTCACGTTTTACAATAAGGGCCAAACAGGCCAAACTGATTACATTACAAAAGTAGCGGAAGCGACAACAGAAGTAAAAGGGCGAGAGCACATCTCTCCACAGGCAAGCGGTTGGAAAAACCCGTGTGCATCTAATATTACCCGAAAACTCAGCTAATATAGGATGCACGCAAGCAACGACGGAGTCAGCTAGACTGGGGCGAGATCTAGACTAAAAAACCTAAACTACTCCTCATCAACTCCTGGGCCTCCAACTTCTGGATCCTCGTAGTAGTCGTAGTCCCTCGGATTTCCTACTTCTGAGGGTTTTGGGGGAAAGAGCGAGAATGAGCACAACTTTCATGCTTGCGAGCCAACACACAAGATGCAATAATAATACATGTAAGGCTTAACAAGGATGGCTCGGGTTCTTTTATTTGCTAAAGCAATGTTTTCAATTATCATAATTACAAATTCCTATCACTTAGCATTTTAACCAAATTGCATTTTATTAAAGGGAGTAATTGTGCAGTATTTAATAACAGCAGAGGTTCCCTCCGTCGGAAACTCTACCTTATGCTTAATTTGATGTGAGCTACCTCCATTTATTAACACCACCGAGTCTGAAAACCCAGGAAAAATCCAATGTCAGGACTAGGTGAGCCCACCATGTTTTTCATTCCACCACAAGGTTTTTGAAATAGAACTAACTCTAGTTAAGTTCTCATATCCGCCTTTGACCGTAGGCGCGGTTGGTTAAACAGTTTAGACTCTGCAGAGATTGTACACTTTACCCACAAGAGATAATCATACTCGTTACCCCACATGATTCCGTAGTCATGTAGCTGAGCGATCGTCACAGTAACCTTTCAAAGTATCTCACCCCTTCCGTCATTTCACCCATATAGGGTTACGCCCATACGTTGTGCGGGATGTTTACCCCGATGATCTGGAGTAGTTGGACTACACCACAGCGACTGGCAACTCCACCTGGTATCGGTGTCCCATTCAAGCTAGATGTAACACACGTTTGCACATTCCCGTTATCCATCCAGCGAGATGACATTCAGGGTTTAATAAATTTACTAAGCCAAGTTGCACTTTGCAAACTTGTGGTTGTACTTGTTTTACACGGGAGGTCATGACAAGATTAAGTCCTTAGGGTCATCTGGGCGGTTCATTCCACATATACCACCCAGACGGTAACAGCAAGTTATAGGGTTTTTGAGGAGCAAAAATACATCAACTCAACCATCTCGATCATTTACCCACAATGACTGCCCAAAACCACTTTCATGTTTAAAAGATGATGATTGGAACATTTAATGTCCTGGTACTTAAGCAAGACTAGCATGTCGCTTAAGTACAACCTGTAACTAGTAATTACCATATAGTTACTAGGGTAATATGGAATAATGGATTCAATTGTCAAGGGATAGCATAATAATTAATTAATCATCAAATGGGTATTTAACTACCTTAAGCTTTAGCATACATTTGATTAAAGAATTAAAGCATGCAATTTTGGTAATTTAAATGAAGATAATTTACATAAAATGTAGGGTAAATATGATCAAAGCATTGACTCACCTTGGTTAAGGGTAAGAGAGTCTTGTGCTTGATCGAAGTGGAGATCCTCTGCGTCTTTGAACCCTAATCGGACGAACGTACCGAAAAAAGGCACAAACAAGCAAAGAGAGCAAATAAATACTAAAGGAATAACAAATGAACTCCAAATGAAACAAGACCAGTGCCATTAGCAAGATCTTGAATTTACAAAATTTTAGAAACAAATTTCATAATTTTTGGAGTTAAGATGAGGGAGAACGGGACTTTCGAAGTTCGGATTTGAAATAAATCAAGAAAAGAAAAAGGGAGAGAGAGAGAGAGAGAGAGAGTCGGTGCACCGCATAGTGCGTGGACCAAGTCCATGCGCACTGGTCCAGAGGGGGTTTACTGTTGCAGGCCCACATGGAAGGGAGACAAACGAAGAGGGAGAAGGCCTAGTGCCTTTGACAAGTGAGGCCCTCAAAGCAAAATCATCCATTCCCTTTTTCCTTTTCTTCGGCCACAAAGAAGGGGAGCAGAGGGCGGCTCGGGCGGTAGGGAGCGATGGCAGCGCCGGTGAGCAGCAACACGAGAAGGCAGGCAAGCCGGCGAAATGGGATCCCATGGGGTTGGGGTCCACATGAGTGGCAATGGCGGCGCCGGTGAGCAGCGGCACGAGAAGGCGGGCAAGCCGGCGAAATGGGATCCCATGGGGTTGGGGTCCACATGAGTGGCGGTGGCGGCTCCAGAGAGGGCGGGGCGACGGCGCAAGACAGGCGTGGAGGCGGGCAAGCAGCGAAGGTTGAAGGAGATGGCGCACACACTGGCTACGCCCGGGGGTGAGGAAGCTGATGGCGGGGTCGGAGCAACTCGGGGGGCGGCGGGGATGGTGGGGCGGCGGCGGCCGAGGCGGAGGAGAAAGGGGTGGCGACGGTGGAGCGTCTCGGCGGCGGGGAGGGAGCATGGAGGTGAGGGATGGAATCCTTGGCCCAGGAGCACCTCGTGACGGGGGCGGCGTGGTGGTGGTCTGTCTTGAGTGGCTTAACGGTGGCGGCAGGCTGCGCCAAAAGGCGGAGCGGCGGCCGACTCACTTGTCTTGTGTGGTGGAAGAAAGGGGCAAGGCACCGGTGGGGAGGGGAGGCAAGGGGAGGTGGCCAGGGGCTTCTTATTGCCTGGGAGCGGGGCGGAAGGATCCGTTGCTTGGTGACGGTCGGCATGGGTGCGGCCAGAGCAGCATGGGCGCGGGGATGGGCATGGCGCGGATGATGGGATGCAACAGGGTGGCAAGCGCGGCCAGGGCACGCGTGGGAGGCGCAGAGGGCAGGTGTGACCAGGCGGTGGCGCAGGGGCGCTCATGCTGACGGCCGCGGCGAAGACTGGGGGAATTGGGGCGGGGTGATGACGGCAGCGGCGTCGAGCGGGGATGGGACTAGACGAGGGCGTGCCACCGGAGTCACGGGTGGCAGGTGGGAGCTGACGATGGCACGCGAGAGTGGCGGGGAGCAGGAGGCGACATGGGCATGGCGGAGGCGCACGGGAGCTGCAGGGGCACTCGTGGCTAGCGTGGGTGACCAGGTGGGGCAAGAAGAAAGTAGGGGGAGTGGGAGCCAAGCCAAGAAGGCCGAATGGAGGAGGTGGGCCGGAGAAAGCCAATTGGGCCGGCCCAAGGGAGCAATGGGGCTGAGCCCAAGAAAGAGAGGAGGGTACAAAGAATAGGGCCCAAAATTGAAAAGAAGAATTCAAATTCAAATTTGAATCCAGGAATTTGCAAAAAGGTTTGAAACACAAACTCGAGCTTAGCTAGAAGCTAGAAGATTTGAAATTATCGGCTAATTTGAAATAGGGTTGGAAAATAGAAAGCCAAATGTAAATACTATTCACCGTTTTCGAAAACGGGACGTTACACATGTACTTTGAGAGGTTGAGCAAAAACAAAGACAAAAAATAAAATTATATTCCAACAAAATACGATAATGTGGTGAACCCATTATTCTCAAAATTCTCTTTAGAAAATGAATACATAAAACTTTGGTGACAATCTGACAAACAACGAGACAGAAGCTAAACAGGTAGAAATGATACAAATAAATTAGACAGTAAGTATTTTACATGGAAATCATACAAATCAGCAGGATGGTCAAGTGGCCCGGATAAGCCATCACAGATCGAAATCATTTGAATGTCAGGATAGGCCTCTTGTATACCATTGGTCAATTCCTCTGCGCGCTCCCTCCCTTCTTATTCAATTATCTCTCTGGTTCTCCCCGTGGTCCCACTTCATCCCATCCGCGTTCAACGTCGAGGACGTACGGCCTCAATTGGGCAGCACGTTAATAGGAACAAGAGGGTGCGCAGTTCACATGGATATGGGCCCAAGGCATACTTATTCAAACCGCACCAACCGATCGCTCGACCGAAAAACCGAACCGTAGTCCGCTCCATCTGGTTCCACTATTGATCTTCAGCAATCGAGTTGCCTGAACGATCAAAATCCGATCGAACCGGGCGGTTTTGACACAATCCACTATTGGATCATTCATGCAATCAGACCGCTTTGAACTGATCTAAATGCGGTCAAACCAGGCGGTTTTGACACAAACAGGAGGACAAGCCGAAGCGGTCAAACTAGAGTCAACAAGTCAACAGAAATAATTGCTCAAAAATTGTGGTAGGCATGAACGTGAGACCTCTTGGTTGGAGCGCCAGAGCCACGGTGCTAGCCATTCCACCCTATGTTGGTTTTGTGATGTAGGAGCATGTTACATTTTATCTATGCCGCATTTGCACCCGTTCACCCATCGACTCCCGTGTCGCTCGTTCGGGCGACCCAGGAGGCGACACCCCCAATCCCCGAGAGCCTCCCGCTCCTAGGCCCCCGCCAGCCACCACCGCGGCTCCAGCACCAGTGGCGGCCGCCTCCCGAGCCTCCCCTCTTTTCTCCTTCCTCCCCTCCCTCTCCCCCCCCCTTGTCTTTCTTAATCTAGTTGAGTGAGCATGGCAGGTGGCGGCGAGTTGTCTGTGGCCGTTGAGGTGGCAGTGAGTCTCTGGCGAACCTCTGGAAACGCGGAGCTGCGCTCACCCTGGTCCCCTTGGCCGAAGCTAATGGGCCAGATCTATATCTGGCCCCCGGTCACCGCGCCACCCCCCCCCCCTCCTCACTGCGCCAGCGCTCTGCCTAGGGGCGGATCTTGAGCCACCACCAGCCGAAGGCTCGAGGGCGCCGACACCGAGGAGACCGTCGTGCGTGGAGCCGCCGTTCCACCTTGGCTCGCGCTGGGAGGATCCCTATGGTCCCCGGTGCTCCACGCTGGGAAGGTCCACCGCCCGCCAATGCTACCGTGGCCGTAGCGGCTGTGGGCTCGGGGGGCGCTGACGTCGAGGAGACCGTTGTATGTGGAGCCATCATTCCATCTTGGCACGCGCCAGAAGGATCCCCATGGTCCTCAGTACTCCACGCCAAGGACGTCACCAATGTCAACATGCCGTTGCTGGGAGCCGCCATTGATCGGCGACCACGTCTGCATCGCGCTGTCCTGTGCTCGCCGCCACCTGGCTCCCAGTGCACGCCTGTGCACATCCTCAGCACCACCGATGACAAGTTGATCCAGAGATCAGTTTCATCCTACCATAGCCAGATAAGCCTCCTCGCCGCCAGTCCCAGAGCCCTCGCCCCCTGGCTCTCATCATTATCCGCCGCCGGTCTCCAATGTGCGCTCGCTGGATTACGTGGATGCGGAGAGGAGCAAGTCAGCCGTTAGAAGAGCCACCCATACTGCTATGTCAGGGGTGCCCTAGGTGTAGGCCGTTGTCCTGATGAGTAGCAGGTCGACCGTTGGAAGAGCCCCGAGCTGTCAGGCTATTGCTATTGAAGTGTCGTCTTGAGGTGCAAGACGATTATTTTGGAGGCCCCATTCGTAGCAGGTGGTCCAGTCCACCATGAATGAGCCACGAGGGCGGAGGGAGAGAGGAGTCGGAGTTGTCGTTCTTCTGTTATGCATCGTCCACTGTCATCGCCGAGAGGAGGAACCATTTTCTCACCTAATTCATCTGAAGCTCCTTGCTGGTTGCCCTGTGAGCGTATGGATCCACCTTGCCTCTGCTTCTATTCTTCTCGCTCAAGCTCGTACTAGGGCAATCCTCTACACTGTTCGGTTTTAACCAGTTCGAAGTTCAGTGAGTTGGGTGGGAGGTGTTGCCCTTCGCTTAGCTATGATGTGTGTTCGGTAGAGCTAGTTAGTGTTAGGACGTGGTTAGAATTTGCTAGTTAGTGTCCCTAACTCTAGTGATGTTGCTAAGGTGTTGCGAGGCATACCCAATTGCAGGTTTCCTCTCGTCAGGGGTGTTTACCCCGTCGAGGTGTATCTTTTTATCTTATTTTCTCCTACTTTATCGATAAAGGGTAGCTCGCCTGCTTATTCGTTTGAAAGACAGACACTTTATCTATGCCTTTTGAACCGGGAGTCCAACCAGTGAGCCACCGGTTGGACCAGCGAATCAGTGGACCGAACGTGACACCGGGTTGACGATCGGTCTGGTTTCAACAACTATGGTCCAGGGCTGCGGATATGGGCTGCCGGCGGTGCGAGGATCGATATTAGTTTCAAAGCGAAACAATTGCCCCTTGCTAAATAAACAGTTGGTGGAGGAAGCGCCTTTTAATCACAGCCTCTCGTTTGCTTTAAACGTCGTGCAAACTTTAAGTGAGAGCATAGAAAGAGCACTCCATTTTATTTTATTTTATTGGTCAACTGAATTAATAACCATTTGAATCTGAATCAATATTTTTTGAAGGATTAATAGTTTCATCCATTTGACTAACTAATGAACTTTGGTTTGTGCTACTATGTAGGGAATGTGTTTTGAATCTTGAACAATGGCAAAAATTCATTTGTTTTGTCTACATGGGTCGCATACTATAATATAGATATTTGGAATATTTGTATGTTCAGGATTCACGCAGACACTAGTCATTGATGAAGAGTAGCCAGTAGCATTTACTTAATTATTAAGAAGTTATTTCTTTCTCTGCTCTTTTCCAAAACAATCGTAAAATATTATTTTGCATCTCTGGCGGGTAGTTATGACTTATGACAGGCATAGCATCCTGTTTTGAATTTATGACTTGCTGAATACATAAGTACACATCCTCGTGTTTAGCTAGAAACGTATAAAGCCACTGTGTGCTATATTTCAAAACAGATTTAGTTTTTAAAAAATCAAAATAGATTTGAATAAGGCTTGTGGTATGCCTTGAATGTACTTGAAATAAAAACTTCTATGTAATGTTAAATGCGGTGTGATGTACTGATGTAACCCATCTACTGCTCTGCTGTGCTACTCTGAGGCGACCATTTCCCAGAAAAGCTCTGTTTCCAGATAAATGTGTGAACATATGTGACGCCGAGCTATTTCCGGTGTTGACATTATCCTCCATCATCTCAGTATAAATCAAAATTGGCATTCCGATGGCAGATGCATGCCACCATCAATGGTGAGTATTAAGTTTACGTGGAAACTGTTGACTGCAGAAAAGCAAGCCGATTCTTAGTGAGGGCGATCTTCTCCTCTGCCTCAGATGCTTTTTCACGAACTCCACGAACAATCTCTTCAGGGGCCTTCTCTACAAACTACACCACGAAAGAAATGCATGGTCAACGGGATACGAAAACGTGCTTCGAACGCTCGCTTCACAGAAAGGGGAAGTAGTCACGTACACTTTGGGAATTGAGGCGGGCCAACAGAGCATCATATTCTGACTGCATCTTAGAGAGGCGCTTAGAGAGCCGTTTAACTTCGTCAGACACATCAACCATATCAGCCAATGGTAGATAGGCCTCCAAACCATCATTAGCAACAATGTGGACTGACTGATTTGCATCACCTGGCATGGCAAGTATAGAAACAGATTGTTTGTTGGCAAACTGCAGCAAGAAAGATTATGTCTGAGCAACTTACAAGGGGCTCACCTGGTGGCGATTCAGTGAAATGTACATTCTGTACGTCCAGCTTTGAAAGTGAAGACAAGACCTGCTTCTCCTTCTGCGGGCATAAAAGTACAGGTCATGAACTCATTATGATTAAAAAAAACGATATAGGTTAGCTTTTTTTTTGCTGGGGCTACAGACATAAGGATACAGGACAAATTTATGCAAGCAAAATCAGGATGTTAATGTTTTAGTTCTAATACCAATTACAGGGTATCACAATGTAAAGATGCATGAAAGGTACGGCTGTGTGCACTAATTACACATATGCACCTCAAAGTTCTAACAGTGAAGTTTGCCCAACTAATAACTATCTGTGTGCTTTGTTCTGTAGCAACTTTGATTTGGGTACTGAAATAGATCAATAATTACCACTCTTCTTGCTAATAAAACATCATATAAACGTGCATGAAATTGCTTCTCAAATTGCTAGATCAAAAAGGTCATATAATATACCAATAATGGAATGACAAACAAAATGGACTTGTTGTGACTTATGAGAAGACACACCGATATGTACTCCAGGACATCTGCATCAGCAACAACAGAAGCTGATATTCGTTTAGCTGGCTCGACAGAATACTCTGCTCGAACATTTCTGATTCCTCTTACCTGTTATTATAGTTGCAATCAAACAAAATGGTTACCCGTAGGACATAGCATTAGCACCATAAGCGCATACAGCACAAGTGGAAAATTTACCAACGATTGCAAATTCTGAAAATTTCTGATGGACCTCAAATTCTTAGGAAGGTCAGTAGTGGGCCACGGAGTAACGATAAGTGGTTGCTTTCTGTACGGAAACGCCTGAAATAAGAGCAATAATGATATGCTATTGATGATGCTGATGAAAGTAATAGTTAAACAATGTTTTTAAGGTTTCACTACCTGCCATAATTCTTCAGTGACAAAGGGCATGAAGGGATGCAATAGCTTCAGTATGTTTTCAAACACATACAATAGAACACTTTGTGCCATATAAGAAGCTGATTCGTCACCAGAGTGGTAGAGACGTGTCTTGCTAGCTTCAATATACCTGAATGAGAATTAATTGGTGACGACATAGAAATCTACTAGAAAACAACGCACCATAGAAGACAAGAATGATAGAATGCGGAAAGGAGCACAGAACCAGGCAACAGCTTGTTATATTAGATGACTCGAAAGTGAGGGGAATATAACGAGAGAGAAAAATCGTATAAGAACATGAAGCTCCTCTGCTTCGCGTGACACCGCTGCGCCGAGCCTCCCCTGCACCGGATACGAGCCGCCCCGACGCCCCTTCGTCGTCCGGCTGCGCCTCCCCATACTCCCGACTACGCCCCCTACTCTTGGCCTCGCCCATGCTCCCAACCACGCCTCCCCTGATCCCCATCCGTCACCCGGCCGGCCGCTGTCACCCGGATCCTCGCCGCTGGCCAACACCCAATGTGGAAGACGAGCCTATGCTCCTACTTCCGCCACCGCGGCGTCGACGCTAACGGGTGCAGCCACGAGGACTCATGTCGCTACATGCACTCTGAGGTGGAGCTCCGCCTGCGCCCCGATGGCACGTGGGACCCCACCTCCGACCACGCCAAGAAACTCCATAAGTCGGAGTGGGCCGCCGCGAAGGTGCTCGCCATCCCTCTGCTGCCCCGAGCAAACTTCGTCAACCATCGTGCCTCCTGGACGGAGGCCAAGCACCGCCTCCTCGAACGCGTCGCCAGCGACAAAGCCACCTCCCTCCGTGCGTGGCTCGCCGAGACAGAGGCGAAGGCCACAGCGATGCGGGCCCGCGTAGAGCGGCTCGAGCGCAAGGCCACCGAGCACAACGAGCTCCTCTCCGCGCTCCTAGCGGCTACGCGCCCAGGTGACGCCGACCTCCACGACAGCGAGGAGGAACCCGATGGGCGGGAGGTGGAGCAGGAGCCGATGGCCGCGCCGTTGGCACTCGTTGACGTGCCCCAGCCTTTCCCCTCCCCAGCCGTCGCTGCCACCTCTGTCTTGGTCCCCAAGCCGCCGCCACCCCTGCCTCAAGCTCCTGTCCTCAGACTCCTTGGGTTCTGCTCGTCTGGCTCTTGCTTCTCAGCAGTCTTCCTCGCCTCCGCCACCTCCCTCGTATAGTATTTTGTTTCCGTGGATCTTGGACTCTGGTACTTCTTTTCACATGACACCAGATTATATTCACCTCACTTCTGTGAGCCACACGGCTCTTCCTTCCACTGTTTAGACAGCAGATGGTATCTCTCTTCCTATTGCAAGCCGAGGCATTCTTTCCACTTCTTCCTTTCATGTTTCTGCATCTCTCATGTTCCCAAGCTTACTATGCAGCTTATATCGGCCGGTCAGATCACTAATCACGATTGTCATGTTATTTTTGAGTCCGACTCTTGTTGTATCCAGGACCATCACACGGGGACTCTGTTAGTGCTGGCTCTCGGCGCCATGATTCGCAACTTCTTTGGGAGCTCGACTGGCTGTACCTTCCTTCCGCTGTCTCCACCAGCTAGTCAGCCACTACACCTGCCTCTGTAATTGCTACGTCCTCTACTACTTTTGCTCAGTGGCACCATCGTTTGGATCATCTTTGTGGATCGCGATTGTCGTCTCTAGAAGGTCGTGGTCTTCTTGGGTCTGTTTTTGGTAACACCTCTTTACCTTGTATGGGTTGCAAGCTTGGCAAACAGTTGCAGCTCCCTTATCCCTCTAGTGATTTTGTTTCTGCTCATCCTTTTGATCTTGTTCACTCTGGCGTTTGGGGTCCGGCTCCTTTCGTTTCGAAAGGGGTTATCAATACTATGTGATCTTTATTGATAATTATTCTCGTCATACTTGGATCTACTTCATGTCTGCTCGTGGTCAGACTCTCTATTTACTGGATATTCGTCACCATGGTTCGTACTCGTTTGATTCAGTCATTTGTGTGTTTCGTGCTGACTCTGTTGGGGAATACCTATCTACTGTTTTGCGTCACTTTCTCGTTGAGCAGGGTACTCTTCCGCAGTCTTGCCCTGGCGCTCATGCTCAGAACGGTGTCTCTAAGCGTAAGCATCGTCACTTGCTTGAGACAGCCCATGCTCCCATGCTTGCCTCTTCTGTTCCACATCACTTCTGGGTTGAGGCTATCTCCACTGATGCTTTCCTCATCAACATGCAGCCTTTCACTGCTCTTCAGGGCTCTACTACTGTCGAGCATCTCTACGGTCGGACTCCAGAGTACAATCACCTTCGTTGTTTCGGTTGTGTCTACTTCGTCCTTCTTCCACCTTGTGAGCGCACCAAGCTGACTACTCGGTCAGTTGAGTGTGTTTTTCTTGGCTACAGTCTTGAGCATAAGAGTTATCAGGATCTCCTAGAACGTCACCTTCGATGAGTCCCGACCTTATTACCCTCATACCCCCACTATCAGCTCAGATTCTCTTGTTGAGTCGATCTCCTTTCTGACTTTTCCTGTCCTTCAACTTTCCACTTCTGTTTCGCTTCCCTCTCCTCCGGCTCCACCTATTCCCTCTCCGTCGGAGGTTCCTTCTAGCTCTTTTGTTGAGATTCCACCCTTTCCTTTGCATTACTATCGCTGTCCTCGGCCTACTCCAGTTGAGCATCCGTCTTTGCTGGGCCTTGTTCCCAGCCCTTCTTCTTCATCCTTGTTGGGTCCTGCTCCACCTTCTCCCAGATACGATCTTCGTGATCGTCGCACTATCAGGCCTCCTGAGCGCTACGACTTCGCACCCGCTGCTCTTTTTGAGCCTACGACCTACCGTGAGGCTGCTGCTCACCCTAAGTGGCAACTCACGATGTCTAAGGAGATTACTGCTTTGGATCGTACTAGCACTTGGGATCTTGTGCCCTTACCTGTGAGTCACTCCTATCACGTGCAAATGGGTGTACAAGATCAAGACCCACTCGGATGGTTCTCTTGAGCTCTACAAGGATCGTCTTGTGGCGCGTGATTTTCAGCAGTCTGGTCATGACTACGATGAAACCTTCGCTCATGTCGCCCACATGACCACTGTTCGCACTATCCTTGTTGTGACCTCTGTTCGACAGTGGTCAATCTCTCATAGGGTTGTTCATTCAGTTTTTTCGGTAAATACGGTATTGTTAATTCGGTAAATACGGTATTATTTAAAATACGGTTTGGTATCGGTAAATACCACTTTATTTCAGTTCGATATCGGTATTCGGTAAATACCATATTTACCAAGGTTGACACAAATTGCGAACAATATCGTGAGTCCACAACTTGTGGTCATTAAATATTTACCGTGTACACTGCAGAACAGTCAACCTTTTGAATTAATGTACTTGATAACTATGTGCTTTTACTCATTAAGCAATTTCCATGCCTTTAATCATTAAGTATTAATGTACTTGATACTATGTGTCTTTACTCATTAAGCAATTTCCATGCCTTTACTCAATACTCATTAAGTATTACTGTAATTGAATACTTGATAGCTCATTAAGGAATTTCCAACCAGCCCATCACTAATTCACCATCAGGCGCTCGGCTCAAGCCAACCCATCACAAGCACACGCACTACAAGATGAAAGCAAAGACAAAGACAAAGAAATGAAGTCAGCGACCAATGACGCAGCAATTCGGTTTTTTCGGTTTTCAGCCAGTTTTTCCCCAAAAAACCGAACCTCGAAAAAACCATAAATTCGAAAACTGAACCGAATACCAAATATCGGTCAAACCGAGTTGACCGGTACCGTTCGGTTTTTTCGGTTCGGTGTAATTATGTACAACCTTGATCTCTCAGATGGACGTCAAGAATGCATTTCTCAATGGCGAGCTACGTAAAGAGGTACGCATGCAGCCGCCCCCTAGGTATTGTCCCTGATGGTATGGTTTGTCTCCATCTCTCTATGGATTCAAGCAAGCCCCTCGTACCTGGTTTGACCACTTCTTCTCTGTTGTCACTGCTGTAGGTTTCTCCGCCAGTAATCACGACCCTACCCTTTTTGCTCACACCTCTCCTCGGGGTCAGGCGCTCCTCTATGTGGATGATATAATCATTACTAGAAATGACTCTCGATACATCAATTTTGTGAAGGAGCGTCTCAGTGAGCAGTTCTTGATGTCTGATTTGGATCCTATTCGTTACTTCCTTGGGGTTGAGGTCACTTCTACGCCCAAGGGCTACTACCTCTCCTAAGAGAAGTACATTTAGGATATCCTTGCTCGTGCTTGTCTCACTGATCAGCGCATGGTAGACACTCCTATGGAGCTTAGTGTTCACCTTCGGCTCATTAATGGAGAGCCTCTTGAGAATCCTACTCGCTATCGTCATCTTGTCGAGAATCTCGTCTACCTTGGAATCACTTGACCTGACATTTCTCACTCAGTTCACATTCTGAGTCAGTTCGTTTCTGCTCCCACATAGCTCCACTATATTCACCTTCGTGTTCTACGATATCTTCGCATTACCATCAGTCGTCGCCTTTTATTTCCTCGCTCCAGCTCTCTGCAGCTTCAAGCGTACTCTGATGCGACCTGGGCTAGCGATCCTTCTAATCGCCGATCTTTTTCTGCCTATTGTGTATTCCTTAGTTCCTCTCTGATTGCCTGGAAGAAAAAAGTAGACTATCGTCTCCCGTTCGAGTGCTGAGGTTGAGTTGCGAGCCATGGCGGCGTTGAGAGCTAAGATCACTTGGCTTCGGTGGCTACTTGAGGATTTCGATGTTTTCGCTTCAGACCGACTCTCTTATCGACAAGATCGACGCTAATCAAGATTACTCGAGATCTAGTGAAACATGAGCTCAGCAAGCACATTGGCGTAGATACTTCGTACATGAGATCGCAGGTACAGGACCAAGTTATTGCTCTTCAGTATGTGCTTTTGGAGCTTGAGTTAGCCGATTTCTTCACCGAGGTAGACTCGAGCTCAGCACAACTTCTATCTCTCCAAACTCAGTGTTGTTGATTCAACATGAGTTTGAGGGAGGTGTTAGATGTTAGAGATGCTAGATATGTAGCTTGCATATGGTGCTCTTTGCATATTTACCTACACCTATAACTTGTATATTTTGGTCTTTGGCCCATTGAAATAGAATCAAGGGTTCATTCCAACAGTAATAAGAAATAAACATCAAACGGGACCAAACATGAAGTTCTCTATTTTACATGGTGGGCATAGGGGATAGTAGAGATGAGTAGATGACATCTGGTTCCCCAGATCCCCTCTATCCCCATCATAGTCACTGGGCTAACAATATAGATTGAGGCATCAATATTGAATGGCCCTTAGTAAAACAAGTTTGACCTCACATTATTGGGCTCTACATAATCTTACCAATCAGCAAAGTCCGCCCAAAAGAAATCGTAGATTTCTCTAGCCGCATCTGCAAAGAAAAACTTTTCATAGCTTGTGCTGACCCTATCAATGAGTTCGTGTAGTCCTGTAACCTGTATTGTAATTTATTGTCTTCATCAACAGATTGCACAAAAGCCAAATAATTCAAGATATTAATGGACTCACCACCCAGCATTCTGGCAACGGTAGTTTCTGAAGTGATGCTTCGGTGTCAAACTGGACAGGAGATGCAAAAGTATTAGCAACAGTTCTAAAAAGGAGAATCAAACTTAGTCAAAGCATCATGTGCAATTTGAAATTCAGTGAGATACCTTATTTGCTAATAAGACATCCCATGCAGTGACATCACTTCTATCAGGCAAGTTCTGCAACAAAAATTTGCCCGCATTCCAGAGTTTGTTGGTGAAAGCCTTATTTGATATCAATCTTTCTGTAGAAAGATTAAGGTCCTGAAGTGAAAAGGTGTATTAACAACGGAGAAGCAAAAAAAACTTGATCAACACAAAATGTAAAGACTGCATGGAAAGCAAACCTGGCCTGCAGTGCCCATGGAAAGTGTAAATCTCAACGCATCTGTCCCGTACTCTTTGATGGTATCTAGGGGGTCAATGACATTCCCCACTGTCTTGGACATTTTTCGTCCCTGAAAAGTAACTTGCTAATTAATCTGTGAAAACAGAGTGCTAATCTATCAACATAAACAACGCAAATGAACATGAGGACTGAGGACACACGTCCAACAGACTTCACAGTGGCCCACCCATTAGTTTAACTGGTGCCATCACAAGTTTACATCTGATTATCTGGACAAAGGAGACAGTGTTACGCCTACCGCCGCAGTATGTGACAGAACTTACCTCCGGGCCTCAAACTGGTGGGAAACAGTGTTTACCTACGCGCTAGGCGGAAGGCGGGCGGAGGGTGGCCGCCTAGCGCCTAGCCCGCTTAGGCGCCGCCTAGGTGTCGGTCTGTACAGTCGGCGGTCGAACAGAAGCCGGCAGTGAAGAAGAAAAAGAAGAGAGAGAAAAGAGAAAAGAGAACGAAAAAACGAAAAGAGAGAACTTGGCCAGCCTGGTCCAGTCCAGCTCAACCGAGTGACTCGATCACAACGCGCAACGGCGCAAGTCGCAACACTGACTGAAGCCCGGTCCAGTCCGCTGCCCTTATCCTCTCGCTCCATACGCCTGCCCTCTCTCGCGCTCTCCACCTCGGTCTCGCTCCCCCCTCTCCTATCCCTCCACCGCCTCATCCCCCTCCCATCGGTACAACAATCCGGCGGCGGGGAGACAAAATCCAGCGACGGAGAAGCGATAGCGATGTCGATTTGGCCGGGGAGGAGGCGATGCGCGACGGGGAGCTAAGGAGGAGGCGGCGCGTGACAGGGAGACGGGGAGGAGATAGCGCGACACCCACAGCCGACGGGGAGCTGGGGAGGAGGCAAAGGGGAAGAAATCGTGGAGCTAGGATTCAGGACCACGGGTGAGACCCTCTTTACTTACCTCTTTTTCTCCCTCATGCACGCCTAGCTCCGCCCAACCCCACCCGTCGCCGCCGCGCCTTGGCCGCCGCGGTCCGCCGTTGACTGCCTAGGCAGGCCAAGCACCTAGGGGGGCGATTGAGCTCAAGTCGCAGCGGCTGGCTTGTGCCCAATGCCTAGGCGGCCGTCTAGGGGAACACTATGGGAACACATAGTATGGCCTAACTGCTAGAGAGCATCATATAGCCCATTAGCAGACTAAGCATGAGGTCCACAAATCAAGTGCACCATTTGCTCTGCTAGGGTTCAGTTCAAGCTAAACAAATTAATCCAGTAATCCTTAAAATAAGATTTTCAGCTTTCTTCTTTTTTTCCCATGTCTGCGAAAGTTTTTTTTTCGCGTGCGTGCGTGTTTGACCTCAAAGGTACATGTGGCAAACAGGCAGTGACCACATCAATTAGCAGCTCCTAGTAAACAATAATGCCACGTACAGCATGACTCCTGAAATTCAATTGTGTATATTTAAATGGATTTAGAAATTTGATCATTTCACTTTTTGAATTACAAGAAAAGGTTAAGTTTGATCGTTTGCCCCTCGAAAGTACAAAACATAAAGAAGTAAATAAGGTGCCCATATATCTCACCTCAGAGTCCCGGATAAGGCCATGAAGATAGACATAAGAAAACGGTACAGTTCCCGTAAACTCAATTCCCATCATGACCATTCGTGCAACCCAGAAGAACAAAATGTCATGGCTGTCAATAAATAAATTAGATATAGTATCACAAGTGGTAAAAGGAATAACAGAACATCGATGTGAAGAACAGCACAACAGATAGATCACTCCATTGAAAGAAGAAAAGGTAAATTAAGCTGTTGAAGCTAACATACCCGGTTTCAAGAACAGTTGCGGGGTAAAAATGCTTAAAATCCTCCCTGGATAGATCTGGCCAACCAAGTGTACTGAAAGGCCACAGAGCACTGAAGGACAACTGCAACAAGTCAAAACTACAGAAGCTATGTGCGGCTTGTTAATATTACTTGTAGCAGTTTAAGTACTTGGAAATAAAGTTCCTACAGACAACCCCCATGTCAATCAGTTATAGGGCAGAAGATAAAAATGTTCAGACAACCTTCTGAGCATGGTGACAACTAACAAGTCCAGTCTAGGCTCTTGCACGAATTCAGAGTTTTATTGGAGTCTGGGACCCTGAGCACAAGGACATTAACTATTCATCTACTTATTGCAGTTGTGCATGGAAGGCACTACAAGGAGAGAGCTAAAAACTTTTCAGAAGCATCAAAAGTGACAAGTATTGCTGAATTAACATTTTCAGGAGGAACTTGGTGCCTTGGTGGTTTATTGACTTTATTCTTTATAAATACAGTTCTGCTCAACAATGCAAGTAGTTAGAAATATTTTTGGGTAATGAGATCTTTCATGTTATTAACGGGGCAAGGAAGAACTTCAGAAAATTGCCAAAAATGTATTGCAGAATTAGATGCTCAGTCGAAAAAAATTCAGTTCCCTTTGGTGAATGCAAAATAATGTTCGCGGCTTAAAAAAGAAGTGCTCACAAAAAGTTGGTGTGTAATCAAATGATGGAATTCAAGAAATTAACTACTTCACATTGCTCCTCACAAAGAAAGAAAGAAACTAATTCATATTGCAGAAGAACAATTGGGACCACACAACTTTGAAGAGGGAGACAGACCTTGAGAACCAAGTATCAAGAACATCAGGATCTTGATATATTTCAACTGATTTTCCATATTTTTCCTGAGCTTTTGCAAGTGCCTCCTCTGCAGTTCTAGCAACAATATAGTCTACTTCACATTGCTTTCCAACGATGTACCAAACTGGTATCCGATGACCCCACCACAATTGTCTACTTATACACCAATCTTTTATGTTTGTTAACCAATGATTATATATCTGCAGCCACAGAACACACCCAAAAAAAATGAGAATGAATAGAAGAGCGGTGAAGTCGATTAAAAAATTCCTTTCTGTAGCAGTAATAAGTAACAGAGACAAAGTCGTAGATTATGAAGACTTTATTTGGCATATATATTGTTTTATTGAGACTCAGAGAGACAGATATATTTCCCTGTCTAACAGTATCTGTAAAAATATGTTCAGCACATGCTTTTGCTTGTGCTTACAGCAGAGGAGAACCACCTCTAGACTCCAGAGGGTAGAGAAGTGAAAGATTCATGTATTACCTTTTCAAATCTCTCTGGAAGAATAGTTAGTTGCCCCTTTTCAACAGCATGGAGGGCCTTTTCAGCTAATGGCTCCATTGTGACAAACCACTGCTTACTAATCAAAGGCTCTATCACCTAGGATCAAACAAAAGTAGGTCCATCAAGCCCAACGGAAAACATCAGTAGACAGTAACCTACAAATATTAGCAAGAACAGGAAAGACATCACACTTCACCACCCCGTTGAGATATGGGGACTCGAAGCGTATAGGGTTCCTTCTTTACTGCCAAGTTAGTCTCAACAAGGTCAGACCACAACTTCTCTCGTGCCTCAAAACGATCCATACCACTGAAAAAAAAAGAGGGGAGGAAGTTAAGGGCCATGCAACTCTGTTTCCTACAGAGCAAGGATTATTGAAAAAATATTGCACTTTCTTTTTCGTATGCAGTAGTTCAACCAACTGCTTACACTAATTGCACCAGTTCAAAGCCACAGATTGGGTTCCCAACTTTTTCTCTTAAAATTTCTATAACAGTAAGCTATGTTAAACAGCTAAAGTCCAGTTTTTGTGTCATTAAATAGAAGGCAAACTCAAGTCACATTACAAAGAGAAGCATATATGGGTTTATAAGCAGCTAAAATACAAAGTCTTCATATATGATACAACATGGAATAGAAAGAAGAAATTGCACATGGAAAATCGCAAGCCATAAACAAATCCACCACAGAATAAGAGAAGAATAGTTTACTTTACATGCAGTTTGAAAAAAAAATACCTGTATAATCCAGCAACATCATTTAGTGTACCATCTTTATTCATAACATTAAGTATTGGCAGACCAAGCTTTCGAGCAATATGATAATCATTATGATCATGTCCAGGGCTAATCTTCAGCACCCCTGTTCCAAATTCTGGATCAACATACTGTAAATCATAGAACCAATAGTTACTATTAACAGGAGTCGTGCAAAGTCTATTGAGAATAGAAAAGGACACTCTTTTTAAGAAACTTATCGTTTTCTACAGCCTAGGGAACACTACACTGCCTCGGTGCCTCCCCAAGGCCTTAATTCCCTTCAAATGCATCTAGATTAAATTTGACCAATTTCCAACATTAAGCATTTCATATAAAAAGTGTTTTGGATTTGGGCATCCATAAGACCAGGGCTCAACCATAAATGAGGGCATCGACGTGTGAACCACTTGTACAAAGAATACATGTCTCATGTAGTCATGTGTGTACGTCAAACAAAGCGATAGCCAGCTTGAGATGAAATAGTTGGCATTGGTCAAAACTTAGCCACAGAAACAGTCACCAGTGATAACAACATGAATAACAAGCGACAAGCGATGGAATAAAATTTGTATGTACAGGTGGCGCGCGTGATGACACAATTAAGATGATGAGAGAACACTAGTGTCTAGTGAAAATGGTGTTTTTGTATTGATTTAATTTGACTAATGTCGAAACGTCCTTTCTGAATTTTGCTAGAAACATACAAAATACTACAGATAATATTAAGTTGTGTTCTTACCCGATCAGCAATAATAGGAACATGTCTCCCAAATGTCAAGGGTACAATAGCTAATTTGCCAACATATTGTGCATAACGCCCATCCTGCATTGGCAGTTGACATATTGAAAATAAGATTGATTACTGAATTCAATATGTTTAAGAAATAAAATAGCTCGATGCAGTTATAGCACAGGTTGTAAGTTGTAACAGAACACAAGAAATGGTTTTCTAATATACTTAGCTTTACTGCACAGCACTGAAGAGATCATACCTCCGGGTTAACAGCAATTGCAACATCACCAAATAGAGTCTCAGGTCGTGTTGTCGCAATAGTCAGAAAATCATTCCTAAACCACAAGAATAAATTTTAAATACGAGTAAGCAATTTTCATCAATAAACAATGTCAATCATGCTGATAGATTCCTCATATTAGAATGCAAAAGATAAACTGTACATCATGCAAACTCGTTCTCCAGAGAATGCTCGCATTTAAACATCACAAGAGGGAAATAAAGATATGGTGGTAAACACAACCATGCATTTAATTGTAATACAATCAGCAATACATATGATGACATTACTGATCTCGGATACCCCAATACTTCTGAAATCTGCCGTTCCCGTACTCGATATGGCACCGATACAACGATACAACGCGATACGGTATCGCGGAGTATCGGTGGAATTTAGTTTTTTTAAATAAAAAAATCCCGATACGTCATCTATACTCCGCAATACGTTTCTGATACGCGAAGCCCATACTATTCATTTGAAAGCCCAAAGAAAAACTCATTTCAAAGCCCAGCCCAACATCAATAACCCTAGCCCTTCTCCTAGCCTCCTCCTCCACAGTCATCCTCTAGTCCACATGCTCTCTGCTCCCACTCAACCCTCTGCTACACCGCACAAGACCGCCTCCTCCTCGCCTGCCGTGCGCCTGACGCCTCCTCCTTCCTCCTCGCCATGAAGCCCTCACGACATGAGGTGACCACCAGGAGGCAGGAGCTCCTCCTCCTTCCCGATGCCCCTCCTTCCCGAAGGCCAAAGCCCTTTCTGCCGCTGCTCCTTCCCGAAGGCCGAAGCCCACTCTGCCGCTGCTCCTTCCTGACGCCCCTCCTCCTTCTCGAAGCTCTCTCTACCGCTGCTCCTTCCTGACGCTGCTGAAGCCCTCTCTGGCTCTCTGCCGCTGCCCCCACACTCGCCCAACGCCTTCACCGAGCGAAGCATTCCTCTCGATCCAAGTATGTCAGGCTGTCAGCAAGGAAGAAAATGGTAGTAAAAAGAAAATTGTTGACATTTAGAATATTTGTCGGTAGTCGGTAGTCAATTGAGAATGTGATTGGGTTATCATATTGCTTTAGGATTGCAATTTTATGATTAATAACAATATTGTCTACATGTCTTATTTGCATGGACTGAGGAATTGAGGAGCTCGACCGGTCCAAAAAATGACTATTGGCAAGGAATACATTGTTTTCATCAAGGTAATCTCATTGTCTCGATCTCTCGTAGCATCTATACATTTTTCTAATATTTAAATACATATATACTCGTTGTATCCTTGTTTTTAGAAAATTGCGTATCGCCGTATCCGTATCGCCATGCCGGTATCACGTATCGGTGCAACATAGTTATTGATTACTTAATGTCAATTCACAATTGAATAATGATGAAATGTCCGACCACAAGATTAAGGATGTAATGAAAATTACCTGGATCCACCAGCGACACGGTACTTGATAAAGTACAAATTACCAGGTTCTTCAGAGTATTCTACTTCCTAATAAGATAAACCATGTCAGGATCAAATCTTGTGTTGGCTCATGCAAAAGTGCAAAACCTAAACCATGTCAGGATCAAATCTTGTGTTGGCTCATGCAAAAGTGCAAAACCATCCATGAAGTATTGAAGCTTGTCAGCTTTTCTGTGCAGTGTTATCGAATTTTCTTTTGGTTCAAATTATATATCTGCACAGATAGATGTATGTAGATATTTGTCCAAAAAAAAAGTTTCACATACTAAATCGGATACTGCAGTCTGCAGATTAGGAGACCAGTTGACCAAATAAGATCCTGTGAATGAAAATACAATAAATCAACCAATATTTACCAAAGTTACAGAAGGTAAAACTAGTCCCTCAATATTGAAGACAAAACCACAAGACTCAAAAGTATAACAATTCCAGAATTTCCATCTAACAAGAGAAATACCACCAAAAATGGTATCACAAGCATGGCCATCCTCGGCATGAACTCACCCAAGCATAACAAAAGGAACCATATTTGACATGTGTTAAAAGAAAATGTAGGTAGAATACCAACTATCAATAGCATGTTTATTTAACAAATCAATAGCATGTTTTACTATGTTGGATGGAACAAATCAACAAATGGTGCCTCCTTCCATTGAATTGGCATTTGGCAGGTATAATTGTTCTGATCAATAAATATGATCCTCATTTGACCATCATTAGACTTAATATCTTGTGAAACATAAAATTGAATGCTGCAAAGTGCAAACATAATTGTACCATCTTACCACAGAACATATAAAGTAGTTTCTACAAAAAGTAACACGATACGAGAGATGGAAGTAACAAATTGCTTTAGCATATAATTTCAGGGAATCTTGGGGTCGTTCCCCACTGCTTCTAAATACTAGTAATAAGTAAGAGAAGAACAAATTTTCTAGTAAGCAACAACAAGGCTCAATTCATAATTTGCACAGTCCAGAACAATAGCCGCCACTTTTGGCGTAATGAAAAAAGTTTTCAAAATCAGTTAGTATTAAATCTACCAGCACTAAGTCTGTTAATACTTTATAGTCAACTAGAAATTATGACAAAGCAAAATTAGGTTATACAACAGAAGAAAAAAACATAAGGAAAATATTAGAAAATAAAAAACAGTGTATCACAATCAACAACCGCACAAGATTATGCACATTCACTTCCTTCTGTAATAGAACATGTAAGCATGATTAATTATTATACCTTGATATATAAGCCCTTTTTCATGAAGCCTAACGAATGCTTCAACAACTGCGCCTGCAAAATAGAAAGAAAAACCATTGAGACATTAGTTGTACAAATAACAACCAAACTCTAATGTTCAGCTTGAGGGAGCAAACTACCATCACTATAATGTACTATATTGTACAGTCACAACCGCGTTTACTTATGGTTCTACAACGAAAGCTAGGTCAAAATCTACAAGTGTATCTAAATCGCATAAGAGCACTTCAGATATGGGTTCAACATTCAAACAGCTGTCATTCATAAAAATGAGCAGAAGTGGCACAGTCGAGATACCCCCGACCCAGACCATTATCACAATTCTGTTTATATGCAAGTTGACCAACAGAACCAAATTAATGGATGCAACCATGTTACCTCATTGATATGATAATTGCAGAAGATAGCTAGCAAATAAATCCCTAATATCAGGAAACAAGCTGGTAGTTTTCCCCTAAGGTAATGCCACAATAATACATGTACTACTAAATGCAAATAGCATCATTGCAATGGAAAATAATAGCTACACTTACGGCTTAATTGCTCATCAAGAGTGAAACATTCACGACTCCAATCACAAGATGCACCCAATCGCTTAATCTGATTAGTGATTGTGCCCCCATACCTGAAAGAGAAACAGTGCTTAGAGTGAAAAAAAAAACATTACTTTCACAAACAATCCACCATAAAAATTCAGCTTTAAAAAGAATTTCTAAAAATGTAATGTTCTAGAATGAATTAATCAACCAGAATGAGTTCCTATCACAAGTTCATGACAGTTCACTTCACAGTTTAGAAGAACGATGAAAGCCTACTTAGTCATCCAGATAGCCAAAATTATTATGACAGAGAAAACCCAACATCACACTAACAATGCCAGAAGACAGCAAATGAACAAAGCATATAAACTGCAATGCACGTGAGCATGTGCCCACAAACGCACAGAGGATGAGGGGAGGGTGCTAAGCAACTATATGCAAAAGGAGAAAATTACAGGGCCCTAAGTATGGGAAAAATACAGGTAATTAATCAAGGATTGGTTCAAATCAGCAAAAAGACCATAATCTCCAGGTGCCTAGGAAAGCAGTGTACACAAATTAGTCAAGATTCAGAAAAGGACCGACTTCTCCTTCCACTCCCAAACCCTTTCCATGAACTCCTCTCGGGACAGATCTGTTCTTTTGATGCCTTCAGCAGTTAACATCTTTTCCACAACCAACTGAAATGTAAATGCAAAAAGTTAAAAAGAAAAATCAGCCAATTACTTCACCAAGATTTGTTGAACACAAAACTGAATCTATGTCAAATGTGCAGTAAGATCTACAAACCTGTGTTGCGATCCCAGCATGGTCAGTACCAGGTATCCAAAGTGCAGGCCTCCCTTTCATACGGAAATACCTTACCATTATATCCTGAGTTACTTAAAGAAAAGGGGATTCTTTTAGTAAGAAAAATAATGTAGGGC
Organism: Phyllostachys edulis; assembly: GCA_036346405.1. Taxonomy (NCBI): domain Eukaryota; kingdom Viridiplantae; phylum Streptophyta; class Magnoliopsida; order Poales; family Poaceae; genus Phyllostachys; species Phyllostachys edulis. Next base: position 31,206,386 of record CM070557.1, read on the forward strand.
CCACAAAATGGAAAGAAACAAAACTGAGCTTTACCAACTTTGTGCTGTATATGCGGACTAATTATCTAGGAATCTAGACTGCATCACATGAACTTAAGTTGGCTAGTTTTGTTGTGGACATAGGCTAAGGTAGCAGCAACAGCACATACGTGCAAGGGCAGCACAAGACCAATACTAGCAGCCGCCTGCCAGCAAGACGTCCAGGAAGAAGTTGACGCCCAGGAGTCCGTAGTCCAAGGAGAGTCCTAGGAGTTTATGTTAAGTGTCCAACAGCAGGAGTTCAGCCAGGGAGTTAGGAATTAGAGTTGAGGGAGAATCAGGAAGTCAAGTCAGAATTAGGGAGTTGATTCGTATTAGGCAAGGAATGTGCTAGAGTTAGTCTGGATAAGAAGGTCCAACATCCACTATATAAGAATGCATGTAACATCATTGCAACCAAGCAAGAAAGACACAATCTATTCTCCCCCCAAATATTCTCTTATCTCAACTAATGTCTATCTCCTCCCTCTAATGCCCTACTCCCCTTCAAGCCATGCCGTCTGGCCATCTTCCACACGGTAATTATCTCGTTGTAACATTTGGTATCAAAGCCGACCACCGTGGCTTTCGCTGCCGAGAAGAATAAAAGGATCCTCCGCGTTACAATCCAGCAAGTACTCTATCCTATAACGGAGAGTGTGCTTCATCAAGTCTTTGATCCTTTCGGAGTTGTGGAGACTATTGAAATATTTCCAAGGAGATCAAGGGCCGTGGCCTTCATCAAATATGGCGCAAACCACAAGGAGGCACAAGTTTTCGAGAAGTTGCAAGGCAGATGCATCTTCAACGGTTGCTGTCAGCTTGGCATCGAATTACTCGCTATGCCTTCCACGACCAATACATTGGAGGAATGCCTCAAAACTTTTGAAGAAAAATTCCTCACTGAATTGGAGGCTATTAAGGAGAAGTTGATGCAACATGAGGCAATCAGCAAGGCGAAGGAGGCGCATCGCGATGTTGCACAAGTTATGCAACCATAGCTGACGAAAAATAACAATATCGTTGTGGCGCTGCCATCTTCTCCGCACCGTCAACCGAAGTCGTGCCATCTGTCGTGTGGATCATGACGGGTACCACGGGTCAGGTCGTGATGTCATCGCGTCACTGGCTCGGTGCAAGTTCTCTACACCACCATCTTCGAAGACATCTGTTCGTGTTAAGGGCTGCTCCTCACTGTCAACAACAGTCGTCGGAGTATTGCTAATCTCTCACAAGATGTGGGCGTCGTACCCTCCTGTTAACATAGGGCTACCAAGGACTTTGACTATGGCCACCACCCTGCAGCTTGAGGACAAGCTACTTGTTCGGGAGGGGTGTAATGTTGTGGACATAGGCTAAGGTAGCAGCAACAGCACATACGTGCAAGGGCAGCACAAGACCAATACTAGCAGCCGCCGGCCGGCAAGACGTCCAGTAAGAAGTTGACACCCAGGAGTCCGTAGCCCAAGGAGAGTCCTAGGAGTTTATGTTAAGTGTCCAACAGCAGGAGTTCGGCCAGGGAGTTGGGAATTAGAGTTGAGGGAGAATTAGGGAGTTGATTTGTATTAGGAAATGAATGTGCTAGAGTTAGTCTAAATAAGAAGGTCCAGCATCCACTATATATTATATAAGGATGCCATGTAACATCATTGCAACCAAGCAAAAAGAAACAATCTATTCTCCCCCAAATATTTTCTCATCATGTCTATCGCCCCCCTCTAATGCCCTAACCCCCTTCAAGCCATGCCGTCTGGCCATCTTCGGCACGGTAGTTATCTCGTTGTGAACCAAGGTTCACAACAAGTTTAACTGTAACATGTCAGTTATAGCAACTAGTGTTTATTTTACTATCCATGGAACATTTCACTGGTTCAGCGCCAGAAGTTAGTTGTCATTGTGAATGTGTGATGGATAGATGGCATTTTCTTTAAGAGACAGATTCACCACAGTAGGCACATCCATAGGCCATAGCAGTTTATGCTCGCGTAGTCACATTAACAAGCAAATCACTTCAAAGGTATAATACAGATAGAAACTCATGATGCAACAAAACAACAAAGCGAATGTAATACACAAAATCATGATAATGTAACAAATGAAGGAACTACTCGTAAAGCATATTATCTGATTATAGTTATTCAACAGAGTAAGCACAATAATCTTGGAAAATTTAATAATCCTACCTCAAGGGTAACAAACATAGCATGACCCATATGCAGTGATCCAGTAACATTTGGAGGTGGCATTGGGATGACAAATGGATCTCCTCCACGGTCAAAGTTAGGCTTAAAGAATCCCTGAGATTCCCACCTATAAAGCATCCAGTACATCTGGTATAAGGAAAGTTTATTGTAATACTAGAAATAATTGTAGTGCATTCCATCATGAACTCGTAGTGAAACAGGGAAAGAAAGCAAGTAGCAAAATAAAATTAGATCTATTCAATTCAATATGTTAAATGTTGTTTTTTTGGTTCGGATGAGTCCATTGGAGCATGTAGAAATCATAATCACTGTAAACTTATGCCAAAGCAAGCACATAGAAAAAGGCAGCCTGCAGCTATATGAACATGTAGTGTTTGTTATGTATATGTATAGATGGCCCATGTGTAGATACGGCCCATGGGTCCTAGGGTTTGTATTGTACTACATATACCTTTGGTATTCATCTAATTGAAGTGTAGAATTCAGTTTGTATCATGGTATCAGAGCCTTAGCTCTCCACCGCCTTCCGTCAAACGGCTCTCGCCTTTGAGCGTTTTCCCCGCCGCGGCTGCTCTATTCATGAGCCCACCGTCTCCCCTTGCTCTTCCTCCACGGGTCTGCGCAACCGCAGCCTAGGGGATCCCCTAGCCATCTCCACCGCCGCTGGAATTGGAGGCAACGAGAGAGACGGAGGAAGGGAGGAGGAGACGCAGACGCCGCCTTTCAAGCCACCGCCTGTCGCCGCTCAGATTGGGATTCCCCTCCGACGTTACTGCTTGCGCCATCGTTGTTGGACCTCTTGCGTCGGCTTGGTCTTCTCCGGCGCATCCTTCTCCGATGTCGGCTCTCCTCCTCACTACCTTTGACGCTGATGCTTGCGCTATCATCGTTGGACCTCTTGCGCCGGCTTGGTCTTCCTTGGCGCAACCTTCTCTGACGCCGGCTCTCCTCACTACTCGACGACGCTGAGTTGGTGTAATGGCTGATGGTATTTATGCTTCTCCTCATTCTCTCGATATAGGTGCTCTTTTGGCCTCAGATATCAAGCTGGATGGTCAGAACTATCATGAGTGGTCGGCATCGGTTCGCATGCTTTTTCGGTCTATTCGTCTTCTCTCATATATTACGGCGGAGCCTCCAACTGAGAAGACTGATGTGAAGGAGACTGCTGCATGGCGAAGTGCTGATGATCGTGTTATGGGTATTTTATGTCACAGTGCTGAACTTTCAATCAAGATGGATTTCATTGACATTCCAAGTTCTCACAAGATGTGGGGGTATCTTTAGCATCGTTATGAGTAGACCAATGCGGCGCGTCGCTTTTCTCTTCAACAAACTCTTCATGATTTACGTCAGCAAGAGATGTCTATTGAGTACTACAGTTCTTTCACTCGCATTTCACGACAGCCGACCTCCATTGTTCCTCTTTCCTGTGCTAGATGTACTGGCTGTGTAGGCAAGGCTAGTCATGATGCGCAGAATTTAATGTTCACCTTTGCTATGCGCCTTCGCCCAAAGTTTGATTCTATTCAAACTCAACTACTGGGACGTGTTGTTCTTCCAACCATGGAGGAGGCCCTTGCTGCGTTGATTGCTAAGGAGACTCGACTTCGCTCTCTGTCCTTCGGATCGACACCACCTCAGTATGTTCTTGCAACACCTCGTCAGGAGGTTTATCAGCTTGTTCCACTTCCTGATGCTACATCCAACCAGGCTTTATGCCCTCACTGCAAGAAGCCTGATCATCCTGTTCAGAGGTGCTACCAACTTCATCCAAAGCTGCGACCTGCATCTCGTCGTCGTCGTCATGGTGCGGTTGTTGCCACCACTCCTACATCTGTTGGGGATTCTGCTCTTGCCACTCAGTTGGGTCAACTTCAGGCTCTTCAGACTCAAGTTCAGCAGCAGTCTTCATCTTATGCCCCTCCTAGTGGGTCCGCTAGTCTTGTTGTAGCCTCTTCTTCCGTGTCAGGTACTAGTCTTCCATGGGTTTTGGACTCTGGAGCTTTTTTTCATATGATATCGAATAAGCCTCGCCTTGCATCATGTCGACCTGTTATGAATGGTTCCTATGTACAGACAGCTGATGGCATCTAATGTTCAGTCACTCATCAGGGCACTCTCTATTTCTCATTTTACTGTTCCCGATGTGTCATTTGTACCTCAGCTTTCTATGAATCTTATGTATGTTTGTCAGCTTGCTAATATGCACTATTTTGTTGGGTTTGATGACTCTACTTGCTATGTGCAGGATCATCGGACAGTTCTTGTTGGTACTGACCATCGCCTTAGAGATTCTCAGGGTTTCTACTTCCTTGATCGTCTGAGTCTTCCATCTTCCTCTGTTCTTGCGTCAGCCTCTATTAGTTTTCCTCAGTGGCATCATTGGCTCGGTCATTTGTGTGGCTCTCGTCTTTCTATATTAGCTCGTCAGGGTGTCCTAGATCGTGTCATTGTCGACACTAGTTATGATTGTAAAGGTTACAAGCTTGGTAAACAGCTGCAACTCCCATATCCTACCAGTACGTCTCGGTCTAGTCGTCCTTTTGAGTTAGTTCATTCTGATGTTTGGGGTCCTACTCCTTTTGCTTCCAAAGGTGGCCATATCTATTATGTATTTTTTATTGATTGTTATTCTCGATATACTTGGGTTTATTTTGTGAAAAATCATTCACAACAGGCTTATGAAGGCGTCGCCTAGCTGTAAGACGCAGCGCAAGGGTGAGGCATCGCCTCGCCTTGTCGAGATTGCCTATGGCATCCGCCTTAGGACGAAGGCGTCACTAAGGCGTTGCTCATATTTAATTCTCGGATTCACTTAATTGTTATTGTGGACTTATGCTGTTCATTATTCATGTACCTTGTTGCTTGGGAGAAGAGAAGAGATGAGAGATTGTCAACAAGATATGCCACTCAATACGTATTTACTCAATTAATTGGAATCCAATTTGTATCTATTACATTTATAACAATCTATATGTTGAAACTTGCAAGGGGGATGGATGCTACATGGGAGAAGAGCAATTGGAAAGGGGGGATGGGTGCTACATGGGTGGAGTAATTGGAAAGGGGGGGATGTGTGCTACATGGGCTCAAGAATTGGCAATAATAAGGTACATATGTGCTTCTAAAATGCTCATTTTATTTGCTGCCTTAGCGCCTTAGGATGTGTGTAAGGCGTCGTCTCGCCTCGCGCCTTACCGCTTAAAAGGTGTGAGGGGGGTGGGTCGCCTCGCCTCGCCTTACCGCCTTAATAACCTTGGTTCTCAACTCTTGTTCATTTATCAGTCTTTTGCTCGTATGGTTCACACCCAGTTTTCCACTCCTGTTCAGACTTTTCGTTCTGATTCAGGAGGGAATACTTGTCGCATGCCTTTCGTCAATTTCTCTCCGCTGAGGGAACTCTTAACTTTCCTGTCCTGGTGCCCATGCTCAGAACAGCGTTGCTGAACATAAACACCGTCATCTTATTGAGGCTGCTCGTTCTCTTTTACTTGCATCTCATGTTCAATGACATTTTTGGGCTAAGGCTGTTTTTACGTCTGTCTATCTCATTAATATGCATCCATCTTCTCGCCTTCAAGGAAATGTCCTGGAGAGCTCTTGTTTTCTACTCCCCCACAGTATGACCATCTTCGGGTTTTTTGTTGTACCTGCTATGTTTTGCTTCCGCCTCGTGAGTGCACCAAGTTAACAGCTCAGTCTGTTGAGTGTGTTTTTCTTGGATATAGTTGTGGGCATAAGGGCTATCGTTGTTATGATCCCTCTGCTCGGCATATGCACATTTCTCGTGACGTTTCTTTTGTTGAGGATCGTCCCTACTTTTATTCTTCTACCACTCGGTCCTCCTCTCCTGCTGAGTTTCTCTTTTCTTTACCTTCCACCTATTATTTCGTCTGATACACCTTTCTGTGAGTCCTCTTCTCCATCCTCAGTCATATCACCGTTTTCTCTTCACTATACTCGTCGGTCTAGGGTTCCTCCTGATACTCAAATTTTCTCTTGCTTCCTCCTCTCGATGGCATGGCTAGTACTGATGATACTCTTTTCGATGATCCTCCACCGACACCATCATCTCGGTATGAGCTTCGTGATCGTACTACTATTCTTCGCTCTCCCGACAGATATGGTTTTCTTTCTCATCTTTAGGCTACCGAGCCCCACACTTATCAGGAGGCTGTTGTTCATCCTGAGTAGCAGTTAGCTATGGCTGAGGAGTTGACTGCTTTGAATCGTACTAGTACATGGGATCTTGTTCCTTTACATGCTCATGCTGTTCCTATTACTTGCAAGTGGGTTTTTAAAGTTAAGACCAAATCTGACGGCTTTGTTGAGAGGTACAAGGCTCGACTAGGTGCTTGCGGTTTTCAGCAAGCACATGGTTGTGATTATGACGAGACATTTGCTCATGTTGCTCATATGGTAACGGTTTGCACTCTTGTTGTTGTGGCTGTTGTCCACTCTTGGACTATCTCTCGGATGGATGTGAAAAATGCTTTTCTTCATGGTGATTGCAGAAGGAGGTTTATACGACACCACCCCAGGGTGTTGTGGCTCCTGCTGGTCATGTTTGTCACCTTTGTCGTGCTCTTTATGGCCTCAAATAGGCTCCTCATGCTCGATTTGAGTGGTTCAGTTCAGTTGTGTTAGCTGCTGGGTTCTTCCCGAGTGATCATGATCCTGCGTTATTTATTCATACATCTCCACGTGGTTGTACTATGCTTTTACTCTATGTTGATGACATGCTGATTACTGGAGATGACAAGAAGTACATTGCTTTCATTAAGCAACGGCTTAGTGAGCAGTTTTTAATGTCGGATTTGGGTCATCTATGTTATTTTCTGGGGATTGAGTTTACTTGCACAGATGATGGCTACTATCTATCTCAGCAGCGCTATATTCAGGATTTGCTTGCTCGTTCTGGTCTCGCTGACAGTCAAACAGCTACTACTCCTATGGAGCTTCATCTTCAGCTTCGTCCTACTGATGGCACTTTGCTTCAAGACCCTTCTCGTTATCGTCATATTGTTGGGAGTCTTGTCTATCTTGTAGTGACACGTCCTGATATTGCTCATTCTGTTCATATGCTCAGCCAGTTTGTTTCTACTCCCACATCTGTTCACTATGCTCACCTGCTACATGTATTGTGCTATCTACGAGGGAGTGTTGATCGTTGTCTCTTTTATTCTCGGTCGAATCAGTTTCAGCTTCATGCTTACTCTGACTCGACTTAGGCGAGTGATCCTGCTGATCGACGATCTGTCTTTGACTATTGCATATTTCTTGGGTCTTCGCTTATTGCCTGGAAGTTCAAGAAACAGACTGCAGTATCACGGTCTAGCGTTAAGGCTGAGCTTCAAGTGTTGGCCACTACTACTTCAGAGATTGTTTGGCTTCGTTGGCTTTTGGCTGATCTTGGTGTCATGCGGTACTCGTGCATCTCTTCTATGTGACAACACTAGTGCTATACAGATTACTACGGATCTAGTGAAGCATGAGCTTACTAAGCACATTGGTGTGGACGCATCCTTCACACGTTTTCATTGTCAACAGACGACTATTGCTCTTCAGTATGTGCCCTCTGAGATGCAAGTTGTTGATTTCTTCACCAAGGCACAAACTCGAGAGCAATTGATTTCTTCACCAAGGCTCAAACTCGAGAGCAACATCGTTTCTATCTCTCCAAACTCAATGTTTCAGATCCTCCTGGCCCATGTTGAGTTTGAAGGGGGGGTGTTATGTATCAGGATGAAAGTGGGACTGCCCGCGGCCAACCCGTTGAGGCCCGCATGAGCCGTAAACCTTTTGCGGGCTATGTTATATGGATCTATTGTGTTTGTGGGTTAAGCGGGCTAAGCATGGACCTATCACCTCCGTCAGCGCCATATGGACGTAGTCCATCTTCTTGACGCCGCCGCCGCGTGTGGATCATGGCGCCGCTTGGCCTCCCAGATGAAGCACGTAAATCATAAAGACAGAACATGTAAGACCTATATGGAGAAGTCACCGATTACAATGCGAATGGCGCTTCAATGGTACTTGACGATTTTAATCATTCGTGGAATTTCTCATTGCAAGAAAAGTATATCGATGATGGAAAGAATCCCATTCACCGCCGAGAACGCCAAGCACGTGCTCGGCAATTTCGAAATGGAAAGAATTTTCACCGCTTAACCGCTTCACCACCGAGAACGCTAAGCACGCAGCCGTCTTCTTTGGAGCCCAGTGGACGCGCTACCTCGCCGCACTCGTCACCACTATGGTTCGGGTTCATCAGATCCTCGCCCTCAAGGTGTCTGGCGTCGACGCCGTGGAGCGGATGCTACAGATTTATCGCCGGGCGCCGGCCCGATATCGACGCCGCCGACGCTAATAAGGACGGCGGCAGAATAACATCGCCGCCAGCGCGCAAAGAAGTCCACGCAAAGGTGGGCGGGGGAGCGACGCCGAAGCGAACGACAAGACGGCGACGCGCCAAGAACAACGGCCGGTAGGCCGGCGTCGCCGACGCTGGCCACCGCAGCGGGCGAGGGAAGGCAGCGACGCTGTTGCCGATGGGGCGGATCCACGGCGACGCCGTGCTCAAGATCCTGATGTGGAAGATGAGGTCCTCGAGCCGGGCTCGACGGCGGAGGAGTACACCAAAGTGCTCAACCACGATGTCGTCGACCGATCGCGGTGGCTATGTGAAATTGCCATGGGCTATGCGCAAGCGCCCACGTAAGTCAAAAGTTGGTCGCGGTGGCCACTTACGCTTTATTGCAGGCAGATTTAGTGGGTTTGCGGACGTCCCACGCCCACCTACATCCCTAGTTATGTATATGTATATATGGCCTATGTGTAGATACGGCCCATGGGTCCTAGGATTTGTATTGCACTACATATAGCTTTGGTATTCATCTAATTGAAGTGTAGAGTTCAGTTTGTATCAGTGTTTAACACAAAGGTACATGCGTATTCAGCAAAGTGAAGTACATGTATATTTCAGCAACAATACAACAACTGAATCAAACAGTGAGACTTTTAAGTAAATGCTAAACTTTGCATTAACGCTATTTCAGTAACAAACTAACAATGCATTAGTTGAACAAAAAATAAAATATTAAGATAGCATTCTTCAGCCTAGGTCGTAATGCTGAACTTTGCATTGAGAATGCCTCAAGGTGTATTGCTATCAACTTAAACAGACATCATAGGAAGTCAATCATGACATAGGTTATTACAAGATTCCCTTTTCTGTTGTTGGAGGGTCACATTTTGTTCTGGAAATGCAAAAATGCTTAGCATGTAAGGCACTAAGTAGAAACAGCATGAGAGCTTATTGATCAAATACTACAGAGTACAAGTATGTTCTGTACTAACTGAATGTCACATGCTAATCCAATAAGAGTTCAGAAGTACTTTTCTATCTAAGTTAATTCAGAAGTACTTTTCTATCTAAGTTAACTTAGTGGTTCTGATTTAATCATGGCAATTTCCCTTTGATTGAATGGTTCAACATTTATGCGTATCACATCAGACACTTTGTATAAGTATCACAAACCAACTTCCCGCTCTTGACTTACTAACCACAACTATTAATGGATTAGTAAGCAAGCAATGTACAAAAACCAGTGCCCAGCTCCTCCTAGGTCAAATAGAAATATTTAGCAATCTAATCCAAGGTGAGCATCTAACTCTACATTTTCGCCAATCAGTGTCTTTACACATTTCCATATTACCAGCTAAATTGCCATCCTGCAATTGCTCACAACAGGGGGCAGAAATGGAATTGCAAGCATGCCAATTGCTCCCGTGTAAGACATCATACATCGAAGCTTGTACAAATTTGCCAAATTACCGTCCAAACCATGATAACCATACTTATGGCAATGAACATAAATGGATTACCAAGCAAGCAAGCGAAATTACTCATACTGGACACGTTAAATTACCACTTATAGATCCTCTCCTCGTTGGTGAAGTCAAACGCCTTGGCGATCTCTGGGGAGGTGAACACATCCCTCTTTGAGGCAATCGCTGCTGCAACGGAACCAATCCAATCAATCGATAAGCAATTCTCACCTAATTACACTAACTGGATGAACCGAACCGAGCCCTAAAAGCTAGCCGTTACCTGCGCAGAACCTGCGGGCGGTGCGGCGCGGGGTCCACGCCAGGCGGCGATGGGCGGAGAAGAGAAGCGGGTTGAGGCGGCGGAGGCAGGCGGAGGAGGTGGAGTAGAGGAGGGAGGAGGGGCCCGCGAGCGCCATTGGAGCGGCGCGCGGGCTCGAGCTTGGCGGGTGGCGATGGAGAAGATAAACCCTAGAGAAGGGGAGCTCGGGGGGCTTGGATTTGGAAGAGGATAACGCGGGAGTGTGGTGGTGGGCCGGTGGCGCACTGGCGCTGCTGGGGACGGAGCCGTGGAGGCGCAAGCGAACGAGGACGTACTAGGGGCAGCATATGAGGTGCATATAGGCTATTGTATGAACATACGTATATAAGGCATCCTGATCGTTCATCCCGAAATGAGCAGCGCTGGACGAGAGCACGGGCGAGCAAGCGCAAGCAAGCCGTTTTTGCAAAACCCCCTCTGGCCGAACGAGCTTTCCACCTCCTACGCGCTAGGGTTCGCCGCCCTCCCCTCCTCCCAAGCTGCCACCGACGCCGCCCTCCCCTTCTCCTCCTCCGAGCCGCCACCGACGCCCACCGACCCCCGACGACCACGCTTTGCCGCCGCCGCCCCTTCACCGCGTCGGTCACCACCGTCGACCTGCGCCGTCTTCCATCCAGCGCCGCCTCACTTTCTCCACCGGATCTGGCCACCGCCGCCTCACTTTCTCGATTCGAGCGACGTCGGAGCCCTAGCGTCGTCTACCAGGGGGCAGGGGGCAACTGGAGTACGCCATGGCTCCACCTCCCCCTCCCTCCCTGCACTGCGCCATGGCTCCGCCTCCCCCTCCCTTGCCGCCATCCAGTGGCGCATAACAAGGATCAAGGCGGCCACCACACCGGCTTCTTTATTCTCCCACGACCCATTGGTTGTTTCTCTCTTCTTCTTTTTTGTTGTATCAGACCTGGAGAAGAAGAACATCGCCTAAATGGATGAATGGAAGCATATACTTGTGAAATGTTAAGCTTCAGAAATCTTTAGAATTGTTAATGTTAATGTAGATTGAAACTTATTGTAAGCATGTAAAAATTCAGAGTGAGCTTAATTTGTGAGTTGTATGTATGTAAGTTGAGCTTCAGAAAATCTAAATGGTTCTGATTGTGAAGTACTTGGTCATGTGAATTCCTGGTTGTCTCAATTGGCTTGTAGGATGCTAAAACCTGATTGTTCCTGATCTACATTTGTTGAAATCTGAATGTTCCTGATCTACATTTGCTGAAATTTGATTGTTAATAATTGGTATAATGTGTTACTTTGCAAGCAGTTTCATGCCAGTAACCTCGCTAATAATTGATATAATGTGTTATTCACTTTGTTCATAGAATGGACCCATTTCAGATGGTACCCCAGCTAGCTGACCAACTTTCAAATATCAGTTCTGCATTTTGCCTCACTAGGAAAGTTGCTAGACAAACAAATTCCTCTAGAATTATACATGACATTGTAAGATACATCAATGGTTTCATGCTGCTTTGCAATCACTGACCTGAAATGGATGTTATTTAGTCACGCTGTGTTTCTGGATTATATTCAGACTTGTCCCTTTATCATGCATCATTCTTAGGTCTACTTAAACACAAATTTAGTTTGGACATCAACATAGCTCCTTTTTTTCCCAATAAAGTGCATCTTTGCATTGAGAAACAGAAACATTTCAGATAGCATTCAGAGGAGATAAAAAGTAGCATTTCAGATAGCATTATAGCATATTACTGGAATTGTTGATTTGTGCATAGTCTGTTAATTGTTGATGTATTAGTGTTCTTGAATGATTTGTGCAAAATTCTAAGCAAGCATTCAGATTTAGTACCATTGCAAGCACCTGATACACAACCATAGCAAGCACCTGATACTATTCAGCTGGCACAGGCATTCAGATTTAGTACCATTACACATAAGCCATCCTCTCAAATGACAAAAAAACATCGAATTGTTTTAGTTAAAATAGGTATTGACAACAATATATGAGAATGCATAATGAGGGCACACTGAAATTGGACATCAATAAACTGTAACCACCAGATTGACAAAGCAATACTCATTGGACCAACCATTCAAATTACACTGAACATTTCTTGAGTTGGACCATTGCTATATTGTCATCATCACCTGGTTCTCACACCCATACAATTCTCTTGGCACCCATACATTTCTCCTGCTGCTATAATTCCAACTACAGTCATTCACAAATACAAGAATTAATCAAGACGAGGAAGGAGGTAGATCAACACTGCAGACGAGCTCAAAGAAGGAGCAGCAGCAGAGGGTTGGTGGAGAGGTGGCGCTGGATCTGGCCGTCGTCAGGTGTTGTGTTTGGCCACGCTGATGGATTTGGAGACGAGTTCTTGGGGAGCAGCGTCTGGTGGATGTTAGGCGACTCACCGGGGCGTGGCGATGGTGGCGGCGCCAGAATGGCTCGGCTCCTCGTCGTTGCAAGACCGCCGGTGGACTTGGATCCTTGACTTTTTCCCCCGCCGCCTCCCGTTGAACTCATCTCCAAAACCAAGCGACGGCTGTGCGTGCTCGATGGGAGGACAGTAGTGGAGCTGCGGCGGTGGCCACCCCCTAACCCTAGCGGCGCTCTCCCACTCAAGGGCGGCGACGCGGTGCCTCCGAAACCTAGCGAGGAAGGAGCGAAGTGAACGGAGGCGGAGGAGAGGGGAGACCTAGTGGGAGTAAGGCGGAGGCGCACGGACCACAAGGGTCGGCGGTGAGGCTAGAGGAGCGGCGCCGCCGAGAGAATGTCATGAACCGAGGAATGTGAGAAATGCAGCAAGGCGCTCGGGCGAGTGGGGGCGGAAAACGCAAAATGGCGAGCTGCTTGTGCCCACAAGGCCAGTGCTCTGGTCATTGATCACGCGATGGAGGGCCAGGATCGGCTGTGTCCATATGTGCATGCTTTGGCCTATGTTCACCTGATATGTTGCCCGTACTAGGGCAGCTCTTTGTCTTTAATACCTTCTATATCATTTTATTCTAATATTTTGTTTTTTAGATTGTCTCTAACACCTTCATAAGTATTTAAGTTTTGCATAAATCAAATAACCATACTGATCAACACTAACTTCAATCTTTGTGACCTACATGTGTTGTTTGGTTACATCTACATATATAAACAAGCAGCAATTTTAATACCAAGCCTCACAAGCATTGAAGCTTTGCATGATTCTAACCCTAGAACTGAACAACAAATTGACGTATCATGTCATACATCATCCAAAAGACAACAAATCATGCAAAGTACAGATCGATGACTCATCACATAGTATATCGATGTATGCAATAAACCGAAACAAGTACTGCAAAGTACAACCAAATAAAGTCTCCAACAGCTTAGCCATAAGCAAAAGTAGAACCAAATAAAATGTCCAACAATGTAGCCATAACTAGCACTTTTTTTGAGACAGTGCACACATAACTAGCTGCAACAAAAGAGCGATCACTAGCAATTTTTCAAGTGCTTACAAATAAACCTGTGTGAACACCAAAATAGTGTGGTTAGCAACAACCATAAAAAAAATCCAAAGAGAACTTTAAAGAAAAAAGGGTCACTTGGCAAAAGCTAGGGAACATGCATCCTGAGATTGCTATGGAAAAATACATGAATCTTTTGGCAGAAACTATTCCAAGATGGATGGGAGACAGAACCTCGATAAGTTTTTTTTGTCGAAGTGTATCATTGGGTTTTCTTAGACATAATTTCTTGCTTCTTTGTCTAGCTTAAACTGAAGAACAGTGCTAACAATTTAGAAATGTTGTACTCAAGGACACAAAGAAACATGAAGCTAGTGGTGATTCTAAAGGGCATGTCTTAACAATGACTTGCTCATACAAGTCCACACAACAATCAAGGGTAAATTACTGAAGTGTGGAAAAGTGGATTCCAATGCATTTATTTGTAACCAACAAACATATAAAACAAGGGTGAAAATTGAAGTTGAAGGCTGAATGAAGCTCAGTTGGTATAGCAGGGCAAAAAACTTACATAGTCTCTTCCAAGAGCGGCATAGTGTTGTAAACTATTGCATCAGCCATCCTGATTGATGAAATAATGTAACCAACAATTAGTGATACCACGACAAATGCTGGATGTGTAGAAATAGGTCAAACCAATTGCTGTAATAACTAAATGCTAAAGCATCATGGCGTGACTATGTAGAAATGTTCCTATTGCTGTGTGGGCTTGACAAATGTTTAATTTACATCTAGGTTTGACAAAATATTAATTCTCATTGTAGGCTCAAATGCAATCATACATACAAATAAATATGTAATGTATTGCTTCCTGTATACGATAGAATAAAGGCTATATGCGTCACAATGCAAAAAATCACTTGATAGAAATCTGAAACACCAGACACCATATGGGCAAACCGGTGACGCAAATATTCAAAGGAAAAGTGGAGAGTAAAATGTAAGCCTTATTTCCAACTCACCATGTTCTGCCATTTGTGGTAAATCTCGGTAATGTCCTTCTTCTTCCATTCTTCCAGATCAAACATATTCATTCCAGTCTTCTTCCTTTGCCTTTGCATTTACTTTTGCATTCAACCTTGGCAGCCTTGGTCCCTTGTGGACTACATGATCTAATTGTTGATGTCAAAGTCTTTAAGAAGGCTCACAAAGTTTACCCGCCATGAGTCCATGGATTCAAAATACCTTGCCTATTGAGCCAAACACAGGGAAACATAAGAGGATTCCTTCCAAAATCAAGCAGCGGCCCCTGCAAGGAGAACATGTCAAAAATGTACTAGAAACCACTGAAATGCAACGTGCTATCCAAACTATCAGTAATAAAGCTCTCACTTGAAGTAGTGTCATTGGCCCGAATACTGATAAAAGGTAAAATTACCTTGACAAACTCATAGTCATTGACCCGAATCCAACATGATCACCACTTCCCTACCCCATTTGGAAGCCCAATTGGCGATACAAAACTGTTCTTCTGAGCACAGTTTCGCTCAAATTTGGCCATGGATCTTTATTATCTTGTTACCTCGAGCTACAAAATAGCTTAGCTCCCCAACCCATTTTTCAACGATTAAAGATTTCACATTTAGCCATTGTTTTTCAGAGTGGTAGTAACTAGCTTGAACACAAGATCTTTGCTCTTTGGAGCTTACGCAAGAGGTGGCGAGGTCGCGTTATTTGTTGACGTGTGCCTCGATGGCGCCGGCGTGGCAATCGCGCCGCCGCGGTGCCTCACAATAAACCCCACCGTGGTAGAGGCAGAGCCTCGCCCCGAGGCGGCGGATCTTGATGTGGTATGGCGGCAAGGCAATGGCCATGAGGGCGGAGGAACGCATGGACTGCTGCCGGTGGAGGCGGCGGTGGTGTTGAGCAATACGAAGCAAAGCGGTGCTCAATGGACGGTGGCAAAGACGCCGTGCCATGGGCAACGCAAGACCCCGAGGCGAGCGACAAGGTGGAGACGCACGAGACCAGCACGAGACATTGATGGGAGAGATGTAGCGGCGTCGTCGAGTACTTCGCGCGGGGAAGGCACGGGGAAGGAGAAGGCTCTCGCGCGCGGATCCACCGAGAAGAACAGACACGTGAGCAAGCGACGACGCGCTCCAACAGAGAAAACAATTCATCGCTCTGCCTCGTTTCACGTTAAGCGACGGCCGTCTCACAAAACGACGATTTGGTTCTCTCACCTCTTTAACTCTCCGCCATGTCATCAAAAAGTCTACGTGGCATCTCTTAGAGACAAGTAAAATAGACTATTGGAGATGCCATTAGTCGCTTCGGACACCACTAGCCCTAGCATGTACCGTCCGAGCGCGCTACTGTTCGATCCAGCACCATGGTTCAAACCTCCAATCTCGATACTTTTTCCTTTCTTCCAAAACAAGTGAAAATGAATCAAATACAATATCACGCACCCCAAATGTAACAAAAACAACTCATCTGTCGGATCTCTCTCGTCCATGAGATTCGAAGTTTCTCCTCCGAAAAAGGATTGGAAAAAATAACATATTATCATCGAAATTGCATAGAAACTATCAGTATAGAACCTAGCTGTGCTTTAAAACTAATTCAAATATCTCAATCAAATAAATTTCGATGTTACAACATTTCAACATTCGAAAATAATAGTGTCAACATCTGAAAATAATTGTTTTAACATTAAGAAAATTGCAATGTTTAAACCTAATTTATGAAACATTTGAAAATAATAGTGGCAACATCCAAAGTTAATTGTTGCAACATGTGACGTCCCGTGTCATTACCCCGGAGAGTAATCACACTTAAGCATACGGATTACTATTTGTCTACCCGGTAGGACACCGCTCTGACGAATAGTAAGCTTTACCAAAGTTAACGCAACAGAACAATAAGATAGAAACTGTACTTTTTATTCCAGTTAGCCACACAAGGCTAGGGTTCTTACAATAAGTAAATTTACATCTGTAAAAATGGGACCAAGTCCCTTCGTTTGCCTTCTTTGTTTCATCAATCTTCTGCTCGTCCCATTCATTGAATAAGTTGCCCATCTCACCCTGGTCCTCGCAGTCAACGCCCTCGCCTCCTGCGGCCTCTTCGGTACCTGTGGATCCTTCGTCCAACTCGGGCTAATTCCCGGCCGGACTAGGATATACAAAGGGGAATACCAATAAAGTTGAGTACAAGTACTCAGCAAGCATTAATAGCAAAAGGTGCATTGTGTGACTTATCTTTGTTCATTATCACATTTTCTATATCATCTCTTTTCTGAAAATAACAACTCGTAAAACATTAGGTGGCAGATTTTAATACTGAAAACTTTGTTTGTCACTCGGAGAGAAGACACACCCCCAGTGGTTCCCATAGACTCCAATCCAGGAGACTGGCATGAATTTATGATTTTATTTAGCACTGCGCAAGCTTTGTACCACTTTACCCATAGCTACTCTGAACTCTCTTTGAACTGGGTCCACCGCATTTCCTTTGATGCAACTTCGAGTCCATAATACAAAATATTTTCTAGGTTACGTGATTAATTTCTCCACCCATTACTTTCCGTCGGTGCTGACCTTGTCATCCACCGAGTTCCAGTAATGGGCAGCTTCTATCCTACACCCAACACTCCACCTTAGCACTATAGCGCCTTAGATCCCCCACTTCCGGTCTCTCCTGACGGTTCTGGGTTCCTCCATTCACCTTCACACATGTTACTTACCCGATGTGGAGAGCAAAATCACGTAACAAGGTAGCATTTTCTGCCCGCCGAAATGGAAAAATGGTTGGTACTGAATTTACGGCCACTGACCGAATAAGACTTTTGTTGATCCTTGTATATTAACCATATGTAAAGGGGTCCCACCTTTTCCTTTATTTCTATCCTGCCACGAGCCCCCTTTAACAGCTATATTATTCGCTTTATCACTTTCCTTTCATCATTCTCATCTCCTTCATATTCATCTCGATCATTTGATTTGAATTTTTAGAAACAATTTTTGATGCAATACATACAATACAGCAATATACAGTTTACATTCAATATAACTATATTTATGTTCAATAGGATAGCTTGCCTTCGTAATTGTAGAAAAGGTCGACGTCGACAAAGCCCTGATCAGCTACTCCAGTCTGCGTGGGTTAGTCCTCTGTAGCAATGCGGCAGCACAAATAATATATAAATAAATACTTAGTTGATTTTGAGTGATATTACGCGTATAAAATGTTAGTGCATCTTCTTTCGTTAGCAAATTTTAATTTAGTAATAATTTTTGGATTCCTTGCTAAGTTAGCACTCCCCAAGTGTGGTCGTTTTACGGTCTACTTGCTCTAGGGTCAAAAATGTCGAACTGGCTTTTTTTATCGTGTGAAGAGAACTATTACACGCTTTTGTACGGAATTACGCTTATTTGGTTTTCTCCGGGTATGTATACCTATCATTCTCTTCAAGTTAAACTCGGGGCGGCTTTGAATTAATTAATTTAGCACGATCAACATATTCTAACTCGCCAGATTATTTGCTCAAAATATACATGTTTGTTACGCATGCACTCACTCTTTATTAACAAATTTTACGAAATTTTATCTCAATTTTATTTTATTACGCACCTGACTGATCCATTACGGCTTATCTCTATGCGACCTAATTACACCAGTTTGGTCGAATATATATAAACCGTGCTAACACTTACAAATTTTATTGTTAATCGCTGCTTCTACAAATATATAACGCTTATTAAAATTCTCTAGAAATTATACATTTTCTTAATTGTTCCTATACTTAAATTACTAACCCTAATTTCCTAACCCTAACTTCCTAATCTTAATTTCCTAATCTTAATCCTCTAATCATCTAATCCCCAATTTATTAACCCTACTTAACTTCCCCCATTCCTAACTATTCTCTCTCTCTCTAACCCCTCACCCAACCGACACCCACACAGCTTCCCCCTCAACTCTTTCTCCTCCCCCAAAATCACTCTCCTCCCATGGCGCCGCCGCCTCCCCATGGCTGTCGGCTTGGCCCGGTGTTCGCCCCCTAGCTTCTACGCTCACCCGTGCGCCCCTAGGCCCGTCCTTCGGTTTCCTCTGGCCCGACTGCCGCTTGACATGCCCAGCCCTGGTCCAGTGCCACCTCCTCTGGCCTGTAGTCGCCTCTGGCTCCCCCTCCCCGGCTCGGCCCGGCGCCCAGTGCCGCCACGCCTCTATCTCCCTTTGCGCCCATGCCCCCATGGTTTGCTCCCTTGGCGTGGCATGGTGACCAGTGTCGCCTCAGCTAGGTCCCGGCTCGGTGCGTTCTGGCCTGGCCGACTCGGCCTCCCGGCCACCGGCGCCTTGGCTCGGCTCCTTCACTCAGTGCTCCTGGCTCGATTTCCCCCCTCTAGTTCTTCTATTTCATTTTGTTAGCTTCGGTTTGACAGATGCTTGAGGATCTTATGGTTTGTTGGTCTTTCTTTTTGTTAAGCTCATGTATGAGTGACTGAAGGTGGAAGTGGATGCTGGATTCGGTTTGCTACTGAGGTAAACACCCCCCTCTCCCATCCTCTCTCTTCTCTGATCCCTCCCCTTGCTCTATGATGTGATGAACTGAGAGATATGTTGCTACAGTGGGATGTTCAATGTGCATGAGTATGGATGAATGGCAAAATGGTTGTGGGAGAAATGGAGGTTTACCTGAGGGTTGGGGTTGGGTCGGTTTTGGGGTTGTGGTCGATGGGGTGGCCGGTGTGGTCGAGCTGGGGCTGCTGGCAGTGGGGGTGGATGTCCACCTGCTGTTCTCGTTGTGGCCTTCGGTGGTCGCTTGCGGTTCAAAGGCCACCGCCGGCGTCACCCTTGCTCTTCGGCTTCTCCCTTCACCCTGGCTCCCTTCCTCCTTCTTGCTCCCTTCCTGCTAGTGGTCTTGGCCTTTCGGCTGAGAAGAAGTGGGAGGGGAATGGCTTTGTGGAGAGGCAGTGAGGGGATGGTTTTGGGTTGTGGGGTGCTGGTTGGGGGGAATGAATCTGGGAGGTCTCCCTGTACTGGTCTCCCTGTGCTGGATATTTCAGCTGGCTTGGTGAAGGCAGCAAGGAAGGTGAAGCTTTAAGCAGGGGAGGATGGAATGGCTTCGGCTAGGCTGCTTTGGCTTGGTTGTGCTCCTCTGTGTAAGCAGGTTCAGCCTTATCATCTTCCTGTGCCCTCTTGTGAACAGTGAGGTGTGGATGACTCTGGATAATTCGCTGGGATGCAAATGGCTATGAGGAAAATGAAGGGATGGTGTTGGTTTCGATGCACCCAGTGATGTTTTAACTAGGGGTGGCGTTTAAGGAAATGTGCACTATGGGATTATATTGCGGTTGAGGCAATTGTAAATAGTGGGTGGTGGGTTTCTAATAAAAGCCGAATGATGAGACCCACGGAAGTGCGAGGGCGCTGATTAACTCTAGTTGGTCTGGGTATCTTGACGATCAAGGGGCCGGCTAGCTTGAGTTAATCTAGGAACCCTACGGAGCTTTGGGGAATTCTAACGGCCACTTCCTATATTCTAATTCCTATTTACTACTCTCAACTTGGCTTGCTAACCGTTTTCTGACTTTCTTGACGAGCAACGAACATGTGGATCGATGGGTGGTCCGATGGTTTGGTGATATATGGACAAATTGCAAGGAGGGCTTCAGCGATGAGCATGCAACACTTTAATTTTATTCATTTTGTTATTTACTCAAAGTTGTAACTTATACTGTGATCTGATGTAATCAAATTTTGTAATTAATTCGGAGATGTAATATTTTTACTTTTGCTTGCAATGAAGTCTTGTATGTTGATTCGATGCAATGGATTATTGTAATTTATTTGAGACTGTAACTGTGTTGCATTATTACTTTTAAATTTATATTATAATTTCTGGAGATGGATTCTTGTATTATTTTTATGGATGAATGAAATCTTGGAATTGACTTTTAGTTATAACAATGATGGATTATTCTTGTGGCAAACTTTTATAGTGCAAATTCTGTTGTTCAATTCTGAATGTACTATCTTATAGGAATTCGCTTGGCGATGCGTTTAAAGTCCACTGCGATTATGATTTATTCTTGTTTAGAAAATTTTAATTTATTGCAAGTTACTTATTAGCGTTGATTAATTTAGTTTAATGTTTTCGGGTTCTCACATCCTCCCCCCTGAAGAAAATTTCATCCCCGAAATTCGGTTCTCACATGAACGGGTAGGGGTAGGCTTCGCGTAGCGCTTCGTCGTTCTCCCACGTAGCTTCACCGATGGAGTGACTTTTCCATTGTACCTTGCAAGAGTGAATCATCCGGCTCTGCAGCTTCCGAGATCTTTTGCCGCCAGAATTTTCACGCGATGTTCGTCACACATGAGGCCATCTCGCAATGGTATATCGAGATTGGTCACATGTTGGGAGGGGTCCCTTCAGCATTTTCTGAGTTGAGGGATATGAAATATGTCGTGGATTCGTGATAACTGGTTCGGTAATTCCAGTCGATACGCTAAGGCACTTTCACGCTCGAAAATCCGAAAGGGTCCCACATGCCTGTGGACTTCATTTTCCTTACAATCTGATTCGGCGCACCCTACACATTGGTGGTACCTTCAAAGACACATAATCCCTGACTTCGTACTGTAGGTGTTTTGGAAATTGGCGCTGATCCCGAAATCACGTTGATAACCAATTCTCTCTCTCTCTATTTGGGGCATACCGGGTAATTCCTCAAGGAGTACCTCTGGAAAATCTCTCACTACTGGTATGTCTCTTATTTCCTTTTCTTGCAGGCTAGCCAAGGTATGATTAGATTGTTTCGGTGTGGTTCTTATTCCGATATATTGTAGTCGTGTCCCGTCGGACATTCCAATAAGTATTGGGATATTGGTACAGCGGCAAATTGATGTATAACAGTATAAGCATAACCTGGAGGTACGTTATTGACTTATTAGGAGGTCACCTGAAAACTAGGAGTGTTGCTAAGTGGCAGGCGATGGCATGGCCCGTGCCACCTTGGGTGGTTTGTGACTGCCAAAAGTAGGATACAACTTGAAGAACGATCCCTAATTGACTTAGGCGATTTCCAATAAAACCTAATCTCGATCATAGCAATGAATTCAATGAATTGATCCTAAGCATCCACTTGCACCATCCACATATTCATTTTGCCTCAGTCTAAACCAACTTTTATTTGTCTTCCAAGTCAATTCATTTGCTAAAATTTCTATTGTAAAAACAATATCATAGCCTCATTTTAAACCATAATTGAACCTTTAGTTAAGCTTCCCAATTTCAATCCGGTTGTCATTTCTAAGATCAGTTAAGTCAAAGTATCTGTATTAGAATCATAATTTCCAAATCAATCTATTATGTTCATTGATCTACCACATCATTGCTTACCTTAGTCCACCAACAACTGTAAATCAACCAAGTACTATTATTCCATTAACTCCACCAATTCTATCAATTATTTATAATTCAACCAATGCACCTGAATTCCAATCATAATTTACTATACTAATCCAACTTCATTCTTTATTCATCATCTGGACCTAATCAGATTATCAATACTAGATTTCCCACGATCACTAGCAATACACCTAACTCCAAATTCACCCTTCAACCATATCCAATAAATCCAACTTAACCAAATCATCCAATTAATTCTACAAAGTTTACCCGTATATCATGGTTCAACCAATTCATCAAAAATTAACATCCTGCATTGCTATGAAAATCCAACATTTTCGTATTTCAATCGCTACCTTTACTGGATCAATTTCTCAATACTAATTTACCAACAATTACTAAAATCTATTTGAATCCGCCAAGATGTATTCTATAATCCAACCAAGATTTATTTCTATACTCCAACAAAGATATACTTCTTTAATCCAACAATAACACATTCCAATATTGAACAAATGTATTTCTATCATCCACAATAATATATTTCTAATAATCCGATCACGATGTATTCCTATGATCCAATAATGAGGAAATTCGATAATCCAACTCCACAATTATATAATCACACAATCCAATCTTCAACAATAATCTATTTCCATAATTCAATATCCCAGACTCCAATAATCCATCAAATGTATTCCTATAATCCAGTAGCCAACATTCATTTCTATATCCAACAATAATCCAACACTCACTAGTCATGCGTTTCTAATAATCCGACAACCAACAATCCAATATCAACAACAATATATTTCTATAATTCGACAACCATTAGTCCAATATCCAATAATCCAATAATAATGTATGGTTATGATACAACATCCAATATCCAACAATTATTTATTTCTATGATCCCACATCCAACAATTCACTACTCCAGTATCCAATAATAATTTAATTCTATAATCTAATATCCCCTAACAATATGTTTCTAGTAATCCAATATCCAACAATCGTGTAATCCTTTAATCCGATATTCAACAATTGTGCTATCTTTCGTCAGGTGGCGTCCTATACACTTCGCACATCTATGGCTATGGTAACAAGCTACTACTGGGCTATGAGTCTTTGGAAGGATGGGTTGAAGATTATTGGCCCGGGTGGTCCATATCGGGGTGGTGGATGTTGTGGCATGCTTGGACAAGGTCCATGGGTAGGTGGTGGACGGTCGTGGTGGTCCTTAAGCTTTGGCCTGAGGGGGATGGTAGGTGTGGTTCCTAAGTACCGGGGGTGTTTCGATTACTTGCCCTGTGATACGGGGTCGCCCGATCTTTTCGATGTAGGATCAAGATACTCACGTGTAGCCTCTCGAATCGTAGTGATCCTCCGTTGCTAATGCAAGAATGAACACTCTTTAATTCGCAAGAACACACACGCTGGACTTCACAACCACCAAGCGAAGCCCTATCACGCTCCCAATTCCCAGCGGAAAGGTTGAACGATCTCAATTAGCAAGAACTCTCAATTTTTCCCATTGATGCCATCAGCCATCAAGAAGAAATAGCAATATGTTTTTGTTTTATCATAATAATCTGGTCTCCTCATTACATGAAGGTGGCGGCTGCTTATCAAGGCACCCCAGCCTCTCCTAACACACGCGCATGGGCCTTGGGCCGGTTTGTAAAAGGAGTTCAGCTAACAACTTGGTTACACTTGGGTCAAAAGGAGGCATGCATGTGCAGGTACACTTCGGTCAACAAGGGGCCATGCATGTGCTAATTACACTTTAAACTAATACATGACTGAACTAATTAGCTTCCTTTTCATGTGCTTGCATGCGTGAGATTCTCCCTTGCTGTTTGCTACATATGTGGAACCTCCTCCAGCCTCTTGGGCTTGATGGTCGCATGAAAGTTTTTCTCCCTTGTGCTCTTCCGGTGCCGTGGTCTCGGTTTCCTCCTCATACCTAATTATGCACAAAACACTAGAATTAGGTAGTAGCAAATTCTCATCAAAGATAAACTCTTTAAAGAACAAATTCACCTGTTGTTGTAGCTGCTTGGCTCGTGCCCTTGTCAAGGGGCCTTTAGGTACATCATGATTATCCTTATGCACACGTGGAGACATGGTAGTGGTAGAGATGTCCTCATCATCCTCCCCCTCTTGAAAAGAAGTCGTCCTCGACTCTGTATCGTCTTGCCCAAAGAATGGTGACAAATCAGCAACATTAAAAGTTGTACTTACCCCATAATCGTCTCCCGGAAGCTCTATCTTGTATCCATTATCGTTGATCTTGGCAAGTACTTTAAAAGGACCATCCTCACGAGGCATCAATTTTGATTTACGCCTCTCTGGAAAGCGTTCTTTGCAAAGATGAACCCATACTAAATCACCTGGTTCGAATATCATTTTCTTTCTAGTTTTGTTAGCTTTGGAAGCATAAGAACATACCTTCGCCTCAATGACCTTTTTAGTCTTTTCATGAAGTTTCTTTACAAAATCAGCACGCTTGGAGTTCTCCATATTAGCACATTCTTGTAATGGAAGTGGTAGCAAATCAAGTGGTGTGATCGGTTTGAAGCCATACACCACCTCAAATGGACACAATTGAGTGGTAGAATGCACCGTCCGATTATAAGCAAATTCCACATGCGACAGACAGTCCTCCCACTCTTTTAGGTTCTTTTTAATCATTGTTCGCAGCAATATGGAGAGTGTATGGTTCACCACCTCCGTTTGTCCATCGATTTGTGGGTGACAAGTTGTCGAAAAGAGTAACTTTGTCCCAAGCTTAGCCCACAAAGTCTTCCAGAAATAGCTCATAAACTTCACATCACGATCTGAAACAATGGTGCGAGGCACACCATGCAATCTCACAATTTCCCTGAAAAACAAGTCAGCTATATGCGACACATCATCGCTCTTATGACAAAGAATAAAGTGTGCCATCTTAGAAAACTTATCCACAACTACAAAAATAGAATCCCTCCCCCTCTTAGTCCTAGGCAATCCCAAAACAAAGTCCATACTAATAT
The DNA here is from genome assembly GCA_036346405.1 of Phyllostachys edulis. Lineage (NCBI taxonomy): Eukaryota > Viridiplantae > Streptophyta > Magnoliopsida > Poales > Poaceae > Phyllostachys > Phyllostachys edulis. The sequence continues at coordinate 31,231,628 of CM070557.1, forward strand.
CTTCCCAAGAGGCACCAGGAACTGGAAGCAGAGTATACAAACCATGTGGATTGAGTTTCAATTTAGCTTTATGGCATGTAACGCAACACCAAACAAACCTCTCAATATCTCTTAAATCAGATTTAGTGGCTATCATGACTAACTTTTAATCTCCCTCATTCTTTCTTTTGCCATTCAGTTTTAGCTTATGGCTCTCACTCACCTGTTGTGGAATCACACTCTTTTGCTCCTTCCCTCTCATTCTCTATGTTCACCTCAATCTTTTGCATGTTATCATGCACAATTTGAGAAGGAGTCAAAGGTCGCAATGCTATTTCTTTGTTATTCCACATGAACTTATATTGATTTGTTCTCCCATCATGAATCACATATCTATCATATTGCTATGGTCTTCCTAAAAGTAAGTGACAAACATCCATGGAAACTACATCACACTCCACAGTATCTCAGTAATTCCCAATCTGAAAACTAACATCAACAGTGTATCCAACATTCATAGAACCATCATTATTCAACCATTGAATTTGATATGTGGATGTTTCTTGTATTTCAACCCAAGTTTAGTGCAAAGTTCTTTACTAGCTAAATTGTGGCAACTTCCACCATCAATAATAACTTTGCAACACTTACCATCTTTACTCACCTGAGCTCTTATTTGGAAAAGATTGCAGCGCTGCTCATGAGTGGGTTTTGCTTGCACACTCAACACCATCGGTGCACACACAAGGATAGGACCAGCCTCGGGGTCACAAAAACCATCTTCGTGCACCTCCTTCCCTTGTCCTTCCTCATGTACACCTCCAAATCTTCTAAAATCAGTAAGGGCCTCACCTTCCTCTTCGCTAGTAGAGTCATACTCTCCATTCTCCATTAGCAACATAACCTTATTATTTGGACAATCCCTTTGTATATGACCTCGTCTAAGGCATTTGAAGCATTGGATGGCACTACTTCTTGCTGTAGAGCCCACTGAAGACAAGGTACAAGGTGCTGAACTTTTCTTGGCAATGGGTGTTGTTGCATTTTTCCCATCTGGTTCAGCACTAGTACTAGGAGCAAAACTTCCACTAGATTGATTAGTTTGAAAAGAATCGAAACGGGACGTGGATTTACCTCCTGTAGGTGCTGGACGGGGTGTGTATGATGATGTTCTTGTTGCTCTCATATCTTGTTGCACTTGCCTTCCAACCTTGGTTGCTTGATGCACTAACTCCACCATGTTGTTATAGGGCTGAAATTCGGTGATGCGCTTGATGGAAGGGTGCAACCCAGCAAGGAAGCGAGCCATTGTTTGTTCTTCTTGCTCAAATATATTAGCTCGAATAAATGGGCATCTCCATCTCTTTATAATACTCCTCCACCGTGAGAGTTCCTTGCTTCATTTGCTGCAATTTATCAAATAAATCACATTTGTAATGTTTAGGAACAAACCTCACTCTCATGTGATACTTCATCTCTTCCCATGTAGTGATGGGAGGTTCGGCATACTCTCTCCTTTGATTTTGAACTTGTTCCCACCATGTGAGCGTATATTTGTCAAATTCAAGTGCAGCAATGTGTATTTTCTTCACCTCAGAGTAGTTATGCATACGAAACATCTTGTCCACCTTGAGATCCCAAGTGAGGTAATCTTCGGGATTATGTGTACCTGAAAATGTTGGCATAATAAATTTAAGCTTAACAAATTTCTCTTCATTGGGTCGTTTATTGCTGTAGCGGTGTCGGCGATGGTATCCATCATCGTAGTGGTACAAGTCATCATCGTCAAAGTGAGGTGCTCCCTCACCGCGACCTCCATGCCCACGGCCCTTCCCGGGCCCTTGGGCGCCTCCCCCACCTCCTCTCCCAGGTGGAGGTGGCCGTATGGCTTGTGCCACCACATGGTCTCACCGTTGTTGCGCATCATGGGCGACTCGTGCAGCGACCTCCTCATCTTGTGGAGGTATGTGAGCCGGCAGATGCACACTATCTTCCTCTGATTGTGGACGAAGTGCCCGCACAACATCATTCACGATGCTTGTACGTAACACGTTCATTTGTTGATTAAGGTCAATGCGGAGGTCCTGCATATCCGCCTTGAGTTGTTCCCCCATTGCAGTGGTGCCAGCTACAAATTCTTGTTGCAATGTACTTCTCAATGCCTGATGTTGGAAGCTAGTCACCGGGGCATTAAGATCAACAACATGCTCTTCACCATGGTTATCTTCTCCACCTGACATGGTTAGGTTGTGCAAAAGAAAACACAAACAGCAAGAATGTATATAGATTAGTAAAATTCACTCAATCTTTCTTTTTTCTCCCAAGTAAAATTCTTACCATTCCGAAGTGAATTAAGGCCAAAAGAAACTTACACTTGATGGAAGCTACAATAGCAAAGTGATGATCAAGCGAATTTAAGAGTGTTCACAATTGCACAACAACGGTTATTTGGTGGAGCTTGGTATGGAGGTGTATATCCTAGCAATCTGAAATTCTTGATGTTGTAAAGCTAAGTAACAATCCAAACTAGAATATTTTGCCTAAGTACTGATCCAAAAGGTTTAAGTGAAATATATGAATGCACACACAAAGATCAATGTGACTCAATGCAAACAAAGAAATGAACTAGTGAGTTGCAATCTGAAATTGAGATAAAAACTAGCTCGTTTTTGCACCAAGTACTAGAAGAGACGCTAGACAACTGCGATAATATGAAATGTAAGGGCACAAGATTGCTCAAATAAATTAAATACACAATCTGAAATGTTATGAACTAAGGTTATCTTTCTCCCAAGTTTCGGCCAATATCTTCTTTGCTTTTCTTTTCTTTGATTTTCTTTGCTTTCTTTCTTTCTTCTTCTTCTTTTTTGACTTCTTGTTGCCGAAACTAGGGTTTAAGCTTCCCTCACACAAGTTCAAATTTTCAGCAAGTGTAAATAATTCAATGAACAACCCTAAGCAATTATCAAAGACTAGTCTCAAAGACGAATAAAAGATATAAGTGATGCTCACTAACAAGACTTTGGTTTCCTGTGATGCGGAAGTTCCACTCGGTCCAAACTTAATTTGAGGGCACCGATACCACAAGCAACAAGCAGCCACAACCGGCAAGTCAGATGGAACAAAGATGTTATGGCCAAATAGCAGAGAGCTGTTTGGCCTTGTGACTTGTGCTCTAGACGTCGGTGGCTATTACGGCCAAGTAGCAAAGATGTTATGGCAAGTAGCAGAGAGCCTTGGACGATGCTCTAGACTAACAACACAACAGGAGTTGGTATGATTTAATGCAACCAAACACCTGTCACATTTGAAGCCTTAGGAAATTGTGTTGGACAGCAGGTTCTGATGTTGGCAAATTAATTGCAATTTACTTTGGGATGCTAATTGAGAAGGATTCAACTAGCAGTTTTTTTTTGACACAAAGATTAAGCAACGCAAAAGGATACTACGATCAGCATTAAACAAAAATTCTAATGGATTAAAACTGAACTAAACTCACAGGAAATAACAGATGCAAAAACTAGGGTTTGGATTTTTTGTGTTGCAATTTTTGGTTTATGGACTCTAGGTATTAAGAACAGCAACTAAAATCAATCTAATCTAGGGATAAGTAATCCTACCGAGTTAAACGCGCTCTGATATCAAGATGATACGGGGTCGCCCGATCTTCTCGACATAGGATCAAGATACTCACGTGCAGCCTCTCGAATCATAGTGATCCTCCGTTGCCAATGCAAGAACGAACACTCTTTAATTCGCAAGAACACACGCGCTGAACTTCACGACCACCAAGCGAAGCCCTATCACGCTCCCAATTCCTAGCAGAAAGGTTGAACGATCTCAATTAGCAAGAACTCTCAATTTTCCCCATTGATGCCATCAGCCATCAAGAAGAAACAACAATCTGTTTTTGTTTTATCATAATAATCTGGTCTCCCCATTACATGAAGGTGGCGGCTGGTTATCAAGGCGCCCCAGCCTCTCCTAACACACGCGCATGGGCCTTGGGCCGGTTTGTAAAAGGAGTTCAGCTAACAACTTGGTTACACTTGGGTCAAAAGGAGGCATGCATGTGCAGGTACACTTCGGTCAACAAGGGGCCATGCATGTGCTAATTACACTTTAAACTAATACATGACTGAACTAATTAGCTTCCTTTTCATGTGCTTGCATGCGTGAGATTCTCCCTTGCTGTTTGCTTCATACGTGGAACCTCCTCCAGCCTCTTGGGCTTGATGGTCGCATGAAAGTTTTTCTCCCTTGTGCTCTTCCAGTGTCGTGGTCTCGGTTTCCTCCTCATACCTAATTATGCACAAAACACTAGAATTAGGTAGTAGCAAATTCTCATCAAAGATAAACTCTTTAAAGAACAAACTCACCTGTTGTTGTAGCTGCTTGGCTCGTGCCCTTGTCAAGGGGCCTTTAGGTACATCATGATTATCCTTATGCACACGTGGAGACATGGTAGTACTAGAGATGTCCTCATCACCCTGGTGGCTCCTGGTATAATGGTAGTTCTAGATTGGTCAGAGGCTGGCCCGATGAGATCTATTGCTGGGTCTCTTATTGGTTCATCCTACAGCAATAGATCCCATCTTAGTCCCAATCCTTGTTCCTCATTTCCTTGATCTTTCATCCTTATTCACATCTGAAATCTCCTGGTGAGCATTAGCACTGTCATTCCTGCTGCTTGATCTATGACCATTACTAGTAGAGAGGATTAGGTACTTTATACTGGATGTTGGTGACCAAAGGAGGACTTGTTTTCTTCACTGAGGTTCATCTTGGCTTTAGTGGTTTTGGTGCAGGGGAATGAATAGTTTTCTCAAGATATTGGAGTATTTTGCGAGCTACTTGACTTGACTTGGGATGAGCAGATACAACAGCCCATTGAACTTATTGTCTACGATTGAAACACGTCCACGGTTGAGCCACTTTCTATTGTGCCTTTGCCATAATGTTCTTACAGGCTGAATGTAAGATTTCTTAGTGAAGCAGAAGTCTCTCTTGGAAAGAAGGGGGTAGTAGTACCAACAGTATCTGTACATGCTTATTTGGAAGAGGCCGATGGTTGCACTCCAAGAATGCCACCGGTTGATGCCATTTTATCCTCGAGTATTGCCTTACTTCCAACAAGAACAGGAGTTGAAGGTTGTGTCTGTCCAGATGTGTTGTTGTAAGTATCAGAATATCCTGGTTGCTAGGTAGATCTCTGGAGAACTGAGATAGTATAAGGTGTGCGAGGAGGAAGTTGGAGGTAAGGTCCTTCCTTTATTTCTTTGTGGTGTAAGATAATTGGGATAATCTCGGATAACCGACCCTGGCCAGCATACCGAAGAGGTCGTAGCTACTTTAGGGAAAAATTTGATGATAAACTCTCAATCTAGTTAGGCTTTTGTACTGATTCCAAATGTATGGTATTGCCAAGTTAGGCTAGAAAATCTCTAGTCTGAGATCCAAATGTTAGCAAACCTTGGGCCGAGACCTAGCAGGTCTGGTTTATGGTGGCCTTCTCATCCATCTAGTAAATTATATAAAGAAGAGGGACCCCAATCATTGTACTATAATTTTACAGAAGAGTAATAAAGAGAAGCAAGAAGTCTCCTCATATCTCTGTTTCAATCTACTATTATGTTCTTGTGTTCTTGCATTGTTCTAAGCGATTCTACATTTGTCTACGAGGTGATCGTTCAGACTGGGCTCGTCAGCAATGGTTCCTCAACACGTTATCGACACGATCGACTCCGGCCTACTCTACTAGGATCGAAAGATAACCATCGAAAGACGCTCGTAGATCGAATCGCTTTTCTAGATCGCTTTCAATTCCGCAAAGTTGGCTTTCTAGATTATTTCCTACGGTGCAAATTCGCTCTAATCTACCGCGAGCCGAATTAAAGTTGCCAACCAAGCTGATCATTAGATCGCATGAAAGAGAGGATGTTGATTGCATCAGAGATCAGAGAAGCGCTTTGAAGACTGGGCCGCGCCCACCACCTCGCTTCGCGACGAAGTCTTGCTGCCGCCGCACCTCCGTGTCATAGCACCCGCTGTCGACCTAACGCCGTTGGCTTGAAGCCGCGCTACCCACGTCGTTCGCCGCTCTGCCGTCGCGCCACCCTCCCGCCGCCGACGCGGACAAGGATCCGCCGCAGGCTCCGCGCCGCAAAGATGCGCCACCTCCGATGCTCAGATATCGCCGCGGCTTGAAGCCGACACCTCCCACCGAACGCCCGCCGCCGCCTCCTCACCGAGCCCGAACGCCCGCCGGTCGCCCACGCCAACCGCCTCCTCATTGGGCCCAGACGCCTCGTCGGCCAGCGTCGCGCCTCCCGGCCAAGACACCATTGGCCGCACCTCCGGCCCCTCTCGCTTCGCCCTCGGTCGCGCCCGCATGCCGCCTCACCGCCAAGCCATGTTGCCGCACATGGTGCCTTGAAGGCTCGGGCGGCTAGGGTTTTAACCTTAGCCACCACCTCCTGCGTGGGCCGACAGGCGTAATGGGCTGGGGAGAGGCCGAATGGGCCATGAGGATATGGCCCAATAACGGGGCTAAAAGAAAAAAAAGGGTGGAGGGGACACAAAAAGGCCCAGCCGAAAAAAATAGGAAAGAAAAAGGCCCGACCTAGAAAAAATAGGTGGAGAGAAAAAAAGGAAAAATCCCAAAAATTTGCAAAGAAGCCCTCGGGATTCTAAAAATTACGAGAAATTTTCGCGGATAAGAAAATTTTATGAAACTCCTATGAAAATTCAAAAATTGCGTAGAAAAATTTCTCAGAATTGAAATTTAGTGGTTTAGCCCCTGGAAATTGCAGAATTCACCGAAAGTTCTTATTCCAGCAGAAAAGGGCATTGGGAATTCATTTTTCTTGAACAATTTTGAACTTTTGAAGCATGTTTAACTTTGTTATTATTATTATTATTTCTAAGCAATTTATGTATTGTATTTATTGTTTTGATTATCTGTGATTATTTATATTACTTTTAATCACTGAAAATAGCAGTGAATCATGATAAATGCATAGAAAAATACGGGATCATGAACGAGAGTTCGAAGAGCGTTATGAGAATTTTGCGACCATTTTACCCAAATTACCAGCAGTAATATTATGTACTCTTTGCATAAAAATGTAGATGACTCGCATTACGAACTAGGAGTTCGAAGAGCTGGCCCAGCATGGCCAAAATTTGTACAGAATTTGCACCGGTCTTCAATTCTGTGGTAATTTAATCACAGATGAGCAGAAGATTGATAAGACTCTCTCTACCTTTCACCCGAATGCGGTGCAATCCGCACGCAACTATCGTCAAAATGAATATAAGGAGTGTGCCGAATTGATTGACATCGTGTAAGTTGCAGAAGCTCAAGATGATGTTCTAAGTAAGAACTACATCTCACAGCCACCTAGTAGCAATGTTGGCCATAAAGCCAATGCTAGCAGCTACAAGGTAATGAAGCCTCTCACAAAGGAGAAGGGCAAGAAGGGTAAGGTCGTGGGTCGCACGTTATTGATGCTTTCCAGTCTAAGAAGAAAGGCAAAGTACAGCATGAGCCATACCTCGCCATTGCAGGCACAAAGGGTCTACAATCATTAGTTGCACTCATGGATATGGACAGTTCAGTAGCAGCCCCCATCACCCTCCTTTGGACATCGCAGCGCCGCAGCCGTAGTTGGCCAAGAGGAGAAGATTGCCATAGAGCAGATTTAGGCAAAAGTTTCTACATACTTCGTTGATTCGATCTAGTGCACACATTGTACTTAGATCTTTTTACAGTCACTTGTAGTTTGTGATTGAAGCAAAACATTGAATTATTTTATTTTTTTTGAATAATGGTTGTAAGCTCTAAGAGTAAAGCGTTAAATTCTTATGATGAGTCTTACAAGGCTTATATTTCCGTATTTATAATAGCAAGTTATGTTCTGATATCTGAAGTATTTTATTTATGTGTTGCATGCTTTCTGCAACATATTAATAAAGTACATTATGCACCCTATAGAGAAAGTGTGATTAGCAGGATAGCGGCACAATGAATACCATCTTAAGAGAGACGGAAATCTTTCAGTCAATCAGCAAGAATGCTGGTAATCTTACGATAATCGCAGGTAACGATACTTGTATGATAGGCTCAGGAAGGGCCACAATTATACTTCCGATGGGCACAACTTTGGTCATTAAAGAAGCCTTGTTGTACCTAGAATCAACTAGAACTCTCGAGGATATTCGCGCTAATGGTTTCCATGTAGAGACTGAAGAAGAGTATTGTAAGGAATGCCTGCTCATTACAAAAGCATGAAGAAAGTGGAAAAGGGTATTAGAACGACTTCCTTCATATGAAACTGGGCTATACTATACTAATATTAAGGCACCTATAGCCTATACTACCTTAAAAACCGTATTTAGAAGTTCTAAACTTTTCTATCTCTAGCATGATAGATTATGCCGCCTAGGTCTTAGGATGATGAGAAATATAATTAACAATTCACAGGGACATAATATCGATGTAATAAATTTTCCAAATCAGGAAGATTTTTTGTGCCCCGCATGTGCCACCAAAAAATTAATTACTAGACCTTCTTCTCTGAAAGCGAAGGATGAAATCCCTGCATTCCTGGACCGTATCTAGGGAGACATTTGCGATCCTATACAACCCCTATTAGGGTCATTTAGATATTTTTATGGCGTTCATCGATGCTTTCTCGGAATGGTCACACATATGTTTATTATCTATGAGATACCACATTTTTGCAAAGCTAATCTCGCTTGTAATTACAATTGAAAAATAATCTCCCAGATCATCATGTGAAGTCCATCGGAATGGACAACGCCGGAGAGTTTATTTCGAAGGCATTTGATGATTATTGCATGGACATGGGAATTAAAGTTGAGCATTCCGTACCACATGTCCACACCTAGAATGGACTAGCAGAGGCATTAATTAAAAGGATTATAATTTTGTCTGACCACTTTGAAGAATTGTAATTCAAAAACTACATATTGGGGACACGCAGTCCTACTCGCAGCAACTTTCATCAATTTTAGACTGTCAGCATATAACATCCATTCACCTATACAACTAGTGCAATGGCCAGCACCGAAAATTTCTCATCTTTAAAGATTTGGTTGCAGGGTTTATGTACATATGCCACTACCATAGCGAACTACAATGGGCCATTTCCGAAAATCTAGGATATACGTTGGTTATGAGACAGCATCCCTAATCAGATATTTGGACCCCATGACTGGAGATTTGTATGCATGATGAAAAATATCGATAAATAGAGAAGTCCATAAGATAATTGAAATCCTTGCACATGACCCGCGCACTAGTAAAGCAAATAGAGAAATTCAGAAGATAATTGAAGTCTAGAAGACAAGAGAAGTCCAGAAGATAATTAAAGTTCAAAAGACAATTGAAGTCCAGAAGACAATTGATTTGAAAGCATTAGTGAATCAACTGACTAACCACTTTAGTGATTTGAAGAGCCTAACCAAGTCGCATGTGCATGCACGCAATGCATTGAAGATGGTTGAAATACCGATGAAGGTATCCCTAATCCCGTCCTGAGGCCTCAGAAAGGACAAGAACTTCGGTCCCTCGAATCCCAAGTAGCCGGGGACGCTTGGTGAAAAAGGATAAGAAGGACTTGACACAGCCGATCACCGAAGTTCCCCAGAACCAGAAGGGAAGCCAGTTGAGACCTGGCACAAGTATGGAACCTTCAGAAATAGGCATACCAGAATTGAACATCTCATAAAGGGAGACAACAGCATGGATGTGTGCGCACACATCAGAGTTGAAAAACTAAAAGAACTTGCCCCCGTCATTGGAAGCAGTGGTGAGCAAGTAGAAGCATTAGAAAAATCGCCCCTTGAAAAAATAGCTATAAACTTTGTGACATAGGGAGAATCTATGAATAAGATAATAGCCAATGTCGACATTGATTTTGTAAAGAAAATTGCCACAATCATCGATCTTGATCCAGAGCCTACATTGCTCACTAAATGTAAGAAAAGATCAGATTGGGAAGATTGGAAGAAGGCAATAGAAATAGAATTATTCTCTCTGAATAAAAGAGAGGTGTTTGGGCATGTAAGCCGCACACCTCCCCATGTGCACCCCGGAAAGCATAAATGGGTATTTGTTCGAAAGAGAAATGAAAATAAGCAAGGCTCGTTGCACAAGGTTTCACTCAACGTCCAGGCAATGATTATGAAGAAACCTATTCCCCGGTCATGGGCGGAACCACCCTTTAGATATTTAATCTCAATGGCAACTAACTTGAATTTAGAAATGAAATTGATGGATGTGGTAACTGCATACCTTTATGGAATGCTGGATTCGGACATTTATATGAAGGTACCTGAATGTATCACTGTCCCGAACCAAGATAGAGTAAATAAAAATATGTACAGTGTGAAACTCAGAAAGTCACTGTACGGACTTAAGCAATCAAACATGATGTGGTATAATCGCTTGAAGTGACTTTCTATGCGAGAAAAGCTACACGAACAATGACAATAATCCCTGTGTATTTATACGAGAATCCCAGGATGGATTTTGTATAATCTCAGTGTATCAATATGATCTAAATATCGTCAAGAACCTTGAACGTATTAAGAAAGAAGCTCTTACCTGGAGTCGGAGTTCGAAATGAAAGATTTGGGTAAAACCAAATATTGCCTAGACTTGTAATTTGAGCATGCCCCTGAAGAGATTTTAGCATATCAGTCAACATATACTTAGAAAGTGTTAGAAATATTCAGCTTTTAAAAAGCCATACCATTCGAAAGTACCAATGGTCGAAAGATCTTTGCAGCAAGACAAAGACTCGTACAGACCTAGAGAAGAGGGGAAGGAAGTCCCAGGACTGGAATTCCCATACTTAACAGCAATAGGAGCACTCATGTATTTAGCAAACTGTACTAGACCGAACATTGCATTTGCCGTGAACCTATTAGCAAGGTATAGTGCAGAACGTACCAAAGGCATTGGCAGGGAATAAAAGGACATTTTCTGATACCTCCAAGGAAGCAAAGAACATGGTCTGTTCTACAGAAACAACCAAGACCTGAATATGACTAGCTATGCAGATGTCGGGTACCTGTCGGACCCGTATACAGCCAAGTCGCAAACATGCTATGTATTCCTATGTGGTGGAACTACAATTTCATGAAAATTGTCTAAGCAATGTCTTGTATCGACTTCGATGAACCACTCAGAAATAATAGCACTCTACAAGGCCTCGTGAGAATGTTCTTAGCTTTGGCGGGTGATTCACCACATCCAGCAGTCATGTGGATTGAATATCGTGCAAACCCCCACTATTATCTATGAAGAAAATGTAGCTTATGTTGCACAAGTGAAGATGGGTTATGTGAAGAGTCATCTCACAAAGCATATCAACCCCAAGTTCTTCTATACTCATGAATTGCAAAAGATGGATGAAATTAAAGTACTGCATACTAAGTCATGAGAAAATCTTGCAGATTTATTCATTAAGTCACTTCCAGCATCTAGATTTGAAAGGTGTATACGTGGAATTGAAATGATGATACTTAGAAAAGTGCATAATTCAGAGGGAGAATCTTCACGAACTCATTGTTGAAACTTAATTATGAAGATCGAGTACCCAAAAAGTAAATCCTGTACATTAAATGAAATTGGGTGGATTATACTATTTTTTCCCTTGACGAGTTTTCCTGAAGTTTCTCGGCTAAGGTTTTTAATGAGGCAATTCGTGCAACATAGCAGAACGTGTTTTATGTACTCTTTCTCTAAATTTTTTCTACTGGTTTTTATGAAGTACTGATGAGATATGAACATGACGGATGATTACCCAAGGGGGAGTGTTAGGAAACCCTGGGCCCAGACCTAGCAGACCTAATCCATAGTGGGCTCCTCATCCATCCAGTAGCCTATATAAAGGAAGAGGGACCCCAACCACTGTACTACAGTTTTACAGAATAGCAATACAGAGAACCAAGAAATCCCCTCATATCTCTGTGTTCAGTCTACTATTATGTTATTGTGTTCTTGCATTGTTCTAAGCGATTCTACGCTTGTCTATGAGGTGATCGTTTGGACCGGACTTACCAGCGACAGTTCCTCAACACCAAACACACCCTAAACTGCTTCTTTGCGTGAAGTGCCAGCTCTCACCCTTACCTGGACCGTCCGATGGATTCATCGAGATCAACAAATGGGTTAGCGAGACTCACAAGACGAACACACTAGGGGTGTTTTGTTTGCTACCCTTGCAAACCAAACCAAATATTGGTAATGTCAACAAAAATCGGTTGTTGTTTGATTTGCTACAAAAATTTGGTAACATCTACAAAAATTTAGTAACGCTAATAAAATTCAATGTCACATACGGGCAATCCGAGGGCAAGAAAATTGCTCACCAAAATTTTTGCAACGCCAAAATTTGGTTTTGCCACAATCTAAACAACGTTCTTTTTGCTAATATTTAGTTTTGTTCATGTTTTGATTTTACCAAAATTTTGGTTTGGCTCATTTTAGCCATCAACCAAATAGGGGAGGAGCTTTCTTAAACACCAACAAGCAAGGAATCACTGCTTGCCATTGTGGCTTTTCATGGTTTCTACGTGGGTTGCGTTGCCAGTGGAGGCGAACACTCTTGAAGCCACTGCATGAGCAGCACAAAAAGAAGCCGTCAATACCACAGGCCAAGCTCTTCGTCGATGCAGGCGCAGCGATGTCTCCTCGTCGAACACCGGCGAAGGCAATATGAAGGTACATTTTTACTGGATAGCCTACACCTGAATGGTTAAGCATGTCAATTCATGATGATAAGTTCCCCTCAAATGGGTACTTGAGAGCAAGATTAAAATGGGTGGGTGGGGAGTCGAACCCAGGCTATTGCTTGGAAGGCATTTATCCTGACCATTGGATTGGACTACAAACCCCATGTTAGAATTTTTCAAGTACTTATTAAATTGGGGGAATTGGGCTTGTGTTCGAATGTACGATGGGACATTCGGAAGTAACATACCTGAATTACATCTGCAACACTTGTAATCAACGACTACAACAAAACTGAAGAATTGTGGCGGCAATGCCAAAAAAATAATTGAAATATTTCTTTTCACAACAAAATTGGATGAAATTATGAGTATAAAAAAATCATGTGCAACAAATCCGCAAACCAACTGCAACAAAAAATCCGGCCATGGTAGTTCAAGTCTTACTAGAGGAAGATGGTGTCGGGGGTGGGTGGCAAAAGCCGAGGTTGTCAGAGGATGAGGAGGCTCCACATGAGCTCTGGTAACCACAAACGGGCTCCCTGAGCGTGAGTGGTGGCGACGTCAGACCGGGGGGCAACGACGGAGCTTCAAAATGCCGGGGTAAAAAGCATGAGTGGATCTCGCTATCCATGGTGGCGGCTTTGCTAGAGCTCGTAGTCTAATTGCTTAAGAGAGAGAGAGAGAGAGAGAGAGAGAGCATGAGGAGGAGTCAAGGGCAGGAGACTATGGATTTCTAAGTTCATCAGTATGGAGAGGAATGGGCGATAGGAACAATGATTTAGGAGGTAGTCCGGTGACTTTTGATGGGTAGATGGGCCATCTGAGCATGTCTCTCAGATGACGTTTGATGCAAAGCATTACCCTGTTAAATTTAGGTACAATGCTTTGATTCATATGTCTAATACGAGTGATTAGTCGGATGCACTAGTGCTACAACCTCTACACCACTCATTCCCTACTACCAGATTCTCTTCGTTTCCCATGCTCTGCCCTGCTTCCTCTCCATTTCTCTCTCCATCTACATCTCAACGCACACGCTCGTGGCCAATGGCAAGCAATCCTCCATGCCTCCCTTGCCCAAGCTCCACTATCGGCTACCAGTCCGAGGTCCCCACCGCCTACGCTCGACGAAGGTCATCCGCTGCGGCTGGAGTTCGTCAGATCTGTTGTAGCCGTGACTGGTGCTCGCCGAATCTAGTGGGGTTGAGGCTGGAGAAGGCGGGGCTACCGCGGCTGGTCGGGAGCCTTTCATGCCTCCATCGCCCAAGCTCCATTGCGAGCCGCCAGTCTGAGGTCGCCACCGCCCGTCGTGGCCAGAGCTCGCCAGATGTGACGAGGCTGTGGATGTTGTCGGGGCGACGAGGTGGTGGTTGTCACAACCCAGGATTAACACTTCTAAATCATCTGTGCATTACTGAACTAGTCCAGTGATTAGTGGCTAGCTCTCATAGTGAACAAATGTGATAACATCCATAATCGCAAAACTTTATTAATAAATATCAGAGTTGATTACTAAAAAGGCTTACAAGCCAACAAGTTGAATTAACTTTACTAAGTTCCAAAGCAGTTATTCTATATCAGAAATCAGTTTTTAAAAGACAGATTTATAGTATGATAACATTCATCGAAGAGTGGTGAAGGATACCTTCCTATCACATAGCAAACTGCTCAATTTTCCAATTGGGTACAATATCCAAAATTATTTGATAAAGTCTTTTGAAATCAAAACCAAAATCTAACTTTGAGTGGCTTTGCTTAGCACGTCCATGACTGTGGACACGGTTATTTTAATAGTTTTTAACACTCTACAGAGGCTGTACAACTTTACCCATAAGCGATAATCAATTATACTGTCCGTTCACACACTTCCGTAGGTGTGCGACTAAGTGATTATCACAAGGCCTTTACAATGCGCCATCCCACCGTAGTTCCGCCTCGCTAAGGCTTCACTTTCTTTGGATAAAAACCCGCCGGATTTAAGCCCCCTCTTGTGCCATGTAGGAATATATAAAAAGTAGGTCACTCAGACACCCACGCAACCGGATGGCACAACCACGGTGGAATATTGCAAATTAGTTAGCCAATTCCTGCCCATTCAGAATATGTGGTGGTATGGTGGGGCTTCGCAAGATGCGGCTCGAAGACTGGTCCTTAACTGACTTGGGTGACTTTTCAAAACAACCCCTGGGCCTCGATCATAGAGATGACTCGATCTCGTGCATCAACGTGCACCATCCAAACTTCCAGTTCGCCCAAGTCCAAACAAATTTTCATTTTATTTTTTCAAGTTAAATCATTTTTCAAAATTTCCATGGTAAAAGCAATACCATAGCATCATGTTAAATCAGAGTTGATCATTTGGCTAAATTCCCCAAATTGAATAGTTTTTGTCTAAGCATGACTAGGCGTATTTTTCCAGAAGAAAATCTAGTTAGTACTATTGTATTAACTAGAGTTTTATCTAGGGCGACAAGGTGTGAGGGATTGATGTCCAAGAATTGTCAACTATAGATTAGTTAGTCAACCTCCAATATTAGAATCATAATATCAAATCACTCTGTTAAGTCTATTGATCCACCACGCGATTGTTTACATTATTCCACCAACAACTGTAGATCAATCAAACACTACTATTCAATTAACTCCACCAATCTTATTAATTCTCTACAATTCAACCAATGCACCTGAATTCCATTCATAACTTACTATAATAATCCAACTTCATTCTTTATTCATCACCTAAACTTGATCATCTTATCAATACTAAACTTTCGACATTCACTAATAATCTATTTATTTCCACTAAGATTTCTTCTAAATCCAATTATTCAATCATACCCCATAAATCCAATATAACCAACTTATTCAATTAATTATACAACGTTTACACATACTTCTCGATTCTTCCAATCCACCAAATCCAACAACACTACATTTCTATAATCCAATATCCATAATGTATTCCTATAATCCAATATCCAACACAATCTATTTCTATAATCCATCATCCATCAATCCGATATTCATCAATAATCTATTTCTATAATCCATTAAAGATAGACTTCCATAATCCAACCAAGATTCATTTCTATAATCCAACATTAATGTATTTCTACAATCCAATATCCAACGATCGTATATCTTTAATAATCCAACCTCCAACAATAATCTATTTCTATAATCCGATATCAACAATGATATATTCTAATGATCTAGTAAGATATACCGGTGTAATCCAACCAAGGTATATATTTATAATCCATCCAGGATATCTTGCTACCATCTGATCAAGATTTATTCCTATAGTCCCTCCAAGATTTATTCCTAAAATCCAATATCCATCAATCATTTATTTATATATTCCACATCTGTCAATATTGCATTTCTATGGTTCAATCCCCGATAATCATTCAATCCTATAATCCAACAATCAACAATTGTATAATTCTATAATTAATATCCAAGAATCATGTATTCCTACAATCCAATTTCCATGCATCGTATATTGTTATAATCCAACAATAAGGTATTCTCATAATCAAGCATCCAATAGTAATGTATTCTTATAATCCAATCCTTTCAATTTCTAACCCCTAAGTACATCACATTCGAAAAGATTCTCCATATTGTATATCTTGACAATAAATGACTATACATTGGAATTAGGAATAACTATAAAGCTTAAGACATGAATTTAAATTACTTGAATATAAATACGCATGTAATAATAATTTAAAATAGAATTTAAATAATTTAAAATACTGGAATTCAAATATGATCAAAGGATGTAACTTGCCTTGCTTGATTAGTTGTTGTTCTCAAACGGCGTTGAAATCCGTTTCTCCAAAGTCGTCGAAATCTACATGCGAAAATAAGCCAAATTCAAATAAAATCCAAATAAGATCCAAATGAACTCCAAATTAAGTAATTTTATTTATGAGAGGTAAATATTGAATTTAGAAATTTGAATCACTTGAATCGGAGCTCGAACGGAGGAGAACTGGCTCTCAGAAGTTTGAAAATACATGAAATGATGAAATTGGGGATTTTCTGAATTTCCGGAATTAATTTTCTAAAGGAAAATCCATTATTGCGTCATGTTGATGCCAGCGAGGGGATTTTCGAATTTCCAGCCAAATTATTTTCAAAAGAAAATGGGTTTGGTCACTAACATGTGGGCCCAGGTCTTGTGGACCAGGTCCGCGGGAATGACCCTCGGTCCATGGTGGACTGGGTGCAAAGGAGGATGTGGTGGCTACCACGCAAGCAGCCACACAGCTACCACGAAGGCAAAAATGAATGAGGTGGCCGTGACATGGCGCTAACATGGGCAGCCATGTCATGGCCGGCGGGTGGCGGCGCTCGTGTGTGTAGCTCTCCGGCGCTACGCGCCACGGCGAGGCTCGGTGAGAGCATCAATAGAGAGGGGAGAGGATAAGGATCCTGGTGCTCGCCACGTCAAGGGTTAGGAGTAAAGGGTTTGCCGATGGTGAGAGCAAGGGCAGCGGCGTGATTCGGTGAGCGGCGGCGCGGGCCTTCCAATGGAGCTCCGGCGAGGTGAGAGCAAGCACCACGTAGAACATGGCCTTGCTATGTCGTCGGTGAAGACCACGTCGACAGAGGACCTGTGCTGTCGGTGCAATCGTCGACAGCGAGGCTCAGGCACGACGGTGGAAGAGCTTCAACTGCTGCCGGAGGAGAAGAGGAGAGGGGCTAAGAATTGGGGGAAAGAGAGAGGAGAAGGAGGGGTGCAAGTGCTTCCCTTTATAGGGGGAGAGGAGGAGAGGGGAGCTTGGGGGAGGAGCGGTAGGTGAGGCGCGTGGCTTAGGGCAGAGCAGAGGGCATGGCGTGCCAGGGCGTGACCGGGGACAGGAGCAGGGCATGGGGCAAAGCCGGTGGGAGCAGAGGTAGGTGATGGAGAGGATGGAGTAGGTGCAGGAAGAGACGGGGCGACGAAGGGGTGACGCGGGCGTGCGCTCAGCGGCATGGGCGAGCAACAGGAAGAAGGAGGTGAGGAGGAAGAGAGTTGCGGCGTGGGCCCCACTTGGTAGCGGGAAAGAGAGAAGAGGCTGGGTGCGGGAGTTGGGCCGCGGGTGCGGACCGAGCAAGGATAATGGGCCAGGCTGGGAGAGGAAAAATGGGCCAAAGGAAACAGGATTTCGGCTCGAGAGGATTGGAGACTTTAATTGGATTTTGATTTACAGAAAATACAATAATTCAAATAGGTTTTTAGAAAATAGTAAATAAAGTCCACAAATCCTAGAAAAATTCATAAAAATTACTTGAATTATCTTGAACATCATAAAATTATTTACAACTTAAAGTTGGCTTTTTGTTGCACATAAATTATTTTTAATTTCTAGAAAAATAGGGAAAGCCTTTTTAAAATCAAGAAAATCTAAGAAATTAGATTTGAATTTTATTTTTAAATTTAAATCCAATAAAACTCTAGAAACTCCATAAACTTCCTTTTTGGATTTTTAAAACTAAGGGAATTCAAGAAAAGCAATAAAACACTTTTAGATTTTCAGAAAATCAAGGAAACTCTTTTACAGTTCAGAAAATCAATAAAATAATATTGTTATTATTTTAAAATTGGTAACAGAACATTGAGATGTTACCGTGGTGTTGGCTGGCCTCCTCCCCATACTCCCTCGAGCTCATCTATATTTCCACCAGTAGGCCTTGTACGTCATCTCCGGGCACCACACCAGCTTCATCGGGCACGATTTGTTGCAGATGTTTGCTCAATTTGTTGTATCAATTGGTTCAAAAATATTGAGTGTTTTGATTTTTGTGATGTTGTTGCATCAAATGTTGCGGCAAGAGGTTTTTCGCTGCGGCTTATTTTCTCCATGTTGCACGATCCACCCTTGTTGCAGCCCTTCAAAAAATGTTGCAACAATGATTTTCAGATGTTGTCACTATTATTTTCAAATATTGCTAATGAGGATCTAATAATCCTCATTTAATTATTTACATGTAATTCTTATTATGGATAATAATACCGTCATATGGTTCGTGAGTATACCCCCCTTAATATTCATAAGGGAGAAGTTGGAGGTCATAAGTTCTTCTGCGACCACCCTGTGGTCGAAAGTCCTTCTATGACTACCCCATAGTCGTAAGTCTTCCCACGACTAGCTCATGGTCGTAAGTTATTCTACAACCATCCCTTGGTCGTAAGCTTTTCTACGACTATCCCCCGATTGTAAATCCTTCTACGATTAGTCTGTGGTCGTAAGCTTTACTACGACCACCACCTGATCGTAAGCTCTTTTACAACCAGTCTCTAGCTGATGGGACTTACAAACATGTGAGCCTAGTCAATCAGGGAATCTTTTACACCATATCTAAAGATATGGGTAGTTAATTACGTTGTTATTCTCTGGAATAATGGCATATTTTAACTCTCTATCCGAGTGATAACTATCTGGCAACGTGGGAACGTTACTAGCCCCACAATAATCTCCAGTAACAGCTCCATCATCTGAAGCATTAAGGCGCCCTTTGAACTGGAGAAACGGCAGCCCACTTTGAGTACTGTATAAAAGGCAGAATTATCAGGAGAGGAAGGGAGAGGGCAATCAGGAGCAGAACACATTACATTCGAGTCTTTCTCTTGATATGTAACCAGCATACTCTATATATCCACACAAGAGTAGGGTTATTATTCTCTCCGGAGAAGGCCTGAACCTGTATAAAAATCCCTGTGTCATTCTCTCTGTATAACAATCATTATGTAAAATCGGCTCTAAAACACCGACAATTGGCACCGACTATGGGGATCTTCTAGTCATCAGGTTCCCTTCATTTTTCCCCCAACTCTAATGCTTCCATGGCAGAAGAGTGGAACGAGGAGAACTGGTTCGACTTGGCCGATTACACAGATAATGACATGGATATTAGCATCAACTACGAGCCGAGTATTGCATCATCTGACGGTGATGTCACCTCCGAAGATTATTCTCCAGGAGACCATAGCAGCAATGGAGTTGAGGAGGGATCCTTATCCTCCACAACGTTACGTCGAAATGAGGAACTAGCTTTCTCAGAGGGCAAGAGTCCATCCGACCACAATTAGGGATGTCCCAAGGCAAGCTTAGAGCATGGTGAGGGTTTTGTAACACCCCTATTTTCTAGGCTTTTTGAAAATTTAAAAATAACCCTTTGGTTTTATTGAATTTATAAAGCTTAACTTGAAATTTTAGGATTTAAAAGCAATTTAATTTGAATTAATCAACCTTCGATTAAATCAAAGTCAGTTTATTCAAGTTTTCTGGTTCTTATTTGGATTTAAAGTCAAAAAAATTATTCTAAGTATTTTCTTGGATTTTAAAAAGAGATTTCCCTTTTGTCCCAAAGCTAAAAATAATTTATTTGCAAAATCAAAAGCAAAAGTAAAGTTGAAAGTATTTTTATTAAGTTTCAAATAATTCAAGTAATTTCTTTGTATTTTTCTTGAATTTTTGGGCGTTATTAACTATTTTCTAAAAATGCTTATCAATTTCTGGTATTTTCTTTATTCAGAAATCCTTTAAATCCTTCCTATTCATCTTGGGCCGAATTCCTTCAACCCATTTCTTCTTTTCTCCTGTGTGGTCCAGCACGCTGGCCCATTTCTACGTGCCAGCACGTTCCACATGCTGCGCCTCTCGATCATCGTGAGCCGTCCGATCGAATTTTAACGGTCAGATCTTGTTGTATCGTTCGGACGTCCGATCAATCAAATCGTTTTGGACCGCCTGATCACAATCGGACGGCCCACTTCGCCGCACCTTTCCTCGCCTCGCGTCTCTCTGACAAGGCAGCCCCGCCTGTCAACGACCGCCGCCTTCGGGTCGTCTTCTTCCTTGGGTCCTCCCGCCCATTGGACGCCCATGCCAGGCGTGTGGCGTCAACGCCCGCACGTTTTGCGTCGGCCACCCATCGCTTCCTCGCCCATGTCTTGCTGCTCCGCCCATCCCCATCGATCCATGGCCGGCCACCGCCACCCATTTCCTTACGCCTCTTTCTTCCGTTGGCGCCATGTCATGTGGCAGAAAAGACCGCCACCACCCATACTCCTCCTCGGCCCTCACCGTGCCTATTTAAGGCAAGCCTCGGGTGCCCCGCAGTGTCCTCTCCCTTTCTCCTCTACTCCCTCTCTCCCTCGTCCTAGCCCGGCTGCAATCGGAGCTTTACACCGGCGACCACTACACGGCTCCACCGCTTCTAGCACCGCCACCGAGTCTCCTCCAGCGCCATTGACCCCACCTCCAGCATCGCCAGCTCACCGCTGTCCTCGTGCGCACCTCTCCTTCACCGGACTCCAGCCGTACCTCCACTGCCGCCGCTTTTCCTCCTCGTCGCCGGCCATCCCGTGGCATCGCATCCTCAAGACCGCAAGCCTCGGATTCGCCTCGCTCTCCTCTTCGCGTAGGTGTCCTCCCTGCCGGCCACCGCGCCGCCAATCGCCGGTGAGCCATTGGGCGCCGAGCGCCGCCGACTCGGGTGCTTACGTGGCCGCCACCGTGGCGCTCTGTCAGCGCCATCTCAGCACCCGAGGCCCATGTGGCTACCCCGTCAAGCCCACGTGGCTGCTTACGCAATAAAATGAATTTCCTTTTGGATTTTTTTTTGGAAAATCAGGAAAATTCCCTTTTTCTTCATTTTAGGTAATTTCAAACTTTCGAAGGCCATATATTCTCCGTCCGAACTCCGATTCGAGTGATTCAAATTTCTAAATTCATTACCTTTCTATTGGTACTTATTTTGGTAATTTTTGGATTTTATTTTGGAATTGTTTTATTTATTTGGCTTTTCTCGCACGTATAGATTCTGGCATTTCGGACGAATTCTTGGACCCGACGACCGAAGCATCTCAACTCGTCAACGAAGGCAAGTCCTAGACCTTTGATCATGTCATACCCAATTTATAAAACTATATTTTTGGATATAAACAAGCATGGCTAATTACATAAAAAATGGTTTCGAGAATAGTTAATTACCTAATTGCCATTATGCCTCCTTGATAAATTGATAATGACATGTACCCTTGAATGGCATAATTCCTTGGACACATTAGGATGGTCAATTATTAGTTGGACATTATTGTACTACCAACTTGGGTCATATTATGCTTAGCCTTACTTAGTCACGATGTATTCATGGTCACTTACTCGAAGAATGAATGAACATGACTTAATGAATTATGGAATTATGGTGGAGCCACTATTGATAAAATTTGTTGGGCTATGGCAAGGGTTGCCATTTGGCCAGATTGAAAAAAAAATGATTTATGCTCGGACGAGTGGTCGGTGGTATAGGTGGGTGCGGGAAGCACATTGGGATGAGAAAGTCTCGCGTGAGCAACCACTAAGGACTTAACTTTGTGCACTATTGATCTAGGCCATACCGTGCAACCACAAGTCCATTTATGGGGTGGACCACGCCAACTAATTAGCAATGCTTTGAGTCGGTTCTATTTGGGTTGATAAGTGCCGCAAGAGGGGGCTGGGACGGCGAATCCTTAGCAAGCAGAATCGAGTCAAATCAGATCTTTGTAAAAGCCTTGTGATAATCACTTAGTCACACACCTTTGGAAGCGTGAAATGCCTAATATTATAAGATGATTATCTCTTGTGGGTCAAGCTGTACAACCTCTGCAGAGTATAAAACTATTCGAATAGCCGTGTCCCTGATTATGGACAATGTCTCGTAATTTCACACAAGGGGTAGATTTTTATAAAAAATATTAGAACGGTTTGGATGGATCTGAGTAGTTAATTTTTGTTAATGGTTGGAAAGTGAATAGGGTGTTCACTAGTTGTTTCAAAGAAAGTTTGAAGGACCGGAAAGGCGACTAGAAGGGGGGGGGGCGTTGAATAGGAGCACAAACAATTTTTGCAAACCCCAAAGACCAGCAACAAAAACCGAAACTCATTGAATATATATCGAATCAAGATTACCGCCGTTATGGGCGCGGTACTACCGCTGTCCATGATGCGGTATGACCGATTTTCCTGGAGCACTTGCCGACAGCAGAAAATCAAATTTAAAATCGACACAACTTTTCATTCATCCAACCAAAACCTACCAAACTTGAAACATAACCTCTAGAGGAGATCAGGAACCTATTCCAATCATCTATTCAACAGATTCACGTCAAAGTTTTGACCTTTTTCAGATTTAATGAAGATCAGTTCAAAACCAATTCAAATACCCAAATATGATCCTAGGCTTGCTCGTGGGCTATAGATGATCAAAATGACCTTAGATGGTCTCCCATAAGTCACAGCAAGCAAGATCAACAGAAAGATTCAAGAGAAAAGCAGTGGATCAACAAAAGCACCAAATCATCAAACAGAAGTGCAAGAACAGGAGAGAATGAACTTGGAGAACATACTTCGATTGATTGAAAATAGGAGATTGATGTTTACAGCTACTCCAACTTGGAGGACAAAACTCAATACATGAGCCACACTCAATCAAACCCTAGAACCCTAGCTCTCCAAACCCTAAGACCAAACTAGGGTTTCTCCTGTGCATTCTCTATCTCTTGCTGAACATAGCATCAAGCCTTATATAGTGGAGGCTAGCATCTTGGAATATTCCACTTAGGGCACCCATTAAACCCTAACACACAATGGGTTAAACACACGCACGCATATCAAAGCGTCGTCTTCATCTTCACTTGACCTAAACCACTTTTCCAAGCGCCAACCTGCACCGCGGTTTAGTCAAGAGATCATAAAGGCAGTATTTGGTGAAATTACCAAAATACCCCTTCTCGATCCTTTTCCAAGAACCGAGTCCAATCTTGTCGAAGCAATCGCCTGCTTCGCCACGTGTAGGTTAATCAACGGCTCTCATCATGTTGGCAAGTCTCTCCCGTCTGGATCCCACCGAAATCACTAAGGCACTTGCACCGACCCCGCATTGCTTGATCCAACCAGCTGCATCGAACCGCCCGTTCGATCATTCTTGTCAATTCTACGCCACGCTTGAGTCACTTAACCTCACCTGGGATGCATAATCATTCTGGACCTCAGCTTTCCAAGCTTAATCCCGATCCTCCTCGCCGTTGACCGTCATTGACCTACAAGCCACCTACACAGCAATAGACCAAGAAATCGTCTCCGGGAACAAGTTCTTCACAACTTGACCCACGTTGCATAAACATGCAATATGCAACATATATGCACTAATAAACAAAGATATGACCAATCCCAAAATAGATTTTCAAAGATAACCAAAATTCACAGAAATTGCGGTACTACCGCCGTGTAAAACCCGGTACTACCGCATCACGGTAGTACCGCTCTCAACATTGCGGACGTACCGCTCTTGGAGAATCCAAAAACTTCCCAAAAACAACGCTTTTGGAATTTTCATACCGCAGTCAAAACGGTCATACCTAAGTGCGGTACTACTGTCTTTACCTTGTGGTACTACCGCTCCACGAAATCGCTCAAAAAGCTTCAGAAAAAAGCGACTTGCTACATGGACGCTCTGGATTAACGTGAACGATCGGAGCACGTGTTTTAACCATTAGATCTAGGTACTGTGCGGTGGTCCAAAAGTTCATCTTGTTTTCAGCCATCCGATTTCAATCAAACGACACACAAGGCCACTTAGCGTCCGGAGGTCCAAACATTCACTACGATTTTGGGCCAACCGATTTCAATCAAACGTGGTCAAAGTGATTTGCGATAGTACCGCTCCAACACTTGTGGTCATACCGCCCTGCGGTAATACCGCCCACAACACACCAATACTATCGATTATCCTAACACTTTGCTAAAACTTTCTGAAAAACAGGAAATCCAACAAACCTTCAACGAAATTGCCAATTATAACATCACATAAGATCATGAGCATATCCTCACGATGTTCACAAAGTTGATTACTTATGTATTAATCTTTTAAATTATGCTTTACAATCTACTTACTGTATTTAATGTCAAATACCGCTTTCTGCAAAATAACCATAAAGCTATCATTGTCAAGACTTGCATGATTATTATTTGCATACATTTCCCTAAGACTTGCTGAGTACTAGAAAGTACTCATGGCTTTGTGTCATTTGTTGATCAGTCACCGAAGAAGAACCAGGTAACACCGAGTTCTACGAGGAAGATTACTTTGAAGACTATGCGAACTAGGTCGCGTCCTCCACTCGATTGCCTGTGGGCATGTTGGGTGGCCTCCACAAGTTGTTTGGTTTTCGCGGCCAGTTACCTTTTGCTGTTAAGCCCTGCGTGGCAAACGTTGTAAGACTTGACCATAAGGTCCTTTTGCTACTAAATAGTATTAATTTGTCTGCTTCATCTATAGTTTATTGTATGGTTATATTATACCAATGTTGCAACTGTGTGAGCTAGCTACTGATCATGGGACTAGTTCAGAATGCACAGAGGGTCTCGGGGTTGCTTACTCGGGGTCCCGACAGCGGTGGTATTAGAGCCATATCGACTGTAGGATGCAACCATAGTTAGCATGGTCATTTAGCCAAAACTTCAAAATTAATTTTGTAAATCAAGCCAACAAATTAACTTGAATAATACTATTCTCTCGTCTTATTCTATTATGTTCTCATCATATTCTAATCTCTTCTCATCTCATTCTTGGGTTCTTATATCTTACCTATTCTGAAACTTTGTTTCCGAATTTAAAGTGATCCCCTCATCTCAGTAATCTTTATAGGATCGAGCCTTGCTCTAAGATGACCATCCATATAAGATAGATTAGTAGTGTTGTACCTATTTTACTGTCGGACCCGGGAGCGAAAGATCCCAAACCCTCTGTGTTCATACACCAGTCCAGGATTTCCGGTGTACACAGTTACAAAAATGATAACATAAACATATCTCGCATTGCATTAATAGTAAATCAGAGTTTATTACCAAAGAGGCTTACAAGCCAACAATAAAGAACACAGCGGAAGACGAAGAAAGTGTAGTAGAGTCCAGTTAATCTTCCACAGGCAATCGACTGGGGTAGCGGCCTAGTCGTCGAGATCCACACCGATGGTGAAGTTCTTCTCCTCTGAAATTTATTTGCACAAGGCAAGTATGAGCACAACCACCGTGCTCGCAAGTTACACCCGTCCATTAACAGAATGACATGCATACATAAGGTAAACAAGGGATATTGGCAGGGTTTATTTGCATAAAGCAGCATTTTCAATTTTAAATAATCATATTAATTTCCAAGGCCATTTTTATACTATATCTAAAATCAGATTTTAAACAACAATTTTATAGTATGGATAACCTCCATATTTGAATGGTGAAGGATACCCTCCTATCACAATGGCTAACCGCCCAATCTTCCCACAGGACTAACCATCCTGAAAACATCCGTTGAAAACACTTTTATAAACCAAAAACAAGTCTAACTCAGAGTGGCTTTGCTAGCATGTCCATGACCGCGGACACGGCTATTCGAATAATTTCTACTCTGCAGAGGTTGTACACTTTACCCACATGACATGATTCCTCTAGTTTGTTTGGCATCCGTTAATGCCACCTCTCACTGTCGAAGGTAAGAAGTCTAGAGTTCATGACAAGGCCTTTACAATGCATCATCCCACATGATCCGGCCTCGCTAAGGTTTCACCCCTTTGGACTAACCATCCGCAGTTCAAGGCCCCTCTTGCGCCAAAGTGGGAATAAAATAGTCATGAAAGACAGACCATGAAAGACCACCCACGCATGCATGTGATAAAGCTGCGATGGAACTCTACAAATTAATCACCAGATCCCACGCCCCATTTCGAGACATGTGGTTGTACGGTAAGGCATAGCAAGGTGCGGCTCAAAGACCGGTCCTTAATCGACTTGGGCGTCTTTCAAATCAAACCCGGGTTTTATTCCTAACAGATTAAACCGTACATAAACTCGCACCCACCATTCAACCATTTCGCCCAAGTCCAAACCATTTTAAATTTTATTTTAATAAAAATCACCTTTACAATAACTCTATGGTAAAACAATACCATAGGTTCAGTTTTAAACAATTTTGTAATGGTTTGGCTAAATCCTCCCAAAATCAAAATCATGGTCTAAGCATTTGCTAAGCATTTCCAAACAATTTATCTATGGTGACAAAGGGATGACATTTCAATATTCAAAATTGGCCATACAATAACAATTGGAATAACTAAGCATTTAAACAGGGCATTAAAATAATTGACTAAAAATATGCATGCAATAATAATTTCAAAAACTGAATTAAATAACTTTAAAATACTGGGGGCAATATGGTCAAGGGTGTAACTTGCCTTCGTTGAAGTCTTGACACTCTAAATCCTCCGAAGGATCTAACTCTCCGGAATCGTCGAAGTCTAAACGTGAAAATACGATAAATACAAATGAAATTCAAATAAAATCAAAAAGATAGTTGAAACTAACTCTAATTCATATAATTATATTTTATTTAGCTATAACATAATTTTATAAGATTTTAGAAATTTGAAACACTCAATTTGGAGTTAGGAATCAAAAGATATGAATTTTACAAATTTAAATACTAAATTTGTAGTTTAAATCATTTCAAATTCAAACAGACAGTTTAAACTTACTCAAAATCAAATAATTATATTTTATTTAGGTAGATATTAATTTTCTAAGATTTTAGCAATTTGAATCACCCAATTTGGAGTTGGGATGAAAAAGATATGAATTTTACAAGTTTTAAACCAAAATCTGCAATTTAATCAATTTCCTGTTTTATTTTTCTAAAGGAAAAATCTAATTATTGCGCAAGATGACGTCAGCCCTGATATTTTCGGGAAATAAGGATTTAAAATATTTTCTGATGTGTGGGCCCCACGTGTCATAGACACGGCGCATGTGGACTAAGCCCACGCGGCTTGGGCGCAGGAGGGGGTGTGAGGTGGTACGGCTTGGTGGCACGTCGGATCCACGCGTGCGAGATTGAGGACGTGGCGCCCACGTGGCGATGACATGGCGCATACGTGGCGCGGCCATGTCATCTCGGCACCGGCGGCGGCTCGGCTACGGGCTCGCCGGCGTTTGACGCCGGGCGTCTGCGTCTTGAGTGCGCAATGAGAGAGAGAGCGAGGAGAGCCTAATGCGCTACCTGCATTTACGGAGGCGGCAGGTGGCGTGGCGGCGATTTTGGCGGCGGCGATGATCGAACTCCGATGGCGCGGCGGTTCCGGGCTCCGGGGCAAAAGGTTCTTGCGCACGGATGGCGAGGACGGCGATGCCGGAGGGTCGAGGTGGCCGGGAAGGCTCGGCGCCACGGAGAAGACGAGGATTTGCGGTTCGTCGACTTGGAGAAAAACTCAAAATTACGGCGATTGAGAGAGAGAGGAGAGGAGAGACTTGGGGCGTCTTGTTGCGGTGGAGAAGGAGCTCACCGTGCTCCCCTTTATAGGCCATGGGGAGGCCAAGGCATGGAGATCACATGCGCGGGCCCTTCGGCGGCCGTGGCTCGATCCGGCGTACGTGTGCACGATGGGGAGGGGAGAGACCGGGTTTGGGGGAGGTGGGGAGCGACGGTTTGACCGCGCACGTTCCCGTGAGGAATGGTGGGAGGGAGAAGGCGGTTATGAGCTCCCATGAAATGGCGGTGGCGTCTTGGGCACTTTGAGGTGGAAGGAGGTGGGGAGGAAGATGGGCGCGGGTCAGGCGATTTCGTCGGCGGCCAGATCGATCGAGCGGCGTGGCTTACAGCATGGACCATTGGATTGTAATCAACTACGAGGAGGGTGCTTGGCGGGTGAGGCATTGAGGCGTGGGCGAGATGGGCGGAAGTGGCGGTCTTGGAAGAATAGAATCGGGTCAAGATGGTTCCTACCAAAAGGTATTTTGTAATTTTAATTGCTTTGTTGAATTAAATAAACCGATTAATTCAAAAGGCTTTAGAAAAATTGCAAAATAAATCCAAAAATTCTAGAAAAATTCACAGAAATTCCTAGACTTATTTTGGACTTAATAAAATTATTTCCAACTTTAAGTTGGCTTTTAATTTTGCAAATAAATTATTTTGGCTTTAACACATTTAGGAAAAAGCTTTTAAAATTTCAGAAAATTCTCAAAATTGATTAAATTTTTATTTTTCAACTTTAACTCAATTAAAACTTTAAAAACTTTGATAAGTTTTATTTTTGACTTTTAAATCTTTAGAAATTCAAACAAAGCAAGTAAACTCTTTCAAATTTCAGAAAGTCCAACAGAATAATAACTTTAATTAATTTAAATTGGTAACAGAATTTTGGGCTGTTACATTTACCCTTCTAAGTTTCAATATCGTTTAGTCCAATAGATATGATCTTCTGCTTGAGTTTTGTTGCCTCTTAATAGCTTTCCGGCT
The DNA here is from genome assembly GCA_036346405.1 of Phyllostachys edulis. Classification (NCBI taxonomy): domain Eukaryota; kingdom Viridiplantae; phylum Streptophyta; class Magnoliopsida; order Poales; family Poaceae; genus Phyllostachys; species Phyllostachys edulis. The sequence goes on from CM070557.1 coordinate 31,260,701, forward strand.
ATTTGTTCTTGGGGTTTAACCAACTTTCCCCAGTTAGGTTGTCCCGTCCTTCTCCCTTTTTCTCGCTTGTCTTTGTGCTTTTCCCTCTTTCCTATCGCGCTTTCTTCCTCTCATCTATTAAACCTGAGAAGATTTGTGCAAATGGTTCAGACCCGCTGAATGCATCTAGGCCCCTAAAAATTGTTTTGGTAATTAATGATAATATGTGAATATGGGACTAACATGTTTATTGAGTATTTACAAGGTTAAGTCCCAATAGTGACTTTGATAACTTGAAGATGCATGCTAAAGGACAACAAGAAGATCAATATGGCTCAAAGGCAAGGTACAAGTAGTCTAGGATCCTTTTTATATTTTACCGGTCTTAGGAGAAATGGATGGAAGACCGGATTTTAGGTTAAACGCCGTACTATTAAGATGGATAATGACTAGTAGCTTGATAGCATGTTCTTGTGGCATTTGGATCAATTTAGGATCATGCATGCATTTGGATTTTGTTTTGAAAAGCCAACTATGCATTATCAGGAAAAACGGTAGTACCGGTGTTGTACCAGCGGTACTATCGCTCAGTGGTACGATTGGGCTCGTGTGCGGTACTACCACAACCCGGTTGTTCTAATTTGTAGTTGGCGGTACGTAAAATCCAGAGAGACACTATTTTCGGCTGAAGGTGCAAACCCTCTGTGCGGTAGTACCGGAGTTTATTTGGCGGAACTACCACGTAGCGGTATGACTGCAAATCCTTTGGCGGTACTACCGGTGAACGTTCGTACCGTCCGCACATATGATCCAATCGTGCGGTTAAGACCTGTGGTCCGAACGTTCAATCGAATCTGAGCCGTCCATGTAATCAGTTCGATCGTGCAAGGCTGATCTGGTTGCTCCTATGAAGTGATAGTACCGTAGTTCTCAAGCGGTACTACCGCACCCCGGTAATACCGAAATATTGGCGGTACGTTTTTTCCAGAGAGCATCCTTTTTGGATTCTTTGAAAAATGGTAGTACCGCCCGTGTTGAGTAGTACGACTGGCCAGCAGTAGTACTGCATGTTGGTTGGCGGTAGTACCACGTCGTGTTTTAAATGGTTATGTCAGAGAGAGTTAATGCCTCTGTTATAGCCGTTACGGAGCGGTTGGTGAAGAGCGGTAGTACCGCTCGGTACATGGTGGTAATACCGCAAATTGCTAAAAGTTGGGGATTTTCTCCCCAACGGTTATATTTGTTGGTGGGAGGTATAAAGATCCCTCCACCTGCTCAGGGACAGTGAGCAAGACCTCATTTAACATCCTTAGAGCCTTGAGCGTTCATTCAACTCCTCAAATACACTTGTGCATTCATTGTGAGGTAGTTGAGCCAAAATTCAAGTGCATTCATTCTAGATTGATCCATTGCACTTGAGTGTCGTCAAGCGATGGTTCTCGATTTATTACTCTTGGTGTTTTGCCAAACACCTAGAGGCTTGGCGGTGTTAGCACGGTGATATCTTCAAGAAAATTGTGAAGTGGCCCGGTGCCAAGATTGTGAGTGGCTTGGTGTTCGTCATCTCTGGAGCGGAGGAAGAACAACCACTAGTGATCGAGGGAAGGCTTAATTCATGGAGCCAGCTTGATTCGTTCAAGCTTCCTCAACGTGGACTAGTGAAGACCGGCAAGTTTTCGATACCACGGGAAAAACTTCATTGTCTCTATTGTGGTTATTTCTAGTCTTTACTTTCCGCATTTACAATTCTAGCATTTATATTGTGTTGAATTGCTTAGCTAGAATTGTATCTAGTTTAGACTTAGTTCTTAAATTGGCTTAAATTGTTAATTAGTCAAAAAGTTTAAAAAAACTCCTATTCACCCCACTGTAGTCGGTTAGCCTTGATCCTACACCCATAACTCGGTAAGTCAAGATGAACCAGTGGATCCCTTTACGCCACCACTCCCACCTCCTCCGACAGCCACAACAGATCAGGGTTTGAGTCAGTTCATGACAGCCCAAACACAGTTAATGAATGCAATGATACAAAATATGAACCAAATGATGACTCAACAGAATCAGACCACTGCTGCTTTAGTCGCCATGCTGAATCAGAACAACCAAACAGCTGCCATGCCACTGCCACCCCCACCAGCTTTCTCTCAGTCAAGGCTGGCAGAATTTATGAGGACCCATCCACCCACGTTTTCTAGCTCCTCTGAGCCTTTGGACGCAGACGACTGGCTACGCTCTACGAAAAAGAAGCTCGCCATTACTCGGTGTGACGACCACGAGAAAGTCCTGTATGCTGCACACCAACTAGAAGGCACCACCGTAGAATGGTGGGAGAACTATTGTGTCGCCCAGACAAACCACTAAAACATCACTTAGGTTGAATTTTAAGAAGCTTTCCGCCACTCTCACATTCCTGATGGAAAGGTAGAAATGAAAAAGAATGAGTTCCGTGAGCTGCGACAAGAAAACATGTCAATAAGTGAATACCTCAACAAGTTTACTCAACTCTCGCGATATGCTCAAGAGGACGTTGCCACAGATGATGCACGTCAGAAGCGTTTTAAGCGAAGACTCAACCCTAGCTTGAAGGTTCAGGTCGTGGGCAATGATTATGCAAATTTCTAGCAATTAGTGAACAAGGTCATGCTCATAGAAGAGTCACGTCGCGAGATTGCAGAATCTCATAAAAGGAAGATGATGCAGCATGGTGCCCATCAAGATCATCCGCAGAGGGCCAGAATGAATGCACAACACCCTGCCCGTTTTGTTCCTCCTGTCAACTTCAGGGCCCCTGCAACAGCCCCTCGCCCGGCTACTCCAAGTTTTCGCAGCTCCGGCAACAACAACACCACCAACAACCAGCAGCCAAGAAACAACAATCACGCCGCAGGAATCACCTGTTTTAACTGTCAGCAATTAGGACATTACGCCAGCAATTGTCCCTAGAAGCAAGGTCCATCACCTGTCAGATTCAACTTAGGAGCTGCCCCGACCAGAACTCCCATGCTAGGAGTAGGACGTGGAGCACCTCAGACTCCAGCTAACCAGCCAAGACCCCTCCACCTTTTGGGAGAGGCCCTGTGAACCATGTCACGGTGGAGGATGCCCAAACAGCCCCAGACGTCATGTTGGGTAAGTTCCTAGTAAATTCAGCACCTTCTACAGTTTTGTTTGATTCTGGAGCTTCACATTCGTTTGTTTCTCGGATTTTTGCAGCCGAGCATCAGTTAGAGGTTTCAACTCTTAAAACTGTCTTATTGGTTCAATCTCCTTGTTTGGAGTTAAGTACGACCCAAGGTTGCCCAAAAGTAGGTGGAATTCCTAGCCGAGCTCATAATTATCGACACCAAGTCCTTGGATGTGATCTTGGGTATGGATAGGGGTGGATAACAAGCTGACTTGGCTCGGCTCGGCTCGGTAAGGCTCATTAAAAAATGAGCTCGGCTCGGCTTGGCTCGTTAAGCTAACGAGCAGAATATCAGGCTGGGCTCAGCTCGTCAAAAAGCTCGAACTCGGCTTGTTAGGCTCGTTATCAATAAACATAGCGAACATCTTAAAATTTCCTAAAATTTTCAAAAAGCAGATGTAAAGAACAATTTGAACTCATATGGCAGAAATACAACCATTGACCACCCAAACATGTGCATGCTGATGCCTTATTCAACCAAACACATGCATGGCAATTCTGAAGAAAACAGTAACATAAGTAGCAAGTGTTCTTTCAACTAAACACAACAAAAAAAATTGATTCTAGATGCCATGAACATCCATGCAGTCCATATCACAAATCATCCATGCAGATCACAAGTTCACAAATCACAATCATCAATAAACATTTATAGCATTCATATCCATGCAGTCCATATCACAAATCATGCATGTAGATCACAAGTTCACAAATCACAATCATCAATAAACATCCATAGAATTCCAGTCTTCCAGATCCATACATCCATATGAAGCAATAAACATGCAGATCCATGCAGTCATCTCACTGAGGGCTTAGGGACTTCCAAACACATATGAAGCAATAAACATGCAGATCCATGCAGTCATCTCCATGCAATAAACATGCAGATCCATGCAGTCCAGACTCCAGATCAATAAACATCCATATGAAGCAATAAACATGCATGCAGATCCATGATCATAAAAAATCCATGCAAAGCATTCTAGATCTAGATGACCTGATCCATCAACCATGTAGTCCACTCCAGATACATAAACATGCATTGCATGCAGTCCACTCCAGATCAATAAACATGCATGCAAAGCAATAAACATCCATGCAGATAATTAAACATCCATGTAGTCCATATCAATACACATCCATGCAGATGACAAGTTCACAACCATCAAGGAAAAGTACATAATATCACTTAAGGTCTTGAGCATTTTTTGATTCTTGAATGAACTTGGACACCAAACAAAAGGTCTTGCCAACTTGTGATCTTGGTCCAAGTTACTCATGAAGATTGTATGCCTTTCATAGAGCAAGCCTATGATCTTGGTCCAAGATACTCATGTTGTAAAACATCCCAAGGAATTAATCTTATAGCAAGCCAAAACAATATTGCAAATATGAAGGTTGTATGGAAAACAACTTACTATTTAACTAGTTGCTACCCACCACACCCTTAGGAAATGGTACAGATTCTACATCGTTCTCATCATCTTCTTTCTGTTGAGAAAAATGATAATTGGGTTAGATATAATATTAACAAACAAGATAGGAAAGAGGACAATAGTTAGTATGGGAAAAACGCACCACAAACATTGGAGGTGTCATGTCGTTTTGAGAACCTCGTATCCAGCTAGAACCACAAACTAATGCCTCAACCATAGATGGGCGCAGAGCACTACGATAATCATCAAGAACTCTACCTCCAGCACTAAAGTTTGACTCAGATGACACGCTGCTCGCAGGTACTGTCAAGAATTTCTTGGCCATCTTTGACACAACCAGGAACCTATGAGCATTCAGTCTCCACCAATCAAGCAATTTAAAACTCATGTCTGCTAAAGGATGATTTGGTTCATCTAGATAGATGAGTAACTCTGATTTAGATGGCTTTGTAGAAGTAGATCGCAGAAAGGTCTGAAACTCACTTGAAACTGAGACTAATGAGCAACTAGTATCAGTGGTTGAAGAGGACTCAGCCCTACTATTGGCAGCCTTGTTGTGGCGATGTTGCATCTCATGTTGGGCATAGAGATCAAACAACTCATCACGGATATCACTTTCCTCACTAGCTGCATTGGATGAGCCATATATTTGTGTGAAACACCAACTAACAAATCTCATCTTGAACCTTGGATCAAAAATAGTAGCAATAACCGTAACATTGTTTTTTTCAGCCCAATACTTGTTGAACTTATCCAACATTGCTTTACCCATACTCCTCAATTGTTGATCACTAGAAGTACTTGCAGCCCTCAATGCAATCTTAACATTCACTATATGAAGATAGAAAATGTTTGCTGTGGGGTATAGAGATCCTGAAAATGCAGTAGTTACCTCTGCCAATGCCTTCAATATTGGCTGAATTTTGTTGTATAAAGCCCATTGTTCACTCGAAGGAAGCCACTTGTAATTAGCATCCGAATCAGCATAGTACAATAATGTGTCCTTATAGGCAATGCTAACAGACAACATTTTATATGTTGAACTCCACCTTGTTGACACATCAAGACTTAACCCTTTTCCAACTTCCAAAGCAATAGATTTACAAACTTACATGCGGGATGGAGACTTCTTCATTTATTTGACTGATTCCCTAAGATTGCTTATCAAATATTCCAATGGTGGCATGCCATCATTCACTAACAAATTCACTATATGACAACAGAACCGAACATGAAAATATTTAGGAATGAACTGTGTTGTTCCCCTAGCAATGAATTTGGCCATTAGATTCCTAGCAACAACTCATTTGAGGATGCATTATCAAGAGTGATAATCATAATTTTATCTTCAATTTTCCATTCAGAAATGCATTCAAATACTGCCTGAGCTATCACATTTCCTGTGTGTGGAGGGTCCAACTCAATAAAGTTCAAGACACGGCATTGCATAACCTAATTAGCATCTAAGTAATGAGCGACCAAACTCTTATAGCAAAGGTTTTGATTTGATGTCCACAAATCACAAGTTAAACTTATATTATCAACACCTCTGAGACTCTTCCTAAGGAGTGATTTATCTGATTCATAAACCTTTATGCATTCACTTCTTATAGTCTTCCTACCAATAAACTGATATGATGCATTCATATACCTCATCAACACATTAAACCAAATGTGTTCTACCATCTTAAATGGATACTCATGGACAATTATCATCTTAGCAATTATTTCATGATCATATTCATTGGGAGTAACAACAAGAGATGAACCTGGCTCATAGTTGAGTGTACCTTGAGCTTTTTGTCTCCCCACTTTGTTCAAATAGGATGTAAGCAAAGAGCCCATAGCAAAACTTGCACTTCGCCTTTGTCTCAGTATTCCCTTTCTCCTTCTTGGATGGAACATTAACCACCTTAAAAAGCTCCCAACAATTTGAATGCTTTCCTCGGCTCCTTTTAGAAGGAGACACTGGAATACCCTTCTGTCTTTTGGCTCTTCTCTTTGCCTTGGGAGATCCGGACACACCACCATCATTTTCTTTCTCATCATGAGTTGCAGCATCAATGGACACATGTGAAGGTTCGCCCTCAGATGAACCATCAAAAATGTTGAAATCACTACACTCGGAGTCCTGCACAGATACAGAACATGACATATCTATAACATGACATTTCCTTATGTGCTTTCATTTATAATTCATATTAGCACTATAACTTATCTTATAGATTCATATTGTGTCCATTGATGCTAACATATCTATAACATGTCATTTCAAGAACTTAACAACCAGATGGACCAAACCATGCATGCAAAATGCTACTCAACATTTCATTCAAATGATAAGACTAACACTAATCCTTGAGGTCATTCTTGATAACAGAAAGCCACTAACAGAGGATTCATACTGGAAGTCAATGTATTACATGCAAAGTTGTCATTCATTCTTTAAGCCACTAACAGAAAGCAAATGAATTCAGAATTCATACTAGTCAACATTTTATTCAATTGATAATCTAGATCAGAGATCAATCCAGATCGGAGGGGACATCCGTATTAGGGGTCGGTGCTAGACCAGCTGGTTGTCCAGGGCGAGACGCCTTTCTAGCAGACGCCGGTGTTGATGCAGGGGCTGAAACGAAGTCAGAGGCAGACAACTTCCTCTCTCCGTGGTTCTTGGACTCTAGGCTCGGTTGTTGATCCATCGTCGGCCGCTAGGGGTATTGGAGCAGGGCCAGGACCAGGCGCCAACAGGGGCGGGCGACAACGGGTAGGAGCCAGGAGGCGGTGGAAGAGGGAGGCTGGGACCGGAGCCGGAGGTGGCAGAAGAGGGAGGCCGGGACCGGAGAAGGAGGTGGCGGAAGAGGGAGGCCGGGACCGGAGAAGGAGGTGGCGGAAGAGGGAGGCCGGGACCGGAGAAGGAGGTGGCGAAAGAGGGTGGCTGGGACCAGAGTAGGAGGCGGGAGAAGGGAGGTCGAGCCAGGACTGAGAGCAGGTGGCGAGGAGAGGGAGGCCAGGATCGAGCAGGCTGGGAGACAATGGGCGGGCCATCGCCACGGCCGTCTTGATGGGGTGGCGATCGTGTGAGATAGTGGGGTAGTAGGGTGGGGATGGCGATCAGTGCAGGGCGGGAGAGGGGACGGGTGAATCAGGGATAGGACAGGGAAGGAAGGGAGTAGGGACCTTAGGGTTGCGGTGCGCCTGCGCTACTAGGCTTGGTCCTTGGGCCTGCGACACTGGTGAATAGCGATTGGTGAAATGAACGCGAGCCAAATGAGTTAAATGGGTAACTCGCGAGCCAGCTCGGCTCGTTAACAAAATGAGCTTTTTTGCCGACTTGGCTCGGCTCGTTAAGGGACCGAGTTCGAGCCGAGCTAGCTCACGAGTTTCGAGATTTTTTCCACCCTTAGGTATAGATTGGCTTACTAATCACCAAGTAATTTTAGATTGTGGAGGTAGAAGCATTACTTTGGTCAATCCAGTTGGAACCAGGGTAAAATTTGAAGCCTCCACCGAAAGTGTGATGGAGCGTTAATCTGTAGTGTCAGTGCTATATCTTTGGAAGATGTGCCAGTAGTAAGAGAGTTTTCGGATGTCTTTCCTGATGACCTACCTGGAATGCCATCGGACCGAGACCTAGAATTTATCATCAATCTAGTTCTAGGAACTGCACCCATTTCCAAGAGACCCTATCGTTTACCGATTGACGACTTAGTCGAGCTAAAGAAGCAGATTGAAGAGATGCAGGATAAAGGATTTGTCTGACCAAGTTCTTCACCCTGGGGAGCCCCAGTGATGTTTGTTGCAAAGAAATATGGTACCTAGTGGATGTGAGTGGATTATCGCTCACTCAATGAAGTTACCATCAAGAACAAGTACCCTCTGCCCAGAATCAATGATTTATTTGACCAATTAAACGGAGCCAGAGTGTTCTCCAAGACAGATTTAAGGTCAAGATACGATTAGTTGAAGATTCGCCAGGAGGATATACCCAAGATAGCTTTCTCAACCCGATATAGACTATATGAGTACACGATCATGTCATTTGGATTGACCAATGCCCCAGCTTACTTTATGAACCTGATGAATAAAGTATTCATGGAGTATTTGGATAAGAGCATGAAGAACACCTTCGCTTAGTCTTGAATAAGCTTAGAGATCACCAACTCTATGCTAAATTCGACAAGTATGAGTTTTGGATGAAGAAAGTTACCTTCTTGGGACATGTCATGTCCATAGAAGGAGTTGTCGTCAACCCTAGCAAAGTCAAGGATGTGCTCAACTGGGAGTCACCCAAATCAGTGCCTCAGGTTAGAAGTTTCCTTAGTATGGCAGGATACTACCGCCGATTTATAGAAGATTTCTCAAGAATAGCAAGGCCTCTCACCCAATTGCTGAAAAAGGAAAAGAAATTTGCTTGGACGCCAAAATGTGAGCAAAGTTTTCAAGAATTGAAGAAGCATTTGACCACCGCTCTAGTGTTGATTCTGCCTAATGTTCAAAAGGATTTCGAGATTTTTTGTGATGCATCGCGACAAGGTCTCGGTTGTGTCCTGATGCAAGAAAGGAAGGTAGTAGCATATGCTTCACGTCAGTTGAAGCCGCATGAAGCAAATTGCCCCACCCATGACTTAGAATTGGCTGTCATAGTGCATGCTTTGAAGATATGGCATCATTATCTCAACGGTAATCGTTGCGAAGTTTACACCGACCATAAGAGTTTGAAGTACGTTTTCACTCAGCTGATCTTAATATAAGGCAAAGAAGATGGTTGGAATTAATCAAAGATTACAATATGGGAATCCACTACCATCCAGGCAAAGCTAATGTGGTAGCAGATGCTTTAAGTATGAAGGTTTACTGCAATACTCTGATGATTAAGGAAAGTTAGCCAGCATTGCATGAAGAATTTCAGAAGCTCAAGCTTGAGTTAGTTGAAGAAGGTTACTTAGATACTCTAGAAGTGCAACCAACTCTTCAAGATCAGATCAAGAAAGCTCAGGAAGAAGACGCAGATATCAAAGAGATCAAGAGATACATGAAGAAGGTTAAATCCGTAAGATCTTCAGAAGATGAGCAAGGTACCATGTGGTTTGATAAACGTATTTGTGTACCGGATCAGAAGGAACTTAAGCAGTTAATACTCAAGGAAGCTCATGAAACCTTGTACTCCATTCACCCCAGAAGCACTAAGATGTATCAAGATCTCAAGGAGTTTTATTGGTGGCCTAGCATGAAGCGTGAGATTGCTGAGTATGTAGCACAATGTGACATTTGCTAGTAAGTTAAAGCTGAGCATCAGAGGCCTGCTGGACTCTCGCAACCTTTGGACATACCTGAATGGAAATGAGAACAAATTGGCTTGGACTTTATCATCGGTCTACGAAGAACAAGAGCTGGATGTGATTCTACCTGGGTAATTATAGATCGCCTAATAAAGGTTGTACACTTTATCCCAGTCAAGACCACTTACTAGGAGACAAACTTGCAGAATTTTACATGGCAAAGATAGTATGTTAGCATGGAGTACCAAAGAAGATCGTATCAGATCGAGGATCCCAGTTCACCTCAAGATTCTGGCAGAAGCTGTACAGTGTTTTGGGCACTAATTTAAATTTTAGTACAGCCTACCATCCTCAAACAGATGGTCAAACAGAAAGAGTAAATCAAATCTTAGAAGATATGTTGAGAGCCTACGCTCTAGAGAACCAGGCTAGCTGGGATCAAATGCTGCCCTATGCAGACTTTTCATACAACAACAGTTATCAATCAAGTTTGCAGATGTCCCCGTTCGAAGCTATTTACAGAAGAAAGTGTCGAACACCATTATATTAGACTGAATCAGGTGAAGGGCAAGTGCTTGGACCAAAAATCCTGAAGAAGGCCGAAGATCAAGTTAGGTCAATCAGAGAAAAGCTGAAAACTGCTCAGACCAGATAGAAAAGTTATGCTGATAACCATCACCAGGATCTAGATTTTGCACCTGGACATCATGTGTACCTGAAGGTTTCACCTTTTAAAGGAATGCATCGCTTCAGAGTAAGCGAAAAGCTCGCACCACGATACATCGGACCCTTTCCAATCCTAGTTAAAAGAGGAGAAGTTGCTTACAAATTGAAGCTCCCACCTCAGTTGTCAAATGTGCATGACGTCTTTCATGTGTCTCAACTGAAGAAGTACATGTGTGAGCCAGAAGAGCAGATGCCGTTAGAAGCAGTTGACCTACAAGAAGATTTCACCTACAAGGAGCAACCCATCAAGATTTTGGAAGTGACAGAGCGGGTAACAAGAAGCAAGATCCTTCATTTCTACAAAATTCAGTGGAGCAATCACACTGAAGAAGAAGCCACCTGGGAGCGTGAAGAGGACCTGAAGGCCGAGTTCCCCACCTATTCTTTAGTCAGCCTGAATCTCGGGGTCGAGATTTCCTTTAAGGGGTATAGGTTTGTACCACCCCTATTTTTTGGGCTTTTTGAAAATTTTGAAAATTTAAACATAACCCTTTGGTTTTATTGAATTTCTAAAACTTAACTTGAAATTTTAGGATTTAAAAGCAATTTAATTTGAATTAATCAAACTTTGATTAAATCAAAGTTGGTTTATTCAAGTTTTCTGGTTCTTATTTGGATTTATAGTAAAAAAATATTATTCTAAGTATTTTCTTGGATTTTCTTGGATTTTAAAAAGAGGTTTCCCTTTTGTCCTAAAGCTAAAAATAATTTATTTGCAAAATCAAAAGCAAAAGTAAAGTTGAAAGTATTTTTATTAAGTTCCAAATAATTCAAGTAATTTATTTGTATTTTTCTTGAATTTTTGGATGTTATTAACTATTTTCTAAAAATGCTTTTCAATTTCTGGTATTTTCTTTATTCAGAAATCCTTTTAATCCTTTCTATTCATCTTGGGCTGAATTCCTTCAGGCCATTTCTTCTTTCTCCCGTGTGGCCCAGCGCGCCGGCTCGTTTTTGCGTGCCAGCCTGTTCCACGCGCCGCGCCTCCCGATCATCGTGAGTCGTCCGATCGAATTTTAACGGTCGGATCTTGTTGTATCATTCGGACGTCTGATCAATCAAATCATTTTGGACCGCCCGATCACAATCAGACGGCCCACTTCGTCGTGCCTTTCCTCGCCCCGAGTCTCACTGACAAGGCGGCCCCACTCGTCAACGACCGCTGCCTCCGGGTCATCTTCTTCCTCAGGTCCTCCCGCCCGTTGGATGCCCATGCTAGGCGCGCGGCGTCAACGCCCGCGCGTTTTGCACCGGCCACCCATCGCTTCCTCGCCCATGTCCTACTACTCCACCCATCCCCATCGATCGTCGCGCCTACTGCCGCCACCCATTTCCCCTCACCTGCCCCCCTTCTTCCCGTCGGGCGCCCATGCTGCGCGGCCACAAAAGTCCACCGCCGCCCATACTCCTCCTCGGCCCTCACCGTGCCTATTTAAGGTGAGCCTTGGGTGCGCCGCAGCCTCCTCTCCCATTCCCCTCTACTCCCTCTCTCTCCCTCGTCCTAGCCCGGCCGCAATCAGAGCTTTTTGTCAGCGGCCACTACACGGCTCTGCCACCTCTAGCGCCGCCACCGAGTCTCCTCCCGTATTTGTCGGCCGATCCCTCTGCATCGCCCACTCATAAATCATCCTCGTGCGCACCTCTCCTTCATCGTACTCCCACCGGACCTCCATCGCCACCGCTTTTCCTCCTCACCGCCGGCCATCCCGTGGCACTGTGTCCTCAAGACCGCAAGCCTCGGGTTCGCCTCGCTCTCCTCTTCGCGTAGGTGTCCTCCCCGCCAGCCGCCGCACCGCCAATCGCCAGTGAGCCATTAGGCCTTGAGCGCCGCCAGCTCGGGTGCTTACGTGGCCACCATCGTGGCGCTCTATCAGCGCCACCTCAGCACCTAAGGCCCACGTGGCTACCCCGTCAAGCCCACGTGGCTGCTGACGTAATAAAATGAATTTCCTTTTGAAAAATAATTCGAAAAATCAGGAAAATTCCCTTTTTCTTCATTTTATGTAATTTCAAACTTCCGAAGGCCATATCTTCTCCGTCCGAACTCCGATTCGAGTGATTCAAATTTCTAAATTCATTACCTTTCTATTGGTGCTTATTTGGTAATTTTTGGATTTTATTTTAGAATTGTTTTATTTATTTGGCTTTGTTCGCACGTATAGATTCTGGCATTTCGGACGAATTCTTGGACCCGACGACCGAAGCATCTCAACTCTTCAATGAAGGCAAGTCCTAGACCTTTGATCATGTCGTACCCAATTTATAAAACTATATTTTTTGATATAAACATGCATGGCTAATTGTATAAAAAATGGTTTCGGGAATAGTTAATTACCTAATTGGCATTATGCCTCCTTGATAAATTGAATGACATAATTCCTTGGACACCTTAGGATGGTCAATTATTAGTTAGACATTATTGTACTACCAACTTGGGTCATATTATGCTTAGGCTTACTTAGTCGCGATGTATTCATGGTCACTTACTCGAAGAATGAATGAACATGACTAAATGAATTATGGAATTGTGGCGGAGCCACTATTGATAAAATTTGTTGTGCTATGGCAAGGGTTGCCATTTGGCAAGGTTGAAAAAATGATTTATGCTCGGACGAGTGGTCGGTGGTAAAGGTGGGTGCGAGAAGCATATTGGGATGAGAAAGTCTCGCGTGAGCAACCACTAAGGACTTAACTTTGTGCACTATTGATCTGGGCCATACCGTGCAACCACAAGTCCATTTATGGGGTGGACCGCGCCAACTAATTAGCAATGCTTTGAGTCAGTTCTGTTTGGGTTGATAAGTGCCGCAAGAGGGGGCTGGGACGGCGAATCCTTAGCAAGCAGAACCGAGTCAAATCAGATCTTTGTAAAAGCCTTGTGATGATCACTTAGTCACACACCTTTGGAAGCGTGAAATGCCTAATATTATAAGATGATTATCTCTTGTGGGTCAAGCTGTACAACCTCTGCAGAGTGTAAAACTATTCGAATAGTCGTGTCCCCGATTATGGACAATGCCTGGTGATTTCACACAAGGGGTAGATTTTTGTCAAAACTATTGGAGCGGTTTGGATGGATCTGAGTAATTAATTTTGGTTAATGGTTGGGAAGTGAACGGGTGTTCACTAGTTGTTTCAAAGAAAGTTGATTACTTATGTATTAATATTTTAAATTATGCTTTATATTCTATGTACTGTATTTAATGTCAAATACCGCTTTCTGCAAAATAACCATAAACCTATCATTTTCAAGACTTGCATGAATATTATTTGCATACATTTCCCTACGGCTTGCTGAGTACTTGAAAGTACTCACGACTTTGTGCCATTTGTTGATCAGTCGCTGAAGAAGAACCAGGAAACACCGAGTTCTACGAGGAAGACTACTTTGAAGACTATGCGAACTAGGTCGTGTCCTCCACTCGATTGCCTGTGGGCATGTTGGGTGGCCTCCACAAGATGTTTGGTTTCCGCTGCCAGTTACCTTTTGTTGTTAAGCCCTGCGTGGCAAACGTTGTAAGACTTAACCATAAGGTCCTTTTGCTACTAAATAGTATTAATTTGTCTGCTTCTTCTACAGTTTGTTGTATGGTTATGATAACACCAATGTTGCAACTATGTGAGCTAGCTACTGATCATGGGACTAGTTCAGAATGCACAGAGGGTCCCAGGGTTGCTTACTCGGGGTCCCGACAGGTTCCCCCTCCAAGTGTTCAAGTCCGTCTAAGACAGTCCGACCTGGTACGACAAGTCCTAGAAGCTATCATTCCGGAGCTTCGTCGGTATCTGGTGGTCATCTCTCTCCGGTTAGCCCCACCAAGGATGGGATCAAGCACGCTTTTCCTATGAGTTCGACCATACCATCGTGGGGCTCACCTACAGACAGAGACAGTTATAACCAGGAATTCCCCTTCCTGGAGGGGCTTGCTCCAAGTCACCAGACGGTGTCTTTCGGTACTCCTCAAGCGAGGAGGCCTCAAGTGCAAGTGGAGATCATCAACGAGAGGTCTTCGTCCTTCTCTTAGATAATGATCACTCTCCTAGAGACAGGACTGAGGATGATCCCTGACAATCACACACTGCGACCCCTCATGGCATTAACGAGGACACCACTGGTGATGAACAGGGTCAATACTCTGATGAGCGTGCGGAAAATCCTCAAAATAATTGCACTTCATTGAGGCAAGCTCAAGGATCAAATATGGACGATCCTGAGACAACCCGGCGGAATCGAATTACAGCTCAGAGAAATCTGCGTGGGTGCGTTCAATATCGGTGAGAAGAAGATCAGGAACTCCAACACATCAACGATCTACTCGAGAACCCATATCGGAAACTTGCCCGAGCGCCAGGCTATGACCACTTCACTGGAGAGATCGCACGAAGGCTTAGAAGCACGATGGCCAGACTCGAGCACCCTCGTTGGCATCGACCCGGAAGTCGTAGTGATACGACTCTATCAGCCACCAGCCACTCGAATAACTCATCACATGGAGACCAGCATGACAACAGGTCATGACACTCTTCTGATCTTCATTCCAGTCGAAGAAGAGTTCCTCGAACGCCTGATGATAAACATGCTCCCAGAAGAGGTGATCGCTCACCACTTCGACTCAGAAATCTGCAACAACAGATGGAATACGAGGAGTATTTCCCTCGTATGGTTGAGACCTGCCACAGATTAGGTCCACCTACGACCAAGTATCATTGTGTATGATCACTTGGTGACATCAACTCTTCTTTTCTGCAAAGAATGCGTCAAGAAGTCATTACCGGATGTCGAGCTTTCTCTCCTAACCTCCGAGCAGTTCGCTGGCCATCTTGACTTCGTCCAGTGAACATGGAGAAGTTTGATGGATCTCAAAACCCCATCAAATTCCTCCAAATCTACACAACCGCTGTTCGAGCAGTAGGAGGAGGAGAGCATGTAATGGTGAATTACCTTCCTACCGTGCTCAAGGGATCTACTCGATCGTGGTTGTTAAATCAGCCACTCGAGTCGATCTATTCATGGCAGCACCTCTGCAACCTCCTACTGGCCAATTTTCAGGGCACCTACCATCATCCTAGTAAGGAGGACGGCCTGCATAGGATGAGATAAAATGACCACGAGACTCTGCGCTAGTTCATTTGACGCTTCAGTCAGGTTCGAAATTCCATTCCTGAAGTTTATGATTCTTTTGTTATTAGAGTTTTTAAGCAGGGAGTCTGTAACAGAAGGATCACAGAGGATATCACTTTAAATCCTCCTGCCACCGTCGCTGAGCTCTTTGAGATGGCCGATCGATATGCAACTGTTGCTGAAGTAGTCGAATGGAACAATACTATTGATCGAGATGATAAAATTCCTAAAAAGACGGGCGAAAATGGCAAGAAGAAGGAAAAGAAGACCAAGAAATCTAAGAACAAGGCGAAGGGTAAAAAGCTTCAAGCTAGCAGTTCCAAAGAAGTCCTGGCTGTAAGCGATAAGAAACCTCAAGGCTCCAAGCCATACTCCGATAGAGGCAAAGGTAAGCGCTCCGAGCGGAAGAACGACAATCCTAGGTGGTGCCCTTTCCATAAAAAGGAAGGACACGACCTTCGCAACTGCCAAATTTTCCACCGAAAACTCGAGGACTACTACAACGACAAAGGACCACTTCCTACCCTCGAGGAGGTAGGGCAAGCGAGTGGTCGTAAGCATTCGGATGATGACGAGGAGATGCTATTCCAAGATCCTGAGCATACAATCGAACACATCTATAGGGGATCATCGGCACACGAGTCAAAGTGACAGCTTAAGGCTGTCAAATATGAGGTAAACTCCATTGACCCTCCTCTTGTCAATAAGCTGCAGAAGTGGTCAGAAGTCACTATCTCTTTTGAGAAGAGTGACTGTTCGATCCCTTCTACTCGACCAGGTCGGTTTCTAATCGTGGTCAAACCCACCATCAACAACTGTCGAGTAAATCAAGTGTTGGTTGATGGTGGCAGCTCGTTAAATATCCTGTTTACGAGTACCTTGGACGAGATGCAAGTACCTAGGACCAAGATAAGACCGGTACGATACTCTTTTCATGGTATTGTACTGGGGTCTTCGGCCAAACCTATTGGCCAAGTTTATCTTCCTTTAACATTTGGTTCTCCAAGTAATTTCAGGACAGGGAAGATCTCCTTTGATGTGGTCAATTTCGATACGACATATAACGCCATACTCGGACAACCAACGTTGGCAAAATTCTTGTAGGACCGAAATGGCGACAGAAGGGGGGGTTGAATGTCGCTTTCTCTATTTTTTTTTTTTACCTCGATCGAACTCAACACTACTTTCACTCCAATAGCTATAAAGGCTATGAAGATATGTATCTGAGCACAGCAGATCTGTGTTGAGTCCGATCAAACCCAAGTAAAAGACCAAAAACAACTCACAAAAACTCTAGATCAATTTGCGGGAGATACGGACTAGCAATTAATTAATCCTAAAATTGTAGCACACTACTAGAATATCATCATGCATGAAGAAGCTGCGGCAGCGCTTGCGCACGGCGTCTTTGGAATGAGCACGCCATCACACGCCTTTGCTCAAGATGTGCCGCACAAACCAACAGAAGCGGACAAACAATAAATCAAACATCAAGTTGCAGCCCCTAGCGAGAACGGACAAAGCGAGAAAAATCGGATTAATCTCCATGCAACATCACTCGCATCAATGAGTAGTGTACCAGGGAACAACAGGGAGCATGTCACACGCAAGAAAGCAGTCCGACAAGCAGCAAACAGAGAACTCGGTTGAACAGAAGGGCAATAACACAGCCGCCCGCTGCATACACACGCATAGCAACAAGTCGAAGCAATCAAATCTCAAGCAGCAAAAATGCAGCACGCATCAACCAAAAGAAAACTGTAGCTAAATAATAGAATAATCAAAATAGCACACGTCCAGATCTTGGATTCAGTAGAAACAGCAATCAACGAAAGCATTAAACAGATCTGTGAACCAGTGACCTGCAGGTAATCAAGACGAGGCGAACAACCCTCACACGCAACATAAAGCATCCAAATAAAATATTCAATTCAGATTAACGGAGGCGAAGCATACACCAGAGCAAGAACCCAAGCAATAGAATAATCCAAAAAGCCAATTGAAGGACCGCAACAAAGCGTTGCCAGCTCGGATTTTCGAGGACAAAGCTGCCGAGAGACAAGCCGCAAAGACGACGAGCAAGTACAAGCTAAGCAGATCAAATTTCAGCCTAAGCAATAAAGTAATCAAAGCAAACAATCCACCGGCTATTAAAGATCGATTTAATGAAATAAGCGATAAGGCAAAAGCGTCATCGCAACCAAAGAATCACTAGCAAGCGATCAACTCAAAGAATAATTACGCACCAATGGAGGCGACCACGAAAAAAATATCAATCAAGCGGGGCATCCGGATTCTGCGGAACTCAGCGCCACAAGCGGCGCCAAGAACTCACCGCACCAACCTTCGGTTTCTGAGCCTTTGCTTTTACGTGGAGCAATCAGATCGGATGACCTCTCTCCCTAAATCTTTTACACGCGACCAAGAAAAACGGTCGAACCAAATCGACACGCAAGCAAAAAACGCTAGAAAAATGAAACCACAGATTCATCACATCGGATGGCGATCAACAAATCAAACGACAAACCAAGAGAGCACTTGATTTCATTCAAAGGATCAAGAGGAATATGGAGGAGTCCCCATACGCTGGACATTAGAACAAGAAAGAGAGATCTGAGAGGAACACCACTCTTCCTTCTCAACAACTCTCAACCACTAAAGCTTAAAGCCAAAACAAACTCTAAAGCCTATTTTGACTAAAAGAAACCCTAAAATCCCTTGTGGTGTTCAGGTTTTGGGCAGCAGCCCTCCATCCTATTTATAGCCCATGGCTAACGGGTCTCCACCCGTTCGCCTGCTAAATCAACGGAGCCGCTCCGCTTGTGCGACCTTGCGAAATTCCCGTTCGCCCCTCCTGCACCTTAAAGGAAGCTTCCGCGCCTTGTCTCAAGACGCCTCATAACCACTTCGAGTCCACGTCGTCTTGACACATCCCGACCGTTCGACCTCGGCGCCACGCACCTAGTCCGGTCCACCATGTCTCGCCACGACTCCACCCGATGTCCTGCGATCACCGAGCATAAGAAACACATCAAATAGCACCTCGATACATGAAAGCGTAAAACCAACATACTTACCATGACAAAATTCAAACTTGTCGAATCAAAGAATATGCATCCTAATCCCATACGACCAAGTTTGACCAAACCGACCGAGCTGTTGCACCGCATAGCGACATGGTCCAAACCACCCAAACCAAACTCGACTTCCTAAACCTATGTCAAATACTCATCACACACACGGGACGACCTCCACATGGTCTCTCAATTCTTAAAGGCTACTCAATACGAGTATCAATGTCTTAAGATGCCAGATCCCAAAGGAGTAATCACAATTTACTGTGATAAAAAGATGGCACATACCTGTGACTATCGATCCCTCGAGATGGTTGGCCAGATACCAACTCGAGAAGAAAACAAGGGGCAGCCTTCGACCAAGCAGCCAAAGCCTAAAGCTACACCTAAGCCGAACGATCTGGTCAAAGAGGTTCTTTTGGATCCAGAGGAGCCCTCGAAGACTGTTTGCATTGAGGATACTTCCGACCCTAAATAGGAAGAAGCCCTCGTCACTTTCCTCCGAGCAAACGCAGATGTCTTCGCGTGCCAAGCATCCGACATGCTCAGAGTCCCCAGGGAAGTGATCGAGCACATGCTAGCTTTACGACCTCACAAAATACTTGTAAAACAAAAAATTACGGAGATTTGAGCCTGATCGATGAGATACTATAAGATCAGAATTGGACAAGCTACTTAAAACAGGCTTTATAAGAGAAGTCGACCACCCAGAGTGGTTGGCCAACCCTGTAATGATTAGAAAGTCTAATGACAAATGGCAAATGTGTGTAAACTTCACTGATCTTAATAAAGCTTGTCCAAAAAACAATTTCCCTTTACCTCGTATCGATTAGTTTGTTGATTCTATTGCTGGTTGCGAAACATTAAGTTTTCTAGATGCATATTCTGGCTACCATTAGATTAATATGTGTCTAGAAGATGAATAAAAGACCGCATTTATTGCTCACTTTGGAATATTTTGCTATGACAAAATGTCATTTGGTCTAAAAAATATTGGCGCTTATTTTCAATGCTTGACGCAATCGACTTTTTCACCTCAGCTAGGCCGAAATTTAGAAGCTTATTTTGACGATCTAGTCATAAAAAGCATCAAACGACTTAATCATGTTTCCGACTTGCAAGAAACATTCAACAATCTGAGGAAACACCACCTGAAACTCAATCCTAAGAAGTGTGTTTGAGTCTCTTCAGGAAAATTGCTTGGATTCCTTGTCTCTGCACGAGAAATTAAAGCAAATCCCGAAAAGATAAAGGCCATTGTGCAAATGCGCCCTCTGACCATGAAGAAAGAAGTCCAAAAACTCACAGGGTGCATGGCGGTTTTAAGTCGTTTCAGCGCACGACTGGAAGAAAAAAGACTACCTTTCTTCAAACTTCTAAGGAAGCACGAGGGTTTCGAGTGGTCAGAAGAGGCAAACGCTGCCTTTGAGGATATCAAGAGGTATCTTATGAGTGCTCCTGTTTTGGTTTCTCTAAAACCAGTAGCAACGCTCTAATTTATCTAGCTGCCACGCCACAGGTAGTGAGCGCAGTATTAGTCGTAGAACGTGAAAACGTCCAACAACTAGTTTACTATGTAAGTGAAGGTTTGCACGGGCCTAAGGAGCGTCACCCTCAGGTCAAAAAAACTTCTATATGCCCTCCTCATGTCTTCGAGGAAACCGCAACATTATTTTCAGGCGCACAATATAATTGTGTCGTCTGAGTTTCCCTTAGGAGTGATCCTTTAGAACAGGGAAGCAGCGGGACACATGGCAAAATGGTCAACAGAACTTAGGGAGTTCAACCTCCATTTCATGTCCTGAATGGCCATAAAGTCCCAGATCTTGCCAGACTTTGTCGCTAAATGGACAAATCCTGAGCTTGTTTAGGATCCCCAGTATGATACCCACGACCAGTGGACGATGTACTTTGATGGGTCACTTACTTTAAGTGGCTCGAGGGCTGGAGTAGTCTTGGAATCTCCTACCGGAGAGACCTTAAAGTATGTCATTCCATTAAACTTTCAGGCCACTAACAACGTGGAAGAATACGAAGGTTTGCTGGGTGGCATACGAGTACCAGTGCTCTAATCCGACCATGTTTCGGTACTTATCAAAAGTTTGAAACCTTGAAAAGCATTTTTTTGGTTTCGAGGTACAATTTATCCCTCGAAAGGATAATTTCCTTGCAGACCAGCTTGCTCGAATGGTTTCTTCCCAATCACAAGTATCGAAAAGAGTTTTCTTGGAGCGGCTCCAGAAGCCGTCTCTGGTTGAAACACCAGAGACAACTCCTATTGAGACAGTCTCTCTAAAATACAAAGATACCTAGATGAATCCCATCTACGAGCTTTCCCGGTCTAATTGGAACAAGCTTTCCCCCAAGTGTGAAGGTCCCTACACAGTGGTCGAAGTTATGCGACCATATTCGATATGACTAGCAATGGAAGACGGTCGAATTCTCTCCAATTCTTGGAACATCGACCAGTTACGTAAATTTTATGTGTAACCGACCAACCCTACAATAAAGTATCAGGCTCTTTCTATCTTTATTGTCTTACTTTGAGTAGCACTTTGACAATTTTTCGACCATTCCCTGGTCGTAGGTCTCCCTACGACCAGTGCCCAGTCGTAAGTTTTTCTACGACAACACCCTGGTCGTAGGTCCATCTATGACCAGTACCCAGTCTTTCTTTACACTGGTCGAAAGGATGATAACATCACATAGTCGAAACATTTCCTTTTTGCACGTGGTCCTGCCCACTAGAAAGAACTTCCTAGTGTCGACTCGTTCCTCTCTTTTGCTACCAACACAAAGAGCTCGGGTTAGATACACATGGTCGAAATATTTTCAAAGCCAACTCTTAGTACCTTAGCTTATTTCTTCATTCATTTTAAAAAATACTCTAAGTAGAGTACACTTTTGCAATTTGCCCGACTACTTTTGGTAAACTCATTTCGTTTCAACTGGTCTGAGGAAGACACAACACCTAGTCGAAGTCTTTCCTCTCTGCACGTGGTCCTACCCACTAGAAGGAACTTCCTAGCATCATCCTGTTTCTAACTCTTGCTACCAGAGCGAACCGACCGAGTGCACTGAAATAGGTCGAACGAATTTTTAAGGTACTCCAGACGTTTGCCTAACTCAAGTTGCTGTTCTTGATTTGATTAACCTGGTTGAAGAAGGTAACATCACCTGGTCGAAGCCTTTCCTTTCTGCACGTGGTCTTGCCCACTAGAAGGAACTTCCTAGTGTCGACTCGTTCCTACTCTTTCGACCAGTGCATGATAATCGTGATTGAAAACTATAAGTTAGATAAACTTCTCTCTTTTTTTTTAAGAAAACCCATTTCACACTATTTACTTAGTTTATTTAAATAAACTAAGCAAATAGTCGGGGCTAGGATAAAGTTATTAATATGACTTCAATTCTTAGTCTTAATCTCTTTTTCCATTCATTATCTTATGAGTTACTAACTACTCCACAAGATGATTTGCAGGAAGAAGAAAGTGTTATATATATTAGCAACAAAAACTTGTCTTTACAGGTTTCTAGTACGAACCACTCTAATAAGGAAGATCCTATTTGCATCTCATCTATGACTTAGTCTTGGCCATTTGCATATCTTCAATCAAGCGCTCCGCGCGCGGAGCATCGAAGTCGACTTTGATTGGCTGTAGATCAAGATTGGGGTCATGAGCTTTAAGTTTTGCTAGAACAAAACTTATTGCGCCTTCGACCGCCTCTTTTATCGAATTAGCTTGGTTAGTCTTCAGAGTGGTCACCAACTCTTGCAAAGTCCCGACTTGTTCTCCAATGGTACTCAAGTGAGCAATTATCGTGTCTTCACGTGGAGTGACCTCCTCAGCACGTAGCCCATTGAGTACATTGTTCAGGAGAGAAATGTTGTCCTGAAGGTTGATCTTCATCGACTTCATCTACTCCTGATTACGAGTCGAAGCCTCACAGAGTTGTTTTATTTCGACTGCTTGCTTTGAAAAGAATAAGACTAGTCAGATAAAATGACCCCAAAGGGAAAACAAAACTGATCGCAGGTAAAGACTTACTTACATACTAGTCGAGAATCTAACTTCTTGACTTCATCGTCATGTGAAGCAATACTCTTTGCACATCGTTCTTCCCACAACTTGGTCTCCTTGTCTTTTTCTTTGGTGATACGGGAAATCTCGTGAACAACCATGGTCTTTTCTTTGACATCGGTTTTGGGCTTTCCCATTTCGACCTCTTTTTCTGAAAAGGAATAAGAGTTAGAAAAAGAAAAGAAGGTCATAAACGGTTTTAAGTTAAGCACTTACTGCTTATTTGTCCCTGCAACTTTTGAATTGCAGAGTTTGCCTCCTGAAGCTTATTATGAAGGTCTTCATTCTCCTCGCTTAGCTTCTTCGTCTCGGCTTTCTTGTAGTCGAGCGAATCAGCCAAGGTCTTTTCGCCGCTCTTGAACCTACAGAGGAAAAGAGTAGACATGAGCATAGAACAAGCGATCGTAAGTCTTTTTATGACCGGTATCTAGTTATAAGTTTTTCTATGACAATCCTCTGGTCGTAAGTTCTTCTGCGACCAGTGCCCAGTCATAAGTTTTTCTACGATAATCTTTTGGTCGTAAGTTCTGCTATGACCAGTACCCAGCCGTAAGTTTTTCTACGATAATTCTCTAGTCGCAAGTCCCTCTACGACTAGTACCTCTGTAACAGTGACAATTTGGTCTAGAGCTCTCTGCATAAAGAAAGATAGTGAGAAGTGAGAAAAGCCACATGTATAAATGTTGGGTAACAAGCACTTACGTTAATGCTCATTCGAGCAAACATGGAGAGTGCGCTTGTAGGGTTCTTCAGTTCATTAATATCTTGAACCCGATTCCACCACACCTTTTCGAAACGCTCGTCATCAAAAATATTCCCTTTGTTTGGAATATCCTTCGGGTGAGGAACTCGGTTACGAGATCTAAAAGCAGAAGATCCCACAACAAAAGTTGGGCCGAAGAACTCAGAAAAGAAGTTGATGTATTCTACATCTTCTGATTCGGTGATGGCAGCTCCTCCTTGGTGATCAGGAAGAACATCTATGATGACTTCCTTCCCGGCGCGGTGGCCCAAAGATCCATCACCTTAGCCTGATGCCACTACTGCATCATGCGCCGTTTTCACCTCGGCCTCTACGACCACTCCCATGGTCGCAGTTTCTTCGGCAGCAACGACTTCTTTCACCACTCGGACGGTGGACGAACCTTCGACCACCGCCATTGTCATTTCTCGGACTGCCGGAGAAATAGCGTGGATTCCTTGACAGAAACATCCTTGATGGCTGGAGGAGTCAGACTAAGATCACAAAAAGGAAAACTCGTCAGATGGTAAAAAGCAAAAGGTAAGTGCTGTTCTTACACTTTTGACTTTTTGCATACCTTCGTTTCCCGGATTTGATCTTGAATCTAGAAGCAACCTTCCCTAAAGAAGATTTCTTCGACTTCTTCTCTTCGACCATGTCTGGTCGAAACTCGAGTTGAGGAATGAGATCAGCCACGACCACGTCTGGTCGTGGGTCTTGAGTGAGCACTATCGCTCCTTGAGCCTCCTGGCTCTCCGGATGGCCGAGACCTATCTCAACCACCCTAAGGGCAGCACTACCCTCGGCCATAGGCACTGCTGGCGCAGTGTTTTCTTTCACAAAAGACATAAAACTCTTCTAGTTCTCCTTTTCTTGTTGCTTGACAAAGCCATGGAAGGCAGAAACTACGAAAGTCTTATTGTTGTAGTAGAAGGGTACCTTCGTCTTAGGGGCTTTGTGTTTGAGAGTTTCAGCCACTTCAGCCGCCTTCGCCTTATCTGCAACAGCCATGTCTGTAGCGAATTTTGCGAA
The DNA here is from genome assembly GCA_036346405.1 of Phyllostachys edulis. Taxonomy (NCBI): domain Eukaryota; kingdom Viridiplantae; phylum Streptophyta; class Magnoliopsida; order Poales; family Poaceae; genus Phyllostachys; species Phyllostachys edulis. The sequence goes on from CM070557.1 coordinate 31,285,363, forward strand.
GGGCCCAGTCGGAGTAGCAGAGCTTGAACCTGCGCCTCCCTTGTCAGCGACTTTCACGAGCCGATGCTTTTTGGCTGGAGGAGTCTCTACTTGCTCCGCCACAGTGCCGATGACCATCAGTTCAATCTCTTCGTCGTTTTGATGGTCTTCCATGCCTACTTTCTACAAAAGTCAGAAAAATAAATTTTACTAAGTACTCGTAAGATTTTCTACGACAATTCCCTGGTTGTAAGTCTTTCTATGACCAGTACCTAGTCATAAATTTTTCTACGATGATCCCATGCTCGTAAGTTCTTCTATGACCAGTACCTAGTCGTAAGTTTTTCTACGACGATCCCATGGTCGTAAGTTCTTCTACGACCAGTACCCAGTTGTAAGTTTTTTTACGACTACAAGATCCTAAAGACGAAATCAATTCTTGATTACCTTTAAGCGATCCATCTTGTCCTCTGCGGGCAGGACTGCCAGGATTTGAGGAGCCACCACATTGAGTGACGGGGATTTCTCATAAATGAGCTTGACTCGAGCGCCAATTTTCGCTTGTGAGAGATCTGCAGGGGTAAGTAAACTTTCAATAGCCGAGTTCGAAATTAACAGAAAGAAGGCTAAGGTTGGAAAATTACTTACCCTTCTCGTAATCTCTGGTCGAGTCTTGCAAACCCTAGTACCTCCACATAGGATGAGCCCTCCTCTTTAGAGGGCTAATGCGGCGCGTGATGAAATCCTTCACCACGTGCCATCTGGTAAGCCCCTCTTTCTTCAAGTATTTGATGGATTGAATGTAACTATGTAAGGGGTGATCTGGCCAAGATCCTTGGGAGTCGAATCCCAGGAAGGAATCTTCTCGATGGCAATCTCGGCGAAAGAGAGGCTGTCTTCACTGGTCGTCTTCCAGTAGAACCATCTCTTCTTCCATCTCGACCATAACGACCGGGTGAACATCTGAATGTACTCCTTTGACTTCTCGTCGTGGAGCTTCAGACTACAGCTACCGGCAATTCTCGCTAGCCTGGTCATCCCGTAGAAGTACTGGAATAACTCCAAGTCGGCCGGAATCCCTAGGTAGGCCTTGCACAAGAAAACGAACATGCCCAACATCGTGATGGAATTGGAAACGAGGTTCACCAACTCCACCCCAAAGTGTTTGAGTACGAGTGTGAGGAAAGAGTGAGCATGCAATCAAGGCCACACTCACAGTATGCCTAGAAGACGAGAATCTGCCCAATCTCCCCCGACCGCCAATGTTGCCCAGCTGCCTCAATCTACTTGACAAACTCCCTCTTCGGGGTCTTCTCAGCGACGACCAAAGCCTTCAACTTGGTCGCGTCCATCTCCAATTCGGCCCACTGGGAAGCAGTTCCGGCCGTTTTTCTCAAGAAAGGGAGATTTGGATTTGGAAAGGTCTTGGGAGGGCATACGATTTGGTCAACGGTAGAGAACGCAAGAACTTGATGAACGATGGAAGCGATTTGGGGAAATATAAAAACCCTAAGTCTCACCCATGGTAAGTTTTTATAAAGCGGCTTGAGTTAAAGATGTGACAACCAACAGCTTGCCACCTCTTGAGAACCGCTCCAACGAACGGTCTATGAGAGTCGATTGAGATTTTTTAATTTGTCTGTTCGAGAAAACCGAGTCTGTCTTTACACCTCAAGCGAAATTACATTTTTGACCAAGTCTATTTCTGGTCAAATGAAACAGAAGTCGGAAATATTTTACTTCCGATTATAATACTGCGACCACCTTGTGGTCGTAAGATCTTCTACGACCACCTCGTAAGTCGTAAGATTTCCAACACCTTTCTTGACCAAGTCTATTTCTGATCAAATGAAATACCGGTCGAAGAGCTTTTCCTTCGACCACCATTCCACGACCACCTACTAGTCATAAGATCATCTTTGGCTCCTTTTCTAAGTAAGTTATTTTCACTTGAAGCTGGGGGGCTAGATGACGAGGATCTAATAATCCTCATTTAATTAATTATCTGTAATTCTTATTATGGATAATAATACCGTCACATGGTTTTTGAGTATACCCCTTAATATTCATAAGGGACAAGCTGGAGGTCGTAAGATCTTTTACGACCACCCCGTGGTCGAAAGTCCTTTTACGACTACCCCATAGTCGTAAGCCTTCCCACGACTAGCTCATATTTGTAAGTTATTTTACGATCATCCCTTGGTCGTAAGCGTTTTTATGACTATCCCATGATTGTAAGTCCTCCTACGACCAGTATGTGGTCGTAAGCTTTACTATGACCACCACCTGGTCGTAAGCTCTTGTATGACCAGTCCCTAGCCAATGGGACTTATAGACATGTAGGCCTAGTCGATCAGGGAATCTTTTACACCATATCTAAAGATATGGACAGTTAATTATGCTATTATTCTCTAGAATAATAGCATGATTTAACTCTCTATCCTGGTGATAACTGTCTAGCAACGTGGGAACGTTACTACTCCCACAATAATCTTTAGTAACGGCTCCATCATCTGAAGCGTTAAGGTGCCCTTTGAACTGAAGAAACGACAGCCCACTTTCGAGTACTGTATAAAAGGCGGAATCATAAGGAGAGGAAGGGAGAGGGCAATCAGGAGCAGAAGACATTACATTCGAGTCTTTCTCTTGATCTGTAACCAGCATACTCAATATATCCACACAGAAGTAGGGTTGTTATTCTCTCCGATGTAGGCCTAAACCTGTATAAAAATCCCCATGTCATTCTCTCTGCGTGATTTGAGTCTTGAAGACCCCCGAATCAAACAATCATTACGTAAGATCGGTTCTAAAACACCGACAGTTGCAATGTTGTAACATCGAAATTTGTTTGATCGGGATATTTGAACTAGTTTTAAAGCATAGCTAGGTTTTATGCTGATGTTTTCATGTAATTTTCGGTGAAAATATGACTTTTTTCCAATCTTTTTTCTTGGCATTGTACTATTATTTATGCATTTTATTGCACATATTGTATATGAATATTGCATTGGAACGTATAATGTCTGAGCACTGGTTGCTCCCTAAATTTAGTGATTTATTTCTAGGATCTTACCTCGCTCTTGTTGTCGTCGACCATTCCCTCATGCCTAGCTGCCTGCGCAACCCTCGCGGGCTGTGCGCTCCAATGACCAACTGCCACCAGAGGACAACGATGACGTCGAGAGTACAAGACAAGATGGATCATCTAGTAGTCGGCCTGCCAGATAGCCAATCCCATCCTGATTCCCATTCGTGCGACGAGAAGATTCAACGGAACTGACCAATCTCGACATCAATTTGCTCTCTCTCTCTCTCTCTCTCTCTCTCTCTCTCTTTCTCTCTTCCCCACGCAGCCTTCAGGCTTGTTTGGTTGGCGCCCTGGGCTCCATGCCTGAGAAAAAGTGGTGCTTAGAAGTAGCCTGGAAAGTAGATGATTTTTGCCTGATCAGGCAAGCCTGAAGATATAGGTCTGGTTGATGACCTGTACCTAAAGAAAGGATTAAAGAAGAATTCACCACACATTGAATTTCATGGCATCCAGGTGTCAAATTTTGTGAGCCTGGGCTGATCAAGATGCCTGGATCTGGCAGTTACACAGAGTGGCAACCAAACGGTCTCTTGATAGACTCCTGGCAGCATCGTGGCCAGGCCCACGAATGGCAGGACGCGAAGCAAGCAGCCCCTTCTTCTCTCATCTCTTCCCTTTTGAACGGCTAAGCCTCATGTGATCACTAAAAAAAGCAGTAGGAGTAGATATCCTCCTTGTTGGCTCATTTATTAGGGAACATATTTGGTGCACATAGGGACTTTGGTAAACATATGCATATATGTGATCTGGCCCCTCGATTCATAAATCTACGGTCGAGATCGATGATGCAATCCCACCTCCCACTTAAACTGAGTGTGTTTCAATCTGGCGAGAGGGTTTTCGCAAAAGTGCGTTTAAGTGGGAGGTGGGATTGCATCGTTGATCTCGGGCGTAGATTTGTGAATCGAGGAACCAGATCATGTATGTGCATAGTTCACCAAAATACCCATGTACACCAGATATGTTCCCCATTTATTAAGCCCTTCTTTAACTGTGTAGTGTTCTTTTTTCCCAGGCTAATCAGGCCACGGACTTTTTTAAATTTATTTTTAAAAAATATTTTAAAGGTAACATCTTTCTAACTTTATTTTGATCCCCTTGACCATATCATAACGTGTGGCGTGATGAAAACACATTTTCATGCCACAGACCTCGGCGTGGCAAACGAGTACTGTCACACCACTTCTCTTAGCGTGACAGGATTTAGCCTAAAAACAAACGCGTGTTGGTTTGGAGGGCTATCGTGACAGGTTTGGTCATGACGCGGTCGATGGCGTGGCATCACAGTTTGATCACGTCACGGGTCATAGCGTGACTAAGGGTGGAAAAAAAGCTCGAAACTCGTGAACCAGCTCGGCTCGTTAAGGGCTCGGCTTGACTCGGCTCGAACTCAGTCCCTTAACGAGCCGAGCCGAGTCGAGCCGGCAATTTAGCTCGTTTTCTTAATGAGCCGAGTTCGAGCTGGTTCGCGAGTTGCTCGTTAAGCTCGTTAAAAAACTAGCTGATGAAGCGATAGTACCAAGCCATTAACCTAGCAACCCTTAGGCGGTCCAGAGAGGCACAAGCTCCAAGTTGTGATCTCTTGACTTTCTAAAAATTTTATTAGGCTGATTTTCCTTTTTAGCGAGCCTAACGAGTCTAACGAGCTTCAAGATATGATCTTTTGACTTTCTTAACAAGCCTAACGAGCATAACGAGTCAAGTTCGAGCTTTTTAACGAGCCGAGCTTGGTATTTTGCTCGTTAGCTTAACGAGTCGAGCCGAGTCGAGCTGGTTCGTTATCCACCCCTAAGTGTGACCAAAGAAGTTAGAATTGGAAATAAAGTTGGGAAGATATTATCTTAAAAATATTTTTTAAAGATAGATTAAAGAAAACTCTCATGTCGCGATGGCGACCTGTGAGCCCGAGAATATGACTTTTTTTCAATCGTTTTTTTAGTATTGTACTATTATTTATAGGGCGGTGCTAGGGCTCGTACGTCCGACGCGAAGCGCTTCATCGTACGGTTTCAGCAACCGTTGGATAAAATCGAGCGATTACTGCCTGTGACCCTCTGCCGTATAAGTAGGTACGATCGATGGAGACCGCAGATAAAGCAGTAATCGCTGTCACAAGGACAAGGGAGGAACCTTGATGCTCCATATAGTTAGAGCTATATAGTACGATCAATTCTAGCAGGCGCCCTAGGCATACTGCAGCACAAGATAACTTGTATCTATAGGCTGCAGCTAGCGAAACTTGTGGTAGCTATCCTACAAATAGCTGCTGCTGCTGCTTGCTTGCTACTACTGCTGCTTCTTCTTCGACCATCCATCCATCCGCGTTTAATTTGCGGCTAGCGGTTGCGGTGTGCCATCGGCGGCAATTATCGACCGACCGACCGATCTTGCTTCTTGTTTCTACAATATTGTCTTCTTTGTTGAATTCACTGACTGCTCACGTATGCATATATACCATATTGTGTTGATCATCCCAACACGCATTCAGCTAGCTACAACATTTTTTTCCATATGGATGCAACATTTGTTTCAACGGACCACAACAATTTTTTTTTATATAGATGCAACATCGTAAAGAAGTACGCCGCTGCATGCAACATCTCTCGGACACGGTTGCAACATCCCCGGACAACGGTTGCAACATCCCCCGGACACAGTTGCAACATCTCTGGACAACAGTTGTAGCATCCTCGGACAACGGTTGCAACATCTCCGGACAACGGTTGCAATATCTTAGGACAATGGTTACAACATCCCCCGAATACGGTTGCAACATCCCCGGACAACCACCACGCAAAAAAGGAGCACAAGTACGCTGCTGTATGCAACATCCCCCGGACACGGTTGCAATATCTCCAGACAACGGTTGCAACATCCTAGGACAATGGTTGCAACATCTCCGGACAACGGTTGCAACATCGCAAATCAAAAAACAAAATATCTGAAGAAAAAAACGCGTTAAAAAAAATTTACAACATCACCGTAAACAATATGTAAAAGCTGATCGTTTGCATTAGAGCATCATATCTTGGTGGTCTCCACAAGACATTATCCTGGCACCTGGTCCGGCAGCTCGTTTTCTCTCTTAGTGCTAGACTGCTAGTTGTGAGCATACAACAAACTACCTACATGATTGTCAGCTCAAAATATTGGGGACTGGCGGTAGTAGTTAGAGCGAGCAGATGAACGGCGACGGATCGACTTCCGTGCACACGGTGGCAGGACCAGACCGGAACGTAACGTTGCATACTTTATTCTGAAGCGTCCGATTGTTTTCAATACGTCCTACGTATGTATCGAAACGTTTTCCTTATTTATATATTTTGTTACACATATTATATACAAATATTGCGTGGAACGTATAACGTCGCACTGGTTGCTCCCTAAATTAAGCGATTTATTCCGGGATCTTATCTCGCTCTTGTCGTCGTCGGCCATTCCCTCGTGCCTAGCTGCCCGTGCGCGCTCCAATGACCAACTGCCACCAGAGGACAACGACGACGCCGAGAGTACAAGACAAGATGGACCATCTAGTAGTATTCTAATCTTTTTAGCCTTCCCCGCCCACCCAGCTCCCCTATTCCATCACTCAACTAATCCCACCACTCTCCACTCCGCCATGGCCGCCTCCCTCCTCCGCCTCTCCCGCTCCCGCCGCGCCCTCCTCTGCTTCTCCTCCCTCCGCCTCCCGCTCTCCACCCAACCCCAGCCCCACTCGCAAACCCCCTCCTCCGCCCGCCGCATCCCCGCCTTCCTCTCCTTCCTCGCCGCCGCCGCCGCGACCGCCGGCGGGACAGCAACCGTCGCCCTCTGCGATTCCGGCCTCGACCACCGGTCCGTCCCGACCCGACCCAACCGCTTGATCGACGCTTCCGTTACTTGCAACATCGGGGTTGAGCTGACCCGCGCCTTCGCCTGTTTGCTTTGGTTCAGGGTCAGGGGCAAGGAGAGGAGCGAGCTGGTGGTGCGCGGGGAGCACAAGCGCGTGCCGCAGGAGTTCGTCGACGAGCTCGCGTCCTTCCTCAGGGTGAGTTTCAGTTCGGGCTGCCGCCGTTGACTCGAGCCTGTGGGCGGAGATGATGCGCGCCAAGTGTTTGATGTTTTTGCTGGCGGGTGCGACTGACTGACTACGTGGGCAACTTACTATTTTGCAGGAAAATCTGACGGTGGATTACGAGGAGAGGCACTTCCACGGGAAGCCGCAGAACAGCTTCCACAAGGCGGCCAACGTGCCCGACGTCGTCGTGTTCCCGAGGTAATCTGACCTAACACCTAGTGATACTGAGGCCTTGAAGTTCATTCGGTGGGGTTATATGCCAAACTTGTTCCAGATGTTGTAATGCCTCCATCATCAATCAATTTGCAGGTCACTGGATGAGGTACAAAAGATTGTGATGACTTGTAACAAGTATGAGGTATGTGATCTTCCTCTCATTAGTGTAAATAAACTGCATCTGTTACCTGTACGCGTGAGTTACTGAATTAGATTGTACCTTGCACCAGTGGTTTCTATCATTAAGCAAGCTGTTGACTGACTAATGACTTTGGTGCTGCTAAGTGCCTTGTACCACTGGTTTCCCTGACAATCCAGTTTCCATCATTAAGTTCGCTGTTGATTATTTTTCAGACTAGTCATACTTGCACCTGTTTCAGTGTCCATGACTTTGTGCTTCTAAGTGCTCGCTAATCACCTGTATCATAGCTAATCTTTCTCAAGCTTTGCACGCTGAAATTCTTATATACTTTTTTTTTCTAGGGTGCCACTGGATCCTGTTTAGAAAATAGAAACTGATTTTCAATACAAGCATGTTATACTCTCGGTAAAGGAGATTCTTTAGCTTTGTTGCCAGCTTTCCTGCCGCAGTTTGTAAAAGGAGCAGACAGTTTGCATGTCTCCCAATTTGCACAATGACTATTTTCTTGTATACAGGTTCCATTATAGAAATAAATGGTGTTTTCCCCCTTGGAATCAGGTGCCAATTGTACCATATGGTGGGGCTACGTCAATTGAGGGTCACACATTGGCACCTCATGGTGGTGTTTGCATTGACATGTCTTTGATGACGGTAATATTGAGGAACATAATTAATAACCATATAATTGTAAACGTTCATTATGATATGGAACTGAAATCTTTGTGAGTTAATCAAACTTTTATTCTAGTCCTTAAAAAGTGCTGCAGTATTTGGGCCATCAATTTTTTTAACTGTGATTTGATATGCGAAGCAGGCAAATACTTTCTTAGAAGTAAGCTATAGATGCAGGATACAAAGCTCTTTATCTGTTAATTTTCCTTTTCTTCTGATATGTCATAAATTCATTACAGAAAATCAAATCCCTTCATGTTGAGGATATGGATGTAGTTGTTGAACCAGGAGTTGGATGGATTGAGCTGAATCAATACTTGAAACCCTATGGCCTCTTTTTCCCTCTTGACCCAGGAAAGTCCCTTGTTTCTTGTTTGCTTTAAATTTATTCTGTTCATTGATTTTTTCAAGAGACACTCTTATGAACTCCAGATTGACATAACTCAGTACGGAATTATATTGAATTTAACTTGATTGCAGTTGATCAGCTTTATTTTCCGACTGATTTGTATAAATCTATTGTATCCTCTAGACATTTAGGTGACATGTACATCTTTGTTCCAGGGAGATGAGTTCTGCATGCTTTTAAAACTCAATACTTAATTCCAACTTCACCCATCCTTGTGGGCATAAAATAGCATGACAGGCATCACAATTTTGCACTAGCTTGGTGCTTTAGCTCAAGTACATTGATCTGATTTGCAGGGCCTGGGGCCACTATTGGAGGAATGTGTGCTACTCGCTGTTCTGGTTCATTAGCTGTGAGGTAATTCTCCTTATATTTTCAGGCTACTTTCAAGGTTCTACAGTACAAGTGTAACACCTCATATCCACAGAAAAAAAGTACAACCATAACCTCTACGATAGTGCATCCGTTTATTGGTTAGCTTTATGATGTTACTGTTAAATCTCTTGTGTAGCTAGTTGTTGTTTGGCCGTCCTTCCTAGGGTTCTCCATTTGGTTTTGCCACCTACCAACCCTAGTTGGCTGTATCCTACTTTCTTCTTAATGGAATGACATGCAATTTTCTTGCGTGTTCTCGAAAAAAATATTACTGTTGAATGGCTTTGATGATTGTCTTATTAGTTTGTAGGTATGGAACAATGCGGGACAATGTGATTAATCTTCAGGTTCTTTTGCTATCCTCAAGAAAACTCTTTTGCATTGACTTCACATACAAATAGTAAATTTTTCTTGGTACTGCAGGCCGTTCTACCAAATGGTGATATTGTCAAGACCGGTTCCCGGGCTCGAAAAAGTGCAGCTGGGTATAGAAGATCCCCTCCTGATTCTTAGAGTAAAAAGCTTTTGCTTTTTGGAAGTGAATCATAGTTTCACTCCTTGCTTTGCCATAAATGTCTTAACATAATGGGCATTCATATTTATTCTTGCAATCAATGTTGGCAACTTTCTTTACCTTCCACCTTTTTGAATGTCAGATATGACCTTGCTCGTTTGATCATTGGGAGTGAAGGAACTTTGGGGGTAATTACAGAAGTGACTTTGCGACTTCAAAAGCTTCCTTCTCATTCCGTGGTAGGTATTTTGTTTTGATTTAGTCACTGTAAAAATAATGTTTTGCTAACAGTGTGTACTGACCTGTGTAGACTGTTAGATATGTAGATAGTGTAGGGTATTCTTTGCATAATTGTAAACCTTGTACATGTTATATATTGGCCTCTTGGCTCATTGGAATGAATACAAGCACCATTCCAAACATGGTATCAGAGCAAGGTTAGGGTTAGGGTTAGAGTTGCCTGCCGCCACCGCCGCCGCCCTACCTGTGCCTTTCACCTGTCCCTGCTCCCGCCCGCAGCTGCTCTGCTTCTTCCTCCGCGCCACGGAAGCCCTCTCGCCGCTGGATCTTGTGATCCGCCGCCAGATCCAGCCGCCGGAACCTCCCCGCCGTTGGAACCTTCTCGCCGCCGGATCCTGGAGCTCCCAGTGCACACGAACCAGGTTTGCTCGGCTTTCGCGCCTGCTCTTCTTCTCCCGCGTCACCGAAGCCCTCCGGCCGTCGGATCCTGTCAGCCCCGAGGTGGATCATGCCGAATCCATGCCGTTCGGGCCTGTTTCCGCCGGACCCCTTCTTCCTTGCAAGGCTGCGCTGCTTGCAAGAGTTGCGTCGTCGCCCGCCGTTCCTCCTCGCTCGCCTGGCCGGACCTGTGACTCTGCCGCTTTCTCGGCGTCATGGTTGCCCCGGACGCCACCATGCCCTGCTTGTGACGCCACCGAAGGAAGTGCTCTGTTTCTTGCTCTGTTTCGGTGGAATTACTGTCGGCTCCAACTACTCTCCCAACCCCGGATCTGGTCAAGTCAACACTGATGGCTTTTACCGGCAGCGGCTCCTTCGCCATCCCGCTCCCCCCAATTCGGTTCGACGGGACGAACTTCTGGGAGTGGGTTGTTCACATGAGGATTTACCTCAACTACCAGCGTCTCTGGGGGCATTTCACTGGCGAGCACCCGTTTTGCCTGCTCTCCCTGCGGGTGCGGATTAGGCGGCTCAAGAGCGTAATCTTGACTACTAGAGGCACGAGCTCTACCGGTCGAGTTGCGCGCCTCGGCGATGGCAGGATGCCGAGGCTTGTGCTACCGCTATCCTGGTGGGTAGCATGCCCGTGACATTCTCCATGGACGTGGCGGAGCTGCCGACGACACAGCTTATGTTTCAGTCGTGCACTAGGCTCATTCTCTTCAGCAGCTCGATGCCACCATGGATAACTTCTACCAGAAGCTACCAGAGGTATGGCGTCAGCTTGACTCTCTAGGGTGGGATGTCTCACGGACTGTTCTCAATGTCGCGGCTCGGCTCACCAGAGACTCACCGTCTCTACGATTTCCTTACTTGTCTCCGGCTTGAGTCCGAGACTGTGCGTGCTTAGCCCCTGACTTGCCACCCGCTCCCGAGCTTGGTGGAGGCCCTTGCGGGTGTGCATGCTGAGGAGACTCGTCACTGTGGTGTGGCTTAGATGCAGTCTGTCTTGTTTGCTTCGGCACCTACTCCTTTGCCAGTTTCTTCAGCACCGACCGTGATCCCTCCCCCAGCTCCTCCGGTGGTTGCTGCTTCTACTGCGGGTCTCCACTGCACCTACTGTTAGCATGATGGCCACAGGTATTAGGATTGCCACAAGTGGAGGAGGGACCAGGGTCGTCGGGGTTCTTCTCACTCAGGAGCTGGCGCCTCCTGCTAGGGCTCCTCCGGTGACGCCACACAATAGCTTCTCTCAATACTTCAGCGTCTCGGTGTTGGCTCGTCCTCAGACTCCTCGGGTTCTGCTTGTCTGGCTCTTACTTCTCAGCAGCCTTCCTCGCCTTCGCCTCCTCCCTCGTCAGGTATCTTGTCTCCATGTATCTTGGACTCTGGTGCTTCCTTTCACATGACATCAAATTCTACCCACCCCACTTCCGTGCGTTCCAAGATTTTCCTTCCACTGTTCAGACTGCAGATGGTACTTCTCTTCCTGTTGCAAACTGCAGATGGTACTTCTCTTCTTGTTGCAGGCCGAGGCACCCTTTCCACTTCTTCTTTTCATGTTCTTGCAGTCTCTCATGTTCCTCAGCTTAATATGCAGCTTATGTCGGCTGGCTAGATCACTGATCACGACTGTCGTGTTGTTCTTGAGTCTGACTCTTATTGTGTTCAGGACCGCCGCACGGGGACTCTTCTTGGTACAAGCCCTCGTGCTTGGTTTGACCGCTTCTCCTCTGTTGTCACTGCTGCGTCTTCTCCGTCAGTGATCACGACCCCGCCCACTTCATCCACCTCTCCTCGAGGTCGGACACTCCTCCTTCTCTATGTGGATGATATGATTATTACTGGCGATGACTCTCACTACATTGCCTTTGTGAATGAGTGTCTCAGTGACCAGTTCTTGATGTCCGATTTGGGTCCTCTTCGTTACTTCCTTGGGATAGAGATCATTTCTACGCTCGAGGGCTATTATCTCTCCCAGGAGAAGTACATTCAGGACATTCTTACTCGCTCCTGTTGCACTGATCAGCGTGTGGTGGATACTCCGATGGAGCTTGGTGTTCACCTTCGGCCTATTGATGGTGAGCCTCTTGAGGATCCCACTCGCTGCCGCCATCTTGTCAGGAGCCTGATCTACCTTGGGATCACTTGCCCTGACATCTCCCACCCAGTTCACATCCTGAGTCAGTTCGTCTTTGCTCCCACTCAGTTTCACTACACTCATCTTCTTCGTGTTCTGCGGTATCTTCGCTGGACCATCACTCGTCGTCTTTTCTTTCCTCGCTCTAGTTGTTTGTAGCTTCAGGCGTACTCTGATGCGACCTGGGCTAGCGATCATTTTGATCGTCGGTCTCTTTCTGCCTATTGTGTTTTTCTTGGTTCCTCCTTGATTGTCTGGAAGACCAAGAAGCAGACTATAGTTTTCCGTTCGAGCGCTGAGGCTGAGTTGAGAGCCATGGCATTGTTGATAGCTAAGATCACCTGGTTTCAGTGGCTACTTGAGGATTTCGGTGTTTCCACTTCAGCATGAGCTCACCAAGCACATTGGAGTGGATGCCTCGTACATGTGATCGCATGTGTAAGACCAAGTTATTGATCTTCGGTATGCGTCTTCGGAGCTTCAGTTAGCAGATTTCTTCACCAAGGCACAAATTAGATTTCAGCATAGATTCTGCTTTTTCAAACTCAGTGTTGTTGATCCACCATGAGTTTAGGGGGGGGGGGGGTTAGATAGTGTAGGGTGTTCTTTGCATAATTGTAAACCCTGTACATGTTATATATTGGCCAACTCAACATATTGCTAGTCTTAAATGAAAAAAACTCTACGTATTGCCGTGTGTAGGATATAATCCCTTTATGTAGCACATGGATTATTTTGATTAACTTGCTGCTTTGTCTTTGTGGAGAAACACTTTTTGTCATGTTATGACATACAGCTGTTTCCTTGCATCTTGGAAAATGGAAACAACATTTGTAAGTTTGTATGAATAAAAGATATTCTCTACTAATCACCTGGTCTGTTTTGTACACTCGACAATAACATGATCTGAAACCTTTCTATGTAATGTTCTACCTATGTTCCTAAATATGAGTTTTGTTGGCTTAACGTTCTACGAGATACAAACTTTGACCAGTGGTCAGTGGTTTTTAATCACAATATGTCTTAAAAAAGCTACTAAAATATAATATAATGGATGTATTATTTATGACAAATCTACCAGTATTATCTACATATGGCCATTCTTGGTACTTTTACATATATTAGTGGTCACTATATTTAGGAACAGAGGGAGCAACTGATTACTGAACAAGCCGCGATAGTCATCTTGTTTTGCTATTTCAAATAGCATACCATGTTCCATTTGGAATGTTGAAACTTGAGAGAGTTATGCAAGCACATACATAGAATGAACACTATTTTGTTCATTTGCTTCATCAACTTTTTTTTTTGGGTGTACTATCTGTATTTTTTCCTTTCTCCTCATTTTAATGGTGAAGGCACTCCTTCTAAATGCTCTTCTATTCAGGTTGCAATGTGCAATTTTCAAACAATTAAGGATGCTGCTGATGTTGCTATTGCAACAATGCTTTCTGGTATACAGGTTTGTCTTTTCCTTTCTGATTTTATCCATTTCAATGACCATTTGAAGCTTAGATACGAAATAATTGATCTCCTGTGTTTCATATGGAGTGAATGTGCATGTTTCCATGCTCATGTTTGTGCACATGACATTATTTGATTGTTGCTAGTTAATTGGTCGCTGATCATGTCTTTGATATTTTGCTTGGGCTATTGTAGGTGTTAGGTTAACTTTAATTTGAATGCTTTGGTAGAACTTGTATTCCTGTAGGTGTATCAGTGGGTGATTCAGTAAGGTTATTGCAGGTTACCGATACTTTTGTTGTCTGTTTGACTAGGTCTCGAGAGTGGAATTGCTGGATGAGGTTCAGATAAGGGCAATAAACATGGCAAATGGTAAAAAGTTACCTGAAGTACCGACCTTGATGTTTGAATTCATAGGGACAGGTAACCTAACTTATTATTTTAGCAGTTTATACTGTATTATGCATCTATGATGGCAGTACTAAGTTCTCTCAGGTTTATTTGTTTAAAATTTAAATAGAGGCTGGAATGTGAACAAAGTCTGTACATATGATGTGGATTATGAACAAGGTCAGATGAACAGTCACATAATATACTCAAGGAGTTGTGCAAGTAGCCACCATGGTTCAAACTTTCCTACATGCAACTAGCCAATCACACAAAAAGATTATCATCACGCTTCTTGCCACACTTCAAAACATAGTAATATGAAATAGAAAAATGGCATAAAAATAGGACAGCTTTAGGCATGTTCTCTGGCTATTTTGATGCTGTAATTGACAGATTCAGCTCCACAGTTTTATATTTTCACCATCAGTACTTACACTCTATGCATTTGATTGTTGTGTGACAATAATGGGTAAAAAATGATAACAGAGCTACTGTCCCAGCAATATATTGTTTCTGTACTCTAGGTTATCATTTAGCAAAGGCTAACTCTTGCAATATGGTTTCTAGTGTGCTGATGCCTCTTGAAATCTGTGATAAAATTTAATTTACTTTGTGCACGCTACTTCTGTCAAGACAACTTTGGAGCAATATATCTGAGAATTGGAGTGGATATGTATGTAGTCAGGTTTGGTTTCATGAAGTGAAATCCATAGCTCGATCTTGTGGTTTTCCTTATCTTAGGGGGCATAACCAGCTTATATCCAGTAATCTACTTATTGGTTTCTGTTGGTCATTCACTTGCTGGGACAATTCTACTTAAAAACTTCTTGTTAGACAAACTTCTTAAGTTGCAACTGTTCTTTCAGCTTACGTTTCAAGTACTGATTATTTTTATTTTTCTTTGTTAATCTCTTTCATCGCGAATATCCAGAAGCATATGCACTTGAACAAACGCTGTTGGTTCAAAAGATTGCTGCAGAACACCATGGGTCCGATTTTGTTTTCGTAGAGGAGCCGGATGCTAAAGAGGAATTATGGAAGGTCAGTTCATCTGAACTGCTGTGCATTTTCTAGTAGCTAATGTATATCTGTTTCTTTGTGCTACATGATCTTACACATGCCATGCAATCGCAGTATCGTACAGTATGAATTTGCATCCACCTGTTTGTGGATAATAGTGGCAATACTGCAGTATATATGATATTTGTTCTTGAAACATATTTGTAATGGCATTTTACTCTTTTATGTGCAGATCAGGAAGGAGGCACTTTGGGCTGGTTTTGCCATGAAACCTGATCATGAAGCTATGATTACGGTTTGTTTCCTTACAGTTTGTCAATACATATTGATGTCATTGGCATCATCATATGTTTGTTTGGTAGACATAGTTAGCTTACTCTTTTGTTGCGCATCATGTGCCTTCGTGTTTGCTTCCTTAGTTGCGAGTCTTGACAGGATCTCCCTATGTAGTTGTCTTTCTCTTCATAAATATGGGCAAAAATGTGATCTCAAAATAAGTGCCGCATTTAAGGCTGTAAACGAGCCGAGCTCGAGCGAGCTTAGATTGAGGTTCGAGCCTAGAGCTCGGCTCGTCCAAAGCTCAAGTAAGCTTGAGCTCGGCTCGAAAAAGCTCGGTAATTACATTTTAACATGATGCCTCCTACAAAACCTTGGCCAAAGCTCAAGTATGCTCGAGCTTGGCTCATCAAAGCTCGGGAACTACACTTTAACATAATACCCCATACAAAAGCTCGGCCAAAGCTCGAGCTCTGCTCGAAAAAGCTCGGCAACTAGACTTTAACACTGGAAGGAATGTGTGGGGGAAAATTGGGAAGGGTTAAGTCGAGCCCATAGTCACAAGCATCCCGAATCGATCGAGTCGAGGAACGGGGTCGCGGGACGCCACTTGCAAAAAGTGAGGTGCGACATGGGGTATACCTCTTTGAGACGCCAATTTGGGACGTGCATCGTGACCTTAGCAATTATGGGTCAATGACTCCGGTACGATTAATCCGGGTCGACGATTATAGTCACTAGTCAAATAGTACCATAAATATACTTGGGAAAAAAATAAAAGAAAGAGAAGGAAAAGGACAAGAAGGGAGTGGGTCGGCCCAGCCCACCATAACCAGGCCAGCCCAATCCCTTCCCCTTTCCCACTGCCACTAGGGCTTCTCTCACACACAAGACAAACACACAGAGACACGAGAGTGTAGACGGCCGCCGCTGCCACACACGCGTAGGTGGCAGGAGAGATGGAGGGCGAGCCACCGCCGGTTGCTGTCGTCGGAGTCACCATCAGCCGTCCTCTTTGCTCGCGGTTATCATCTGCCATCCTCTCCGCTCGTGGCGACGGTGGCGGCGATGGAGAAGACGTGAAGCGACGACGGTGGGCTTGAGTTAGCTCACTCCTCTCTCCTCGTCCATCCTCCCTCTCCCCCTCCTCTTCGCTTGTGATCCGGTGATGTCCCGGCGGTGAACCAGATCCCTCTCCCATTCCCCCTCTCCCCCCTGTCCTGTCGTGACCTAGCGGCGATCCAAATCGAAGGAGACCCGCGATCCGAGACGCTCAAACTAGGGTCGTGGATCGCGGCATCGACCTCGATCTCTGAGCTTGGGTCCAAGTGCGAGCTCGGCTTGTTTGGAGCTCGAGCCGAGCTCGAATAGCTTGTCGAGCTCAAAACTTTTTTTTACAGCCCTAGCCGCATTCAAGGTAGAGGGTAGTTAGCAACCAAGCATGCCCTCAGTTATGTAAGGATGATATACATTACCCTCATCTCTTTGTTTGAATCAAATAGGCCATTTTCCATTAGCAAGGTGCTAGATGTAGATCTTGTCAGCACCATAATTTTTTATCTCATATGCTTACATAGATCATCGGTTGGCGGGACAGGGCGGGGTGGGCAAGGTCTTTCGCCGGTGAGGTAGACCCACAGGCGCTGTCCCCGCAGGTGAATCTGCATGTGCTAGACGAACTCGCGATAGTTGATGCCGTCGAAGGTGACCGGTGGCTTCAGAACTGCGACTGTACCCGTACTCGAGGTTCCAGAGGGTGCCATCTTGTGTGATGGCTGCTGCACGCCGAAGTGGCGCGAGAAGCTGCCTTCCACAGCACTCGGGGTAGCAGCCGGGGAAGTCGACGAACCCCCTTGTCGCTCCCAGTGTCGGCAGCAGGGGTGCTCGGCGGATGAGGAAGGACCTCGGTAGGGGTGCTCAGCGGCGGTACAGCGAACAGAGGAACTCGGCGGCGGCGGCCGGATCGGAGGTGGAGCGGCTCAGGGCGGCGTTGTGAAGCCAAGGCACCGCGAGCAGAGGAGACGCAACCTGCGTGCGAGCTCGGGCGGCGGCGACGGCAACTTGATGTGAAGAGAGCTCGGGCGGCGGCGCAGCTCGAGGGAAGGGAGCTCGGGCGGCGTCGAGGAGTCGGATCTGCGCGGGAGGTGGAGCAGGGGAGGCCCGGAGCGCCGGATCCGGGGGGAGAAAGCTCGGGATGGCTTGGGTGACGCCGCGAGCAGAGGATCCGGGCGGGCTCGGGCTCGGGGCGGCGTTAGACGACGGCAGGGAATTGGATCCGGACAGGAGGGGAGCAGGAGGCCGGCAGCGGGGTGGGTGTTTGGGTGGCAAGGGAGGCCCGCCTCACGGAAGAGAAGGAGTGGCGGCGGTGAATCTGGAGATGGGTTGGAGAGAGAAAAATCCTGACCCTAACCTGTCTGATACCATGTTGGAAATAGACTTCTAACAATCCATAGGTCATTGCGATCATGGTAGCCTCATGAGCTGTCAATTTTCAGTGGATGAACTGTATTAAATCTTCTAATACCACCCTACGTGTTGTTCATGCAGGATGTTTGTGTTCCTTTGTCTAGACTTGCAGAATGCATATCTGTATCAAAGCGGCAGCTTGATGCATCACCATTGACTTGGTACACATTCTCTCTTATGCAAAGCTATTCTACCTAGCTCTGTTCTCATTCGTAGCTAATAGAAGACATTGCCACCTCTTTTGAAATTGAAAATATAGGAAAGGATGCTTGAAAATTCAAAGTCTTCATAAATTAGCATGACATTATATACTGTAGCTCGTAAGACAGTAAGGTATCATTTTTATCATTCATGAATACCTTAGCTATGATCTATCTTCTATATATGTTTCCAGCTTGGTTATCGCTCATGCTGGTGATGGAAATTTCCACACAATTATCCTATTTGACCCTAGTCAGGAAGACCAACGACGAGAAGCAGAGAGACTAAATCATTTCATGGTTCATACTGCTCTTTCTATGGAAGGTACAAACAAAAAGCTAAGCAAAGCAACATGTAAAAGCAATAGTCTACTCCCTGTCATCTATAACTAAGATTACTAAACAAGTGATCTACTAAGCAAAGCAAGATTATAAACTATGCACTATGCAGTTCATTTACTATTTTTATGGATATGCGGTCCACTTGCTCACACAGATTACTGTCATGAACTAAAGAACTGTCTGTCTGATCTATGAGTATTCACATTTTTAGATAGCAATCAAAACATACGCAAGTTGTGTTTCTGTTTTTCTTCCTTTGCATGGGTTTGATCGCTGCATCAACCTGAACTGCTCGAAAAGATTAATGGTGACTACGATACTGAACAGGTACATGTACAGGAGAGCACGGTGTCGGTACAGGGAAAATGAAGGCAAGCTCCTGTCACCTGTTCTTTTCTTATTATTTTCTGTTGCCAGATGCAAAAGCTTGGTTATCTTGCTGGTATTTTTTTCCGAAGTGGTGGCCTGAGAACGACCAACCACCAACCATTCCGTTACGATAGGAATGTGGTGTTGCAGATGTTACCTGACTGACCATAGGCTTCTAGTTTTACATGGGTAATTGTGATCTTAAATATTGGAGCCTAGGTTTCTAGGAGAAGTATTGGAACCTGGGTTCCAGAAATCGTATCAGCTGCACTTGGTCAATCTAGTGTAGGCGGTTCAGTTTCGTCCAGGCACCAGCTGCACTTGGTTTAGAATTGATTAGTCTCGAACTTCAAACTCAGTGAAGTTTTGTCTTGCAGCCTAGCTTGCTTGAAGCGGCTGGTATTGAAAAAAAATTGAAGTTTATTTTTGTAAATATCGAACATTATTAGACAATAGTGTAGTTGCAAAAGTAACTATAAAATTGGTTAAGATCATTTGAAATCCTCGTATCTGCAAAGTATGGCTTGTTGGGAACTTGGGATATGGTTCCAGACTACCAGACGAGTTGGCTACTCATTGGCAGTACGGTTGGGTTGGTGTGAATTCTCATCACCTTGGTAGGAACGTTGCAAGGATGACTTACTAGTATAATACATCATGGTTGAAATGCCTATCAATCTCATCCGATAGAGAGCACACCTTTTAAGTTTAAGTTTTACTTGCCTCCTATTGCAATCTTGTTAGCTATCAAGTTGTAATTAGTTTTGAATTTCCGCATGAGACGCATTATTATCTTGCCCACATTATTGATGACTATTTTTCTTTGCATTGACAGTACCTAGAGAAGGAACTGGGCATTGAGTCACTAAGGACCATGAAAAGAATAAAGGCTGCGTTGGATCCCAACAACATCATGAATCCAGGGAAGCTGATTCCACCTCATGTCTGCATATGACGTCCCGAGTTGCTGCCTAATTCGACGGCTTCCATGAGTGGGTTTGGTTGTTCAAGCTTAAGGCATGTCGTCGTGGTGTCGCCAACTAAATGCATGCTAGTTCTGAACTGCTCAGAACTGTTATACATGTGTTACAGGGAAATTACACATGAACATCCATCAGAAGTGTAATAAACATCCAAGCTGGCTCATGGGTTTGAAATAAAGGGACAGGACGGTGCTCGCCTGGTGTTATTTTAACGATTATGAGCCACTAAATGACCGGAAACCATAGAAAACTGGATGGTTTTAGGTTTGTACTGTGTTCATGTGAAATGTCACCGCTAGATCTTGCCGGAATCATTCGAGAACCGGTATTGGCGGCACGCCAGCTGCCAGCTCTTCGGAGGTGAATCGTGGGCACGGAATAGCGAAGCAGAAGAGACGCCGTGAGACGCATGGCATGCACCCAAAGGTATATGCTTATAATGGGCAAACTAACACGCAGAAAGCGAACCAACCATTTGAACCCGCCTCTTCCATTTGTATGCTAAGCATCGAACTCAAAGGTGCCTTAGAGCATTTTTAGTGTACTGAACCGATGTTGATTTAAAGTCATGTCACGTAAGTATTCTAGGAACTAAGTTTGTTTTTTCTCATGTATTGAATCGATTCCTACTAATAACTAGAACACACGTTACATCAAAAAATCACAAAATAATAATATCCTCTCTCAACTGCACTCTTCCCTATGTAGTTGTTTAATGCTTTAAAATCGATTCATAAGTAGAGTCTGGTTTTATGCATTTTTTTTTTGGAATCAATCATTCCAATGTATTGAATCGATTCAATGTCTTTTTTCTCCTCATTTAAATCGGCTAAAACACAACATTAGAGATGGTCTTACGTGCTCCTAGCTCACCCACCGGACTAGAATTCTGGGAAACCGCTTCGCGTGTTAACACACTCAGAGAAGAGTGATTTTCACCCTGGTTTTGGTACACTGGCGGTAGCTCCCCCCACACTGGACTCAACCAGCAACGGGAAAACTTCCAAAAGCTTTATTCACATCAGGAAGGTCTGCCGAAAGCACACGGTACTACTGCACGATGTGCCTGCAAGAGCACGCTCCATTTGCAGTAAAATGCGGTGATCGAACGGCAAATCCTTGTACCCAAGTGCCGGCCGAGTCGGCACCCACCTCACGACGGCCGTGACACGTCCGAGCGCCTTGTCGCTTCCCGGCGATGATTGCACGGCCGAGACGACCAACCACTCTCCACGCCAAAACAGCACGCAACAAAACACAAAAAAGACGGCATCTCCACTTGCATTGCACAAAACCTCTCACACGTCACGTCGCGTCCGTTTATATCACCTGGCTCACACTTGGCACGGCACTGCACTTCCATCTCAGTGTCGGCCTGTCCACTGCCAAGTCGTCCGTCCTTCGTGTCAGCCGATGGCTTCCGAGTCTCGGCTGCTCCTCCGCCGCACGTCATCAACAAGTGCCGCGGCGTGCTGTTCGTGTACAG
Source organism: Phyllostachys edulis (assembly GCA_036346405.1). Taxonomy (NCBI): domain Eukaryota; kingdom Viridiplantae; phylum Streptophyta; class Magnoliopsida; order Poales; family Poaceae; genus Phyllostachys; species Phyllostachys edulis. The sequence continues at coordinate 31,306,629 of CM070557.1, forward strand.
CGTCGGTGTTGGGTACAAAGATTTCTATTCTAACCTAGGATTAAGATTCTTACTTCACTTTGAAGGAGAACTAGAGGCACTGTATAAAACCACGAGGGGGTGATTATGAAGAACAAACCACAAACTAACTTATCCAAAATAATAGGTGCACGAGAAGATTAGAGGCTAGGTTATTCTTTATCATTAGATTCTTGTATAGGGCAATGATCCGATAGTTCTAAAAAGTTCGAAAAGGTTGTGAGAAAGAGACAATCCCTCACACTCTTTTGCTTAAAGAATTTACGGCCGGCTTCGCCAAATCTTTCTATCTCGTTGTGATTATTTTGTCACTGTTATTAGGTTCTCTCTACGGGATTCATCTACTTCATTCTTAATATCGTGTACGCTCGTGCCGTATCTCGCAACTTTGATCCAATATGAGGCTACTACGCATAAGAAGGGGTACCATAGTACTACAACATGTGATATCAGAGCCAAAGTCAGATTAATCTGATTTGCGAGAAAGTCGGCAAAGTGTAAGTTGGCATAAAATCAAGATCGATGTCGACGATGTGGAATCAAGTAGAGAAATTTGACAGTGGAGGAAATTTTAGCGTGTGGCAATATGTGGTGAAGGATGTCCTTGTCTAGTAAAGGTTAATCGATACTCTGGAAGGGGACAAACTGAAAAAGACGTCCGCTGAATAATGGAAGGTGATGGAGCGAAAGACTATCAGTACTATCCGTCTATGTCTCTCTGACGAGTTAAAGCACTCGGTGATTAAGGAAAATTCACCGAAGAAATTATAGAGTGACTTAGAAAAATTGTATATGGTAAAGTCGTTGACAAACCGATGGATGTTGAAGCGGCAACTGTTCAGGTTGCACATGGAGGAAGACATGGTTCATTAACCGTCTCAATGTGTTCAACAAGCTTACCACATAGCTGACTAGTGTGGATAAGAAAATTGAGGAGAATGACAAGGCTGTCATATTGACGTCATCTGCCACAATCACGGGAGCAATTTATGATGAATACCCTCACTGGGAAAAATACTCTCAACTTTAATGACGTCGTGGCATATCTATTTGAGGCGGAGTCCTTAAAGAAGTTATCGGATTCTTCATCCTCGGGTGACCAAGAATTGACTGTTATAGGTGTTATAGGCAAAAGCAAAATTCATAGGAAGAAGAAGGGCAAGAGTAAGGGCACACATGTATGCTATTTTTGTGACAAGAAAGGTCATATGATAAAGAATTGTCCAAGTTTGAAGTAAATGAGGGGTGTATGCTCAGTAGCGGTAGCGAAAGATGATTCAGACATACCAGTCGTCAGTCAATCAGGTATTTCTCATAGATGTATATTAGATTTAGGTTGTTGCTTCCATATATGTTCGGTGAGGGAGATGTTTGACGAATGATCTCTACACTCGGTGCATGAAACTGTTCATTTAGCGGATTACAAGGAGTATGCAATTACTAATGTGATAACGATTACATTGGACAAGTATGATGGAGCACATTGCAAACTGACAGGAGTTCGGTATGTTCCTGACTTAAAAAAAATCTAATATCCGTGAGGTTGCTTGAGCTCGAAGTTTGTGAGATATTACTTCGAGGTGGAGTCATGCGAGTTACTTGCAAATGACAGGTAATCATGAAAAGTATATGTAACAATGAAGGATACCGATTGATGGATAATCATGAAAGAAAAGCAACTAATGTAAGGTCTGATAAAAATCCTAACCAAGAGAAGGAAACTGTGTTGTCAGCGGTAGGTACTCAAATCTCATCTGTAGGTATGTACTGAACTGCAAAGATGGTTGCAAAGTCTAGCAGACGTAAAGACGAATGTGCGAGCTGTTGGAAGAAGGGAGACGTGGTGGGACCAACCACACGGACCGACGAGTAGGTGGATCTTGGAGGCAGTACAAACCTATGGTATAGAGGGTTGTAGGAACATGAGGTGCGGTTAACCAAACTACACAACAAAGGAGTTCTTAGATGGAGGGTCCGGATAGGCTAGCCTGGACACCAGCACACACATTGTGGTGATGTGCATGAGCCCCTGTGGTAGGGGCACTCCTAATGTGAGGACCCCCGGGTTATCTCCGTAAGACCGAGACTAAGCATGGTCTTATGGACATAACTCTGGACCTCAAGTAAATAGATTCCAACTTAACTCCATCTAAACGAGAGGCTTAACTGCAAACTAGAGCCCCGACGATCATGGGCGCTGCTCCTCTGCGAGCACTACATGATTGTCGGTTCTCCAACAAGCCAAGCACTACGCTTAGTGTGTTAAATGGGAAGCCACGAACAACGAGCATGAACTCATATTGGCTCCCAAGATCAGCGACCAATATGCTCATACTCTCATACAACGTTGATCACATCCATACAACAATCATACATTAATAGTTCAAAAGACATACAACATAATGGTTAAAGTCTACAACTATTACAAATGGCTGACCGGCCAAATTCAAATAAGAGTATTAAGTAGCAGCGGAAACAAGTAAATAAACCAAAAGACCAGTAGTGGTATGCCCATATCCCATCGGCAACCGACAGGGAGATAAATGATAGCTCTACTCGTCAGCGTCACCTAAATCGGCGCTAGCGAGCTCAACGGGCTCATAACCTTCCTCACCTGAAATTACAGAAACCGGGTTGAGTACAAAGGTACTCGCAAGTCTTTCACAAATAAAAATTAGTTATGCTAGTGGTTGTTCCAAAGGATGGCTCATATTGGCTTAGTTTTGCAAAAGAGACGCAACAATTTACAACCTACACATACTAGTTTTTCAAGTGCCATTTCGAAATCAGATTTGAAGTAGAAGTAAAGCATGTGAATAAGTAATAAATTGAATAACAAATGAATCATACAAATAGCAAAGTGGCTGTCCACTTTGATACAACAACAAGCATGAACATCCCATTCATGACGAATACCAAGTTATAACCACGATTTTAATTCCAAGTCTAACAATTAGCAGCCACAAACTCAAGCGATCGTCCATAACCGTGGACACGGCTATTCGAATAGATTTATACCCTGTAGGGGTGTATTACTTTACCCACACGACTCGATTACCCCGTAAGCCTCCAGATGCCTCCGAAAATAGCACACTTCTATGGTATGCCGGCTGGGTAAATCAAGACTCGGTATTTTTCAGCAAGTTGACATTATTAAGTTGAATCACCCATGCGCGACGTAATCCCACTTAAGTGTAGGTTATACAGCCTACTAACCCAACGGGCACGCAAGTTGTGCTGGGAATACCGACCCAATTAACAAGGTTTAAATAGTGCTCATCCGCACATTATAGAATTGCAATCGGCACCCTATGGAACATATATGCGATGGAACACATATACGTCCTCACACCACCAGTCATCAACTTAACAACATCAGCCCCTTACTTAACCAAGTAGTGCCCATACGCCACGTGTGATAGCACGAGTTTTGCTTGAACCGTAGGTACCCAAAGTTCGGTCCTTAATTGTCCAAACAAGTCCATCACTTACCCAATCTTGTGCACAAAGACACCATCACTAACCATCACTTGTCCAGACCCAACATTTATTTAAAATGACAAAATTTAACTCAAAGATCAGATACGAAGATCTGAAACAAAAGTATATAATGAAAGTTATGTTTATCCCATAATTGTCGGGTTATTCCCGACAATCAGCTACTGGTTCTAGACTTGCATGGCTAAGCAAACCCGAACAATATATTTCAACCATCCTAACTCAAGCATGTGGTACTGGAATAATTCAAGATTAACCTCAATGAATAGGAGATAACTAATCTACTCATCACAAAAATAGCGACATTATCAATATAGCATGCAAGCAATTATCATTGCACTAACTTAACAAAACTGGGATCAAATATGATGCAAAAGAAAGTTCAAATGATGCTTGCCTTGCTGGTAGCTTAGTTGCTCTCCCTCAGTAGCGTATAAGTCAATATCGATAGGCTCGGAATCTATATAAATACAATACCGAATAAACATCGAGAAATACCTAAAAATTCAAAATGCTAAAAAATGCATGATTTTTTTTACAGTAGCTAAGTCATGATTTTATATGAATTTAGGTGAAAGAATTATTCCATTTGGACTTAGTATGTGAGAGTTATTAAGGTTTGAACATCAGTTTTCCAGAAAATCCAGTTTAATTCCAACCGATTACTGTTCATTTAATTTAATTATTTGGGTAAAATTTGCAGAACAGTTGTGGGACAAAGGATTATATGGATAAATAGAGAATATTAATACAAGTCCAAAACAGTTGAGTTTACCTCATTTGGAGTTTTCATGCATTAGTTATGAATTTTCCAAGTTATTAACATTTTCTTTTGTAAAAATAATGGTGTTAATGGATCAATCTCCAAAATAATACTCTCTGCTATAGGGACATGTTTGAAACCAATTTTAATATAATGTTCATTAACAATGAAAATTATCAGAAGTGGTTTCATCCATTTTGGAGTTGAGATAAATTAGCTATGTATTTTTGAAGTTATACATATTTTTACAGTGTGTAAAGAATGGGATTTCGAATTTTCTAAAGCCTTTATTACTTTTCTTACCGGGCGCTACTCTAATCGCGGTCATTGACCAGCGGGCCCAGTGAATAGTGTGTTTTCCATTTTAACTCAAATTTTAAAAGCCGATCTGACAAGTGCGACCTGTTGTCAGCGACACGGTCCACTGGACTCAGTCCACCGACACACGTGCATAGCACACGGAGCTTAAGCGGCTGGTCCCACCCGTCAGCCTCTGCAGAGTTTAAACTAATGCGCCCATTTACTGTGTGTGGGGCCCGGCTGTAAGTGATACATTAGGACATCTTAAGACAGCACTTAAAGACTAAACAATCATTAGCTATTTAATGAGCGTCATTTGCCGTAAACGGATAGCTACAATAGCTGCCCGTGTACGACAATGCGCTCACGCGGTTTGCCTGGCAGCTCGCCGGCGATTCTAGCCACAGCGGCGCGAGCTACGGCCAGCTACGGGTTCGTAATAGCGTTGCGCATCTAAAGAGGGTGGTTTCGCTGGCTGAGCCTGCCCAGAACGGCGACGAGCCGGAGATAAACGGCGGCACAACTTCGGCCAAAGTACCGGCTGACTAAAAGAGCTGCGGACATCGAGTGGCGGGTGCCAAGGCATCTAGGGGCTACTAGGAGGTTACCTTAGCGGAGAAGGGTGCTTGGGGAGCTTGGAGTTGGCCGGAGCTAGCTTGACGCCGAAGATGTCCACGACGGCGATAAGCTTCAACGCGGAGAAGAGTCCCTGAGCAAAACCAAACGAAGTGAGTGGTCGGAGTAGTTCAAGGATCCTATGAGGATGCTAAGAAACCAAAGAATTGAAGAATGGCTTACCGAAACAAGTGGGAGATGAAAGGGCGTGTTCTTCGGCCGAAATGGTTCAAACTCCAAATCACCAAATCCCTGTCGTGCATTACTCAAATTAATTGAGGGGAAATGCTCAGTAGGACTAAGCATGCATGGTGACGCACAAGAGGGAGGTCAATACTCACCGAGTACCCAGTTGGCACGATGATGCCACTCGGGTGCGCGCTCTGGAACCGACGGGAGCACGACGAAAACCCGGGAGCTACAAGCAACCGCAAGAGCTAGGGTTAGGCAAAATGGGTACATCAATGAACAGGAAGAAAGGAGGATCCATTGGTGAGGAGATTACCTGAGAGATGGCCTCAAGCAAGCTTCCTCCTCCTCTCGGTTGTGAGGAGAAGTGAGCAGAATTGAAGGGATAGAGGGGGTATTATCCCCGGGAAGAGACGGCAACGGAAGCGACGTTTGACTGAGAATTAATTTGTTTTCTCTACTTTGACCAAGTGTTTAAAAACAGGAATAAAATTCCTACAATCATGAAATAAATCATGTGGGTTCTTGTGAAGGTTTAGTGTCCAAAAAATTATTGAACACTACTGTTCATGATATATTGTGTATAATTTAAATTCAAACTTAGTGTAGGTCATTGAAATGTGTTTGAATGTTCTTAGGGTTTAAACCTGTCCCAAAAATTTGGAAAAATTATATTAATTCATTTTGATTGTTCTAGTATTTGAATAAATTATTTCCAAAAGATGTGAATAAGATTTTGTTCTTGATTTTCTTTTGGAGTTAAACTTTGAAGTGTAGGTTTAATCCCTTTTTGAGATTTTTCAAGTGCAATATATAATTCAAAAGCTTGAAAACAATGATGCATGCTCATGAGATGCATAGTAATTCTCTTTATTAATTTGGGGATGTAACACCTAATGATGGGAGGAAAAAAAAAGGAAAAACAAAACAAAGGGTGTAGCCGACTTGGAGCGAATTCTTGGAGGAGCACGACGACTTCAACGGATAGGAGTCAATGTAGAGATTATTGAGTATGGATGACTCATATCCTAACCTATTAGAACTTGAAGAAGTGTTCCTACTCTACTTTGGAGGAGAATTAGAGACACTATATAAAGCCATGAGGGGGTGGTCATGAAGAACAAAGCACAAACCAACTCATCCAAAAGCAAGATGCGCACAAGAGTATTAGATGCTAGGTTGTCTTTTAGCACTAGATTCTTGTATAGGGCAAGGATCCGAGAGTCCTAAAAGATTCGTGAGAGTTGTGAGAAAGCAACAATACCTTGTACTCTTTAAAGGTTGTGTTTAACGAATTTACGGTCGGCTTCACCAAATCTTTCTCTCTTGTCGTGATTTTGTTATTGTGTTCTATCTGTGGGATTCATCTACTTTGTTCTTGATACCGTGTATGCTGTTAGAAATATGGACACCATTTTAATTCCAAATTTTATTATAAGGCAAAGATCACTTAAAAATATAGATGCATAAAACGAGACTAACAGCAGGTAACTCATTGCACTTCTAAACATACTCAATAACATGTTTATAATAAAATATACTAGACATACAACCAACTTACAGTTGGGCTTGATGAAGAATAGGAAGCAGCGCAGACTCGAAGCAGTGGTCGAAGCAGTGTAGAATGTAGATGATGCAATGCAGCGAGCGGTCGCGTAGATACACTGCCTAGAAACCTTATTGCAACCCCGTACAGGTAAACTCTACGACAATAGTTCGGAGATATCCGATCACCCTCCTTCCTGGTGCACACCAAGAAGAAGGGACGACTTGGTTCAAACAGCACAACCCTCTAGCCAGTAGAATAGAGAGGAAGAAGTAGGAACAATGGAAGTGAATTGATCAAAATCACATGTCTGGATGTCTCCAGATGTTTTGAAGGGTTGAGTTAATTACTCTCTAGTAAATGCTCAATAAAGCACACATTAAAATACTGGTAACTACTAATTCAAAACCAATTAATGGTCATTTAAGCAGTGTTTATTGATCCTGATTACACACTGGTCTACAGCTTCGACTACGTTATTTGGACCACTGTGTTTTGATCACTTTATTTGGACCACTGTGTTTTGACCTCTTTATTTTTACCACAATGTTCCGACCTCACTGGTCTTATGGATCACTTGTTTCGACCATAGTGTTCCGACCACACTGGTCTTATAGACCACTTGTTTCGACCATAGTGTTCCGACCACACTGATCTATGGCTTCGAGTTCTTGGAGTGATCCGAAGAAATCTCCAAGGGAGGTCTAAGAGGATCTCCCTAAGAGGTCCCAGGGAGGTATAAGGAATTACTCGCACTGGTCATATGACTTCGACCACATTGTTTCGACCATACTGGTCTATGCCTTCGACCAGTGTATTACGACCAGAGAGAGAGAGAGAGAGAGAGAGAGAGAGAGAGAGAGAGAGAGAGAGAGAGAGAGAGAGAAATGCACGATCAGCAAAAGAAAGGTGGACTAGGTTCATGACATGTTCACGGTCATGCGTCGCAAGTCACAAGTCACGCGATTGTCACGCGAATAAACGCACGCGCGTGCGTATGTGCATGTGCGACCTTAGCTATAGTCCTCCTTATGTCACCCCATGCCATGTAACACATGTATCAAGGGGTGGCAAGGACTCTACCTTATAAATTGTTCTCCCACCACTTGGCTAGGCAATATGGGAGTAAACCATGCATGCTTTGGAATTTTAGGAATGAATGAGGCTTTACACATATGGGCCCAATTCTAACATATGCAAGTGCAAATCTCGCAACTATGATTCGATCTGGAGGCTGCTGCATGTAAGAAGAGGTATTCGTAGTGTGGTGGGCCAAGCCGAGATTTGCGACACCGGTCTGGGACAACGGCTCGGTCAAGTGGAAGGACGCGGTGTTCGGACGCAGCTGTCGGGACCCAAAAATACAATTATGGACCTTCTGTGTATAATGCACTAGTCCAGCATCACGCTAGTGCACACAGTGTCAACATAGGTGAATATCGATCCACACAAGCGGTTAATAATATAAACACGTAATTTGATTAACAAATAAGGGTTTTGACCTTATGGTCGAGTTTACAATTATTAAGCCACGCAGGGCTGACAAAGAAAATAAATAGCAGCGGAAACAGAAACGGTAGCGGTATCCCATCAATTCACCACAGGCAACCGACTGAGATCAAGACCCTACGATCAAGCACCTTCGATGAACTCCTCCTCGAAAGCAGGCGATGACTCCTCCTCTTCTGTTGCATATTTTACAACAAGCATGAGTACACAACCGTACTCGCAAGTCATACCACAGAAATGTAATTATAGATGATGGCTTATTCCAAAGGAATGGCTTTTGTGGCTCTTTTGCAGAAATGCAGCATTTGCAGTTTGAATACAAGTAATAGATTGAAAGCATAATTCAAAACAAATAGACAATAACAATTTAACAGTTTTATTTCACAAAGACATATAGCCTAATCAAGTTATTCACATAGCCATATGACTTAAGTCACACAGCTCCCTTCCCAAGTTTTTCATGAAAATCTACCCCTCGTGTGAAATCCCCGAGCATGTCCATGACCGCGGACGCGGCTATTTGAATAGATTGATTTAACACTCTGCAGAGTTTGTACACTTTACCCACACGATACAACTAGTGTAGCTAGCACTAATCTTAACAAAACGTTTTAGAAACTTCATCTCAAGCATTGATACTCCCGATGTGCTTTACGCCAGAATACCCCACACAGGCAGTAAGTCCGACACACATCGTTGGACAGGGACACGGTGAACCGCCCCGTGATGCGACTACTTGGTAGCACACCTCCACCCATGCAACGCAGCCTAACCTACTTCCTGAGTACCAATGTCAAGAATCCATAACTTACTAAGTTAGGCCCGTCCCATCAGGCATGTGGTTGTACAAGAGGCTCAGTTCAATGTCGCACAAAGTTAAGTCCGTAATTGACCAAGGCAAGACTTCCAATATACTACGAATCCCTACGCACACAGGTTATTAAGCCCATGCACACAGCTCCACCAAAAGTAGCACACAGTATCCACTACTTGTCTCAGTCTAAATCCTTTCCCACCCTGTTGGTTAAGTGCAACATATGCCATCAACGAGTAATAGCACACAGTACACACAGTTTTATTGCTTAGTTCCGTAATCATTTAGTCAAGTTTATATTTGCAACTCACATGAGATGATGACTCGTAGTATGGCTAAGCAATCTACTCGTATCTAACCAACCCACGTTGGTAATACCATAGCACCAACTAAATATGAACCAATCTAGGGTGACAAAAGATTATGACATAACAATTAATCAAGGTGGGTGTACCAAATTGGACAATAGCTATACCCAAAAGCATTCAAATACATACTTGAAGTAAATGCAATAATTTGAATCAAAGTACTTTGAAAACTGGGTTCAATATGATCAAAGGTATAACTTGCCTTGAAAAAGGTCTTGGTATTGATCTTGGTCTTGAGGTTTCAAATCTTCCTGAGGTATCAACGTCTACTTGCAAACAAAACAAACAAATAAAACAAATAAAAACAGAGGCAAAACACACTCCAAAAATTAAATAAAAATATCAGATAAATAGATCTCAAATTTAGATGAATTTAGAAATTTGAATGGGCTCAAACGGAGTTCAGATGCAAAAGATATGAGCTTGGGAAGTTTGAAATAGAAGAAAAACCCTAAAATAGGATTTTAAGAATTAACCCGAATTGTTTCTCTGAAGAAAAATCGGATTATTGCGCAACGATGACTTCAACGCTCGGAATAAAAGAATTAAAAGAAATACTGGCATGTGGGACCCACACGTCAGTGACTTGGCCCACGATAGACCAAGTCCACCGAGCCATGACTTTGGATTGGATCTGATCCGCTGCGTCAGTGCTGAGGTGGAGGCTAACTGGGCGAAAACATGGTTGCCACGCACGCACAGAGGCTGAGCTGGCCGCACACGTGGACGTACACGTCGGTTGGACAGCAACGACGGCTCTGGAACCGATGGTCGCCATCGAACGGTTGCGCTCCGACGAGAGTGGATGGCACCAACGTGTAGCTAGCGCTATTGCACACCTGGTGAACCAACTCCGGGTGATCGGGGACGTCGGTGGTGGCCGGCGGCGAGCTTGAAGCGATGGAGAGCTACGGTTATTGTCGAACAAGGCCTCCGACGATGTGTTGACGGTGAGGAAGGGTGCTAGAGGATGCCCTGGTGACGGCGGACCTGGCGGTGCACTCTATGAAGACGCGGTGACACTGGCGGCGGTGCAATCGAAGAAAATAGCGGTGGCGGTGGAAAACCTAAAACTCACAATGCGGCGGCTCTGGAGCTTTGGAGGCGCGACGGCTTGAGGGGTTTTGGTGCGGAGCAACAGGCGAACCCGAGGGTCCTATTTATAGGGTCCGGGAGGGGCTAGGGTGGCGTGATGGCGGCAGAGATCCAAGAAGTCCGAAACGAGTACACAAAGATCTCGGAGATCAAAAGGAAATCAGGATAAGATTTCAACCGAATTGGACACGGGAGAGTTAGAGATAGGATTCTACGCGTTTTTCTAGAAGGACTTTAGTTGGAAAATTGCCGTTGTCGGACAGAGCTTCAAAGGAGTCCCAATGGCGGACACGACAGGAGCTCTGCGGAGAAGAAACCGGCTTGGGGACGACAACACGAAGGCGGTCCCACCAGTCAGCGAGTGAAGGAAGGCCCACACGTCGGCTCATGGGCTCACAAGACGCAGCGCGTCTTGGTGGCCGAGGCAAGCGCAGAGTTGGATCGGAAAATGGGCCGCGCGCGAAGGACATGAGTTGGGCCGAGGGAAATCGGCCTGATGCCATTATATGAGATTTTAATACGTTTTCTTTTTAGCAAAAAAACCAGAAATTCAAATAGGCAATAGAAAATAGCAAATGAACTTGGAAAAATTCTAGAAAAATCTAGAAAAGATATCCAAGCACATAGAACCCAAATAAAATAGTTTTGGACACTGTTCATGTTGAATTTAGTCATATTAAATTGTTTTGACGTACAAAGTCCATATTAAGCTTTTGAATTAAATTCAAATAAAATCCAAATGGTGAATTTTTCCTACTAACTATTCGAAAGATTTTTTTAAAGCTCAGAAAATTGGGATGTTACAAACCTCCCCCCTTAAAGGAATCTCGTCCCTGAGATTCGGGCTAGCTAGAGAAAAGGCTAGGGAACTCGGCTTTCAGCTCCTCTTCACGCTCCCACGTTGCTTCTCCTTCTGAGTGGTTGCTCCACTGAACTTTGCAAAAACGAACCGTCTTGCTCCTGGTACGACGCTCTGCGACATCCAAAATCTTGACTGGCTGCTCTTTATAAGTGAGATCTTCTTTCAATTCGATTGACTCCAACGGGGCTTGTTCTTCTAGCACATGAAGATATTTTTTTAACTGAGAGACATGAAAGACATCATGTACTCCTGCTAACGACTGCGGTAGCTCCAATTGATAGGCTACTTCTCCACGGCGAGCCAAAATCTTGAATGGACCAACATATCTAGGGGCAAGCTTCCCTTTGGCATGAAATCTTTTTACACCTCTGAGGGGAGTAACTCGAAGATAGACAAAATCCTCCGGCTCAAAGCTGAGATCATGACGACGATTGTCAGCATAGCTCTTCTGCCTCGATTGGGCTATCTTTAGCCTTTCTCGGATCATAGCCACTTGTTCTTCTGCTTCTCGAATAATGTTTGGCCCAAAAACCAAACGTTCGGCTGTTTCTGACCAATTCAAAGGGGTTCTACAGGCACGACCATATAAAGCTTCAAATGGTGATATTTGTAGACTGGCTTGATAACTGTTGTTGTATGAAAATTCTGCATATGGCAAACTCTTATCCCAACGGGTAGCATTGGCTAGGGCACAAGCTCTCAACATATCTTCCAATATCTGATTAAATCTTTCAGTCTGCCCATCTGTCTGAGGATGATACGCAGTACTAAAATTCAGATGAGTCCCTAATGCTTCATGCAAACTCTGCCAAAAACGAGAGGTGAACTGAGATCCTCGATCTGACACTATCTTCTTAGGCACACCATGTAGACTGACAATCCTTGACATATACAGCTCTGCAAGACGATCTCACGAATATGTGGTTTTGACTGGCAAGAAATGGGCAACTTTAGTCAAACGATCCACTATTACCCAAATCGAATGGTAACCCGATTGAGTCTTGGGTAAACCGGTAATGAAATCCATTTCGATCTCTTCCCACTTCCACTCTGGAATCTTCAAAGGTTGTAGCAGACCTGCTGGTCTTTGATGCTCTGCTTTTACCATCTGACACACGTCGCACAAGGCAACGAACTCTGCAACTTCTCGCTTCAAGTTTGGCCACCAAAATTTATTCTTAACATCCTGATACATCTTAGTACTACCAGGGTGAATCGAATACTTGGAGTCATGGGCCTCCTTCAAAATTAGCTGTCTTAACCCATCGACATCTGGTACGCAAATACGTCCATTGATCCACAATACACCTTGATCATCTAAGGTGAAGTCTTTATATTTTCCTTCTGCCATTTTAAGCTTGATGTCTGAGAATACGGGATCCTTTGGTTGAGCTTCTCGGATCTGCTTTTCCAAAGTAGACTGCACCTCTAGACTAGCTACAAATCCTTAAGACACAACCTCTAGCTTCAGCTTCTGAAATTCCTCCTGAAGTTCTAAACAAACCTTTTTTTACTTCCACAGCATTGCAATAGCTCTTACGGCTAAAAGCATCTGCAACTACATTAGCTTTACCAGGGTGGTAATTGATTCCAAGATTATAATCCTTTATCAACTTTAACCATCTTCTCTGTCTCATGTTCAAATCAGATTGAGTGAAAATATATTTCATACTCTTATGATCTGTATATACCTCACAACGGTTACCGATAAGGTAATGACGCCAAATCTTTAAAGCATGCACTACGGCAGCTAATTCCAAATCATGGGTAGGGTAATTCTCTTTATCAGGCCTTAATTGCCTTGACGCATAAGCGACAGCTCTTCCTTCTTGCATCAGGACACATCCTAATCCTTGACGCGAAGCATCACAATAGATATCAAAATCTTTGCGAATATCTGGCAAAATTAGCACTGGGGCTGAAGTCAAACGCTTCTTCAACTCTTGGAAACTTTCTTCACAGGCTGGGGCCCAAGTGAACTTTTTCTTCTTCTTCAACAATTGCGTAAGAGGCTTAGCAATCGTTGAGAATCCTTCAATGAAACAGCGATAATATTCTGCCATTCCCAAGAAATGCGAATATGGGTAATGATCTTAAGGTCGTTCCCAATGTATCTCGCCTTAACTTTACCGGGGTCAACTGCTATCCCCTCGGCTGTCATCACATGCCCAAGAAAATCCACCTCTTTCTTCCAAAAATCACACTTGCTAAACTTGGCATACAACCGATGCTCTCTGAGCTTCTCTAGAATTAATCTCAAATGTTCAGCATGCTCTTCTTCTGACTTGGAGTAGACCAAAATGTCATCGATGAACACAACTACAAACTTATCCAAATATTCCATGAATACTTTATTCATCATGTTCATGAAATAGGCAGGGGCATTAGTCAGACTACAGGACATGACCAAGAACTCATAATGTCCGTACCGCGTTGAGAAAGCGGTCTTAGGTATATCCTTAGGGAAAATCTTCAACTGATGGTAACCAGATCGCAGATCGATCTTTGAGAACACTCCTGTTCCCTTCATCTAATCGAACAGATCATCAATCCGAGGTAATGGGTACTTGTTCTTGATGATGACTTCATTGAGAGATCGATAATCGATGCACATCCTCATGCTTCCATCTTTCTTCCTGACGAACAAACCTAGTGCTCCCCATGGCGACGAACTAGGTCTCACAAAACCTTTCTCCAAAAGTTCTTTTATTTGCTTCTTCATTTCCACTAACTCATCGGCTGACATCCGATAGGGTCTCTTAGAAATAGGTGCTGTTCCGGGCACTAGATCGATGACAAACTCGATGTTACGGTCTGGTGGCATTCCAGGTAATTCCTCTGGAAATACATCTGGATAATCTCTGATAATAGGCACATCTTCCAAAGCAACTGCCTTCAAACTATTAACTACCAGATGTTCTTCACGCACTGAGGTAGCTTGAAACTCTACCTTGTTTCCTTTAGTATCTTCGATTGTAACGGCTCTTCAGCCACAATCTAGCACGGCTTTGTGCTTGGTTAACCAATCCATGCTAAGGATGACATCTAAGGTCTGGGTGTCTAGAACAATGAGGTTGGCTAGAAACTCAACTACAGCTATGAGTAACTTAGCCCCTAAACATCCCACTTTAGAACTTAGCTCTACTCCAGGCGACTGGACTAACAAAGTATGCTTAAGGTGCATAACTTCCAAGTTATTCTTAGTTGCAAAAACTCAAGAAACAAAGGAATGCGAAGCTCCAGAATCAAACAAAACTGATGCAGGTACTGAGTTTACTAGAAACTTACCCAGTACGACGTCCGGTGCTACCTGAGCTCCTTCAGAGTGGCGTGGTTGACACGACCTCGACCCTGCATCGAGGCGCTCCTTCGGTTGGTGGTACCTTGGGAAACTCCTTGACTGCTCTGTGCTGGTGTCTTGGCGGGCGTAGCTCCAAGATTAAAACAGACTGGAGTGATTGTTCCCTTCTGCGGACACTGGTTGGCGAGGTGACCTGGCTGACGGTAAGAATAACAAACTCTCTGAGCATTCTGCTGATTATTCCCTAGATTGGGGTTGGTTGGCGCGGGGTTGCGAAAGTTCTGAGCAATTGGACGAGGTGCTGACGTTGGTGCAGGCGTCCTGAAAGAATTCTGCGGCGGAAACCGATTACTCTGCTGCGGTACCTGTTGGAAATATGCCCTAGAGGCAATCATAGAGATGATTATATTTCATTATGTTCATGACATTGGATAATGTGTTATCTTGTTCCTAGAATAATATTGTTAATATTTATTATCAAGTATGTGACTTGGTTGTGAAACTCTATATTCCTGCGATAATTATTCTTTTACGATCCCTGGTCGTAAACATATGAGGACACATATGAATAGACTAGCATATGTATTGGTTGATGACTATGTTTCACGAGTCATAGATATGGAGATATCAAACCGATAATATGGACACATGTTAGAGAACATGATGTTGGATAAGACCCACCTTGAGACACTATTGAGATTGTTATGAATCTATGTGTCGTTAGTTGGTCTCAAGCAAAGATGATGTATAATCCTTAGACCTGAGATCAGCATGGTTTCCTACATGTGTAATAGCACTCTTAGGGGTTGCCAAACGCTACTCTGTAACTGGGTAGTTATAAAGGTAGCTTTCGGGTATGCTATGAAACATGCAGAGGAATGTATTTGGTGGGATATGGATTTGCCCTCCTAACATAACAGAGAGATGTCTCTGGGCCCCTCGTTGTGATCGGATAAAGAAAGTGCATGGCCATGCCACTAGTGGTCAAGTGTTCGACCACATAAAGTTATCGACACTCGATCGAGAAAGAATTGAGCGATCCATGGTTGACACAACATCTCACCCGAGTTCAACCCGGACATCGTGAGGCAAAGGGAGTATACATGAGTAGGTCGCTTAGTTTGAGCGATTCTGATTGGTCGTATGGAGATCTGGTGATCGAGACTAGTCGAACATAATCACAGAGTGGTCGTAACACGTCGTAAGGAGTTCGAATCGTCGTGACCACATCTTGCGATCGGTCGTATAGAGATAGGACCTGGTCGTAAGTGATGAGGACACAGTCGTAGATCATATTGCATTAAGGTTCGTCCGATATAATTTGTGTGTATTAGGGAATCGATATGCTCGCTAGGAGCCGCTTCGACTCGTGATCGGAAACGGTTTCCGAGTCACAACCGAACTACACATGAACCTCTGTGGTCACACACTTAGCGGGTTGGAACAAACCCGATCTGAATCGATTCGTAAAATGTCCGGATAGGATCCGCCACGAGCACTATATAAGGAGATGCATGAGGCTGTTTGGGGGATGTGAAAAACACCACTGAAACCCTAGCCGCCATCTTCCTGAGAGCTCCGCCGTGTGACTTGGTGCTAGCACACCGGTGTTCGGTTGTTCCTTCCCTGGACGTGTGGATACCGTAGAGGCGCTACTACGATTGTTGCGCTTGAGGACGATCCGCGATCTTCACAAGGAATATAGAGGTTGCTAGAGGAGACGATCGACTACGACCACTGCATCGACTTGCTGGACGTTGGACGATCGACTACGACCACTACATCGACGTGCTCTTCGTTGGATCAGGCTGCTCCAACCCTTCTTCCGCTGTTCTGCGCGTCTGGTGGTAACGATCTGTGATCATCTACTTGCTTGGCATCCTGGTTTGCGTGGTAGAAATTTTGTTTGTAGCTATCATAGCCTACCCCACGTCCCTACAGTGGTATCAGAGCCATCGTGTGTAGTTTTTGATCTGGATCAATCGCATATACTTGATATGTGGTAGTAGTAGATTGGATCTATTACTGGTCAGGTCTGATAACCTAAGATCGATTCATATAGATGGAACGATCTAGACTCTGGTCGATTTGATCGTTCGGTTTCTCGGTGGTAGTAGATGGGTTTACGAGGAGTTATGAGCTTATAAGGACCAGATGGTTTATTGCACTTGTTCACGACCAGACTGCATATCACTCCTACCGGTCGGAATTCCGCCGGGCTTGGTATTCATACCACGCGCTATAGGTAGTGTGTGCTCATGTCGTCCGTTAGAATTGGATTATGTGCATAACTTGTTTTTGCAGGGATTGATGTGAATAGTATGACCCATGATGTTTCATGTATGAGATGCATGTATGCGTGTAATGTTCATGACCTGCGTATCATGTTAAATTGCAGCCCAGGGCTGTCTATATTTGTATAACGGCCTGCGTGTCGACTTGTGATGTTTCTTTACTCCTTGTGTTTCATTACTAGTGCTATTAGAAATAATGGCTTAGTGGGAGTGTTTGGAGGAGTCGACCACTTGAAGACATGGTGAACAGGATGCATGGCGATGGAGATTACCATGAAGAAGGGTCATGCTATATCACAATGCAATTTGATTGTCTGTGAATGCCTTTACATTCCTGTTCATTTATTTCTATGCATGTTATTTTGCTTTAATTGCTTTTGACATGGTAGAAGTAAAAATCCCTCACATAATATTAAGTTAAATTGATGTCCTCCCAAATATACCGCACCATCCAAAGTCATGTATTTTAATGGTAGGTCTTGCCAAAGCAGAGTGCCATTAACTCTCCTTGACTAGATGGGTTTGTGTCAGACACTTACACGCTGGCATTGGTTTAACTTAACAAGGTTATCATAACGGTTGTGGACCTTGGGGCATAAAGGTTGGGTGCCAAAGCATAAAGATGCTGCCCAACAACAAGAGTCATATAGTAGATATGATTAGCAAATGTTGCTTACCATTTTTACTAGTCTTCTAGCAGTGAAGCCAAAGCTCACTAGTTGATTAAATGATTATGGATCTTGAATCATTAAATGTCATAAGAGGGATGTGGTGTTTAGTGGGAGTATCTTTGTTAAAATTGTTTAATAGAAGTTACTTTTCTTGAACATATGTCTTAGTTTTGCATAATTTATTTTGTAGATCATGGCACCTACTGCTGTACCAACATCCAGTTTTGCTTTACGTTCGATACTTGAAAAGGAAAAATTGAATGGAACAAATTTTGTGGATTGGTCCCGCAACCTAAGAATTGTTCTTAGGCAAGATAAAAAGGAACATGTTCTAGAAGAATCAATTCCAGAAGTGCCTACAGAAAATGCTGCTGCTGCTATTAAAACCGCCTATAAAAGGCATGTGATGAGTCCCTTGATGTTAGCTGTCTCATGCTTGTCGCTATGAACTCGGACCTTGAAGCGGTTTGAGAACATAGAGGCCTCACGATATGATCGTGGCGCCAAAGGCATGTTTGAGACACAAGCAAGAACCGAGAGATTTGAGATCTCAAAGAACTTGTTTGGATGTAAGCTAGCCGAGGGTGGTCAGTGAGCCCTCATGTAATCAAAATGGTTGGTTACACACGAGCTTGGAAAAACTTGGTTCTCCACTTAGCCAAGAGTTGGCTCAGATTTGATTCTTGCTTCACTTCACGAAAGCTATGGCCGTTCATTTTGAACTTCCATATGAACGGCTTAGACAAGAATCTCATCGAATCGCATATGATGCTTAAGACAAAGAGAGGGTAGCATTAAGAAAAGCAACAATCATGTGATGATGGTGCAAAAGAGTACAAGCTTCAAGAAGAAGGCTAAGACTTGGGTCAAGAAAAGGGCAAGGCTAAAGTTTCAATGAGATCCAAACTAACAAACCTAAACCCAAGACTAAGTCCGCCCGACTCAAGAGAATGAATGCTTTTCTTGCAAAGAGCTAGGCCATTGGAAGAGGAACTACAAGAAATACCGGCCGATCGTAAAAGGAATGGTGGGACTAAAACTTCCACTCTGGTATTAATGTTATAGATGTTTTTCTTGTCGACTCTTACGTTAACTCATGGGTAATTGATCTGGGATCGCTTGCTCATATTTGCAATTCGATGCAGAGTCTAACAAGAAGTAGGATGATCGCAAGGGGCGAGATGGATCTTCGCGTCGGAAATAAAGCAAGGGTTGCTGCATTAGCCGTCGGGACTATACCACTACTTTTGCCTTCAGGATTTATTATGGAATTGAATAATTGTTATTACGTTCCACCATTAGTAGAAACATTATCTCGCCTCATGTTTGATGGCGAGGGTTATAAATTCATTATAGAGAACAATGGTTGTTCTATATTTTTGAATGAAGTGTTTTATGGCTATGCACCTATTTTGAATGGGTTGTTTATTTTAAATCTTGATGATACATCAGTCTATAATATTAATGCAAAAAGGCTTCGGCCTAATGAGATAAATTCCACTTTTATTTGGCATTGTCGTTTGGGTCACATAAGTGAGAAACGCATGAAAAAGCTCCATAGTGATGGAACTCTAAACTCATTTGATTTGGAATCATTTGAAACATGCGAGTCTTGCCTGAAGATGACCAAGACACCTTTCACTGGTCGTAGTGAAAGGGCGTCCGACCAGTTGGCACTCATACATACTGATGTGTGTGGACCAATAAGTACGACAGCTAGAGGTGGTTTTCAGTACTTCATTACTTTCACCGATGACTATAGTAGATATGGATATATCTACTTAATGAGGCACAAGTCGGAATCCTTTGAAAAGTTCAAGGAGTTCCAGAATGAAGTACAGAATTAACTTGGCAAGACAATCAAATCTTTACGATCTGATCGTGGAGGTGAGTTTTTGAGCTATGAGTTTGGTAGTCATTTGAAACAATGTGGAATTGTTCTACAGCTTACACCACCCGGCACTCCACAATGGAATGGGGTGTCCGAGCGGCGTAACAGGACCTTGTTGGACATGGTTCGATCAATGATGAGCCAATCGGATCTGCCATTGTATTTTTGGGGTTATGCTCTAGAAACTGCCGCTTTCATTTTAAATAAGGTACCATCTAAATCAGTAGATAAGACACCATATGAGATGTGGACTAGGAAAAGTCCTAGTTTGTCTTTTCTAAGGATTTGGGGATGTAATGTCTATGTTAAACGTTTGACGTCTGATAAGCTCACACCCAAATCAGATAAATGCTTCTTTATAGGATATCCTAGGAAACCAAAGGATATTATTTCTACAACCAGAAGAAGACAAAGTTTTGTTGCTTAAATGGTGTCTTTTTAGGAGAAAGAGTTTCTTTCAAAAGGAGTCAGTGGGAGAAAGGTGCAACTTGAAGAAATTCGAGAAACATCTGAAAGTGTTTCAACTCCTATTGAACCTCTACTGGATGAACAAATTGTTGTTGAACTTGTAGATAAGGCACCAGCCCCACGTAGATCTAAAAGGCCGCGTCAATTGCCTACAAGGTATGGGCATGACGTATTATTATTGAATAATAGTGAGCCTAAGACTTATGAGGAAGCGATGATGGACCCAGACTCTGAGAAATGGCTTGGAGCCATGAAATCCGAAATAGATTCCATGAGAGAAAATCAGGTTTGGAATCTGGTCGATCCACTTGATGGTGTTAAAACCATTGAGTGCAAATGGATCTATAAGAAAAAGATTGATATGGATGGAAATGTTCACATTCATAAGGCTCGACTAGTCGCAAAAGGTTTTCGACAAGTTCAAGGAGTTGACTACGATGAGACTTTCTCACCGGTAGCGATGCTTAAATCTGTTCGGATCATTCTAGCTATTGCTGTATATTTCGACTATGAGATATGGCAAATGGATGTCAAAACAGCTTTTCTTAATGGAAACCTAGATGAGGATGTGTACATGACACAGCCTGAAGGTTTTGTCGATCCAAAGAATGCTAGTAAGGTATGCAAACTTCAAAAGTCTATTTATGGATTGAAGCAAGCATCTCGGAGTTGGAATATACGTTTTGATGAGGAGATCAAAAGGTTTGGTTTCGTCAAGAACAAAGAAGAACCTTGTGTTTACATTAAGGTTAGTGGGAGCGCACTTGTTATTTTGATCTTGTATGTAGATGACATACTACTGGTCGGAAATGACATTCCGATGCTAGAATCTGTTAAATCTTCATTAAGAAAAAGTTTCTCAATGAAAGATTTAGGAGATGCAGCTATATCTTGGGAATAAGGATCTATAGAGATAGATCTAAGAGGCTAATTGGATTAAGCCAGGAAATGTACGTAGACAAAGTGTTGAATCGGTTCAACATGCAAAATTCTAAGAGAGGATTCTTGCCCATGGCACATGGCATTAATCTTAGCAAGAATCAGTGTCTTACGACCACTGATGAGGGAGACCAAATGAGTGATATTCCATATGCTTCGGCCATTGGATCTATCGTGTACGCCATGATATGTACACGACCAGATGTATCATATGCTCTAAGTGTTACGAGCAGATACCAAGCTGATCCCAGTGAAGGTCACTAGACAGCTGTGAAAAATATTCTTAAGTACTTAAGAAGGACTAAGGATGTGTTCCTAGTTTATGGCGGTGATGAAGAGCTCGTTGTAAATGGTTACACCGATGCAAGCTTTCAAACCGACAAAGATGATTATCGTTCGCAATCTGGTTTTGTATTCATTTTGAATGGAGGAGCAGTGAGCTAGAAAAGTTCCAAGCAAGAGACGGTTGCTGATTCCATGACAGAGGCCGAGTACATTGTGGCTTCTGAAGCTGCAAAAGAAGATGTTTGGATAAGGAATTTCATTGATGAATTGGGAATGGTTCCGAGTGCCTTGAGCCCAATGGATCTCTATTGTGACAACAATGGAGCCATTGCTCAAGCTAAGGAGCCTAGATCCCATCAGAAGTCCAAACATATACTCAGGCGTTATCATCTTATCCGCGAATTGGTGGATAGAGGAGATGTTAAGATATGCAAAGTTCATACGGATTTAAATGTTGCTGATCCATTGACAAAGCCTCTCACACAGCCAAAGCATGAGGCACACACAAGAGCTATCAGTATTAGATACATAAATGATTGACTCTAGTGCAAGTGGGAGACTGTTGGAAATATGCTCTAGAGGCAATCATAGAGATGATTATATTTCATTATGTTCATGAAATTGGATAATGTGTTATCTTGTTCCTAGAATAATATTGTTAATATTTATTATCAAGTATGTGACTTGGTTGTGAAACTCTATATTGCTGCGATAATTATTCTTTTACGATCCCTGGTCGTAAACATATGAGGACACATATGAATAGACTAGCATATGTATTGGTTGATGACTATGTTTCACGAGTCATAGATATGGAGATATCAAACCGATAATATGGACACATGTTAGAGAACATGATATTGGATAAGACCCACCTTGAGACACTATTGAGATTGTTATGAATCTATGTGTCGTTAGTTGGTCTCAAGCAAAGATGATGTATAATCCTTAGACACGAGATCGGCATGGTTTCCTACATGTGTAATAGCACTCTTAGGGGTTGCCAAACGCTACTCGTGAATCGGGTAGTTATAAAGGTAGCTTTTGGGTATGCTATGAAACATGCAGAGGAATGTGACTGGTGGGATATGGGATTTGCCCTCCTAACATAACAGAGAGATGTCTCTGGGCCCTCGTTGTGATCGGATAAAGAAAGTGCATGGCCATGCCACTAGTGGTCAAGTGTTCACCACATAAAGTTATCGACACTCGATCGAGAAAGAATTGAGCAGTCCATGGTTGACACAACATCTCACCGAGTTCAACCGCATAATCGTGAGGCAAAGGGAGTATACACGAGTAGGTCGCTTAGTTTGAGCGATTCTGGACCGTCGTATGGAGATACGAGCTGATCGTAGATCGGTCGAACATAATCACAGAGTGGTCGTAACACGGTCGTAAGGAGTTACGAATGAGTCGTGACCACATGCGATCGGTCGATAGAGATAGGACACAGTCGTAAGTGATGAGGACACGTCGTAGATCATATTGCATTAAGGTTCGTCCGATATAATTTGTGTGTATTCGAATCGATATGCTCGCTAGGAGCCGCTTCGACTCGTGATCTAAACGGTTTCAGTCACAACCGAACTACACATGAACCTCTGTGGTCACACACTTAACAAAGTTGGAACAAACCAAAGACGAATATGATTAAAGAACGTGTCCGGATAGGATCCGCCACGAGCACTATATAAGGAGATGCATGAGGTGTTTGGGGATGCGAAAAACACCACCAAACCCTAGCCGCCATCTTCCCGAGAGCTCGCCGCGGCGACTTGGTGCTAGCACACCGGCGCTCGGTTGTTCCTTCCCCGGGCGTGTGGATAACGAGAGGCGCTACTACGATTGTTGCGCTTTGAGGACGATCCGCGATCTTCACAAGGAATCAGAGGTTGCCGGAGGAGACGATCGACCACGACCCTTTGCATCGACTTCTTCGGACGTTGACGATCGACTCGACCACTACATCGACGTGCTCTTCGTTGGACCAGCCGTTCCAACCCTTCTTCCGCTATTCAAGGCTCGGTGGTAACGATCTGTGATCATCTACTTGCTTGGCATCCTGGTTTGCATGGTAGAAATTTTGTTTGTAGCTATCGTAGCCTACCCCGCGTCCCTACAGTACCACTCTTGCTTTTTGTTGGGACTGGTGACTTCGTTGCTGAGCCATCCTGCGTTTGCGATTGTCCTTCAGTTCCTTGCGTTTGTCCTCCATGACCAATGCCTTGTTAACCAATCCTTGAAAGTCTGGAAATGTGTGAGCAAGCAGACTGACTTGTAATACTGAGTTCAATCCCTTCAAGAAGCGACTCTAACGAGCCTTGTCAGTAGCGACGTCCTCTGTAGCATAGCGAGCTAGCTGAGAAAACTTATTCAGGTAGTCAGTTACCGACATAGCTCCTTGCTTGAGATCGCGGAACTCATCCTTCTTTAAATACATTATGCCTTCAGGTACATGGTACTGACGAAAGGCTGCGGAGAATTCTTCCCAAGTTATATGTTGCGGCGCCTCATGTGCTGCACAAAAAAACCAGAAATTCAAATAGGCAATAGAAAATAGCAAATGAACTTGAAAAAAATTCTAGAAAATATATCCAAGCACATAGAACCCAAATAAAATAGTTTTGGACACTGTTCATGTTGAATTTAGTCATATTAAATTGTTTTGATGTACAAAGTCCATATTAAGCTTTTGAATTAAATTGAAATAAAATCCAAATAGTGCATTTTATCTACTAACTATTCGAAAGATTTTTTTTAAAGCTCAGAAACTTGGGATGTTACAGCAGCGTGCGCTCGAAGTGTGTCTTTACAGGCTGCGGGGGCGTGGCAGGTGGAGAGGCTACCGATGTTCTTCTACTACCACGTCGAAAACTTCTTCATGGGCTTGCGCACATGGCCCAACTGCCTCTGCCTCGCCGCCGATGTCGGCGCCGTTGTCGTTGCCCCAAATTATCGCCTCGCGTTGGAGCATCCCCTCCCCACGGCCATCGAGGACGGCGCGGCTACGCTCATGTGGCTGGCGTCATAGGTGTCGGCTGGGAGCATCCCCTAGCTCACCGAGGCCACTAACTTTGGCCGGGTCTTCGTCTCCGGCGATTCGACGGGCGACACCCTCGCACACCACCTCGTCGTGCGGTTCAGCTCCTTGCCGGCCGCGCCGAGCTATAGCCCGCCCGTGTCAGGGGCTACGTCTGATGTGGAGTGCACCAGATCCGAAGCGGAGTGCCCCGACGACGCTGTTCTGAACCATCCTCGAACAGCGGATCGGCAAATTGTTGCCGGTGGCGGACGACGACCACCGGTGTCCAACCCGTTTGGTTCGGGCAGCCTGGGGCTAGAGGCCATGGAATTGGCGCCAATGCTCGTCGTGTTCGGTGGCTGCGACATCCTTCGCGATCGGGCGGCGGACTACGCGGTGAGGCTAAGGGCAACGGGGAAGCCTGTGGAGGTGAGGGAGTTGGAGGGGCAGTAGCACATCTTCTACACCAGACCTGTGGTCAGCCGCATCCGTCGAGCTCATGCGCATCCTCAAGCACTTTGTTGAGACGGACGGCTAGCTCGAGTGAAATGGAATCCGCTGCTACCACTGCGTGTGTTTGTCAGTGCATTACGTCCTCTCCTCTGCTTCAGCGTTTCCATGCTTGGCGAATTGCGTGTCGTGGTCATTGCTGTCATTGTGTTGCCTCATGAGATGTTATTTTTCTACTTTCATTTGAGCAAAATTGGGCCGCATGTAGAGCTGGCCAAACAGGCCGTGCCTGCTAGGCTGGCCTAGGGCACGGCATGAGCCGCACTGTTCATGGGCCGTGTCGGCCTGGCACGATAGCCCGTGTCGCTACCCTGGCACGGTGGGCCGGCCCGGCATGAGCCTGGCACGGCCCGAGTGGCTCGAGGGAGAGCTAGCGCCAACGGCCCAACGACCAGAGCTAGGAGCATGCACGGGGCAGCGTCGGCACGGAGGAAGAAGGGCGGGGGTCGGCAGCGCAGGAGGGAGCTAGGAGGAGGAGGAGGAGAGGAAGAACTAAGAAGAGCCGGTGGCGCGAGAGGGAGCCGGAGCAGAGAGAGAAGAGGAAGGGCGGATTCGGCAAAGGCTTGCAAGGAGGCCTGGGTGGCTCACCTGAGAGGAGGATGAGGAGGCGGTGCAGCAAGGAGGCGGCGTGTAACATCCCAAAATTTTGTTTTGTTTTGAAGTTTTAAAAATAAAAATAACTATTTGAATTTTTCTGTTAAAGCTAAAGCTTAATTGGAATTTTCAGAGATCAAAAATAATTTAATATGAATAATCTCAACATCAACTATTGCCAAAATTATTTTATTTGGATTCTATGTGCTTGGATATATTTTCTAGATTTTTCTAGAATTTTTTTCAAGTTCATTTGCTATTTTCTAATTGCTATTTGGATTTTCAGTAATTTCTAAAAAGAAAAACCTATTAAAAATATCATATTTTGCTTTGGACTGAATCTCTTTGACCCAGCCCAATCATATTCACTCTCGGCCCAATTTCCCGTGTGGCTCGCTTCACCTTCTCTCTCTTCGCACTGGTCCCACCCGTCAACCGCAGCCGCGTCATTTGGCACGCCAGTTCTCTCGAGCCTCTGTCTCTGCCGCGTGGGCCCCACCACCCACTATTCATCTTCTCCGAGTCGGGGATGACCAGACTCCTCCGTTGCGCTGCTTTCCTTGCCGTGTGCGCCACGGACTTCCCCTAGCGGCCGTGTATAAAAGGAGGGGGGTACCCCTTGGCCTCCACGTCCCAAACCCAGCTGCCAGCGCTCGAGATCGGAACCCTAGTCGCCGGATTTCACCGAAGGAGCAGCGCACCGCCTTCAACTCTGGTGAGCTCTTCCATCGCTGTCGAAGCAGCTGAAGCCTCGCCTCTGCCTTCTTTGAGATCGCAAGGACGAGGGTTACCCCCTCGATACCTTGGTTCTGCCGAAGAGTCGTCGGGAGACAAATTCGGTCAAGCCCGAACCCAATCTCCGCCTAAACCTCACCGCCGGCCATCCTCGTCGTTCGTGAGCACCTGTGAGTCCACCATTGAGTTCCCTGTCGCGTCTTCTGCTTGTTGCCGTTCGTCGGCGACCTTGGGGACCAGAGCCTCCATGCTGTCGAGCCAACGTGTCGCTTGCATGGCCATTCAGCTTAGCCTCCACATCAGCCTTTATGCCTCGGTGTCAACTACGTGGCCGACACGTCGATGCACACGTGGCACGTCCATATCTAACCAAAAACCCTGGTTAGGTGAACCAAGTTCACTGTGAGCCATCTTGCTGACATGTGGGTCCCACATGTCAGAGGAATTTCTATTTCCTTTTTCTTTTTCTTTTCGACCAAAATTCGTTGCTGATGTCAGCTGACATCATTAATTGATTTTTCAGTCGAAAAACAAATCCAGTAAATCCATAAATTCTGATTTTTCATTATTTCATGGATTTCAAACTTTCAAAGCCATATCTTTTGAATCTGAACTCCGATTGAGCCCATTCAAATTTCTAAATTCATCTAAATTCGAGATCTATTTATTTGAGTTATTTATTTATTTATTTGAGTTTATTTTATCTCTATTTTGTATTTATTTAGTTTATTTGCTTTGTTTGCGAGTAGACGTTGATTCCTCGGGAAGTTTTGAGCAAGGAGGAGTTCACCAAGATCAAGATCAATCCTAAGATTTATTCCAAGGAAAGTCGTGGTCCTTTGATCATATTAAACCTATGATTTTCAAAGTATACTATTTTATACAATTGCATGCTATCTTCATACAAATTGATTTGGGTTTAGTTATTACCTGTTGTAATTATGCCTTCATTGATTATTGAATGCCATGAATCCTTTGTCACCCTAGCATGGATAATTCTAGTTGGACATATTTGTATCGCCAACATGGGTATCATACAATGCTTAGTTCAGCTTAGTTACGATGGGTTCATTATCACATATGTTATAATGATTAATCTCGACTTAATAAAATATGGAATTGTGGTGATTAGCCATTGTGGTTAAAATTTGTGTACCTTGACAGGGTATGTCATTAGTCTTGGTTAAACAAAATATTTTTTGCTCGGGCGAGCGGTTGTGCAGTGAGGGTGTGGTTTAACATGTTGTGGGTTTGTGGTAGACTCGCCTGAGTAACTTGTCAAGGACTTAATCTTGTGTGCCATTGAACTGGGCCTCTTCGTACAACCACATGCCTGGTATGAGACAAACCTAACCTAGTAAGTTGTGGAGTTTTGGCATTGACTACTCAGGTAGTATATGGGTGGAGGTGTGTACTCTTTCTAAGGTCACATCTATGGGCGAGGTTTATCGTCTCCAGGTCCAGTGGTGTGAGTCAAACTAACAGTGAGGTTGGGGTGACAGTATGCACAACGGGAGAGTTAATTGTCGAGATGAAATTACTGAACAGTTTTGTTATGATTGGTGATCGCTACACTGGTTATATCTTGTGGGTAAAGTGTACAACCCTCTGCAGAGTGTTAATTGATCTATTCGAATAGCCGCATCCTCGGTTATGGACATGTCCGGGGATTTCACATGAGAGATAGAGTTTCTTTATAAAATAAGTCAGAGTGTGAATGGGAAGTTCACTTGATGAATATAATGTTTGTTGGTGAATGGGTAATTCACTTGGTGGTTTGTCTTGGAAAGTGAATGGGAAGTTCACTGGTTGTTTTGAAGAAATTGTTTACTTACTTACTATTCTTTTTAATTGCGCATTTCAATCTATTTATTGTATTTATCGTTAATGTTGTTTTATGCAAAAGAACCATACAATTAACCTTTGTTCAAGCCTTACATGAATACTATTTACATACATTTCCCCACGACTTACTGAGTGCTTTATGTACTAACGGCTTTACGCCATTGTTGATCAGTTGAAGAATATCAAGTTGCTCAAGAGTTCTTCGCTCAGGAGTACCATAAAGGTTTTGCGGATTAGGATGCGTTCTCCACTTGATTGCTTGTTGGCATGTTGATTGGCCTTTTCAAGAGTTTCATTCCGCTGCAAGAGTTCATTTGTTTCTTTAGCCCTGCGTGGCAAGTTAAGTAAACATCAACCATAAGGTCCAGTTATTATTTCTATTTGTTACTTTGAGATCTTTTGGGTTAAATCGAATAAATGGATGGTATTTCATCACTGTTTCCTGTGTGAGCTAGCTACTGATATGGGATTAGTTCAGAATATACAGAGGGTTCCTGGATCGTATTTTTGGGTCTCAATGCGGTGCGGCGGGCCAGCACTGAGAGGAGGACGAGGGGGAGGTGCGACGAGGAGGCTATGCAAGCAATGCCGCTTGGTGTCTTGACACTCTGGCATGCTGACGCGGGCGTGAGCAGCCTAAGACGGAGGTGAAGAAGAAATGAGCCGGGCAGGCGGAGCAGGCCGGGCAAGCGGGTTCGTGGGCCATGCCTGGCACAGCACGACCCGTTTAAAATCCGGCCGTTAGGGTATTTTTGACCGTTTGGGTCTTAAAAATAGCAAACAAATTAAAAAAATCCTGAAATTTTTCCTATAAATAGCCAACATACCCCCTCATTCAGCACCCCTCTATTCCCCATTTTCTCTTTGAAATTCTGTTTTGCAAATTCAAATTCGTGTTGAGCTAATTTGGCACAATTCAAAAAAATTGTGCCAAATTTTGGAAAATTCAATTTTCGGCAGCAAGTCAGTAAAAGAGGTACAATACTGTTTTTGCATACTTTTATTGTTAGTGCTTGTTATGCTAAGATGAAAGTAATAACAGTGTTAGTTTCAATTTTGCAGTTTTCATTATGGACAACTCTAGTTACCACAACTTTGTTCTTGGTGATTACAGACTTTCACTGGAGGAAATTGCATCCATAGAGGCAGTTGTGGCTACCTCAAGCCAACCGAAAGCGCAAGGCAGAGTTCCATCATTGGGCTCCACGGCAGCATCAGGCTCCACGCCAACCAGAGCAAAGAGGTCGAGACTGTCTACATCGGGAGTGTGGGAGATATTCGACAAGACAACCAAACAAGATGTACAGGGAAATGAGGTACTATTTGCTATTTGTAAAATTTGTCGCAATGAATTGTTTGAAAAGTCTACAGGTGGAACAAGATACTTGCTTAAACAAGGTACGAGGTGTCAAACTAAGCAAGGATTGGTGATGAGGCAGACACAGCTGCAGGACAACCCCGACGGTATGGTACGTAGCTGAGACTACGATCCTGAGGTAGCCTGTCAATCTCTCTATCGTTTAATTACTTCTGAGGATTTATCGTTAGGCTTTGGGGAGTCTATTTCTTTCCAAAATTACATTATGACTGCACATAATCCTAGATTTTCTTCCGTTTCTAGACAGACAACAACTAGGGATCAAGTAAAATACTACAATGAATGCTGTAATAAAATAAAGGGACTATTTAGTACGTGCACATTTTCAGTGGCCCTAACCTCGGACATATAGAGTGGTCGGGTTAGGGAGGATTATCTTAGTGTAGTTGCCCATTATGTTACTGACGACTGGGTAATGAAGAAAATGATTATAAGTTTGAAATTAATTGATGTAGCACACACGAGTGAAAATATTGTGGACTATATTATCAAAGTTGTGGAAGACTTTGGTCTTACAGACAAAATATTCTCAATTATCTTAGACAATGCCGGTTCAAACTCTAGGGCCATGGATATTCTTACTCCAGTGTTGAGTACATACGCCAATTCCTTCTTGCTACATCAATGATGCGCTTGTCATATTATCAACCTTATAGTCGAATGTGGTTTGAAGAGGTTGAGTCCGTATATTAAAGTTTTTTGCGATGCGATTTCTTTCTTGAATAATTCTAACGTAAGAATAGCACAATATAAGAACTTCTGCAGGGCAATGGGTGTACGTCCAAGAAAGTTCGGTTTGGACATGCCGGTAAGGTGGAACTCTACTTACCTTATGATTAAGAGTCTTTTACTATACAATAGCACTTTTTCTGTTTTTATTCAAACACACTATCAAAGCACTGACGGTAGTATACTATTGACCGATACTATCGTTTTTAGAATTTTTTATGAGGCCACTGTTGCTTTGTTCACTGTGTACTATCCAACATCTCCTATCATTATGCATAGTATTTTATAGATTGCCACTCAATTGAAAATGCACGTAAAAAACTTAGTTTTACGCGATGCTATTGTTTTCATGAAATTTAAATACCTTAAATATTAGAGAGAAATCTCTTACCTATATGCATTTACATTTCTTTTAGATCCTAGAGCTAAAGTTGATGCATTTGGTATTGTACTTGATCTTCTTAGTGAGGCTACAGGGCTAGACTATACTGACTATTTTGCAGAAGTTCGTTCTCGGTTATACGAGGTTTACGAGAGGTATGAAAATAAGTTCCGGGAATTCCGCTCGCAATGACCTCTAGCAGCCCCCGCCTCAAGTAGCAAGATAAATATGTGGGACAAGATTTTTGGTGGCTCTTCCTCCAGGTCTAGGTCTTCTTCTTCTACACTATAGCCTGCTCAGCCAAGACCCACAAAGAGCGGGAAACTATCCACCTATCTGGACAGCAATTCGGTGGATTTCAACTCAGAAGGCTACAAAATTTTGCAATGGTGGCAAACCCATAAGTTAACACATCCCATTCTATCCATAGTTGTACGTGATGTGTTAACTGTTCCTGTCTTGATGGTTTCCTCCGAGTCTCAGTCTTTCTGGAAGAATATTGGAGGAGAGAAGGACAAGTCTCACAAGTGAGATAGTGGAGATACTTCTAACTATGAAGGACTGGGAACAAGCTGATTCATGAACACAACACTCTGTAGAAAATCCAGAGTTGTCGGAGGTGTTCAAAAATCTGTACTTAGATAATGACACCAACATGTAGAACAAGAATGTATCATGTATATAGAGCTATAGGCTATACTCCTTTTCCTTTGCCAAGGTTTTCTCATTTTGAGTTTATACTTGGCAAAGATTTTAACGAGGCAATCAATTGGACATTAATAAAACTATTTTTTACATTTCCAATATGATTGTCTAATTTTTTTTTCAATCTTCATATCTTTTTTCTGAATTCTACACATTTTTCTAATTTTTTCGGGCCTAACAGGCTAAACGGGCTGGCCTTGGCTCGTAGGACCAAACGGGCTCGTGGTTTACCGACATTTAATGACCGACGGGCCATGCAGGCCGCCTCCTAAGACGTGGGCGGCCGCAGACAACCCATTTAATAGTTTGGGCGAGCAGGTCAGTGCCGAGATGGGCCGTGCCCCATCGTGCCTGTGCCGAGCCGGGCTGCCTATTTGGCAGCACTAGCCGCATGAGTGGATGGGCCTAATCATTATGCCAAATTAAGCACTCGTGATTGTTTAAGATTGAAGTGTAGTCTTAGGGATGTGTTTAGTTGCTGTATGAGTTGATTCAAGAAAAAAAGTCATGTGTTTAGTTGCTTGAATGGAACCATCTCATCCTAGATGATAGGATACACATTTATGAAATATTATCTCTAGATACTGAACTATCTTATTCACAAAAAACCAATGAAATCACACGGCACAGAACCCTCTCATCCGATTCAACACATTCAACTTCATTCCACCAACCAAACATGGTGCAACACTATCTCTTTTTTTAGATACATACTGGACACACTCACTCACACACCACACACACGGCCATACACACGTAGGTGCGTCCTTTTTAACACACGTCTAATCTAAAACGGACGCTTAGACTTCATGTAGCGTGGACACACGCTTAACCATTAAATACACCCACATATGCGTATACTATTTCTGAAACCCTGCTTATTTAGGTGACTAACTGAGCTACGCTTAGCTCTTGCATGCGATAAGACACGCGCGCCAAACCACAAACGCGGGCGGGCTGCTCGCACGACGGCCTAGCAAGCCAACTGAGCTACCCTCAGCTCCTCGGACCATCTCTGTTTTGTCCGAATTAATGGAGTCCTCAAATGTGGTGTTTGGAGCTCAAAGCCCATCATAGTCGGCCCAACTGATATCTAGACGATTCCGAACTAAACTGCTTCGGCCCAGCCCACGTAATGTGTGTGGTATACATATACGTTGTTGTCACTGATAGACTGACAGAAAAAAACAGTTGTATTGTATGTTGTGATCAAAATCTCCGTGTTTTGTCATTGATTTCTTCCTCTTCGCCTTGTCATCGCTATTCTTGGTGAAGAATGGTTAACTAGAGTATAACAGTGTACTACCTATAGTACGTCCAATCCACTTACTATTTGAAATTTCGCCCTCGCTTCGCCCAAAAAGACTACACTTTGTAATGGCTGGTTCGTGAGCGTTACATACCAGTCAAAACATATCTTCGACCAGCCAATGCGGCTAATCCCTTCGGTGTCAAGTCCCGTTTGGATAAACTGTGCGAGAGATAGCCATTACACTGAGGAGCCTTATCTCCTTTAAGTTGTTGCCATTCTGATCTCTTGATTCAGACAGCACAGCAGATATTCCACCTGATCTATCCATCCATGTTCAGCGTCAAGGATTCATTTTTACCTTTCCCCCATTGATTTTGTGATCATCTCATGATCCAATGATCCATCATTCTCTCTATCTCTTGGATAAGTTCATGACGTTTCTTACTCCTTCCATCTCTGTCAACGTTGCCATCTCTTCCCTCTCCTCATTCCAGTGGAGCCACACTGAACCAGTCCTGTCTCTTTGATATCACCAAGTACAAACATGTGTGTGGAAGATTTGCCTCTCTTGACTCTTCTCATTTTCATTATGCATGAATAAATGAATTGATCTTCCAAGTGCTTTGCTGTGTTTGAGGCAAACTTTTATTTGAGCACTTCATCCGGTCAATTTTCTGCGACTTTTTCCTTGAGATATATAGCTGTCAGTTGTCACCCAATTTCCCTGAAAGATTTGGCCCTTGTCATCGAGAAAGAGATACCTCTGCCTATCCGAGATTACTACCTTTTTCTGTCGAGGGATCTCTTTCTCATCTGACCAAACCAGAGTTATCGGCTCATTTATAATTGTTCCTTTGCAAATCAGGCTGCAACTAAACATCCAATCACGTGTGAGTGTGTGACACATTATTAAAGTTCGGTGGTTGCTTGCTTGAGACAACTGCAGCGTTGTTATCTTTGCCTATGTCTCCATTTTTTGTGCTGCTTGTAGTGTAATTGGCACAGCACGCATGACTGACTGGTCTCAGGTGGAAAAGCCACGGGCCAAAAGAGATCATCAATTAGGCAAAAGAACCTAATCTATCTATCTATTATATTATTAAAGTGATACAAAAAGAAGTAACCATGTTTGCTCTCAACGGCTAGAAATTCCCACGTTAATCGGTAAAAAAAGAGAAACATCCACACTGTTGATTATCGTGAGTCCAGATTATAACGATCTAGATTAAATGAAAGAGTCTATGTCGGGTACAATATAGAAATAAGAGTCCATCTCAAGTACAATGTAAAAATAACTGAATTTCGAAATAAAAAATAAAATAAAATTAGCAACTTAATTTTGATATGAATTCCTAAGTAAAATCACTACATAAACATAATTGAATGAAAATAAAAATTAGTAATCGGATTAGTACACTAATTCCAACAAAAAATAATTGGAATTCGGAATAAAAAACAAAACAAAATAGCAAATTGATTTTGATACTAATTCCTACGTAAAATTCCTAAAATAGATATAATTTGAAATAAATTTTTTGGTAAGTATACTAATTCCAACAAAAACCTAGATTTCGAATTAAAAATAAAATAAGAAATTTGATTTCAATATGAATTCCAAAATAAAAACCCTAATAACTATAATTCGAATAATTTTTATAAAAAAGTAGCAATTTGATTAGTATATGAATTCCAACAAAAATAATCAAAATTTGGGATAAAAATAAAAAGAATTGCAATTTGATTTCCATATGAATTCCAAAGTAAAATATTTAAATAACTAAAATTCAGAACAAAAATAAATAAAATAACTTTATCAATTTGATTTACATATGAATTTCTAAGTAAAATCCTAAATAAATATAACGTAAATAAATTTTTTACAAAAATCGCAATTGGATTGTTGTACTAATTAAAAAAACTTCTATTTGGAATAAAATTGGCAATTTTATTTTGATGCTAATTCAAATTAAAATCCAAAAATAAATTTGATTCAGCATAAAATTTAACAATTGGATTAGTATATGAATTCCAACAAAAAATAACTTAAATTAGGGACAAAAAATAAAAGGAAATTTGAAATTCTATGTCCATAGGAATTCCAAAGTAAAATCCCTGAATAACTAAAATTTTGAATAAATTAAATATAAGTTATAATGAGGATACCACGAATGGTGTCGAATGAGACCACAAAAGAGTGCAATGATGATGTCGATCTGTCCTACAAGAAGACATTGATCCACAAGGAAATGAAGAGCCACGGCAGCGACGACGAAGATAAGAACAATTTCATGCTGCTGACCTTAGCTATTCCACGAGGACAATATCGTGCTACTCACTGGAGCTACCGAAGAGAAAGGTCGGAGTTGAAGCAGCCAAGTGTTGTGACGATAAGTGGTGAGCATCAGCGTTGTTGAAGAAGTTAGTGGCCAAACAAGCTTGAAGATGGGGAAGCCCCAACAAAGAGGAGATGAATGTTTACATTGAAGACAAGTTATCGACAATATGGGGTTATCGCGTAGCTAGGAGCTACCATCGTTGGTGACACGGCGTCGCCGATGATAGTGAAAAGATTATCCATATCGTTAGACAACGACTAAAGTAGACATACCGATATCAGTGAAGATGGTAGGTCATAGCAGTTAGTAAGGAAGCCACATCGTTGAGTTGGACAACATTGAAGAGGAGCGACCAACATGGTAGAAGAAGACATCGAGCAAGTATAATATCGTCATGTGTATATACATGCATGCATCCATACGAATATAAACATGAGAATACGTAAACAAAGGAGCAAAGAGCTCAGAGTAGAGATGACGCAATAGTAAGGAATAAGCTCAGGGCCACTAGAGAGAGTGCGAAGGGTGTCCCCAGCAAGGATTAGCGACATTTGCACATATGCGTGTTGATGTCACAACGGTTAGTATTAAACAATAATTGGAGAGAAGTAGAAGATAACTATGTGGTAGAGTATTGTATCGGAAGGGGTAGCAGCTGAGAGATTGGGCTTGCTGTTGGAGATTGAAGCAGAAAAAATGTGGCGGGGAGAAGAGATAGAAGACATACGGTTCGGTAGGGCAACCGGCATCCGACGTGAGGGAAGATAAGTTCAAGGTAGGTCACCTATGGTGCATCAGTGTATATGTGGGTAAGGTACTCTAATACCATGTAAACTAATAAGATAATTTGTTGTATATATAATCAACATATTGCTTGAGATTAACAGAGGTACATGTGCATGCAAATATTTTGAAAAAGAGTAACCAGTGGAGAAAAAAATAAGGGCATGCGGCTACATGATGCATACATGATGGAGAGTGGTTAATTTATTATGCTAGAGATTTTCTTCCATCAAAATTCATACATCGGTTATGTTCCTCAAATTGTGTTTTTCTTCGAGTTTCTATTGTTATTTCTAATGTTTACGATATCTTAAAAATCTAAATAGCTACGAGATACGTAAATATATTCTCAAGCATTTAAGTTATATCATTTGATATTAAAAACTTTAAAACAAATCTAATTGTGCAAATGCACGAGACACCCTGCTAGTTAGAAAAGAAACGAGGAGGCACAACGAGGATTATAAAAGAACACAACGAATATATATTGGGAAATAGCATGAACAAGTAGGTATGGATGGATAAAAGAAAAGAGGAGGCACAACGAGGATTATAAAAGGACACTATGAATATATATTGGGAAATAGCATGAACAAGTAGGTATGGATGGATAAATCCAATGACTTGTGACAGAAAAAAAGAGAGTTAAAAATAAAGGCCCCACACTTATTGAATTGCAGTTCAATTGTTCAGTACAACACTACTGCTTCACCATGTCCATGTGCCAATGGCCACCTCCCAATTACAACATACTCCACTACTCACTCGTCAACAACATCAAAGCAAGCACATGATGTGATATGTAATGCTAAATGCTAAGTTGCACTTTCATGCATGATCAGGCCATTAATTCACCAATGTGCCAATGGTCACACTCCAATTGCCATGGACCGACTCAATCCCCATTTGCTTGCAACTCAACGTTGCTATCAAGCTAAAGCATGTTATGCTAATTAAGTTGATATGGCACATATATAGTAATTTACAGCTCCTTCACCAGTATATTTGTGCTTTTGATGCTAATTGAGGTGCTAAATGCCTCAGTGAGCGAGCATACACTAGGGCCCTCTTTGTTTAGGCTTTTTGTCTGGCTTAAAAGCAAAAAAAGCCTAAGTCTAAACAAAGAGGTGGTTTTTTTTATTGGGCTTATAAAAAGCTTAAGCCATTTTAAGCCTAAAAACCATAAGCCTTGGATGAGGTGCTTATTTTTTTGGCTTTTACGGAATAGATTATCTCTTTGCCACTGAAGTTCACTGAAATTACCCACGAAATGCCATTGTATATAAGGGGAAATCGTTTCATTTTTTCTCACTTCCTTCCTCCACTCACCCCTTTCCATTCGGTTCCGTAGACGCCGCCTCCCCTCCTCTCCGCCGCTCACTTCCCCCGACGACGCCGCCTCCCCACCCTCCTCGCCCGCCGCTCCTCCGATCCGCCGCCTCCCTCCCTCCCACAACGTTGCTGCGCCTCCCTTCAAATCCGCCACCACCCCTGTTGGAGAGTCCGTATTAGATCCTAATAATGAGTTGTATTAGATTAGGACTCTACTTTGAGACTATAAATAAAGGTTGTGAGATCCTACGGGATACACACAACAATTAATCCCTGAAATACAATATGGTATCAGAGCCATCCCCCACCACCCAACCCTAACCCTAACCGTACTCACCTCAGATCCAATCCCGTCGCCGCCGTTCGTCGTCGTCCTTGTCGTCTTTGCCTCCTGCGAGCCGCCGCCGTGTCAGCCGCTCATGGCGGGCGAAGCCCGGCCTCAGCGTGAGCACGTCTTTGCGGGGTGTGGCTAAGGGGAGCACGGACTCGGGCCGACGACGCGACTCCGCATCGCCGCCTCGTCGTTGCCATCATTCTCCATCGCCGCCGCCGTCGCCGCCGCGCCGTCGCCGCCACCTCTCGTCGCCGTCGTCGTTGCGCCCGTCGTCGCCACCTCTGGTCGCCCTCGCCGTTGCCCGTCGTCGCCATCTCTGGTCGCCCTCGCCATCGCCGCCTCGCCGCTTTCGGTGGAGGAAGATTCGTAAGCCGGGTTAGTGGGAAGAAAGAAGGAACAGACGAACAGATCGGGAGAGCCAGAGGAAAGGAAGAAAAAAGCAATATCGATTCAGAAGGTAAATTTTTTATGTTGCCGGCCTGTATGGTTTGGGTAACAAGTAAAGTCGATCATTGAGTTCGCGAATATTGATGCGTGAAGAACTGTCGTGATCGTGGGAGATACGCGCGGCATATCTTGGTAGTAATTGGCATTGCTCTGGTTGTTTGAAAAGATGACCCCTGAGGAAATTGAGGTTGCGAGGAAGGAGGAGGAAGAAGCCGCAATGAGGGCGGTAGAAGAGAGAAGGAAGGCTGTTGTTGAGACTACTTCCTCACTCGTAACTCAAGGTGACATGAGAAACATGTTGCAGAACCTCTTCACAATGGGTATGATAGGTCCGAGGGTCGTGCAGGTCATCGACTTAAATTTGAGCGATGCGAATGATGTGAAGTTGGAAGGAAGTAAGAATTACGAGTTGGTCTAGAAGAGCACAACTAATTACGAGGACGAAGGGATGGAGCACTACATGGGAGACTTGCGTTGAGCCTGCAGACAAGGCGAGCATGGATTGGAGGATATGGAACACCACCAACTCTGTGGTGGTAGCTTGGTTGCTAACTTCGATGTCTCCATCCATTGCTCGGATGGTGGAGATGATGCAGGGTGAACCGGCGATATGGAAGACGTTGAGTAACATGTACTCCGGGGCAGAAAATGTGATGATGATGGTGGAGGTCTAGGGCAAGGTGGAGGCCCTGAAACAGGAGGAGAAGACTGTCCAGGAGTATGCTAGTGAACTGCAGCAACTATGGGCAGATTTAGATCACTATAATCCATTACAGTTAACATGTGTCGGTGATATTGAGGCTGGCAAGGTGTGGCTACAACGCAGACGGGTTACACACTTTCTAAAGGGACTGAACCCAAAGTTTGAGAGTAGAAGGGCTGCCATGTTTCACTTGGCAAACCTGCCTACTATGGAGGAGGCTATTTCGGCTATGGTGTAGGAGGAGGTTCGACTACGAGTAATGGGGGACAACATCCCGGTCAGATCTGCATATGCCATACCAGATGATAGAGAGTGCTACAACTGTGGAATAAGAGGACATCTGAGTCGTACTTGTCCTTCTCCACAGTCTGGAGGTCGAGGTGGAGGTCGTGGTGGTCGTGGAGGCCGAGGTGGAGATCGTGGTGGTCGTGGAGGTGGAGGTCGAGGAAGGGGCCGAGTTGGCCCCAGGGCTAATGTGGCCTTGACTGAAGAGATTACGTCTGTTACTCGACAAAGCGAGCAAGCTATCTTGATGGGAGAAGTGGCAAGAGGAAAGGAAAGGCATTGGAAACTTCTCATGATTCCATTTCCTTTGGTAACTTTGCAAACTATGCTCACGTAGGCGAAGGTACTCAGGCACATGCACTTGCATCCACATATAAGCACTCTCATATTGATTGGATCATAGATTCAGGGGCATCCAAGCATGTCACGGGTTCACTTAGTGCTTTTGCATCTTACACCCCGTATACTTATTCTGAAACTGTCCAAACAGCTGACGGAACCTCCCAGCTCATTCAAGGTGTAGGATCTGTAGAGTGCACACCATCCATTGCTTTATCATCCATCTTGCATGTTCCCTCCTTTCCAGTCAACCTTCTTTCAGTTAGTTCTATCATTGACCAATTCAAATGCACTGTCACATTTGATGAGGATTCGTGTTTGTTCCAGGAGAAGAGAACTGGGAAGAGGATTGGGACTGGAATAAGGCGTAATGGGCTATGGTAATCGAGAGAGAAGTTTTGTTACATCATCGTCGCTTAGGACATTTATCATTTGAGAAATTAAGTCAGTTATATCCTGATTTGTTCAAAAGGGTAGACAAGAGTAAACTTGTTTGTGATGCTTGTGAGTTTGGAAAGCATACACGGTCTACATATAGCAGTATTGGTCTTCAGAGTTATGAACCTTTTATATTAATACATTCAGATGTTTGGGGTCCGTGCTCAGTTACTTCTATGAGTGGTTTTAAGTAGTTTGTCACATTTATTGATTGTTATACTCGTATGACTTGGATTTATATGATGAAGCACAAGAGCGAGGTCCTTCGATGTTTTCAGGACTTCCATAGGATGGTTGCTACTCAGTTTGACTCCAAGGTTCGGATTCTTCGAACAGATAATGGAACTGAGTATGTTAACAAGGAGTTTGCAGTGTATCTATCAGAAGAGGGGATACTTCATCAGACTACTTGTCCAGGAACCCCACCTCAGAATGGAGTGGCTGAAAGGAAGAATAGACATTTGTTGGAGGTAGCACGTTCACTCAGGTTTCAGATGAATGTGCCAAAGGGATTGTGGAGCGAGGCAGTGATGACGGTAGCGTATCTCATCAATCGCATGCCGTCTCGAATACATGGGATGAGGTCTCCAGCTGAACTTCTTTTGGGTCAGCAAGAATTCAAGGTGCCTCCCAAGGTGTTTGGTTGTGTGTGTTTTGTACGAGATCACAGACCAGCAGTTGGCAAGTTGGATCTACAGCATTGAAGTGTATCTTTATAGGCTATTCGTCAAGTCGGAAGGGCTACTGATCTTGGAACCCGCTTGAGCGAAGGTTGTTCGTGAGTATGGATGTGACATTCGAGAGTTTGAGCCTTACTACACGAGTGGAGGTACTCTTGATCGATGTTTAGAGATCTCTCCTATCACCGAGGGTGACGATCGAGAGGGGAGAACAAAGAGAGTCAACGAGAAGAAATTATTGTGGGGACAATTCCATGCCCAAACCTAACGGAATATCGAGAGATGTGATAGCCCCAAAAGAATTGAAGGTTTATCAACGAAGACGCTTTGAGAAGCAGGGGAGAAGCAGAGAGACAAGCAACAAGACTGAGCCACCTTGGTAGAGCTTTTTGAACAACCGGCCTTGTCACGGCTGAAACGACCCTCTGAGCAATAGGCCTTGCCGATTGATCCGATCCCAAATCCTCCTCGGTCTTTCTCGATCAAGTTCCTTGCCTCCCTTGGGGCGAGTGGTAATGTTCATTCTAATCACTCCCATCTAGAATTACCACTTGCACAACGAGAGAAACTAGAGCTAATGCAGAAAGCCTCCATCCGGTATGGTTTTGAGCATGACATTGCAAATTTCATCTCATATTCTCATATCTCACCGCATACAAAGCATTCATTGCATCTCTTGATAAAGTGCATGTTCCAAAAGATTGGCGGTACGCTAAACAGGATCCTAAGTGGAAGGATGCTATGAAGGAGGAACTTAGTGCACTTCAGAAGAACAAGACATGGGATCTTGTTCCACTTCCAGCAGGAAAAAGAGCAGTAGGATGCAAATGGGTGTTTACAATTAAACAAACTCCTGAAGGCAAGGTAGAGAGATACAAGGCACGATTGGTTGCAAAAGGTTACAGTCAAACATATGGGATAGATTATGATGAGACCTTTGCACCAGTGGCAAAGATGAGCACAGTAAGAACGTTGATCTTCTGTGCAACTAACTTCGGATGGCCCCTACATTAGTTGGATGTGAAGAATGCTTTTCTACATGGTGATTTACAAGAGGAGGTATACATGGAGATTCCTCTAGGCTTTGAGAACATGCAGACTGAGAGGAAGGTGTGTAAACTCAAGAAGTCTTTATCTGATGCAAGCGGTCTCCAAGGGCGTGGTTTGATAGATTCAGACGTGCAGTCTGTAGTATGGGCTATTCTCAGTGCAATGGAGATCATACTGTATTTTATAGGCATAGAGGATCACATATCACTATATTGGCAGTCTATGTTGATGATATTGTGATCACTTGGAGATGATCTTTGAGGAAATCAAGTCCTTGAAGAAAAGACCGGGAGAAGCATTTGAGGTGAAAGATCTTGGAGCTCTTCGATACTTTCTTGGGATCGAAATTGCTCGTTCTTCAAAGGGTATAGTTCTCTCTCAGAGGAAGTATGTTCTTGATCTGCTGGCAGAAACAGGTATGCTTGGGTGTCGCCCTATTGCTTCACCTATTGATAGGAATCATAAGCTATGTGCTGAGTCAGGAGATCCAGTTGACAAGGAAGCTTATCAAAGGCTTGTTGGGCGTCTTATCTACTTGTGTCATAAAAGACCTGATATTTCATATACAGTGAGTGTGGTTAGTCGATATATGCATGATCCCAGAACAGGACACATGGATGTTGTCTATCGAATCCTGCGATATTTGAAGAGTAGCCCTGGGAAAGGCCTTTGGTTCAGGAAGAATCAACATCTAAATATGGAAGGGTATTGCGATGCTGATTGGGCAAGCAAGTATGGATGAAGAAGGTCTACTTCGGATATTGCATCTTTGTGGGAGGTAATCTTGGGGTCATGGAGAAGTAAGAAGCAGGAGGTTGTGGCTCGATCTCTCGCAGAGGCAGAGAGTCTGAGCGATGGCATTGAGTGTGAGTGAAATGATATGGATGAAGGATTTATTGTCCGAGCTTGGTATGGAGGAATAATCTCTTGGTGTTGCATTGTGACAATAAATCGCAATCAACATTGCTAACAACCAGTTCAACATGGTCGCATTCAAGCATGTTGAGATTGATAGGTTTTTCATCAAGGAAAAGCTCGACGGTAGAATATTGAAGTTCGAATATGTCAAGTCGGTGAGCAGTTATCGATTGTTTTACTAAAGGGTTATGTCCTAGTGAGGTGCTACAATATGTAACAAGATGGGCATGATTGATATCTTCGCCCATCTTGAGGGGAGTGTTGGAGAGTCCGTATTAGATCCTAATAATGAGTTGTATTAGATTAGGACTCTACTTTGAGACTATAAATAAAGGTTGTGAGATCCTACGGGATACGCACAACAATTAATCCCCGAAATACAATAACGTTCCGCCGCCCCAAAACCCTAAAAGTTCACCGGCCGCCACATCCTCCTAGGCCCCCGCCCCATCCTCTTGCATTCCTTCTCCTCTTTACCGCCGGTCACCGACACCGGTTCATTCCTTCTCCTCTGATGAACTGATGAATATGTCGTGGTTTTTTTTTGTTAGATCTAGAATAAACCGATGCCTAGATTCGACTTTGAGTAATTTCTTTGGTTTTGCTGTACTGCATGCTAATTTTTGTGCTAATTTTTGTTGTGAGCAGATGAACCTGCATATTGTGTTACTCCATGCTTTTTCCCCTGATATAACAACTAGCAAAATTTGATTACTTGTTCATGTGAGTACTAGTAGTTCTTGACTGTGAGAGATCAACTAATTGGTACTTATTGATGCGGATGAATACTACTGAATTGCAGTTTTTTTTTATGAAGGGCACCCTACCAGACATGAAGGAAGCAAGAGCTGAGAAGAACTAGTTTTGCTAATGCATTGCAAAAGAGAGCAATGAACAGTGCTCCTTTCATTTTGAGTAACGCATTATATGATATATTACAAGTTAAAATGTAGGAGCAGATCTTGGGGCGGCGGAGGCTTGAGCATAGGCAGTTGGAGTAGAGGCCATTACAAGATTAATCTAACTCCAAGAAAAGCAGCTATCAAACTTTTGATTCAAGAAGAGCTAACCAAGTTATCGGAGGAGGCAGACGAGGATGAAGATGGAAACGAAGATGCTGAGAAGAAACAACCACATCGTCAAGCAAAAGAGGTTGTGGCCTGAAGATTTGTGAAACCCCATAGCTGTAGCACCCACTGTTTGTGTATGTTAAAAACATAATCTGTAGGTAGCTCCACACCTGTAGCTGACTGATGGGAGGCACTCCTAGGTAACTTCTGTCTATAGATTTCCAAATGATGTTCAAAACTCTGCAATGGTTGTGGCAGAGCATGCAATGAATAGCTTGTCATAGGTTTGAATAACATATGGACGTATTAGGCTTTAATTGTTTGTGTTGCTGTGATATGTTACTTTTTTGGTCATTGCTTCTGTGGAGGTTCGAAGCAGCTGTGTTGTGTTGGGTGTGCTGTACTACTGCAGTCACTCTTAGCTGATCTTGCTGGCTTCTCATGGTCTTGATCTGACGAATATCGAATTATATAATCAATTTAGGAAAATATGGGCTTGATCAAGGTTGACAACTCGAGATTTTGAGTCAGCTCGGTATCTTTCGTGATAGTATTGCTACTTTTTTAATGGCCACAAGAGGGTAAATAGATTACATTAATATGATATATACATATTGCAGTGACAAGATAATTGCATCATATATGATTAAATATTATTTTTTTATTGTGTTATTGTGTTTGGTTGTTTGATATTGGCCTTTCTATATTAATTTCTTTCGTTGTGCAATATCCAAAATAAATACACGTATGCACTACGAGCGATATCTATTTTGTTTCATATGTACAAATGCATGTATCGTCATATTTTCAGATCTTATGAAAAAAATCAGTTTAAATACATGTTTAACAAGGTCCTTTAAACCCTTAAGGGCATTTCAAACCTTTC
The DNA here is from genome assembly GCA_036346405.1 of Phyllostachys edulis. Classification (NCBI taxonomy): domain Eukaryota; kingdom Viridiplantae; phylum Streptophyta; class Magnoliopsida; order Poales; family Poaceae; genus Phyllostachys; species Phyllostachys edulis. The sequence goes on from CM070557.1 coordinate 31,350,811, forward strand.
ATCCTTCACACACAACTCAATAAGCCAACATCCTACAAAAATTCTGACTACCAAACGACAAAGTTTGTCTTAAAAGCTTAGAGACTTATAAGCTGATTAAACCAAAAAACTGGCTTTAAGCTATAAACCAAAAAAACTTAAGCCTGAACAAAAAGGGCCTAGAAAACACCTTCACGGGATCGCGGAGCTGCGACATTTGAATATGTACTGACCGTTCGATTGGACTCATCGTGCGATCGAACGGTCGGTACTAGGTCTCTTGGTTTCGTTACGTGAGGACGGTGTCCATAGAAGTTTTCACCGTGTCTGCTATACATGCTTACATCATGCACCATATAGAGACATAGGCATATCAAAATGCACCATTGTTTTATCTTTTATGCCTACAAATATAGGTTGCGGTGATAATACACTCACTCGAAATATTACTGTTGAAATGGGATGGCTATATAAGACGCGTCTCAAGTTTGCTACATCTCGTCAACATAGCCTTCCCTGTCCTCTTACAATCCCACCTAGCTACCTGCATTTCTCTCCTCTCTTGTACACCGACATGCCAACCATGCCGGCCGTCGTGGCTGCCACCGGCGCCGCAGCTCCGTCTGCGAACGTTGTCGAGGACCTTTATGGCTTCCTCCGCGTCCTCAGCGACGGCACCGTCCTCCGGTCGGCGGACCCGGTGTTCTGCCCCACCACCTTCCCCGGCGACCACCCGTCCGTGCAATGGAAGGAGGCCGTCTACGACAAGGCCAAGAACCTCCACGTTCGAATGTACAAGCCGTCCCCTGCCGCGGCCGGCGGCGAGCAGGCCAGGAAGCTGCCGGTGCTCGTCCACTTCCACGGCGGCGGCTTCTGCCTCGGCTCGTGCACGTGGGCCAACGTCCACTCCTTCTGCCTCCGCCTCGCCGCGGAGGCTGGCGCCGTCGTGCTCTCCGCCGGGTACCGCCTCGCCCCCGAGCACCGCCTCCCCGCGGCGGTCGACGATGCGGCCGGTTTCCTCCGCTGGCTCCGCGAGCAATCAGTGAACGCCGCCGCCGCCGACGGTTGGCTCACCGAGGCCGTCGACTTCGGCCGCGTGTTCATCACCGGAGACTCGGCGGGGGGCACCATAGCGCACCACCTCGCCGTGCGCGCCGGCTCGTCCCCGTGCAAGCTCGGCGAGCTCGACCCTGTCACGATCAAAGGTTACATCCTGCTAATGCCGTTCTTCGGCGGCGTCCGCCGGACGCCGTCGGAGGCCGAGTGCCCGGCGGAGGTGTTCCTGAACCTGGACCTATTCGACCGGTTCTGGCGGCTGTCGCTGCCACTGGGCGCCACCAGGGACCACCCGATGTCGAACCCGTTCGGGCCTGACAGCCCCGGCCTGGACCCCGTCGACTTCCGGCCGGTCCTCGTGGTCGCCGGCGGCCTCGACATGCTGCGCGACCGCGTGGTCGACTACGCCGAGCGGCTGGCGGCGATGGGCAAGCCGGTGGAGCTCGCCGAGTTCGCCGACGAGCCTCACGGGTTCTTCACGCTGGACCCGGGATCCGTGACGACCGGCGAGCTGATCCGAGCCGTGGGCCGGTTCCTCGGCAGCTGCGTAGCGGCGCCAAAGGCTGCTTGATTCGGCGTATGCATGTTACGTTTTACGTAGGAGTCCAACTCTGCATCACTGCAAGAGGCGTGTTGTCTTGTCTGCATCGTTTTTTGGTCGAGTGCAACTTGCCTGTGACAACGATGTGCCCCTCTGTACTTCGCACTAGTTGACACAGTCTATGACATGTACCACATATAGTCCGAAGGATCCGATGTACGTGTCAGCTAGCGATGACCGAGGAGCACAGATAGGCACTTAGCATGAGCACAGGCAAGCATTTTTTCGGTCTGCGTCCATATGTCAGTGATGTCTAGTAATGGGTTCATGGATGTCTCCACATTTTAAATGCTAATCTACCCGTTTTATCAAAAACATTTCGTTAATAACCTCTTCCCCAACATATTTTTAAACCTGACCATTTTTAGCCATGCCAACAATGCTGCCATGCCAAGAGTAAGCCTAGCGTCGAACCAGAAAATGGCCATTTCAGCCATGCCATCATTGATGGCATAGCAGGTTTTGAACACACTACTATTGGTGGTGTGACAGTGTTGTTTTGTCAAATATGACAAATGATGTGACCAAAAGGGTAGATTTGGAAATAAATTAGACGAGAGGTTATTTAATAAAATTTTATGAAAAGATGATTAAGTAATAAAATAAGAACTCTTGGTCACTAGACTTTGACTATTCTGTCCCGTAGTATATGTGCAACGCTCAGTTGGCCATGTAAGGACAAAGCAAGCTACTTAAAATTACAGGTTAAGAGTGCTGACTTCAAGGTCGGCACATGTCTGTTCATCTTGTTTACTTCCATAATATTTTTTTGAACATATGTTCTTCCATAATTTGTGGTGTTTGCGCAACATACTTTGACATTTCATGCATGTATTTTGGGGGAAGTTAAAAAAAAACTAGCAGTGACAATGCAGTGAGTCGAATCTTACCAAGTGACATTGCAATGAGTTGAATCTTCGCAATGTATATACGGATATACCCAATGGGGCCATGCATCGATCTGCATGTGATGTGACAAAATCTTCAAGACGTTCAAGACAATGATACATGTCACCATGGAAGCTAGCTGACAAAATCTTGAAGACGTACAATGTGTCACTACTACAAAAACAAGTTATAGAAGACATCTGTAGAGCCGTCTGTGATATACAACTATCACAGACGGTTTTTAAATAGAACTGTCTATGATACGTCACAGATGGTTCTATTTACAAACCATCTGTGATGTCTCCGTATATCATAGACGGTTTATATTAAAAATTGTCTGTGGCTTAGAATTTTACCATAGTTTAAAATTTTTCTTACTCTCTGATTTTACCATGGCTTAAAAATTTTCATTCTCTAATTTTACCATGGATTGTGTGGTACGGCAGAGGATTGTGTGCCATGCAGAGAATTGTGTGCCACGTAGAGGATTGTGTGCCGTGACAGAGGATTGTGTGCCACGGTAGAGGATTGGCTGCCGCGGCAGAGGATTGTGTGCCACGGCAGAGGATGGGCTGTCACGACAAAGGATTGTGTGCTGTGGCAGAGGATTGTGTGCCACGGCAGAGGATTGTAAGCCACGACAGAGGATTTTGTGCAGCGGCACAGGATTGTGTGCCATGGCAGAGGACTGGCTGCCACGGCAGAGAATTGCGTGCCGTGACAGAGGATTGGCTGCAGAGAGTAGTAAGGAAAATTTCAAGCCATGGTAAAATCAGAGAGTAGTAAGGAAAATTTCAAGCCATGGTAAAATCAGAGTTAGACAGTTTTTGATACAACTGTCTGTTCATAGACAGTTGTATCAAAAACCGTCTGTGAAGTATCACAGACGGTTCGTGATACGAATCATATGTGATATGTTATCACAGATGGTTTTTATCTGAAACCGTCTGTGATTCGCAGCACGAGAGTTCAAAAAATTTTGAACGCGTGCGCGGGAGGCAACATTTTTTTGGGGCTGTGCTTATATATTTCCGGTTGGGACGCGCTGAGACGAGGCTAACTAGGAGTTCAAGCATATTTTCGTCGAGCCACATCATCTACTCTATTTCCGGCCGCCGACGTCATTTTCCTTTGTGTATATGAAACCAAAACCTCGCTGACCTGGGCTAGCTCTACCTTATCTCTCCATCGAATTAATGCATGCGAGCGAAGTCATCCAAAAAGCTTGTGGTATGTAACTATCCATATGGATCTTGTTCCGGTACTAGCCATTTAATGGATGCATTCCGCCACTTAAGACGGTACAGAGAGGAGGTTGTATCCCATATCGGCTTAAGTTCCTGCGAATTCTAGCCATTTCGACCGATTTCGGACATTTCAGGTGAAAGTGGGCGTTCCATTTGTTCCGGTACCGGGCACTGCTCAGGTGAGGAAAAACAACGATGGTAATTTGCGGTGAAGGAGCGAGGTTGGACGAGTGGGAGTGGAGGAGAAGCGGGTGGCGGCCACGTACCTTGTGAACCAGGCGACGACAACAACTGGGAGGGATCTTAGCGGCTATGATCACTACTACAGAAAAGGTCTTCACAGATGGTTCAAAAACTTCATCACAGATAGTTTCATGAGCTGTTCGAGTTTATGGGTTAGTAATGACACGAGGACATCACAGACGGTTTTCGAACCGTCTGTAATGCAGATTGTCATAAACAGTTATTAACTCAGAACGAAACCGTCTGTTACGACTCTTCTCTAGAAAGTTTCATACGCCTGTTTCGTACTCCCGGGAGTACATACCCCCACTTCAAATATACCACTTAAATGAACATATTATACTTCTTTATCATTTTCAATATATTTAAATATCAATTATAAGCTACTCCAATGTGACTTGATTGAAAATTTTTCATTGGAGTCCTTTATTTTTGCTATATACCCTTTTTCATATATAAAAGAAGTATATACACAAATTTTGCTATAAAAAGTGGACTTTAATGAATTTTTTCATAGAACTCACTTTGGAGTATCTTATAATCATTATTAGAGTATACTCAAATAGATAAAGAGGTATCATCATACGATTTAAGTGGTATATAAGAAGTGGGAGTACATACTCCTAGGAGTACCATACCATTTTCATATATATATATATTGTTCGTAGTCCCCCACCACTTTCGAGGGGTCGTCCACGCAGCATGAGGAGGATGAGACAGCAGCCACGGGCAACTTCATCGAGCTTGCAAGTTCAAGAAGCATGACTATCAGGAGAGCGCGTGGACATCCAATTACCTAGATGTTGTCGATAGGTAATTGGACATCGCTATGCTCAGAAAATGACATGGACGCGCAGGTACTCCGGCTGGGAAGTGATATCATGAATGGTCGGTTGTCGATACATGATGCCACTTTCGATCGAGTACTGCTGGCTTACACCATTTTTGAACATAGCGATGTCCAATTACCTATCGATTTACATCCACGTAATGGATGTCCACACGCCTCTCGGACAACCCTCGAAAGTGGTATATATATATATATATATATATATATATATATATATATATATATATATATATATATATATATATATATATATATATAGGCAGTTCGATAATAGAACCGTTTATGATATTATTCATATATAAATGCAAATTGAGCATATGACACATTCACATATTAGTAAAGAATTATATATGAATATTTGCTAAAACTATGCTAAAATCGCTAATTTTATGGCAAGTGGTTCAACACCTTTGCAAAGAACTTAGCATACTCATGCCTAATCCTGTAGTCGTCTCAAGCCACAGTTGGTTCTCGTGCACCGGTGGCCGTCCTCCGACAGTGCCCACACCCGGCCCAGTGGCCTGGCCATCTTCTTCCACGCCGCCTCCTGGACCATGTCCGCAGCGAGCCTCCGGCACTGCCTGCACTCCCGGTTGGTCCTCTTGGCCGTCTCGCTTCCGCCGCCAGCCAGCTCGCCCTCGACCTGGCTGATGTAGTGCTTCCTAACGTCGCGCGTCTCGCTTGCTATGTAAAGGAGGATGCCGAGCACGTAGGCCGCAGCCTTGTGGCCGGCGACCTGTTCAAGGAACATGAGGCCGCACTGCATGTCTTGGGGCGCGAAGACAAGCACGAGGCCGACAATGAAGCAGGCCTCTGGGTTGCCAGCGCCGGCCAGGTGGTTGACAACGGTGAGGTAGCGCTCGTTGTCCTGCCACTTCATCGCCTCCTTCCACTCCAGTGCCATGCGCCTCCTCATAGCACGCTCCTTGGACGCCTTGTATATTGCCTTGCAACTAAAATTCAAGATGACCTAATCTTAATACTACTCCAAATGAAATCAACACGAGATTATTTTGCGTCGTATCAACTGATACGACTTTTTGTTTTTTTCTCCTTTTTATAGATTTTCAGAGGAATTACAATCAGGTTCTCTATCAGAACTTGAAACCGAAATGAACACTTGAAGCATTCTGACAACTAGGATATGATACGCTACAATCATCTTCAGAAACTGACTCAGAACAAAAACAAAATAGAATACTGACTCCTTTCAGACCTACAAAAAAATAAAAGAACAGAATACATACGTGGCTCGTAGGCTGCAGAGGTCTGCCATGGGCTGAGGAGAGCTCGTAGTCACGAGGCCGACGACCTCGTGACGAAAAGCGATGACGATCGTTGACCTCCTCACCTTGGTCCTCGCCGTCATGCTCTGCGTGCTCACCATGGCGTACGTATTCAATACCATGCGTGCTCACCATGACGCGCGTGATCATTCTTATAAAACGTCGAAGAGACGCATCGTAACGTCGGCGCGTGAGACGAAGAGACGCATCGCGCGAGAACTGAAAGATTGAATTATCACAGATGGTTATATTTAAAAACTGTCCGTGACATCTGTAATTACAGACGATTCTTATTAAAAACTGGATGTGATGAGCCCTCCAGCTTCAGTTGTAAACATAGGAAAATGAGTGTCAACTATATTTACGAAAAACAATTCCCGAAAAGACGGCGATACTTTGGTTACCAACGATTTATTAGGAGCAGATTATAATAAATCATATCCGTCGGACTTCCGTCATTATTCATTAATTTAATCTTGCCACAAGTTGTTAAGCCTATAAATAACCATCAGAAGGGCAGAACTAAGAAAAAATAACTCACAAACTTCCCATCTTTTCTTACTTCCATTTCTTCTTAAAGTTCTCATCTCCATACCCTTCTAGTAAGACAAAATTCACGGAACAAATTGGCTTTTCGACCACTGTGCATGGAAAGAACAAAATCCATGGATGACTAGCTACTTCAATTTAGGTGGTCGGAAAGTCAATTTGGTCTATGGATTTGAAGTCTTCAAGAAATTGGTAGAAGATCATATTCCTACGATCAGGTGAGCACTTCACTGTCTATGATGTGTAACTTTCGATCGATCGATCACGCGAAGTACTTTTGCATTCTTCTGTTGATCAGAAGTTACATGTCAAGACAGTGAAGTTACACATGATACAGAACAAGGTGCCTACCAGATTATATATCTTCTGATTTCTTCTGTTGGGGAAATTAGCTTCAATTCGACCACTTTAAAAGATCAATCCGGCCCGAGGAGTAGTCGGAATCGGCTAATCAGTTGTTTCTAATTATAGACGGTTCAAATAAATAACTGTCTGTGAATTTAGTAGTATCATAAATGGTTTTTGTTCAAAACCGTCTGTGAGACTTTATAGACGATCTTCAACATGAATCGTCTGTGATATTATCTCTTCACAGACGATTTTTAAAGCAGCTAGTAGCACAGACGCTATCTAAACCAAAATCGTCTGTGACGAGATGTCCAATATTAGCCTTTTATTAGTAGTGGGCGTCAGAGGTAGGGATCCCAAGCAGCGGTGCGAGTCACGGACACGTGGATCTTTGTGGGGGCAACAGCGTGAGATCTCTCGGTGGAGCTGGCATGGACTCCGGCAATGGCGTGAGGCTAATTTATAGGCGACAGTGGAAGGGATCCAGCAGGCAGCGATGGCTTTAGTTGACTACAAATGAGCGAACACGGTAGGGCCTTGTTTGGCAACGCCGGATTGCCGAGCAATGGGATTGGGGATGAATCCACGGGATCTTCGGTGAGATTTTTTCGACCAAATGCATTTATTGCTTGGCTAACGACCGGGATCGAGAATCCCCCCACGTTCCAACCCAATACATGGGGGTAACGAGACTCGCCTCGGTCGCGTGGTTTCATCCTGTCGGCCGTCGCTGCGCTCGCGACTCTGCCTTTCTCCCCTTCTTCTGGTGACGTGGAGCCCGCCGCCGTCGCTGCCTCTTCCTCCTCCTCCAGTTAGTCTCTTCCTCTTCCTCTTCCTCCTCCTCCGACGATTTCTAGGGTTTGTCGCAGATCCAGTTAGCTCTACCAGTTTCTCACAGATCTGACCGGGGAGAGATAGGAGAACTTCGAACCAGAGGCGAAGGCGCTTCACGTGGCTGCAGAGGAGGGTGGAGAACTCCCAGAACCGGGCCAAGATCCGGAGCTGCCTCAGACGGCAAGTTACGCGAAGCTAGGGGACAAGAAGGAGGCGTTGAGCGGTTCATCAACAACAACCTCTCCCGATCCGGTGAAATGCCTCCTTTGCTCTTCCGTTCTAAATATCTCTATGGCTTGTTAAATTGCTCCTAGAAGAGGTTTAATCCTTGCAATTTTGGGGCGGTTAGTGCGGAGATTTTAGAGTTATTTTTTCTTTGGTTGCTGAATTTCGATTGGTTTGTGCATGCATATGCATATTAATGCCTTTATTTGTGGTTAGGCTCTCCTCATATTCTTGTTGGATTTAGAGTTATCGATGGCGGTCGTGTGTGGAGTTAGTGCGGTTCGTGATTTTTCTTAGGACCAGTAGAAGAATCGTTAGATTCCATTTCCACAATTTGCACATGTGACTTCTCAGTTCGTATGAATAAATGCTCCTCAATCCATATGCTGCATTGTCGATTAATACGAATACATGAAGCTCTGCAGCATTACCTTGACTTGTGTTCTTGCTACATTGTCTTGACTTGTGTTCCTGCTATTGTTCCCCTTCTCATGATCAGTATTTTCTAGCTACATGGCATGACATGGCATTACAAGTGGGGCTGGTGAAGACTAATGTAAGCTTTGAGCATGTCGTGTGGTAGATGAGTAATGCTAGCAATTGAAATGAGTAATGTGCTGTTCTAGCTGTTGGTGAATGTTCTAGCTGTTGGTTTCCAGCAACACACAGTACACAATATGGACTTGAATGTTCTGATGCCTATTGCCCTTTTGAGTGATGCATGAAAACACAAAGAATGTAACGATGAGTTTAGTAACTACAAGCTGAAATATTCAATTTCTCCTACTTGAAAAGTTTCAAATCGAGATAGGCACATGAACAAGTATCAGATTTTTAGGCAGTACTAAGTTGTGTACTCAATATCATGATTTGTTTATTCTAAAAAACAGCGGGTAGTCATATTTTTCTTAATTCTTCAGTTCTACACAAAATTAGAAGATAAACACAAGGCTTTGGAAGTCGAGAAGAGCAGTGAGGCCGTAAGCAGTAAGAATTTACTTCTGGCTTCTATCATGGGAGAAGCTAATTGTAAGCTGCTTGAGTTTTGAATTGATTACTGTTGAGGTCTGTTTGGTATTGTTGTTTGGAGAAAGAATAGTTACAAGGGTCACTTTCAAACATGGCTATTTGTATTTTGTAATATACTAAAAATCAACAATTACATTTCTGGGACAGTCAAGGGAGATTTGTGGATGCTTCTTGGTAACCACACCACGTCTTGTTGGTTATTTTACTTGTTATGTGGATAACTCAAGAAAAAACAAAGAAGTAGAGGGAGTGAAGGAAGGAGTACCTGGCAACGCCTTGACAACCATGGTTCCATGGTTCCATAATAAAGTATTACTATCTGTTGGTTGTATTGATGATTATCATCTGTTACCGGCACATCCTAATCCGAAGGATGCATGCTGTTAGTGGCAATTACGTACATCATAGTAACCCAAAGGATGCCCTGTGGGTTTGATTTAGTCTCCCACTGGGAAAATGGGCTGGCCTGATGGATGTTTTGGGCTTGGCTGTTTCAGCTACAGTGATGGCATAGTAATAGGTGGAAATAAGGCCTATGACAAATATATATATATATATATACTTCTTTTATATATAAAAATTGGTATATAGCAAAAAAAAAGACTCTAATGAAAATTTTTCAATGAAGTCGCATTGGAGTATTTTATAATTGGTATTTAAGTACACTAAAATAATAAAAAAATATAATATATTTATTTAAATGATATATTGAAAACGGACGTATTATACACACAGTTATATTAAACTCCGGAACTCAGAATGTTAGAATGGACCGACGTGCTCCATTTCGAAAAGCAAGTCGGAATAGCCTCTCGAATGAAATTGACAAGTATGACTTGTACGCCAGGACCATGATCACCACACTACCAAACTGACAATTCACATTGATATATATCTGCAGCTTAATAATTTTGAGCCTCGAATGCTTCAGTAATCATCTAACTCGCTGAAAGAAAATCAGAACCGCGTTCCATTAGGTGTAGATATCGAACGTTCGTACATAAACGCACCTTTACACATGTGAATAAGGTTTCTGTCCTGACAGAACGACCATGGTGCCTTAGCCAGAGAGATCCATTTCTTCTTTCAAATTTCTTGTAATGAAGTCTTGCGCTGACAGAACGACTATGCACAGTGGCGTACTCAGGATTAAAGTCTAGGTAGGGCGGAGTCGCAAGTCACCAAGCGCGGACCAATATACAAACTATATTGCAAACTTGCAATCGCAGCGATATGAGCATTTGACACTAATTGAAATCAACAGACGAAGATAAAGGTAGGACATCGAGAAATACCGTGTGTCCGTGCCGCCGCCCACGGGCCACGGACTACGCCGGCTGCCAGACACCGCCCCTTGACGGCGTGCCCTTGGCCCCCTCACCTCCTCGCGCTGTCCAACAAGTGGCGGAGCCCAAGAGCAGAGCCGCCATGTGCCCACGCCCTACACCGCACCGCCCGTCGTCTGATACCAGCGCCGACACGCTCCCACGCCGCACCGCCCGCCAGATGCCTCCCCCTGCCGTTGCCGGCCTGCCCGTTGGACCCCTAACCCCTCGGCCGGCTCCTCGCCAGTTGCACCTCCGGGCTCCGGCTAGTGGAGGACCCGGAGGCCGGGAGCGCCCATGCTCAGACCGCCCATGCCGCACCGCCCGCCCGCGTCGCGATGTCGCCGCGTGGCTCGCACTGGCGCTTGTGCCGTGCTTTCGGCCGACGCCGTCGCTCGCGCCTCGCGGCCTCACCTCGCGCCTCGCTGAGCTCCATTCGCCACGACTTGTTTCCGGCCGCGCTACGCCTGGCCCGACCACCCGTTCCTGCGCCCGCGCTCGGCGCTCCGTCGCTCGTGCCTCGCGGCCTCACCTTTGCGCCCTTGCTTGAGCTCCATTCGCCACGCGACTTGCCCGGCTGCATTGCGGCGCTTTCGTCGACCACCCACTACTACGTAAATGCTATATCGGGCCTTTGATCACGAGCGGTTCGCCGAAACCGCTCAGATAAACACAATCTCGAGCGGTTTTTGTTACCCACCGCTCATGTTATTCTCCGCGCTAAAAACCGTCAGGAAGATGTCATATCACGAGCGGTTCATGTTTGGAACCGTCAGTGATACTTCACGACGGTTCCAAACATGAACCGTCTGTGATATTACACAATATCCTGAGCGGTTTGTTTTAGAACCGTCTGTGATACTTCACGACGGTTCCAAACATGAACCGTCTCGTGATATTGCCCAATATCACGCAGGCGGTTTTATTAAAACCGTCCGTGATAATTAACTCACCACAGACGTATATATATAGCTCCGCCTCCCGGCCAAAGCAGATATAGTCTTCTTGATCTCCATATCTCTAGGCGCCACGATAGGTCCATCGCCGCGTTCGTGCGGTTTGAGTACATCGCCTCACCTCACCGAGCCGGCTGGTCCATTTCGGTTGTATATTGTCGCCGAGGAGCTTGCCGCCGTCGCCTCTGTTCACCGTCGGCGACCGGCCGCGCCTTGGACCTTCCCGACTTTCATTGACACCTTCCTCGTGATCGAGGTGAGATCTTGAAGCATAAGCATCCTTTAATTTGAGTAGTTTGAGCGTTTACGCGAAATCGCTAGTTTCAGCGCCTCCATGGGACATCGTCCGTCGGTTCGCCTCAAAGCGAGACCTTAGGGCCGAGAGCCACAACTATATAGCAATGCGATGTCACCCTAAGCCCAGTTTGAGCTTCAAATTAATTAATCCTCTTGTTTTTAATCATTTAGTTAATAAACTAACGAGTCTATGACATGTGGGATCGCCATAGATTTTATAAATAAAATCATGAAATAAAAAATGAGTCAGCGACAAGTAGGGCCCACATGTAAGTTAATAAAATCCAAAAAATGTAAAAATAAAAAATCATAATTAAGCCTCGGAAAATACGCTTTGAAAGTCATCACCCTTTTATTTATTTTCGGGGTTTTCAATACGAACCGTGTGATGGACGAAATTTGGATGTACACCGAGAACCGTGTGAGTGAAGAGTACATTAATGGCGTGTCTGCTTTTACAAGAGCTGCCGAGGAGGATATGTTGAATAAGGGGGCGGAATATATGTACTGTCCATGCATTGACTGCGAGAATCTGAAGATGTTTAACAACCGAGCGCAGATCGAAGTACACTTGATTCGAAGGGGTTTCAAAAGGGTTATACATGTTGGACCACCACGGTGAAGAGCATATTATACAGGAAGTCAACGATATGCATATTATACAGGAAGTCAACGATATGCCGCCGAATGTCGATTGTGGTTCCGATTTGGATAGGCCGCACGATGACAATCTAGATCGAGATGCTTCGCGATGATGCGAAGGGAACCGTGATGAGAGGAGTATGTTCAATTCCGGGCGTGATGGAGGACTCGGAGAAACCTTTGTTCTCGGCCGCAAGTCGGAATACACAAGGTTGTCATCCGTGCTTAAACCGCTGAAATTGAAGGCAAGCAACGGTTGGTCCGACAAGAGTTTCACGCAGTCTGTTAGGTCTCTTAGCGGACATGCTTCCCGAGGGAAATGAGTTGCCCAAAACCACCTACAAAGCCAAAAGGTTCTTTGTCCATTGGGAATGGAAGTAGAAAGAATACATGCATGTCCGAACGATTGTATCCTCTACCGTAACGAGTATACAAACATGCATGTATGTCCGTGTGCAACGATCCCGATACAAGCGTAGAAGCAATCAGATGACGACGAGGAATCGAGGTGAAGAAAGGACCTCCTACTAAGGTGGCGTGGTATCTTCCTGTAATTCCCGTTTGAAGCGGTTTTGCGAACCCAAAGAATGCAAAAGCACAGATTGGCACTCGAGGGCGTAAGAATGACGGAAAGTTAAGACACCTGCCGATTCCGCCCGGTGGAGAAACATCGATAGGAGGTTTGCGACTTCAAAAGGAACCGAGGAATATAAGGTTTGGATTGAGTACAGATGGAATGAATCCTTTCGGTAATATGAGCAATGACATAGCACTTGGCCCGTGGCGCTCAGTATCTACAACCTTCCTCCTTGGTTGTGTATGAAGCGGAAGTATATTTTGTTGTCGATACTTATCCAAGGGCGAAGCAACACCGGGAATGATATTGATGTGTACCTAGCACCATTGATGGAAGATCTAAAAATCTTGTGGATTGAAGGGTGCGGTATGGGATGCGTATAAACGAGAGAACTTCACTTTACGTTCCTTGTTGTTCGCACCATAAATGATTATCCCGCCTTGCTAATCTGTCGGGCGAGTACAAAAGGGGCCAAAGCACAGACTCACCGCTTAGATGATACCCAGAGTGTGTGCTGAATCACTCAAGAAAACCGTGTACATGCGTCATCGTAGGTTCCTTCGAGGGCTCACCCATACCGCGGGATGAAGAAACAATTGACGGAGAGAAGGAGGACAATTCACTCCAAGGCATTTAAGCGGAAAAGAGGTCTATGATATGGTTAAGGATTTAGATGTTGTGCTTGGAAAGGGATGTAAATCGAGGACAAGTAAGAAGAACATGTGGAAGAAGAGATCAATATTTTGGGACTTACCTTATTGGGAGCACCTAGAAGTTCGCCAACGCATCGGCGCCATGCATGTAGAAAAGAATGTATGTGATGACTTGATTGGTCTCTTCATGAACATTCGTGACAAAACAAAAGATGGTGTCAACGCATGCGGCTTGACTTGGTTGATATGGACATCGGACTGAGTTAGCACCAACAAGGACCGATAAAGGACGAACGTACCTTCCCCGCTTGTTACACTCTGTCCAAGGCCGAGAGAACCGAATCGTGCGGTGCTTGCATGGCGTGAAAGTTCCGTCCGGTTACTCCGCCAACATGAAGAAACTTGTTTCGATAAAAGATTTGAAGTTAATTGGCATGAAGTCTCATGATTGTCATGTGTTGATGACACAAATGCTCCTGTTGCAATTAGAAGTATTTTGCCGATCAAGGTCCGAGAGACAATCATGAGGTCGTGTTATTTTTTAACACAATTGCTCGAAGGTCATCGATCTCGAAGGACTAGATGCTCTGCAGACGAGGTGGTGACGACACTATGTGATCTTGAGATGTATTTCCCTCCGTCGTTTTTCGATATCATGGTCCATCTCATTGTTCATATTGTGAGGAGATAAAGATGTGCGGCCCGTGTTCCACGTAGCATGTACCCGCTCGAGAGGTTCATGGGAATTCTCAAGTCATATGTACGAAATCGATCTCGGCAGAGGGCAAGATCGTCGAAGGTTATGCAACCGAAGAGGTCATTGAGTTACGCCTCGATTACATGGCTCAGTCGAACGGATAGGTGTGCCTCGATCTCGCCATGAGGGAGGCTCGAGGTATCGGGACCATCGGAAGGAAAGCAATCACTCCAAATATGGATGCGTATGCTCAAGCCCATTTCACTGTCTTGCAACACATGACCGAAGAAGTGTCTCAGATATCGACCAAAGACAAGGACGTGCTTGCAATGTAATCCGCTGCGGCGGATGTTTGGATCACGAGACAACACAATGCGGTTCAACCAATGGTTGAAGGAGCGACTTGCTAGGAGCTCGTCAAGTGATATGCCGACATGGTTGGCAAAAGGGCCAACATTTACAGCTTGTAACATGGCGAGGATCGACATAAATGGGTACACATTCTATACGCAGGCTCAGGATATAAAAAGCACTAACCAGAACAGCGGTGTCCGCATAGATGCATTCAGTACCGATGGGCTGAGGAGCTCCTACTATGGGCAAATAGAGGAGATATGGGAGCTCGACTACGTGCTTTTCAAGATCCCCCTATTTCGGTGCCGTTGGGTCCATCTCCCACAGGTGAAGGTCGACAAGCTGGCGTCACTACCGTGGACCTCGAACGTGTCGGATACAAAGACGAACCGTTCGTACTGGCTAACCAAGTTGTTCAAGTCTTCTATGTTACCGACCCGGCAAATAAGAAGCGCCACGTAGTTCTTCATGGAAAAAGGAGGATTGTCGGAGTTGAGAATGTAGTGGACGAGGAAGAATACAATCAATTTGACGAGTTGCCTCCTTTCGAAAACGGCATAAGGGTCGAGGAAGAAGAACATGACGAAACTAGCTACATACGCGTCGATCATCATGAAGGGCTAATTTTTAAAGATTAATTGAACAATGTGTGTATATGTACTATATACATTTTGATGATCATGGTTAATTTTAGTTCATTTGAGTTAATTAATTGAGATTTGTCTTGTGAAATGGATGTGATTGTTTCTCAAATGAATGTGAATTGGATATACATGTACTTGTTGTCTTTTACGCTTGTTTCAGAGGGCATGGCTAGCATTTCACGAGGCTAGCCAATAAGCGTAACGATCTAGATATTAACCAATACAAAATAATATCACGCACGGTTTGAACTACGCATCGTCTCACATGTGTATCACTGACGTTGTTTATCAAACCGTCATGCTACATATATATCCTGAGCGGTTGTTTATTAACACCGCTCGTGATACATCATATATCGCTGCAGCGGTTCTAACTTAGAACCGTGCATATTACTATCACGCAGCGGTTCTAAATTAGAACCGCTCGCGATAATCACATATCACGAGCGGTTGTTTATTAAAACCGCTCAGGATTCATCAATATCACAGACGGTTGTTTATTAAAACCGCTCAGTGATATATCACATATCACGACGGTTCTAAGTTAGAACCGGCGCGATAGTATATATCCTGACGGTTCTAATTTAGAACCGCTCGTGATGTCCATCCCTATTTACATTCGGACTCTAGCTAGGGTTTTCGCGCCCGCCACTCTCAAACGATTAAGTTTCTCAACTCCTCTCGCTCCCTCCTCCCCGAGCCCGTCGCCACCATCCTCGACGCCTCCTCGAGCCCGGCTACTCCTCCCCGATCCCGTCGACGCCGCCTCCTCCTCGGCCCGTGGGCCTCCCCGAGCCCGCCGAGCCTCCTCCTACAGCCCGCCGAGCCGCCGCCTCCCCCCTCCCCGAGGCCGGCCGCGCCCCCTTCGACGCCGCCGCCTGCTCAGTCTTGCTCCTGCTCGTCCTTCTCCTCGACGCCCAAAGGTAACCAATGCCGAAGTTACCGATCGACCCCATGCCCCTTCCCTAACTATTTCTATCAATAATCTGTCATGGTCCTTCGTGATAATTGTACTTGTTTTAGGAATTTGTATTTGTTCTAGTCGATTATTCATATGGTATTTGTTTTGATATCGCCATCGAATACATTGCAATGTGGTGTGTTGGGCTTGAGATGAATGCTCTGTGATGATAATAGTCTTGTATCTTGAAATTGTTTTGATAATCGGGTTTGTACTTGAGCTCTAATTGGAATGCTTACTCTACATCTGATAGCAATATCAAAATGTTAAATCTTAGCTTTATGCTGATTTCATTTGTTCACATGATGTTCTATTTCTTGTGAAGATGTCTTCCGCTCATTCTGAGTCGCCGCCTCATGTGTCTGATGATGCACCATCCTCTGGAACAATATCCAACCACGGTAGAAGAAGAGGAATATCGAAAAGGCCCACGGGCCGATTTACCATCACGAAGGTCGATCAGTCTGGGACCCCTATCAATCTCGCCGAAAGCGGCCGATTCGGAGAATGGTGGAATAGTTGCACGGAACGGGTCAAGATCACCTACGATTCGTGGAAGGTGGTGCCCGACCATTGAAAATCGCCAGGCCGACGGAAATTCTTGCATCGCTCGAGATCCCGGTAGAACTCCCGGACTCCGGCGACGACACGCAGCGTTGCTACAAGCGCAAAGCGTGGAAGAACTTCAAGAGCACGCTTGTCAAGAACTACGTGGAGAAGGATCTGAAGCCGCCTTCCACAAGTATCTATTATTGGAAGAGTCTGGCCGAAGTTTGTGGCGAAGAAGACGACAGATGAATTTAAGAGTGAAAGTGCGGCGACACGCCCTCCAGCAAAAACAAGCACCCCCACGCACTCGGCACGGCTGGTATGCGGGTAAAGCCCCGATATGGAGGATCAGAACAGCGAGCAAGCGGTTTGAATCTCTCCTGCTATTTCGAGATCAGCGATGCGCGCCCGACGGTGGTTATTTGCGAGGTTAGCTATTCGCCCACGGAAGTGTACTTTCCAAACCTCAAGACCGTGAAGTGTCCCAACGCTCGTAAGATATCGAACTACCTAGTTTGTAATTACTCCATAACTTCATAGGAAGTGAAATGACATGTCGGGCTATATTGCGATAACGCCGAGTGCACAATCTTCCCAAGGCTCATTCCAGCAGATAGGGAGAAAGATATACTCTCTGCGGCCCTAGGAAGCGATGAGCATCAAGGTCGCACGAGAGGCGCTGGTGTTTTTGTCACATGGGAACAATGGTTCCAAGCGACGAGGATCGCATCGAGTAGGAGGAGAGCCAAAGCCGAGCACGATGCAAAGCTACGAGAGGATCTTCGTGCATCCCTCAGAGATGAGCTCACTCAAAAAATCAGAGCGGAGGTCAGTGAAAAAGTCAGTCAATCCTTTGAGGAAAGGATTCGTATGCTCGAGCAAAAGCAAAGAAGAGACTTTTGAGGAAAGGATTAGGGATTGCAAATGCCAAGTCGGTTGGAAGCCCCCGCCTACTATACCGCTAGCTAGCCCCCCAAACATCCGAGTAGTCATGGTCCAACCCTAACCCTACCACAATAGGTGATGACAGATTTTCGTCGATGACATCCGGTAATAATTATTATCTCTCGAATGCTCAATCCATTCATAAGCCCTGTTGGAGTAGCTAATTTTGTACCGCTATGTACGTGGGTGGCTACGGTGCAAGCTCCAAGTGAGATATGTCTCTGTTGCCCTAGATCTTTGCTTGGGGCGGTGTATCCATCCAAGTCGGAGCTTTGGTGCACGGTGCAAATCTAGCTCCGGGTTTCGCAAAAGTGAATGTGGACGGTGTTTGTGCCAATTTCGAGGCCGTCCCGCTGAAAATTCCCCCAAACGATGAGGTCATGACTCTAGGGCAAGCCGTTGGAACATTCATCCAGTGGCCCAAGGAGGACATCCGCCGAGCTACTCGGTGTCAACTTCACGGAATGTCTCAGAACGGCATCAAGTCCACGGACTTGATCGCACCGGCTTCTGACCGACATGGCAAGGGCCCGCATTGATCACATGCATCTACACCTCGTGCTCAATCGACTCTTGTGAAGTCGACCTATACAAAGCGAGGCAGCAAGGGCAAGGGCAAATCGAAGACGATCGAGTCTTCTCCTGATATCCCCTTCTTGCCGTTGGCCCGGAAATACAAGCCAGGCGAGCCGTTGCTCGAGAAGTTAGACAGCCCTACCCTAGGACTGGATTGCACGGAATTGCATGCATGGTACATGGAACAGTCCAACAAGCCGGTTGATCAACGATGCTCGGGTGTCACCGTCAAGTTCAAGGAGCATCATTTTAACCACGTGTATCAAGACGCTGTCTTCACGGTGACCTTCGACGACTTGTTCTGTCTCTTCAACCTCGACGAGCTCGACGTCTCAATCATACGATGCTGGACACTGTAAGTGTGTACAATCACGGTCAATGTTCGTGTAATATCGATAAATGTTATATATAACTCCTAGCTTTTGTATAATAGATACATGATCGTGAAGCCGAAAGAAGGAAATCACGGTAGGTTTCTCGACCCACACGTTGTCTCCGAGCAAAGCATCACGGCGAATGCAACATTAAATCGAGAATTACGTTATAGATTTTTTCATGGCTCACCGCAACAAGGAATTCATACTTTTGCCCTACAACCAGAAGTAAGTAGTGTTGCACTTCTGGCTATACTTAATGTTGATTTGTACTTTATAAGCAACACGAACTTAGGTTTAATGACCATGCTGACATACCTGTGTAGGTTCCATTGGATTCTAATTGTAATTATACCAAAACGGAAATACGTAATATACCTAGATTCCCTCAGAGGGCGGTCACAACTTCACGACTATCAGGAGTTTAATCATCGTAAACACATTTCCTCCATAGAAACTCTATTGTAGTCTTTCCTTCCTTTGCAATGGCTAAGGCTAACTTCTTGGAGTCACGAGGGTGTTCGACGTGTTACATGCTAGAGGATGGAATATCAAGGAAGGACGTTGCAACATGATCAAACATTCGGTGACTTGCTAGCTAGTACACATTAATCCTATATAACACTTCGTAGCAATGCCTCTTGAACTAACCAATTTATTTTTGCGGTGCCACCGGCGAATCGTAGGGCATAACGTCTGTGGATACTATGTTTGCCACAACATGCAACTACTCATCGGTTCGCGATCACCAATGATCCTCGGGTTTGTCAATCTTTCAACAATTATTTCATATATACTTACCAATTTATATAAGCCCGAATTTAACCTTCATATCGACAAAGTTGCAAACATCGGCGAAATGCGTTGGAACAGAGCGAGCTCATAAAAATTCGATCACACCTTGTGGCATTCCCTAATGCAGATGTGTCATAAATCCAAATGGGAGTTTCCACAAGGTAGCAGATTGAACTTGATTGAGATAGATTGAACATAATGGTACATGTGTGTAAATTAATGTACATTAATGGTTAATTTTAGTTAATTGATTTGTGAATTGATGTGTGCTTGTTTCGAAATGAATGCAATTTTGATGTGCTTCAAATGAATGAGAATTGGATGTGCTTGTTTCAGAGGGCATGGCTAGCATTTCTGAGGCTAGCCAATAAAGCGTAAATAGATTAAGCAATGCAAAGACTACCATGAGACGGTGCAGATGAAACCGTCGTGATAGTCGACTACAGACGATGCTCAGATGAAACCGTCGTGATAGTCGACTATCACAGCACGATTCAGATATGAAACCGCTCGTGATAGTGATCTATCACGCACGGTTTCATACGCATCGCCTCGCGGTAGTCTACTATCACGCACGGTTTTATCTACGACCGCTGCGTGGTAGTCGAATATCACGCACGGTTTTATCTACGACCGTCGTGGTAGTTTCCATCATCACGCACGGTTTTATCTACGGACCGCCTATGGTAGTCGAATATCACAGACGGTTTTATCTACGGACCGTCTGTGGTAGTCGACTATCACAGACGGTTTTATCTACAGACCGTCTGTGATAGTATGTATTATAGACGGTTCGAGAACCGTCTGTGATGACCATTAGCATTATCGACCCATAAACTCGCACGGCTCACGAACCGCCTCGTGATGGCGTTGAACCGCCTCAGAAGGCCTTTTTTCGTAGTAGTGACCCGTTCTGCAAGGCGTTCGCCGCTGGCGCTCCCCGCCCCAGCCGCTGCGCTTCGCATTGCCGCTGCCGCCTAGGGGGGCTAGGGTTGGGAGACACGAGAGAGTGAGAGACCGAGTCGAGAGAGAGAGACACTGGAGAATGGGGAGTGGGTTGGGGATTTCAGATTTGGCCATTTGGGCTGACTGGCTGGGTGGGCTGCATTCAGCGAAAAAAGCCCAGATGATTGAAGGGCGCCAGGGTGGAGGAATTCAGCGAGCGGCTCGCTCGCTTGGAGCGACGGCGCCAAACGGCCAACGTCTTCTCCGACCCCAGTGGAACCCAAGGAGGGAGGAAAGACCGGGGGTAGAGAGAACTCCGGACCAGACTAAGCTCTGGCGGATGCCAGACCTCACCAGAATGGCAGGTCCGCCCCTGACTATGCACACACTATTCTAGCTGTCCGGCAAAGTAATCTCTCTTGTGCAATCGATCAATCTTAACAGCTGAGCTATCATTTGTATCCTAGCAAATCCAACATTGCGAATATCTCTAGCAAGCAGTAAAAATGTGTATATCCACTCCCATCCCCTTCCAGATCAAATGGTCAGGCAGGTCAATCGTTAGGTTAGCTACAACATCAGCAATTACTATTACAACAACTGCTTGGCCTCAATTTTTTTTAGAATGAGCATCTATATATCTGGCTGAGATTAGGATTGAATTGATGGTTCAATAGT
Organism: Phyllostachys edulis; assembly: GCA_036346405.1. NCBI lineage: Eukaryota > Viridiplantae > Streptophyta > Magnoliopsida > Poales > Poaceae > Phyllostachys > Phyllostachys edulis. Next base: position 31,371,914 of record CM070557.1, read on the forward strand.
AAAACTATTAACTAAAACTCTGCCTTATCTCTTCTCTACCTTTTTTTGTCCCATCTGAATATCCGATCGAGACTGTAACTTTAACAAGAAGAGAACAAGTTGACGACCAGAAGCTACCGTTGCTCATCGGCCCGTCATCCATGTGCATACAAACACAAGGTAGTTTTCTCGTCGCCTTATAAGTCACTATTATAGTTCAATGCCCCTATTTTGCTACGGATAAAAAAAATTATAGATTCAGTATGTTAGGTCGTCAATCATTATCATACTCAACGACGTGATTTGAACTATCAGTGCCTTGCTTTCCGATCCAACAAACGTCAAAAAGGATGGAGAGAATGTATGACCACCAACTTCAATTTTTAAATTACACACACACGCATATATATATATATATATATATATATATATATATATATATATATATATATATATATATAATGCCCGCTTTAAATCTCGGAGTATGTACTTCCACTTCCAATATACAACTTAAATAAATATATTATACTTCTTTACCACTTTCAGTATGCTTAGATACCAATTATAAGATACTCCAATACGACTTGATTGAAAAAAATTAATTGAGGCCTTTATTTTTTCTATATACCCTTTTTCAAATATAAAAGAAGTATATACACAAATTTTGCTATAAAAAGTGAAATTTGATGAAATTTTTATGAAACTCATTTTGGAGTATTTTATAATCATTCTTGAAGTATGCTCAAATTGATAAAGAGGTATCATTATACAATTTAAGTAGTATACGAGAGATAGAAGTACGTACTCTTAGGAGTACCATACTATTTTCATGTGTGTGTATATATATTAGACAATTGAGCCAAACAGCGATATGTTGTCCTACGTGGCACGGTCCACATGAGCTAATCAATGACGTGGCCAAAAGTCACTTTTTGTGCTGAGAGAATACATGCCTTCATGGACATTGTCGTCACGTTGTATTATGCTTTATGTTCTCCTTTAATGACGTGACAAGAAGTCTTGAATTTTTTTGCAGGTACAACACGTTTTCACTTCGTATCGGTAGAAATGACTATCGAATTCGTATATTTGCAGAAATGGTATCGTTGGCATATGATTACTGTGCGTCAATGGCTCCGACGTTGCCACATGGCGTTAGCGCATGGTCACCTGTCCCACCACCACGTGGCCTTCCCGGCCGACCCCGTCGCCACCTCAGCGTGTACGTGGCCCTCCGGCCGATCCCGCGGCCACCTCAGCGTGTTGGCACATGGTGACCATGCACCAACAGTCTTCAGCCCGTCACGTGTCCCCTAGGTTAGGTTAGTGTTAGGATTATTGTTAATTAGGGTTAGAGTTAGGCTGAAATCGGTGGGATTTTTAAAATATAGTAAATGGGGTCAAAAAATTATGAAATTTTTTGTGGAGCCTTCCGACATCATGTACTTGCTTGTGTAAATTTGCCATTATTTTATTCATTCCGAATTTTTCTCACTATTTCGTATAAGTGTCATGTTTGTATGAATTTTTAAATATAGAAAATGAGCTCCAAAAATTATGAATTTTATTTTAAAGGCTCCTCACACAGTGGACTTGATTGTGTAATGTTTCGGCAATTTTATACGTGTCTAAAAAATTTAGGATTTAGGTCGCAAAAATTTCGATTTTAGGTTTCGGAAATCCATATCGACGCAGTGGACACGGGCACCACCTCGTTGTGTATCCGGTCGCTCGGGCGTAATCCATATTGACGACGTGAGTTATGAAGAATTTACATCCTTATTACGTTTTTAACTGTACAGTGCACTTACATCATGGAATCGTAGGACATGGACGACTTCGACACACCAGCCCGACGTGGAGAGTCCCACGGCAAGGGGAAGGGGAAGGCTTCTTTGACCGAGACCGGCCGACGTCAGAGCGCGATCCGCCGCCAGCGCACCAGATCGTAGACGTGAGTTATATACAATTTGCATCCTTGTTACATTTCGTACTGTACAATCCACTTACATCATGAAATCACAGGACATAGACGATTTTGACACTCGCCGTCACCGTGGGCAGCCCCGAGACAAGGGGCACTTGCTATGGCGCCGCGGAGACTAGTTGCACACATCGTTAAATAGGACACTCTTTGTCAAATTATCAGTTTGCCCGGTATGATCTGTATTGTACCACAGGCTACATAAGATTGTGCATGAACCAATTGAGGGAAATGCACAACCTTATCTAGACTGTCGTACAATACAATATTAAAGGACATCATCCACATTAAACTGATAAATAAACAAAGTGTATCATATTTGATCAGGTTACATGTGAAAATACTCCTCCTCCTTCATCCCGGTTTAAGCACAAGCTTATCTAGACTTGGGTATATCCCGCGTTATGCGATTATGTTTGGGTATATTTGTATTAATATTTTGTTTTGCGATATTTGTACGCGTATTTTGATTGTTATCTGTGTACTCCTGTGCCATATTGTATATCGACATCTGGAATGGAGTTGCAATGCAGCGTTTTTTCTATACATTCCAAGTCACATAAAATCATGAAACCCTAATTTCCGAAACCTAAAATCGAACTTTTCGCGACCTAAATCCTAAATTTTCAAGACAATACCAAAACACATATAAAATTGCCGAAACATTATATAATCAAGTCCACTGCGTGAGGAGCCTTTAAAATAAAATTCATAACGTTTTTAGCTCATTTTCTATATTTACTCTGTGAACGTATCAATAGCCACAAAAAGGAACTCAAAGCCTCCTGGAGCTTTTGAGAATGGTCCTAGGATATCGAGACCCAGGTCACAAAAGGTCAAGATAGATAAATTGTTTGTAATGCCTGAGTTGGTTGGTGTATTTGCTTGCTATGAAACTAGCATTGTACATATTTCTTAACCAGCTCTTTGGCATCGTAGAGAGTTGTTGGCCAGTAAAAACCTTGTAGGAAGGCTTTTCCGACCAGCGTTCTGTGGAAAGCATGAGTTCCACAGATGCCCCCGTGAATGTCGTGAAGGAGTTTTAGTCCTTCTCTCTGCGATATGCATCGCATGAGTACCCCTTGAGTGCCTCGTTTATAGAGGACTCCTTCGATCAAAGTATACATTTTGGCCTTTTGGGATAAGCGATCGCCTTTGAGATCATCATCTGTATGGTACTCCGCCTAAAGATACTGAGATGGAATTCATCCGTATCCTCGTATTCTAGAGAGGTCGTTTCAATAGGAGTTGTCTCTAGTGTTTCGACCAGAGACAACTTCTGGAGCTGTTCCAAGAAGACTCCTTTTGGTACTTGTGATCGGAAAGAAACTATATGAGCAAGCTGGCCTGCAAGGAAATTATCCTTTCGAGGGATAAATTGAACCTCGAAACCGAAAAAATACTTTTCAAGCTTTCGAACCTCCGATAAGTACCGAGACTTGGTCGAATAAGAGCACTAGTACTCTTTTCCGACCTGATTCACGACTAGTTGCGAATCTCCTCTCACGAGTAGTAGTCGAATCGTGAGCGCTTTTGCAGCTCTTATGCCAGCCAGCAAACATTCGTATTCTGCCACTTTGTTAGTGGCCTGAAAGTTTAATTGAATGTCATACTTTAAGGTCTCTCCGTTAGGAGATTCCAGGATTATCCTAGCCCCTGAGCCACTTAAAGTAAGTGACCCGTCAAGGTACATCGTCCACTGGTCGTGGATATCATACTGAGGATCCTGAACAGGTTCAGGATTTGTCCATTCGGGGACAAAGTCTGCCATGATCTGGGATTTAATGGCCGTTCGGGACACGAAATGGAGGTCAAACTCCCCAAGTTCTACTGACCATTTTGCCATGCGTCCCGCTGCTTCTCTGTTCTAGAGGACCACTCCTAAGGGAAACTCAGACGACACAATTATCTTGTGCGTCTGAAAATAATTCCACAGTTTCCTCGAAGACATGAGGAGGGTATATAGAAGTTTTTTGACCTAAGGGTAACACTCCTTAAGCTTGTGTAAAACTTCACTTACGTAGTAAACTAGTCGTTGAACGTTTTCATGCTCTACGACTAGTACTGCGCTCACTGCCTGTGGCGTGGCAGTTGGATACATTAAGAATGTCTCTTCTGGTTTCGGGAAAACCAAAATAGGAGCACTCATAAGATATCTCTTGACATCCTCAAAGGCAGCGTTTGCCTCTTCTGACTACTCGATACCCTCGTGTTTCCTTAGAAGTTTGAAGAAAGATAGTCCTTTTTCACACAGTCGTGCGATGAAACGACTTAAAACCGCCATGCATCCTATGAGTTTCTGGACTTCTTTCTTCGTGGTTGGAGGGCGCATTTGCACGATGTACTTTATCTTTTCAGGATTTGCTTCAAATCCTCGTACAGAGACAAGGAATCCAAGCAATTTTCCTGAAGAGACTCCAAGCACACACTTCTCACGATTGAGTTTCAGGTGGTGTTTTCTGAGGTTGTCGAACGTCTCTTGCAAGTTGGAAACATGATTAAGCTGCTTGATACTTTTTACGACTAGATCGTCAATATAGCCTCCAAATTTCGGCCTAGCTGGGGTGAAAAAGTCGATTGCATCAAGCGTTGAAAAGAAGCGCTAGTATTTTTTTAGACCAAATGGCATTTTGACATAATAAAATATACCAAATGGAGTAATAAACGTGGCATTTTCTTCATCTTCTAGACACATATTAATTTGATGGTAGCCAGAATATACATCTAGAAAATTTAATGTTTCACAACCAGCAGTAGAATCAACCAGTTGATCGATATGAGGTAAAGGAAAATCATTTTTTGGACAAGCTTTATTTAGATCAGTGAAGTCTACACACATTCACCACTTGCCATTAGACTTCATAACCATTACAGGGTTGGCCAACCACTCTGGGTGGTCGGCTTCTCTTATAAAGCCTGCTTTAAGTAGCTTGTCCAATTCTGACCTTATAACATCTGGTCGATCATGGGCAAATCTCCATAATTTTTGTTTTACGGGTACTTTGTCAGGCCATAGAGCTAGCCTATGCTCGATCACTTCCCTAGGGACTCTGGGCATGTCGGATGCTTGCCACGTGAAGACATCTGCGTTTGCCCGGAGGAAAGCGATGAGGGTGTCTTCCTATTTGGGGTCGGAAGTATCCTCGATGCGAATAGTCTTCGAGGGCTCCTCTGTATCCAAAGGAACCTTCTTGGCCTGGTCGTTCGGTTTAGGTGTAGTTTTAGGCTTGCTTCGACTGCTTGGTCGAAGGCTGCCCTTTGTTTTTTCTCGAGTTGGTATCTGGCCAACCATCTCGAGGAACCGACGGTCACACGTGTGCACCATCTTTTTATCACAATGAATTGTGATCACTCCTTTGGGACCTGGCATCTTAAGACATTGATACTCATAATGAGTAGCGATTAAGAATTTTGCCAAAGTTGGTCATCCGAGTATGGCGTTATATGCCGTATCGAAATCGACCACATCAAATGAGATCTTCTCTGTCCTGAAATTACTTAGAGAACCAAATGTTAAAGGAAGAGAAATTTGGCCAATAGGTTTGGCCGAAGACCCTAGTACAATACCATGAAAAGAGTATCGTACCGGTTTTACCTTGGTCCTGGGTACGTGCATTTCGTCCAGGGTACTCGTAAATAGAATGTTTAATGAGCTACCACCATCAACCAACACTCGATTTACTCGACAGTTGTTGATGGTGGGCTTGACCACAATCGGAAAGCGACCTGATCGAGTAGAAGGGATCGGGCAGTCACCCTTCTCGAAGGAGATGGTGACTTCCGACCATTTCGGCAATTTATTGACAAGAGGAGGGTCAATGGAGTTTACCTCGTGTTCGACAGCCTTAAGCTCTCGTTTTGACTTATATGCCGATGATCCCCCATAGATGTGCTCAATGGTGTGCTCGGGATCTTGAAATGGCATCTCCTCATCGTCTAACTACGTACAACCACTGTCTTGCCCTACTTCTTCGAGGGTAGGAAGTGGTCCTTTGCCGTTGTAGTAGTCCTCGAGTTTTCATTGGAAAACTCAGCAGTTGTGAAGGTCATGGCCTTCCTTTTTATGGAAAGGATGCCACCTAGGCTTGTTGTTCTTCCACTCGGGGCGCTTGCCTTTGCCTCGATCAGAGTTTGGCTTGGAGCCTTGATAATTTTTATCGCTCACGGACAAGACCTCCTTAGAACTGTTGGCTTGAAGCTTTTGGTCATTTGCCTTGTTCTTAGATTTCTTGGCCTTTTTATCATTTTTCTTACCACTTTCGCCCACCTCTTGAGGAACTTGATCAGTAGTGTTGTTCCACTCGACTGCTTCAGCAGCGGTAGCATATCGATCGGTCATCTCGAAGAGCTCAGCAACAGTGGCAGGAGGATTTAAGGCGATATCCTCCGTGATCCTTCTATTGTGGACTCCTTGCTTGAAAGCTCTGATGACAGAAGAATCAGAAATCTCAGGAATGGAATTTCGAACTTGACTGAAGCGTCGAATGAACTAGTGCAGAGTCTCGTGGTCGTTCTGCCTCATCCTGTGCAGGTTGTCCTCTTTCCTTGGGCGATAGTAGGTGCCTTGGAAATTGGACAGTAGGAGATCGCAGAGGTGCTGCGATGAATAAATCGACTTGAGTGGCTGATTTAACAACAATAATCGAGTAGATCCCTCGAGCACAGTAGGAACGTAATTTACCATTACATGCTCTCCTCCTCCTGTTGCTCAGACAGCGGTTGTGTAGATCTAGGGGAATTCAAAGGGGTTTTGAGATCCATCGAACTTCTCCATGTTCACTGGTCGAAATCAAGGAGGCCAGTGGACTACTCAGAGGTCGGGTGAGAAAACCCGACACCCGGTAATGACTTCTTGACGCCTTCTTTGCAGAAAAGAAGGATTGATGTCACCAGGTGATCGTACGCGACGATACCTGGCCGTAGGTGGACCCGACCTGTGGTAGGTCTCAACCTTACGAGGGAAATACTCCTTGTATTCCATCTATTGTCGTAGATTTCTGGTTTGAAGTAGTGAACAATCACCTCTCCTAGGAGCTTGTTGATCATCAAGCGTTCGAGGAACTCTTCTTCAATTGGAGTGAAGATTAGGAGAATGTCGTAATCTGTTGTCACGCCGATCTCCACGAGGTGAGTTATTCGAGCAGCTGGAAGCTGTTGGAGTCCTACCACCATGACTTCTGTGTTGATGTCAGCGAAGGTGCTCGATTTTGGCCACCGTGTTTCGAAGCCTTTGTGCGATCTCTTCAGTGAAGAGGTCGTAGTCGGGTGTTCAAGCAAGTTCTCGAGATGGGTTCTCAAAAAGATCATTAATGCGCTGGAGTTCTTGAGCCTCCTCCGATTGATAACGGATGCGCCCAAGCAGATTTCTCTGAGCCGCGATCCATCTCTATCGGGTTGTCTCAGGAACGTCCATACCTGAGCCTCGAGTTTGCCTCAGTGGAGTGTGAGAATTTCGAGAATCTCCTTTACGCTCATCAGAGTATTGACTCTGTTCATCACCGGAGGTGTCCTCGTCATTGCCACGAGGGGCCGCAACGTGTGATCATTGGGGAGCATCATCAGTTTTATCTCTAGGAGAGTGATCGTCACCTCAGGGAAGGACGAAGACCTCCCGTTGATGATCTCCACCTGTGCTTGAGGCCTCATCGCTTGAGGAGTAGTCAAAAGACACCGTCTGGCGACTTAGAGCAAACCCCTCCAAGAAGGGGAATTCTGGGTTATAACCGTCTCCTTCCGTAGGTGAGCCCTGCGATAGGATGGTTGAACTTGCAGGAAAAGCATGTTCAACCCCATCCTTTGTGGGGCTAACTTGAGAGAGATGACCACCAGGTGCTGATGAAGCTCCAGAATGATTGCCTCCAGGACTTGTCATGGCAGGTCAGACTGTCTTAGACGGACTTGAACACTTGGAGGGGGAACCCTCGTCATGCTTTGAGCCTGTCTTGGTGCAGTCCTAATTGTGGTCGGATTGACCCTTGCCCTCTGAGGAAGCTGGTTCCTCATTCAGACGTAACGTTGTGGGGGATAAGGATCCCTCCTCAACTCCATCAGTGATATGGTCTCCTGGAGAATGATCTCCGAAGGCGGCATCATCATCGAATGATGCAATACTTGGCTCGTAGTCGAAACCGGCATCTATGTCAATATCTGCGTAATCGGCCAAATCGAACCAGTTCTCCTCGTTCCACTCTCCTGCCATGAGAGTATTAGAGTTGGGAAAAAAGTGAAGGAAAGCTGATGACTCAAAGATCCCCACAGTCGGCACCAATTGTCGGTGTTTTAGAAGTGAACTTACGTAAAGATCGTTTGATTCGGGGGGTCTCCGGGACTCAAAACACACAGAGAGAGGCGACACGGGGATTTTTATACAGGTTCGGTCCTTTTTCGGAGAGAATAACAACCCTACTCGTGTGTGGATGTATTGAGTATGCTGGATTAAAAGATCAAGAGAAAGACTCGAGTGAGACGTCTTGTGCCCCTGATTCCTCTCTCCTTTTCTTCCTGATGATTCTGCCTTTTATACAGTACTCGGAGCGGGCTGCCGTTTCTCCAGTCCAAAGGGCACCTTAATGCTTCTGATGATGGAGCCGTTACTAGATATTATTGTGGGAGTAGTAACGTTCTCACGTCGCTAGGCAGTTATCACCATGACAGAGAGTTAAATCGTGCCATTATTCCAGATAATAACAGCATAATTGACTGCTCATATCTTTAGATATGGTACAGAAGATTCCCTGATCGACTAGGCCCACATGTCTATAAGCCCTGTCGATTAGAGACTGGTCGTAGAAGAACTTGCGACTAGGTTGTGGTCGTAGTAAAGCTTACGACCATAGACTAATCGTAGGATAACTCACAATCAGGGGATAGTCATAGAAAGACTTACGACTATAGGATAGTCGTAGAAGGACTTACGAGTATGGGGTGGTCGTAGAAGAACTTACGACCTCTAGCTTCTCCCTTATAAATGTCAAGGGGTATACTAAAGAACCAGATAACGGTAATATTATCTATAATATGAATTACAGATAAATAATTAAATGAGGATTATTAGATCCTCGTCAAGTCCATACAATGACTTTATGAGTTTCACACTGTACAAATTTTTATTTGCTCTGTCTTGGTTCGGGACAAGGATACATTCAGGTACCTTCATATAAATGTCCGAATGCGAGTTTCCATAAAAGTATGCAGTTAGCACATCCATCAATTTTATTTCTAAATTCTGGTTTCACTGCCATCAAGATTAAATATCTAAAGGTAGTTCCACCCATGACCGGTGAATAGGTTTCTTTATAATCAACTCCTGGACATTGAGTGAAACTTTTGTGCAACGAGCCTTACTTACAATTTCATTATTTTCATTTCTCTTTCGAACAAATACCTATTTATGCCTTACGGGGTGCACATGGGGAGGCGTGCGGCTTACAGGCCCAAATGCCTCTCTTTTATTCAGAGAGAATAATTCTATTTCTATTGCCTTCTTTCAATCTTCCTGTCGGTGTTTTAGAACCGAACTTACGTAAAGATTGTTTGATTCGGGGGTTCCCCTAGGCTCAAAATCACGCAGAGAGGGAGACACAAGGATTTTTTATATAGGTTCGGGCCTTCTCCTGAGAGAATAACAACCCTACTCCTGTGTGTATGTATTAATTATGTTGGATTACAATATCAAAAGAAACGCTAGAATGATGCGCCCTGTGCTCTTGATTTCCTCCCCTTGATCCTTCTAAAGATTCTACCTTTTATAGTACTCGGAGTGTGTTGCTGTTCTTCCAGTCCAAAGGGCGCCTTAATGTTCCAGATTATGGAGTCGTTACTGGAGATTATTGTGGGAGTAGTAACGTTCTCACGTCGCGAGGCAGTTACCACCATGGCAGGGAGTTGATTCATGCCATTATTCCAGAGAATAACAGCGTAATGTACTGCCCATATCTTCAAATATGGTGCGAAAGATTCCCTGGTCGATTAGGCACACATGTCTGTAAGCCACATCGACTAGAGACTGGTCGTAGAAGAGCTTACGACCAGGTGGTGCAGGTGGTGGTTGTAGAATAGCTTACGACCATAAACTGACCGTAGGAGAGCTCACGATCAAGACATAGTCGTAGAAAGACTTACGACTGTGGGGTAGTCGTAGAAAGACTTACGACTGTAGGGCAGTCGTAGAAAGACTCACGACTATGGGGTGGTCGTAGAAGAACTTACGACCTCCAGCTTCTCCCTTATGAATATTAAGGTGTATACTCAAGAACTATATGACGACATTATTATCCATAATATGGATTACAGATAAATAATTAAATGAGGATTATTATATCCTCGTCACTTTCCAATCTAATCTTTTCTTACATTCGGCGAGCGATGCAGGCTCTAGATCAAGATCGATGATTATGACAATTTTCTTTACAAAATAAATGTCGACATTGGCTGTTGTCTTATTCATATATTCTCCCGAGGTCACAAAGTTTATAGATATTTTTTTAAGGGGCGATTCTTCTAATACTTCTACTTGCTCACCACTACTTCCAATTACGGGGTCAAGTCTCTTTAGTTTTTCAGCTCTGATGTGTGCGCACACATCCATGTTGATGTCTCCCTTTATTGGAATGTTCAATTCTGGTATGCCTTTTTCTGACGGTTCCATACTTGTGCCATGTCTCAACTGGCTCCCCTTCTGGTTCTAGGGAACTTCGGGGATCGGCTGTGTCAAGTCCTTCTTATCCTTTTCCACCAGGCGTCCCGAGTTACTTGGGATTTGAGGGACCAGAGTTCTCGTCCTTTCTAAGGCATCAGGACGGGATTAGGGATACCTTCATCGGTATTTCAAACCTCTGCGGTGCATTGTGTGAGGACCCCGGTTTATTAGGCTTGTAATACTTAGTTATCCATTGACCCTAGCATCACAAACATAATAATCCGTGTCTTCGAGATATGTATACTTCCTAGAATGCAAGATACACACCCCTTTACAAAATCATGCATCAATTCCATTCAAGACATAGAACCAAAGCACGACTAGAATAAAAGATATACATAATATAGAGAGAGTTATTACAAAAGGGGCCGACCGGCCAAATACAACTAAGAAAGATAAACACAAATAGAAGCAAAAAGCCATAAGATGGCGATAAACAAAAGAGAGCCACAAGGTTTGCCTTTAGCCCACAAGACAACCAACCAAGCCGCTTAGCTAGACTCCCAACCGCAAAGACATCTCACAAAAGTAAAGCCCTTTGGGCCCTACCTCCTCTCAAGCAATATAGTTATTAGCAAAGCAAATGAGTACAAAATGTACTGCAAGACCGACGTAGTATAAATGTAACTATAGTTTAACTACATGCAAGCTTTATTTAAGTGGATGAGGCTTTGGACTTATTTTAGCATAAAGCAAGTTTTCATTTGCAATATATAAATAGATTCCAAAGCGCTTTTGCAATTCATTTTAATTTGCAAGTAACAACGAGACAAGTAACATAATAACGATAGATAGATGACAACAACAATCTCGGAAGTGACTAACCCAATAGCTACTCACAATAGTATGAACATCCATTCATACCAACCCATCAAGTTTTAATTAAATGTTGTAGTCTAGTTCTTGCACGACCTTACCAAGCATGTCCATAACCTAGGACGAGGCTATTCGAATAGTTTTAACCCTGCAGGGGTGTACCAATGTACCCACACGTTAGACCGCCTTTTCGCCAAGCTATTTAGCACACTTCCTTTGGTATGCCGGCACGGCTAAGTCCTACGAGGCATTTCCAATGAATGATGCTAATTAAGAGTCGCGATAACCCGTAAGGTAGGAGACACCAAATTTCTAAGCAAGCAATGGGTGCTCTTTCCCTTATAAAACAGTTTTACCACCTACGACCCCCAATTAACACCTCCCAAAGTACTTAGACAAGAGGGGTTCCCAATACCCTCGTGTGGTTAGCACGCATAAGCGCTTGGCTTAGTGACACAAGTAACTCGGTCCTTGGGGACCTAGGCACCATTACATTCACACCTAACATATCACACCAACATCCATTGTGCCCAAGTCAATAACAATTTTGTTTTCATATTTGTTTTATTTGCTTACAAAGTAACAAAGCACAAGATGGACATAATGGAATAATAATTTTTGTGTGATCAAGGTCATCGACATAATGTCAACAACCGCCCATTTCTACCGTTATCTAAGCATTATCAACGCAAACTACTAAGTGATAAGAGTCCATCCATCGAACTCTACATCACAGCAAGATAATCCTAGGCTTAGTAGTAGAGAATGAACATTTGCCTACAGGATATGCATCTATAGGCTTGACTAATCGATAATTTAACACAAAGTAGCATGCATACATACAAGTGAAACAAAATATTAAACTTTAAAGTAATGGGACAATAATGGGATATGATCAAACTGCTTGCCTTGCTGTGGCTGGTCACTATGCTGCAAAGGATCACTCACGGGATCAGCACACTCGTCGACACCTAATCGAAAAGGCGAAAAGAAATGATAAGAACGAAGAAAACCAAGAAGACAGCACAACAAACTAACTCCAAATGCTCTGAAATTTTTACAACAGCAAGAGGATGATTTTTAGAGAATTTAGCAACAAGAACCGATCAATTTGGATTCTCATTGCAAAAGATATGAGCAAAAGCATTCTGCTCAGCCTCTAAAAATGCAAACTACTACTATTCACATAATTTAATTGTTTAGCAAAAATTTCTAGAAAGGTGGTGCAATTGAAATTTTTACAGTAAATCAAGCACCTCATAATATGAACAACCCAATTGGATTCATCTCGTTTGGAGCTATTATGCATGTTTTATGATTTTTTCAAAGACATAAAAATGAGCACATCTAAAATGCACCCACAATTCTTTTAAAAATAGTGACATGCCTAAATCTTATTCTAACATTTAGTGTACTAATAGAGGAAGCCAACAAAGTTGGATTCACTCAAAAATAACCTACAGAGAATTACTTATGCATTTTACAAGTTAAATGAGTTTTTAATGTAACATTTAAAGTTAGTTTTCAAACCTATTTGGCAATTCCATTTTCTGGAGCCGAACTGAGCTCACAACCATTTTTAGGTCAGAGCCCAGGTCAAACTAGAGCTAAAACAATTTGAATCAACTCATTTGGATTAAAAATGAAATAGTTATGCATTTTTGAAGTTCTTTACCTTTTTCAGTTTGCAAATAATTCCAACTGGAACTTTCTAAAGATCAAAACAGAGCGGGAGGACATGAGCCGTTGATGCTAAATCGGACGGCCCAAGACCTCCTGTGGAATACGATGCATCACAAGAGTCCAGAGAACATGGGCCGTTGATATCTTGGATCCAACGGTCCATGTCCTCCAAGAACGCCAAGCGCTAATCTGGAAGGAGGTCGTGGGTCGCTGATGCCGCATCCAACTGACCACAACAAAAGAGGGAGGACCGGGACGGTTCAGATCTATCGAGGGAGGACCTTAACGGCGGAGATCTTCCAAAGGAAGATCCAAACGATCAAGACCTCCCCAAGGAAGATCTACACGGTCAAGACCTCTCGAGGGAGGTCCTGGACGGTCTAGATTTTCCAAGGGAGGACCTTAATGGTCTAGATTGTCCGAGGGAGGACCTAAATGGCTAAGATCAACTCGGGGAGGACATAAATGGCTGAGATGACCTCGAGGAGGTCCTAAGCGGCTAAGATCAACACAGGGAGGGTCTCAATGGTTGAGATCTCATACGAGGAGGTCCTAGACGGCCCAGATCACTCAAGGGAGGTCCAGATCGCCCGCATAAACAGAGGAGGTCTTGGACGGTTCAGATCCACTTGGGGTGGTCCCGAACGCCAAGATCTGAAAAGGAGGTCCAAGATGGCTAAGATGACTCGAGGAAGTCCCGGCCGAGATCTTGAGATGGACGCCCAAGACCCTGACGCAGCGCTTAAGGACACATTAAAAGTTACAATGATTGGAGATTATTAGCCATTAATGGGGAGGTCTTTGTCTTAACGACAACCAAGACAAAGGCCATTGTCGTCCGACAAAATCCCGAGAGGCTCCCAAGGCTCGCCGCAAGAATGAGGACCTCACGGCGCCATCCATAGCATTCAACGCAGCGCAATAGTGTTGCGCACACACCGGGACCATTCCCAGCGGCGTGGGTGGCCCTGAACGGCGACGAGCCGGAGATGAACAAGAGGACCAACATGGCCCAAAATCACATTATGAATTGAAAGCTCCGCAACGATTCATACAGCGGGTGCCCAGCTCTAAAGGACTATCAGGAAGTTACTTGGAGGTCCTGAAGGAGCTGAGGAGGTTGGAGGAGAGGAGGACCAATGCTGGTGAAGAAGGGTGCTCCACGGCCAAAGCTCCAAGCTCCAAATTGGCCACCTCTGCAAATGTCCCAACCAAATGAGTTAGGCTCTTTGGTCACAGAGGGAAATGGCATAAATTGGAGTAAGGAATGGAGAGGAAAGCCCCAGGGACCCTTGTGCCACCGAGGAGCTCCAAGCTCAACAATGGCGATTTGGGGGAGGTCTGTGGAGGAAGAAACTCAGCCAAGCATAGTGGTGCAAGCCTGAGCTCGATGGTGTGTAAAGGAAGCCAAGGGGAGATACCAAGGAGGTCTTATACCCCAGGGCATAGAGGTCATGAGCCAAGGGTTAAGCTCATGGTGAGCTTAGCCCATGGCGCGGTCCATGACTTGGACAGGACATGGAGGTGACGGGGAGGGTAGGTCAGAGCATGGCCTAGGACGGAAAGGCACTGACACGCATTAAATGTGCGCAGCTCAGAGCTGTTGGGACAAGACATGCCACTGACCTTCTCACTGCCATGGCGCATGCGCGCGCCAGAGCTAGGAGAAGAACAGGAGCTGCCCTCCACCGTAGGATAAGAACCTGGGGAGGTCGTGACCCTCGGATTTGATTTGAAATGGTAAGGTCTAAAGGAAAGGGGGAGGTCTTGACCTTAGGATTTGGATTGAGAGGTCCTGACCTTTAGATCGACATCGCGCGGAGGCGCAAAGGAACTAGGAGGTCACAACCAGAGATTTTCATCGCTGTTGCGTAAATGATAAGGGAGGTCATGCGCTAAAGGGATAGGAGGTCCTGGCCGTTGGATCTAAATCCAAAGGCGCGGACTTGACGAGGAGGACTTAAATTATGCACACGATACAGCCAAAAGATGTGGAGGTCATGGCCTTTGGATCTAGATCCAAAGGCGCACAACATATGGGGAGGCCAGGACCGTTGGATCTACATCCAAAGGCGCTGATCAAAAGAGGGAGGTCCTAGCCATTGCGCATTGCACAATGGGAGGTCGTGGCGCTGGATTTGATCCAACCCGCACGCACTGGGCGCGGAGGTTTGGACCCATAGGCCGCATAATCGAGTAGGACAAGGAGGTCGAATTGCTGGATCTTTATCCAAATGCTACGAGATGAGGAGGGAGGTCATGGCCATGAGATCTCCATCTAATCTGCCACGCACTGCAAGCGGGTGGGAGGTCCGGCGCGCACGATGCAAAGTGGGAGGTCGTGGGCCTTGGATTTTAACCAACCAACACAACACAATGAAGGGGAGGATGATGCTTGATAACTAGGGAGGTCATGGTCATGGATCTCGATCCAACGGCTATGACCTCAATGAGGTGGGAGGTCTAGAGCCGAGCAAGTTGTGGAGGAGGTCGTGACTGCTCGGATTTTGATCCAATGTTACACGACCTCACGAGGTGGGAGGTCAAAGATGATAAATGTGAGGAGGTCGTGGCGTTGGATCTTAATCCAACGGCTACGACCTCACACAGTGGGAAGGGAGGTCCGATGAGTCGAGATGAGGTTGGGTTTAACCCACTTTGGAAAGTGGCTCAAGCCCAAGTAACAGTGCAGTCCATGTGAATTTGAATTTAACAGCTGAGACTTTGGGGATTTAAATGAGATATCAAAACAACTCCAAAATTTATGAAATTTTAACTGGAGCTTACTGACTTTAGGATTAACCTTTCATAAAATTTCTAGAGGTTTTTATGCACTGCATTTTTCTCCAGAAATTCCTAAAGGCTGTTCTAGGGTTTGATTTACCTCCAAAAATTATCAAACAAGTTTTAAAACTTATGATATTTTTCAGAGGAGTCCCACATCAACTCTGGAACCAAGGGAAAATATTTTCCTAAGTTTGGCATAATATTTGTGACAAGTGGAATAAGGGTTGGACTTTAGTCCACAGGAGGTTTAGGTTTTTGAACTCCACCACTTTTGACAAGAATTATAGAGGAGTTCAAGAGTTTCAAGATGTGAGAAAAAGTTTTAATTTCTACACATTTTCTTACATTTGAAACACACACCCATTTATACATTTGGGATGTTACACATTACGTGCAGGCATATGCGACTTGGTCACGCTCTTCAAATCACTAAAGTGGTTAGGCAGTTGTTTCGCTAATGCTTGCAAATTGTCTTTTGGACTTCAATTATCTTCTAGACTTCAATTATCTTCTGGACTTCTTTATTTGCTTCACTAATGCGCGGGTCATGTACATGGATTTCAATTTTCTTCTGGACTTCAATTGTCTTTTGGACTTTCCGTGGCTTGCCACGTTATTTGTTATTTGCCGATATTTTTCATCAAGGGGTTGATTTCCTCCCCCTAATGACGGGAAAATAATCCTCATCAAATATGTTATCAGCGAAGTGGGCTGTACGCAAATCTCCAGTCATAGGGTCCAGATACCTGATTATAGATGTTGCCTTTCAGAGAGGGCCCATTGCAATCGCTGCGGTGGTGGTATATGTACATAAACCTTCCAACCAAACTTGCAGAGATGAGAGATTTTTAGTGCTGACCCTTGCGCTAGTTGCTTAGGTGGATGGATATTATATGCTGACGGTCAAAAATTGATGAGAGTTGCTGTGTGCAAGACTGCGTGTCCCCAACATGTAGTTGGTAAATTACAATTCTTCAAAGATCTGGTAGTCCATTTTGGGTGTGGATATACGGTACGGAATGCTCAACATTAATTCCCATTTCCATGCAATAATCATCAAATGCATTCGAAGTAAATTCTTCGGCGTTGTCCATTCTGGTGGACTTCACATGATGACTAGGGAAATTATTTTCAATTCTAATTATTTGCGAGATTAGCTTGGCAAAAGTGTGGTTTCTCGTAGACAATAAACATACTTGTGACCATTTCGAGGAAGCATCGATGAGCACCATAAAAATACCTAAATAGCTTTGACAGGGGCTGTATAGGACCGCAAAAGTCTTCCTGGATATGTTCCAGAAATGCAGGGACTTCATCCTTTACTTTCAGAGCAGAAGGTCTAGTAATTAATTTTCCGGTGGCACATGCGGGGCACACAAAATCTTCCTGATTCGGGAAATTCTTTACATTGATATTATGTCCCTGTGAATTATTAATTATATTTCTCACCATCCTAAGACCTAGGTGACCCATGACCTTACCTTTCTTGCCTCTCTCCTTTGTGAGAGGCTTCCTTACCTTGTAGCTGCTAGCATTGGCTTCATGACCAACATTGCTACTAGGCGACTGTGAGATGTAGTTCTTCCCTAGAATATCATCTTAAGCTTCCGCAACTTGCATGATGTCAATCAATTCAGCATACTTCATGTAGCCGTCTTGACGATAGTTGCATGCGGATTGCACCACATTCGGGTGAAAGGTAGAGAGAATCTTCTCAATCTTCTGCTCATCCGTGATTACCTTACCACAGAATTGAATACTGGTACAAATTCTGGCCATGCTAGGCCAGCTCTTCGAACTCTTGGATCGTGATGCCAGTCATCTACATTTTTATGCAAAGAATTCATAAGATTACTGCTGGTAATTTGGGTAAAATGGTTGCAAAACACTCATAATGCTCTTCGAACTCTCGGTTCGTGATCCCGTATTTTTCTATGCATTTTACTACTATTTTCAGTGATTAAAAGCAATATAAACAATCACAGATAATCAAAACAGTAAATACAATACATAAATAGCATAGAAATTATAATAACAAAGTTAAACATGCTTCAAATGCTCAAAATGATTCAAAATTTGAATTCCCGAGGCCCTTTTTTGCTGAAATATGAATTTTCGGTGAATTCTGCAATTTTTAGGGGCTAAACCGCGAATTTTCAGTTCTGAGAAAACTTTCTACGCAATTTTTCAATTTCTAAGAGGTTATTCTGCAAGAATTTCTTTCTCGAAATATTTCATCATAATTTTTAGAACTTTGAGGGTTTATTTGCAAATTTTTAGTTCTGAGAAAATTTTGCGTAATTTTAGAAAAGTCCAAGGGCCTTTTTGCAAAAATCTAGGATTTCCTTCTCTCTCGCTTTTTTTCTTTCCCTTTTTTGCTTTTCGGCCGGGCTTCTATTCTTTCTGCCGATTCTTTCTTAGGGCCCATTCGGCCCATGTTCGACCGGTCAAAAGAGGGGAATGGGTGGTTGCTAGGGTCCCCCTTGCCTTGTTCTTTAAGGTGGTGGCACCCGTCCGGGGTGCTACAGCGCCTATGCGGAGGCAGCGGCCGGTCGGGAGGGCACGCGATGCGAGGCTACCGGCGCCGGTGTGGTGGCATATGGCGACGGCGCTGGTGTGGTGGCATACGGTGGCGGCGCTTGTGCGAGGGCCGCGCTTTAAGTACGGGCGCCCGGCGAGAGCAAGCAACGCGGCAGCGCTTCAAGTCTGGGTGGGGCTCCTGGCGGCTAGCCGGTTCGCTTCTCGACGGCTCGACGGGAGCGGGCGGTGATGCGAGAGCGCGCATGCGGGGTGCGCGTTCGTTGCAGGCTACGGCTTAAGCCGAGCGATGGTCGGCGAAGCGCCATATGTGGCGGCTAAGCGCGGCTCAAGGCCGCAAGGCGCGCCGGGCATGGCAAAGACGCGAGAGGCACGACACACGCGACTTCGGGCGACGCGGCTCTCGTGTGGGAGGCGAGGTCACGCGGATTCAAGAAGGGCAGGGCGGCGCCGTGGAGGCCATACGGCGGCGGCTATGCGGCGTGGTCGTAGGACTTAGGCGCATACACACGGCGCTGCCGGGCGGTACGCTGCTGTGTCGGGCGGCGGCCGACGGCGTACGCCTGTGCAGTGAGGCCTGTGTGGGGGCGGCGCCGGTGGTTTTTCCATGTGCTAGTGGTTATGCGCGGATTTTGCAGGCGGCAAGGGGTGGCGCGCAGTTACGGACCGGCGGCGGCGCTGCCGCACGGGGCCGCACCGCTTTTTTCTTCTTTACCGCTCATGTATCGCTACGCTCATCGCTCATTATTCATGCATCGATCTAGAGTGCAATCAACATCCTCTTTTTCATGCAATCTAACGATCAGCTTGGTTGGCGACTTCAAGTCGGCTTGCAGTAGATTAGAGTAGATTTGCATCGTAGAAAACAATCTAGAAAACAACAATTACGGAATTGAAAGCGATCTGGAAAATTCGATTCGATCTAAGAGCGTCGTGCTACGATGATTACCTTTCGATTCGAGTAGAGTAGGCATAGAGGTAGGCCGGAGTCGATCGTGCTGATAACGTGTTGAGGAACCATCGTTGGCGAGTTTTGTCCGAACGATCACTTCGTAAACAAGCGTAGAATCGCTTAGAACAATACAAGAACACATGTACAGATTAGTAGATTGAATACAGTGATATAGGGGGACCTTTTGCTTCTCCTTATTGTTCTTATCATGATCAGCCTTTTAAAATGACTAACACCTTCTATTTATAGTCTAAAATCTCTGCTAAGATTTAGATGAAACGTCCACATATAGATCGGTTGCTGAAACAAACCCATAGTTTTCTAACACAGACTACTCCCGCCTCCCTTCGCCTGCGCACGTCCGCTACGACCAGCGACTGCACAAGGCGACGTCTACACCAGCTAGTTACATTTTCTGTCACTCCTTCCTCTTCTATTGCTACCGCTAAGACAACAAGGTCAACACATTGAATTCGGCCTTATCTTCACTAGCTCCAGCCCTAGCTTAGCCTGTCGATCCCTTCAGCCTGTTCACTCCAGCAGCACGGAGAGACCGAACAATTTATTGGACCAGGAGAAGCTGCCGAACGTGGCAAATCCATTTACACGTGACGTGACATGATAAAACGATTGTCAAACGATTGTCAACCAGCACAGGCCGATAATACATATGACACGTGAGACAAACAGTGACTTGTCTCTCCTCAGAGGCATAACGGTATCTTTAATAATTAAAGATAATCTTTCTCTAATATATGCTACATCATCTTTAGAGATAACATCTTCAATAGATAGTATCTAGCATACTCTCTAACATTTATATTTTATAATTTTTCTTTGAAACGGACCTACATGTCAACTAGAGTAGATTAATGTATCATGTCTTGTTTTATGTGCACAGTCAGGAAGAGACGACCTGTGCACTATCCCCTCCTCCCTCTTCTCCACGTAGAATTTTGTTGATGTGGCATAGCTAAGAGACGACAATAAATACACTATTAAAGATGCCCTAAGAAGTCAGTACTATGATAGACCGCTTTTGCTAGCACAAAGGCGTCCGAATTTTTTTAAAAATCCAGTCACCGACAATTATATAGTACTAAACCTAAAATTATATTATCAAGTGATGTGTAAGTTCTATTTATTTTTGTATTTGTAGGGTTCACCTAGATTTACTTTTGTCTAGTTTAGATTTTTTTTTGTATTTGTAGGGTTCACCTAGATTTACTTTTGTTAAGTTAGAATTTTCAACATAAAAAATAAAAATTAGCTTAGTCGGCCACGAGTGCAGTCTGTAGATCTCTCGTTTTAAATAGCCAGAAACAGAGAGTCCAAAGGCACACGCGCACGGCGAGCGAGCGAGCGCGCGCGTGTTGGCCCTTTCTAATTTCACAAAAGGGGATACCATGATCCACCTTATAAACTGATGTAACTTCCCTTCAATCTCTTCATGTGGGACTAAACAGTTTTAGCACGTGCATATGAGCCTTTAAGATTTTTTAGAAATTAATTAGAATTAAAGATAGACCCAGCTCGTATTAATTCCAACACGTACTTCGGCGGGGAAGAGAGGATGGCATCCGAGGCGGGGTCTCCCGGCAGCGCGCTGGGCAAGAGGATGTTCGAGTTCGACCAGATGTGGCGGCTCGCGCTGCCGGTGGGGGCGACGAGGGATCACCCCTTTGGGCCGGAGAGCGTCCCGCTCGACAACGTACCCTTCCCGCCTGTGCTCGTCGTGGACCCTGATCAAGACATGCTTTGCGACCGGGTCACGGACTACGTCACGAGGCTTAAGGCGATGGGGATGCCGATCGAGCTCGTCAAATTCAAGGGGCAGGGCCACGGGTTCTTCGTCTTCGACCCGTATGGCAAGGCGTCGGACGAGTTGATCCGAGTCGTCAAGTGCTTTGTGTACGGTGGCTAGATGCTCAACTGAGATTGCAGCTTGGTTGGTTTGTCCAGTTTAGATGATCTACGGTATGGAATCAGAAATAAGCTGTATTGTGTAAACTATGAGTTTCCAGGAGAAACAAATCAAATAAAAAAAGAGTAACTTTAGTCACTTTTTTAGAACAAACTCCTTCTAATTTATATTAATAACTTTTACATTGAAGATTTATATTAATAGCTTTTACATTGATGATTCTAGATGAACAACATGTCACCTTCGAGTTTTGAGTCGATTAACGTATTGGACTTTTTTTTAATCTTCTCGTCTTATCTTACAACAGTGTCATATTACTGATAATCTGATAGGGGTAGTAGAATTTTGATGATCTTAGTATAGTCATATGGGCGACGGGCATGGACGAGGTTCTTTGCCCGTCGTCCTTCGCGGGCATGCATGTGGGGGGAAATCGGAGTCGTGGGTTTGGATATGGTCGAGCACTATCCGTACCCGCCGCGCTCGATTACCATCCCTACATCCAACCATCACAGAACACCCACCATAGCCCACATCATTTATCACCCACATCACAGAGTAAGGAGAGGGAAAGAAATAGAGTAAAGGAGAGTAGTTACCCCAGTGTAAACGGCAAATCAACCACCGGTATTAGCTCACCACATCCATCTCCTTCATGTATGCATAAGCAACAACAACCCACAACAGTAAACAAGTCAAACTCAAACCTAAAAACGGCACCCTCCACCACTCGGACGGCGGACGATCCTTCGACCACCGCCACAGTCATTTCTCCAACTGCCTGAGAGGTGGCGGTGGGTTCCTTAGCAGGAACATCCTTGATGACTAAAGGAGCCGGGCTAAGATCATAAAAAAGGGAAACACCTTAGATGGTAAAAAGCAAAAAGCAAATGTTGTTCTTACACTTTTGTCTTTCTACATACCTTCGTGTGCCAGACTTGATCTTGAATTTGGAAGAAATCTTCCTTAAGGAATTCTTCCCTAAGGAAGATTTCTTCGACTTCTTTTCAACCACGTCTGGTCGAAACTCGAGTTGAGGAATGGCCACGACCACGTTTGGTTGTGGGTCTTGAACGAGCACGACTGCTCCTTGAGCCTCCTGGCACTCCAAGTGGTTGAGACCTGTCTCGACCACCTTAGGGGCAGCACTACCCTCAATCATAGGTACTGCTGGCGCAACAGTTTCCTTCACAAATGACATAAAACTCTTCTAGTTCTCCTTTTTCTAGTTGCTTGACAAAGCCACGAGAGGCCGAAACTGCGAAAGTCTTATTGTCATAATAGAAGGGTACCTTGGTCTTAGGGGCTTTGCGCTTGAGAGGCTCAAGCGCTTTGACCGTTGCAACCCCTACTGCAGCAGCCAAATCCGCAACAAATTTTGCAAAAGGCCTAGTCAGGTCAAAAGTGCTCGAGCTTGCGCCTCCCTTGTCGGCGACTTGCACGAGCCGATGCCTCTTGGCCGGGGGAGAATCAAACTGCTCTACTGCCACGCCAACAACCATCAGCACGACTTCTTCATCGTCCCGACGGTTTTCCATGCCTATTTTCTGCAAGAATCATAAAAAGATATGTTACAAAGCGGTCGCAAGTTTTTTCTACGACCATCATCTTGTCGTAAGTTTTTCTACGACAACCCCCTAGTCGTAAGCTTTCCTACGACCAGTACCTGGTCGTAAGATTTTCTACGACCAGTACCTAGTCGTAAGTTCTTCTACGACTACAAGTTCCTAAAGATGAAATCAATTCTTGATTACATTTAGGCGCTCTATTTTGTCCTCTACGGATAGGTCCGCCAAAATTCGAGGAGCCACCATACTCGGTGGCAGGGACTTATCACAAATGAGTTTGACCCGAGCGTCAATCTCTTCTTGCGAGAGGCCTACGGGAGCAAGTAAACTCTCAATGAGCTAAATCTTAGATTAACAGAAAAGGGGTTAAGCCTAGGAGTTTACTTACCTTCCTCGTAGTCTCTAGTCAGGTCCTACGGCCCTGAGTACCTCCACATAGGATGAGCCCTCTTCTTCAGAGGGCTGATGCGGCGCGTGATGAAATCCTTCACCACTTGCTATCCGGTAAGCCCCTCTTCCTTCAAGTCTGCAATAGCTTGAATAAAGGGAGCAATTCGGCCGAGATCCTTGGGAGTCAAATCCCAGGAAGAGATCTTCTCGGCCGACTTCCCGGCGAAGGAGAGGCTGTCTTTATTGGTTATCTCCCAATAGAACCACCTCTTCTTCCACCCCGGCCACGACGACCGGGTAAACATCTGAATGTACTCCTTCGACTTCCTATCATGGAGCTTCAGACTACAGTTACCGGCGACTCCATTCAGATAAGTCATTCCATAATAGTACTGGAACAACTCCAACTTAGACGGAATCCTCAGGTAGGCCTCACACAGGTACACGAATACGCCCAACATCATGATGGAATTGGGAACAAGGTTCACCAACTCCACACCGAAGTGTTCGAGTACAAGGGTGAGAAAAGGGTGAGCGAGCAATCAAAGGCCACACTCACAAAACGCCTGGAAGAAAGGGATCTGCCCAATCTCCCCCGACGGCCAATACTGCCCAACAGCTTCAATCCACTTCATGAATTGGCTCCTTGGAATCTTCTCAGCGGCAACGAAAGCCTCGATCCTGGTCTCATCCATCTCCAATTCGGCCCATTGGGAAGCGGCTCCGGCCATCTCTCTCAAGGATTGGAGATTTGGGGTTGGGAAGATTTCAGGAGAGCGTTGATTTGGTTGAAGGCGGAGAGCACAAGAACTCGAAGAACAATAGGAGCGATTTGGGGGAAAAAGTAAAAAAACCTAAGTCTTACCCCTGGTAAGTATTTATAACTGCACACTTGAGTTAAAGACGTGGCGACCCAACTGTTGCCACCGCTTCGGGAACTGCTCCAATAGACATGTCTGTGAGAGTCGATTCAAATTCTTAAATTTGTCTGCTCAAGAAAACTGAGCCTGTCTTCACACCTCAAGCGAAATTACCTTATTGACCAAGTCCACTTTTGGCCAAAAGTAACAACAGTCAGAAAGGATTTGCTTCCGACTACAGTACTTCGACTACTATGTGATCATAAGATCTCCTATGACCACCTTGTAAGTCGTAAGTCTCTCTACAACCTTCTTGACTGTAACATCCCAAAGTTCTGTTACCAAATTAAAAATTAATAAAGTTATTATTTTGTTGGATTTCTGAAATTTGAAAGAGTTTAATTGCTTTATTTGGATTTCTGAAGTTTTAAAAGTCAAAAATAAAAATTTAATTATTTTCTGGAATTTTAAAAGAATTTCCTAATTATTTTAAAGCTAAAATAAATTATGTGCAAAAACTATTACAAATTTTAAGTTGGAATTATTTTAATTAAGTCCAAAATAACTCTAGGAATTTCTGTGAATTTTTCTAGAATTTTTGGATTTTATTTACTATTTTCTAAAGCCAAAATGAATTAATCAAATTATTTTAAAAGCTAAATCAATTAAAATCCTCCTAACAGTTTTGGTCCGAAACTGCTGCGGCCCATCTCCTTTCCCTCCGTGCGCACGGCCCACTTCATCCCAACCACACCCTCTCTCCCCTCAAACCGCCCCTCCGCTCTTGTCAGTCTGATTTGAATCGGACGGCCAACACGCTCCCATGTCACCCCGCGCTATCTCAGCCACCGATGCAAATCCAACGGCCCGCCCGCGTCTTCTTCCTCCCTTGCCTCCCTCTTTCTCGCAAAGGACCGAACCCCGCCACCATGGATGCGCAGGTGGAGCTCCAATCACGCCGCGATTCTCGCCCTCTCTCCTCACGTGGTTGCAAGCATTCAAAACCCCTGCTCATCCCGCGTCCGTTCCCGCCTGTTGCCCTCTCAATCACGCACGAAATCGCCGGGATTTTGATTCGATCGTCGTCGCCTCCGCGCGCCCGGTCTCCTCGCCCGGTACCCCTTCGCCCCTATAAAAGGGAGCACGAGGAGCCCCTCATCTCACTCATTCCCTCCCCCTCACTCCCCCTCCTCCTCATCGACTCTAGTCGCCGGATTTTGAGGTTTTTCGCCACAAACTAAACTCCGCTCTCCTCCAATGCCGTCAAGTCTCCCCCGGCCACCCCGATCAAGACTGCCGCCATCGCCGCCTAACGCCACCCGGCGCGCTTTGTTCTTGCCGAGACCCATCAAGCCTGCCGCCGCCGCCGTCGATCTTCTCCTCCGCCATTTCTCGCCAAGAAGGAGCCGTGCGAGCCATAGCGCCGCCAAGGTGAGCATCATTTTTGCTATTCCCTCCTCTTTATATTGGTGTGATCGTCGGCCGCCGCCGTGCCTCCAGTCGCTGGCGAGCATGGTCCAGAGCCGGTGCCGTCACCGTTCCACCATGGCCGTGCCACCTCACGTCCACGCGTGCACCACATCACCTTATCCTCCTACGTGGCTGCCCCGTCACTACCTACGTGGCGCTGACGTGGCCCATTCCTTAACCGAACGAAAATTTCAGCGTTGACGTCATGCTGACATCATAAAGCCATTTTCTTTCAGAAAGATAAATCAAGAAATTCCAATTTCATCATTTCATGTGACTTGTAAACTTCCCAGGGTTCGTTCTCCTTCATACAAACTCTGATTTCATCGATTCAAATTTCTAAATTCATATAAATTCAATATCTAGCTAACTAAACTAAAATTATTTAATTTGGAGTTAATTTGAATCTTCATTTGAATTTTGTTTGAATTTGGCTTAATTTCACAGATAGATTTTAACGATAATTTGAGAGTCGATTCGACGCCATTTGAGAGCAACCAATTGAGCAAGGCAAGTTACATTCTTGATCATATTTGCACCCATTATTTTAAGTTATTTAAATTCTATTTTAAATTATTATTGCATACTTATTTATATTCAGAATTTAAATTTTGTTTTAAATTCATAGATATGCCTAAATTCCTTGTATGGCCAAATTTGATAATTGAATCAAATACATTGTCACCCTAGACAAAACCTAGTTGATACGATAGTATGAACTAGGATCATTTGGAAAAATTATGCTTAGCGATGCTTAGACCCAAAAATATTTGATTTGGGCGATTTTAGCCAAAAATCAAATATTGTTTAAATTGTATCCATAACATTGGTGTGTTATGGAAGTTTATAAATGACTTTGCAAAAATGAAATAAAATGATGGTTTGTACTTGGACAAAATGGTTGTCTGGATGGTGTATGTCAATGCACGGGCTCAATCTCGGTTAGGGTTGAGGCCCACACTACTACAGAAAGGCTAATACTGGACGCCTCATCACAGACGGTTGACCAAAACCGCTTCAGATAGATTCAATCACGCACGGTTTTGGCTTAGAGACCGCTCAGGCATCGTCGCGCTTAAAAACCGCTCGGAAGAGAATATCACGCACGGTTCATTTTGAAAACCGTCAGGAAGTATCACGCAGCGGTCGCTCAACACGCAACCGCTCGTGATATTAATCAAGATCACGCATTTGCGCTTTTAAACACAACCGTGAGGAGATCACGCACGGCTCAACAAGAACCGCTCGTGATATTAATTAGTATCACAAACGGTTCTTAACAATAACCGCTGCGGATAATATCGCCACAGACTCCACGATCGCCGCCATCGCCGGCTCCCGCGCGCTCTTCATCGCCGATGCGCGCTCGTTTGCCGCCAATCCGCCTGCTCTCGATGCGTCTCTTCGCCTCACGCCCGAATTTATTCCTTGTTTGATATAAAAGGATCATCCGCCATCCAAGATGATCATCCCCACATACTTATAAAATTAAAAACAGTAAATGGCTGCTTCTTTCCTCGTCAGCCGCAGACCGATGGCCTTCCCGCCTCACTGCACGACGAGCACCTCTCTCTGTAGGTTGAACTGTCAGTGCGGAAGAACACTGCTTGATCAGCAGTGTCTTCACCTCTACCGGCGGAGAATTTGTCGGAGCGGTGACGGCCACCTTCCGCCGCCTTGACATCCTCCTCCGCCGTGTCTTCCGGTGATCTCCCACTTGGTAGCATAAATAGCGTCATCGACGTAGTCCTCCAAAACGACGTTGCACGCCTCAGAGGCTTGCCGTCACTTGGACTGTGGAAATCGAGGCGGCAAGCGCATCGACACGACCAAAGCCGATACCCTCAAGCAAGGGAAGAGAGCCTATGGGCTCAATTCTTCTTGGTTCAATACCGAGGGTCTTCGAGACACTTGAACGATGGCGTCGTGAGTGGACGATTTCGAGCTTCATTCACGATGATCGAGAACTCGCCCAATGCCGACGCCGCCGCTTATGAAGTATTGAAGACTTGAGATAGCAGCCTACCTCCGCCACTAGAAAAACTTTGTTTTATTTATAGGTTTTACTTTTTAAAATCTTTTTTAGTTTAACGCCACACTGCTTGGCCATATATATGAAAATTCCAAAATGAAAAAAAAAGTTTGGAGGTGAAGTTACTATATTTAATTATATGTTGAATTATTATGCTCTCTCTCTCTCTATATATATATATATATATCGAGACGGTTTTGTGGAAAACAAAATCTAGTTTGGAGGTGAAGTTACAATTAATATTAATTATATCGTAAGCAGCGCGTAACGGGTAGGGTGGACGATTTCGAGCTTCGTCACGATCAGAACCGTCCGATGCCGACACCGCCGCCTATGAAGTATTGCAGATGGAGATAGCAAATTACCTTCGCCACTAGAAAAACCTTGTTTAATTATAGGTTTCGCTTTTTAATATAAACATGTAATTTCTTCACATGTCATGTAAGTGTATATACTTGAGAAAAAATATTTCACGGACGGTTCCATAATGGAACTGTCAGTGATATAGATATATCACGACGGCTCCATAATGGAACCGTCTGATATGTCTATATCACGACGGCTCCATAATGGAACCGCTCGTGATATGTCCTATATCACGGACGGTTCCATTATGGAACCGTCGTGATGATTATCACCGACTGCCCATAATAGAACCGCTCTCGATAAGTCTTTATAAGTAGGAGCTAGCATAGCTTGCCGCTAGGGTTTGCGCCTAACTCGCCACTCCTCAGCCGCCTTACTCTCGCCCTGC
Source organism: Phyllostachys edulis (assembly GCA_036346405.1). NCBI lineage: Eukaryota > Viridiplantae > Streptophyta > Magnoliopsida > Poales > Poaceae > Phyllostachys > Phyllostachys edulis. The sequence goes on from CM070557.1 coordinate 31,400,349, forward strand.
TCCTCGCCGCCGCCGACGCCGCCATTCTTCCTGTTGCCGACGGTTAGTAGACACGGTGACACCGCAAAAGACACTCAGACGATAAGAGTGTCTTTTGCGGCGTCACCACAGTTACAACCACGGTGACGCCCAAACTCGCCACTCCTCAGCCCGGCCGCTAGGGTTTGCGCCCGCCCTAACTCCGCTCCTCCCCACCTCGACGCGCCGACCTGCGTCGCCGCCGCCGCCCGACCCCTTTGCGCCCGCTAGGGCCCCGGCCGGCTTTGCTTTCCCCATCCTCCTCTATTCTCCTCTAGATCTGTTAGCTTAATGTCTTTTGTTGAGTTTGATTTTTATGCATGAGCCTTGTTGTGTCCTCGATGTTTGTGTGATTTATGCAAGGTAAAGGAAATGGATGAGGGTTGTCTTTGGTGGTGGGGTCGCCACCGTGGTTGCGCCTGCACTAAGGTCCCTCTCTGTCTCTACCCTCCTTGCTCTGTGATGAAAATGGCTAGCTAGTGCTCATGATGGATGCCGAGGGCTACTCTTGGTGTGGTGGGTTTGGACACCCTTGGTCTTGTTCTCTTGCCGATGAACCGCTTCAATGATGTTAATAGTCTTATGCTGAAATTGAATTGATAATTAGTTCATATTAATAGTCCTCTTCTTTGTGTGATGTAATGATGTCAATAGTCTTATGCTGAAATTGAATTGATAATTAGTTCATATTAATAGTCCCTTGCTCGTGATGTAATGGTGTCAATAGTCTTATGCTGAAATTGAATTGATAATTAGTTCATATTAATAGTCCCCTTGTTCATGCGGTCAAGTTCTCCTACCTCTTGCGCATGCAGTCGTCCTACCATTCCATTCATAATCTCTTCTCTATAAAGTCTCCAGCGGTGGCTGCTTGTGCCATTGCATCATATATATATTATATATATATATTATTAAGTGATCCTCGACCACCATAGTCCGCATGACATGAGAAGAATGAGGCGGTATCCACGGGCAATCTCATTGAGCCCTTGCAAGTATAGAAGTATGGATGCAAAGAGCGGTCGGACATCCAATTACTGGATTGGGCGTCAACATGTTGAGAATTCGTTGATTTGAAATATGAGAAGTGGCATCATGTATTAGCAACCAACAATTCTTGAGCATGTAATTGTCTTTAAAGAACACCAAGCAACAAGTTGAGAATTCTTTTGAAATATGAGAATGGTTGTTCTTGTTAGTAAAGACGATTACATGCTCAAGAATGGTTAGTTGCTAATATATGATGCCACTTCCTACGGAGTACTCACAAGATCAACGATATTTTTCGAACATAGCGACGCCCAATCCGTAATTGATATCCGACCGCTCTTTGCATCCATATTTTTATATTTGCATGGGCTCAATGAGGTTGCCCGTGGCTACCGCCTCATCCTTCTCATGTGCGTGGACGATCCCCAAAGTGGCCGAGAGATCACGTAACAATATATATGTAATATATATATGATGCCGATTTAATGGTACAAGCAAACCACCGCTGGGCCTTTATAGAGAAATATCACAGATGAAGCAAAGCACAAACCGTCAGGATATACATATCACGCACGGTTTTAGCCACAAACCGCTCGGTGATATGTGATTATCACTGCATGCTTTGTGGCTAAAACCGCTCAGTGATATGATTATCACAAACGGTTTGTGGTCAAACCGCTGGTGATAGTGATTATCACGCACGGTTTGTGGCTAAAACCGCTCGTGATATAGATTATCACGAGCGGTTTGTGGTCAAACCGCTCGTGATATGATTATCACTGACGGTTTGTGGATGAAACCGCTCGTGATATATGCTTATCGCAGACGGTTTGAACCACAAACCGCTCAGGAAAGTATACATCACGACGGTTCAAAACCGCCTCGTGATGACCTCATGTCATCATCGACCATAAACTCAGACGGCTCACGAAACCGCTCGTGATGACGCGGAACCGTCGGAAAGCCTTTTTCGTAGTAGTGCCAGGGGTTATTTGGAAAGTCGCCCAAGCCGCTTGAGGACCGCCTCGAGCGATCCTTTGCTATGCCTATAATAGGCTATGCCTCACCGTGCAACCACATGTCCTCAGAATGGGGCGTAGGATCTGGCCAATTAATTTGCAGAGTTCCATCGCGGTTGATCCTGTATGTACGCGGGTGGTCTTTCATGGCCTGTCTTTCATAACTACTTTATTCCCACATGGCATAAGAGGGGGCACCCATTAACCCGACAGATTTCTATCCAAAGGGGGGATTTGCGAAACCTTAATGAGGGTGGACTGCGGTGGAATGATACATTGTAAAGGCCTTGTCATGAACTCTAGACCTCTTACCTTAGGCAGTGAGAGGTGGCATTGACGGATGCCGAACAAACTAGAGCAATCATGTCATGTGGGTAAAGTGTACAACCTCTGCAGAGTGTAAAACTATTCGAATAGCCGTGTCCACGGTCATGGACATGCTAGCAAAGCCTCTCAAAGTTAGACTTTGATTTTTGGTTTCAAAAGACTTCATTAAATGGATTATGCAAATGGGAATTGGGCGAGAAGCCATGTGATAGGAGGGTATCCTTCACCATTCATGTGTGAATGTTATCTGACTATAAAATTGAGAATTTATAAAATGAATTTTAGTTATTGAATAACTGCTTTGGAACTTAGTACAAGTATTTAAAGAAAATGTTGTTTTATGCAAATCAACCATATTAAGTCTTCCTTTGAGATATCCATGTATGCATGTCATCCTGTTTTTTGACGGGTGTAACTTGCGAGCACGATAGTTGTGCTCATACTTGTTTTATACAAACAAATTTCAGAGGAGAAGAACTTTGCTACGGTGTGGATCTCGACGACTAGGCCGCTACCCCAGTCGATTGCCTGTGGCAGATTAACTGGACTCGACTACATCTTCTTCGTCTTCCGCTGTGTTCTTTATGTTTGGCTTGTAAGCCTTTCTTGTAATAAACTCTGTTGTTAATTATTAATAAAGTTATGCGATTTATGGATGTTACCATATCTATTTAACTGTGTGAACTAGCTACTGATCATGGGACTAGTTCAGAAATGCACAGAGGATTTAGGATATTAATCCCGGGTCCGACATTGACCAAGTCAAATTTTGGTCAAATGACACACCAGTCGAAGAGTTTTTCCTTCGACCACATCTCTACGACCATCTACTGGTCGTAAGATCATCTACTGCTCCCTTCCTAAGTAAGTTATTTTCACTTGAAGCTGGGGGGCTAGATGACGAATATATAGTAATCTTCATTTAATTATTTATTTGTAATTCATATTGTGGATAATAATGATGTCATATGGTTCTTAAGTATACCCCTTAATATTCATAAGGGAGAAGCTGGAGGTCGTAAGTTCTGCTACGACCACCCCATAGTCGTAAGTCCTTCTACGACTACCCCATAGTCGTAAGTATTTCTACGACTATGTCTTGATCATAAGCACAAGGCGCATCATTCTAGTCTTTCTCTTGATATTGTAATCTAGCATACTCAATACATACACACAGGAGTATGGTTGTTATTCTCTCAGAAGAAGTCCCGAACCTGTATAAAAATCCCCGTGTCTCCTTCTCTGCATGATTTTGAGCCTAGGGGAATCCCCGAATCAAACAATCTTTACGTAAGTTCGGTTCTAAAATACCGACAGTTGGCGCCGTCCGTGGGGAGATTCGAGTCACCAGCTTTATTTACTCTTTTCCAATTCTAATGCTCTCATGGCAGGAGAGTGGAACGAGAAGAACTAGTTCGACTTGACCGATTACGCAGATATCGACATGGATGTCGGTTTCGACTACGAGCCGAGTACTGCATCATTCGATGGTGACGTCACCCCTGGAGATCATTCTCTAGGAGACCATACCAACGATGGAGTTGAGGAGGGATTCTTATCCCCCACAACGATACGTCCAGATGAAGAACCAGCTTCCTCAGAGGGCAAGGGTCCATCCGACCACAACGAGGGCTGTCCTAAGGCAGGCTCAAAGCACGGCGAGGGTTTTCCCTCCAAATGTTCAAGTCTATCTGAGGCAGTCAGACCTGGCACGACAAGTCTTGGAAGTCATGATTCCAGACCTTCATCAGCATCTGGTGGTCCTCTCTCTTCGGTTAACCCAGCCAAGGATGTGATCAAATATGCTTTTCTTGCGAGTTCGACTATCCAAACGCAGGGCTCACATACGGACAGAGATGACTATAACCCAGAATTCCCCTTCCTGGAGGGGTTTACTCCAAGTCGCCAGATGGTGTCATTCGACTACTCCTCAAGCGAGGAGGCCTCAAGCACAAGTGGTGGTCATCAACGAGAGGTCTTCGTCCTTCCCTCAAGTAGCAATAACTCTCCTAGAGGCAGAACTGAGGACGCTGCTTGACGATCATACCCTACAACCGCTCGTGGCAATGGCAAAGACACCTTTGATGATGAGTAGAGTCAATACTCTGATGAGCGTGCGGGAAATCCTCGAGATCATCGCACTTCACTAAGGCAAGCTCAAGGAACAAGTATGGATGATTCTAAAACAAATCGACAGAAAAGAATTGCAGCCCACAGAAATTTGCCTAGGCGCGCTCAATACCAGTCGAAAGAAGTTCAAGAACTCCAACATATCGATGATCTGCTCTAGAACCCATCTCGAGAACTCGCCCGAGCGCCTGGTTACGACCTCTTCACCGAAGAGATCGCACGAAGCCTACAAAGTACGATGAGCAAACTCGAGCGTCCTCACCGACATCATTCTGGAAGTCGTAGCAGTACGACTCTGACAGCTTCCAGTCGTTCGAATAACTCATCGCATGGAGATTGTAGGATCGTAATGGCAATCAGAGGGGGGGGGGGTGAATGATTGACCTCCAAATTTCAATCTTCCACTTGTGATCTAGAGCTCCTGGAACCTCTTAGGTGAATCTTTGAAGACCTTCACAGAACCGCTTCAACACGCACAGCTTGAACAAAGCAATTCGAAGACAAAAGAGAACAAAACTGAGCTTTATTACTCAATCTGATTTTGTGTTTACAAGGTGCTCTTCAAACAACCCTCAAACACCTTCCACAGAAGAACCTCTCAAGCTCTCGCTAAAATCACATAGCAACCCTACGTCAAAGCTACGGGAAAGGCACTCGAAGATCACCCTAAAGACCTCTCCTTTGCCTCCTTTTATAGGCAGAGACCTCTCTGAGTCTTCAACGACACCAACAACAATCCCTATATTTTTCGAAAATCAAGGGACTCGAAACCCTTACTAAACACAGGTTTTTCGTATCTCTAAGAATCTCCAGATACCGACACCTTCCATATCTCCTCAAGTCGTAAGCCTTTAGGACTCCAACTCCCAAAGCTTCTCCGTGTACCACCTTTGATCTCCACGTGCTCCGGCGTACATTCAACCACCTCGTGACATCCACGACCTTCTAGACCTCAGATATCCCCATCCTAATCCAGTCCTCCTCGTCACCGACCATGATTGTCTCCACGCCAACCCGCACATGCAAAGATCAAAGAACACATATCCCGGCACAAGTTCTCCAACTTGACCAACATTAGCTCACACACACGCATAAAAATCATCATGCAACATGCAACATACTAAAACTCATGAACTTAACCTAACCTTAGCCAAAACCCCAAAGCGCGAACAAACAGAACACAATCGGTCATTACCTCCATGTTAGGCCCGGTATTATCGCCACATGATCGTATCGCCACAACACACCGGTACTACCGATTCCCAAAGTCATCCAAAACTCCCCAAAACAAGCTCTCGAAAAACCATACCACAACCTTGTGGTCATACCATTCTAGCGGTACTACATGATTAAATCTATGGTACTACCGTCTGACAAGGAAATCCAAGAATCCAAAACATGCCTTCGGATTTTTCAAACCGCCACAAAACAAACAGTAACAACAGACTGCGGGTTGTACCGCCCATGGTCGTGGTACTACCGTTTTTCACTTGAGTTCAAAACTCGTAAACACCTTCTCTCGAATTTTGCAACCGCCATCTAAAAACGGTATCACCGAGTCGCGGTACTTCCACTATTTCCCAAGCGGTACTACCGCTCAACTGAAATGCGCAAAAGACTCAGAAACACATGCCTTGCCACGTGGACGCACTAGATTGACTTGGCCGTTCAGACCACGTGTCAAAACCGTTGGATCTGGAGTACTGTTCAAAGTCCGAACGTCCCCTTGATCTCAACCGTCCGATTTCAATCCGAAGGCTGAAACGTCCTTTTACTTTTGGACGGTCCGAACGTTTCTCTTCAATATGAGCCGTCAGATCAAGATCTGATCATCCACAACACACTTTTGGAACCAAGTGACTTGCGGTAATACCGCGCTTCACTTGCGGTTGTACCGCCCGACGGTAGTACCGTAGACACACCGCGGTATTATCAAGAAAACCTCGACACTTGCTGATTTCCACAGAATTCAATAGAACTCAAAAGCTATTACAAAGCATGTCAACACCTAAGGTCACAAGCATGTCCCAAAGGCAATGTATTCACCATTAACCACCAAGACTAAGACTTTCTATTGTCAATGTGTTCATCATCAAATATCATGACCAAAAACCTCCTGGTCTAACAGAGATCGCCGCAAGATGCATCGTTCCCCAAACCGGAAAAGGGTTCCATGAACGCCTAATGATCAAAAAGCTCCCAGGAGATGTGATCACTCGCCACTCCGACCCAGAGGTCTGCAATAGCAAACAAGATACGAGGAGTATTACCCTCGTAGGATCGAGACTTATCATAAGTCAGATTCACCCATTGCCGGGTATCATCGTGAACGATCGCCTGGCGACATCAACCCTCTTTCTTGTGAAGAAGGCGTTATGATGTGATTACCGGATGCCGGGCATTCTCACATGACCTCTGAGTAGTTCACTGGCCACCACGATTTTGACCAGGGAACATGAAGAAGTTTAATAGGTTCCAAAATCCCATCGAGTTTCTTTAGATCTACACGACCGCTGTCCGAACAGCAAGAGGAGAAGAGCGTGTCATAGCGAATTACCTTCCGATTGTGATTGAAGGGTCTGCTCGATCGTGGTTGTTAAACCAACCTCTCTAGTCAATTTACTCGTGGCAACACCTCTGCGACTTTCTACTAGCCCATTTCCAGGGCACATGCCATCGCCCCGGGAAGGAGGACGACCTGCACAGGATAAGACAAAACGACCATGAGACATTACGCCAATTCATCAGGTGTTTCAGTCAGGTTCGCAATTCAATTCCTGAGGTTTCTGACTCATCTGTTATCAAAGCCTTCAAGCAGGGAGTCCGTAGTAGAAGAATCACAGAAGACATCACTTTGAATCCTCCGTCTACTGTCACTGAACTCTTTGAGATGGCTAATCGGTACGGGACTGTTGCTGAAGTAGTCGAGTGGACCAAAATTATCGATCGAGATGACAAGCATCCTCAAGAGGCCGACAAAAGTAGCAAGAAGAAGGACAAAAAAGCCAAGAAATCCAAGAACAAGGCGAAGGGCCAAAAGCTTCAAGTCAATGGTTCTAATGAGGTCTTGGCCGTAAGCGATAAGGAACCACGAAGTTCCAAACAATACTCTGATCAAGGCAAAGGTAAGTGCCCTGAATGGAAGAATGATAAACCTAGGTGGTGCCCTTTCCATAAAAAAGAAGGACATGATCTTCGCAACTGTCGAGTTTTCCAACGAAAACCCGAGGACTACTATAATGGTAAAGGACCACTTCCTATCCTCGAAGAGATAGGGCAAGCTAGTGGCCGTACACAGTCGGACGACAACAAGGAGATGGTGTTTCAAGATCTTGGGGACACCATCGACCACATCTTTGGGGGATCATCGGCATACGAGTCAAAGCGACATCTTAAGGTAGTCGAACGCGAGGTAAACTCTATTGACCCTCCTCTTGTCAATAAGATACCGAAGTGGTTAGAAGTCACCATCTCTTTTAAGAAGGTTGACTGCCCGATCCCTTCCACTCGACCAGGTCGCTTTCGGGGTCTTCGGCCAAACCCATTGGTCAGGTTTCTCTTCCTTTAACATTTGATTCATCAAGTAATTTCAGGACGGAGAAGATCTCCTTTGATGTGGTCAATTTCGATATGGCATATAACACCATACTCGGACGATCAGCTTTGGCAAAATTCTTAATGGCAACTCATTATGTGTATCAATGTCTTAAGATGTCAGGTCCCAAAGGAGTAATCACAATTCACTATGATTAAAAGATAGCACATACGTGTGACCATTGATCCCTCGAGATGGTTTGTCAGATGCCAACTTGGGAAGAAAAAGGGTAGCCTTCGACCAAGCAGTCAAAGCCTAAAGCTACACCTAAGCCGAACGACCAAGTCTGAGAGGTTCCCCTGGATCTAGAGGAGCCCTCGAAGACTGTTCGCATCGGGGATACTTTCGACCCCAAATAGGAAGACGCCCTCATTATTTTCCTCCGGGCAAACGCAGATGTCTTCGTGTGGCAAGCATCCGACATGCCCGGAGTCCCTAGGGAAGTGATCGAGCACAGGCTAGCTCTACGGCCTGACAAAGTACCTGTAAAACAAAAATTACGGAGATTTGCCCCTGATCGACGAGATGTAATAAGGTCAGAATTGGACAAGCTACTTAAAGCAGGCTTTATAACAGAAGTATACCACCCAGAGTGGTTGGCCAACCCTATAATGGTTAGGAAGTCTAACGGCAAGTGACGAATGTGTGTAGACCTCACAGATCTTAATAAAACTTGTCCAAAAGATGATTTTCCTTTACCTCGTATCGATCAGTTGGTTGACTCTACTGCTGGTTGCGAAACAATAAGTTTTCTAGATGCATATTCTGGCTACCATCATATTAATATGTGTCTAGAAGATAAAGAAAAGACCGCATTTATTACTTCATTTGGTACATTTTGTTATGTTAAAATGCCATTTGGTCTAAAAAATATCGGCGCTTCTTTTCAACGCTTGATGTAATCGACTTTTTCACCTCAGCTAGGTCGAAATTTGGAAGCCTATGTTGACGATGTAGTCGTAAAAAGCATCAAATAGCTTGATCATATTTCAGACTTGCAGGAGACATTCGACAACCTTAGAAAACACCGCCTGAAACTCAATCCTGAGAAGTGTGTGTTTGGAATCTCTTTGAGAAAATTGCTTGGATTCTTGGTCTCTGTACGAGGGATCGAAGCAAACCGCGAAAAGATAAAAGCCATCGTGCAAATGCGCCCTCCAACCACGAAGAAAGAAGTCCAAAAACTCACAGGGTGTATGGCGGCTTTAAGTCATTTCATCGCACGATTGGGAGAAAAATGACTACTTTTCTTCAAACTTCTAAGGAAGCATGAGGGTTTCGAGTGGTCGGAAGAGGCAAACGCTGCCTTTGAGGATGTCAAGAGATATCTTACGAGAGCTCCTGTTTTGGTTTCCCCAAAACCAAAAGAGACACTCTTAATTTATCTAGCTGCCACGCCATAGGCAGTGAGCGCAGTACTGGCTGTAGAGCGTGAAAACATCCAACGACCAGTTTACTATGTAAGTGAAGTTTTGCCCGGGCCTAAGGAGCGTTACCCTCAGGTCCAAAAACTTCTCTATGCCCTCCTTATGTCTTTGAGGAAACTGTGGCATTATTTTTAGGCGCACAAGATAATTGTGCCGTTTGAGTTTCCCTTAGGAGTGATCCTCCAGAATAGGGAAGCAGCGGGATGCATATCTAAATGGTCAGTAGAACTTGGGGAGTTCGACCTCCATTTCGTATCTCGAACGGCCATTCAATCCCAAATCTTGGCAGACTTTGTCGCCGAATGGACAAATCTCAACTCGTTTCAGATCCCTAGTACGATTCCCACGACCGATGGATTTATGTACTTTGACGGGTCACTTACTTTAAGTGGCTCGAGGGCTGGGGTGGTCCTGGAATCTTCTAATGGAGAGACCTTAAAGTATACCATTTAGTTAAACTTTTAGGCCACTAACAACGTGGCAGAGTACGAAGGTTTGCTGGCTGGCATACGAGCCGCAAAAGCGCTCGCGCTTCGACGACTACTCGTGAGAGGAGACTCTCAACTAGTCATGAATCAGGTCGAAAAAGAGTATCAGTGCTCTAATTTGACCATGTCTTAGTACTTATCGGAGGTTCGAAAGCTTGAAAAGCATTTTTTTTGTTTCGAGGTACAATTCATCCCTCAAAATGATAATTTCCTCGCAGACCAGCTTGCTCGAATAGCTTCTTCCCGATCACAAGTACCAAAAGGAGTTTTCCTAGAATAGCTCCAGAAGCCGTCTCTGGTTGAAACACCAGAGACACCTCCTATTGAGACATCCTCTCTAGAATACGAAGATACTTGGATGCATCCCATCTATGAGTATCTTCAGACGGGTTCCGTACCCGACGATGATCTCGAGGCGGATCGTTTATCCCGAAAGGCCAAAATGTATACTTTGGTCGAAATAGCCCTCTACAAACGAGGCACTCAAGGGGTATTCATGCGATGCATATCGCAGAAAGAAGGAATAAACCTCCTTCACGACATACACGGGGGCATCTGTGGAACTCATGCTTCCTACAAAATGTTGGTCGGAAAAGCCTTTCGACAAGAATTTGCTGGCCAACAGCTCTCTATGATGCCAAAGAGTTGGTTAAGAAATGTGTACAATGCTACTTTCATAGCAGGTAAATACACCAACCTGCTCAGGCATTGCAAACAATCCCTCTATCTTGGCCTTTTGCGACCTGGGGTCTTGACATCCTAGGACCGCTCCCTAAAGACTCCAAGAGGTTTCGAAGTTCCTTTTGTGGCTATTGCTATGTTCACAAATGGATCACACCAACCTTTACGGGATAACAACGAAGCAAAGAAACGGTTCATGATGAGAAGCGTGATCACTTGGTTTAGGGTCCCAAGTCGAATAATCACAGATAATGGTAATATTTTCGAAAGAAAATTCCAAGAATTTTGCGACGAGTTGGGTACCAAGTCGTATTCGCCTCATACTCCATCCCTAGAGCAATGGAGTAGTCCAACGAGCAAATGGCCAAATAATGCAGGGAATTAAAACTCGAGTCTTTGATCAGCTTGTTAAGCACTCGGGGTCTTGGGTACAAGAATTACCCTCAGTACTATGTGCAATTCATACGACTGCTAGTCGGGCTACATGTGAAACACCTTTTTTTCCTAGTTTTTGGTGCTGAAGCCATGCTTCCTCCAGAGCTAAAGATCAGGTCAACAAGGGTCAAGAGTTTCAATGACTCAGCCCAAGAACAATTTCGAGCGGATAACATTAATCTGCTCGAAGAGAAGAGGAATCAAGCCTTAATCCGTTCAGCAGTTTACCAGCAAGCCCTGCGCAAATACTACGATCGTAAGGTCCAACCTCGCAGCCTTACTATAGGTGACTTGGTATTGAGGAAAATTCAATCCTAGTCTACTTGGAACAAACTTTCCCCCAAGTGGGAAGGTCCTTACACAGTGGTCGAAGTTGTGCGACCAGGTTTGGTACGTCTGGCAATGGAAGACGGCCAAATTCTCTCTAATTTTTAGAACATCGACCAGTTACACAAATTCTATGTGTAATATAACCATCTTTGATAAATATACATCACAGACAGTTCGATAATAGAGCCGTCTGTGATACCATTCATACATAAATGCAAATTCAGAGCATATGACACATTCACATATTAGTAAAGAATTGTATATGAATATTTGCCAAAACTATGCTAAAACCGCTAATTTCACGGCAAGTAGTTCAACACCTCTACAAAGAACTTGACATACTCATGCCTAATCCTGTAGTCGTCGCTGTAGAAGACGACGTAGTTGTCCCACCCTTCCCACACACCCCAACCGGTGCTCGTGCACCGGTGGCCATTCTCCGACAGCGCCCACATCCGGCCTGGCCATCTTCTTCCACACCGCCTCCTGGACCATGTCTGCAGCGAGTCTCCGGCACCACGTGCACTCCCAGTTGGTCCTCTTGGCCGTCTCGCACCCGCTGTCGGCCAGCTCGCCCTCGACTTGGCTGATGTAGTGCGTCCCAACGTCGTGCATCTCTGTTGGCCATGTAAAGGAGGAGACCGAGCACGTAGGCCACGACCTTGTGGCTGGCGACGGTCGCCTGTTCAAGGAACACGAGGCCACACTACATATGTTGGGGCGCGAAGACAAGCGCGAGGCCGATGATGAAGCAGACCTCTGGGTTGCCAGCGCTGGCCAGGTGGTTGATAGCGATGAGGTTGCGCTCGCTGTCCTGCCACTTCATCATCTCGTCTCGCTCCAGCGCCACGCGCCTCCCCACGGCGCGCTCCTTGGACGCTTTGTACATGGCCTTGCAACTAAAATTCAAGACGATAGAATATTTATACTACTCCAAACGAAATCAACACGAGATTATTTTGGGCCGTATCAACTAATACGACTTTTCAATTTTTCTCCTTTTTATAGATTTTCAGGGGAATTACAATCAGGTTCTCTATCGGAACTTGAAACCGAAACGAACACCTGAAGCTTTCCGACAACTAGGATATGATACGATGCAATCATCTTCAGAAATCGACTCTGAACAAAAACAGAATAGAATACTGACTCCTTTCAGACCTACCAAAAACAAAAGAACAGAATACATACGTGTCACATAGGTTACAAAGGTCAGCCATGGGCTGAGGAGAGCTCACGACCACAAGGCCGATGATGTGGACGACGACATCGTGAGGAAAAGCGACGGCGATCGCCGACCTCCTTGCCTTGGTCCTCGCCGTCATGCTCTGTGTGCTCACCATGGTGTACATATTCAATACCATGTGTGCTCACCATGACGCACGCTAATCATTCTTATAAAACGTCGAAGAGACGTATCGTAACGCCTGTTGGAAATATGCCCTAGAGGCAATCATAGAGATGATTACATTTCATTATGTTCATGACATTGGATAATGTGTTATCTTGTTCCTAGAATAATATTGTTAATATTTATTATCAAGTATGTGACTTGGTTGTGAAACTCTATATTTCTGCAATAATTATTCTTATACGATCCCTGGTCGTAAACATATGAGGACACATATGAATAGACTAGCATATGTATTGGTTGATGACTATGTTTCACGAGTCATAGATATGGAGATATCAAACCAATAATATGGACACATGTTAGAGAACATGATGTTGGATAAGACCCACCTTGAGGCACTATTGAGATTGTTATGAATCTATGTGTCATTAGTTGATCTCAAGCAATGATGATGTATAATCCTTAGACCCGAGATCAAGATGGTTTCCTACATGTGTAAGAGCACGCTTAGGTTGCCAAACGCTACACAATGAATCGGGTAGTTATAAAGGTAGCTTTGGGTATGCTCAAACATGGAGAGGAATGTGACTGGTGGGATATGGATTTGCCCTCCTAACATAACATGAGAGATGTCTCTGGGCCCTCGCAGATCGGATAAAGAAAGTGCATGGCCATGCCACTAGTAGTCAAGAGTTCGACCACATAAAGTTATCTCGATACTCGATCGAGAAAGTATTGAATACCCATGGATGACACAACATCTCACCGGAGTTCAACCAGAGATCGTGAGGCAAAGGGAGTATACACGAGTAGGTCGCTCAGGTCGAAGAATAGATCGGTCGATGGAGATACAAGCAAGTCGAGATCGGTCGAACTCGATCACAGAGTGGTCAAAACCAAGTCGTAAGGAGTTACGAAGTTGGTCGTGACTACATACTTAACCGGTCGATACATATAGGACCGATCGTAAGTGATGAAGACTCTGGTCGAGATCATATTGCATTAAGGTTCGTCGATATAATTTGTGTGTATTCGGAATCGATATGTTTCGCTAGGAGCCTCTACGACTCGTGGTCGGAAAGGGTTTCCAGTCACAACCGAACTACACATGAACCTCTGGTCACACACTTAACGAAGTTGGAACAAACCAATACGAATACGATTAAAGAACGTGTCCGGATAGGATCCGCCACGAGCACTATATAAGGAGGTGCATGAGGCTATTGGAAAAGAAGGCGTGAAACACCACGAAACCCTAGCCGCCATCTCCTTGAGAGCTCCACCGCGCGACTTGGTGCCGCACACCGACGCTCGGTTGTTCCTTCCTGGACGTGTGGATACCGTGAGAGGCGCTACTACGATTGTTGCGCTTGAGGACGATCCGCGATCTTCACAAGGAACCGAAGGCGTTCGGAGGAGACGATCGGCTCGTGAGGACATTGACGATCGACTACGACCACTACATCGACAGCTCTTCGTTGGACTGGCCGCTCCAACCCTTCTTCCATTGTTACGCGCTCGGTGGTAACGATCTATGATCATCTACTTGCTTGGCATCCTGGTTCGCGTGGTAGAAATTTTTGTTTGTAGCTATCGTAGCCTACCCCGTGTCCCAACAACATCGACACGCGAGACGAAGAGATGCATTGCGCGGGAGCCGAAAGATCGAATTATCACAGACGGTTATATTTAAAAACCATTTGTGACATCTGTAATCACAGACGGTTCTTATTAAAAACCGTATGTGATGAGCCCTCCAACTTCAGTTGTAAACTTAGGAAAAAGTGCATCAACCGTATTTATGAAAAACAATTTTCGAAAAGACGGTGATGCTTTGGTTACCAACAATTTATTAGGAGCAGATTCAAATAAATCCTATCCGTCGAACTTCCATATTTATTCATTAATTTAATCTTGCCACAAGTTGTTAAGCCTATAAATAACCATCAGATGGGCAGAACTAAGAAAAAATCACTCACAAACTTATCATCTTTTCTTACTTCCATTTCTTCTTAAAGTTCTCATCTCCATACCCTTATAGTAAAACAAAATTCACGAAACAAATTGACTTTTCGACCATCGTGCATGGAAAGAACAAAATCCATGGATGACTAGCTACTTCAATTTAAGTGGTCGAAAAGTCAATTTGGTCTATGGATTTAAAGTCTTTAAGAAATTGGTAGAAGATCATATCCCTGCGATCAGGTGAGCACTTCACTGTCTATGATGTGTAACTTCCGATCGATCGATCACGTGAAGTACTTCTGCATTCTTCTGTTGATCAGAAGTTACACGTCAAGACAGTGAAGTTACACATGATACAGAACATGGTGCCTACCGGATTACATATCTTCTGCTTTCTTTTGTTGGGGAAATCAGCTTCAATTCGACCACTTTAAAAGATCAATTCGGCCCGAAGAGTGGTCGGAATCGGCTAATCAGTTGTTTCTAATTACAGATGGTTCCAATAAATAAGCGTTTGTGAATTTAATAGTATCCAGACGGTTCTTGTTCAGAACCATCTGTGATACTTCACAGTCGGTTTTCAATATGAATCGTCTGTGATATGACCTCTTCCAAACGGTTTTTAACACAGCTAGTAACACAGACAGTCTCTAAACCAAAATCGTATGTGATTGCATGTAATACAGACGGTTTTGGCTATCCGTCTGTGATGAGGTGTCTAATATTAGCCTTTTTGTAGTAGTGGGTGTTAGAGGTAGGGATCCCAAGCAACGGTGTGAGTCATGGACACGTGGATCTTTGTGGTGGTAGCAAGGTGAGGTCTCTCGGTGGAGCTGGCATGGACTCCGGCAATGGCGTGAGGCTAATTTATAGGCGGCGACTGAAGGGATCCAGTAGGTAGCCATGGCTTTAGTTGACTACAAATGAGTGAACACGGTAGGTGGGTTCGATTTAGTCTCTCACTGGGAAAATGGGCTGGGATGATGGAAGTTTTGGGCTTGGCTATTTCAGCTACAGCATTTAGAATTAGGCCCACATCATGTATTTGATGCGAGATTACATATGAATTTTGGTTTACATATAATAAAAACAAAGATACATACATACATACATACATACATATATACATATATACATATATACACACACACACACACACATATATATATGTATATACATATACACACACACACATAACACTATTATATTAAACTCCGGAACTAAGAATGGACCGACGTGTTCCATTTCAAGAGGCAAGTCGGAATAGCCTTCGGAATGGAATTGACAAGTATGATGTGTACGCCAAGACCATGATCATCACACTACCAAACTGACAATTCACATTGATATATATGTTGGAATTGGGCACATATGTGTAAATGCTCATTCATTCCTAAAATTTCAAAGCATGTAATTTCTTATGCTAGAAGTCTTAGACCAGTGTGGTCGAAACTGAGTGGTCGAAACACAGTGGTCGAAACACTGTGGTCAAAACACAATGGTCGAAACTGAGTGGTCGAAACACAGTGGTCGAAACTGAGTGGTCGAAACACAGTGGTCGAAACTGAGTGGTTGAAACCATAAGACTAGTGTGATCGATACTCAGTGGTCGAAGCCATAGACTAGTGTGATCGAAGGCCTAGACCAGTATGGTCGAAGCTATAGACCATTGTGGTCGAAGGCATAGACTAGTATGGTTGGAATCATCTGGTTGGATCCTTAGACTAGTGTGGTCGTAATACATTAGTTGAAACTGTAGACGATTGGTTGAAGCTTTAGACTAGGGTACAATCTGGATCAATAAACACTTCTTAATGACCATTAATTGGCTTTGAATTAGCAGTTACCAGTGGTTTATTATGACAGTTACTAGAGAGTAATCGTCTCGACCATAAATAAGATCTAGAGATGTCCATACAAAAGGATCGATTCATTCCATTTTCCAGCTTCCTCTCTGATCAACTGTGCTGAGGGATTGAGCTATCGAATCAAGCCTTCCCTACTCCTCAGCGTGCACCGGGAAGGAGGGTGAGCGGATATCTCCAAACCATTGTCACAGAATTTTCCTGCACGGGGCGGCAATAAGGTTTCTGGGCAGCGCATTTGCGCGACCGCTCTCTGCGTTGCATCATCTACGATCTGCATGGCTTCGACCACTGCTTCGATTCTGCGCTGCTCCCTGTTCATCATTGAACCCAACTGTAAGTTGGTCGTAAGACCACTCTATTTGTCGCACGACCGGTTTTCTGTCCGTTCGACCGGTTTTTCCTTCTGTAATCATTTTGGTCAGTATGTGTAGAAGTGCAATGAGTTGCTTGCTATTAGTATCATTTTATGCATCTCTAGTTATTTGTGATCCTTGCCTCATAATCAAATCTAAATTTAAACAGTTGTCTAGTTCTACAACAGTCCAGAAACCTTATTGTGGACCTTTTTGTGATTCAGTAATGGCTGGTGCTTCTGATGCTATGAAACCTGAGAGGTTTTTTGGTCAGAAATTTTGTAGATGGCAGACAAGGGTCAAGTTTGGGCTCATGTCTTTGGTGCTGTGGTGGGTGATCCATACACATTATCCAATTACGAGTGAACAGACCATGCGGTTTGACACAGATAACAACACTGCCCTTGGATGCATACTGACCATACTAGTCGACCTATGATGTGTACATGGACTTCAAGTCCGCCACAGAGTTGTGGGATGCACTCGAGCACAAATATGCCAAAGCTAAGGCTAGTCAGTGGCTCTATATGTGCGAGCAATTCTTCTACTACAGTTTGGACGATGCTAAGTCGATAGTTGCACATGCTCATGAGCTACAGTTACTGGTCGGAGAGATTGCACATCTGGGTTGTGTTTTGCCTCCTAAGTTTGTGGCTACGGGCATTGTTACCAAACTTCCTGCTTCATGGCGGGGTTTTGCCACTGGCTTAAAACACAAGAGGGAAGAGATATCTATTGAGGATCTCATTGATGCCCTTGATGTGGAAGAAAAGGCAAGAGCAAAAGATGCACCAAGAACTTCCAGTCAGAACAATCAGATAAATGCAAATGTCATAGAGAAGAGATATGGCAAGAATAACAAAGGCTTTAAACGAAAAAAGACAACTAGCTTTAAGAAGAAAACTGAGAAGAAGGATATGAGGACATCACCTGCTTTGTATGTGGGAAAAACGGTCATATGACGAAAGACTGTCATTTTCGCAAGAGTAAGGATGGTGTATAGTCAAAGAAAAAGGCTGTCAACGTAATCATAGGCGCGACCTCAACAGGAGGGTATGGTAATTCGCCTGTTTTATTTTTAGCAGTCAATCCACTAATTGGTGGGTTGATACTGGAGCTAATGTTCACGTATGTTCTGATATTTTCTTGTTTTCTTCTTATCAGGCAGCCGGGGCTTCCTCCGTCCTAATGGGGAACGAGTCATGTGCTTCTATTCTTGGTGTTGGCATGGTGGATCTGAGGCTTACTTCAGGAAAGATTGTCCACTTGAAGAACGTGCAGCATGCGCCAACCATAAACAAGAACCTTGTTAGTGGTTCCTTCCTATGTAGAGATGGGTATAAGCTAGTATTTGAGTCAAATAAAATTGTATTATCTAAGTTTGATAACTTTGTTGGTAAAGGCTATGAGAGTGGAGGCTTGTTCCGCATAAGTACTTTAGAGTATTATAATCTGAATGTTGCAACTGGTTTGAATAATTGTGAGACCAATATATGGCATTCTCGTTTTTGACATATTGGTTTTGGTAGTATTGCTAGAATGTCCAGATTAGATTTAATTCCAAAATGTGAAATTATCAAAGGATCAAAGTGCCAAACTTGTGTGCAAGCAAAACAACCTCGAAGACCCTTTAAGGGATTACAGGAGGAAAAGAACTTAGCACTTTTATATCTTGTCCATTCTGACTTGTGTGAGATGAATGGATTGTTGACAAAAGGAGACAAAATATATTTTCTAACTCTTATTGATGATGCATCACGATATTGTTATGTGTATCTACTGAAAACAAAAGATGAAGCTTTAAATTACTTTAAAATTTATAAGGCCGAGGTTGAGAACCAACTAGAAAAGAAAATTAAAAGACTAAGGTCTGATTGTGGAGGAGAGTATATCTCTCATGAATTCTCCCAATTCTGTGCTGGACATGGAATAGTCCATGAAGTTACACCACCATACTCACCTCAATCAAACGGGGTGGCTGGGAGGAAAAACCGGACACTAACAGACTTGGTGAATGCCATGTTGGAGAGTGTCGGTATGCCTAAGATATGGTGGGGGGAAGCTATTTTGACAGTAACTTTCGTTCTAAACAGAATAATCACAAAAAGTTATGAGATTACTCCGTATGTGGGATAGAAGGGGGGAAAACCCAATGTTAATTTTCTGCGAACTTATGGGTGTTTGGCAAAAGTCAATATAACATTGTAGAAATAGAGAAAGCTTAAACCTAAAACAGTCAATTGTGTCTTTCTGGGATATGCTCATAACAGCATGGCCTGTAAATTTTTAGTAGTAAAATTAAACAATCTTGAGATTATTGTTAACACAATAATAGAGTCTAGAGATGCTTCATTTTTTGAGGATATTTATCCTATGAGAACTGCAGGTAGTACTTCTCGATCTGAGGATAATCAAACTATGAATAATAGTAGTTTTGAACCTACCACCATCTCTGAACCAATGAGTGATATACCACCAGTTTGGGAGATTCCTAAGGAATATAACAGTTTAGTCGAAGAGGCTCCTCGCAGGAGCAAGTGACGAAGGATTGAGAAAACCATTGGAGAAGACTTTGTTGTATATCTCATGGATGATGTACTAAACACTCTTTCAAAGGCTTATGCATTGCCTGATATTGAGTATTGGAAAAAGGCAGTCCATAGCGAGATGGATTTCACCATCGCTACAGGACTTGGGAGATGACTGATCGTCCTATCGGGTGCAAACCTGTTCGATGCAAGTGGATCTTTAAAAAGAAAATAAGGCCTGACGGTACTATTGATAAGTATAAGGCAAGACTTTTGGCCAAGGGTTATACCCAGAAAGAAGGTGAGGATTATTTTGATACTTACTCTCCTATTGCCAGATTGGCCACCATTCGAGTGCTCATTGCATTAGCTTCTTCTCATAGTCTACACATTCATCAAATGGATGTGAAGACAACTTTCCTTAATGGAGAGTTAGAGGAAGAAATCTATATGGATCAACCAGATGGTTTTGTGATTTCTGGACAGGAAAGTAAGGTATGCAAATTAATCAAATCCTTGTATGGTCTAAAGCAAGCACTTAAACAATGGCACAAGAAAGTTGATAAAACTTTAACTTCTACTGGTTTTGCTGTGAATGAGGCAGATAAGTGTGTTTATTATCGTTATGGTGGGGGTCAAGGAGTGATTTTGTGTTTGTATGTCGATGACATAATTATATTTGGGACAAACATTGCTGTTATTGACGAGGTCAAATCTTTCTTACCTAGATGCTTTGATATGAAAGATCTAAGAGAGGCAGATGTTATCCTGAATATCAAATTGATAAAAAAATAAGGATGGGATCACTTTGAACCAATCCCATTATGCTGAGAAAATCTTGAGCCGGTTTGGTTTTGATAACTACAAGATTTCCCTAACTCCTTCTGATACTAGTATTAACCTTTGAAAGAATAATGTATTAGGAAAAGATCAATTGAGATATTCACAAATTATTGGTTCCCTTTTGTATCTATTTGGTTGTGAGGACCCCGGTTTATTAGGCTTGTAATACTTAGTCATCCATTGACCCTAGCATTACAAACGAAATAACCCGTGTCTTCTAGATATGTATACTTCCTGCACGCAAGATACACACCCTTTACAAAATCATGCATCAATTCCATTCAAGACATAGAACCAAAGCACGACTAGAATAAAAGACATACAATATATAGAGTTATTACAAAAGGGGCCAACCGGCCAAATACAACAATAAAGATAACACAATGAAGCAAAAGCCATAAGATGGCGATAAACAAAAGAGAGCCACAAGGTTTGCCTTTAGCCCACAAGGCAACCAACCAAGACGCCTAGCTCGATTCCCAACCGCAGCACATCTCACAAAAGTAAAGCCCTTTGGGCCCTACCTCCTCTGCAACAAAGTTATTAAGCAAAGTAAATGAGTACAAAAATGTACTTGCAAGACTGACGTGTAGTATAACAGAACTATAGTTTAACTACATGCAAGCTTTATTTAAGTGGATGAGGCTTTGGACTTATTTTAGCATAAAGTCAGTTTTCATTTGCAATACTTAAATAGATTCCAAAGCAATTTTGCAATTCATTTTTAATTTGCAAGTAACAACGAGACAAGTAACATAATAACAATAGATAGATGACAACAACAATCCTGGAAGTGACTAACCCAATAGCCACCACAATAGTACGAACATCCATTCATACCAACCCATCAAGTTTTAATTAAATGTTATAGTCTAGTTCTTGCACGACCTTACCAAGCATGTCCATAACCTAGGACGAGGCTATTCAATAGTTTTAACCTGCAGGGTGTACCAATGTACCCACACGCCGATCGCTTTTCGCCAAGCTATTTAGCACACTTCCTTTGGTATGCCGCACGGCTAAGTCCTACGAGGCATTTCCAATGAATGATGCTAATTAAGAGTCGCGACAACCCTAAGGTAGGAGACACCGCCCAACCCTAAGCAATCATGGGTGCTCTTTCCTTATAAAACAGTTTTACTCTGCGACCCCCAATTAACACCTCCCAAAGTACTTAGCCAAGAGGGTTCCCAATACCCTCGTGTGGTTAGCATGCATAAGCGCTTGGCTTAGTGACACAAGTAACTCGGTCCTTGGGGACCTAGGCACCATTCCATTTACACCCAACATATCACACCAACATCCATTGTGCCCAAGTCAATAACAGTTTTATTTTCATTTTCATTTTATTTGTTTACAAAGTAACAAAGCACAAGATGGACATAATGGAATAATAATTTTAGTGTGATCAAGGTCATCGACATAATGTCGACAACCGCCCATTTCTACCGTTATCTAAGCATTTCTAAGCATTATCAACGTAAACTACTAAGTGATCGGAGTCCATCCATCGAACTCTATATCACAGCAAGATAATCTTAGGCTTAGTAGTAGAGAATGAACATTTTACCTACAGGAGATGCATCTATAGGCTCCACTAATCGATACTTTAACACAAAGTAGCATGCATACATATAAGTGAAACAAAGTATTAAACTTTAAAGTAATGGGACATTAATGGGATATGATCAAACTGCTTGCCTTGCTGGTTTTGCTCAATATGTTGCTGAGGATCACTCACGGGATCAACACACTTGTCGGCACCTAATCGAAAAGGCGAAAATAATCGATAAGAACGACGAAAACCACAAAGACAGCATAGCAAACAAACTCCAGATGCTCTGAAATTTCTACAGCAGTAAGAGGATGATTTTTAGGGAATTTAGCAACAAGAACCAATTGATTTGGATTCTCAATGCAAAAGATATGAGCAAAACAATTCTGCTCAGCCCTAAAAATCAAAACTGCCACTAATCACTAATTTAATTATTTGGCAATATTTTCCAGAATGGTGGTGCAGCTGATATTTTTACAGTAAAACAAACACCTCATGAGATGAATAACAAAACTGATTTCACCTCATTTGGAGCTATGATGCATGTTTTATGATTTTTCAAAGATATGATAAAGAGCACAACTAAAATGTACCCACAAAGCTTTTGAAAGTAGTGACATGCCTAAATCCTATTTTAACATTTAGTGCATTAACAGAGGAAGCCAACAAAGTTGGATTCACTCCAAAATAACCTACAGAGAATTACTTATGCATTTTACAAGTTAAATGAGTTTTTAGTGTAACATTTAAAGTTAGTTTTGAAATCTATTTGCAAAACTATTTTCTGGAGCTGAACTGAGCTCATAACCAATTTTAGATTAGAGCCCAGGTCAAACCAGAGCTAACACAATTTGAATCACTACATTTGGATTTAAAATGAAATAGTTATGTATTTTTGAAGTTATTACCTTTTTCGGTTTGCAAATAAAGAGCTCACTGGATTTCCTAAAAACCCCAAACGACAGGGGAGGACATGAGCCACAGATCCTAGATCTGACGGCTCAAGACCTCCCAGGTGATAACGCGCACGTGTGCTCGCGAAGGTTCAGAGGACATGGGCCATTGATCTTGGATCCAACGGTCCATGTCCTCCCAGCAACGCGCACGCGCGAATGAGAGGGGAGGTCGTGGCCGTTGATGCTACATCCAACGGACCACAACGAAAGAGGGAGGACCGGGACGGCCCAGATTTAGCGAGGGAGGTCCTCAACGGCTGAGATTGACACAGGGAGGTCATACGCGGAGGAGGTCTTAACGGCTCAGACCTCCAGGGGAGGTCTGGACGGCTAAGATCTCACCAGAGGAGGTCCTGGACGTTCAAGATCTCACCAGAGGAGGTCTTGAACGGTCCAGAGCGGTGCGTGCACGCGGGGAGACCAGGCGCACGGTCTTAAATGCACGACAAGGGACAGGATTAAAGGCAATAATGGCTAACCCAATGATTACCAAGATTTAGCAATGATTAACGCATTAAAGAGGGAGGATCTTTGTCTTAAACGACAACAGCACTGCTGTTTTCGTCCGACAAAATCCCGAGCGTGCTCCAAAGCTTGTCGCCGGTGATGAGGACCTCACCGGTGCAAACCAAGGGCACCAACGTGTGCGCAATAGTGCTGCGCACACACCGGATTCACCCTCGACGGCGGCGACGGCCTTGAACGCCGGCGAGCCGGAGATGACAAAGGTGACAAGCACGGCCGAAATGCAACATTTGAGGTAAAGCTCCGCAGCGATTCATACAGCGAGGTGCCCAGCCCTAAGGACTATCAGGAGGTTACCTGGAGGTCCTGAGGAGCTGAGGAGGTCGTGGGCGAGGATGACCGGCGTTGGAGAAGATGAGGGGCTCCACGGCCAAAAGCTCCAGCTCCAGCTCCAAGTGAGGCCAACTCTGAAAGTGTCCCAACCAGTAAGTTAGGACTTGTCACAGAGGGTAATGGCACAATTAAAAGTGAGGAATGGAGAGGAGAAGCCCAGGGACCCTTTTCCACCGAGGAGCTCCAAGCTCCAATAATGGCGGCCAAGGAGAGCTTCGGGTGGTTTGAGTTCACAAGCACAGAGGTGCAAGCAAAGGCAGCAATGGTGTGTAAAGGAGGCCAAGGAAACAGTGGGGAGGTTTTATACCCCGAGGTGAAGAGGTCGTGAGCCAAGGGTTAAGCTCATGGTGAGCTTAGCCCATGGCGCGGTCCATGGCTTGGACAGGACAATGGAGGTGACTGGGAGTAGGTTAGGGCATGGCCTAGGGGGCGGAAAGCTCTGCCACACATTTAATGCGCGCAGAACAGAGCCGTTGGACAAGACCCGGCTCTGACCTTCTCCACTGCCATGGCGCACACGCGCCCAAGCTAGGAGAAGAACAGGACATGATCTCCACCGTTGGATAAAGAGGATGGGGAGGTCGTGACCCTCCGATTTGATTTGTGAAACGGTAAGTTTTAAGTGAGAGGGAGGAGGTCACAGCCACACGATTTGGATTGGGGAGGTCGTGACCCTCTGATTATCATTGCGCGGATGCGCAAAGGAAAAGGGGACAGGAGGTCCAGGGCGTTGGATCTAAATCCAACGGTGTGGACCTGATGGGAGGACTTAACGTTGCGCTCGAAACAACCAAGGACGTGGAGGTCATGGCCTTTGGATCTCAATCCAAGGGCGCACAACAGATGGGGAGGTCTAGGCGGCGCAAGACAACAAGAAGGAGGTCAGGACCGTTGGATTTTAATCCAATGGTGCTGATCAAGTGAGGGGAGGTCCTGAGCCTTGCGCATAGCGCAAAGGAGGTCCTGGCCTTTAGATTTAGATCTAAGGGCTCATACGAGCGGTCCGAATGGCCCACTCAACAGAGACCGCGTGATCTAAATCTAACGGCTTAAAAAGGATGGTCCGAACGGCCCACAGATCTCGCGCGTTGAAACGAGATCCAATGGCAAGGAGAGGACAAGGGAGGTCATGGCAGTGAGATTTACATCTAACGGCTATGACCTCATGTGGGTGGGAGGTCTGATCTGCACAAAGCAAAGGGGAGGTCGTGGTCGTAGATTTTAAATCCAGCGGCGCACAACACAAGACGGGGGAGGTCTGGTGCGCTTGATATTGAGGGGAGGTCATGGGCTGTTGGATCTGATCCAACGGCTATGACCTCAATTAGGTAGGAGGTCTGAGTGGTTTAACAGTGAGGGGAGGTCATGGCCATGGATCCTTGATCCAACGGCTATGACTTCGATGAGGTGGGGAGGTCCTTGCGGTGTTGACCGCGGAGGAGGTCGTGGCGGTTGGATGTTGATCCAACGGTTATGACCTCATCAAGGTGAAAAAGGAGGTCTGGTGAGTTGCAGTTGGGGTTGGGTTTAGGCCACTTTGGAAAGTGGCTCAAGCCCATGGGATAGTGCATTGTTTTGAATTCAATTTTTAACAGCTAAGACTTTGCAGAAATATTTGAGATAGCAAAACAACTCCAACATTTATGAAATTTCAACTGGAGCTTGCTGACATTAGGATTAACCTTACATAAAATTTCCAGAGGTTTTTATGCAATGCATTTTTCTCAGGAAATTCATTAAGGCTGTTCAAGGGTTTGTTTTACCTCCAAAAATTATCAATCAAGTTTGAAAACTTATGATATTTTTCAAAGAGTCCCACATCATTTTTAGGACCAAGGAAAAATATTTCCCAATGCTTGGCACAAGATTTGTGACAATTGGAAAATGAGTTTGACTTTTGTCAACAAGAGCTTTATGTTTTTAGATTTCACAACTCTTGGACAAAAATTACATGAGAGTTCAGGGGTTTCAAGATGTGAGAAAAAGTTTTAATTTCTACACATTTAATTACATTTGAAACAAACCCTGATTATACATTTGGGATGTTACACTGGTGCTACAAGACCAGACATATCATTTGCTGTGAGCAAATTAAGCCGGTTTACTTCTAACCTAGGAGATGATCACTGGGAGGCACTTGAGGCACAACCTCATATGGAATTCACTATACTGGGTATCCATCTGTATTAGAAGGATATAGTGATTCAAATTGGATCTCTGATGCAGATGAGATCAAAGCTACAAGTGGGTATGTGTTTACCCTTGAGGTACTGCAGTTTCATGGAGTTCGTGTAAATAGACCATATTGACGAGGTCAACCATAGAAGCAGAACTTGTAGTACTAGACACAACTACTGTTGATGCTGAATGGCATAGAGAGCTTCTGTTGGACTTACCGCTGGTTTAGAAACCAATACCAGCAATCCTAATGTAATGTGATAATCAAACAGTGTTGATTAAGGTTACAAGTACTAAGGATAACATGAAGTCTTCTAGACATGTGAAGCGTAGGCTTAAATCTGTCAGAAAACTGAGGAACTCCGGAGTGATTACTGTGAATTATATTCACATTGAGAAAAATATGGCAGACCCTTCCACAAAGGGGCTAGCACGAAAGGCGATTTCCGTTGCGTCTATGGACATGGGAATTGAGGCTCATTGGAGTTACAACTCAACAGTTACCCATACCTTTTTGATCAGAGATCCCATGACTCAAGCAATGGGAAAAACAAGTTGATGTTTGAACAAGATAGTACATTGTGAAAAAATATGTACCCGTGTCCTAATAGACAAAGTACTATCAACTGTTTGGAAGAGGATGGCTTAAAGCCTTAATGTATTCTAATGTCCAATGAGGGAAAAATGAATTAGCCTACAGGATATCTAGAATGAATACACCTACTTGAGCTTAACTGAGGTCGCAGTTCGCGAGAATAGGTGCATTCTCTAGAAAGCTCATGAGTAGATAAGGGAGCATGACCAAATAAAGCTCTGGTTAGATTTGATTCCTTGATAGCCTAGTATCAGTTGAGATTTCAAGTGAAATCTAATAACGAAAGACTGTGAATTCAAGGCATAGTCCATTCATCAGTCGTGAGAAGATGAATCTTGTTATTCTAGGTACAAGTTCAACCTGTACGGGACTTATATTAAAAGACCGGTATATCAACAACTCTTTAGCACAATAATCTTTATCATTCCTTTTCGCTGCCTGCTTTGGAATTGGTGGG
This sequence comes from Phyllostachys edulis, assembly GCA_036346405.1. Classification (NCBI taxonomy): domain Eukaryota; kingdom Viridiplantae; phylum Streptophyta; class Magnoliopsida; order Poales; family Poaceae; genus Phyllostachys; species Phyllostachys edulis. The sequence continues at coordinate 31,427,299 of CM070557.1, forward strand.
GGATTGTTGAAATTGTGCACATATGTGTAAAGGCCCATTCATCTCTAAAATTCCAAAGCATGCAATTTATTAGACCAGAAGTCTTAGACTAGTGTGGTCGAAATTGAGTGGTCGAAACACAGTAGTTAAAACTTTGTAGCCGAAACACAGTGGTCGAAACTGAGTGGTCGAAACCATAAGACCAGCGTGGTCGATACTCAGTGGTCGAAGCCATAGACCATTATGGTCGAAGGCATAGACCAGTATAGTCAGATCTTTAGACCAGTGTGGTCGTAATACACTAGTCAAAACTACAGACTAATGGTCGAAGCTTTAGACTAGGGTACAATCAGGATCAATAAACACTGCTTAATGACCATTAATTGACTTTGAATTAGCGGTTACCAGTGGTTTATTATGACAGTTACTAGAGAGTAATTGTCTCAACTATAAATAAGATCTGGAGACATTCAGACAAAAGGATCGATTCATTCCATTTTCCAACTTCCTCTCTGAACAACTGTGCTGAGAGATTGAGCTGTCGAATCAAGCCGTCTCTTCTCCTCGGCGTGCACCGGAAAGGAGGGTGAGCGGAAATCTCCGAACCATCGTCACAGAGTTTTCATGCACGGGGCGGCAGTAAGGTTTCTGGACAGCGCATCTGCGTGACCGCTCTCTGCACTGCATCATCTACGATCTGCACTGCTTCGACCACTGCTTTGAGTCTGCGCTGCTCCCTGATCATCATCGAACCCAACTGTAAGTTGGTCGTAAGACCACTCTATTTGTCGTATGACTATTTTTTTTGTTCGTTCAACCAGTTTTTCTTGCTGCAATATTTTTGTTGAGTATGTGTAGAAGTGCAATGAGTTGCTCGATATTAGTATCGTTTTATGCATCTTTAGTTATTTACTATCCTTATCTCATAATCAAATTTGGATTTAAAAAGTTGTCCAACTCTCTAACAACATATCTGCAGCTTAATAATTTTGAGCCTCGAATGCTTCAGTAATCATCTAACGTGCTGAAAGAAGATCAGAACCGCGTACCATTAGGTGTAGATATCGTACGTTCGTACATAAACGCAACTGTACACATGTGAATAAGGTTTCTGTCCTGACAGAACGACCATGGTGCCTTAGCCAGAGAGATCCATTTCTTCTTTTAAATTTCTTGTAATGAAGTCTTTGTCCTGACAGAACGACTACGCACACACTATTCTAGCTGTCCGGCATAGTAATCTCTCTTGCGCAATCGATCAATCTTAACAGCTGAGCTATCATTTGTATCCTAGCAAATCCAACAATGTGAATATCTCTAGCAAGCAGTAAAAATGTGTATATCCACTCCCATCCCCGTCCAGATCAAATGGTCAGGCAGGTCAACTGTTAGGTTAGCTACAACATCAGCAATCACTAATTACAACAACTGCTTGGCCTCAAATTTTTTTTAGAATGAGCATCTATATATCTGGCTAAGATTAGGATTGAAATGATGGTTCAATAGTAAAACTATTAACTAAAACTCTGCCTTATCTCTTGTCTACCTTTTTTCTGTTCCATCCGAAGATCCGATCGAGACTGTAACTTCAACAAGAGAACAAGTTGACCAGAAGCTACCGTGGCTCATCGGTCCGTCATCCATGTGTATACAAACACAAAGTACTTTTCTCATCGCCTTGCAACTAGTTTCAGTATGTTGGTCGTGAATCGTTATCGTGTTAAACGACGTAATTTGGACTATTTGTAACTCGCTTGTCGATCCAACAGGTGCTAAAAAGGATGGAGAGAACGGACGACCACCACTTCAATTTTTAATATATATATATATATATATATATATATATATATATATATATATATATATATATATATATATATATATAATGGTATGGTATTCCTAGAGACGCATTCTACTTTCATATACCACCTAAATCATACAAACATACTCCAATAATGATTATAAGATACCCCAAAGTAAGTTCTACGAAAAAATTCATTAAAGTCCACATTTAATAGCTAAATTTGTGTATATACTTCTTTTATATATGAAAAAGGGTATATAGCAAAAATAAAAGGCTCCAATGAAAATTTTTCAATCAAGTCGCATTAGAAGATTCTATAATTGGTATTTAAGTATACTGAAAGTGATAAAGAAGTATAATATGCTCGTTTAAGTGGTATATTGGAAGTGAGAGTATGTACTCCTGGGAGTACGAAACGGGTGTCCATATATAATTTTGCTATATAATCTTTCATATATAAAAGAAGTATATATACGGATTTTGGTATAAAAAGTAGATTTTCATGAAATTTTTCATAGAACTCACTTTGGGGTATCTTATAATCATTAATGGAGTATACTCAAATTGATAAACATGTATCATCATACGCTTTTAGTGGTATATGAGAAGTGAGAGTACGTACTCTCAGAATACCATACCATTTTCATATATATATATATATATATATATATATATATATATATATATATATATATATATATATAACACTTGTCCTACGTGGCACGGTCCACATGAGCTAATCAATGACGTGGCTAAAAGTCGCTTTTTGTGCTGAGAGCATACATGCCTTCATGGACATTGTCGTCACGTTGTATTATCCTTTATGTTCTCCTTTAATGACATGACAAGAAGCCTTTTGCGTGTTAAAAGAGAGAGAGAATAGTCATGGACACGCTCCACACTATGCCTATATCGAGCACAGCACACGTACTGCCTCCGTGCGTATGAAACTATGGATTACTGCTACTCAGTTCAGTTCCAACTTCCAAGGTCAGCAAGGCAAGAAGACGATGCCATGGCTGCTTAGAGAGAATTTCAAAGCAGGCATTTTAGGCTGGTCTCAATGGGTGGTTTCTTACTACAATTTTTTATTGCATAAAAAGTATTTAGATATCACCTTTTCAATACATGATATCCCAGAGTGTGGTATCCTAGACTTTTGATATAGAGTATTTACTAGTATTTCTACCTAGGATACTGTGTATGAGTGGTATCTAAATAAGATACTAGTCTGCTCTCTCTCTTCCTTAATTACATTGCCACATCAGACTTTTGCCTATGTGGCAGCCTTAAGATACTTGCCAAGGTGGAGCATTGGAACCAGCCTTAGGCTGCTCCTAATGGGTAGTATCTTAGTGTAGTTTCTTAGTGCATGAGGAGTGTTAGGATACTATCTTTCCAATGCATAGTTTCTTATAATGTAGTATCTTAGGTTGTTTCATTTAATTACATGCATGACTATACAATAAATGTTACGCGTTGGATTTCGAGCTCAAACTGATATCTAAATTAGATACTAGAGTATTATCTCTCCTCATTAACTATAGTGCCACATCATCAATTTATCTATATGATATGTTTAAAATACTAGTCAAGATAGAGCATTGGGAGCAGCCTTAGGTTAGCTACAACGTCAGTAATTACACACAGAGGATGGCTGAGATCGGGAAACGGAGACTACAATCACTGCATCTTGTCAGCTGTCCCTTTCTTAATTCCCTTTTATTATCAACAGTAAGCTAACTTGGTCAAACTATTAATTCTGTCGTGTTTCATGCACCATGCAACACCACAAAAGTTCCCAAATGCAGAAGTATAGGATTTTTAGAACTTTTTGTGTGATAGCTGTCGTCGTCCTTTTTGCCTGCATTTTTGTGAGCAATTTTAACTGCATTTTCTTTTGCCGACGGGTGTGAAAAGCAAAAACCCTAAAAACAGAAACCCTAGAAAAATAAATTGTAAAAACAAAAGACTTAGATAAAAAGTAAGATCTACTTAAAGTATTGCCTTTGAAATATTACATGAAGTATAAACTCTAAGATCGAAAGCATAAATCTGGAATTAGCAATCACCCATTTCCTATTGCCTTTTCCCTGACCCTTTCTTTTCCCCTTTCTACTGTTCATATGGTCAAGCCGCTGAGCCACATCGTTGCAACCGAACCCTTTTCCTTCGGTCAACATCCACTCAACAACTCTCTTCCTTCCGAATGCATCACCATGTCTGTTCTCTCTCCCTCCCGTTGACATTCTATGGAACGAGCAAGCCACGTCGTAGCCATGCAAGCAGAGCTCGTCACTCACACGTCGCTTAGCCATTGACTGCCATGCCTACATCGCATCCACAGCACTGTGCTGCCAAACGCTGTCATTGCCTCGCCAACCTCCCAAGTTCAGTGCCGAGCTCTTACCGAGAGAATCGCCACCATCTTGCGTTCTCCACCCCGTCGACTATAAGAAGCCACCCAGAGCCTTGCTATTCCCCCCCATCATCGCCATACACTTCTTCTCCCCCCTCTTTCACCCAAAAAACACTGAGGAGAGCAAGCTCCATCTTTCGGCCGTACACTGCCACAACGCCACCATCACCATTATCGCCACTCAGTGAAGTTGTTCTCTCGCCATGTGCGTCAACACGTGTTCCAGACTACCAGGAGTGTTCCCCCTTAGCTAATTTCTCCTTTCATTCTCAGGGATGTGCTGGCGTTGTTATCGTCCTCACCGCCAGCCAAAACTGCCACTTTTGTCATCGCTCCTCCCTTGGTGAGCTCCACTCCAATTACTTCCGCCCCGGGCACACCCTTACCTCCCTCGTCCTTCCACAACCCCCGATTGGAGCTCCCTTTCACCGCAGCGTCGCTGCCACAACGTGCCGACCGCGTCGTCAGCCCAACGCAGCCACCCTCGGCCCCCTCCGACCACACCGGTATGTTACCTGTGACCATTAGTCGCTCACGCGCTCGCTTGGTAGATAAAAGCGTTGCGAGGGTGTGTAAGTAACCGGAGTCCGTGAGGTAGCCACCGCCCAACTCCGGCGTACCATCGTGACGAGCCACCACCATCCTCACCGTTGGTACCATTCTGGTCGCCCGGGCTGTAGGAACCCATTTTCGGCCTTATTTGTCGCCCCCGAGGTTCAGCTCGCCAGTGACAAGCGTGGCAAGGAGCTGCTCTGGAACTCCCCTGTCTGGTCGAAACCGGACACGTATTGTAGTGGTCATTTAAGGACCGAATCACTGTCCTTAGGGTTAGTGATTAGGAGTAATTAGTACCGAATTAAGTGGGTAACGTTTGATTGACGTGTGGGCCCAAGGATTAATTAATGAAGGATAGTTAAAGCCAGGATTTAACTAGAGTCTATGACACGTGGGCCCAACTATTTGTACGCATAGTAAACAACTCCGGTGGACCAACATAGCAGGTATGGACCTCTAGTCCATAGACTGTTTTCATGGACCACGCCTATGACACATGGGCCCATTTGTTAGTGAAAGGATTTCCTTTAAGAAAATATATGGAAAAGAAAAAGAAATGCCAAGGGCCCACCTGTCAATCACTGAGACATTATCTGATAGAAAATAAAACAAAAGAAAAAGACAAGGCAGCGGGCCCCACATGTCTGTGAGAGAATTCTCTCTCTCTTTTCTTTTTTCCATGAATTAAATTAGGGTCTAGACTTCGGAGAGCACGTTCTCGCTCGTTCTAACTCCGAATCGAGCGATTTTTGTTTCTAAATTTGTCTAAATTCAAATCCTACCAAACCAAATCGAAAACAACCATTTTGGAGTTCATTTGAATTTTCAAATGATATTTGAATTCCGTGATGTGTGTCCAAACCCTAGGCGGTAAACCCTAGGGCAAGGCTAAGGTGATAAGAGCATTAAGAATACTTAACTAAGGTTAGTAAGTAAAGGTTACATGAGGATGTTAAGAAATAAAATACGAAACCTTGTGTCCCTATTATTACAAAGTTAGGCACATAAAATATCAAACACCTGATAGGCCCTAGGCCGTTGCTATAACAATGGTAAATGATAGTAATGATAATAAGTCAATGACGCATAAAACCATTAGTAGAGTAGAAATAACACGATGCATCGTAGAGGCACACACTTACAAGTAGACATCATTTGGCTAAACAACTCAAACACAATTAGGGCCCATTCATTGGGGAAGGTTAACCCAAAACCTGATAAAGTTATAAGATAATTGGGGGATCAATGTAATAGCCCAAAATTTCAAATTTAGTTGAAAATTAAAACTTAATTAATTTTGTGGTTTTTCTAAAAAAATTTAAAAGCTTTTCCTTAATTATTTATAGCCAAAACAAATTTAATTGCAAAATATATTACCAAATAATAGTTGGAAATATTTTATTTAAGTCCAAAGTAACTCTAGGAATTTTTGTGAAGTTTTCTAGAATTTTTGGAATTTATTTGCTATTTTCTAAAACTCAAACGAATTAACTGAATTGATTTAATGGTTAAATCAATTTAAAACCCCATCACGTTTTTGGGCCGAAACCTTTACTGTGCGGCCCAATTCCCATTCCTTTTCAGCCTGAGCTAGCCCGCACCGCATCCTTTCTCTCTACCCCGCCCCCACTGCCACCACACCTTCCGGCAAGGCGCGCAAGATTATAACACTCCAACCAACGTCAACCGTTGGATCTTCAACCAAAGGCCAAGATTCATTGTGCCTTCTGGACGGTCTGAACGGCCCACTCATTGTGAGCCGTTCGATCTAAATCCAACAGCCACCGTAGCGCCCATTCCTTTTCCCTTTCTTTTCTTTCACTGCCATGTGGGCCCACCTGTTTCTTCCTCCTCGCCTTCGTCCTCGCGCGGACAAGCGTCGCCGCCATTGATGTGTGTGCACGAGCTTCACCAGTGGACACCCCCAACCGCACCGCCTCTCGCGCGTGGGTGCGCATGACTCGCACCCACCTCCGCCGCAACCCCCACCCTCTTCCCCTTTCTCCGCGTCGGTTAGCCCATGATCCCGCAACCACCGCACACGACCTCCACGATCTCCTCACCGCCCCAGTGCCCCTCGGCTCCTATAAAAGGAGGCCCCGGGTACGCAATCCTCCTCACAACTCAACACCGCCACCCATTGCTGTCCTTCTCCTCTCTAACGCCCCAATTTGAAGCTTCTTCGCCGCTGGCCAGGAGAGCTTCAATCTTCGATTGTGCCACCACTAGAGCCGCTCCGCCCTCGTCGTGCACACCGTCGCCATCGTCACATTGTCGCGAAACCGTTGCGCCCACTCGCTTTGACGGAGGACCCTCGGAGCTGCTACTTCACCTTCGCCCGCACCGCGCCACCTCGCCGCCGGCCGCCTCCATCCTCCTCTCGTCACCTGGGTGAGCGCATCACGATCGCCGCAGCTCCCTCTCTCTTTTGCGCACCTTGCCGGTCGCCGCCGTGCAGCCGAACTTCGGCGACCCTAGGGCCGAGAGCCACGTTGCCTTTTGTCACCGTGGCACTGCCACGTGCGCGCCACCGCGATTCCACCTTAGTGTTGGATCTGACGTGGATCCAACGTGGCGCCCCGTCAACCCAGCCCCCTAAAGCCAAAACCCCGTGGGCTTAGTTCATGTGGACCGTGTCTATGACATGTCCCGCTTGTCAGGGTTTTGTTTTATTCCGAAACCCTGTGGGCTGACGCCATCCTTGCGTAGTAAATAGAGTTTCCTTTAGAAAAATAATTTAGGAAAATCTTTTAAATTCAGATTTAGGGTTAAAACTTCCAAAACCCATATCTTTTGCATCCAAACTCCGATTTGGGTGTTTTAAATTTCTAAATTTGTATAAAATTAATATCTAGATAACTAAACTAAAATTAGTTGATTTGGAGTTAGTTTGATTTGTAGTTTTGAATTTCAATTGAATTTATCGTATTTTCACGTATAGACTTCGATGACTCTGGAGAGTTTGATCCTTCAGAGGATTTAGAGTACTAAAATTTCAATGAAGGCAAGTTATACCATTGACCATATTGCTCCCAATATTTTAAAGTTATTTAATTCAGTTTTTAAATTATTATTGCATGCATACTTTTATTCAATTATTTAAATTCCCTGTTTAAATACTTAGTTATTCCAATTCCTTTTATAGAGCCAATTTGAATATTGATCATCATTCCTTGTCACCATTAGATAAAATAATATTGAGAATAATCATATGCTTAGCCGATGCTTAGACCATAATTGTGATTTTGGGGAGGATTTAGCCAAATCATTTCAAACTTGGTTTAAATTTGATTCTATGGTATTGTTTACCATAGAAAATTTATAAAGTTGGTTTTACTTAAAATAAAATCAAAATGGGTTTGGACTTGAGCGAAATGGATGAATGGTGGGTGCAGGTTTATGCACGGGCTTAATCCGATTAGGGTTAAGGCCTAGGGTTTAGTTTGGAAGTCGCCCAAATCAGTTAAGGACCGGTCTTTAAGCCGCATCTTGCTATGCCTTACCGTACCACCACATGTCTTGTCTGGGCAGGACATGGCTTAATAATTTGTGATACCTCATTGTTATTTGTGCCATGTTGTTTGTGTGGGTGTCGGTCGACGAGAGTCCCTTTGGCGCAAGAGGGGCTCGGGAGGACGGTTAGTCCAATAGAAGCGAAACCTTAGCGGGCATAAATACCTTAAGGTAGAACATTGTAACAACCTTGCGATAATTGCTTAGTCACACGCCTTCGGAAGCGTGTAGTGGCCGACAATAAGAGCAAATTATCTCGTGTGGGTAAAGCTGTACAAACTCTGCAGAGTAAAAACTATTCGAATAGCCGCATCCGCGGTCATGGACATGCTAGCAAAGCCACTTTAAGTTAGACTTTGTTTTTGGTTTTTAAAATGATTTCAACAGATGTTTTTAGGATGGTTAATCCTTGTGGTAAAATTGGGCAGTTAGCCATATGATAGGAGGGTATCCTTCACCATTCAATCATGGAGGTTATCCACTATACATCTGTCATTTAAAAATCTGATTTTAGATATAGTATAAAAATGCCTTGGAAATTAATATGAGTATTTAAACTGAAAATATTGTTTTATGCAAATAAACTCTGCCAATCTCATTTGTTTACCTTATGCATGCATCATAATTCAATATTGGGTGTAACTTGCGAGCACGGTAGTTATGCTCACTCTTGCTGAATATCATTATTCAGGAGAAGCCTTCTATCAGGACGGTGAGGACACCGACGCTTAGGCTACGCCCCCAGACAATTGCCTATGGTGAATCGTGCGGCCGACTACAACTGCTTTTGCTTCTGTTGTGTTATTTATTTATTTGGCCTCGGGCCCAATTTGTATTAAACTCTAAATTATTATTTGTAACATCCCAAAGTTCTGTTACTATTTTAAAATTAATAAAATATTATTTTATTGGATTTTTGAATTTTAAAAGAGCTTTATTGTTTTTTCTAAAATTCGTTTAAAATAAAAAGTCAAAAATGAACTTTATTGAGTTTCTGATATTTCCTTGGATTTAAAGTTAAAAAGAAAAACTAAATTAATTTCTTGAATTTTTCGGATTTTAAAAGGGATTTTCCTATCTTTCAAAAATAAAAAATAGTTATGTGCAAAAGTTAAAGCCAACTTTAAGTTGGAAGTAATTTTGATTATTTCAAAGCTAATCTATTTGATTTTCAGGCCTATTCAAAGTTTTCCAAATAAAAATCACCATTTGATTTTCCCTAATTAGATTAAAGCTTAATTTGAGATTTCAAAAATAAAAATGATTTAAACATGAGTAAAATAAACTTCAATTAAATAAAAATTGTTTTATTCTTTTTTCCAGAGCCTTTTTGAAGCTTTAGAAATAAAAATAATAATTTGGATTTTATTCGATTTAATTGAAAGCTTAAAAATGAATTTCTAAAGGAAAATTATTTTATTTGGCCAAAATAAACTTCAAAAAAATCCAAAACTATTTTATTTGGTCTATTCAAGTTCCAAAGTATTTTATAAAATTTTCTTGCATTTCCGGATTTTCCAAAATCCTTTTCTTTTCTCTCTCCTCTCCTTTCTCTCTCTGCGGGCGCTGTTTTTCTTCTTTCTTCCCTCCTCGCCACGTAGTTCCTCCCATTGAAGCCGGCCGTTGGGCCACCTCCTGCCGCCAGACGCCACCCGCCACAAGACGCCACCCAGCACAAGACGCCACCTCGCTCGCCACCACCCACTCACTGCACTGCGACTTGAGCCTCGCCCATGTCTTGTCTTCTCCTGTCTTGACCATGGCGTTCTTGCCGTCCTCGTTCTGGCCCGAGCCTGACGCAGCAGAAGACGAGCGCCTTGCGTCGTGGCTGCGTAAGTCGTCGCTCCCTCTGCCGCGCTCACCCACCCCGGCGCCCCCTCTCCAAGCGCGAAGCCGGCCTTGTCTTGTCGCCTCAAAGCCCAACGGCTTCGAGCTCCCCATGCCCAGCCAATCGTTGCTCCCGGTCCTCCACTTGCAGCTCCCTCTCCCCCCCAATTGTTGGCTATAAATGGGTGGCAGCACCTCCTCTCCCTCCCCCCTCCTTCCTCATCCCCTCCCATCCCTTGGAGCCACTCCTACCGAGCTCTCCTTCCTTCTCCCGTGCCGGCCGGAGCGCCGTCCCTTCGGCATCTCCACCTCCGGTCACCCCCTGGCCCTCCCGACGGCGTCACAGCGTGTCTCTCCTCCTCCTCTTCTCTTCCCCCCACTCGCCTCGGCCGATTGCTCGCCGTAGCGCCGTGCCGCCGTGAGCTCCCTCCCGCCGGCCATGGCGCCCAACGCGCCGCCTCCTCGCCCCACCTCTAGCCTCCCCGACAACTTCTATGGCTTCCTCGTGACCTGCTGGTGCTCATGCTCTCACCCACTCCCGCCGGTCACCGCCCAAATGCCGCCGTCCCCCGAGTGCCACCGCCGTCCTTGCGCCCTCCCCCATTGCGCGCGTTGCTTCTGGCCGCCTGAGCCGCCGCCGCCACCTCCCCTCCCTTCCTTGGCTTCGGGGCAACCCGTTTTGCCCCTCGGTCGCGCCTCCCTCGCCGTCCCTCATCGGCGCTGAAGCCGCCCCCTACGCCCTTCGGTTCTGCTCCCTAGGGAAGAAGCCCCCGTTTTTCTTTTTTTTTTATTCCATTTTTTTTATTTGTTTTGATCCTTTACCCCTTGGGCCCATTTGTCATACACCAACACCCATTCCCTCTCTATTTTCAACTCCCTCACCTCCATGTGGGGTCCACAAATTAGCCATTTCATTACAATCCATTCAAGAAAATTCAAATTCCAAATATTCAAATCAATTTCTATTTCTATCATTTCATGTGATTTTCGAAATTCCGGACGTTCGTTCTCCTTCATACAAAGTTCGATTCCATCGATTCTCGTTCCTAAATTCATCTAAAGACGGTATATTCCTTTTTGTATTTATTTGGTAATTTTTGGGATTTTATTTGGAATTGGTTTATTTATTTGGCTTGTTTCGCGTATAGATTACAACGACCGCGGAGAACTAGGTTTCAACACTTCTCCACAGTTCAACGCCGTTTAAAAATAACAACTCCATAAGCAAGGCAAGTTACATCCTTTGATCATATTTGAATCCCAGTATTTAAAATTATTTAAATTCTGTTTTAAATTATTATTGCATTGCTTATTTAAATTCAAGTAATTTAAATCCCTGTTTTAAGATTTATAGTTATCCCTAATTCCATTGAGTAGCCAATTATTGTCAAAATGAGAAGTAGGGAAGACCTTTCCAAAGGTGAAGTATAATCTGGAGATAGAAGTAGGAAATTATGGATTATTAGAATATATAATTGTTGGAGTCGGATTACAGAGAATAGGATTGTTTATATTGGATTGTAGAAATACATTATTATTGGATTATTGGATTATGTATTGTTGGATTATAATGATACATGATCGACGATTATTGGATTATAGAAGCATTGACGGATGCGGATTATAGAAATAAATGAACTGTTGATGTTGGATTTTAGAAATAAATCTTGGTGGATTATAGAAATAAATCTTGGTTGGATTATAGAAGTATATATATATATTTGCTAGATTATTAGAATATATCATTTTTGGATATTATAGATGGTGAAATGTTAGAAATAGATTATTATTGAAGAATGAATTTTTGGAGATCGGATTATAGAAGTAATTGTTGGATGTTGAATTATAGGATTATATAATTATTGGAGATTGGATTCTAGGATTATATGATTATTGTGGTTGTATAATAGAATTGAATCTTTGTTGGATTATAGAAGTAATTTTGGTCGGATTGTAGAGAATTGATGTAATGGTGGAGTTAACTGAATAAAAGTGTTCGGATGATCTATAATTGTTGATATTGGATTATCGAAGATTGGATTATAGAAATAGATTATTGATGAATTCCAGATTAATGAATGATGGATTATAGGAGTAGATTGTGTTAGATGTTGAATTACTGAATATTGGATTATAGATTTATTATTGAAGATTGGATTGAGGGATGTTGAATTATTAGAAAAGAATATTTTTGGATTATTGAATTATGATTCTAATATGGATGGTTGAATTACTGATCTCATACTTGACAATTCTCAGACATTGAATTCGTCACACCTTGTCACCCTAGATAAAACTCTGGTTAATACATTAGTATGACTAGAACATGTTGCAAAACTCTACGCTTAGTCGAAGCTTAGCTCAAAATATTTAATTTGGGGGAATTTATCCAAAAGTTCAACTATTGTTTAAAATGATACTATGGTATGGTTGTCTATACCATAGAGATTTATGAAATGTTTTGATGTGGTAAATAAAATGAAAAATGATTTGGACTTGGACGAAATAGATGTTTGGATTGGTGCATGTTCATGCACGAGATCGATTCATTTTTATGATCGAGGCCCAAGGTTCTTTTGAAAAGTTGCCCAAGTCCATTAAGGACCGATCTTCGAGCCGCATCTTGCTAAGCCACATCGTACTACCACATGTCCTGAGAATGGGTAGGGGACCTGGCTAACTAATTTGTAATATTTCACCGTGGTCGTTCCATCCGATTGTGTGGGTGATCTTTTACGACCTATGTACATGCATTCCCACCTAGCGCAAGAGGGGGCTAGGAACTCTACGGATTTGTATCCAAATGGGGCGAAATCGTAGCGAGGGGGGACTGCGGTGGAATGACGCATTGTAAAGTCCTTGGCACGTGCTCTAGACCGCTTACCTAAGGTAGTGAGCAGTGACATAGATATATGCCGAACAAACTAGAGAACTCGTGTCATGTGGGTAAAGCTGTATAACCTCTACAGAGTGTAAAACTATTCGAATAGCCGTGTTCACGGTCATGGACATGCTAGCAAAGCCACTCCAAGTTAAATTTTGGTTTTGATTTCAAATGACTTTATTAAACGGTTTTGGATTTCTATCCAAATGGGAATTGGGTGGGTAGCCTTGTGATAGGAGGGTATCCTTCACCACTCGTTGATGAATGTTATCTGACTATAAAACTTGAGAATTTAGAAAATGAATTTTAGTTATAGAATATCTGGTTTGGAACTTAGTACAAGTATTTGGAAAGAAAACATTGCTTTATGTAAAATCAACTCTATAGGCCTTCCTTTGTTATACCCCTGCATGCATTATAATTCTGTTATTGGGTGTAACTTGCGAAGTACATTCATTTGTACTCACTCTTGCTTAATAAAATGTTGTTCAGAAGAGAAGAACTTTGTACATGCTGAAGATCTCAATGACTAGACCGCTACCCCAGTCGATTGCCTGTGGCAGATTAGCTGGGCTCTACTGCTTCTTGTTTCGTTTTCCGCTGTGTTATGTATCGTTGGCTCATAAGCCTTTCTGGTAAAATCTCGGGTCCTTACATTATTGTTATTAATAGAATGCGTGATATGTTTGTGATATCATTTTTGTGACCGTAATATCCTGTTCAAATATAAAACATATAAGTGACTAGTATTAGAATTAAATATAATTAGAAAGGGAAAATTCAGAATTTTAGAGGAGTTTTAGAACTCGGGCCTTTGGCCCATAGCTCTTTGGGCCCATGTGGGGGGAACTAAACCCTAGCACCTAATTACTATAGCACGGGTACTGTAGCACCGCCATCACTGTAGCACGCCCCTCCCCTTCGGTGCTTCTCCATTGTTGCCGGCCATAAGGAAGAGGAAGGAGAGGGAAGAAGAGAGGAGAGGAAGAAAAAGAAGGTGGGGGTGATCTTCGCGAGGGCTTTGCGAAGGTTTCAGCGGCATCTCGCGTCGTTCTTGTGGGTAAATTCGTGATCCCAATTAGTTTTGATAGATAATTCGTATGCGATTCGTATTCATTAGATGTTCTGAGATTTCTGTAGTAGATCGGTTGAATCTGTCTTCCTGTTGACACGCGGTTTTGGGTTAGATCCGAGTAGATTCAGGGATTAGTGTCTCCTGGAGATAGATGAGAATTTTCATTATCTTTCCAGAAAGTTCTAATTCATAATTTTTGGATAAACGGTTAATTAGTTATGAATTTCTCAAGATAGAGTGCTAAATTAGTCTCAGGACTTGTGCAGCGAACATAGATCTGTAAATTTGATATGGGAGATGGCCAAATTGGATCATTTGGTCTCCTTGAGAGTTGTAGGTATTTTTATTGTGATTCCATAAAGTTACATTTCAAAATTTTTGGATTTCTAGATCAAAAGTTATGAATTTTAGAAGCTCAGGCTGTAATCTGCCTCTCTGTTGTGGACAGAAGAGTTTTACTTGACTATTTACAACATTTGTTGCACAATGAAAATATTTGAGATAATTTTATTGAGATAGTTGGTTTCCTTTAGTTTCCATAGAGTATTAGAACAATGTGTTTGGTTGAGCCAAACAAAAGTTATGAAATTCACAAGTTAGTAGTACCAGAGATGGCAGATTGGTCTTCGGGATTAAAAATAAAGACTTAGATGAGCTAGTTTGATCTTTTGGTCACCTGAGAAGTTGTATCTAGGCTTGTGTACGTTATAGGAAAATTAGATTCATGGCTTTTGGAGTTTTGACTCAAAAGTTAAGAATTTTTCCTTAACAGCTGTTCGTTTGGACAGATTTGAGAATTTGAGAGAGTTTTGATTAATTGTTGGGATTGCGTTTAGGGACGCTTGTTCTCTTTCTGTTTCATTGCATTGCTGTACATTTTTGGTTGGTGTACTTAGTATATTGTTTTACGGCTGCCAGGTGGTGGTGAACCCCGGGGCTAGAGCTTTCTATCGTTGACTTCCGAATCACGGTTGAGGCAAGCACAATTGATTTGTCTTGTTTGTTGTTTGTTCCACTTGATTGATGAATATGAAATGGGTAATTTCGGTATTCCTTATTTCCCTTCATAGTTGATATACCATGATTCTTCAATAATAAAACTACGTTCCTTACATTCATTCGTTCCTTCGCTCCTGTTCACCCACGGGAGTGGGTAGTGAAGTCCTATTATTCCAATATGGGCAAGTACATTGTGTGATGTACTGCTGTCGATTGTTCATAATGTTTTAAGTTCATGCCATGACTGAGTACTATGGTATGTGAGTAGGTTTCGTTGACTTCTACTTCGTTTCATGTATGCGAATCATGCTTCTTGAGTTTTCTTCTTACAAATTCATATATATTCATTCATTCATTCATGGTTCATGATTCACCCACGGGAGTGGGATGTAAAGACCCATCAATTCTAGTATGGGCACGTAAGACCCACCATTCCAATGTGGGCAGTTTGGGACACCCGTATGAAACGTTCTTCATACGGGACTTGGATCCCCGCATTTTGTTAAATGCGGACTTAGGTGAACACCGATGGGTGTGTCACCAGCTATACCGGTATATGCATGTGTGTAGTCCCTTCATTTCATTCAATTCATTCATTCCATTCATTCAAATATTCGTTCTTTGATTTATTCATATTCTTCAATGATGATGTCATGATCATGTTTGTTGTATGTCCCATTTATTTTCTGTACTTGCTGAGTCTCGGACTCATTCTTGCGTTGTTTGTTTTTTTAGGTAATCATTGATGTTGGCTCTATTGGAAGGGAGTAGACACACACTACTCATTCACTTCACCTTAATCAAGTCCAAGATTACGATTTAGTTCTATTTTTCATTCGTTAATGATGAACTGTAATAATTAAATTTAGATGGAGTTGATAACCCTCTCTATGTTGGTTGATTAAGAATTGCTTGTGATCTTCGATCACCCCTCGTTATACTTGCTTGAATTCAGAATATTTTCATACCACAGTTCTATTAAATAGTGATCTCTTTATGTCCTTGGATGATATTATTCAAATTATTCCGCGTTATGGTTGTGTGTTAGATGATTTCGGTGACATCTTGGCTTCCGAATAGCGAGTGGTGTTCTGTTGGTATCGAGCGGGCTTTAGGTCCGTGGTTAATAGAAATATATTAAAATGACACACTTGTGCATGATGGGTGGGGTTTGGGTAATCCATTGCATCCGCATTTCTAACGGTATGTTTCAACATGTTGAACTATTCTTGAATTATACGTACTATCATTTTTGTTGTTAATCTATGATGCGCTATGATCTTCTATATCTATAAATTTATTCTATGATTACTATGAGATGACCTTATATTCATAATTGATTATATTGGTTATGTGTATTGGTAATGACGTTGAGAAGTTGAGATCGTGGTTGTTGTCACGGGTTTTGCGAGGCTACACCACCGTTAAATGGTATGGGAATAGAGAAGTACTTACCCCTGTTCCATAGTTATGTGTTGGGCATGAGTTCTTTAATGAAGATGTTGTCTTCCTTGAGCTTGTATTTGGTCTTCTGGTTGTAGTTTCTTGCCGTTGATGAATTTCCTTCGATTGGTGGTTTAATGAAGTGGGCAAGTTTCAATTGGTCTCTATTTATTCTTTGAAGCAAGTATTGTTCTTTCGACTAGTGTGATATTTCAGCTACTTGTGAATGTTGTTAGTTTGCAAGATTGATCTTTTCACGAAAGTTCTGTTTTTATTCCCTGTTGGAAATCGTAACTCATTTATTCACTTGGTATTTGAGCAATGGAAGGTTTCTTTTGCAAGTTCTTTATTATGTGGAAGCTTTGACCTTGCGTATTTCTTTAGGATTAATTCGAAGATTGAAGTTTAGTACCTCTCTTCTATGAAGAGTGTGATAAAACTCTTATTTGTCATGTTAAACTAAGAGGTTTTAATTAAATGAATTAATATGGTATGAGTTATCAGGTTGGGACATTAGTGTGGTGCAAACCAATGATTCTTAGCTAATATCTTTAGAGATGAAGTTGATTAATTTCAAGTTGTCCTGTAGTAATCTCTTGAACATTGTTGAATAAGAATTTGTCTATACATGTTTGAGACTTATGGAGTTAACTACGGGTGTGTTAGGCTATTGCCTTGGTAACTATTAATCTTGACTCTGTCTTCTATTCAAATACATGATGATTTTGTACAAATGCTAGATTCGCTTGTTTTTGCCATGCTAAATTATTGTTATATGTATGGAGAAGAGGATGATGGTTGTTGTAGTGACTCACAAAATCTTGTCTTATAAATATTCCATTGTTGAAGATTAAAGATATTTCATTATAATTTCTGAACAGAGATAGGACTATGAATGCTTCCATGATTAGATAATCATCAGTTGTTAGTATTAATTGTTAGAGTGCTATTAGTGTGTGCTTTACTGGCATTGAGCGTTAGTAAGGGTATATGAGCGAAATCTAATAAGTGATTTAACCTGGTGGGTTTTATGAGGTTGTCTTGTTCTAGAGTGAGCTTGTTAAAAAGAGGTTTGCTTCAGCTTTGTGGCTTTCGCACTAGATTTCTTTTCTAGAATGAGTTGTTATTACAATCTTATATGGTGATGGAAATTCTATAACATGATTTGTTGTGTTCCTTTTGGAAGATTTATTGATGTGATGGTAAGGTATAATGAATGTTACCAAGAATATATGTTATTGATGTTAATAAAATGTTCAGTAATGTGAGGGTGATGTTGATTCTTTTATGGAGAAAGAATTTTGATCGTCTTTTGTGATATCTCTTAAATGAAAATATTTCAAAAGTTGCATTCATGATCTCTTGGTGTTCAATATTTTTGTGGTAGTTGAATTTTTGTCGAGTAAAGCATCATGTTGCAAAGCTCTATTGATTCTTGGGTGATTCAAGTGACTTGATCTTGAAGGCTCGTTTGTTCCTATCGGTTAAGGTTTGATATTCCCTTCTTGTGAGGCTTGTGCCTCAATTGTGGTCCTCCTTATGTATTCTGCGTTCATTGCCTAATCGATTTTTTTCCTCGGTCTGTGTTCATTGCGAGTGGTGAATGTTTTTCTAGATGGTGAAAAACTGTTTTCATTTGCCTATTCGTTTCACATGGGTCTTCCGAAGTGTTTATTAATTGTTGTTGTGCGATCTTGGGTTGTGAGCTATTTGAGGAGCATTAGAGGATGAATTGATTTCGTGTATACTTCTTGGAAAGAATCTTAGTATACCCAATGGTTGTCTTTGGGCGGAATTAATTGCATTGTTGCAACTATTAGAACCTATAGTGATTTGTGGACCAAGATTCTTTGTTCATTTTGTGGTGTAGCGTAACGAGGGAGAGATTAGCAAGGTAATCTAATCGTTAAAGCAATTTATGAGATAGTAGAGATAGTGGGATTATTTGTCAGGTATGGCTTGGTCTCAATGAGTAACTCTCTTGGAGTTAGAATCTTTCAAAAGATAATTTGGTTAAGAGTATAATTGTCTATTGACCTTATTGGTCGAGTATGGTTAGGTTGTGGGAGTTTTATTCATCGAATCTGATGATTTCCCTACCCCCTTTACACCAGAAGTTCATTCTAGGGGTCCTGGAGGTTAAATTTTTGGGCTTCGTCTTTTATATGTTGGGGCTTTGGTCGCCCAGGCATTTTGTGTAGCGAAAAGTATAATAAGGGTGGATTCCGGATTGTGGGATGATCTTTGATAGGACCCTTTTGATGTAGTAGGTGAGAATACGTGATGTCAACCATGATTTGGTTATTATTAAAGGATTGAGGTGATATGATTGAATGTGAGATTGATTTTGAGATACTTTGGGAGTCATCCGTCAAAGTAATTCCGTCGAGAGAGGAGTTGGTAAGAATAAGTCTTGTGGAGTCAAGAGAGCCTTCCTTTAAGCGGGTGGTCGATGTATTCGTTCGAGCTTGGCGTTGAGGTTGCCAATTTAAGAAAAGCGAGATAGTGTCATATGATGAAATCGAAATTCATAATTTGAGAGAAGTTATATTCCTAAAAAGAAACCGAGAAAAGGATGTTTCCTCGGGTAGTGAAGCGTTTTCTTGTTTCTCGTTTGAGTTTTGTGTTGTTGTGAGGTCATCCGCAATTTGATTTGGTATTTGTGTTGGCATGTTTGATTCTTTCCAATTCAAACAAAACAAAAGAAGTATTTGGTTTGAGCATTCGAGTGATTTCTCCTTTGGCTTTCATGGTGTTCATTCATAAACTGCCTATGTGGAAAATGGAATTGTTTTCATGATGAATTGTCAATTTTGGGATTTGACCCTTTTGGTGGTGAGTTGGCATTACGTGGTTGAGATGAGAACTCCTTATTTTCAGTTGGATTCTCTTTTTAAAACAGTTGTTTAAAAACAAGTTCCGTGGTGCATTATTAAGATGAAGAAACCGATTGAGTAGTGGGACAAGAGTTCCATGTGTGTGGTGCATGTTTGTGCTTTTGGTACCAAAGAAAAAGTTGGCCCGAGGTACATTAGTTTGTTTTCGTCAGTTGCGGGGATTAGGAAGCGGGCGTATCGCTATGGCCGTCTTAGGTCCATACACGTGGTACACAATGTCTGGTATGTTCTGGTGCTGAGTGAGTACCCGAGCAGTCCGAAGTTTGGGATTTCGATTAGAGCCGTTGGCCAACGAGTAGGACCTTATCTTTGAGTCTTGCATGTTAAGAGAACCTGTGGGGGGTCAAGACGAGTGTTGAGGTGTAAGCCGTTGGTATCCATCATTTGTGATGCGGTTCCATATGTCACGAGAGGAAAGCGACATGGAAGCAAGGGTCTGCATCTTGTGAGCAATATCGAGTCTGTTCACGACTAGTATGTGTAATTTGTTGTTTCATGTCGGATGGCGATTGTTCTTACATTATTTTGATGCTTAGAATTCGAGGTCGAATTCTATTTAAGGGGGGTAGAATCTAATATCCCGTTCAAATATAAAACATATAAGTGACTAGTATTATAATTAAATAATTATTAGAAAGGGAAAATTCAGAATTTTAGAGGAGTTTTAGAACTCGGGCCTTTGGCCCATAGCTCTTTGGGCCCATGTGGGGGGAACTAAACCCTAGCACCTAAGTACTGTAGCACGCAGTCTGTGGCACGTCGCCATCTGTAGCACGGCGCCATTGTGCACGCCCTCCCTTGGTGCTTCTCCATTGTTGCCGGCCGTAAGGAAGAGGAAGGAGAGGGAAGAAGAGAGGAGAGGAAGAAAAAGAAGGTCGGGGTGATCTTCGCGAAGGTTTCAGCGGCATCTCGCGTCGTTCTTGTGGGTAAATTTGTGATCCCAATTAGTTTTGATAGATAATTCGTATGCGATTCGTATTCATTAGATGTTCTGAGATTTCTGTAGTAGATCGGTTGAATCTGTCTTCCTGTTGACACGCGGTTTTGGGTTAGATCCGAGCAGATTCAGGGATCAGTGTCTCCTGGAGATAGATGGGAATTTTCGTTATCGTTCCAGAAAGTTCTAATTCATAATTTTTGGATAAACGGTTAATTAGTTATGAATTTCGCAAGATAGAGTGCTAAATTAGTCTCAGGACTTGTGCAGCGAACATAGATCTGTAAATTTGATATGGGATATGGCCAAATTGGATCAGTTGGTATCCTTGAGAGTTGTAGGTATTTTTATTGTGATTCCAGAAAGTTAAATTTCATAATTTTTGGGTTTCTAGATCAAAAGTTATGAATTTTAGAAGCTCAGGCTGTAATCTGCCTCTCTGTTGTGGACAGAAGAGTTTTACTTGACTATTTACAACATTTGTTGCACAATGGAAATATTTGAGATAATTTTATTGAGATAGTTGGTTTCCTGTAGTTTCCATAGAGTATTAGAACAATGTGTTTGGTTGAGCCAAATAAAAGTTATGAAATTCACAAGTTAGTAGTACCAGGGATGGCAGGTCGGTCTTCGGGATTAAAAACAAAGACTTAGATGAGCTAGTTTGATCTTTTGGTCACCTGAAAAGTTGTATCTAGGCTTGTGTAAGTTCTAGGAAAATTAGATTCATGGCTTTTGGAGGTTTGACTCAAAAGTTAAGAATTTTTCCTTAACAGCTGTTCGTTTGGACAGATTTGAGAATTTGAGAGAGTTTTGATTAATTGTTGGGATTGCGTTTAGGGACGCTTGTTCTCTTTCTGTTTCATTGCATTGCTGTACATTTTTGGTTGGTGTATTTAGTATATTGTTTCTGGCTGCGGTGGTGGTGAACCCGGGCTAGAGCTTTCTATCGTTGACTTCCGAATCACGGTTGAGGCATGCACAATTGATTTGTCTTGTTTGTTGTTTGTTCCACTTGATTGATGAATATGAAATGGGTAATTTTGGTATTCCTTGTTTCCCTTCATAGTTGATATACCATGATTCTTCAATAATAAGACTACGTTCCTTACATTCATTCGTTCCTTCGCTCCTGTTCACCCACGGGAGTGGGTAGTGAAGTCCCATTATTCCAATATGGGTAAGTACATTGTGTGATGTACTGCTGTCGATTGTTCATAATATTTTAAGTTCATGCCATGACTGAGTACTATGGTATGTGAGTAGGTTTCGTTGACTTCTACTTCGTTTCATGTATGCGAATCATGCTTCTTGAGTTTTCTTCTTACAAATTCATATATATTCATTCATTCATTCATTCATGGTTCATGATTCACCAACGGGAGTGGGATGTAAAGACCCATCAATTTCAGTATAGGCATGTAAGACCCACCATTCCAATGTGGGCAGTTTGGGACACCCGTATGAAACGTTCTTCATACGGGACTTAGATCCTCGCATTTTGTTAAATGCGGGCTTAGGTGAACACCGACGGGTGTGTCACCAGCTATACCGGTATATGCATGTGTGTAGTCCCTTCATTTCATTCAATTCATTCATTCGATTCGTTCAAATATTGGTTCTGTGATTTATTCATATTCTTCAATGATGATGTCATGATCATGTTTGTTGTATGTCCCATTTATTTTCTGTACTTGCTGAGTCTCGGACTCATTCTTGCGTTGTTTGTTTTTTTAGATAATCATTGATGTTGGCTCTATTGGGAGGGAGTAGACACGCACTACTCATTCACTTCACCTTAATCAAGTCCAAGATTACGATTTAGTTCTATTTTTCATTCGTTAATGATGAACTGTAATAATTAAATTTAGATGGAGTTGATAACCCTCTCTATGTTGGTTGATTAAGAATTGCTTGTGATCTTCGATCACCCCTCGTTATACTTGCTTGAATTCAGAATATTTTCTTACCACAGTTCTATTAAATAGTGATCTCTTTATGTCCTTGGATGATATTATTCAAATTATTCCGCATTATGGTTGTGTGTTAGATGATTTCGGTGACATCTTGGCTTCCGAATAGCCAGGGTGTTACAGTGACTGTGTACACTGGAAATCCTGGACTAGTGTATGAACACAGAGGATTCGGGATCCTTCGTTCCCGGGTTCGACAATCAATGTGTCTCTAGGCGATAGCCCTAGAATCCCCTAACATAAGGATAACTACCATATGATGCCAAGTAAAGTATAAGGGTAATAGACCTTAATTAAAACTAGTTAGTAAAGCATGGTATGCCGAGTAGGCTTCACACCAAACTAGGTTTTATTTAGAACTAGAAGCTAAAATATAAACCTCATAGTATATAAGATTACTAGAACTACTAGGCAGTCGGGAAGATTAGCAATAGCTATATCACGACCCTGTGATATAGTCAATTAGAACCGAAGCCGATAGGGTAAACACTGAACAAGAAGTATGTAGAGGAAAACACATAAGTCCGTACGTAGCAATAACCTACTTAGCTATAGGTAGTCGTTAGCAGATGTTGTAGCTAAAGATCAACCTAGTATGTTAGGTTGAGTTTAATATATGTCAAGCCACATAGGTAGTAATACTAAGGTGAAGGTTACCCCAAAGACGAAACCCACAACCATGGACATCACTAAGGGTGTAAGGCTGATATCTAGCCAATGCTTCGAAGTTCCAGCTAAGGCTCATGGAACTTCCTTGACAAATATAAAATCATAAAATAAATCCTTGAGCGAACTAGGTCCCATGTATCAGTGAGACTTATGTCTAACTAGAGCAAACCCCGCACATATGCATAGGTCTCACCTTATCATCATGGAGCTTCCTCGGTAAATAGGAAGTAATAACTAAAATAATCATTAGAGCAGCTAGGCGCCGTGTGAGCAGCAGTGATATGTTCTCAAGTGGACGATAGAAGTTCATCCACCAAAAAACATCACCTAGACTCTAGCTTACAACCATCGCTATCCGCTCCCGGTAGAGGTAAAATTCATGATCCGAAGGTGGATCAAAGGATTCGATCTAGCTAGGTGATCTCTCCCACGTAGGTAACCATTAAGGGATGTTCCTACAGATATTTCCCCTCTCTCCATTGGATTCATAACCTTCTACTCCAACGGACTTTTCGAGTGCTCGATCCCTCTTGCCCTTACTCCGGATCAAGCGATTGCCTAACCCTAAGCCTGGCTATCAATCAAAACCCTACCACTATACGAAAAGGATAGAGTTTGGATTTATCTACTTTGGTCTAAAGTATTTCCTTCATCAACTTCTTTGGTTATACTTCGTCTGTAGTATTTCCTTCATCAACTTCCTTTGAAGATACTTCGTATAAAGTATTTCCTTCATGAACTTATTTGGTTATACTTCATCTACAATATTTCCTTCATAAACTTCCTTTGAAGATACTTCATATGTAGTATTTATTTCATCAAATTCCTTTGGATATACATCGTCTGAAGTATTTCCTTCATTTACTCCACTAAGTATGATTAGTTTCATATGGAGTACCTCCATCTTTCAAGTTATTGTTAGATTTTTTACTTTCATTCGAAGTATTTCCTTTTGTTTGAATGTATTTGGATTTATTGGATTTCATTTGAATGCTTTCAGATGTTATTTAGTTCGATCTTATTCTGCGTAGTTAGACGCTGAAGCCATAACACGAACAACAATCCCAACAAGGATGAGGCTGGGATCAAGAGTAACAGAACAAGAACGAGATCAATATTACCAAAACCTTGAGCAAGAAGATTATCAGAATATTGAGCAAAGCAATTATCAAAATATTGAGCCTTATTAGAACATTAAGCAAGGTGAGTCAACACTTTGATCATATCGCACCTACTTTTGAAATGCAGTTATATTGTTTTAAAGTATGGAATTGCATTGCTATGATTTATACAACTATATTGGTCTAGCTCATAGTTAATGCCTCAATAATAATTGCGTATAAATTTTCAATCCTTGAATTTGGACACTATCCCTTTGTCACCCTAGAACTAATGGTATACGTACTAGTTGATAAGTCAGTATCTAAGTGTCATGCTTAGCCTTGCTTAGATATATTGACATGTGGGCAATGATTTGCCCCGACATCATTTAAATATGAAAACTGGATTTGGGCAGTCGAGGCGGGAGCCTAGCTAGTATGTTGATTAGAAAGGTATTTCAAAACAAAAGAAAATGAAAAATAGATTTAGACTCAGGTGGTTGGAAAGAGTGGCTGGTGTCAGGTGCACGACAGAGTAGGTATGTGGATGTACCGCTTGAGTCAACAAAGGACCGAGTTCTTGTGATAACCTCTCGTGTAAAAACAGTGCAACCACAAGTTTATAATGGGTACGGCCTAGCTAACTAATTTGTTTGCCTCGGCGTGGCTTCGCTGTCAGTAGGAATGTGGCGTGGGAATAGGGTAGAAGCCACAGAGAAACCACACGGCTCAAATGGGAGACCTCCCGTGGGCGAGGTCCAAGGAGATGATACCTAGCGGTGTGGAGTTGCGTTGAGGTGGGGGCATTGTAAAGGCCTTGTGATAATCAACTTAGTCGCACACCTATGGAAGTGTATCGGAGACATTATAAGTTAAATTATCTCTTGTGGGTAAAGTGTACAAACTCTGCAGAGTAAAAAACTATCTGGATAGCTGTGCTCATGGTCATGAGTGGTGCTGTGGGAAATTGCTTGAACTAGCTTTTATTTTTATAAAATAATTTGTGGGTAGAATAAAAAGCTGGGCTAAAACCCCGAGATTTGTGATAGCCTGGTCAGGGACCAGTGAGAAGTACGGGAATGTGACCCGAGAAATGAATATGAGCATTGAGTGGATGGAGCCACTCAATGGTATAGGAGATGGAATCTCCACTAGTACTTTACAACGAAACTCAGTTTATGAAAACTTGTGTTAGTTAAAATGCTAAGTCTCAGGAATTGCTACTATATAATCTAATTCAAACTTAGCTTTGTGCAAATAAAAGAACCATGAACCTCCCTTTGATTAGCCTTGCATATATAATAAATGCATTCTGTGTGTTGGCTCGCGAGTATAGTTGTGTACTCATGCTTGCTTTTTATATTCTTTTAGTCAATAAGCATAAAAGAAGGCTATATGGACAATTATGAGTATTGGTCAAGACCGAAGATTAAGAAGGCCAAGACGCAGGCCCCTAGTCGATTGCTTGTGGGTATATCGTGAGGGTTCCACGTGTTGTACTTCAATTATGCTTCCGCTGCTGATTCTTTAAAGGTATTTGGCTTGATCGGTCATTCTAAAAGACAAACATCATAAGGTATATTTACGCTTTGTTTATTAGTATGCAATAACTTTATGTTTTCATGATATGTGTTAATTTGATATTCAATGATGTAACTGTGGGCACTAGCTACAGATTGAGGGACTAGTGCGGTGAACACAAAGGATTCCAAGTTACACATTTAGGGTCCGACACACCACTAACTAATTCATCAGAAAACTTATGTTATTGAGAAAAGATGGGCAATATACTCGTACTTTAGCACCCCTCTTATGTCTAGGCTTCGACATGGGATCGATAGACGTCGACCATGACTTGGCCCAACTCTAAGACCATTGATCTCATCATCAGGCCCCTCAACTATCATAATTAATTTATTTTTAAAATTGTATTAGCCAGGTCTCGAACTTTGCGCTAGCTTGATCTCAAACTCAAGACATCTGGCTCTGATACTATTTTCTTCAACAAATTTAACCGTATCTTCTCTGCCTAGCTTCTTGTCCCTTCAGTGACAAACAAACCCAGTGAGCAGAAGTTGGCTAGGCGTTGGCAGTTGGCACATCCTTGTACATACATCATTGCCCATTGATTACCTAACAGGCTAATAACATGGGTGCAACTAGCGCTCGGACGTACGGTCTGAGTGCTAGCTCCGTACGCTGTTGCATGCAACATCCCCGAACAACGGTTGCAATATCTCCGGACAACGGTTGCAACATTCCGGGACAATGGTTGCAACATCCTAGACAATAGTTGCAACATCACAAATCAAAACAAAACATATGAAAAAAAAATGTGTTGGAAAAAATTGCAACATCGCCGTGAACAGTATGCAACATTTTTTTTCTACCGATGCAACATTTTTTTTTCTATGGATGCAACATTTCAAAGAACAATATGCAAGATTGTTTTCAATGGGCCGCAACATTGTTTTCAACGGGCCACAACATCAGAACAAATTCTACGCAACATCAGAACATCAGTGAAGAAGAAGAAGAAACTAATTCAAGAAGCAGTAGGGGAACCTCCTTCGTTAACCTGTACATGAAGATGTCACCGGAGAGGAACGGTCGCAGACCAGCTTGGGGGCAAAGCCTTGCCATACGCACTCGGGGACGCCTTGCCAGACGTGCTCAGGGGCGTTGCGGGACTGGCTCGGGGGGGGGGGGACGCATTGCGCCTCAGGTGCGGAGGCAGCGGAGCCCGGTCGCTGCGATAGAGGCATGGTCGGCGCATCCCTGTGCGTAGAGCTAGGAATTGGGCCGTCTTTGTCTTGCGACGGCATGCAGCCAAAGCCCATGTGCCGAGCACGCATCGTGTTGTCCGGCTCGGCGGTCACCCGCCGTCTTGCGTCTTGCGTCTGAAACCCATCTCGCATTCGGCCGGGCCGAGCGGCCCAAAGCCCGTCGTCTTGGGGTCATGCCGTGCCTGCCAAGTCTAGCCCTAAGTAACTATTGACGGCGGAGACGGAGGTGGAGGCGGCGATGGCAGCGGCGACCGCCATCTTCATTCCTCTTGTGCGGTCGTGCCCGCCTCATTAAAAACCTAGTTAAAATTGAATTAATTGCATAAAAACATGGGCACGAAAATATTTCAGGGAAAAAGTGAAATTTTCTTAATATTTCTGAGATACAATATTCTTGCCTCATTAAAACCTTACGCCCTAGAGTGGGGTTCCCCGAGTAAGGAAAAGAGTATAGTAACAACATGTGTACATACTAACTGCTCATCAATGTCAAGATCATTCATGCATTCGAGGTCACGTCGCTTGCGATCTCAAGATCCTCCGATTGATCTTTGTTGCGCTCTTTAGCCAATTCCCAATCCTTGGCGCATGTGATTGCCTCCACCATCCTAGGCGTGAGGGATGATCTTCTTTATTCAATTATTCCCCCTACCATTTGAATGTTGCTACGAAGATCTGATGGACGCACCAATGAGAACATCCCGTGTGAAATGTGATAGCACAGGAAATATCCGCTTGTTGTTCTTCCACCACTCGAGCAAGTCTATCTTTCCACCGGAAAGATCAGGATTGATATTTGTAAAATCATGCTCTAGGTAGTGGTTTAGCTCTGAGACAGAATTCCACAAGAGGGCTGCCTGAGGCCGAAACGAAGAATGGACTTGCCCTTTAGCTTCTTCCACAAGTGGGATGTCAAGCTTTTCTTTCCTTGTTGCGTCTGTTTGTGTGGTCTCGATCTCGTATTGTTGCAGAACTTGTCATGATACATCGAAAACTGAAAAAGCTCCTCTTTGACATGTGCAAAAGCTTAGAGTAATCAAGACCAAGGCATTCACCTATTCCTCCATACCCATCTGCAAACACAGCAACTTTTTACGTGGGATCGAAAATAATAGCAAAACAATACACATGTGAAATAGAACTAAAATATTTAATAAACTTTTCCTCCATTAGTGCAATGACATGACCTAAAGGAGATCCTCCTAGATTTGGCAACCTTATGCGCAATTAACCAAATAAATTCTATAACTAAGCAAGAGGTAGGGTAATAAACACTAGATAACATCTTTGTTGCTTTATAAAAGGTTGTAAAAGCGTAGAAAATGACTAGCAATCTGCCAATCTGAATTGGTAACTACCAATTCATTGTTTTGAGAGTTAGCATTGACAAAAACAGATATAACATGTTCATACCCTTGTAACTTCTTTAACATGATGTAGGTCGAGTTCCACCTCACCTTCATATCCGACTGAATTTTCTTGGCTCCTTCCCATTGGTTGCGCAGTACTCCACGAACTTAGCTGTCACTTGTGGGGAATTTGTGAGGTAGCAAACGGCGTCGCGGACACTGTTCAATTATCCGCCAATCGCTTGCATACCGTTTTGAACAACAAGGTTCAAGATATGGCATACGCATCTCTGGTGGAGAACATAACCACCAATATACGTCTGCAATCTTGGGGTGAGGATGTTCATAGAAGTCGTGTTCGCTGATGCGTTATCAAGAGTGATAGAAGCAATCTTATTATCTATCTTAAAATCATCAAGTACGTGTAGTATACACTCGGCAATGGCCTCTCCCATGTGTGATTCGTTAATTGGCTTAAACCCTATGATTGTCTTGTTTAGTTTGTAATTGTCGTCTAAAAAACGGGCAACAACACTAAGGTAGGCACTTCTCTGGTGTGATGATGTCCAAATGTCTGAAGTTATAGCAAAAGAGAGCTGAACTTGTAGGAATTGTTCTTTTAGCTCTGCTAGTTCCTTATGATCTGATCGTAAAATATCGAGATGTAGTGGTTCTCCTACCAACATGTTGATGCGTGGGCAAAAAGCGCGTTGGATCATTTTTTTGAGCTGACTTTCACCCATCCTAATCGGTTGATCTTCGCAACAATATATCTAGCAATTTCCTCACGGGAAAGCGGGTTGTATACCCAAGTACTTACAGAGCCATCGGCCTCGAAGTTTAAGCTGCGTTTGTACACCTCCCTCGGCTCTGCGCCCCAATCTTGCATAAGCATACCTTGTTGTCGAACTTCGGGGCGAAGGATCCGAATTCTCTGTGTTCATACATTAGTCGGGATAGCTAATGTACGAGTCAAACAAAAGTGATAATCAAAACATATCTCGCATTTTATTAATATTTAATCGAGTTTATTACAAAGGGCACGAGGCCAAATAAAGTAAAACACAGTGAGCGAATAATAGTAGTAGACCCAGCGATTAGCCACAGGCAATAAATGCAGAGAAGCCGACCTAAGCGTCAAGATCCTCACCGTCTTGATAGATAACTTCTCTGAATAAAGATTATTGAGCAAGAGTGAGCACTACTACCGTGCTGCAAGTTACACCAATATGGAATTGATATGCATGCATAAGGTAGACAAAGGATATTGGCAAGGTTATTTTGCGTAAAGCAGCAGTTTTAATTTAAATAATCATATTAGATTACAAAGCCATTTTATACAATAATCTAAATCACCATTTTAAATAACAATAGTTTATTGTGGATAACCTCCATAAAAGATGATGGATATCCTCCAATCACAATGGCTACCCGCCCAATTTTCCCACAGGACTATCCATCCTGAAATTATCTGTTGAAATCATTTTAAAACCAAAAACAAAACTAACTCTGAGTGGCTTTGCTAGCATGTCCATGACCGTGGACGCGGCTATTCGAATAGTTTTACACTCTGCAGAGTTTGTACAACTTTACCCACGAGATATTATACTCTTTGTGTCGGCCAATCCACGCTTCTAAGGCGTGTGTGAACAAACATCACAAGGCCGTTACAATGTTCTACCTCAAAGTACTTGTGCAGCTAAGGTTTAAGCTTCCATTGGGTGGCCAGTCCTCAAAACCCCTCTTGCGCGAGATGGGAAAAGCTGTCTGCAGACACCCATACATACAACATAGCACAAATAACTAAGAGGTATTACAAATTATTAAGCGAGTCCTGCCCATACAGGACATGTGGTTGTCTGATAAGGCATAACAAAATGCGCTCAAAGGCCGGTCCTCAATTGACTTGGGCGTCATTCAATTTAAACCCTAGGTCTTAATCTTAACGAGACTAAGCAGGTGCATAAACTGCACCCACCATTCATCCTTTTAGCCCAAGTCCAAACCCTTTTGATTTTATTTCTATAAAACCATCTTTACAAATTCTCTATGGTAAAACAATACCATAGTTTTAATTTTCAACAAATTTTATTGAGTTGGCTAAAATTCTCCCAAAAACATAAATCATGGTCTAAGTATTTGCGAAGCATTTGATTATTAAACATAATAATTTATCTAAGGTGACAAAGGAATGTCAAGGCAACATCAAAATTTGGCATACAAGGATAATAGGAATAACTAATTATTTAAGCGAATTTGAAATACTTGAATAAAATTATGCATGCATTTAATAATTTAAAAACTGAATTTAATTAACTTTAAAATAATAGGGGCAAAATGGTCAAAGTATAACTTGCCTTCGTTGCGATCTGGAAAATCTCGTCTTGAGAAGTATCTAATTCCCGGAATCGTCAAAGTCTAAGCGTGAAAATAAGGCAAATCAAATAAAATTCAAATAAAACTCAGAAATACAAAATAAACCAAGACTAAATATAATAATTTTATTTTATTGAGCTAGATAATCAAATTATAAAATTTTAGAAATTTGTTTCACTAAATTTGGAGTTAGGATTCAATTATTATGAATTTTACAAATTTTAACCTAAATTTGATATTTAAAAGAATTCTAAATTCTAAAACAGAACTAAAATGAACTCTAAATTGAATTATTATATTTTATTTAGTTAGATAATAATTTTCTAAAATTTTAGCAACTTGAATCATCTAATTTGGAGTTTTAATGCAAAAGTTATGAATTTTACAATTTTTAATCTAAATCATTATTTAAACAATTTCCTGAATTATTTTTCTAAAGAGAATTCTAAATATTGCATGATAGCGTCAGCGATGATTTTCGAATTTAAATGAATTTGAATTAATTTTTCGGCAAGTGGGGCCCGGTGACATAGGCTCGGCTCACATGGACCATGTCCCGGAGCCCTAGCCCGAGGCTGTCTTGAGTGTGGCGATGCTTGAGGATGGCGTGGCGCCACTTGCTGCTGCCACGTCGGACCCGAGTGA
Source organism: Phyllostachys edulis (assembly GCA_036346405.1). Classification (NCBI taxonomy): domain Eukaryota; kingdom Viridiplantae; phylum Streptophyta; class Magnoliopsida; order Poales; family Poaceae; genus Phyllostachys; species Phyllostachys edulis. Next base: position 31,458,529 of record CM070557.1, read on the forward strand.
GGTGGCACCTCGTTGGCGCCGAGGTGGCGAGCCTTGTCGGCTTGGCGGGGCGAACTCGGCAACACCCTCGCCGGCGCTACGCCACGGCGAGTGCGAATGGGCGATTCGAGAGGAGGAGCTCACGAGTACAATGCTCACTACCTTAGCGGTGGCTACAGGATCGAAACTTCGGCGGCGAGGTTTAGCGGCGGGCGTCTGAGCGTCGAGGGCGAGTGCTCCGGGGTCTTAGGGCAAAATGGGTGCGCCTGCCGTCTGCATGATGATCTGGCGATGTCGAAGATGAGGGCAGCGGGGCGCAGCGGCGTGACCTCGCGGAATCGAAGAATTTCTTCGCGCGGTGGCCGCGGAAAGCTTGAAATTCAGGCGATTAGAGGAAAAAGAGGAGGCGGCGAGGGCTGGGTCGGCGAGTAGGGCTTCGAGGCTCCCTTATATAGGGGTCGGAATGGAGGAGAGGAGGATCGGGCCTGCGGCGGTGGCGTTTATGGCATCTGGCCGTTCGGTGAGATCGTGCGAAGAAGGAAGGGTGAAGCGCGTCGGGTGCGGCATTGATAAGCGACTTAAAGCGAGTAAGCGTGAGTGGAGAGGGGAGGATTAGCGGGGTAGTGGAGCTCGGCCTGACCTTTAATGGCGTGAATGGCGGCATTGCAGCGAGGAAGACGGGGACGGGGAAGAAAGAAGAAGGTCCGGTAGTAGGATTTCCATCAAGGGTTGAGTCAAACCGGCGTCGTGTGCGTGTGTGGGCCGTCGGATTAAGATCCGGCGGTAAAAAAGGAGGAGGCGGGATTGAGTGGCGGGCTGGGCGTACGTGCAGCGTGAGTAAATGGGCGAGCAGTTTGGCCCAAATCTTTTTTCGATTTTCTTTTCATTTTCTATTTTAAATATTCCGTTTAATTCATTTCGACTTTAGAATATAGCAAAATAATTCCAAAAATTCTAGAAAAATTCTCATAAATTATTAGAGACATTTTATACTTAATAAAATTATTTCCAACTTAAACTTGATAATAGATTTTGTAGTTAAATTTATTTTGGCCTTAACTAATTAAGAAAAAGTTTTAAAATTTGAGAATTTCCACAAAAATAAATAGTTTTAAATTTTCTCTGAAATTGAAATTTTGGGCTGTTACAAACCTTCCCCTTAAAGGAATCTGACCAGAGATTGATTTAACCGACAAGAAGATGGGGATACTCGCCTTAAGATCTTCCTCTCGCTCCCGGTGGCTTCACTTTAAGGTGGTGGCTCCTTGAACTTTATATGATCGGATGATCTTGCTCTGTATGTACGCTCTGCGGCGTCTAAAATCTTGATTGGTTGTTCTACATAAGTGAGGTCTTCTTGTAGATCGATACTCTCTAAAAAGTCTGATCCTCGGCACTCGAAGGCACTTCTTTAGTTGTGACACATGAAAGGCGTTGTGTCTGCTGAGACAAGGAGGTTGGCAATTCAAGCGATAGCGACTTCACCTCTCTTTGCCAAAATTTTGTAAGGACCCACAAATCTGGGTGCGAGTTTTCCTTTGGTTGAAACCTTCTTACTCCCTAAGTGGAGTAACTCTGAGATAAACAAAATCTCCTATTTCAAATGTCAATTCTCTTCTTGATTGTCGGCATAACTTTTACATCGGGTTTGAGCTACTTTCGGGCGTTCTCTTATTGCTTTAACCTTGCTTCGGCGTCTTTGATCAATTCAGTCCGAAGAATTGGTGCTCTCCTACTTCATCCCAAAGGAGGCGGAGTTACGCATTTTACGCCATATAAAGCTTCAAATGGAGACATCGTAAGCTAGCTTGATAGCTATTGTTGTCGAGAATTACGCAAGGGTAGATTCTTGTCCCAACTTTTCCATAATCTAAGGCCTGAGGCTCGAAGCATGTCCTCAAGAACTTAGTTGGCGTTACTGTTTGACCATCCGTCGAGGGTGATCTGTTTATCTTGAAGTTGAGTCTGGTTCCTAAAGCTTCATGAAGACTCTTCCAAAATCGGGATGTGGCGGGAACCTCTATCGAGACAATCTTCTTGGGTACACCATGTAAACAAACAATCTTGGCCACATATATTTGGCTAGTTTGCTACTCGATAGGTGGTCTTATTTGGAATGAAATGGGCCACTTTGGTCAATCGGTCAATTATCACCCAAATGGAGTCACATCTGTTTGGGTCCTAGGAAGTCGATAATGAAATCCATACCAATTTCTTCCCACTTCCATTGAGGAATCGGTAGTGGTTGCAACAAACCAGCGGGTCTTTGGTGCTCTGCCTTAACTTCGTTGACATATATCGCAATGTCACGAACTCAGCGATTTCTCGCTTCATCTTGACCCACCAATACTTCTCCTTCAGATCTGGTACATTTTGGTACTTAGGGATGAATGGAGTAGGGTGATTCATGAGCTTCTTTTAGAATTGTTGTTTTAATTCCTGGCGATTAGGCTGCAGATCACGATTTCCAAACCATCTTGTTCCTTGCTCATCCTCGAGAATCACGGGGCTTTGCCTCTTCTCATATTCTTTTGATTTCTTTGATGTCTTCGTCTTCTAGCTTTTTTCTCTAATCGACTCAAGAGTGGGTTGAACTTCAAAGCATTGACACATCCTTGGTTGACAATCTCGGTTTAGATGCTTGATTCTTCATACAATTCGGTGATTCTTGAACCGGGATGGTATTTACATCGCCTTTCTACTCGGGGCATCTGCAACTACATTTGCTTTACCGGATGATAATGAATTCCAAGGTCGTAATCTTTTATCGGCTCTAGCCATCTTCGTTTATGCGAGGTTGAGTTACGATGAGTAAAATGTATTTGAGACTCTTATGATCGTGAAAATCTCACGGCGGTTACCAATAAGATAATCTTGCTTGATTTTTAGAGCATGCACAATTCTTTGCTAACTTCGAGATCATGAGTCGGATAATTTCCTTCGTGTGGTCTTAAGCGGCGAGATGCATAAGCCACTACTTTACCTTCTTGCATAAGTACACATCAAGTCCTTGGCGGGATGCATCCGAAAGATTTCAAAATCCTTATGAATATCGGGCAATATTAACCTTTGTGAGACACTAATCTCTTCTTGATTCTTGTAAACTCTTTTCACGAGGCCTCTGTCCATTCAAACTTTTCTCCTTTTTGAAGTTGAGTCATGGGTCTTGCTATCTTGGAGAACCCTTCAATAAATCTGCGGTAATACCCGCTAATCCAAGAAACTTCTCACCTCTGAGAGGCAGACTTGGGTTGTTTCCAATCCATTCGGCTTCAACTTTGGTGGATCTCTGCAACTCCTCCTGCCGACACAATATGTCCAAGGAATGCCACTTGACTTAGCCAAAATTCGCACTTGCTAAATTTGGCATAAAGCTGATTTTCTCTGAGTTTTCCCAAAATTATTACGAGATGATCCTCGTGTTCTTCTTCATTCTTTGAATAAATGAGAATGTCATCGATGAACACAACCACAAACTTATCCGAGAATTCCATGAACACTTTGTTCATCATATTCATGAAATAAGCGAGGCGTTTGTCAAACCGAACGACATCACTTTGTGAATTCATCTGATCCATATCTAGTTGTGAATGCAGGTCTTGGGATATCTTGAGTGCGATCTTGATTGGTGATAGCGGATCTCAAGTCAATCTTGAAAATACACTTGCTCCTTTAATTGATCAAGCGGATCATCGATCCTAGGTAGCGGTACTTATTCTTGATTGTCACTTCATTAAGTGATCGTAATCCACACATTCTCATACTATTGTCTTTTTTCTTGACAAATAATCTAGGTGCTCCCCAAGGTGATGAGCTTGGCAGTATATAACCTTTCTGTTTTAGTTCCATTATCTGTTTCTTCATCTCTGCCAACTCATTGGTAGGCATTAATAAGGGTCGCTTTGAGATTGGGGGCGGTCCACAGGACTAAGTCAATTATAAATACTACGTCCTGTCGGGTGGCATCTTAGGAGTAGTTCATCGGGAAAAACATCAGGAAATTCTTGTACCCTTGGTATATCTTCAAGCTTTAACTCTTTCAA